>CM069867.1:60511444-61782694 GCA_036172795.1 Pelodytes ibericus
TCTACAGGCAGAGTTTGTTCTACTTTTTCCATCACACACTGTTATGCACTACTAACTTTGGGGATGGGCTGGCACCTGATCGTTTGTACGGTTTACAACCATTGTGTAAGATTAAGACTTGCGGTGATTATAGAACAGACCCAAAAAAAAAAAATATGCAAAAATCATGTTTATTAATAATTTATGTCCATTTACTGGACTGACTTGAAGATTTTGTTTTGTTTACTTTTTCCAAAATGTGGAAGTTTAAAAATCAATAAAAAAAAAAAAAAGGTAGGGTGAATATGAAAGAAAAAAGATTGAGAAATCAGCTTGATCCTTCTGTAATGCTTCACTACCATCTCAAATGACATGTCTGAATACAGCATTTTAAACCCTTGTTAAAGGAAAGCAAGGATTGCAAGCCAGGAATGCATCAGTGCACATCTTACGAGGGAGGCGGATTCCGGAATTGGGGGGGGGGGGGGGGGGTAGCAAGATCATCAGGAAACACAAGGAAATGGGAGCTTTCCAACAAAGTGCCCATTTTGCCTCTGCCAGCTGGCTGACGCAATGGCAGATCCTACAATCAATGTCCACACATTTCCTTCCGAAAACATGGGGGACGGAGGAGGGTATCGGACAGAGGTGACAATTTCTCACACGCAGTTCTGCTTTGTTATAGTAAACATGTTACTTCCCTCTCGACGAATGGAAACACCTGTTCACTATGGACATGAAGCAGGAAAAGACGAACCCAGACCGACACGGTCTCCTTCGTTAACACCACATTAACCAAACCGGTCTAACAGACCGTCGCCTAAAACACTCCGCTTACATCGTTAACGAAGAAAAAGAGAATGAACAAAAACGGTGTGTAGCATCATGAAATGACAAATGGTTTAAGAAGAAAAAAAAAAAAAAAAAAAGTGCAGTCTTCAGTCCCATTGGGGCTTGATGTGCAAATGACACATTTGCCGTTAAACAGTTAATTTGCATATGAAGCCACATGGTGATGTCATTACCAGGAGGCACCACAAATGCATTTAACCCCTTAAGGGCGAGGAGTGCCCTGCGCCTTTCCCCATGCCTAAAAATGTCCGTGTCAAAGCCAACGGACTTTGACACAGGTGGCATATGATCGATGTGACCGGGTTCGGTTCAGGAGATGAATTACGCAATAAAGTGAATCACATACGTCAAAATGATACAAGTACAAAAAAAATGTATAAAAAAAAATAATAAAAACTGTACACAAAGAAAATCACTCTGAAAGACTTGCTCGATTGACACATGTCGTCGACCAGGATATTCCCTGGAAGTGCTCAGAATAGGCTCCAGGAACACGGGCTCGTTTTGAGGCAGTCTTCTTCCAGGGGCCAGTGGGTGTGAGTGCTCCTGCTGCTCGAGGGTGTATTTGTATGGTTGCATGGTCCTCGAGAACCAGACTATTGTGCGGAAGGGATAAAATAAGCCTCTCTCCTAATTTATGCATTCGCTCGCGATTCAGATTTCTTTCTCGTCTCCTGTCGCAGTATTAGCAAAGAGTCCATAAAAAGGACTCAGTGGCAAGGTTCGTGAAAGTCCATGGAACATCTTTAAATTGGACCCTAATAAATGTCCACCATGAGAAATGTTGGAGTCTCCCTCTGTACAGTCAGGGCAGAAATAATGCTAGTAATCGAGCATGTAGCCCAATGAAATAAAATAAGCTTCAAATTTCAAGTTTCAAGCCATAAAGAACAGTCTAGATGTAACTGAATACATGCAAGCTCAGTGCAAATATTTACACCAATGATTGTATGTAGACTGCGCAGTTATTTAGTCCATCCCCCCCATTATACTTGTAATATGCCTTTAAAACATCTGGGTATTTAACATTCGTTTATATTTTCTTTTATATTATAAGTACAACCACACACCCATGGTACTACACAAGCTGGGGACAGGGATGCAGGCTGTGGACTATAGGAGTTGTATTCCATCAACAGCTGTAGGGGATGGTTTCAGTGACTCAGACTATGGCAAGAGTAGAAGAGAAGATCAGGTCAGTTCCATGTTCATTAGGCTGCAGGATAACCAGGACAATGTTCCCAGCTGCAGTAAAGTCTCAATAAATAAACAACCCTGGGTTTAATTTCTTCAGCACCATGGAAACCAGAGGAGCATCAAAAGAACTAACATTTAAGAGACAGGCCCCTTGTTCTGTCCCTGTTAAAGGGACTGCCTGGTGCCCAAAATAGGTCTTCCAAATGTTAATGCATATTAATGCACTTTCATTTGCATGTTTTACATTGCAAAAGAATATTAAAAAAAATAATTGCAAGAAACCTGGACTGCCCATGCTAGCTGACTAAAAGGGACACTCATTGGTTCCTGAAGCAAAAAAAAAATTTTTAAAAAATCATTTGATTCAAATGAATCCAATTTCCTGTCTCTCTAGTGATGTCATCAGACAATGTGTTGCACTGATCCTACTGTGTACAAGGGCAAGCCTATTACAGTCCACACAATGTATTCTATTGCAGCAGCACAACACTGCTTGTGCACTATACAAGCAGTAATCTTCATTTTGCACTAAAGTGAGTTTGGGGACTAGACTGTCCCTTTAATAAAAAGGTGATTAAGGTATAATTAAACATTTTGTTTAACCGTTGCTTCCTTTAAGTTGCTTCTGAGAGTTCTGTTTAAAACAACCCAAAAAGTTAGGAGCCAGCAGTAAGGCATTTTAGGGGCTATGAATCCCTGGGTCCTCTGGTTTGTCCTGTCTTGCCTTAAGATGGTTATTATGAGGTAGGCACACTTATTATAATCAGGTCATCTGTACATTTCACAGATTGTGATTTTTATTGAATGTTACCAGTTCGTTGTCAGTCTTCAGCAGAGTCTCTTTTTCACACTGTAGAAAGGGTATAAGGAGCGCTGCCGTTATCCAATATAACCTTGAAACGCTGCGCTCTATAAAAAGCCAAATTGCTTCCAGGGTCAAGAGGTGCAGGCGTGAGTGGAAAACTAATCAAGTTCCAGGATGATCATCAGGCTCTTACATATACCATTACTGGGAGGAGAGGCCACTCAATGACCTCAGCGAGTTCCCGGCAGTATCAACAAGTTGGAAGCTGCATCTGTTGCATTCTCCAATCGTGTGCACCATTAATACATCCTAACTAGGGTCATGTGTAAACATACCACATGATCAACAGTTACACTGCATTCAACACCCTGACCTGCTGCTACGAGGGACTGTGCTGCCCACCCCATCCACATCTGCACTGTACCAGTTTATTCACCAGACACACAGACCAATACAGGACGGGTATCCCTTATCCAGACATCCATTATCCAAAATAAATGGGGGGAGGGGGTAAACAAAAAAAAAAAAACAAAAAAAAAAAAAACAGATTTTGCCACATGTTGCAAATTCCACACACCTGTCAGAATGCAAGGCACAATGGTTTATTCAGTATCCAGCAGGGGGCGTATCGTGCCCCTGAGTGACAGGAGTGCTGCCAGCCCGGAGCACGCCTGTCACTCGGCGGCATGACGTCTCTCTGGTATTTCCGGGGGTTTATGTGCTGAGAACAGCCAGCACACAAACCCCCCGAAAATACACGAGAGACGCCATTACATCCGAAAGACGACGCTGCGTTGAATTCGGAAACTCCGTAATTTTAGTATATTTTTTGTGCTTGTTGAATTGGCAACAATTACTCTGTTGCCGAATTCAACGCAGTGCCGTCTTTGGGATGTATTTCTGGTGTTTGTGTGCTCTCTGCTCGGAGCACAGAAACCCCCAGAAATACACCGCGCGGGTGCTCCGCGGCGGACACCTAGCAGATATGGAGCATGCGCCACTGGTATCCAGCCCCCTTAAAAATGCGGTTTAGCCTTTCTATGCATGGTCAGATTGCCCCACAAGGGGTAATACAATGGCACGTGTACAGGCCTGACACGCCAACCATGCCTCACATCACAGTAACAGGGGTTTATT
This sequence comes from Pelodytes ibericus, assembly GCA_036172795.1. NCBI lineage: Eukaryota > Metazoa > Chordata > Amphibia > Anura > Pelodytidae > Pelodytes > Pelodytes ibericus. The sequence continues at coordinate 60,515,415 of CM069867.1, forward strand.
TGCTTTATACAGTACTTCAATTGATACTACTGTATTTCATGAGAGCCGATGAGCTTTAATACATCTTATTGGCGAAAATGATCAGTTATCCAAAATATTTCTGTCCCCAATCATTTTACATATGGAATATTCAGCCTGTATTAGAGAGTTTGCACACATAGTATGTATTAAATACCCTGAACACTCTACTCCCCAAGCACAGAACTGATGGAAGCACAGACTCCACAACTCTGCTAACATTTCACCATAGTCAGAAACAATAAAATAAAAACCAGCACATTATGGCCAAGTCGTTCATTAAACCGTTTGTCCCTCTCATTTTAACAGAGGGATATTTTTAAATCAGTATTTAGTTCAGTTTATACTAAAGAAAGAGTACACAGACGTGATAAAGCTTCTCTCCAGATCATAGAATCCTTAGTAGGACACAAAACCCCAACACTTGCAATGACAGACGTCCAAACATGATAAAATCCGTTTGAGATCAGGCATTGCCAGGAATTTTCAGCATTAAGACATCCGGCTCTAATTTGGATAATGCAAAAAAAAATTAAAAATAATAAAAATACAATTACCAACAGAGAGTAATGAAAGGTTTGTTTGTTTATGTATGTATATACATACACACACACATATATATATTTCATACAGCAATTTAACTAACTGTACGCTGGAGTTAGCAGGACTTCAGTAAAACAGGACAGGTTTCAGCTCTCCCAAGTTAGAGTACAGCAGGCTAGTCAAGCTGCACAAGTGGAAGATTTGCAGCACTATTTCCAAAGCCTCCAAATACTACTGGCAGGTGCTGGGAAATTTAAATATACTTTTTGTCTTCAGAGGATATAGTCACCTTTAATTAAACAGGTCTGACCGGTTTTAAAAATACCTTTCCTATCCCCTTGTGACATGTAACTTTATCGCTCGGTCGCAAAAAAAAGATGTGGATTGTAAGTACCTGCAAGTCGAACAGGGTTAGAAACTTTGTTCTGTTCATAGATTTTGTGGTAATGGACCACTGGAGCATTTACAGATTTGTGGTTATGGTAAAAAAACAAAAACAAAAAAAAAACACTATTTGAAGGAAAGTCTTGGCACAACTTTTAAACAAACTCAATAGTAACAATAATTAACCACATTATCTCGGAAGCAGGCCACACAAAGTCTGCAAACAGGAGGCTTTAGGAAATCCTCATAATAACAACATTAATGGAATCAGCTGTGCAAAGTAAAAAAAAATAAATAAAAAAGATTATACACACATATTAAAAAGAAATATATCAATAATCTCTAGGATTATAATATTAAACGTAAACTTGAACAGGGCATTCTGTTTTCTACTATTAAAATTAAAACCCCAAAGATTTGTTTGAAGCACCCCCAAACGATAAACATTACTAACAATCTGTATTAATCAGATGTCTGCTGTAAAAAAGTACTGTGGAATAAGCCTCGGCCTTACTTGGCCATTTACAGAGCCTGTGATGTAACACAAGAAGCAGGGACTGCTGGGTAGATGGTTCTTGTTGATGTGTTAAACAGTCCTGTCTATTAAACTAAATATATGGATTTAATATAGGCTACACAAGCGACTGTAAAATAGACATAGTTCAGAAACAGCAGATGCTAGAACCTGGAAACTGCATTATCCCACAGGCACCAGTACTGGACTGGGCAGTGTGTAGACTGCATTGCTTGCCGTAGTTTTACCATCTCAGACGGCAAATAAGTTCATGTTCATGGGAAAATCTAGGATTTACAGTCCAGGTTTTGGATAACATTAGAGCGTTAGGCACCAGAAATAAATTCTAACTGAGAATTTATATGGAGGGAGGGGGGGGAGGGGAGGGGGGTGAAGAATGAATGTTTGCAATTAATACTAATTAATATTTTGGTGTCAAAAAACCCTTTTTGTGTACCAGTCCTTTTAATGTCAAGAAATGGTAATTAAAAGGTTTCATGAAGGCTTGTAAAGAAGGATTTCCAACACAGGAACGGTTAACATTTGTTTCTCAATCCATCAGTCTCTCACATTGTTACCAAGCCCTGAGCAAACATGTTAAAGAACAAGGCAAATAGTATTTAAAGTGATAAGGAGCATATACTTCTCTCCTGTCCCTCAAACAAATGCAAAATAAGTTCATGGGTGTCAGGTTTCTTTAAAAGAGTAAAAAAAAACAAAAAAAAAAAAAACACACAAGCACACACACAAACTCCCCTTCACCGCCCCCCAAAAAACACTCAACGTGTGTACCCTGAAATACACCCTAACACAGATCATCTTCACCTGTGATCAAGAACTATGGGTAAATATTACGCAAGTAAAACAAAAAAAAAAAAAACACTGTAAATCTTATGGAAAAAATAAATCAAAGTGAACTAGTAAACAGTAAAAAAAAAAAAATTTTTTTTAGAAGTAATACGTGGCTTAACAAATAATTTGTCCCGTGACACAGGGATTGGCCCCACAATGTTTGCTCTCTACGGTTGCCACAAAACAAAAAGTAGAGAAATAAATAAAAGTATGATGGCAATCACTTTGCAACACCAGTAGTTCTGCATTATTGGGCAGGCCTCTGCCCTCTGACTTAAATTATCCCCCAAGGGCTGTGCTTAGAACAAATGCATATGCAACATATCCTATGTAAGATTCACCAACATACACCAGCTTCCATAAAGCCACTAAGTATTTATTACCAGTTAAGATAAAGCAAGTATGGCCATGATAATAAAATGAGGTGCACTGATGTGGGTCCATGTGATGCACTGTGCCCAGGCGCCCCAGTATTAGAAATTAACATTATCCACTATTGGCACCAAAATGATCCTGTATCCAGGGAGACCACCCCTTACCCTTTGTCTTCGCAGTATCTCACAACATTTCAGCTTGCATGTAAAGCTCTATAGGTGATCTGTAGGTTACAGGTTATAAAGTGTCACTGTATATCCATTTCCTTTGAGTACTGATCGGCTTATGTACATAGACACCTTCCAACTGTTTATGGAATTATGGACATAACCAAAGAGTAAAGCTGCAAGCAGATGCTAAATTACAGAAACATGCAAACACTTGTATCACTTTGCATAGAATATTTTGCTTTAAAAAAAGGGAGAGGATGTAAAAAAAATTAATAAAAGCAATACTGCTTGTTTGTTCCACAGTTTTAAAAAAAAATAACCTCAACTTCAGATCTGTTTTCCAGCACACCTTCCCCTCTCAAATAACGCGACAAACCCAGAAGCATTAGAAGGGACACTAAACATTTGTTTCCCCACTTGTGTTTCTGATATAGAAGGACATGTGAAAAACTGAGTTGCACATAGGATGAGGATAATCTGGCTTGTACATTTCATGTTCATGCCAGCTTATCCACTCACCAGCAGCTGCCATGCTTCACTGGTAGGGGGTCTCAGTAGGGGGTCTCGACAGAGGGGACCTTAACTAAGTTGACTCTATTGATCCCCTTTTGATTACACCAGAGGAGAGAGAACACAGGACTAGATAGACCACAAGCTTTTTCCTCAGGTTAAAGTTACACAATGAAAGAAATGCAAAGAAATGTTTAAAAAAAAACAAAAAAACAGTGCAATGTCTGGTCAACAGTTAAAAAAAAAAAATTCATTATGTATTTATTGGACCCAAAAAGCTCAAGTGTCTAGGTTTGTTCACTCATTAGTGTCCCTGTCAAAGAAAAGGATTTCAAAGAAATTCCTGAAGGTTAAAATGCTATCTCAGGAAAAGAAAAAGGAAAAAAAATAAGAAGTTCTAGTTTATGTTTAATGTGTGTTTTTGTTTTTTTAAATATGGATTTGTTTAAGTTTTTGCAACATTTTCCTATAAAATGTTACTCCTACTGAAAATGGATATTATTTCATGGGAGTATATTCCTTTTTTAGGGGCCAAGCTGTAACCATATAGGAGGGTTTTAGGATGGCTCACTTTAGTCCAAAAAAACCTCAAAATTAAAAGGGCCCTACCAGCATCTATGTATTTGTTTATCTTTTCAAGTAAAGCAAGATGCATAGTGTGCATGATCAAATATACAGTTATCAAATAAAAAAAACCCATCAGGGTCAAGTTTTGCAAATTGATACTATCATCTTGCGAGCAGGGTTCTCTACCTCATGTACCAGTCTGTTCGAGTTTGTCTAACTTAGTATGTCGTTCCCTTCTATGCTCTGTACCTAGCACTACGTAAATTGTTACCACTGTATAAATACCGTATTTTCCGGCGTATAAGACGACTTTTTAACCCCTGAAAAACTTCTCAAAAGTTGGGGGGTCGTCTTATACGCCGGGTACTGTGATTTACTCACCTATTTTCTGCTCGGTCTCTGCTCGCGCTGTTAAGCCGGTTCGTGGCTGTGAGGGAAGCGTTGTGAGCTCCCCTCAGGCCGCGCGGCTTCAATAAAGTCTGTTTAAACTTTTTTTTTTTTTTTTAAACAAAACTTTATTGACCGCGTGGCTGGAGGGGAGCTCACAACGCTTCCCTCACAGCCACGGACCGGCTTAACAGCGGGAGACAGAGCAGAAAATAGGTAAGTACTGGGGATTGGGGAAAGGGGGAGGAGGGTGGAAAACTCTATATTTTAACCTAAAAGGTTAAAATATAGATGCGATTTTTCCGGCTTATAAGATGACTTAGTTGGGGGGTCGTCTTATACACCGGAAAATACGGTAAATGTAATATTGGAGAATGCATTGGGCATCGCTATGCCACACTTTAGAGATACATAGACATCCAAAAGTAGTCTGTGCATAGGACATGTAAAGTATGGCATTCACGTGCATCTGTATAGGACTGCTCAGGGGCCTGTGGACCCCACATAAAAAAAAAAAAAAAAAAAAAAAAAAAAGACAAGGATTCATCAGAAAACCTGCAGAGGGTAGCTTTAGAAAAGCAAGTAAAAAAAAAAAAAAAAAAAAAAAAATGCTTTTCTAAATACAGAATATGCACAGTTTTGTGCATTCCTTCCCCTCTCCAGGCTTGGGTGGTCCTTTGATGGCATTGCCCCCTATCCTCCGCGCTGACACATTATACAGCTCTGCACCAAAGTCACAGGGTTAAACAGTTCTGATTGCTAAGCAATGAATGTTAAATATGTACAACACAACGACAATGTCAGCAGCACTAACCTCCATATACACACACTATGCATATACACTGACTAACCACATCAAATCTCAAAGCGGACAGACAAGTCCCCGGGGTAGATTACTGCTCCGCTTGTCACGGATCCAAGGTCAGTAGAGATTTGAACATCTAAATTGTTTACTCAACTCTTTAGTCATGTTCTGTACATACAAACATCACAGCAGAGGGTCCGATGGAAAATTCGCATCAAAAAGAAAAAGAAAACACTTAAGAGCATTTTGTAAATCATATTTCTGGGGCTTGAGTATGTGCACATGGTTCCACATTACACAATGGATTGTATACCCTCCCAGCTTGTATCATTTTGGTTAAAAAGAGCACATCATAGAGAGGGGGGTCTCAGAGTGAAAGATTTCCTGTTCCCCAAATATTCTTTCCACTACACAACTTTAATTTTCACTTGTGCTTCTAATTTAGATCTTAACTCGGTCCCATCTGCTGATCACATGCAAAAAACGAGGGTCTCTTTCTCTGCACTAGCACAGAGAAACCGTGCACTCTGTAGACCCCGATCAGACGAGTGTTAGAGCTCCCGTTCTGATTGGCTCTGGAAGCGCTGACACTGTGCGAGTGCGCCAGACTCCCAACCAGCAGGGCATATTTTTTTTAACCCTTTCTTCCTTCAAGGGTTAAAAAAAAAAAAAGTTTATACTATGAATGCCATAGTTGCCAACATCGGCCATGTTACTAGGGACACATGTGTTCCACATGCTGCAGAAAGAGCATGCAAAGTGCAGCCCGGCAGTATATAGGATTTATATATACACACACACACACACACAGACACACTCCAATTAAATCCTACATACTGCTGGGCTGCACTTTGCATGCTCTTTCTGCAGCAGGTGGAACTAATATGTGTCCCTGGAAACATGGCCGATGCTGGAAACTATGGAATGCAGAGAATACTTTTTTTTTTTTTTAAATGAACCAAAAACGATCTATACATTGTGTTGCATTGCAAGATAAAATGTATTTTAAACATGTCGGTTTATCTTATGAGATCCATCAGTTGTATATGATCTTATTCAGTTCAGAATCATTTTTATAAGCTATATGCTATGATGCACTTATTTCAATAGGACATGTGAGCTTGCGTCTCCTGTTTATGACATCACTTTATGGCTTGATTTGCAAATAAACTACTGTTCAATAGGAAATTGGAGTTTCCGATTAGTTGAATAGTAGATGTGGACTACATTTCCCTTGATGCTTTGCCAGCATTATGGCTGTAAGAGCATCATTGGGGAGATGTAGGCCAGAACATCTAGGAGTGCAGAGGTTGCCTACCCCTTAGATTAGGTTTAGAAAATTCAACCTCAGGCCACATTAGCAAAATTATTTAAACACTGTATCTCACGCAAACAGTTTTATATTCTGGGAAATACATATCACATCAAATCCTTTGCAGTTCCAAGGTTAGCTATCATTCCATGAAAAAAAACAGTGGATACTGTTTGAATACTTGAAGCCCTGACTAGGCTTCTGAGTTGAGCAGGCGCCCCATAAATAGGGTTCAAATTGATTTATAAATCGTAAGGCCTTTGGTCCCTGGTATTTAGTGGTAGGGGCCACTTATAGCGTGGTGACTGGGTTAAGTATTATATGGCCAGATCATGTGACCAAAGGTCCCCTTTTTATTTCATTCAACACTCAAGTGGTTTTTATGCAGGTTTCAGAAACTTTAGCTTTACATTTCATGTATTGCGCATGCGCTGAACACTTTATGTTCAGTTTGTGAATAGCGCCGAGGTCGTCAGTCGGGTGTCCATGTAGGTACGCCAGAAAAACACTTCCCCGGTGGAGCGAGATTAAAATCCTCATCATATTGAATACCTTACAGGAAAAAGTAATTTACACACATTTGACACACATGTTATATAGTAATAATTACAAAGTGATTTTAGACACAAAAACTTGCATTTTACCATTTTTCTTTTTGTTTAAAAATTCCCTGGAATGGCTTAGCCTGTCACTAAGAGATAAAGTAGTCAGTTGTAACCATTACAAACGCATACTTTATACACTTCATATCCTGCGCGCCTAATCAAATCTTCACAAATGTTTTGAACATCTGTAAAAAATTACATGAAATATAAACTTTTCAGCTGTGAAAAAAGGGGAAAGAAAAAGAAAATGAATTGTGTAAATATCTCTTCTGGTTCTTCTCAGAGCCAGGGAAAAGGGTGGGAATCTGGGTAATGTTAGGTACTTTTTTTATTTTTTTTTTATAAGTTATTTCAGATAACAGGCGTTCCCACCTCCCTGAGGCCTGCAACTTAACTCCACAGGCTGAAAGGGCAAAGAAAGACTCAGGAGAACATGCCGTCCGGCGATTGCTGGGTTAAATGTCATCAATGTAGCACAGCAGCTTTTAACGTGTCAGTGATGGACGAAGGAGCCAGAAGGCAGCTATAATTATGCTTAATCTAGGGAGAGATAGGAATTCTGACACGGTTCGATCAAAATGCTGCAAACATTACTAGTGGTTCCCACGGACACAAAACTTGATGGATCAGTGGATTATTTTGTTTCTCAGGGCCACCGTTAGCTGCAGGGAAGACAACGTCATGTTATATGTGATGTGGGAGGCAGCCATTCCTAGCTCATAGGATATAACCCGATTATTATTATATATATATTTTAAAATTCATACTTCCGTTCTGCACGTTTTGAATAAATAGTTCTGAAAACATCTTGCACGCTGATCGCGCAACTACATAATTCCTGAAATACGCAACTTACCATAATGAACCTACAATCAAAACAGAGTTGTATTAAATAAATGCATTTTAAAATAAAATTGCAATAATCCCTATTTTTTTGGGCTTCTATACAATTCAAAAAAAATGAAACAGAAATTGTTGGGCAAAAAGTATAAGGGTGTTATAGATTCACAGCATGTAGAAAAAGTTGTGCATTTCATGAATTGTGTAATTACACTACCCGTGTGCAACATATACAACATCAGCTATAAGAAACAAAACATTCCCAGTAAAAAAAAAAAAAAAAAAAAAAATACGGATTCAGGGTTTGCATGGTAGGGGATGGGACACTTCATCGCGGCTGCTTCCGCGCAGCCGCTTCACCGCCGACTCTGCACCACAGGACAGCTCGTCGCTGGAGATTTCATCGCGGGACATTTCATCGATAAGGGTAAGTATTTTAGTTTATTTTAGTAAGGGTGGTTAGAATTAGGGTTTAGGAGGTTAGAATGAGGGTTTAGGGGGTTCATTTTAGTATTAGGGTTCGGGGTTAATTTTAGTATTGTGGTTTAGGGGGGTTAGTATTAGGGTTTAGGGAATTATTTATTAGGGGGGGTATTTTCTTTTTAGTTTTACATTTGTAAGAGCTGACCGTTCAGCGCTGAACTGTCAGCTATTACATAGCCGCGGCCGCGATGAAACGGCCGCGTTATTCTTCATTGCTGACAGTTCAGCGTTCTAACTGCCGCGCTGAACTGTCAGCGATGAAGATGTGGCTAAGAAGTGTCCTAGACCCTGCATGGTAATCCATGCAATGAAAAAAAAAAAAACAGTCCCTTTGTGGGCTATTCACAAAATACACTGCTGTGATAAAGATCTAAACATGGAAACCAGTAGAATGTTCCTGCTGATTACATCACTTTTAGAACTTTGCCCCAGAATTTTGTATTATTAATTAAGACCCTCTTTTTTTGCTCTAGGTCATAATATTATCATACTGTTGGAGCATGCAGCAAATTATCTTTTTGCAACTGATGCGTACAAATCTGTGACGGCACCTTTAAAAGATCTAGCCTCTTACTAGCCTCTTCCTGCCCCTAATAACTGCACATTGTTTCATAAATATTACGCAAGACTCATGTCAAAAGATTAGCTCCCCGGGGTAGTGCAATAAACGCACTGACACAATGCACATGAAATTACATAATCTCAACAATTTGCAATATAACGTTCCTGCCAAGGAAAGAGATCAAAGAGTGATTAGAAAATGGGGCATGTTAAAAAAAATAAGAGACTTTAATGACAGGTACATTTTATATAAGATTACCCGGCTCAGGTTTCTAACTTGGCGAGAACAGTCCAGGATACACCCAAAATTACTTGTACTAAGCGACATGACCCGTTCAAATAAGATCTTCTATTGTCAAGGAGGTATGTACCCTTTGATTGCCTTTATTAAAATTATTTACCATAATTGTGGATCCTGAGGGGTTACCAAATTGTCTCAGCGACAGATGGAAGCCAATCAAAAGCAATTATTTTTTTTATTAAATTGAAAAATTGATTGCAAATTCCTGATATGATTGGGATAGGAGGCTGTGTTCTATTAAATACAGGTTTATTATGATAAGAAACAGGACATGCTTGATTCTTCATGCAAAACTATTCTCTTCTGGAGTCTTGGTATTATCCACTCTTCGAAAGAGAAAGAGAAAAAGAAAAAAACACTCCAAACCCTTCAGCGAATAAAATAGGTCCTTAGACAAACCAGTGTTCTTCTCCTTGATAAAAGAATTACCCACAAGGGACTTTTAGCAAGTCCAGAAGCCCATTGACCTTTTGTATTCAATACTCTGGATGAGATGACGGAAGAATGCTTTATTCACATAAAATATCATATTAGCCAGACTGAGCAACCTGCTGCTCAGTCACTATATTTATTGCTCTTAAGCAGATTTCACTTAGGATCATGAGAGTTAAAGTCCAACAAGCGCTTGATGAAGTAACTCTGGCCCATCTACAATATACAAAAAAAAAAAGTAAAACCAAGAGCTGAATGTACATAAACGAGCATGTGTTTTTGCTTTGCATCCATTAACAAGTACATTTTGTGGTTTTTGTTAACTCTATTTATTTTTACTTACAGTTCTCTGGTAGTTCTACAATGAAACTGTATCAGTGCCCTTTAAATTTAGTGGCATCAGTAAAACGAAGGAGACAAGAGGTAGGCTGGCTCCTCCTGCAGCAGTTTTCATACCCCCCTCTGATTTAATGTTGTCATTACAGGGGTCCTGTACAGCGGTGGGTTACTGTAGTGTTTTGTCAAGGAGCTCTCTTTCAAGATTCAGTTTTCACAGAGCAACAGTGCTATGATGAATTTAGAGGTCAGGGGGTTAAACACAGAAAACCCCAGAGCCATGGATAATAAAATGTTATTAGGTTGTTTAAAAAAAAAAAAAAAAAATAATAATAATAATAATAATAATTAAAAAAAAAAAAAAAGTACAATAAAATGCCCTGATCTTCTACTGCTCAGAGGAAACCCTAAAACTAGGCTGCTTAAAGGGTTAAAATAAATAAAGCAGCAAAATATGGTAGTTGGAGTTTCAAGATGAGAACACAGAATATGTATAGGCAGCCTTCCTTGGCAGCATATAATCATATTAAATGAGGGGCTGGTTACACTAGCTCAGGCCTTGACAAATGTGTAGGCATTAGGAGCAAAGTAGCAATTCAGGAGCCAGACCATTTTTTTTTTTTTTTTTTTAGGAGGCTTTTTTTCATTGTGCTTCGATCAAGTTCTATGTAAAACAATCAAAAAAAAAAAAATAATAAATAAAAGTTAGGCCCCAGCAGGGCAAAGTTTAGGAGAAATGGCTCCCTGGGTCTGTCAAGCTCTGCAATAGTTGTGGCAACCACACAGAGCGCATTTGGTAAAATATGGTCAGGTAGCTTAACTAAAAGTTTGTAGTGAATGTACTCTGAGCACCTTAGTTTACCCATCACTCCAACTGTGAGAGCGTTTAGCTCATCACTAACTGCACACTTCAACTAAATGGGTCATTAAATCAGAGCACTCTTTGGGTTGCTAGCGTACTGACCAGTGTCAAACATCCCGATTGCCCACTCCAGAGCTCACTCACAATGGGCACCTGCCACGCAATCATGCTATGGTTTAATGCACAGATTTGAACATTTCACATATACATGGAATTTCCCAATGATACACTATCATGATTGCCATTAGGTCGCGGCTTGAAAAATCTCATGAGCTAAGCCACATTGCATTCCTCCTTCTGACTTCCAACTTGAATTTAGGAGGCAAAGGAAAAGGTACAAATATTGGACAAGCCTTGTATTGGGCTAATCTCTGTATGGTGCATGTATTTTTACATTTTACATGGAATAGAATTTGTTTAAAACTACAGATTTACAGACTAATTTCTTGAAAATCAATGACATGAGTGAGACAGGAGGTGGGGTGGCTTCCGCTGCAGCAGTTTCTATGCTCCCCTTTAAGAAGGCGCTGTTAGGAGCTATTACGTGGAATTATTGTGTCTCTAACAAACTCAGATGTTTCAAGTGCATGGTTTCAGCCAGCTCTGTGTTGTCACTTCGGAAAGCCAGGCTGGACTTTGCAACAGCTGTAACATTTACTAAAAAACTTTACATATAGTTTATACCAGATAGGAAAAAAAAAAAAAAAAAAAGTAATTCCGCATCCCTTGCATGATGTAGCAATAACCTAATATTTTTGACACGGCACCTTTCAAGGCAAACTATTCTTAACGGCATGTAATTATCAGTGTTACTTCATCCAGAGAAACATAACTGCTAAATGCTTAAAAAAAAAAAAAAAAGTCTCAAAATTAACAGAATGAAATCAGCACCTTTGTAACCATCTCCATTTAAAAATGGTTCATCATGAACCTCACAAAGCTGGTCCTTCTGGCAGTACTGCCATTCAGAAAGCGCTTGTACCCAAGCCCAATGGAGAAAGAAACAGAATATGGTCCAAGGAAGGCAAAATTTGGATCCTCAACAATACATGCCACATTAACATCAAATAGTCTTGTCTGATGGCATTCAGGTTGAAAATAAGACTAAAGTACAAATACAGCCCGTTCCCGGTGTCCCCTTATTACAGGATAATAAAGCCCCAACAAACTCACTGCTTAAAAAAAAAGCTCAAGAGGGGTTTCAAGAACAGTGGGATAAAGTTAAACATTTCCCATGGCATCTCCAAGCTCCAGGGCTAAACATGAATTAATCTACATAGGAGGAGTTCAGGAATAACAGCATTCCAAGAAGAATTGCTATCTACTTCATATGAATATATTGTTGGGTGTTTAATATTTTTCCTCACTGCCCAAGACCTTGTGTGTGTGTGGAGATATTCATATTGGAGGTAATAAAAAGGAACGCCTGCTGTATCTTATTTAGTATGATCATTTTCTGCACCACAGAGAAAGATTTAACAATACTTATTCCACATGGACCACCACAAAACGGGAGTGGTTGCTGCCAAGGTTGAGGCAGAGTGCCCATGGAGGCTCCAAAAGTGCAGATAGAGTTTCCAGTGTTGATTCAAGTAGGGAATGAAGCTTATTAATAATATGTCCAAAAAAACTAATTTGGACCAGGAAAAAAAAAAAAAAATGCAGGTTTTCATCAAGTCAAATAGGTGAGAAGAATCAGTACTACACCACAGTGACAGTCACAAAAAAGGTATAAAAGAAGAATTCTATTATTATTATATGTTGGTCTTGGGGCTTAAATGGCTGAGTTTTCATTATGGGGAGGAGGGAGAAAGCACCCAACACCTCCAACTACAGAGAATGCACAGTGTGAAACTGGGGAATAGCACATCAAAGCAGTCAATCTCATCTACTTCAAAATAAACCCAGCACAGCATGCAGATTGTCACACATTGTAATGCGGTCAAAAGGTAAAGGTTTTAAGGAAAATCTCAGAGAGAAAGGGGGATAAATACTTAATATGCTAAACTTACCCTTAACCTTATTTCTATCATCAACTTCCACAGATACAAAACATATAGAAAAACATTTTAAAAAAACACACATGCAAATATTTCCAAACAGTTACAATAAAGTGACTCGTTTTAAAGCTGGGCATTTGTGTTGCATATTTTTACAGATGGCTGAATAAAGAACAAGCATTAGAAATTAATTTCCTGAGTCCCAACGGACAGTGAGCAGCAATAAGGAGCAGAGCCTGCCATGAGATTTTCATTAAAACTAAATCTTATTATTAACTTTGCCGTCCGATTACGCCATTTCAGAAACTTGTGACGGCTTACTGGCAGGGGAAGGGTTAAAGGCGCAGCATTCATACACGTGTGTCCCTTTTGGCGCATTGGGAAACTCCATCTGGTTTTGGTAATACATAATACGCTCACACTCTTTCAGCTGAATCTACCAAATATCACTGATCCTCTGCAGACAGAATACACTGCATCCAAACAATGACCTCAGTTCTAGAGGCTCAAATAACCTGCATTAGGGATAACCAACAACTCAAAACTGCAGGAACATTTAAAAAAAAAAAAACATCAAGAGCCATTGATATAGTACAGGTGTGTACACACATGAAGACAGTCACTTTACATTGCTATATAATAGGACATTAGGAGGTTAATGGGGGGTGAATTGGCTGAAGTTATATGGGAGAATAGAGGAATTTTTTTTTTTTTATAAGACTGAGGACAGGGCCTCTCTGATTGAATGTGGCATCCTTTAGGTGGAGGATGTATAATCAACAGAACTTTTTAGATAATCTAATACTATGATGCACTATATATATCCTATAGACGTGAGAATCAATATTGAATAGGTATCAGATAAGACAGAAGAATATCATGAAATCTTGTAAGGTGACTGGTTATTCTACCTTGAAGAACATGTTAACTTGTTTGTCTTTATCAACCCACAATCAGTTGGGGTGTATATTAATAGGAGACACAAACACAATGATACAGTTACAGGACACACACACCATTGAGCAGGATCTGGCAGTTCTATGTATGAACACACCCAATTTTTCTGATAAGCCCCATCACACCAGCCTGGAGCAGGAACTGAAAGCCTTAAAGTCAAAAGTTCACCACCAACCACCAAATTGTGGGGAACAACACCCAAACCACTACACCCCTCTAGCTGTGAATGGAGTATGGCCCAGGACCAACTCTCTGTACAATTCATTGCCTCCTCGGATATGCAGCTGGATGGGCTCACATTTCCAAATGGGGACTGTCTCAGAGCATTACTGATATCCATGCAGCAAAAAGGACAGCCAGATAGAAGTGCATTAATAAAAGGCCACCAAGAGGCCAGAAGGGACATGAACTTACTCTGCATAAAAGGCATCTGTTTCTCTAGAGCACAAGAAAACAGTATCTCATTTGAAGAAATGTTTTTTTTAATCATGAGACCTTCTGCAATTGCCAGAGTGAGCAGTGGAACCATGATCACTGGAAGCAGCTGCATTCACAGCATCACTGCAGCACCAGCAGTATACCCACCTCACTGCCAATACTGAACCTCTCAGACCAACAAGCACCCCCACTACATGCACAGCTACAACTGAAGCATCTAGGACACACACAGCACTAAACACATTCCACTACATATAACCAAAACAACTAAAACCTTGGGGACCAAAGAGCATCCAAATGAGTAGGGTTAGGACTGAAACTAGGGATATCTACAATCACACTGCACAATCAGGTAGCACTGAATTACACAGCAGTCATGAGGACAACTGAAACATCTAGGGCTAGCATGCACCCCAATGCATGAAGTGCCACCTCTAGAATAAGATCCCTTAAGCATGCACTGCAGTCATTGAAACTGATTAACGAGCACCCAGACACATCATGCACCGCATTACTAAGCAGCACCCTAATGCATGCACTGCAGTTTCTGGGATTACCAAGCATTGCACGATGCATTAGGAATACGAAACACTAATACCTGCACTGCAGGACTGATAACCCCCACTCTGCATTATCTGCAACCTTTAGTACTACTAAGCATCCCACTGCCTAGTACCAGCATGCAGCGTAACCATGAGGACTACTGACCACGCCACTGTATGCAACCTCTAGGATTTACCAGCAATCCTACTGAAACCTGTAAGAATAACCACTCCCCCTGATAAACCGCTATGACAGCACATGTGACAAATATAACGCTCACATTACCATGGAAGCTGCAGCTGCGTCCACTCTGCTACTCTCCCGAGCACTGACTGCACTCCAACGCCAGCAGCCCAACCCATAGCACTGACATCACACCGACAGCCCCGCCCACACCCCCATCAAATCAAAACCCCGCCCCATCACGGAATGGTTCCAAGCTCAGCCAATACCGACTCACACTGAGAGCAAGCTGCAAAGCCCCGCCTCCATACTCTGCTAACTCCACCCTCTGCCAGAACGACCCGCCCACTGTCTCTTGTAGCGCACACATGTGGAGCATGTCGGGGGATGTAGTGCGCTTTACCACACGCTCCTGAGCGGCGGGACTTGAGGTCACCGTGACCCAAGTTTGTCCTGCGAATCAGGTCACTGCTCACTTGGCCAATCACAGATACCTTTATTAACCCCTGACAGCCTATTAAAATCAGCGCTCACAAGCACCCAAAAGCTACTATAAACCCCTCAACTAAACACTGTTTATACTGTGAATGTGGAGAATAAAATCATCAAAAATTAACTATACAGGGAGTGCAGAATTATTAGGCAAATGAGTATTTTGACCACATCATCCTCTTTATGCATGTTGTCTTACTCCAAGCTGTATAGGCTCGAAAGCCTACTACCAATTAAGCATATTAGGTGATGTGCATCTCTGTAATGAGAAGGGGTGTGGTCTAATGACATCAACACCCTATATCAGGTGTGCATAATTATTAGGCAACTTCCTTTCCTTTGGCAAAATGGGTCAAAAGAAGGACTTGACAGGCTCAGAAAAGTCAAAAATAGTGAGATATCTTGCAGAGGGATGCAGCACTCTTAAAATTGCAAAGCTTCTGAAGCGTGATCATCGACCAATCAAGCGTTTCATTCAAAATAGTCAACAGGGTCGCAAGAAGCGTGTGGAAAAACCAAGGCGCAAAATAACTGCCCATGAACTGAGAAAAGTCAAGCGTGCAGCTGCCACGATGCCACTTGCCACCAGTTTGGCCATATTTCAGAGCTGCAACATCACTGGAGTGCCCAAAAGCACAAGGTGTGCAATACTCAGAGACATGGCCAAGGTAAGAAAGGCTGAAAGACGACCACCACTGAACAAGACACACAAGCTGAAACGTCAAGACTGGGCCAAGAAATATCTCAAGACGGATTTTTCTAAGGTTTTATGGACTGATGAAATGAGAGTGAGTCTTGATGGGCCAGATGGATGGGCCCGTGGCTGGATTGGTAAAGGGCAGAGAGCTCCAGTCCGACTCAGACGCCAGCAAGGTGGAGGTGGAGTACTGGTTTGGGCTGGTATCATCAAAGATGAAGGCTTGTGGGGCCTTTTCGGGTTGAGGATGGGGTCAAGCTCAACTCCCAGTCCTACTGCCAGTTCCTGGAAGACACCTTCTTCAAGCAGTGGTACAGGAAGAAGTCTGCATCCTTCAAGAAAAACATGATTTTCATGCAGGACAATGCTCCATCACACGCGTCCAAGTACTCCACAGCGTGGCTGGCAAGAAAGGGTATAAAAGAAGAAAATCTAATGACATGGCCTCCTTGTTCACCTGATCTGAACCCCATTGAGAACCTGTGGTCCATCATCAAATGTGAGATTTACAAGGAGGGAAAACAGTACACCTCTCTGAACAGTGTCTGGGAGGCTGTGGTTGCTGCTGCTACGCAATGTTGATGGTGAACAGATCAAAACACTGACAGAATCCATGGATGGCAGGCTTTTGAGTGTCCTTGCAAAGAAAGGTGGCTATATTGGTCACTGATTTGTTTTTGTTTTGTTTTTGAAAATGTCAGAAATGTATATTTGTGAATGTTGAGATGTTATATTGGTTTCACTGGTAAAAATAAATAATTGAAATGGGTATATATTTGTTTTTTGTTAAGTTGCCTTATAATTATGCACAGTAATAGTCACCTGCACACACAGATATCCCCCTAAAATAGCTAAAACTAAAAACAAACTAAAAACTACTTCCAAAAATATTCAGCTTTGATAGTAATGTGTTTTTAGGGTTCATTGAGAACATGGTTGTTGTTCAATAATAAAATTAATCCTCAAAAATACAACTTGCCTAATAATTCTGCACTCCCTGTACATTGTCTGAAGGATGGCCATCAAAGGCATAAACTAAACATGTTTTAACCCCTTAAGGACAGAGCCTTTGAAACATTTTTGTCCTTTCTGGACAATGGCTATTTTAACATTTCTGTGCTGTTTGTGTTTAGCAGTAATTTTCTTCTTCGTCATTTGCTGTACCCACACATATTATATATTGTTTTTATCGGGACAAAAAGGGCTTTCTATGGATGCCATATTTTTGATCATATCTTATCATATTATTAAAAAAAAATAATAAAATATGGTAAAAAAAAAAAAAAAATACACAAATTTCTTTGTTTTTATTTGAAACAACTTCTCCTCATCGACAATAGCGAACGAAAAAACATGCTAAATAGATTCTACTATTTCTCCTGAGTACAGGGATACCACCCATGCATAGGTTTGTTGGGTTGTTTGGGGGCTAAAATGCCAAATTTGTGAGGTGCAGTTTTTTGTTTTCCAACTTGAAATTTTTACATGCAGACCGCCTGCACCCATGTCCCATTTGGGACATATTTGAAACCAGACAGTGTATTTTACCCCATCAACCCATATATTTTTTAAAAGTAGACACCCTAGG
Organism: Pelodytes ibericus; assembly: GCA_036172795.1. Taxonomy (NCBI): domain Eukaryota; kingdom Metazoa; phylum Chordata; class Amphibia; order Anura; family Pelodytidae; genus Pelodytes; species Pelodytes ibericus. The sequence continues at coordinate 60,533,170 of CM069867.1, forward strand.
CTATCTCAAATGGTGGTATTTTAACACTTTCCATGCACTAATTCTACCACCAGCCTTTGTCAAAGTTTGTGGTAGTAATTTTTTTGTGTTTTTTTTTCACAAACCTTGTACTTCAGACATGAATTTACAGATTTTGGTATGTGTCACTGCCAAATAACACCCCAATAAGTGTTCAGCAACATCTCTTGAGTACAGGGATACCCCCCATGCATAGGTTTGTTGGATGGTTTGGGGGTTAAAAGGCCAAATTTGGGAGGTGAAGTTTTTGGTTTTCCAATTTGAAATTTTGACATGCAGACAGCCTGCACCCATGTCCCATTTGGGACATATTTGAAACCAGCCAGTGTATTTTACCACATCAACCCATATATTTTTTTAAACTAGACACCCTAGGCTATCTCAAATGGTGGTATTTTTACACTTTCCATGCACTAATTCTACCACCAGCCTTTGTCAAAGTTTGTGGTAGTAATTTTTTTGTGTTTTTTTTTCACAAACCTTGTTCTTCAGACATGAATTTACAGATTTTGGTATGTGTCACTGCCAAATAACACCCCAATAAGTGTTCAGCAACATCTCTTGAGTACAGGGATACCACCCATGCATAGGTTTGTTGGGTTGTTTGGGGGGTAAAAGGCCAAATTTGGTAGGTGCAGTTTTTGGTTTTCCAAATTGAAATTTTGACATGCAGACCGCCTGCACCCATGTCCCATTTGGGACATATTTGAAACCAGCCAGTGTATTTTACCCCATCAACCCATATATTTTTTAAAAGTAGACACCCTACGCTATTTCAAATGGTGGTATTTTAACACTTTCCATGCACTAATTCTACCACCAGCCTTTGTCAAAGTTTGTGGTAGTAATTTTTGTGTGTTTTTTTTTCACAAATATTGTATTTTAGACATAAATTCACAGATTTTGGTATGTGTCACTGCCAAACAATAACCCAATATGTGTTCAACAACATCTCCTGAGTAAAGGGATACCACCCATGCATAGGTTTGTTGGGTTGTTTGGGGGCTAAAAGTGCCACATTGTGAAGGTGCGCATTTTCAACTTGGAATATTGACGTGTAGCCAGCCTGAGCCCATCTTTCATTTGGGACTTTTTTTTAAAGTAGGACAGTGTATTTTACCCCAAAAAGTATATATTTTGTAAAAGTAGACACCCTAGGCTATTTTAAATGATGTTATTTTAACACTTTCCATGCACCAATTCTACCACCAGCCTTTGTCAAAGTTTGTGGTAGTCATTTTATTGTGTATTTTTTCCCACATACATTGTACTTTAGACACAAATTCACATATTTCGGTATGTGTCACTGACAAACAATACCACAATATATGTTCAGCAACATCTCCCGAGCACAGGGATACCACCCATGCATAGCTTTGCCAGCTTTGTTGGGTGTTGAAAGGCTACATTTGAGAGGTGCGCTTTTTGATTTTCAAACTTGCAATTTGAACATGTAGAGCAAGGAAGGGGTTAATAGCTCTTATAAGAGCCTTTGTAGTACTGTACAAAAAAATTAACCCCTAAAAATGCACAGACAAGAAAAAATGTTCTGCTGTGCAGTGATCAGTGGCAGGGAAGGGGTTAATACACTACACTATACAAAGGGTATGGCTTTTATAAAAGCCCTTGGGACTCACAATTTTTTAACATTTAATTTAATTTATTACAATTAAAAAATTATGTTATACAGATCTGTCTCTTTCCCTCACTAAAACTCAAGTGAGGAGAGGGAGGCAGATCCATATGGGTCAGAACAATATTTACCAATATTGATCGAACCAGACGAATGGTGATGCTCATCTGAGAAATCACCAAACCACCTTTGCCACTGATCGGCTGTTACTGATCGCTATACACGTGTTCAGACAGCTTCAAAAGGAATACACGTAATCCCCTAGTGGGTATAATTAACCCCTAGCGAGTCTGACAAAAAAAATGCTGATAGCAAAAAAAAAATCTTTCTGCGACTAGATTGCTCCATATGCGCTGCTTAGGCAGTGACCATATGCACTGCTTAGGCAGTGACCATATGTGCTGCTTAGGAAGTGATATACGGCAAGGAAGGGGTTAATAGCTCTTATTTTAAAAAAATTTACGTTAAACGTAGTCCCCTAGCGGGTATAATTAACACGTGACGGGTGTAATAAAAAAGTTTTTAAAAAATTAAAAATGCTTCTGCAGCAAGATTGCTGCATTTGCGTCAGATCTCTGCTTAGGCAGTGATCTACAGCAAGAAAGGGGTTAATCTCTCTTAAAAGAGCTTTTTTTTATACTGTAATGAATTACAGTAAAAAAAATTAACCCCTAAAAAATGCACAGACAGCAAAAAATGTGCTGCTGTGTATGATCACTGCGTACACAGCGATCAATGGCAGGGAAGGGGTTAAATGGCTTTTATAAAAGCCCTTGGTGTTTAACATTTTATTAAATATTTGTTTTATTATTTTATTTTTATTTTTTACTTTATCTGATCTGTCTCTCTCCCTTACTAAAACTAGTAAGGTGAGGGAGGCAGATCAATACTTGTCAAAGGCAATATTTGCTAATATTGCCTTTGACTGTATGGTAAGTGCTCATCAGAGCACTTACCATACATGCCTGCACACAGATCACATAGATCTGTTGTGCCGGCATCGATTGGCTCCCCCTAGAGCATCGGAAGTGAAATACTTTCACTTCCGATGCTCTTGCCATTAGAAGGGAAGCGCTGCCTGTATAGGCAGCGTTCCCTTCTACTGAACCGATGGGGTCGCTCAGGAGAGCGACCACCATCGGTTCTGGGGAGCATCAAGGTGTTGTTAAGTGCCTCGCTGGCGAGGCACTTTAACAACACCGGAGATGCTTAGAAAGCGAACGATCGTTCGCTTTCTAAGCACATGTGTGCAGCGGGCGCAGCCATTTTTAAATGGCTGCTACGATCACTCCGTGGAGTGATCGTAGCGCGCCCCTGCACTTTTGGGGGGTGTTGCACAATGCCTCTACCTAGAGGCATTGTAGCAACACCGTTAGAGTAAAGAAAGCGACCGCTGGTCGCTTTCTTTACTCAGTTTAGTGCATGACGTGCCAGGCACGTCACCTGTCGGCAAGTCCTCGATTTGCCGTGACGTGCCTGGCACGTCATCTGTCGTTAAGGGGTTAAAGGACAACTAAACCTGTTTTTTCCACTTGTGCTTCAAGAAGTACAAGTAAAATATTGATTGTCCCTAGTTGGAGATAAGGTTGCCACCTTTTCTTCAAAGAAATACTGGCCATGCTACTACCTCCATAGACAACGGGTAAAGACCATTTTTTTAAGTACCGGCCAGGTGGCAACTAGGGTTGCCACCTTTTCTCCAGAAAAATACCGGCCTTGCTACTGTCTCCATAAACTTAACATTGGGCTGATGCTTATTTTTTACCCCGGCATGCCGGTAAAATACCGGCCAGGTGGCAACCCTAGTTGGAGGATAAATTGGCACTTAGTTTTGTTAGTAGGTGTCAGGTTATCCTCTGACTGGCACCTGCCAGGTTTTCCTGGGAAGCAGACAACCCGGCTTGGTCTGCGACTGTCTCTCTGCCAGTGCCATACCAAGATGCTGTCGAGGGCGATGCTTAGGAGGTTGACTGTCAGCAGGACAGTAGTAGAGGCACGCTTTGCTGTGGAAGCATAGTTAAGGTCCCCTCTGCTGATCCCATGTAAAAACGAGGGTCTCTCAGTTTTACATGGGAGCCCCGCTGAAATCAGACCCCCATTAGATAAATGGGACGGGCCCCTGAACTGATTGGCTGTGCGTATAATGTAAGCACACACCAGCCTCCAGACCAGCCCTGTCTCAGCTGAAAATCCCCCCGAGCTGAAATCAGACCCTGGTCAAACGAATGGGGCGAGTACCCGCACTGAATGACTGCACAGCCTGACATTGTCAGCGCACACGCCACCCTGCAGGTAGGGTTGCCACCTTTTCCACACAAAAAAATACTGGCCTTGCTATTGCCTCCTTAGACGTAACATTGGCAGCAAGCCATTTTTTTTTACCGGCCTGCCGGTAAAATACTGGCTGGGTGGCAACACTAGCTGCAGACCATCCATGCCTCAGCTCTGAGGCAGAGCCCAGAGTAAATCCGTGTGTATCACTAAAGCTACACGTCATGTTTACTTGGGAGACGAGGACACGTTTTAATCCTTGCTTCTTCAAGGAATTGGTGTGACCACATAAAACCCAGAAAGGGGCACTTCCTGAAAAGATGCTCTGTGCATGTATCTACAGCTTTGTATTGGTCCCCGTGACACACTGCCAGGCATGAAGCTTCTTTAGAGATATTTTAAATTGTCATTTTCAACTGCCAGACAGCAATTAACTATGTATAGTTTTATTCACAAATGGTTTTATATATTTACACACACACACACACACACACACATATATATATATAAATATAGTATAATATATATATATATATATATACACACACACACACATGTAATCAGTTAAACATAGATCAGTCTGAAGTCTTAATTCTTCCCTAGGATGTGCCAAAGTTCATGAATACAACAGGGATGCAGTCACCCTATCACTCACAACAAGTGTTTGAAATAAAGAAGGATTTTTCTTATTTTTATCCAAAGCATTGTGTTTTTACCCTTTTTTTTTATATGTGCTTCGTGAGGCCTAGTAACCATGGTGAAATACTCCCAGAATGCATTGCTTTCTTAAGCCTGACATCTATTCAACACATATCACTGAAAATTAACTTGTCTGAGTTTAACAACCTTACAAGCTATAGCACCTGTCTTTGGCTACAAAACAGAAGATATACAATGGCTTATCAAAGGAGGCCTTTATTTTTTTTGCCCCCCCCCCCCCCTTTATTTTATAACCTGACTGAAGCCAACTCCTCTCATAAATCCCCACTCACCCAAAAAACAATCAAGTACATAAATAAAAATGTGACCCCCACAGACAAGGAAACACTTACAACTGGTTAGTTTTAAATAGGAGACATCATTTATAATAGGGGAATTTCAAATGTGAACTTTCTATTGAAATCAGAAAACATGGTCTATAATGTGTTAGCTCTTTAAATGCACTCGGCTGTTTTAAAGATACTAGTAACAGTAGATTTCAACTGACCTATTTCCTGAGTCCTTAGCATCAGTTATAAGGCACGTTGTCTCTGTTTTTATAACTGTACAAGGTAAGTAGCCAATCAGCAGGCGGAGATCTGGTACATTCATGGAATTCTCATGCAAATGGAAATGGCTTGAGTTGCGATGGCAGGCCTTTGGCATGCCACTAGGTTGCATTTGCATCATGGGAACTGTGGTCCACAATTAACTGGAGCACCAAAAGTGGGCAGAGCTCTGCCATGGCATGATGCGTCATGGGGGAAGAGCCCAATGAAGTGTATTCACCAGAGCAAGGGAAAAGCAAAAATCAGGTATTAGAAAAATTCTTCCACTTCTCTATCTTTCTAAGTTTTATTTAATTCCCTCATCAGTTCGCCAAAGCTTAGTGTTTAGTTCATAAACTCCAATGATACAGGAATACTAAAGCCAGCCATATGGGTGGGGGACCACAAGAAGTACCTTTCCCAGGCTTCCATTAATAATAAAAATGGCTTTGAATACATTTTACTAAACGTATAGTGCACAAAGTGCAGTCTGCTTTATGAAGGTAAATGCAATGAGATATCTTAAAGTTTACTGATCCCAGTGACAGTATGGTTTCATTACATCTAGCAGAATGTACTGCTCTCCAGAAACAAGACAAACTGTGTTTTCAGTGTGAATTTAGAACATAAAACTTATAAAAGTATTTAACATTTCTTATAACAGAATGGCAAGCAAATACATAGAGTAACCGCTTTAAGGATGCAAGGATGCTCCATGCCATCATGGCATATTGCCAGGAGGATGGACTGACGGCATGGAACTTCCTACATTAAAACAAGCAGTGGAGGCGATCACTTTCACCACTCAGGAATTTTTGCTGTAATGCCTTGATGTCGAGGCATTAAACAGCACTGGAATCGGCTGTCCATCTGACGCGTGTTCACTCCACGGAGCGATTGTGCCATTGCAGTATGGTGCTGCTCTGTTCTGGGCAAGAGCTTTGGAAGTGATTAGTAATCACTTCTGCTGCTCTGTTTCTTTTTCTAAAGGCAGTCTGTAACATTACACTTAAAAAAAAGTTACAGTTAGTTTTTGGATTAAGGTTAGTGGTAGGGTTAGATTTAGGGTGATGGTTAGGGTTGCAGTCAAAATGCCACTGTAGGAGAAAATTGTTAGTAAAGAGCAATACGCTGTTCAGTTATTGCCCTATAACTTGCAAATAACAACAGAAAACCATGTAAACATTGACTATTTCTAAACTCTGGACAAATATTAGTCTATAATACTAATAACAAATAATACTCTATTTTGCGTGCACGGGGGGGGAGGGGGGTTTATTAGCATTTGTAAAAAGTGTTTCAATTGCCATCATATTTTATAATTTTTTGTAGCATATCATATGGTTATTATCCTATCTAAATAAAGCCCTTCTTATCCTGAAATAAACAAGATATAATCTGTGTGGGTGCAGCAAACGAGAAAGAGGAAAATGACAGCTAAACACAAATACCGCAGAAGTGTAAAAACAGCCTGTGTCCTGAGCGGCGCAACATTCCAAAAACATATATACTTTCTATTTATGACATTGCTTTATGGCACCATATGCAAATAATCTGGTACAATGCAGAATGATTAATTTGCATTTGCTGCCACAGGGTGATGTCATACACAGCAGACAGTACAGACAAATGTAAAATACATCCTTACGCCTACACTTGTTGAGTACAAATTTCCACTAATAGTTTATTTCAATTCTACACTAATCCAAAATGTTATTGGCTGTATGTTGAATTTGAAACACAGGCATCATTATTAGATGGGAACGTACTGTTCTTTAACCATGTGATCACCAAATGGCCTCTATCACGACAAAGGTTAAAGGAGTACATTTTACAGTGTAATAGGTTCAGCAGTCTAGAGGCTCCAAGCAGAGCAGATCTTTTGTCTGTACTTCATTCTTTCATGTAACACTGTAATCTCACACAGCCAGTGGTTTGTGCAAACAGAATGGCACTGTAATGGAAAGAGAGAGAGGGGTTACCAGCCCACCCAACAGAGATAGTCAGGAATGTGACACTTTGTATGTTCCCAGTTCCAGAGATTAAAGGAATGGCACAGAAAGATAATGGTTTACTTTTCCCATAGTGAGATGCCCGTTTTGCCCGTTTGTTACATTATGTTTCATTTGCTTGAACAAGAAGACATGATTGAGAATCATACAGCATAAACACATTGTTGCACTTCAGTAATGTGCTCATTTGCTAACAGGACTGGTTTTTCGACTAATACATCGATTGTTCACTGTGTATCAAGCCATGCCCCCCGGGGTGCATGGTGCTTTCCCAGTGGATGATGGCATGTATCATGCTTTCTGTCAGACAGTCTTCTTATGATCTGTCTCTGGTGGAGGCATCTTTAAGTAAACACATAAACATACGTATAATGCAAAGTGCTGTGTAGGTGTCTGCAAACCGGTACTGATTCCCACCCATTATTACATGAGTAATAATCTGATAATGGAAATAGATGTGCATGTTTGGCAAATCTGTTGCACAAAATATAATTAGTGAATGGTTAAGAATGGAGTTTAGTTTTTTTTATACGGTACTGATAACTTTTTTTGGTGTCCAATTTTAGTAGAGTAACAATATGCACAGATTATATATATAAATTATGTAGAGTACTTAAAAACAACACTATCTCCCCTCCTCCCACAGCTTTACTAGTCCATCCCAATTTGCTAGATGTTTTTCACAGAACCTGTTGGAGCGTCTCCCAATATAAGTTACATATAAGAGCACCTGTGAAAACCAAGGCTCATTAGTCCAACACTGTAACAAGCAAGTGTAATATAACCTAGCTCCAGCACTCATTAGAATTTACAACAATGCACTCTGGTTTGATAGCCCCATTAAAGAGATGACGATAACAGGATTTAAGCTTGAAAACAGGTGGCAAAAGAGACGCAATACAGACAGTAAACCAGTGATAGCTAACCTTGGCACTGCAGGCAGGGCATCTATCAGGGGGTGACAGGCGATATACCTGTGAAGGGGCTGGTGGTGCTGGAGGACCCCTCGGTGAAGGCCCCCTCAAAAACAAAAAAGCTTGCCAGCAGAGGTGCTGGCTGGGGAGATATATTTGAAAATATTTGGGTGTGTGGGTGATGGGGCATGTGCTGGGGTAGGTCCTAGGTATGCATTGTGGGTGATGGGTATGTCCTGGGGTGCTGGGGTAAGTCTTGGGTGTAAAATGTAGCCATGCCCTAGGGTGATGGGGTGATGATGGGCCATATCCTGAGTTAAGTCATAGGTGTGCATTGTGGGTGATGGTGCATGTCCTCGGTGTGCATTGTGGGTGACAGGGCATCTCCTGGGTGTGCAGTGTGGGTGCTGTGGTAAGGGTTGTGGGGGCAATGTGGATGATTGGGCATGTTCTGGTTGTGCAATGTGGGTGATGGGGCATGTGCTTGGGCATGTACTGTGGATGCTGGACTGGCTGGGGAAAGTCCTGGATGTACAATGTGGGTGCTGGGGCATGTCCTGGGTGTGCAAGGTGGGGCTGTGGCAAGGGTTGTGGGGGAAATAACAAATTGAGTGGGAGAGGTGGGGGGGCCCAGATAATTTTTTTATTTGAGGGGCCCCACAATTTATGTTGGTGGCCATGACTGCAGGTGTTTTGGAACTACATATGCCATGATGCTCCATCACCCTTATGCTATATGTAGTTCATAAAACACTTGCAGTGCCAAAATTAATGTACTTTTAGTGCTTGTCGAATTGGCAACAGAGTGAGTGACTCTGTTGCCAAATTCGTAGCTGGCGGGGGAGGCGGAGTCTGGGGAGGGACAGGGCACAGGGGCGGAGTCTAGGGAGGAGGGTGTCAGTGCTACCGCTCTGAAGCCAGGATTGCTACTGCACATGTGCACAATGCTGCGCATGCCCAGTAAGCATTCTCTGGTGTCTGGGACACCGGAGAATGAGATCAGGTCAGTGGGATTGGGGACCTGAGTCCCGCTCTCCCTCTCAGCTCTACGTCTGTCCCCAAAACGGGGAGTTCACTTTTGGTGCATAGTTACTAAATGTCTCGGTCTTTAGCCTGACAGGTGGAATAATATATAAAATATAAACCTAGATGGCATTTTAAAAAGTTTCCTGGGATATTTTGCAGCACAGCTATCAATTACGTACTTGAAAATGTACCATACCCACTGCCCCAAAGCTCTGCCCACTCTACCCAACCCACATCATTTCCAGAATTTAGCTCCTTCTAGTTACCATGGAGCAGATTATATATAAGTTCCCACCAACGCTACAATACATCCTTGGTATCCGGTAGATACACTTGTAGCACACCACCTATATCAGGCAGGTGAATTTTATTGTATCAGGTGCTGGCAAGATGACACTAACATTTGCCACTGACAAGCTGTTTGGGGAGAGAGGTGCCACTGGTAAGCATTTTGGGGACAAATATACCACTGGCAAGCAGTTTGGGGACAGATATGGCACAGACAAACTGTTCGGGGACAAAGATGACAGTGGAAAGCTGTTTGGGGACAGAGATTACCTTGGCATGCTGGGAACAGAGATGCCGCTTGCAAATTCAACATTTATGATTAAGTGCGCAAGTCACGCAAAACGCGTCAAGTGCGGTTCCACACATGATTATTTTTGTTGCTGTACACGAACCTACTATATTTTTATGCCATTAAAGATTCACCTTTTTTTACCACGGATTATCCAGAGTGGAAGCTCCTTTCATTCTTCCTTTGATTGCAATCTCAACGGTGATGGCAAAGTCAGATACAGGGACGGAGTTTGAAGGAGGGAAGATGATCAGCTCCATTTTAGAGAGATTAGGTTTTCAGGTTGCGATCAGACATCCAGGGTGAGATGGCCGACCTGCAGTCCACGACACGAGACACGACAGAAGTTCGGAGGTCAGGGGAGGAGAGTTAGATCTGGGTGTCATCCACATACAGGTGGTATTGGAATCCAAAAGAGCTGATACGTTTTCCTAGAGAGGAGGTGTACAAGGAAAACAGCAGATGCCCAAGGACCGACCCTTGGTGAAGGAGCGTTCAGATAGATGTGACTCGATCCAAGAGACAGCCATACCCAGTGGCGTACTTACCATTAGTGTAGGGGTCGCACCTCAGGGGCCCAGCCGTCCTGCGACCCCTGCAAAAAAAAAAAAAAAAAGTAAATTAAGTAAAAGTTTAAAAAAAAGGCCAAACGGGGCAGCTGCCCAGGGCCCATTTACTCTTGGGGCCCAAAGCAGCTGCCCCGTGGGCCCCCATTGCTGCCCGTGTGACTGTCTCTTTCGGGCAGCAGCCAGGAGATCCGCATCCAGCGGCTTTTCTTCTTTTCTTCACAGACACTGGAAGTGATGTCGGTGGCTGTATTTCCTGCACACATTTCTGAGCGGACGTCAGACGAGCAGCATACAGGTAAGTACGGGGGGGAGAGGGTTTGGGGCAGCAAAATAACTGGCAAATGGCCAAAATATGAGTGGCATATGGGGCAAATAGCAAATGGGCAACATATGAGTGGCATATGGGGCAAATAGCAAATGGGCAACATATGAGTGGCATATGGGGAAAACAAGACTGACAAATGGGCAAAATATGAGTGGCATATATGGCAAAATATGAAACAAAACAAAACAAAGTGATAATGTGCGCTGTAACCCAACACTCCAATACACAAAAAAGAACCCAAATATATACAGATCGGGGTTACCCTTGAATGTGAGGCAATCCACTCGATGTTAACCGGAAGGGGAAAAAAACAGATAATGATATAGTGTAATAATTTCAACTTAAAAGTGCATGTGTTCAAAAATAAATGTGAATACACTCACATTTTCTTGAGCAGAACACTGCTCAATGTATGTTGCATCATGGGAGCCCACAAAGGTTTAATGGTCCAGTAGTTGTCCAGGAAAAAAAGCATAAGAGAGCAAAGAGGGAAGACTCTAAGTATAAGTGAATTTATTGTAAAGAAAAAAATATAAATGATCTTACATTCAAGTTTACAGGATTCAGCAGGAAAAGTGCATCAAAGTAAGTCCCAACAAGTCCTCAATAAAAGTCTCCTCCTCCCACAACGCGTTTCACCCATAAAATGGGCTTTTTCAAAAGTACTCGAAAAAAAAAAAAAAAAACATTTTACGGGTGAAACGCGTCGTGGGAGGAGGAGACTTTTATTGAGGACTTGTTGGGACATACTTTGATGCCAGAGAGAGGTTAAAGAAAGGGGTTTTGAAGTGGCTGGGGAGTTGTTTAGGTCAAAGGGAATGTCTCCCAGAATGAGACAGGTTATGGCAGATGAAAGAAAGTTGGATGAGCTGTGCAAAAAATGTGTCACAAAATTATGTAGTGGGCGGTAGAGGGGGAAAAAAGACAAATAGAGTGGACTTTGAATGACAATAATGATAGGGAAGGGAAGGAGGGTATAAGTTGGAAGGAGCAGTTAGGAGATGGGATGATGCCAGTACCACCCCTCCTTTTGTCCCTAGGTTTTGGGGTGGCTGGAGTGTAGGCCACCATGTGAGAGAGAAGCAGGAGAGACAATGTCAGGTGAGGTAAGCCAGGTATCAGTGGGAGCACGGAGGTTTAAAGCAATGAGAGATCAATAGATCTTGTATGGCTGTGAGCTTGCTGCGTACTGAATGTGTGTTTAACAGGGCACAGCTGAAAAAAGGTTTACGATTACAGGGGATAGATATGAGGTTATCAGTATTGCATTTGTTGTTGGAGATTTGGGGCAGGCGAGGTCTGTCACAAATGCAGCTTTTATTTTTGGCCATGGTTAGGGGAGGTGTCACAGATATGGGAATGAAAGGGTGAATACAGGAAGAGATGATGGTGACACTTGAAGGTCAGTGGATACAGATCTGTGTAAGAGATTACTGTATTTGCTCAAATATAAGACAAGGTTTTTTCAGAGCAAATGCTTTTGAAAAAGTCCCCTCGTCTTATATTCAAGGTCGTTTTATAATCTGACCTCAAATCGAGGTCAGACTATAAAACAGGGATCCAGGTCCCCCGCAGAGCTGCAGGGGACCTGGATCCACCTCTAAAGCAGCCGGGGGATGTCTGCGAGATGCGCACAGACATCCTGCCCTGCCGCCCGGCACGACCGCCGGGAATTCTATGATGAAGCTGGGTCCTTCCGGCTTCATCATTCGCCTGCTGGAGATAAACACCTAATTTTATTTTTGTATGCAATTAACTCAAATATATTTCAAAAACAGCAGTGGCATATGTCTTATATTTGTGTTTGTTTTAAATGCACAGGTAATCTAGTTACATCTTATATAAGTGGTCCCTTTAACAGCACAACAGTATTTAGTTGAAGGAGTCCACCTAGTAAAAAGGTGATATAAACACAGGAGAAAAAGTGAAGGTTGGTGTTTCAAAATGTTTTTCTTTCTTTCTACCCCTTTACCAAAATTAAACAACACACCCAATTCACATGTGGGCAGCCGAGGGCATGACAAAAGTGTTTTTTTTCCCCCTCAGGGGCTTTGAAGGTCTCTGTATTTTCTGCTAAGTGGTTAGCAGGAAGGGTGGAAGGATTAGTTGGACATAATGCAAGGTCAATACTTAGCATCTCTTCTGGCTTCAGATTAGAAGCATTGTGGGCCGAAATAAAAGTTCCAACTATGTTGGGCAAACAGTAGGGGGGGGGGGTTCTGCCACGTGGATTACAATAACAGATTTTCATGACTCACTAATGGCTCCAATGAGAATTGCAACTCAATTAACAAATAAGACATGTTTTCCATAGTCTCAACAGCAAATCATCATCCAGTTGGATGTTCTAAAAGATCTGGCATTTATTGTAACTCCAAGACAAAACAAAAACTATAACACAGAAGAGTCATCTGAATAGACAGCTGTTTTGGTAGATAATGAGGGAAAAACAGTCATTTTATACAGTTTAACCCTTGGCTGACAGGTGGCAATCATATGACTTTCCTATGGGATCAGACTATATTAGAAAGAGATGTGATAGATCAAGGAAACATGTGTTTTTAAATGGTGTCTCCTGTTTTTGACATCGCCCTGTTGATAAGTATCACTTGATGAGGTTAGAGTAGTGAGGGGGAACAAAATAAGGATTTTGAGTCAGTGTGGAGGAGTTTACAGTGTGTAGAAGCAGATGAGGAATAAAGAGTGAGGGAAATAAGTAGCAGTGTGTGAGAGTATTACAGAATTCTGCAGCAGTAAAATGCAAACCGTTTGTTCTGTAAGGGGCCTTACAGAACATACCCCTGCTGGTATGATCACGATGAGAGATAGAGGGGTAAAAGGGAGGATAGAGTCAAAGATGACCCCCAGCTAACTGGCCTGGTTAGTGGTTGAGGCAGTGGTGTTGTTAATATAAAAGAAGAAATCAGGAACAGGGTGGAGGAGGAAAGTTTATGGATTCTGTTTTTTAGAGTTTTTAATAAGACTTCTAATCTGATCAGCTGTGGGGGAGAAGTGGCCTCAGTGGCATCCCGAGGTTCGGGGGGTGCGGACCTCCAGCGGGGGTGACACCCGTGCTGTCGGCATCCCCCCCCCCCCCCGCGCACCACGTTGCCACATAGTAGAGAACACTACACGGAGACTTCCGGCGGGGGACAAGGAGCAGCAGCCAGGAGGTAAGTGATGGGGAAGGGGGGAGGAATAACGAGCAGGGTAAAGGCACAATATTACTGGGCTCTGACTGGCACAATATTGCTGGGCTCTGAGTGGCACAATATTACTGGACTCTGAGTGGCACAATATTACAGGTATCTGAATGGCACAATATTACTGGCAGCTGACTGGCACAATATTACTGACATATGAATGGCAGAATAATACAGCGCTCTAACTGGCACAATATTACTGGGCTCTGAGTAGCACAATATTCCTGGTATCTGACTGGCACAATATTCCTGGGCTCTGACTAGCACAATATTACTGGGCTCTGCATGGCACAATATTCCTGGTATCTGACTGGCACAATATTCCTGGCATCCAACTGGCACAATATTCCTGGTATCTGACTGGCACAATATTCCTGGGCTCTGTCTGGCACAATATTACTGGGCTCTGCATGGCACAATATTCCTGGTATCTGACTGGCACAATATTACTGGTATCTGAATCGCACAATATTACTGGCATTTGAATGGCACAATAATACTGGTATTTTAATGGCACAATGGTATTGGCATCTGGCACAATAATACTGGCATATTAATGGGAAAATTGGCTGTGGCTTATTAATGAGAAAACGATACTGGCATATAATTGGGCAAATTGGCTGTTATCGAGAGAGAGAGATGTGTGTATGTATAGATATGTATTGTTTTAGACTTGTACAATTGTCAACTCGTGGGGCTCCTGTGTGTTGTATAATTAATGGCCGTCCCATGTGTGCATAATTAGGGGACTCTTTTGTGAGGCATAATTAAGGGACTCTTTTGTGTGGCATAATTATGGGGCACCTGTGTGTGAGTGGCATAATTATGGGGACTCTTTTGTGTGGCATAATTATGGGGAACCTGTGTGTGTGGCATAATTAATTGGGCAGAGGTGAGGCATAAATAGTGGGGCTCTGGTGTGGCATAATTTATGGGGCTCTGGTGTGGCATAATTTAGGGGGCTCCGGTGTGTGGCATAGTTATGGGGCTCCTGTGTGTGGCATAGTTAATAGGCCATCTAACTGGCATTACTAAGGAATCTGTTTGGCATTGTATTGGAGGAAATCCAGGGGGGTGACACCATGAGTTTCCCCACCGGGTGACACCAACCCTAATGATGCCCCTGCCTGGCTTGTATATAAGGCTTGTTGTAATGTAGAGCTTTTTACCTGTTTCCAATAAATCAGTGTGACAGCATTTCCTACCCTCATCAGAAGCCTAGCCTGACACCAGGCTCAATATATCACAGTGTAAGCCGCCCCAGCAGCTGAACAAATGGAAGCTTAGCCTGTCTAAACAATGCTCTGCTGAGAACACAATATGCAAATCCATGTCAGATGGATGCCTTCAAACACCTGCAGCCCTCTTTCATGTGTACAAGTTTGTCCTGCCCTCCGATGAGTGTGCTCGACATCAGGATAGCTGTATTATAAGATAGATCCTAGGGTCAGTTCAACAAAAAAATCTTTACATTTCACAAATAAATACATCCAGATCCGTACAAAGCAAAAGTTTTAAGATTCAATTTTTTTGAAAATCTCCCTTGTACAGAAGCCCAGAGAGGCCATGTATTTTAAATATTTTTCTGACTTGTTTTCTCTAGAAAAATATTTAAAATACATGGCATCTCTGGGCTTCTGTACAAGGGAGATTTTCAAAACAATTTCAGGAATATTTCTGTCCCTTTTGTTTGTTTTGTTAAACTGTGCTGTCGCCAGTTCAGTACCCTTTCCGAGGGTATTTCAGAGCTCAGTGAATTATATTATCACATTATGTTAGATGAACATAACAGTAAAGCCATGAGTTGAACCTATCACCCTGGTCTTACCCAAACAGTCTGTCTCATGGACCATGACCAGACAACTATATTGTGCAGCGTATGGGGTTTATTCACTAAACATGGAACTGCCAATGAGCTGACAAGAGAGTAAGGACATAGAAACATAGTAACATAGAATGTGTTGGCAGATAAGAACAATTCGGTCCATCTAGTCTGCCCAATTTTTTTTTTTTGAGCACTTTTATTAGTCCACATAGTCTTAAATTAGACTTAAATTAGAGGGGCATTGATTTAAAAGTAATATCAGGAAGTATTACTTTACTGAGAGGGTAGTGGATGTATAGAATAGCCTTCCAGCGGAAGTGGTAGAGGTAAAGACCTAGTGGCTATCCTAGATATAAGATAGGGCCAGGTACAATACAAGTATTTAGAGAATTGGGCAGACTAGATGGGCCGAATGGTTCTTATCTGCCGACACATTCTATAATAACAAAAATCTGGCTGAAGTAGCAACATTCTCGAATTCGATTATTTTCCCAACGCCACCTTTAATGTGTGAGTATATTGCTATTCCTTTCTCAATTCACTGATTAGTGAATAGACCCTTAGGTGTCTGGCCTCAGGGCCACATCTCTATTAAGTGGGACATCACTGGGTTAAAACCCTGGACAATCTAGACGGAGACTATCCCTGATATACTAAAAACTACAAAACGTCTCCACCCTTCAAAACTAATAAGATGAACACAAGGATGCTTTGACAATACTGATCTCTACAGGGAAGCTATGAAGCTATTTTGCTTTCTTTTTTTCTTCTTCTGGGTTTGGCTAAATTAAACAGATGACTTTTTTTTTTTACTCATCACAATCAGAGGGCAGGGATCCTGACGTAGTTTGTTGGGGAGAGATGTTTAGGGGGTCAGAAGAACTTATGAGCCATTGTCAAGTTCCTTGAATTGGAAAGCCTATGCGTGGGTTGCTTTTAGTGTATAATCTCTGTGATTTATGGGGCTATGGAACTGGAAAATTAAGTGTTAACCCCTTCTGTACCTCCTGTTTGCTCAGCTCATCAAAAACATCTTAAACATTAAAGGGACACTACCACTTACAGAAGATGTAAATAGATTACCTGTGCATTTAAAACAAACACATTTATGAGAATTGCAAATAAAAGTAAAAATAAAATTAGGTGTTTATCTCCAGCATCCATTTTGTGAATTTTACCCATGATGCAACATTCTCCAATCTTCCAGTAAGTCTTATTTTATAACTGTGGCCAGAGCCTGCATGATGATGTCATAAGATACACCCCTACTCTCTCACTGGTTCCTGTGTATCACTAGTGGGCAGGACTAGGTGGCTGCATACAACTTTGTTTACCTGCCCTCCAACACAAAGAGAGGCGATTTACCTGATCAAACAGGATCATAACTCCGCCCCCTTGTGATGTAATAGTTTCATTACCCTCCCATTCAATGCAAGTCTATGATCAGAATTCAGACTTTTAGACTGCATTTTGTGTCCCCAGCCCCAAAGTGAGACACTAGTGCTGTAAATTCACTGGGGGTGGCAAAAACACAATTTTTCTCAAAATGGCACCACCACTCACACTTAAAATATTTAGTAAAATATTTAATAAAATAAACTCACTTAACAAAAACAAAACATATGTGAAAGCAACAATGCAAAATAAAAAACAAACAAAATCCTTTTCATATTTTGGTGGGAGTGTCCCTTTAATACCTTGCTTCCCAACCTGTACAGCTGCTCTTGGTTTAGAGCTACTGGATCCAGGTACTACAGGGTTTAATGACATAGAAATCGGAGATCACTAATTTAGTTCCTCTTTAAAATATGGTTCTCATTTTGGTTTAGAAATCCCTCTTCGTTTTTTGTTGTAGAAGGGGGGCGGGGGGGGGGGGGGGGGGGTTGGACTGCACCTCTTCTCCTGCAAAACAATTCCTGACCCACAGGTAACCTTTATATAAAAAAAAAAAAAAAAAAAAGTGCAAGCGAAGCAAAAGACTGATTTGAGCACGTCTGCTAAATTACCAACACATGCTATGTTCAGCCAATTACCCACTCCAAACAGCAGTCTGTCCTAATTGTATTTTCATTTTCTTGCATGCCTGAGTACAGAAGAAATAATGTAACAATTGCACACACACCCCCCCCCCCCTTCATGAAACATGTAAGGGTTTGCCAATTACATCCAAGTTAAAATAGATTAAAGTGGACCCATTGTCCATAAATGCAAAGTCCACTTTAGGTAAGTAATAAAACTGAATCCATACATTGTATTGGTGAGATTATCAGCAAATGTATTGATTAAATGATACCCTCACCCACAGGTTTTTTTTCCTGCTCTTCTATATCATGGTGGGCGAACAAAGAAAAATGAAAGGTTGGTTTAAGCTATAATTGTTTCTATATTATTATTTATTATAATACTACAATACTATATGATGCTACAATACTTATAATCGGTTTAACCAGACGCAAGGCCATTTTCCACTTAGCCTTTGCATGGAACCAATAGCTGGGAAGGGGATGTGAGATGTTTCCTAAACCAAACACCAATCACTGTTGAATGTCATGCAACTTCCAAAGAGAATCCAGTCGCTTCTGAATCTGTACTCCCTAAGAGCATCATTTAAAAACCCTTTCCATCATACAGAATTACCCTGTCTTAGTAGCACCCCCCACTTTAGTAATCAGTGCAAGGCAATGGCAAAGAAGGTGCCTCACCAGATCCAAAGACATGCAAATAATATTGAGGGGTCGGAATTGCATTGTAGGTTTAAGTGCTAAACATCACCTGGTGTATTTGTCCTTCATCAATTCTGTACCTTAAAAGGACAGTCTAGTCCCCAAACTCACTATGGTGCAAGATGAAGATTACTGCATGCATATAGCACAGAATTTTTAACTTTTTGTTTCATTTAGTCACTTCCTGTGCTCTTCCAATTCAATACATTGTGTGGCCTCTGAGTGACCTTGCACTTGTACACAGTAGGATCTCTTAACAGTGCAACACATTGTCTGATGACATCACTAGAGAGACAGGAAATTCCATTCATCTGAATGGCATTATGCTCATTGGTTCCTGCAGCAAAAAAAAGAAAAGAAAAGGACATTGAGTTTTACTCAGCTAGTGTGGGCAGTCCGGGCTTCTTACAAACTGCTGTCATTTCACAATTTCTTCTAGCTGTAAGAATTTTATATTTTAAGCAATGCAAAATGTAAAACATGCATTTTAAAGTACTTTGAATGCACATTAATATGCATATATATTTGGAAGATGCATTTGGGCACCAGACAGTCCCTTTAAGTTATTCCCATGTTATTTATTAATCACATGGCATGTCCACATTGACTGTGACCTTTTAATCCCCTCCCTTAGTATCCTGACATCCATTTATACTCACGCCTTTCCCTTATGCTTCCTGAATATCTATTTACCCAGACACAAAGCAATCAAACCTGAAAGTTTACTCTCGTGTACAATCACAGGCCAGTTCCATGTCATGTTTATTTTATTTTTTTGCTACAACTGATAATGCAGCAGATAAAGGTGTGTTTGGTGACCTGAGGCCACACAATGAGGTTTGTACAGAGGATGGTCCAAGGTCGCATGAAATAATATTGCTCTTGAGTCAGAGGATAAAGGTGAGGTGGATGGTGACCGCCTAGAGAGCCTACAATGTGAAGGTAGACCTGTCAGACCAAACACAGTTGGCACAGTTACACATTTTCACAGCTGAGCCAAAATATGCTACTTCCTCTAGATATATTCCACAATTAGGTGGGGCAAATTTTTTTTTAAATGGACACTCCAAATGAAAAATAAATAATTGAATAATTTCAAAGCATTTAAAAAAATAATAATATATATTTATGTCATCATTTTGCAGCTTCCCTCCATAGCAGGACCCCCCCCCAGCTCTTTCTGTTCCAATAACCAGTCTCCCTTACAGTAAAATGGGGATTTTTAATGAGCTCATGTTATGTTAGAAACTGGGCTTAATTTCCCATTTCCCACTTGCCTAAAACAACACAGCACTTCTCTTTAAAGGGGTGCCATGGTTGGAAAAGATGATGCTTTAATGATATCATCCCAACCATGGTTAAGCCTCACCCACTTTTGACCGCATTCCCCCTATATTTGCTCTTTTCTGTAGCTCACGTTCTCCACAAATCCTGCCCCCCGCCAATCCCCCCCATCCCCACATATTTAGGATACATTGGTGGGAATGGGGTTCCTTTTAACCTCTGTGCTCTGTACTTGGAATATAAAACTTAGCAATGACTGGAACCAATCCCAGGTTTTCAATAATCTTACAACAATGTTTCTCGTAATTGATCTGGATAATATATAGCCCTATTGCCTACAAGTGAATTGCGACGACAACAAAAGGGCCCATTTATAAAAGTCAGTTTCTGTTCCAAAGTTGTAAAAGTGTCCCAGTCACTAAGGATACCAATGGAATGTTCCAGTGGATTATATCACTTTTATAACCCCCAGTGTTATAAAATGTAGGCCAGAATCATCCGGCAAAGATTACTCTCCAACTTATTTATTTTCTCAACTTAGCTATTTTAGTCAAAGTTTTGATACTAGTTTGTAAGTTCACTCCTGTTCACAGCTTCAGGAATAACTCAGCAATGTACATTGTATCAGGATATAGTAATATTTCACAAGTTTATCAAAAATAAAAATTAGTCAGTCGTTCTAATATCCCGGAGATAGACTGTCATGACACTGAAAGGATGATCAAACACCATCTTATCTTATGTCTCAGAAATCCCACAGATCTGAATTATTTCAAGGAATAACCACTTGCACCAGCTTGTTCCCTGACTCCAGATATGCACTGCCAAGTTTTTAATTGGTCCATAACTCTCATGATGCTTGTCAGGCCATGTGGCTGGAATATTTATGGCTCCAATCTTAGCCAGCCTTTTGCTTTAAAGGGACAGTCTAGTCCCCAAACTCACTTTGGTGCAAGTTGAAGATTACTGCTTGTATAGTGAAAAGGATTTTTTTTCCCCAGTGTGATTTGATGCAGGCATTCTGCATAAATCACATTTTTAATATTTGACTCAAGCCCCCCCACCCCCCAGTGATTACTCTGCATGTTTACTGCAGTTGCTGTAGCACTGATTATATAGACATCGAGGATATAAACTTTTGTTTCATTTAGTCACTTCATGTGCTCTTGGAATTGAACACATTATGTGGACTGTGATGAACTTGCTCTTGTACACAGCAGGATCTCTTAACAGTGCAACACATAGTCTTATGACATCAACAGAGAGACAGGAAATTCCATTAATTTGCATTAAATTATTCTCACTGGTTCCTGCAGCAAAAAAAAAAGAAAAGAAAGAGAAAATTACTTTTACTCAGCTAGTGTGGGCAGTCCTGGTTTCTTGCAAACTTCTGTAATTTCACAATTTCATCTAGCTGTAAGTATTTTATATTTTAAGCAATGTAAAATATGCATTTTAAAGTATGTTGAAAGCACATTAATATGCATTAATATTTGGGCATTAGACCAATCTCACAGTGCCTCATGGTTTAGCATCATGGGAAGCATGGGTGGCACAGGTCACAGCAGAGACTATATAGCCATGGTTGCTCATGGCAGATCAGACATGCACAAACAGGGAAAAGGAGACTCTTGTCTATGTTATGTAATCTCTGGATGTGAAGCCACATAGTATTTTAGTGACGCACAGCCTGAAAGTCTCGCTGCTCCCAATCTTTGTGTAATTGAAAACGTGTGTTCTTTCATCCCAACACAAACCCTAAAGTGACTTATTTGTGAGCGCCGAGCCTTCGATAACAGACGTTGGCACAGCTCTGCGCCTAATTCACTGAGGTCACCTTGTCTAATGAAGACTTTATTGTTCCTACACAAAGCTGGCTGGATATCTTGGACAGTGTGACTGTTTTGGTATTTAGCATTCTTACTGTCGTTATACAGAAAGACGGGGAAAAGGGGCACAGCCCCGCGGCGACCTGGATTTCAAAATGGAATAATGATAGATTTAATGCAGCGTAACCTGTTGTTGCAACTTTGAGGCAAGGTTATTTCTATTCCTTGTTAATGAACAGAATAAGACACGGAAAGTATTCATACCATAATCCTGGAATGAAAGCGTTGTAATATTTAAAACTTAATATTTCATTTCCCCCCCCCCCCCCCCCCCCAGGACATTATGTACTTTAACTTTGTCCTAGCAGGCATTGCTTTCTTACCCTTCGGATCTGTAACAGTTAAAATATTAATCTATTTATATTTCTCCCCAAAAGATCAATAAATGCAACATTTAGGTTTTTTTGGGCAGCCAATAAGCTTACAGCCCCTCCCAAGAATCGAAAGCAACACAAGCTGACTGCCGAGATTTAATTCCAACTCCTGGAAGAGAAGGATGGAGAGTGGGAGGAGGTGTTATAGGACTTGAACTAGTTGTCGAGAATGGAGAAATATGGGCTGGGAAATATATAAAGGAAAGAAATTCATTAAAGAGGAGAGGGGGAGTGAAAAAAAAGCCACATTCCAAATTATAATGTGAACACAAGGTCTTCCAAATTAGTGAACAGAGTGCAGAGAACATGGATGATACCTTGAATGGGGCACGGGCCCACCCAACGAGCAAAGAACTGATTTGTTTTATTAAGGAGGGGAGTGTGTCAGTGGTTTTGTTTACAACAAGGTCAAAGTAAGATAATCTAGGTTTGGCAAGAGTTATTTTTTTTATTTTTTATTAAAGAGGGATTAAACACCCCCCCCCCCTCAAATTTTTTTTTGCCATATAGAAATCTTTCCCTAAGGCTGACCTTTTGTCCTGTTCTATTGGGCCGGAACAAACAACTTAACCATAAATCTTCAGCAGGTTTTCTGCTCCATATTATACTACAGTGCTGACATCTTGTGTCTGTATGCTGCCTTATACTGTCATACTTCCTATTTGTTTATCTGAGCATTTATGTTCACAATCACTGCTGCTCCTTCCTAACTGTTCACATTAGCGATAGCCTTTCCATACATGTTTTCATTTGATTCCAATTACCAATCCCATATGCTTTCTTCCCTCCCATCTTATATGATTGACAAACAGTCACTCCACTAGGAGCAGCCAACAGTTTTTTGACCGTATCAATGGACCAGCAGTTTCAAAAAAATAATTTCTCCCAAGCCTTTAACTTTTTTGACATGAGATATCATTGGAATAGTAAAAAAAAAAAAAAATACAGTTTGGGGTTTACTCACTTTTTTATTTTTTAGCTTTCTACGGAGGTAAAATGTCATTCACTTTAAAAAGATGCATGATATATCCAGCCTGATCTGGTCGCTGACTGTCACTCACTCTGTCATGATGACTGACTCTCAGATTTACACTCATTCGATAGAGGGGTTATAATCTTCCTTCCCCTCTATAGAGATAAACCACCTTCTATATGCAGTGGTAGTGAGAGAGAATACCTTGCAGTCACTGATCACAACGAGAGCCGTAGCTGTGGATAGCTCATTAACTTGTATACACACAGCCAATCAGTTAAAAGAAGTGTTAAGCAGCAGAGAAGGAAGGTATGCACCAGTTATGCCAGGTGAGGCTTGTATTCTGGTTTTACCTACTATATGACCCTGGAGTGACATTGACCTAATGGTGTGCAAGTTAAAGGGACTGTATCACCTGAACATTGTATTTACTGTGCATGTAAATTTACTGAGCATGCAAATTACACATTTCCCATTGAAAAGCAGTCATTTGCATACTGTATTACATGTGATGTCATAAGCAGGAGACTCCATAGACACATATAAAACACATTTTCTCCTAATTTAGGCATTTTCTTGTAATTACTACAATGTATAGATCATTTTCACTCATTATTTCTGCTCTAGATTAACAGTAAAATCCATATTTAGGTGATACAGTCCCTGTAATCTCAGTCTGCACTGTTACTATTGAATCATTTCTTCTCTTCCCACATGGCCCAAAAGATCTGTAAAAAAACAAATAATTAAAAAAACCCTATCACATATTAATGAAATAAATGGAATTAAATAAAAAAAAAAAATCATTCTATTAGCATTTTAAAATGGTTGCCTTTATTTAAATAAACTATTGTTTTATAACATTAATATATTATAATATTATATAAATATTCTTTTGTTAATTTTTTTTTTTTTTTTCTGCAGGGACCAATGAGAATAATTTCCTTCAAATTAATGGAATTTCCTGTCTCTCCGGTGATGTCATCAGACAATGTGCTGCACTGTTAAGAGATCCTACTATGTGTACAAGAGCAAGTTTATCACAGTCCACACAATGTGTTCTATTCCAGCCGCACAGGAAGTGACTAAATGAAACAAAACTCTATATCCTCTGCGTCTCTATAATCAGTGCTGCCGCACCTGCAGTAAACATACAGAGTAATAAATGGGGAGGGCTTGAGTCAAACATTAATGCCTGCATCAAATCACACTGGGAAAAAAAGCCCGTGCTCTATACAAGCAGTAGTCTTAGACTGTCCCTTTAAGATGCCTTGTGGACTGAGTCCTGGCTTCTTTTGGAATGTTTTCACTTTGATTTCTCCAATGTAAGGATAAATACAGTATCTGAGCTATGACAATACTAATAAGCATCACTACTGCAGAAGTCCCATACGGGTTAATTCCTTGTGGAGTTACATATTTTAATAATGTCACTAATTAGGAAGGTTTAAGACTAAACAGATGTTTACCTGTCTGCAAGCACCATGCCAGAGCAGTCCCTGAGGAGCATGACATCATTACTATAGAATAAAACCCGTCAGGGACAGGCTGATTACACTCTGTGATTGAGGCAAATGTCTGGAAGGCATCAGCCATGAGGAACCAAGCAGGGGATTTAACCGTTTGTGCCCCATGTGTGAGCATCTTGCAGTGCTGACCACACCCACAGCTTGCTACAGATAGATATTGTCTGTTAAGCGAACACATTACAAAGTGTTGAGAGGGATCCAGCGTGGAACAAGTTCTTCATCTATGTTACCACATTGTCATGGGACGTGCAGTCCTCTTACTGACCCAGCAAGTGTAGAAAAAACACAGAAACTGGGTAACATGATAATGTAACTGGAACAGAATCCCCACTTTCTCATTACTGGACTCAGAGAACAAACCATGATGTGGTTTGTGAACATGATTCACTGATCACTTGGTATCTTTCAGGGTTTGTCTGACAGCCTTGGCCTATTAGACCCCCCCCCCCCCTTAAATTGTATGTGTCTCCATTTTACCTCCTGTAGATTCCCAGCCATGAGATCTCTCTCGGACCATCTGCATATTTCTGTAGCCCCCTTCTCTTATACTCTTATCCATTCATGGCTTCCTATATTTTCCCATGGGATTCTTCTTTTCTCTCTTGTATATTCCCATGGGGTCCTCTGTGCACCCTCCTATGTTCCCAGCGGATTATTTTTAAAGTCAATATAGTCCCCTGGATCCCTCGTGTACCCCTCTATATTCCAATGGAATCCCCCTCGTGTCCCCTATAGGTTCCCAATAGATTCCTATCTTACGTTCAGTATATCTCTACACGATCCCCTCTCATGTATATATTACCATGGAATTCCTCTCCTCACCTTGCTCTGTTATATTTCTCTTCCATGAGTGATCCTATAGTAACTTGGAGTGGTATTGTGTAAGTTTCCACCAGGCACTTCATTGGTTAAACTCTTACTGTTTTGCCATTTTTTGTACAGTTCACAGAACGAAGCTTTACGTTACCTGCTGTTTTGTTTCCCTATTGTTAGGCTGTGACATCCCTGGCATGTGATGCTGAATGCTAAACCTTATATTGAAGTACAGTGCGTTATATACCGGGACAAAGGGAGTCTCTGTAACGCAATCACTGCTATGCTTACAGAAACTATACCTCCCAACTGACCCACGTTGCGCAGGACAGTCCCGATCTTTGGAACTATGTCCCGCTGTCCTGCTTTTCGGGACAGAGGTACAGCGGGACTCAGGACCACAATCCCGCAGAGAGGACATAGTCTTAAATTAGAGGGGCAACGATTTAAAAGTAATATCAGGAAGTATTACTTTACTGAGAGGTTAGTGGATGTATGGAATAGCCTGCCAGCAGAAGTGGTAGAGGTAAACACAGTCAAGGATTTTAAGCATGCGTGGGATAGGCACAAGGCTATCCTAGATATAAGACCGGGAACGGGGGACTAATAAAAGTACTCAAAAAAAATTGGGCAGACTAGATGGACCGAATGGTTCTTATCTGCCGACACATTCTATGTTTCTATGTTTCTCTGTTCACATTCTCTAGTGTCCCAGACACAAGAGAATGCTTAAAGTGCATGCACAGCATTGTGCGCATGCGCAGTAGCGATCCTGGCTTCAGAAGCCAGGATCAAAAATGAGTGACAGTGTTACTGCACATGAGCGGTAGCACTGACACCCCCCTCCCCAGACTCCACCCCCTGTGTCCAGATTCTCCAGGGGGGCAAAGTTGGGAGTTATGCTGAAACTCTAAGTACACAACCTGGCACTAACAAAAGGTGTTTTGAAGGACAACTAAACTTTTTTTTTTTTTCACTTCTGCTTCTAATATGGACAAATGTAATACTGCAAGTATGAGGATAACTGACATGTACCAGATATTAATTGCCAGATTATCCTCTGATCAGATGTTTTGCATCTGCTGGGAAACAGCTAGCCGGTCAGCGACTGTCTCTCTCTCTCTGCTAGTGCAGAAGCACTAGCAGCGAGACCCCGATCAGACGAGCTGACACCTGACCAGCTCTGCCTCAACTCTGAGGCAGAACCAAGAGTAAATCCTTTAATATCTCTAAAAGATATACTTCGGGTTTACTAGTAAATGGGGACACTTTTTTTTAACCCTTGCTTCCTCTAAGGAATATTGCCTATTTATATTGCTTCCTCTAAGTAGACTTAACATTTTTTTTTGTTAACTTTAAAGAGAAATGGCCCTTTCCCCCAGAAACAGAGTGGAAAAGAAGCCTAGGCCTATTAACTAGAATGGAGTCTATTTGACAAATAATATTTTCTTGATATCTGGCATTGCAATTGCTTTGGGTGCACTCGGCTTGTGGAGATGATACATTATGGTGAGACGTGGGATCATGTAACAGACAAATAGATTCTTTTATTTCAAATGACTAAATGTTATAATTGCCGATTATTACCTAGTTATGGATAATGAGATCATGGGCTGTTTATTTTTAAAGCCAACATTCCTAAAAGTGGAACAATTTCCACGGCAACTTTGACCCTCATTTGACTTTTCGAAATACCCCTCATGATTCAGGACCAGTTTGAGTTCACATCTCTGTACCCAGTGCTGCTGTGGGAAAATCATGTGACGGATAATATTCACTATTATTCTATGACTGTGTGTGTGATACAGAACACATAGGATATGTTTACAAGTTTTTAGTCTTATGGGCGAGGCAGTGTTTCATTCTTCACTGAGGAACATTCTTTTCTATTTGAGATCCCTAATTGTACTTAATAATATCCAGAATATTTGCTGGAATGTTGAACTGACTAAATACCGAATTCATTGTAGGTGGTGCATATGGTTATTGATTAAGCCAACTCCCCCGGCAGGCAGATTAGTAAACTGAGCAACATGCAAACTCTGGATGAACTTCAATAAACATCTGGGGGATGGAGGCCCAAACATAAATTACATAGACAATAACACTGGCATCGTCACCCTCCTCCATGTTTTTCAATAGCACCAGGTCTATTGACCAAACCCATGGCTTCCATTAGCAATGAATATTGTCAGTCAAAGGATGGTTAGAAGTACCATCAGCAGTAAGGTTAGATAATCTTTCCCAATCCAACTGCCCCCCCAAAAAAATACAGCTCTCCACTCTAACTCATCCAAAAGCCAGTTATCCCTTGTTAAATCTAATACAATGCACAAAATAAAGAGGTTTAAAATTGGTGTAGTCATGCAGTTGTTACATTAGCTAAATTGTAAAATTATTAGATGTATCTGTATATACGTGTAAATAATTCTACACTCTCTACTACAAAGTATTTATTCACTCAAAATGATAAGAGTAGAGCAGTATTCTCACCATTACACTACAAAAACTGGGCTGTTATACTGTCTGTGTCAGTAATCAGTGATGCTGTGCTCACCATTACACTACATATACTGGGCTGTTATACTTTCTGTGCCAGTAATCAGTGATGCTGTGCTCACCATTACACTACAACTACAGATAATGTGCTGTTATCCTCTCTGTGTCAGTAAGCAGTGATGCTGTGCTCACCATTACACTACAGATACTGGGCTGTTATCCTCTCTGTGTCAGTAAGCAGTGATGCTGTGCTCACCACTACACTACAGATACTGGGCTGTTATCCTCTCTGTGTCAGTAAGCAGTGATGCTGTGCTCACCATTACACTACGGATATTGGGCTGTTATCCTCTCTGTGTCAGTAAGCAGTGATGCTGTGCTCACCATTACACTATGGATACTGGTATGTTATCCTCTGTGTGTCAGTAAGCAGTGATGCTGTGCTCACCATTACACTACGGATACTGTGCTGTTATCCTCTCTGTGTCAGTAAGCAGTGATGCTGTGCTCACCATTACACTACAGATACTGGGCTGTTATCCTCTCTGTGTCAGTAAGCAGTGATGCTGTGCTCACCACTACACTACAGATACTGGGCTGTTATCCTCTCTGTGTCAGTAAGCAGTGATGCTGTGCTCACCATTACACTACGGATATTGGGCTGTTATCCTCTCTGTGTCAGTAAGCAGTGATGCTGTGCTCACCATTACACTATGGATACTGGTATGTTATCCTCTGTGTGTCAGTAAGCAGTGATGCTGTGCTCACCATTACACTACGGATACTGTGCTGTTATCCTCTCTGTGTCAGTAAGCAGTGATGCTGTGCTCACCATTACACTACAGATACTGGGCTGTTATCCTCTCTGTGTCAGTAAGCAGTGATGCTGTGCTCACCACTACACTATGGATATTGGGCTGTTATCCTCTCTGTGTCAGTAAGCATTGATGCTGTGCTCACCATTACACTACGGATACTGTGCTGTTATCCTCTCTGTGTCAGTAAGCAGTAATGCTGTGCTCACCATTACACTACAAATACTGGTATGTTATCCTCTGTGTGTCAGTAAGCAGTGATGCTGTGCTCACCACTACTCTACGGATATTGGGCTGTTATCCTCTCTGTGTCAGTAAGCAGTGATGCTGTGCTCACCATTACACTACGGATACTGTGCTGTTATCCTCTCTGTGTCAGTAAGCAGTAATGCTGTGCTCACCATTACACTACAAATACTGGTATGTTATCCTCTGTGTGTCAGTAAGCAGTGATGCTGTGCTCACCACTACTCTACGGATATTGGGCTGTTATCCTCTCTGTGTCAGTAAGCAGTGATGCTGTGCTCACCATTACACTACGGATACTGTGCTGTTATCCTCTCTGTGTCAGTAAGCAGTAATGCTGTGCTCACCATTACACTACAAATACTGGTATGTTATACTCTTTGTGTCAGTAAGCAGTGATGCTGTGCTCACCATTACACTATGGATACTGGTATGTTATCCTCTGTGTGTCAGTAATCAGTGATGCTGTGCTCACCATTACACTACGGATACTGGTATGATAGCCCATCTGTGTCAGTAAGTAGTGGTACAACTCGCCTCCCATACATTTTAGTGGTGGCGACCTGCACAGATTGATTGGACATCAAAGTGCAACTCGTCTCCCTAATAAAACTCACTTTTTTAGTGAATATCAATTTGTTTTTGGGATTCCATGAAGGTGAGATTGAGATGAGAGTCCGAGTTGGACTTTGTCGATGGGACAAACTTTAGGCCAATAGAGCAGATTTTGAAACATTCTCCAATGCAGCTGAAAGGGAGATTTTTTTCCTACTCGGTTTTCCACGGAGTATAACGCTTCACATAACGCCCCAGCTGAAGTTTTATCCATTTGGATCTCATTGCAATGTCTGGGAGAACTCTGCAGACAGAATTCCAAACCCCAGGCTGATCTGTGACCGCCACACTGAAGGCTGGTAGTGTCGCTTGCTCGATGCAGGCCTGCATATCATTTGTAGGAAATTCTTCACTGTCTGCCAGTCCAGACCACATATTTTACTGTTTCATTGTCACTCTTCAAATCTGGCATGTGTGGCAATCAACCACATGCAAGCTGTCAGACAGCACAGTCCAGCACAAATCTGAGCCCCCCCCCCCCCCCCCCATCAAAAAAAGATGTCTCCCCCACAGAAATACTTTATTACAGTTACACAGGCTGCAGAGTTGTACAGGATGAATAGTGAATAACAGGACATGAGTAAATGTCAGGCAAGCAGATCTATTTCTGAGGATCCCTGCTGGCAGGACAGGCTGTCTGTGGGGCTGCACCAGCCCTGACCATTAAGCAAGTGTAAGTAATAAGCAGCAGCTCTTACCATTTGGTTGAGGGACCAGGTTGATACACAGCGCTCTCCCTGGATGAGCTGTCGGTGCAGAGTCTGCAATGCTGCAATCCACTGCTTCTTCTAGTCCTGCTACAGTAACCAGATGCTTTGAAGGACACAATCCCTTAAAGGGGAACTTTCCAAAAAAAAAACCCCAGCAGCCTCAGACTTTACAGCTGTAATGAACTGTGAAATACAAATCCAATCAGTCTATATCTGGTTGTGACTGATGGGACTTTTAGTCCACAGCAGCTTGAGTAGATCGTTTGTAAGGATCTTGGGGAGGATGGGTAGGTTCTCAATGTTAAGTAGGACAATTACCAGGGTCTCAAGGTGAATGGGTAGATTCCCAGGGTCACACAGAGTAATTGAGCTGATGCTTTCATACTACACTATATCCATTAATAAATCCACCATTGCTTCTTGAATTTCAGTGTTCTAAAGTAACGCTGATACTCATTGTGGCCAGTGATTGGCAAGTAGATCAGAAATAAGCCCCTCCAGGAAGTGCTATGCGAAGGAAGTGGTGGGTAATGGTGGGAACGGGCCTTACAAACAGTGTGAATTTTGTCTAAAGGTCATAGGACTAAAATTATGACTAAAATCCACTGCAATTTTCATCAACTGACTAAAATGTCAGCGAGGGACTATTGCCAGGGCCGGCGCCACCGTAAGGCTGCTTAGGCAGCCGCCTTAGGGCGCCGCAGCGATGGGGGCGCCAGCCATGGGGGAAAAAAAAATATGCCTGTAGAGGCACTGGCTGGATCTCCCATCACCAGCCCTCTACACGACCGGGTGTGAGGTCCGCCCCCTCCCCTTGAAGCAGAGTGGCGTCTGCTTCACGGGGAGCCGAGCAGCATGAGCTCTGTGTGACAGAGCTCAGTAAGTGCTGCTTGCGCTCCCCGTGTGGGGTGATAATGCAGGGCATCGGAAAGTAGCGCGAGCAGCACTTACTGAGAAAGGAAGGCTTTCTCATGTGCAAAGATAGTTCCAGAATCAAAGCCAGATAAGGTTTAGCGCACCAAATGTCTAAGACTACAATCCCCCCCAATGCTCGACCACCGAAAAAGGCAGATGTACTGCTAAAGGATTCCAGTCCCTACCCAGGGCCTGGTCTGTACCTGCGATGAACAGTGCTGCTACAGCTGGTAAAACGAGTTGGCCCTGACCTATAATTAGTGCTAATTTTACACACTCGTCAACTCTTTTCCCTGTTGATGTGTCAGTCAGTACAGCTGCAAATCATTTAGTCTTTTCTCAAATCTTACTTTTTTTAAATACAGCTTGAGAGACGTTGCCAAACTGCTGACAGATTTAACAAGCATGTCTCCATTTATTTTACATGTTTTGAATGAGCATTCCCAAACATTCATTCTTTTGAAATAAATCTATAAAATTAGGTGTTAGTCTTTGTAATGTCAGGATTCTATATTTGATAATCAAGTGACCTGCACAAATTATTGGGAGAAGCTGGATCCATCCATGGATCAAAAAAAATGTAACTATTTTCCCATGACATGCTGTGATGGAATTATGCAATTAATGGCTCTATAACAATTAACTTCCTGCACTTCTTTAATTCGATCAAATTAGTGTATGAGAATTACACTAGAGAGCACCTTATTTTGGATACGTACCATGATTCTTTTGGGGGGAGCACTTTGTGTTGCAAAGCTGTAAAAAATGGAAATACTTTATATTGGTGGCTATGACAACAACAACAAAAAAAATAATATTCCTTAAAAAACTTAAAGGATCACTCCAGTCAAAAACCATAAACTGAACAAATTAATGAATATTAAAGCTGACTCTTTGAAAGTTTATATACATGCAATTGTGCTAGTTTTTCGTAATCTGTTTTTTGCAATACTTAATTGAACTGTACCGTTTGCAGGTTTTTTGCAGAGGTTTGAGAAGAAAATGGGCGTTCCCAGCATTCTCTCCGAGCCAATCAGAGGGTTCCCATAAATAATAGCATTTAGGTGAATTGGTAAATAAGTTTCCATTTTAACATGTGCAAACTAACTCCACCTAACACTACAGGACATGGAGTGGTGTTATCTGTAGCACCAAGTGCCGTTTCATGCATTGTGATGGGATATTTCTAGCAGTATATTCCTAAGATTCTAGTTCTATTTCATGGCAGCGTGCTAATGTATACCTGTATCTGTCAGAAATCTGTTTGCTTTTTATCTAGAAACAGAAAATAGTGCCAGCTGACATCAGGGTTGCCACCTTTTCTCCAGAAAAATACCACCCATGCCACTGTCTCCATAGACTTAACATTGGTCTCAAGCCGAATTTTTTTTTACCAGCCTGCCGGTAAAATACCCAAAGTGTAGAAATCATAAGTAGCTCCATAAGCCTTCATTTGCTAAGGGGGTGTTAATGACAGTGCATAAGGGGAGACCATTATGGAGAGGAGTCAGAAAGCTAACACCTGTAAATTTCAGAAATCACCCTAGGAGATATTTGCTTAGGCCCCCCCCCCCAAAAACCCAGAACCTCCCCTGAACCCCACAAATGTTTCAATCATGAAGGCCTAACCCTCATACTATTCAAAAGGTTCCAAACCTGCTTATCAATGTATCCCACAGATCCTTTATGAATCACCTTGACCATGTAGTCTTCATACACACATTCTAATCATAGAGAAGGCACCAGTCCCTTCTAAATAGTAAAGAAGGATCCTAATCCACCTTTTTCAGCTAGGGCAGGTTACGCTCTGACAAAAATATTGGGCAAAAGTGTAATTGATTATCACGAGTTAAATAAACAAAGATATTGAAGGAAATCAAGACTATGAGTCGATATATATATATATATATATACGGTATATATTTTTAAACTTTTATTTGGGATATACACTCACATACAGGTGATGCATTATGCATCTCTTCGTTATAATGTAACATGTTAATACATACAAAGGCAACTTGGTACATAGATCTCACAAATTTATATAGACACGCATCTTATATTCCTTATGTCATATAGAGGTCATGTATGATATATCTCTTTTGTTACAATATAACATGTCCATAAATATAAAGGTAACATAGCTCTAGAGATCTTACACAAATACACGAACTTACATCGAGTCGATATTAATCTGTGTTACGAGATACATTTGTACTCAAGCTCCTGTCTTGTACACATTTGCGTAGTCAAATGACTTCAAACATAAAATATTGGATACCGACAAAAATGTCCTGCTATGCTCCCATACAATGCAAATCTCCAGTATTGTCAGTATTATAAGAGGACACATGGCAACCCTACTATTCCACGCACCTATCTGCAAGGAATGGAGAATGAGGCACCAGCTGAGTTGACGTTGATTCATCCATAGTTCCATTCTTTCACAGGAATGCTGGATGTTCATCAGAGAAGAGCCTTGATTTCCCAGAAATTCTAGCACTTCAGTGAGTTTGCCTATAACACCTTTCTGCTTATTGTGTAGACCTCATCAGTCTTGTATTAAAAGGTACCTCCCTATTACTAGAGCCTCACATGGGAAATGTCATTATAAACCCTGTCCCAATCGCTGGGCTAAAACTACAACCCTATAATTCTTTCACTAGTGGAATTGGCTTTGACATTATTGGTGCATGTCTTTTGGAAAGTAAAATTGTGGTGCATGTGGCTCTATTCTTTTCCTGGCCATTCAAAACAGCACTAAGTTAAACAAACTCTAGGCGCTGCATCAAGTCAGGCTCAACCAGTTTCGTCTTTGGTGAAAGGCCTAGAATACCTAATTTCCTTCCATGAGATTAATCTTCTTATCATGACTTGAGTTTGACTCTTTGTTCATTAGCTATGTAATATTTTGCACATAGGCCTTAATTGATTTGTTTTCATTAATACAGAATAGTTTGTTCTGATATCCCACTTATGATAAGACCTGCCCTTTGTGCTGTTTACATTCATATAAAGATAATAATACAGAGCCTGCGGTACTCCAAACATATTGCATCCATTCTAAACCCATAAACATGTCAGCCCTTTCTAAACACAATAACACTGCTGTAATTAATGAAAGCACATATAAGGCTCTCCACATGTTCCAAACTTTGTGGAAACCAATTGTCTTTATTTACATTGGCTGCTGCCGTAGTTTGCCCAGGACTAATTTGCAAAGCTCTTAATCAGTTTGTATTCTGTGCACATGCATTGGGTGGTAGAAAGTGTGCCAGATAAACTAGAATAGCAGACTAATTCATCCAGACGCTGCTACGCTCACATCTGCAGGTTTTTTTTTTTTTACTTTTACTTCAGCCGGATATGACAGCAAGTCATATCCGGCTACTGTCTTCTCTCTTCCGTGCAGGAGGGAAGACTGCAGCAGGGAGGAGGTGGCAGGGACATGGAGCAGCGGTGAGTAGTGGGGAAGGGGGAGAAGGGTGACATATTAATGTGCAGAATAATACTCGCAAATGAATGGTAGAATAACAGTGGCAAATGAATGGCAAAATAAGACTGGCAAATGAAGGGCAAAATAAGACTGGCAAATGAAGGGCAAAATAAGACTGGCAAAATATGACTGGCAAATGAAGGACAAAATAAGACTGGCAAATGAAGGACAAAATAAGACTGGCAAATGAAGGGCAAAATAAGACTGGCAAATTAATGGCAAAATAAGACTGGCAAATGAAGGGCAAAATATGACTGGCAAATGAATGGAAAAATAAGACTGGCAAATGAAGGGCAAAATAAGACTGGAAAATGAAGGGCGAAATAACACTGGCAAATGAAGGGCAAAATAACACTGGCAAATGAAGGGCAAAATAACACTGGCAAATGAAGGGCAAAATAACACTGGCAAATTAATGGCAAAATATGACTGGCAATTTCATGGAAAAATAAGAGTGGCAAATGCGAATATATGCATCAAAGAAGTTGTCTTTTCCCCATGTGTTCCCACTCACTGCTGTCAGCCCCACATTTCAGTGAATAAGGCAGATGATTTGTTAGTAAGACCAATCTGTATTTCTGTCACCATGGAAACCGATCAAAGTGGAGTATCTGAACTAGTCACACATGTAACTAGCATTCTGTATTCCTCATACAGTCATTTAGATCCTGAGATCCTTAGTCATAGAATATTTAAAAAGGAGAAACAAACGACAAAAGGATAATAATAATAATAATAATAATAATAATAATAAAGTATTAGGTGGTTTGAAAGGGAAGAACAGAGTTAGGTAAGGGATATAATACTTGGGGACTTGATTTTCATCATAGATTTAACATGGACCCAGACCAAGGAATTTGGGGTACCATTTTTGATTGCAGCCCATTCGAGTGGTACTAAAGACAGATTAGCTTAAAAGGACTGTATCACCTAAACATTGTTTTCACTGTGCATGTAGGGGATAGAAAATGATAAAAAAAATTGTCTATACAAACAAATTCCTAAATTAGGAGGAAAAAAATGTGTTTTAAATGTATCTGTGGAGTCTCCTGCTTATGACATCACTTGTGGCTCAATATGCAAATTACACATTTCCCACTGAAAAGCAGTTTGTATATCAGGCCACAGGTGATGTCATAGGCAGGGGACTCCACAGACACATTTAAAACAATTTTTTCTCCCAATTTAGGAATTTGTTTTTGTTTTGACAATGTATAGATCTCCTTCAATCATGTTCTATTCTCTGCATGCACAGTAAACACAATGTTTAGGTGATACAGCCCCTTTAATGTTTGCAGATTATTTACTGTGGTCTCAATACAGTAATATCTCTATTTGCGATACTTGTCAGCAAGTGTAACTTTTGTGGGGCTGACGGGGGTTCAGTAGTGTTGATTTACTGGTGTAACATGAACTAGAGCTGGGAATTGATTTTAGCACGCCATCCAAATTATTTTGTTTAATGTATATAATATGGGAATTAATTATCACTGATGTCCTGAATTATAAGTACTACATTTTTCCAGGGACTCTGATTGCTATAGCTGTTCCACAATAAGCTTTAAAGAACAATTATGTTAAGCTTCCTTTTTGCCCTGTCCTGCTTTTTATTCTTCCGTTTCAAACTCTAGGCCAGACAACCCTGGGAATTGCAGTCCACGGGATGCATAGGAGTTAATACAGAGCAGGGGTAAGAGTTCCCTGCAATAAAATCACTATTTGAGTAACCAAAGCCTTTCAGCTGTCAATGGTAAGAAATTATCATACTCACTGGGGACGGATGATTCTGCAAGAAAAACAGAGAAAAGACATGAAATGTGGAAAAATCTGTCAAAGTATGGATTGCTTAAAACCACTGTACCGGATGATGCCGACACACAGTGGATGGGAGTGAACAAGGGGACATATTTTTCTTTCCTTTGCAATAATACCTTTTCCCCGGAACTTCCAATATTCTGCAGAAAGGAGTTGCCAGATTTGCGTAATCACTGCTGGATATTAAACCCCTGTTTCTATTGTAGTTCAAAAATGATCAGCCCTTGCAGGTCATTGGAGGTATGTACTAGAGATCGAGCTTTTATGGAGCGCAGTGAGTCTTTTTTTTGCACAGGCCTTAACCCCTTCGTGATGCATGGTGCGTGCGTCCCAAACGACGCAAGCACCAAAATGTCACGATTTGTTCCTGGCCACCGATCACAAGGGGATCGGTAGCCAGGAAGACTATGGCAAAGACCCAATCAGGGTCTTAATAGATCCTGTGGGTCCCTGACAAAAAATTGTGAGACATCCGGACGTCACATGTGACGTCACGGAGGCGTGTCCGAACCCGGAAGTTCGGGCACAGCGCGATTTAGAGAAATGTAGCCGATGCTCGCTTTGAGCACCGGCTACATTTCCCCTGTCAGACTGAGGCTACTCAAAGTGGCCTCAGATGACAGGTGGAATCCCGCTGCAAGTGCCTGCAGCGGGATCCGAGAACAGCTCATCGCGGGGAGCCGCGATGAGCTGTTTAACACAGGACGTACTATGCCATCCTAACAACTTTTAGCCACTTAAAATCAGGACGGCATACTACGTCCTAATGTCACCAAGTGGTTAAAAGAAAGTCATGTTGTTTTTTTCTAACACAAGCATATAAAGTGAGGGGAGTTGAAATGAAACTCACCAGGTTTGTCCCTGCACAATGTATAGTTGTGATAAGATAAAATGTTAATCTCGCCTCATCCCACCTTTTAGTGATTAGCCCCCACTGGGTTTGTCCCTACACAACAGACAGCTAAATCGTTGAGATGAAATGTCCATCTCAGCTTACCTGTACCTCACTTTTAGTGACTAGGAAAATATCCTCCCCACCTCTCCCCTCTCCCATCCCACTACCTACATTTGTTGGATCAGGAGAAGGATTTCCTGGTTAGTTACCGATTTAATAGAAACTTTTTTATAACTGCGGTAGTAGTGGCTGAGAGACCAACATGTACCCGCGCAACATGAGAACTTTAGATTACAATAGATGGGGTGTTAAACATTAGCCCCAACTACTCCGGCCAACAATTCCTATGGTGCTCAAGCAGTAATGGTTGGGTATATCATGGGAGCGGCAGTCAACAACAACAAGGTTAGAGTGCAGTATATTGTAGTCCTCCATCACCCCAGTCTATAACTACAATTACCATGAAGTTCAGCTAGGTATTGAGGGTAGGTTGGGGGAGCACTTGCCTCTCACAACCGGAAATGCTAGCAGATCCACTGGAGCAGCAGCAAGCTGATTAGGGTAAGTTAACTAAACATAGAGAGCAGAAAAAAAAAACTATATTGCAAGTAGGGTTAGTTTATATTACCCTCTCAGCCAGTCTGTAGGTTAAGCATCATGGAAAGGTACTGCAGCTGCTGTGGAAGGCACATCTCATGATTTTCAGCCATACATTGGGTTGGCTGAACATCATGCTAAATGCAATAACGTGCCAAAGGTTAGACAC
Organism: Pelodytes ibericus; assembly: GCA_036172795.1. NCBI lineage: Eukaryota > Metazoa > Chordata > Amphibia > Anura > Pelodytidae > Pelodytes > Pelodytes ibericus. Next base: position 60,571,147 of record CM069867.1, read on the forward strand.
CACAGCTGCACAGCTACCAAGTTTCAGATTTTGGATCCACTACTTTATGCACCTGAAGTAGCAGCAGCCAGGGAGAATGGGGAGGAGAATAGCTAAAGTCAGAGGAGTAGAGCGGACCAAACCACTCTGACAGCAAAGGGGTATATAGAATTAGATAAAAGGTGTTTTTTATTTTTTATTTTACTCCTCCTGGTTAATCTATACTGACCAGTCTACTGCTTCTCTCTCGCTTGCTGCTGCTCCTGTGGGCCATTATGGATTTGGAGGTGAGGGGGATTGGTAAGTGCCCCCTCTGGACAACGATGGCTACTTATATATACTGTACATCTGCCAAATTTTACAAAAACCTTGCAAGTCAAGGAAAACTTCATAAAATATATATAGAAATGTAAAAGCAATATATATAGGAATGGCAGTAGTCTACAGCCAAGAAACTAGTCCAACTTTAAAAGATTTTTTAATAGGTATCGTTAGTGATAATATGATCATTTGGTTTATTCCGGGTGTGTGCTTAAGCGTTTAAGTTCCACTGGTAGAAAATAACTTTATAAAAAAAATAGCTATTATTAATATTATTAAAGGTTTGGGTCTTTTAAAGATTTAAAAATATTGTGTTGTTGTGTCTGCATGGTCCACAACGCTAGATTATGTCTAATAACAGAGCAAATGTGCAGATCTCCTTGTGTACTATATTTATTAAATAGATTTAGTTCTTTTTTATAAAATAAAAATATCTGGTTTTATATATATAGATAGATAGATAGATAGATAGATAGATATACATACATACATACATACATACATACATATGACAAGGCATTTTTATTCTTTTTATAAAAAAAGCTAAATCTATTTAGTAAATATAGTAATTTTCTTAAACATAGGTGTGTGTTTTTTACCTTTTGTTTCTACTTTTTTTTGAAACTTTTTCCCCTGTTGTTTTAACGCTTCGAAAATCATCACAAAACAAAAATGCCAAAATGTCTTGGTTACCATCTCTCAAAATTGAATGCTGGTCCGAAATTTTCCACCACACTTTTCCCATTGCTTTCAACACTCGTTTCCTAATAAACAAATTACCGAGCAAATTATTATTCCTCACATCCAGTGTTGATGGATTTTCACTTTCATTTAAGAGATCATGATGCTGATATGTCAAACAAACAGGAAAACAAACCATATCCCCCCCCTTGCTTTGGTATGTGCCCTTTGATAAGTACAAACTCGCATCCAAGCCAAACAACAGAGATATCAATTTATTTTTCTTTGCAAAGTTTTACGTGATAGCAGAGGATATTCATGTCACAGAAATCAGGGTTAAAAGAAAAACAAAACATAACCGTTTTTTCTTTCCATTGGGAAAAAAAAATCTCCCGATTCCCAGGTTAGGAATTGTAGTCATTAAAGGTCACCTTATCCAGGGGCAGAGGATTTATTTCCAAGGCCTTCAATTCTGCATTATGAATTCAGAGTAAATGTGGGTTAAACTAGTTCAATGTAAATCACATGGTCTTGTACAAGAACACTTTCTTTTTTTTAATTTTTTTTTTATTACACAAAATAGAAAAATGTACATACAAAGGTAGGAAAATAATTTCGTACCGAACGAACAGACAAACAAACATATGTGGTTGTCGGTTTCTCATTTAACCTTACATCACGTTAAACGTAGTATAGAAATCATGGAACATCCCGCAGGCATGAATTTTATCATAACACCGGAACTTACACTAACTTAAACTATATCGAAGTGGCGTATATTACCCAGCCTAGGGAGAGGGGAGGGGAGGACATGCGAGTACAACCTGTCGTCTATATAGTCCTGCAAGCGTGCAGGGGGGGGTGTTAAACGTACCGACGGACATTTTTTTCCCATTGATACCAGATTTTTTTGTTTTTCCAAGAACACTTTCTAGTCCATAGGGAAACCACTCAAAACAAATGAGGATTTAAAATTGCTTGACCTCATCCATCTCATTTGGAAACCATGTGTTGTTCTACATTAGAGAACTTCCAGAGGTTTGCAAAATTGTATTGTAATATGTGTAATATGTCATATGAGGCATTTATGTGAGTTGCCCTCCTACCATTTTGTCTTTTCTGTTGGCCTGTTCTTGGACCCAGTGTTAATTTTGACAGCAAATTGTGATTAGGTTTTAGTCCTAGTCTTTTGACTATAATGTCATTTTACTTTAGTCGTATTTTAGTCACCTGAATTGTTTTAGTTTTAGTCGACTAAATCTCCAGCAGTGAGGGAGGGAACAAGTCTGTGAAGGCTCTTACATAGTGTTAAGTTAATTGGCTAGGGAGACGGGAGGGGAAAAATGCACATGACAGTACCAGGCAAATCAGATGGAGGAGTATCCTCTTCCTCTGCAGTTTGCAGAGCATTGTTCTAGGCGGCAGACAGACAGAGGGCATCTCAGCCAATCCAGATGCAGATAGCATCAGGGGTCTCGGTTTTGGCAGAGATCCAGAAGTACAAATAGTTGACTAAAACTATGACGAAAAATGTTTAGTCAACGAAATTAGCGCTGCTTGGAATCATGGTCATCTCCACTTAGCATAACTAGTAAAACAATTGTTTGGTGGCTACATCCCAGAGTTCCACAGGTTCATAAAAGAGAACACCAGTCACTCCTCTATATGGTCCTACATTCATCTGATGAGTTCCATTGGTTTCAAGTTCACCATTACCAGGGACACTTCTCCGCGCTCTATTTCTCATCCTTGGAATTTTCCATTCCTTGCTGCTCTTCTTGGCCTTCTGCTTCTTAGTAATGCTCCTCAATTTGTCTTAGCTTTTTTCGAGGATGATCATAGTCCTAAAAATCCATCACTCCTTCAAAAAGTTTCCATTATCTCAACGTCATCGGAACATGCTGCAGATTCAAGTTGAAACCTTAGATGATTATTATACGAGTACACTATGTTTGCTTTCTGCCCATCCTCCCGCAGCAATGTCCACGATTGAGACTACTGACTCCACCGCCTCCTGTAAAGAGTCTGCCAACAATTAACTTCATTAATATGGTGATATGGAAAATATTTAAACGCACACAGGAGCCTCCAGGAGCCTGGGACTGCAATAAAGTCGTCTATGAAAGCAAAATAAATGACTTGCTAAAAACGAAGACAATGCTTTCTTGTATCTAACAGTGCCACCAAGTGATAGCAAGAACAAAGCTAGTTTATGCATAGAGACCATTTGGAAGAACAAATAAGTCAATTAATTATGGGGGTGTCATCTGGGGTTGTCACCTGGCTGGTATTTTACCTGCAGGCTGGTAAACAAATGATCCTAAGGCCAATGTTAAGTCTACGGAGGAAGTAGCATGGCCAGTAATTTTTTTGTAGAAAAGATGGCAACCCTAGTTTCATCATGAACAGACTGACAGATCAGACTGTCTTGCCCCATTCTGCTGATTTAAATGACATTATATCATATGTTGTATAGAAGATATCACTGGCTGAGTAGGTAATAACACCCCCCTTCACAGGATTAGGGGTTGCCCAAGAGGCTCTAAATTAATGTTTTTTATTTGTGGGTCTGCAGGCATAGCTCCAGCCTGTGGCCCTAGGGGGAAGGCATTTTTTTTTATTTATGGAGGTGCGGGGCAGTTGGCCAGCTCCAGTGCTCTATTGTTAAAGTACAGTTTCTTTAGGGAAAAATAGAGGATTTATTTTTTAGAAAACAACATTATTCCCTTACCGCACAGTATTTATAGGGCCTGGGTTTTTACAGAATCTCATGTCATTCCTATAATGTGTGCTACAAATGTGTTAACGGCTGGCACTGAATCTACCCCATTGGGGGCTGCGGCATACATTTTATTTATTAATGGGGCTAGAGGTATATTGCCGGACCCTGACTGCAGTATACTTTTGGAAGGTGGGGTGCAAAGGGGGAGAGCCACTGTGCCCCTCCAACCCTTCGTTTTTTAAAAACAAGTTGGGTTAACCCTTTCAGTACTTTCGGGAGCACCATTTGCGTTCCCTACAGCACTGAAAGGGTTACAGCGTGCACGTCGGTTAATTATGGGCCATAAATGTGTGATTATTTGACCGTTAACCCTTACCAACTGGATCACTGTTTGTGCGGTAATTACCACGTAATTCAGTGTTTCCGTAGCGCTTTTGTAATGTGTGCGTTAATGATTTTACTACACCTGTTAATGGCGTTCAGGGGTGTTTTTGACACATACACTTATTGACCCGTTGTTTACAAGTTTTTTCTTCCCACCAGTAAGGGAACATCTACACAGACCAGACATACGAGCAGACAATGGAAAAGGCAAGTGTCCTAGTGCTTGGCTGCTACTTTATGATATCCCCATAAACAAACAAATGATAGATAATTTTAAAAAACATCAGCACAACAAGAACAATTTATTGTTAGATTTATAATGTTGACATTATTCTTGATTGTGAAGATGTTTTGCTAATGGTTTCGATGTGCAAAGCGTACAATTTCATGTGCCCTCTCTTGTGGTTCTCCCCCCCCCGGGCACTGGAACGGTTTGAATGACCCAGAATTTTGTTTTGAAGGTGATCATGTACCATAACCACATATGTTAAAAAGATTAGTGAAAGAGGCAGAAAATGCCTTCAGGGAACTTCTAAATTTAGCATGTACGAAAGATTTTAGGAAATAAGAGGTGAGGATAACAGTGACTAACAGATGGAAGTGTGGAGGAGAATGAGGTGCCAGTGATGGCCAAAGACAGCAGAGGATCAGAGAGGGGCATTATGCTAGCATGCTATCCTACAATCACGCTTTCCTTTGTCCTGTACAAAAAAACAGGTAGAAGATGCCAACAACAGAAAGAACCGTTCACAGATATTTCTGACTCTCTTCTTCCCTCTCACTGGTTTTGGTGCCGGTCTTGGTATAGCAGGGAACAAGTCAGTCAGCAATCTTTATTGGCCCAGCCTGTGTCCCCTCCAGTAGCTCTACCATGGAAGTGACTGAGGGCACCTTGATATGACATCATGCCTTGGCTGAAAGTGTCAGATTAAAAGGAAACATGCAAAGATGCAGACATGGAGATCTGTGACATCAGAGACCTCATAATTCCCTCCTCCCCAAGAATGCAAAAATGCTACCAACTGTGCCACCCTTACATTACTGATGAGATTCAGTTGACAGAACAATTCTACAAAAACCCTGTATGTTTGAGCTTTTTTCACCCTCTTGGCAAATACTAAAGATCTATCTGATTTCTATGGAAACGGAATTCTTTTCAGTCAGGTTTCCTTGTGCCCAATCAGATTGCAGAATTCCTATAGTCAGACTAGCTTCATTCTCAACAAATATATTTTGAAACTCTTTAAAAGTGTTTTCTTGAGCAACATTAATTGAAATAGTAATCTTTTAAATCACTGCTCTCCAAACACTCATTATTCCCCAATCAGTATCAAAATTTAGAACTAAAATCTGCAATATATGTTTCTAAATCATGTGCACATATTGAGCTAATATTAAGCACATTGGGGGTTATGTATAAAAACTCCTGCACTGAAACATGTCGGGAGTTTTATAAAAAGGTGCAGTCAGCGTTTTGTTACGGATAACTGCGATTGTGCCTTTTGATAACTCCCGGCACTTTGCAATGCAGGTGGGGGACGCAAATAAGACGCCTGTTTTTTTTTTATACATTGGATGCTCCAGCGCAATGAACGCCGACTTGCGAAATTTGTCGGGAGTCTGCTTTATCCATTGGTTAAGACGCCGATTGCACCAGCATTTGTGCCAAAAGATTTGCATACCCGAGGAAGACATTGTCAGTCTGTTTATAAAGCGATTAGTATCGCTTCATTTCATATTGTTACATAATGAAATTGAAGCAGCGTTATTTGAAAAAGTTGTGCTTTCTAGATTTCATCAGTTGCCACGTATCCTACGTAACATGGTACAAACAGGCCTTGAGCCTTTTTAAATTTTGCACAGAGTAGCATTTTTTGCTGTTGCTTATTCATAAACTGTAATCCTTCTTTGATACTTGCTGTCCTGTCATGTGTTTTGTTTCTATTCTTTGATTGAAAATGAAAACCAACACATTATTCTTTGATACTTGCTGTCCTGTCATGTGTTTTGTTTCTATTCTTTGATTGAAAACGAAAACCAACACATTATTTTATAACTGAGCTTAGTAGGGGTGTTGACTGTCTGCTGTGAAATAGTTCATCCTCATAGATAAATTCCTCGGCAGGTCCAAGACTTTTATTGCTTGTGAGATATGTTTTTGCTTGTGAGATATGTTTTATTCTTTCGGAGGAACAAAAGAATTCTGAAGAAAAAAAGATGTATCTAACCTGATACAGAATGTACAAGCAATCTGATACTAGAAGCCCAGAGCTAATCTACTGAGGGCTGAATGACAATAATTAAAAAACATAACGCTGAAATAAATACCAGTCTCCATTTCATTTCTTTATACAGATTGACAAATATTTATAAAATTTTGAACATATAAGAACAACAAACAAAAAGTTTTAAAACCAGCAGCAACGTTTCTAGAGCCATGGCTAACTACCGTATTTACTCGAATCTAATGCGCACCTTTCTTCGCAAAATGTCTACAAAATATGAGTGCGTATTGGAATTGATGGCGCATTAGATTCGCGTATGTTTTATGTTGTAACTTAAACGAAACCCCCCCAAAATTTTGCTATTAACAAAAAGGAACGCACAACGCAATAAAGACAAACTGCGCATGCGTACTACCCTCTCTTACGAAATGCCATCATATTTTTGTAAGTTGGTAGCATAAACTGATTGTTTTAAAAAAATACACGTACAAATGTGCATTACATTCGCTGGCAAAAAATGTTTTTTGCCTTCTGGGTGTCAAAATTTGAAGTGCGCATTACATTCGATGGCGCATTAGATTCGCGTAAATACGGTAAATCCTGGGGTTTTCCATAAATACACAGTGATCCAAAAATGTTAAGAGTGTGGTCCTGCCTGTCTATGCATCAGGTTTTTAAGTTTTTACTTTTATATATTTTTCATACATGTATAATAGCATTGTAATTGTATGTATTTATTGTTGGTTTTTGTGACTGTCATTACTATGTGCGATGTGGTCTCATCCTGGTTTACCCTATGTTTGAGGACCCTAAATAAATTATATAATTTTTCACCAGTTAGTATCCTACTTTGGAGTGTATCAGTAATTGGTCGGGAGTGCCTTTGTGAACAGACCTCCTTTGTGAACTGGGACCCCTCTGTGGAACCCAAGTTCAGGTGTTGTTCTGTCTGTCTATGCATTATAATATATTTAGCAATGTATCGCCACCTGGTGTTAGCATTGGAAATGAGCTTGGTGCTTGAAAGAGGTAAAGTATTTTTTTTTTACTTTTGCAGAGCTGATTTGGTTGCAGACAAGTGCAGAGAGGATCAGAGTCTATCAGGGTGGCTGCTAAGGACTGGGGTCTGGCTCTTCCAACATCGATACAATTCCCTACGTCATTAATATTAAGTAACAGTTAACGACCAGATCAACCTGTAAGGTTTATGGTGAATATCTTTAAAAGCACACAAGGTGTTATTCCCATTCTAGGCCAGTGAGCCATTTTAACATGTTCTTCTATTTAAAAGATAAACATTAGTGTCTCTTTAATGATAATGGTTAATAATAATGGCATTATCTTATGCCCAACTCAGTCTCACTTTGTTTTTTTAATAACAGAAATCACATACTGTTAGCGTAATGGTAAATTTCACAGGATTATCTCCAGTCTTGGCACTGGAAAATACACTATATGGACAAATGTATTAGGACACCAGACCATTACACCAACAGGGACTTCTCTGACATCACATTCTAAGTACATAGACATTAATATATAGTTGGCCCCCCCTTTGCAGTTCTAACAGCTTCCACTCTTCTGGGAGGTTTTTCCATAAGATTTTGGAGTGTTTCTGTGAGAATGTTTGCCCATTCATCCAGTAGACCATTTGTGAGGTCAGGTTCTGATGTTGGACGAGAAGGCCTGGCACACAATCTCTGTTCCAGTTCATCCCAAAGGTATTCAGTGGGGTTGAGGTCAGGGCTCTGTGTGGGCCAGTAAAGTTCTTCCACACCAAGCTCATCCAGCCATGTCTTTATGGACCTTGCTTTGTGCACTGGTTTGGAAGCATAATATTGTATAAAATGTCTTGGGATGGTGAAGCATTAAGATTTCTCATCACTGTTAGGAAGGGGCCTAGCCCAATCCCTGAAAGATAGCTACATACCATTTTTCCTCCACCACCTAATTTTACAGCTGGCACAATGCAGTGAGGCAGGTAATGTTCTCCTGGCACCCGCCAAACCTAGACTCACCCATAGAGTGCCAAACATTAAAGCGTGGTTCGTCATTCCACAGAACATGTTTCCACTGCTCCAGAGTCCAGTGGCAGCGTGCTTTACACCCCTCGATCAGACAGTTGGCATTGTCCTTGGTGATGAGAGGCCATGGAAAGAGTGTGGGCCTGCCTGTCTATACGTTCCAGCCACACACCTTTTGTGCTGATATTAATGCCAGTGGAAGTTTGGAAACTTCAGCTTTGGAATCAACTGAGAACTGGCAAATTTTATGTACCATGCACCTCAGCACTCGGTGACCCTGCTCTGTGACTTCACGTGGTGAACTGACTCATTACAAAGGTAGCATACAATCACAGTACCACGCTAGAATTCACGGATGCATGTAATGGGGGTGATGGAGGCATGTAATGGGGGTGACGGGGCATGTAATGGGGGTGATGGGGCATGTAATGGGGTGATGGGTCATATGATGGTGATGGTGGGGCATGTAATGGGGGTGATGGGGCATGTAATGGGGTAATGGGTCATATGATGGGGATGGGGGGGCATGTAATGGGGTCATGTAATGGGGTGATGTGGGTTATGGGGCATGTCGTACGTGTGCAGAGTGGGTAGTGGGGTGCCCGGATCTTGTCTGCCTAGGGCAGCACAAAACCAAGATACACCACTGCTTCCAACACAAGTTAAAACTGAAGGAGTTTAAGAATGCATGGGATAGGCATCAAGCCTAGGTATAACATAAGGCCAGGGAATAATGAAAATTGGGCAGACTAGATGGGCCGATAGATTCTTATCTGCCGACACATTGTATCTTTCTATGGAACATTTTCACGAGCGCTTCTATGGAAAATGTAAAGATTAGTAATAGTGTATAGTGATGGTGAGGATGAGGCAGAAATGACACAAATAATTCCATGTAATCTCTTGTGCCCAACTCGGGTGTCACTATGCTTTGTTATTTTTTTCACGGTGCTTTCTCTAACATAGCGTTAGTGTTATGGTAAATTCCAGAGAATGATTTCCAGTCTCAGCTCTGGAAAACATATTCTCCAGGGCTCAAGGTTCAAAAGAAGAAACTGATCTGTTTCCACATAAAGATTAAAGGGCAAATCTCTCCTTGTACAGTCTACAGGAGAAGAAGCGCAGTCAGTGAGGCGTCTGTGCTGACGGTAAGGGCTTGCAGGTGGGACTCACTGCAGTTAGTTACATTCATTACCTTTCTCATTACTGGGGGGTATTGTGTATATTAAATTCTTAAATTAGTGGGGCAAAACACATTGTCTTTGCTCAAAATGCAGGGCCCTGCAGCAGAAGGTGGATTTCCTATCAGGGAATTTAGATAAGTTCCTTGAAAAACAACAGCTTGCTCATCATACACCAGTATGTAGCAGCTGTAATACTGAAGATTTATAGAATAATGTTTGTACTAGTTGATTCCTGATCTTACTCTGCCACCAGAGACAGGGATCATATCAGGCTCTGGGACTTTTTAATGGCCAACTTACCCTGCACTGATCATGCAAGGTTATATATAAATGCTTTTCCATTGATATGCCAAACAGAACTACTAGCATAAGCATTTATCATCAAAGCATATATATGGCAGGCCTAACTGGATACACAGATTTATGGTTTAAATTCTGCGAGTTAAATAAGAATATTTTCTGAACTGATACAGCTTGCTCAACAATATACCAAGTTCCTGAAACAAAATAATTAATAATACTCTTCTTGGTTTAGTGTTTTTCTGAGGTTTTCACAATCTATTTGTGAGCAGATCTGTAGATACACTACACTTTATGGGTTGTGTCATCTTATCCAGAGCTGACTGGCTGGAGGACCACCTCAACATCAGCTGTGTATCCTTCACACAAAGTGTCCTATGTTACAGGATTACGGTTGGCAAACACTTAGGTTATGTTTAATTGAAAGATTGCATCAAGTGTAGACATGTTAATTAGAAACGCTCTAATGAAATACCTGATTGAGCCATCTTTGCTCCAGTTGGCTCTACCAAGGGGGCGGACATGTTTAGAATCGTGGGTCAGATCTTCCTTCATTTTGGATCAGATGAAGGAAGATCTAACCCAAGATTCCAAACAACATGTCCGCCCCCTGATAGAGCTATACAGAGCAAAGAGGGCTCAATCAGGTACTTTATGGATTTTCTTCCATCAGATCATTCCTATTTACAATGCCTGCACTTGATAAATCTTTCTATTACACATAAGTATTGTTTTTCAGACAGTTGTTCTTGGGCAGGAAAGATTGGGCAGAAATCATGTTTCTTGCTGGCAGAACAGTTTAGTCTGTTAGTAAAATTACAAGTTAAAGATGCAGTCCCTGTACTGCACTAAGCCATTATTACATTGACAAGCTAAACACTAATATTACATAACCTCTGTACAGCACACTGCTGCTGCATTTTTTTTTTTTTAGTATTACTGCTTGGCTTTAAATAACTGGTTAATGTTTTAAAAGGAATAAGGTATCAGAAATAGTGGCAGAGAATACTGAATAATGTGAGGAACTAAGCATGTCTGAAAAATCCACATCCTGGTACCCTATTACACAGTTGTCTGCCTCAAAGGGACTCTGTCTCTTAAATATTGTCTATATTGTGAAGGTAGAGAATAAAAAAAATAATTATTGATACATTGATTCAATGAATAGATTATGAGAAAATAGATTTTAAAAGAGTGTGTCTTCTGTTTATGAAAAATTAAAGGAACATTAAACATTGCTTAACCCTTGCTTCCTTGAAGGAATCAAAGGTTAAACACAACATGTCCCGGGACATTTAAGTAAACCGGATGTGTATCTTAATAGATACATGTGGGTCTACTATCTGCTGTGTCTCACATGAGAGACACAGCAGTTCCTGGTTGTCGCACAGCCAATCAGAGCGGGGGCTCGCTCCACTCTGACTGACCAATGTGAAGGTCTCTTGTTGCTAGCACAGAGAGAGACCCTCATTTTTGCATGGGATTAACTAGATCCCCCCTGCTGATCCCATGCAAAAAGCAGGGTCTCGCTCTGCGCTAGCAGAGAGAGACAGTCACCGAAATGACAGCAGCCTACTTCCTATGGCAGCTGTCGGTCAGAGGAGAAACGGCAATGTACTATCAAAAGTACACGCCAGTTTATTCTTATATTAGGGACAACTAAAATTTCACTTGTGCTTCTATATTAGAAGCACAAGTGAAAAATAACATTTAGTGTTCCTTTAATTACTTTCAATGGGAAATGTGTTAATTGCTCTGAGGGACACAAAGTAGTGTCATAAAAATAAGACCCCACAGAAAAATGTAAAACAGATTTCCTCTTAATGGTTTTGCTTGAAATTCTCCTAACACAAGGTATAGAACATGTTTTTCCTCTAGATTTGCAATATAAACAATGTTTATGGGACAGTGTCCTATGGCTGTATACCATTCAGAGGCAAAGATAGGTGCTATGTAATTATATCATACCTCCCAACATTTCAAATGTCCAAAGAGGGACACTTGTATTTTTGTGGGTATGGCTGTGTGTGGGGCTTTAAATGAACATTTTCGGCAACTTTATGACCAGTTGGTATCTATCTATTTAATTTGATAGGTCATTTAGAACAAAAATGGAACATTTTATTTACACAAATTGGTATAAAAACACACTTTCTGCAGCTTCAACTCACTTTATTGTGAGTTTTATTGCTGTGGGACTCTGTGATACAGTTATATAAACCAAAAATACTGAGCACTCCCCCCCCAGAAAAGAGGGACAATAGAGCAGGAGAGAGGGACAAGGGGATTTGGGTTACAAAATAGGGACTGTCCCTTCTGGATAGGGACACTTGGGAGGTATGTTATATTAAAGATGTGAACTATGAATCCTTTGTTAAGAGGGATGGGGAATCACTGTGCAAATTGCAAAGAATTGGACATGAACAATTTATAAAATGCAATGCAGAGTGGACCATGGATATTATCTTGCCCTAAATGAATAAAAACCATTAAACATGTAATCAGAAGAATAAAGGAGTTTGTGGTAAGTAGCAACTAAGATCTATACCCAGTGCTAATGAGCTAAAACAAGACCTAATGAAGATATCTGTTCACAGAGTATCCCTGACGTCACTAGTAACACAAGCCGTGACTTCAGAGCGTACTTTAACGTCGCAGAGGTTGACGGGACATGTAGGCCACTCTGCTCGCGATCCCCGATTGGCTGCCGAATAGGAACTACATCTCCCGGCAGCTACCGCGGTACCCGGCAGAGACTGTGCGCCGCAGTTGGTCTATCGGAGCGCCGCACAAAGACATCGTTGAGTTACTGGTAACTGTAAGCCTGACTAGGGGCGGGGAGACAGGTAGCAAAGAGAAGAGGGTGCACCGCTTCTCTTGTTTTAGGCGAGGAGCTGTTATTTATTGCTGAGGGATCCGCATACTGTGAAGCAAGGTGCTTGTCATCCCATATTATGTGGGACCCGCGCCCCTGAATCCGGGCTGGTGACCCCCCTCAGTGTTCCCTAATTCTAAGCTACTCTCAAGTGCTAATTTATAGGTAGTGTCCTCCTGCTGGTGCCAAATTCTACTGATACCTCCCCCCCCCTCCATCCTCTCCCCAGAGCTACTTGAATGAAAGCAACTGACCCTGCACCTTCTCAACTCTAAAATCCAGAATTAGAAGGTGTCATGTCAGCGTCCCTGATCCTTGGCCTGAATTATGGGCAGCGATAGCTTCTAGGCCACAACCCTAACGCGCACAGTTGCAAAATACTTGGCAGTAGGGAGAGGACATCTCTGTTTTATGATTTATAAAAATGTATACTTTCTGGCTGTAATCGGTAAAACGTAGACTGGTCTGTGGTATTTGTCATTTTTCCAGACGTGTCCCTAATTATAACAGGGATGTGGGAACCCAATTTGCCGTTGACCACCATTATCTTTGTTTCGTATACATGTCAATACAATTTGTTTCAGGTCTAAAGAATGGCACCAAAAATAACCACAGAACTTCTGCGCCAGCTGAGGCAGGCCATGCAGACTTTCAGGAGCCTCTCCGAGCCGATCCATGCGTATATTGTACCTTCTGGGGATGCTCATCAGGTATTGGGAAACATTTTTACACTGGTGCTAAATACAAATATTCTGCATACTGAATTGGATATCACTTCAGGAAGCCATATTCATTCTTTCGGTGACACATGCCTACTGTAAAACACATGTGTTTCTGATTTTAAACAGCATTTTGTAGCATTAAAGGGACTCTGTCACCTAATAGTGTTTACTTATTAAATATTGTTCTGGTAAGCAGGAATGGAACTGGTGGTCTCAATCCCGCTGAGTGGTGTCCGTTAACGCGTTTCGCCCGGTCTACGGGCTTCCTCAGAGCAGGGGCCAGGGGGTATTGAGCCAGGGGGTATTGATGCGTTAGGTTAGAAATCATCCATCTGTCATTAGGATGAGTGCCAGAGCGTGTTTAGTGGTAAACCCTGCCATCATAGAGGATGAGGAGGACACTCTCCATACATTCTTCAGTGGATAAAATATGAGGTGGCAGATGAATCCTAAAGTATAAGCAAAGGAATTCATTCTCTTGTATTAGAATCTAGTATTTCTAATTTAATGAAGCAACGCTAACAGCATTCTGAATAGTGAATTTTTCCCCTCCGCAGAGTGAGTACATTGCACCGTGCGATTGTCGAAGAGAATTTATATCTGGCTTTGATGGCTCGGCAGGTAGGTGTGCATTCTGCCTGTACAATCTATATAACTGGCCTTAAACCTCAAACACAATACTAATATTTCCAACTGTACAGACCAGTGTGAGCAGGGTTTGGACCTTTCCATGCTTAGCTTGGAGAGGAGGTTGGAATTTGGGCTATGAAAAAGAGAAATCCCATTAGAATATTTAGCTTTGATCATTAAGTACACTGTTGTGACGAAAACTGATTTGTATTCTTATTATCCATGATCATTAATATGCAAAGTATACACACATTCTCGGGTATAGCAGATACATTTGGATCCTAGATGCAGAGCCTCGGTTACTTGCAGGGGTTTCTGGCTAGTGTAAGTTTAGGAGCTCGGTAAGAGAACAGATGGCGCCATGACCCATTTCCTTTTTGTAATGTGGAATGGTAAGCAAGGGTAAGAACGAGGTGGATAAACTTGGTACAGCAGATGTTTGGGAACTACATATCCCATGATGCACAGTCATACGTAGATCCACGGTTTGCTACAACTGGTCTGTGAGCTGGACATGGGATTGTAGGACACGTAGCAAGCAGAAGCTTTCCAGAGAAGTAGTTAGGAGCTAGGAAAATCAGATGGAGAGTAATCCTGGAGTTGAGCATCAGTCAGATTCATTCTTTTAACATTTCACAGTGTTATTGTATAATTTTCTATGGCCATTTGTCGTCCAATGGAGAGTGCTGAGCTTAATTAGCCACAGCTCCAGCAAGTTTACCTAATTCCATCCCATGGATATCTGGGCTTGATTTTTACTGTGGAAGGGCTGAATTCCTCGAATTACTGTACTGCGTTATGTTAGCAGCTGATCAAGGCTTGGGAGAAGCAGAGGATGAAGTCATCTGTTTAAATCCTGATCAGCTGGGGGAAATAGGATTGTAATTTATGACTCATGTTTGGTGTCTGTGAATTGACATCATTTACTCCTGTTTGTGATTGGGAACAGGCACAGCCATTGTCACAGAGCAGAAGGCAGCGCTGTGGACTGACGGACGATACTTCCTCCAGGCAGCTCAGCAATTAGACTGTAACTGGACTCTCATGAAGATGGGTGAGATGCTGCACAGATTACATTATTTACATAGCGTCAAGGCAATGTGGCAGGCTAGACGCGGGAAGCTGCGGGACATAACTCCCATCATGCTTTTAGCGGACAGCAGGAGTTCAAAGCCTGTCCTTTGTGGATTATGTTCCATGCCCTCCAACTGTGCAGCTTTTCTGGGTCCCTGGAGGACACTGAATTTTGTGCCCAGAGATTTAATCCGCCAGTTGTGCGCTGCATACATAGATTCCAAATTAACATGCGCGGTTGATTGGCTGCTGATGGTAACATAGTAACACAGGTCTTTTTTTCAACCTAAATTACTAAGTCCATCAAGTTCAACCCTTCTACCTATCATTCCTGCTTGTGATCCAAAAGGAGGCAAAAACCCCTAAGGAAGCTATTTTGAATTTTGCCTCCCAGGGGGAAAAATTACTTCCTGACTCCAAGGGGCAATCAGATTTCTCCTTGGATCAATAAGCTCTATTATTAATGCTTATTCTATTATGTATAGCCCTTGATGTCCTACTGTTCTAAAAAAATGAAATCCTTGGTCTGAATGTGAGTGGCTGATAACACATGTATATGCTGAGTGTTTTATTATAACTTGTAGGGTTGAAGGACACACCCAGTCAGGAGGACTGGCTGCTGAACGTGCTTCCAGAGGGGTCAAGGGTCGGTGTAGATCCATTTATCATACAAACTGGTAGGTCTGATTATACTGGAGACTTGTGTTGTATTCTATGAAATGCCGAACATGTCCTAAAACTGGGCCAAGCCGGCACACCTTGCTCATTAACTGGAAATTAGACGTATTATAGGGTATGATAATTGGCCGTGAAGGAGATGACACCCTGTAGGAACAGGTGTGCACTTGATGTAAATGAAAAAACAAATAGTCAGAGAAGCACACCTAAATGAGTTGTCAACAACAAAAGAAAATCGACAGCAAGGTGCATCACCCCAAGGGGCGTCCACTATACACCCCCAATAGGTAGAGTAACAGAGAACAAAAGTTGGGGGAGCACACCATACAAAATAGATAAACAAATAAAGGGTATAGTGCCAAAAATATTTTAATAAATATTAAATATGTAATAAATAACAAACAAATTAATGTTTAGACAAGATAAATAGAGAAATGACACACTATAAAATACAGAAAAATGAATACATAACAATCCAAATACACTAAAGTAAGCACATAAAATGAATTTGAGAAAAAAGGAAAATAATATATAAATACCCACACAATATGAAAAAAATGAAGAAAAAAATTGCAGACAGGAATGGAACAAGGGAGGACACACAGCGCAAAAAAATGGAGGACACCAACGTTTCGGCTAGAGGCCTTTATCAAGGTGTCCACCTTGATAAAGGCCTCTAGCCGAAACGTTGGTGTCCTCCATTTTTTTGCGCTGTGTGTCCTCCCTTGTTCCATTCCTGTCTGCAATTTTTTTCTTCATTTTTTTCATATTGTGTGGGTATTTATATATTATTTTCCTTTTTTCTCAAATTCATTTTATGTGCTTACTTTAGTGTATTTGGTTGTTATGTATTCATTTTTCTGTATTTTATAGTGTGTCATTTCTCTATTTATCTTGTCTAAACATTAATTTGTTTGTTATTTATTACATATTTAATATTTATTAAAATATTTTTGGCACTATACCCTTTATTTGTTTATCTATTTTGTATGGTGTGCTCCCCCAACTTTTGTTCTCTGGTGCACTTGATGTAACTCAGATACCTCTAAATTGCCCAGAGTGATAATGATTGCCTAAACCAGTGTGGAAGATCACAGTATTAGATACAGTTTTGCAGAAACACCTCAACCCCCTCAAATTAAAGGTCACACCACAACCCTTTTCCATTTTTCATCAAAGCTTAGACTCCACTCCGCGTTTTGATTCCTATTGGTTCTTAGTGATCAGTGACTTGGGCGTTATATAGAACGGAAAGCACAAATAATGCATACATACTAAGTGACGCTGCTGAACAGCAAGTTACATACAAAACCGATTATTACTTAAAGCTAACGTTTTTCTCAAAATGACATAAAAGAATGGAGATTTGGTCACATTATATGGCTATAAACTGCTTTACCCACCACTAGATCAAATTACTCCAGTATTGGTATGTCCTAACCCTAAATATGATGGACAGAGTTTAAGCTCTTCAAATACATTACTTACAAGGGGCCAAGGGTCTTCCTATTTCATACAAACGCCTTACAATTTGGACCCTGTTAATAGAGCACCTGTGACTTGGGCGTTAGACAGATACCATTTATCAACCATGTTAGCAGTTTCTGTTCTTCCCTTACCCCCCCCCCCCACTTCACTCCCTCCGCTGAAGACATCACAGACTACCCAGACTGGAAAGTACTGATTTAGAATGAATCATTTACATTTACATACAGTCTTCTCATTATAGTTCAGCTTCTAAGCTTAAAGGAACCCAGTGAATTATATATTGTTTCTATCATTGATGAATTAAAAAAAAAAAAATCATTGTGTCAGCAGAATTACATGCATAAATTCTGAAAAATATGTTTTAAATGTGTCTGTGGTTTCTTTGGCTTAAGACATCATTTTGGCGCTTGATAGGCAAATTACACATGTCACTGAAAAGTAGTTCATTGGCATACCAAGCCACAGGTGATGTCATAAACAAGAGACGGCACTGCAATATTTAAAGCACATTTTCTGTTAATTCTTGTATGTCGATATATCTGTGAAGGGACACTGTTCTCTAACAATATTTGTGGAGCATACAAACAGATTTTTGTATGGTTTCAGTGCTTCGGTAGAGAAAAAAGTGTTTGTCAAATTAATCTGTCCAGTCTCCCCTGTTATATTGCTTGATGTAATGCAATAATGTCACTTTAAATCCGATCAGTAAGATGACTCCATGGAACATTTCCTTGTTTGTTATATGCAGATCAATGGAAGAGCATGTCTCTGGCTCTGAAGAATGCCGGCCATTCCTTAGTTCCGGTGCAAGAGAACCTGATTGATGTCATCTGGGCAGACCGCCCCCCCAGGCCGTGCCAGCCCTTAATAACTCTTGGATTGAAGTACACAGGTTAGAGCCTGAGGACACAGCTTTGTGCTCTGATTTTAAATAACTACCACCCTATCAGGTTGCTGACGCAGCTGGAATTTACTTTGTGGAGCACCAATTAGTACTGTTAGCTAGTAGGCCGAATACTTTCTTGGTGGATGTTGTTGGCAAAAAATGTGATGTTTGGTATGTGCACCTCTGCCAATTCCCAGTACACCTCATTAGAGTAATTGTAGGAGAACGTTCCCTTTTCAATTTTATTGCTTGTTTGTTACAGTGAGAGAGAGTTTGCATATTTTATTATATATATATATATATTATACATACAGAGCTGTATACGAAAACCGTATATGCAAATGTATTGGTTTCAAAAGGAGATGTGTAATTTGCATATAATGTCATAATCTGGAAACTCCAGAGATGTATTTTATAGCATACATTATTTTCATTTATTTTTATACTCTACAATTAACCAAAATAGTTTTTATAATGTGTATGCACTTTATGTATTGGGTGCTGCTGTATATAGGACAGTTACTGCTGGCTTCCCATTCAGACATATCACCATTCTGATAGGCTGGTAAAATTGTTCCCATTCAGCTGTGTTTTTTAGAATTTTTCCAACTCTGCTACGTTGGCCTAAAGTATTAAATTCCCATCTCACTTCTCTGCAATTCTCTTTTTATTGAGTAGAACCACATATGTTTTTATATAAAACAAATTAGAAACAATTTTTTTTTACATTTTTCTTATTGCCTCCTTTTTAAAGTCCCCGTAGCTGTTCTGGTATTTTATTATGGGTCCCGGTGAGGGAGACCCTGTTAGTTGCATCAGTGAGCAGTACATACATCATTGTTATTGTACCATTGATGGGACTCCCATCATTCTGTACATGTGTATTACATAGTCTCTTCCAGCACTGGGTGAGTTTTGTCTGTACAGTAATGTGTAGTGACCCTCTCCCTGATACAGGCATTCCTTGGAAACACAAGATCGAAGCATTGCGGACCGCCATGGCAGAGAAGAAAGCATCTTGGATTGTCCTGACTGCTCTGGATGAAGTTGCATGTAGGTAATACTGCATTATCCCAAATGGAGCAAGAGACTTCTTCTCTATCTGCCCAACAAATATATTGCTTGTGGCTATGATCATTTGAAGTCAGGTTTCAGTTATTTGTTGGGTGTGTCTTACACCCCTAAAGCATGGCATGGATACAAAGCAGTCTTGCAATTCAGTAAGGTGTAAATAATATCCCCAGAGGCAGGGTGTGACGATCTGCACTGGAGACCTCATATAACCCAAATTAACTGGAATAAGGGTGTTAGTTTGTAACTGGAATTCTCATGGTTGCTTATGATTGGATTATTTGTGTTCATTGTGATAGGCATACTCCTGTTCAGTATTATTTGGGGATTAGATCAGGTCTCCTTATCTATAGGTGCATGGGATTTTATTTGTAAAGCACCATCATATTCCTAAGAGCTGTACAATGGACTAAACAAAAAATGGACATACAAATTAGACATACTCATGGTTCTCACACTGGCAGAATGCAGGCCTCTACTAACAATAATATTAAACTATTTGACCCAAGATGAAGGAAGATCTAACCTATTTGACCCAAGATGTCTGCCTCCTCATCGTGCTATATAAGCAGAGAGGGCTTCATTCTGGGCTTTCATTTTATTCTTTCATTAAAGCATTTCTATTTAAAATGCTTACATTCGATGTAATCTTTTAATTAAATATAACTTATTTTTTCCCCCCAAAACTTGTCCTTTGGTTAAATACGTGCATTGAGCTGTATGATCAGCCAATTTGTTTGTTAATCACATTCTACCTGTGTTTTTATTAGACTTTGCTATTGTTTTCTTTTTAGGGCTTTTCAATCTGAGAGGGTCAGATGTAGAGTATAACCCTGTGTTCTTTGCCTACGCAATCATCGGCACAAACACCATCAGGTGAGCTTGGAGATTACTTAAGGGACGATACCACTTACATAATATGTAACTAGATTACTTGTGCATTTAAAACAATCACATATATGACATATGCCACTGTTTTTTTCCTTCTATGTTTGAATTAATTGCAAATAAAAGTAAAAATAAAATTAGGTGTTTATCTACAGCATCCATTTTTAGAATTTTACCCATGATGCAACATTCCCCAAAGTCTCACTTTACAACTGTGGCCAAAACCTGCATGATGATGTCAAGATACACCCTGCTCTCTTGCTGGCTCATAGTGGGCAGGACTAGGTGGCCGTGTCCAACTTTGTTTACCTGCTTCCAACACAAACAGAGGAGACTGACCTTATCAAACAGGAAGTGACTAAATGAAACTGAATTTTATATACTCAGTGTCTATATAATCAGTGCAGCTGCACCTGTACTATACATGCAGAGTAATTACTGGGGGAGGGCTTGAGTAAAATATAAAAATTGGGATTTATGCAAAATGCCTGTATCAATCGCACTGGGAAAAAACCTGAGCATTATACAAGAAGTGGTCTTCATCTTGCCCAAAAGTAAGTTTGGGGTCTAGACTGTCCCTTTAAGTTAAAAAAAATTGATGACCAATACATAATATTGTTTAACAAGCTTTTGGACAATAGGCAATATCTCATCAATTCACTAAAAGATGAGTTGCAGGTGTGATGAGAATTACATCTCCCAATGCATTGTGCATACATTTGGCCCTGCATGTTGGATTGGTTGAAAAAGAGATTTTAAAGACTCTGCTATGAATTATCCATGGCTAGCTGAGCTCTTCTAGCAGATGAAGCTCCTGAAGTTTGGCCCTGGACAATGTATAGTTCAGCCAGTGATATGAAATTTACATTGCGTCTCAACTCGCCATTTAGTCTCGCCTGTGTTTTACTAATGAACGAGTGTCTGGCAGTTTTAAGGTTAATAATGTTTGTGTGTATAATTATATGTATATATATATATATATATTGTCACTTATGGTTCTGGAGATATTGTCAAACGATTCCGAATTGCCTGTTTTGTTAGGATATTTTTATTTCTTGTATTTGTTTAGTAAACCGTAGATCATAAAATTTGGTTAAAACTCTGCTTTTTGGCTGCTTTCCATGACAGGCTGTTTGTTAATGGTGATCGCCTGGCTGACCCTGGTGTCAGGGGACACCTGATGCTCGACTCATCTCCCCCTGATGAGTATCGAGTCCAGCTGGAACCCTACGAGACTGTACTGCCCACACTCCAGAGCATCTGTGCTGGGCTGTGCCCCAAAGAGAGAGTGTGGATCAGCGACAAGGCCAGCTATGCTCTGTCAGAGGCAATCCCCAAGGTACAAGCTGTATAGACTTCGCACGCACAGGTTCCTTCCAGATACCGAGCTTCAGCAACTGGCAAATCATCGTGAAATGATGCGTTGGCCTCATCTCTTCAAATGGCCCAGTGAAATTCCTACCGCGCCCTCTGAGTGACTATCATGGCCGTATCTTTCCCAAAGCTTGGCACAAGGGTGATCCCTTGGCAGTGCTTGGAACTTGGCTTGAATGTTTCCAGCTAATTAGCTGATTTTAAACAGGTTTTCATTCCCTAAAGGAATTTTCTCTGTTTTCTCCCCAGGATCACAGATACCTCTCCCAATACACACCAATATGCTTATCAAAGGCCGTGAAGAATGCTTCTGAGATTGAGGGCATGCGGCTGGCACATGTAAGCATAGTCATTGCAGGAATTCTTTTAAGTGGATCTTTTCTCTGATGTTTTGCCGTTTGATTGATAATTCCAGTGCAAGTCCTTCCGTCTGTCTAAAATGTTTGTAGGGTAATGCTCACAATTATTCTGTTATTATATAGTCACGTGGTTTCTGGCTGTGTGAATAGCATGAAATTCAGACTTCGCCTGCATTGTATAATCTAGATATTATTGCGCTCTCAGCCTGCAGTCTGTGTGCTAGATATAATTGCTCTCTGAACCTGCATTCTATGTGCTAGGTATTATTGCGCTCTCAGTCTATATTCTATGTGCTAGGTATTATTGCGCTCTCAGTCTATATTCTATATGCTAGGTATTATTGCGCTCTCAGTCTATATTCTATGTGCTAGGTATTATTGCGCTCTCAGTCTATATTCTATGTGCTAGGTATTATGGCGCTCTCAGTCTATATTCTATGTGCTAGGTATTATTGCGCTCTGTCTATATTCTATATGCTAGGTATTATTGCGCTCTCAGTCTATATTCTATATGCTAGGTATTATTGCGCTCTCAGTCTATATTCTATATGCTAGGTATTAGTGCGCTCTCAGTCTATATATTCTATATGCTAGGTATTATTGCGCTCTCAGTCTATATACTATATGCTAGGTATTATTGCGCACTCAGTCTATATACTATGTGCTAGATTTTATTGCGCTCTCAGTCTATATTCTATATGCTATGTATTATTGCGCTCTTAGTCTATATTCTATATGCTAGGTATTAGTGCGCTCTCAGTCTATATTCTATATGCTAGGTATTAGTGCGCTCTCAGTCTATATTCTATGTGCTAGGTATTATGGCGCTCTCTCTATATTCTATGTGCTAGGTATTATTGCGCCCTCAGTCTATATATTCTATATGCTAGGTATTATTGCGCTCTCAGTCTATATTCTATATGCTAGGTATTATTGCGCTCTCAGTCTATATTCTATATGCTAGGTATTAGTGCGCTCTCAGTCTATATATTCTATATGCTAGGTATTATTGCGCTCTCAGTCTATATACTATATGCTAGGTATTATTGCGCACTCAGTCTATATACTATGTGCTAGATTTTATTGCGCTCTCAGTCTATATTCTATATGCTATGTATTATTGCGCTCTTAGTCTATATTCTATATGCTAGGTATTAGTGCGCTCTCAGTCTATATTCTATATGCTAGGTATTAGTGCGCTCTCAGTCTATATTCTATATGCTAGGTATTATTGCGCTCTCTCTATATTCTATGTGCTAGGTATTATTGCGCTCTCAGTCTATATTCTATGTGCTAGGTATTATTGCGCTCTCAGTCTATATTCTATGTGCTAGGTATTATTGCGCTCTCAGTCTATATTCTATATGCTAGGTATTATTGCGCTCTCAGTCTATATTCTATATGCTAGGTATTATTGCGCTCTCAGTCTATATTCTATATGCTAGGTATGAGTGCGCTCTCAGTCTATATTCTATATGCTAGGTATTATTGCGCCCTCAGTCTATATTCTATATGCTAGGTATTATTGCGCTCTCTCTATATTCTATGTGCTAGGTATTATTGCGCCCTCAGTCTATATATTCTATATGCTAGGTATTATTGCGCTCTCTCTATATTCTATGTGCTAGGTATTATTGCGCTCTCAGTCTGTGCTGCGGTTACACGTAACACAGCCCCCTCAAGCACTCCTTTGTCGCCTTCCACTGCCATGGTGATTGCGCCACTTTTAGACCTTTACCCCAAAATTGATTGATTGTTAGAAATAACCTGTAATTTAAGTGTATATTTATTGCATGTCATAGATCAGGCTCATTATATAAAATTTGTTCGCTGCCTTCACCGACTCCGTATTAAATTACTTGAACAGGCACCAGACTCCAAGGGCTTTATTCCTGAAAGAGAATATTGATTAGGGAATTTCTGATTTCAGACTAAGGAAGGCAGAGTTTGAAATTGCTGTCTCCATTCTCTGCAAGTCTCTCTTTCTAGCCCAAATTAGTGTCAAGGTAAACCTGGTATTTTGACGAAGGAGGGGTTCTTAGTGGATTTGGTGGTGACGAACATCGCCCGTGCCTAACAAGATTTTAGATTAACATAATTTATCTTGTGAATATCTGATGTGTCTTATTTAATCTGTGCTGTAATATTCCTCTTCTCTGCCATAGATAAAGGATGCTGTTGCACTTTGCGAGCTGTTCAACTGGCTGGAAAATGAGGTACCATCTAATTTCTAATTCTATTAATACCACTGATATCAAGCACTGCACTAGTCATGTGTATTGTATAAGCTCACCTGCTGGTGTTTTACCTTTAGGTTCATTTGCATCACCAAATATAAGGACTTTATTTTTTTTCATGATACATTGGGGTCTATTCAGTTACCTGAGTTAATTATCTCATGTCACTGAATCCCATGGACTGCAATAGAAAAAAACCTCACATTTTTCTATTGCAGTCTATGGGATTCAAACACATGAGATATTTAACTCAGGTTATTGAATAGACCACATTATATCCTCTTTTGAGATGCAAATATATTCGAATTAAAGAGATGAAGACTGGCATCTTTTTAGAGATCACTGAGCGAGCAACACTGTTGACTGATAAACTGTGCAGTTTTCCAGCGGTAGTACATGTGTCAATAAAACTTAAATATCTCGGCTAGCTGTACATCCTAGAAAATAAAAATCAGAAAAGCATGTTTGTGGCCATTTATTAAAAGAATTTATACATGTAATGTATACTGTATATAGCTAAAATATATATATATAATATTCATCTCTCCTCATCCCACCTTTTAATGAATAGCCCCCACAGTCGGGAATTGGGAAATGAAATGGGACATTAATGAATGGGATTTTAATTGTTTAGAACTATTTTCTCTGCAAAGAAAAGCCAAATAAATCTCACTGACCACTTGCTGCAAATGTCAATGGATAAAGAGGTCTAAATACCAGAGTGTTTGATTTCTGGTTTTCATGTATCTTCCTTTATGTATTTTGACAGTTTGCCCGGCAGATTATTTTCTTTATCGCTCTGTTTTTTCTCCTCTCTTAGGTCCCAAAAGGCGAAGTCACCGAAATCTCTGCATCAGACAAGGCCGAGGAGTTCCGCAGGTGATCTATCTTACTGTGGATCTTATCAGAGAGGAGCTACTCTATGGCCTGACTGTGTAATGTAGCGCTGTATGTGCTGAGTATACACTGTAACCCTGGGGAGCTTTTAACACAAGTAAAAGTTCTCCTTCTGTGTTTGGCTGATACCTCGTGTAACTTATTTGGGAAAGAAATCGATATAGAGGTACCAGAATATGGCCTTGTCAGTATCATACACATTCTACACAATCGTCCTGGTAATACTGACCGGAATGGTAAAGACTAAATGTATAATATTTCTTGTGTGTCTCACCCCACTGGTCACACCATGCACTCTAGTATGTTTATTGTGAAGTGTGTGCATTTAAGGTTAGCCGGGGTGGAACTACTGGCCGTTGCAGCCATTGCTATTCACTGGGGTTTCAGGCAGTTGGGCAGCAGAAAAATACAGATAATCTTCAGTTCCCCCGACATTATCTTTCCCTTCTCCACGTTTGAGACTTCCTCGCCCCTTCACATCTGATCTTTTAAGCCACAAAATGCTCCCTCTGCAGTATCTATTGACACCTCTGAGTCCCTGCAAGGTCAACCCTCCAAGGTCGAATTAAATGAGTGCTATCAAGTAGGGTAATATTAACATCCATTATTCAGCTGCTGATTTGGTTAATTCTTAGAGCGTGCGCTAAAAGTGCTTTGAGTCCCGCAGGTAGAAAAGCGCAGGGTGGGCGGACATTAAGAAACAGATCCATCCATCTGCTTGGCGGAAAACATGATGACCGATTGGAAGCAAACTCCTCACCCAAAATGTTACCTTGAAGGCAATCTCCTTGTGCATCCCTTCACTAATGTGTCCAGCAAGTTATATAGAATCTCTTCCAGGTCCCTTCCTCCCGAACCATTCTGTGTGATGCTAGGTGATGGCACCAAACCTCGCAGATTATTTAAAACCAAGCTTGTGCACGCACCGCTTCACCAATCGCTGTGTTTCTCACCATATGACACTTTCTGGATAGATGGTGGTGGTGGTGGTGGTGGGGGGGGGGGGGGGGGTCGATATATATTGTCTTTCCATATGGGATGGACCATGGCTGTAATATACTAACCTGCTTTGGATTTTGTGTTTTAGTCAACAAGAAGATTTTGTAGAGTTGAGTTTTGCCACGATCTCCAGCACAGGACCTAATGGCTCAATCATTCATTACAAGTAAGACGTCTAAATGTTAGAATCTATAGCTTTATGTGTCTTAATATATTTACGTGTTGCTTACAACCTTTTTAACTTTTTTTCTTTTCTTCCTTTTTATAGACCTGTCCCTGAAACAAACAGGAAGCTGTCTTTAAATGAGGTTTTCCTTTTAGATTCTGGAGCCCAGTACAAGTAAGATCAGTGTTTTGTCTTACATTTTGTGTTTTTAAGTCTCATTTTTATATTCTGTTAGTCCCAGTAAATACTATTGGTGTGTATGATGTCATTAGGTAGCAGAGGCTTTATCTAGCACAAATCTACACACCAAACAAGCTCCATTTCTACAGAAATCTCACATTCACAGTCTTTAATCACAAGGATTGGCAAACCCGGTCAACAGGGCCCACCCTTTTCCTCTATATCCACTTTAAACATGGACTGTTTGGAGGAAATGACTGCTGTGCTAGACAGCATTTGTACATAGACTGGGACAGAGGTGCCGAAGCCAGATAATGATACATTGACAGAGGTTTTGTCCGTAATGGGACTCTTCATCAAGAGGTTGGTTTACTGGCTTACTGCTTGAGACTTGCACCAGTACATGAAGAACAAACCATTTAGGATATGCTGGGGGGAAAGGTGATGGAATAACCCCTCCACCTAAATTTCAGTGGGTAGCACAGGCATTAACAAACACAAATACGACATAAGACTTGGTTTTCCCATTGAAATCTCACAGTCATAGTGCAATAATCACTGCGTTAGAAAGCAAAGCAGAAGTGTAAATTCACTTACCTCTTGTGGGCGCAGCCATTTTGAATAATACAGAAACCTTACTCCATTAACATATTCAACCTTTGAAACAAAGGATCTTTTTCAGATCTTTCATTGAGGTTCCCCCAACAACACATGGGTTTCTGCCTAATGTTCTAAATGTTCTGCTGTTCCATCACAGTAGAGAACACCCAGTAACTAAATAGATTTATTTAAATTAAATATAGGTTTTGTAACTTATCACGTGGAGTGGGGCATTTGAATTAAAATCCCAGGTTTCAGAACGGAGCTCGTATTATTACAGAGTTCTGTTTGTGTTTTTTTCTCTCCTGGGCATATGGTCTCCAGTCTATTAAAGGCACACTACCACTTACATAAGACATATGCCACTGTTTTTTGTTTCAATGTTTAATGCATGTAAAAATAAAATTAGGTGTCCTGCATCCATTTTGTGAATTTTAACCATCACAGAACATTCTCCAAAATCTTCCAGCAAGTCTCACTTTACATCTGTGGGCAGAGACTGCATGATGATGTTATAAGATACATCTCCCTTACCGGCACTTGTGTATCACTAATGGGCAGGACTAGGTGGCTGGGTACACTTTTTTTTTTTTTTTTTTTTTAAACCTTCCTTCCAACACAAAATGTACATCTTTGTGGGAGAGAGAGGAGATTGACCTGATCAAACAATATCATAACTCCGCTGCCTTGTGATGTAATGGTCACATTATCCTCCCATTCAGTGCAAGTGTATGGTCAGAATTCAGATGTATAGACTGCATTCTGTGTCCCCAGCCCCAAAGTGGCACCCAAAAACACTTCATTCACAAATGGCGGCACCCAAAAACACTTGTTTAGTAAAATAATTTATTAAGTAAACTCACAAATCAAAAACAAAAGACATATCTGAAATCAACAATGCTAAATAAAAAAATAAAACCTTTTCATTATTTGTAGGTAGTGTCCCTTTAATGGGAAGTGATTTAATTCTTGTATTATTCTTGGTAAGTTCTGTTTTCCGTTTGCTCTAGGGATGGTACTACAGATGTCACAAGGACAATGCACTTTGGTTCCCCTTCCGACTATGAGAAGGTAATATTGTTTTAATTGCCTGTGTGGATTGACAGGTCAGAGGTCACGGACAGTGCTATCCAATCTGTGTCGCTTTCTCCTCTTTTTTTTTTCAGGAATGCTTCACATACGTGTTGCAAGGACACATCTCTTTGAGTTCGGCCATCTTTCCCAATGGAACAAAAGGTCCGTTGTTTTGTTTATGATTAAGAGTATTAGTATAGTAAGTGGAAGTCACACACGGGGGACAGAGGCAGCCCCCCCTGCACAATCAAAATGGAGACATTCGGTGTAGATAACATAGACTCATGAAATTTGTTGAGAGTATACATTAAAGCACACACCTATTGTGCCAGTATTTGGCGCAATCTACGTATGCACCATGTTTACATATGACCCCCTAAATATCAGGTTTGGGAAGGCTGAAAACATACACAGTGGTTGGGCTGAAGGCTACACATGAATACAATGGCCACCGACCAGGAACAAAATGGCCACCGTGCATGCGCGAGAAGTGACATTTCTTATTTGCTTACATTAAAGCATTTCAGTGTCAAAGCGATTATTACTATATAAAGGATTTTAAAGACAAAATATTATTTTAGACACTCCAGTTGTCCTTTACGGTTCAGATTCCCTGCAATTCTCTCGTTCACGAATAAAACCCAAATGTTTTTCTGAGACCTTACCGCGGCTTTGCTCTCGCAGGGCATCTCCTGGACTCTTTTGCTCGCTTGGCGTTATGGCAGTCCGGTCTGGATTATTTGCATGGAACTGGACACGGAGTGGGATCATTTCTGAATGTCCATGAAGGGCCCTGCAGCATTAGCTATAAGACTTTTGCGGATGAGCCTCTTCAGGCCGGGATGATCCTCTCGGATGGTAAGATACGCTAGGTGTATTTACATAATACGCCATTCTCTGTCCCAGGTCTTGCATCCTTTTATTGTGCTTAAAGGCATAGCTTCCCGTTTAATCAAAGGGAAAGCAGCATGCAGGGGAAAGCTCTTATCTGCTCTGTCGTCGCAGAATCAATAAGCCTTTAGTTTGCAGAAATGTCCATCTCTGTAATATCTGTGCATTCTCTATAGGATGTATGGAGCAGGTCACGTGATACAGGTCCACTCTGACCCCATGCAGACTTGGTTAGTAGATCCTTAATCGGAATCCTTTGACCAATTCTTTATAGATTCAGCGACACTTTACTGAACATTCTAATCCTTCGATCATGTCTCCCAGTCACGTATGCCAATGGCTTTGTGGTTAAAGGTTTGTAGACACTCTTATCACTCTCTGTTTGCAGAGCCTGGGTATTATGAAGATGGATCTTTTGGTGTACGGATTGAGAACTTAGTCCTTGTGGTTCCTGCTACAACGAAGGTGCGTCACACAGTTGGACTTGTTATTCATGTATATTGCACTAAATCTGTAGCGTATGTGAGGATTCGCACTAAGCTGTGATAGAGACAAACTCTACAGCTCTCTCTTACCAAGCATGGTACGGAGGACAGGATTGTATTGAAACTGTTTTTAGCACACTTTACACACCAGCCAATAGTGCCGAGTGTGCCTGTCCAGACCAGGACTCTTCAGCTGAGTATGTCTAAGCTGACCCTCACTAGGTCGGGGCATGATGGCCTGTGTCCCCACTGAACCCATAAACTTTTATGACTCGGCCACCCACATACTGTATTGTATTTAACCTCAGTAAGGCATCCTGCAGCTGTTCACTTGCAGTGGACTTCAACTCCCATCAGCCTGCAGCAATAGGTAGAACAGCAGCTGGAAGGCCGCAGGTTGTTTCACCAGAAGCTTAGTGAACGCCCCACCCGTGCCGCTCACTTTAATCGGCACTGTCCGTGATAGGGTGCTTAGAAAACAGGTTAGTATACAAGTCCTGATTCTTTACCGCAGGCTGTCAATCACACTCCTTATTACCTGAAATCCTACCTGTGTTATCGAATGTCTTTATCTGAGATCTAGGTAACCACTGTGTTTTAACATGAAAAAGTGTTTAAATCTTGCAAAGCCCTCCGGAGGTCTAGATTTCCCCATCTTTTTTTTTACGTATTAAAGATCATTTTTTTTTAAATGCAATTCCCATGAAGTTACACTTAATACACTCTTGGCCGTCCCTTCCTGTCTGCTCATATCACAGCAAACTCCCTAGAGAGCACTGTATAGATTACTAGTCATTGAGTTAAATTCTGCCCTCTTAAAAATTACTAATGAGATCTTCAGTTCCTTAATAGGATACCGCTGTTTGCTGTCAGTTGACTGTATAATGCTAATTATGCAGCTCCTCGGGGGACAAGCCTTTTAAAACAATTTGTGTTTTACCTCTTTTAATGCTACAAACCACAAATCCCCTGATAACTGCATGTTTTTACAGCTGCTGCTCATTCTCGGAGATTTAGGAACGTGAATAATTCCCACGCCAAATCTTATGTCAAATGACTATTTCCTTTGTGTTATTCCTGCCTTCTCTCTTCCGTAGTACGACTACAAAGGCCGAGGGAGCCTGACCTTTGAACCTATCACCCTGGTTCCATTACAGACCAAAATGATCAATGTTGAGTTACTGACGCAGAAAGAGGTAAAAGCCGCAGCTGTATATATATATGTATATATATATATATATATATATATATATATATATATATATATATATATACATGACGTACCTGAAAACAATCTGCTTATCAGTTTGTTTCTGCTTACCAATGATCTTGTGGATTTAAAATGTATATTTATATTCTGTAAGTGAAAGCATATTGAGTACAGTTGTAGAATTTATACACAATATGTAGTGCACATATCTAAGATCTAATGTTTACTCCTTTGGTGAATTTTCCCTATTACTTGGCTTGCTAGATAATTATGCTTTATTGTGTACATCAAGTTAGCATACATGGCTGCATGTATATCGTTTTAAAACCCCTCAAGGCTTAGCATCATCTCACTCCATCCCGGGTTACTAAATAAAAACTGCTTAAAGCACAGTTTGCAGAAGTGCAAGTTGGACCACAGTGAACTACAAATACCAGGCATTGCTAGCAGAGTTGGAAAGATGAGCAAGTTGGCGAATGTTGTTTCCAAATCTGCCATTAATGCCTTCTTTTTGCAGTTTACTGTAGTGAATAGACTTCCGTTTAATTTACTGAGCTGAGGAAAGAGGAAGAAGCATCGGAGATGTTTTAAATTATAAATCATTGCAATGTTATATGCACATTGCATCAAGAAGACACACAATGTGGTGCTACTTTAGTGCGTCTACCATAACATTAGCGTGGGGTCTACCATAACATTAGCGTGGGGTCTACCAAAACGTTTCAACATTAGCGTGTGGTCTACCAGAACTTGTACACTTTAGCGTGCCCTCTACCAGAACTTGTACACTTTAGCAAGCCCTCTACCAGAACTTGTACACTTTAGCATGCCCTCTACCAGAACTTGTACACTTTAGCATGCCCTCTACCAGAACTTGTACACTTTAGCGTGCTGTCTACCAGAACTTGTACACTTTAGCATGCCCTCTACCAGAACTTGTACACTTTAGCATGCCCTCTACCAGAACTTGTACACTTTAGCATGCCCTCTACCAGAACTTGTACACTTTAGCGTGCTGTCTACCAGAACTTGTACACTTTAGCATGCCCTCTACCGGAACTTGTACACTTTAGCGTGCCCTCTACCAGAACTTGTACACTTTAGCGTGCTGTCTACCAGAACTTGTACACTTTAGCATGCCCTCTACCAGAACTTGTACACTTTAGCATGCCCTCTACCAGAACTTGTACACTTTAGCATGCCCTCTACCAGAACTTGTACACTTTAGCGTGCTGTCTACCAGAACTTGTACACTTTAGCGTGCCCTCTACCAGAACTTGTACACTTTAGCGTGCCCTCTACCAGAACTTGTACACTTTAGCGTGCCCTCTACCAGAACTTGTACACTTTAGCGTGCCCTCTACCAGAACTTGTACACTTTAGCGTGCCCTCTACCAGAACTTGTACACTTTAGCGTGCCCTCTACCAGAACTTGTACACTTTAGCGTGCCCTCTACCAGAACTTGTACACTTTAGCGTGCCCTCTACCAGAACTTGTACACTTTAGCGTGCCCTCTACCAGAACTTGTACACTTTAGCGTGCCCTCTACCAGAACTTGTACACTTTAGCGTGCCCTCTACCAGAACTTGTACACTTTAGCGGGCCCTCTACCAGAACTTGTACACTTTAGCGGGCCCTCTACCAGAACTTGTACACTTTAGCGGGCCCTCTACCAGAACTTGTACACTTTAGCGGGCCCTCTACCAGAACTTGTACACTTTAGCGGGCCCTCTACCAGAACTTGTACACTTTAGCGGGCCCTCTACCAGAACTTGTACACTTTAGCATGCCCTCTACCAGAACTTGTACACTTTAGAGCGCCCTCCACCAGAACTTGTACACTTTAGAGCGCCCTCTACCAGAACTTGTACACTTTAGAGCGCCCTCTACCAGAACTTGTACACTTTAGAGCGCCCTCTACCAGAACTTGTACACTTTAGAGCGCCCTCTACCAGAACTTGTACAGTTTAGCGTGCCCTCCACCAGAACTTGTACACTTTAGAGCGCCCTCTACCAGAACTTGTACACTTTAGAGCGCCCTCTACCAGAACTTGTACAGTTTAGCGTGCCCTCCACCAGAACTTGTACACTTTAGAGCGCCCTCTACCAGAACTTGTACACTTTAGCGGGCCCTCTACCAGAACTTGTACACTTTAGCGGGCCCCCTACCAGAACTTGTACACTTTAGCGGGCCCTCTACCAGAACTTGTACACTTTAGCGGGCCCTCTACCAGAACTTGTACACTTTAGCGGGCCCTCTACCAGAACTTGTACACTTTAGCCCTTTAGCGTGCCCTCTACCAGAACTTGTACACTTTAGCGGGCCCTCTACCAGAACTTGTGCACTTTAGCGGGCCCTCTACCAGAACTTGTACACTTTAGCGTGCCCTCTACCAGAACTTGTGCACTTCTCTGGCCTCTGATAGATGCCCCTCGCCCACTATGCTTGACGCGTAACCTGCTGGCCCTGTAACAGGTAACCAGTGGCAGACATAGAAGTAAAGTAGCTGGAAGTAGACTAGGGAAGAGCCACTCTGCTCAGAAGGCGGCTGGGTATAAGCGAGCCAATAGTGTAAAAGTTCTGGTAGACGGCACACTATAGAAGCACCCAACACCTCCTCTCTGGTTCAGCACATCCTGGGGTGCTGATGTTCTATAATAGCTAAATGGTACCCTAGCTTGAATCTTAATAGTGCCTTGATCCATGCATGGGAGGTTTTAGGATCGGTCATTCCTTTCAGACACTTGTGAAATCCTTATTGATATAATGAAAGCGTATCTCTGTCTCATTCATTCTTGTCACGCATGTTTTGCACGCCCGCTCTTGTCATTGTGGCAGTGAAGGGGTGCGTTGAATGTTTTTGTTGAAGCCAAGGTTGAGAGGATCCGCAGTTACTGTATTGTTCACATTGATTGGTGTCCTGATTGCTGCTTTACACTTCTCTTGTGTTTTGTCCCTGGTTTTGTTTCAAGGTTGACTGGGTGAACGTGTATCACAAAAAATGCAGAGATGTCATAGGAGCAGAGCTTGAAAAACAAGGACGTCATGATGCCCTCCAGTGGTTGATTAAAGAAACGCAACCCATATGCAACGGACACTAGGACTTTTTATACATTTTCTAACCGTTCCTTTGGGCCCTTTTTTCTCTAAGGATTTACTGTTGATATACAAACATGACATATAATGACGCGTGTCAATGTATCAGTATGAGGTTCAGACAAAGGTGGGGATGAGTAAGTTAGGCTCCACCTGTAATGGAAAAACTAAAACGAAATAGAAATGTTTCAATGAATGAATACAAATAAAGTACCTTTACTGAACGATCTCTGCTTAACCCCTTCGTTCCGGATGGTACTTTGGTGCTTAACGACCAGAGCACCAAACCGGCATCTTTGTGTTCCTGGCCCCAATCACTTTGTGATCGGCAGCCAGGAACATACAAGCAGGGACCCCGATCAGGACATTCTGTGCCGTCCTAGAAGCCTCTAGGCAGTAAAAAGTAGGACTGGATATAATGTCTAACAAGCGGGAAGGGGTTAATACAGCGCAAACATGTTGGGTCGGAATTTTGGGTCAGATCTGTCCGTCATCTGACCAAAGAGGAAGCAATATCTGACCCAACATGTCTGCCTCCTGACAGAGCTATACGAAGCAAAGAGGGTTCAATAAGCTGCTTTATTTGTATTGCCATATCAACAGGTTACCTGTCCGCAGGGCTTAAAATGCCAAAGCACTTGGGAATCACCCGGGTGTCCACATCTTTTATCAGATTAACGAAATTAATAAAGTATGTAATTTAAAAAAGCACTGAGACCTTTCTCTAATGTTATATTTATCTTGTTACATTTGGGGGAGATATCTTTTTTTTTCTCCAGATCATTATGGATTTGTAAACTGCATTGCAAGCACTTCTGATAATATTATAAAAAGATCTGATTTTGTTTATAGAACTTTACAAATTATCTTACAAACAAATCAAACGGCGAGTTTCTATTAGGCAGATGTACTCGCTGAAACCCTGATGAAAACGTTGAGTAATAGCATTCTAGTGGTATGGAGGAAAATCGGGGAAAAAAGATCTGGAACTTAAATTCCATATTGCCTTCAGTGGCACAACATGGGTGGAATCAGCCTCCCCTCCTACACAGGTAGGCAAACGATAGGTGAGGTTAGGTACTCATTTCAAGGTACATGTTTGGAATAAATTTTCCATCATACCCAGCCAACAGGTCTGGTAAAAAATAAAATAATTGGGAGGAATCTTTGCAGAGCAATATTTCTTTGGTTTAAAAAAAATAAAACAATAATCACCATGGCTACTGAATAATCCAACTTTTGATCATGTAATGCAGATTTACACAAAGTAATACAGCCTTATCAGCATTTATACACCATTATATTGTACAAATCTCACCTTATTGATCTCTATTGAAATGGAAACAAACACCCTCTAAATGATTCAATGCATTCTGGTAAAAGTCAGACATTTGCACCAGTGATTAGAACAATTCATAAAAGTAGATATTGCACTTATGCATTTTGGATCAGTCATTTTGATTGTGCTACATATTGGTTAAGGTGAATTATTGCTGTATGTTAGGGCTGACCATGCTGCCTGTGCTCTGTTAAGATGACTGTGATGTGGTTGGTTTGCAGTCACAAATGGGCAATGTACCCACCTATCTGCTTATGACTTTGTACTTGGCATGCCGATTATTCTAGAAAGCCTGCAGTCACTGAGAGTGCACCTTGTTCTTACATAGTATTAAAGGAGTAGATTGGATATAAATATGATGGTCTCTTTCTGCACTAGCAGGGACATAGAACCTGACATGAAAGGGGCAATCTGACAAAGTCAGTGTGTTCTGTCATCTAGATCAGCTTTGCTGGATTACGTCAGAATGGTGAGTGCGGTTTCAACTTTATTCTCCTAAAGAAACAAATGTTACCAAAAAAATAATGCCACTCAAAATAAAATTAATATATGGAGGTCAGTAGACCAAAGGTTTCAGCAACTCGATCCAATGAAACCACAGCCATAAATATTCATTTTCTATTTTATGTTGTTTTATTCATCCCAATCACTTATGGCTGGAGAGAAGCATTTTCAATATATTTCTCTGCACAACACTTATCTTTCATTTTTTTCACTTTTCATTGCGTGTGCTTAAAGGAGAAGAGTTGTGTGCTGCACTTTTGTTTTATCATTTTTATGGGGCTGGTGATGCTGGGTGCCGGGGACATTTAAGTACCAGATTATTGAACAGCAAAAGAGATTTGCCTTCTAACTACTGCTATAGACCTGCCATGGTGTCATTACATTACCATTTATTTATATAGCGCCAACAATCTACGTAGCGCTAGGTACAGGGCATAATAGAGGACTACATAATAAGTTTGATGAAAAAGAACAAACCGATACATGAGGTGGAGCGCTCTGCTCGCAAGCTTACAATCTAGAGGGAATGGGGTACATGAAACACATAAGGGAGTGAAGAGCTCAAAGGGAAGGTGGTGGTAGTATTTGGGTTGGTTGGAGCTAGGTGGGTTTGGCCAGAGATTAATTATGTGTGTTGTGGTTGGATCAGTGGTAAGCTTCCTATTCCAACCAGTGTTTGAGGACAGTGTGAAGCTAGGTGGGATTGGCTAGAGGTTAGTGGGTATTTTAGTGGAATGATTAGTAAGCTTCCCTAAAGGGGATAGTTTTAAAGGACTGTTTGAGAGAGGTAATGAGACCTCCAACGCCAAATCGGTTAATCAGATTTAGGTTTTGTCATATTATTTGCGAGATTTCCAACGGACATTTTATTTTAGCCATAGGTAATAACTTGCTGGTGAATGCAATGTTAAAGTTTTTTTGACACCACCCGTTTGTTTATTCTAGTATGATTTAGGGAAGGCACACATCTCAACCCCTAATCTCAATTTAATCTGCCAATATGTGCCTTCTACTTGGTGGAAGTTGGGTCTGCCATGTAATCCAGGCTGAGGGTCATGTGAGTTTTAGTTCATAAGAGCTGGAAAGGACTGATATTTTCAAAAATTCTTCTAAATCCATGTTCTTATCCAACACACACGATGTCTTCTGTATTCCCGCGAAGCTGTCCGTTTCCCAAGTGGAGTCACACGTAGAACACCTGGGGATTCAGGAGGATCCCGGTGGCCTTCAAGTCTTTGGCAATCCTGCTGCTAATGACTGGGTCTTTTATAGGCTCTGTGATCTCCTGGACCCCTGTGTCTGCTGCAGACATTGCTGGGTTGTCATAAATGAAATAAATCTGTGAGCTGTGTCTGGTGTTCTCTTGATTTCTCATTAGTACCAAGGGTTTGTGGATACTTAGCACTCTCCTAATTCCAGTAACGTCAATAGGACTTCTGGATCCATTGTATCTCACGGTGTTCTCATACTCCCGGGCTCTCCTGTACTGCCTGCAAAGAATAAACCACTTCTAGATTAACAAACATGCAATACATTTTAACTACTGGACTTGTGTATATCTTTGTATTTTTACACAATGTCTTTTTATGGCAGAGCAGGAGCCGCCATTCATGTATTCTAAAATGCCCGTCATGCAGTCAGTGACCACAAATTGAACTGTGTATTACAAAGTTACATAGTAGTTTAAGTTGAAAAGGACTTGTGTCCATCAAGTACAATCATTTTCTTAATCATCGTTAATGCTGAACCAAAAGAAGGCAAAAAAAAAAACCTTATTCCAGCCAATTTCTAATAATGTTTTTACTGGGGAAAAAATTCCTTTTTGACTCCTAATGCCTATGTTAACATAGAAACATAGAATGTGTCGGCAGATAAGAACCATTCGGTCCATCTAGTCTGCCCAATTTTTTCTTTTTTTTGAGTACTTTTATTAGTCCCCCGTTCCCGGTCTTATAGCTAGGATAGCCTTGTGTCTATCCCACGCATGCTTAAAATCCTTGACTGTGTTTACCTCTACCACTTCTGCTGGAAGGCTATTCCAAACATCCACTACACTCTCAGTAAAGTAATACTTCCTGATACAGTTGGGGTACATACCCCAACTCATTAAAAAAGCATCCAGGCCCCTATTAAAGGTATCTATGCATTTGCCACCACCCCCTCTTTATTGTCCTTACCGTAAAGTATATTGTCCTTACAGTAAATAAGTATCAAAATCTCTGCAAAAATAGATTTATAGCTGGATTAAAAAGAAAGTGATGTTCTCAGTATGATTTTTTCTCTCTTTATAGGAGTTTTAATTTTTTAGAACTAAATACTTTATACAAGGGGCATGTGAGTGCAGTATTTTGTTACAGCTTTGAATTGAGTGGCTTGTGGAGATGTATTATTTGCTTTGTTTGCTTATGCCCATAGGACCAAGCTACTTTTGTAGATGGCCATAAAGACGGAATTCACGTTTAATGAGTTTCCTAGCTGCGCTGGTTTGTCTGCTATATGTAGCACATTCGTTTTAGAGAATATGTTTCACTTGAAGGATTATAGATTTTGCAGGTTGCTACTTCTAAGGTTTATATGAAGTCTGCATTGAGAAAAAGTGTTACACACCCTGATGTTGGTGACTCTAATTTTTGGTAGATAGACCAGCCTTTACCCCGACAGAGGTGTCTCAAGGTATACTTTGGGCCTTACGGATATGCTGGGTCAGGCTAGAAAACATGCTTATTTTCCATGTTCTGACGTGGGTGAGTCTAGTGAGAAGTCCTAGGTTCACACCCAGGTGATGGACCTCATTGACTATGGCCAGGGTTTGGAAGCGCTAGGTGAATTTCAATCTTCCAAAGTACAGTGGGGGTTATGTATAAAAGGTTGCTCTACTTATATGGGACAATTTAGAATCTTGCTATGTAGCAAGAATCCAGAGTTTTGAGTTATGCATGCGGTTCCTGTATTCCCAGGTATTTATGGTGCCTTTAGCGCCCCCTACAGCACATGTATAATAAAGCAGGCAAACATTTTTGAAAACACAATAGCATTTTTCCATAAACATTTTCCCCAAATATGCTCCAAATTAGGGTAACCTAGGTGGAAGTCGCCTATTTCAGTTAGCCTGATAATAGCTGGAGAATTCAACTTTGAAGTACACTACCAAAGGGATTTTTTCACACGGGCATGCCTACATATATGCCCAAAATAGGATATCCATCATTACAATATTTGGACATTATATGGAACTATGGCCATGTCAAAAAAAGTGTCAGGCAGCAAAATCCCTGATCAGTAGAGCTATCAATGAGTAACCACCATGAAAGGGAATGAATTCCTATGTAGAATGATTAAACACTGGAAATAAACGGATACCATGAACTATGGAAGTGTGTAAGGTGTGGATTTACCTGAATAACAACACAGACACAGATAAGTTTAATTAATACCGGATTTACTCAAATCTAATGTGCACCTTTTTTTTCGCAAAATTTTGTCTCCAAAATTTGAGTGTGCATTAGATTGGCGGATGTGTTGTGTTGCAATCCAAAACCCCAAAATTTTACTATTAACAAAACTGAAAGCAATAAAAACAAACTGCGCATGTGTTCTCTCCTCTTAATTATAGAAATTCCACAATTCCACAACTTGGGATCTACATTCACAATACCTCTATCATGGAAGAAACCATATCTATTGCATATGTTTCTACTACAGGCGACATGCATGGACATACACATTCATATACAGGTGACAAGTTAAAGTCAGAGGAGGAGCTGCCAGATCTTCTGTGTCCTCTGCAGACCATGGGACCTTGTTGTCAGATGATTCTAGGTGTAGAGGGGGCAAAGCACTATATCATGTTGCCTGTGATGTATAAGTATTTACCTTTTCTTCACCACCTTCTTGGACCTGTTATTCCCACCAGCTGTGTTAACAGTGTCCACAATCTGCTGCCAGAGTTCATTCCTCCTCCTCCTCTGGCTTGTCCGCTTTGCTGCTGACCCTATCACATGGTTGAAATGTTGGCACAGCTTGTGTACCAATGCTGTTTTTTCCTACGCTGAGAAGCTCTGCTGGTACTTCCTAGGCCTTGACTTCCTCCCTCTCCTTGTCTTGTCCCCCCCCCCCCCCCCCGACACTGGTCATTGGCTTACCCTTGGCAGTATGCTAACCTCTCAAATGGTGGTCTGGACATGTGCTCATTATTTATGCAAGCATTCCTTGACAGTGATTGGACTTCAGTTGATTGGACCTATCGTTCGTATTGATTTCATGAACCTGGGTTGATTTGCTATGGGCATTTAAGATTTTTTTCGATAGCATTTTGGATTCTTTTCTGTATTCCTGGGCTATTTTTTCAGTGGAATCAGCTATGATTTCTGAATTGTGAATGTATTTGGAAGCACATTGGGGCTACCAGGACATTCGTGTCCCAATGTTCCACCAATGTGATCCAAATACACCCGCAAATCGGAGGCACCAATTTTGGCCCGATTATTGGCGCTTATTGGGTTGACCCAACCAGTCCATACTGTGTGTAAAAAGTGCCCATATAACTTATGTCCTTTGATATATGACCCTGAATCCCCCAAATCAATGGTAACTCACCTACTTCGCTTGTGGTAGGAGAAGCTCCAAATAATGGTGGCGACTGTTAGGATGATTAAAGCCAGACACACCATGCTGATGTTAAAAACTTTGAATGCTGTAAAATAAGTGAAGAAATACAAAATTGTAAAAGATTGCATTGATAGCCCACCGTTTAAAATATATTGCGCCCTAGTCTTTGCAAACTCTTCCTCTCATTGGTTTGTGGGAGTGGCACACAACCAATCACTGGAGAGGAGATGTTTTTCTCCTCCCTCGCTGGAGGTGTGTCTGGTGTTGGAGATGACTTACACCAATCAAATTGCGGAAATCCAGCTCCACAGCAAGGAGACTTCCAAAAGAAATCTGAATTGATTCTGAATGATGCTCTGAATGTTTTGTAGCATTTTTAATAGAAAAGTTATCTGTCTAGCATAGGATAGAGGCCTGGGCTTTTTTTCCGGATAATATATTTCAGGACATTTTTATACAAACAAAGGGGCCAATTTCGGACCACACCCCATTAAAAAAAAAAAATAATAGACTCTTATGAAAAATGTGTACTCCTGAGAAATGTAGACTGGTCTTTAGTCTTTAGTCTGTTCAGTGTGGTTATGGGGTGTGTATTTGTTGTATTTATGTCTCTGAATAAAGAGCATTGAAACATTAATACCAAACCCACGTTTCCTAGAGGAGTGCTTCTCAAACCTGTGCTCAAGCATTCACATACTATTACTTGTTTTACATATTCTTATTTAAACACTACTGGGTAATCCCTAGATCCCGGAATGTTGAGATGGTCTTGAGGACAGGTTTAAAGGGACTGTATCACCTAAACAATGCTTATACTATCAATGTAGAGAATTAAAAAATAAAAAAGGTCTATACATTGTGTTAGCAGAATAGAAGCACATCTCTAAATTAGGAGATAAATATGTCTGTGAAGTCTCCTACTTATGACATCACCTGTGGTTTGATATACAAATGAACTGTTTTTCAATGTGAAATGTGTAATTTGCATACCGTGCCACAGGTGATGTCATAATCAGGAGACTTCACAGACACGTTTAAAACACATTTTCTCCTAATTTAGGCATTTCATTGCAGTTTTTCTAACACAATATATAGGTCATTTTAAATCATTTTTATTCTCTACATTCACAGAAGAAACAACGTTTAGGTGATACTGCCCCTTTAAGAAGCACTGCAGCAACTAGAGCATGTTTCTCAATGATATGTATATGAGAAACAAAGAAGAATAATAACTCTGCTGTGTTGCTACAAATACAGATTTAATACAATTTCCAAGTATTATTTTGAATTCCATTAAAAATAGCATTCAAATACATATTAAATGTAATCAAAATGCATATTGCGGAAAAGGTCAAAGGGTTCCAAGGGGAAAACACCCAAGAGAATGATTTGAAAGAATTAAGGTAATTTATTCTCGTTTTGTAATAAGATCTGAATGCTGAGGATATGTAGCCACTTTGGCTAAATGCCTTGCAGACTTGTTAAATCCCTCCATCGCTCAAGGGGTTAAAAATGTATTTTGAGGCCGTGTTTTTCCAGAGGGGATTTAGTTCCCGTGTCCTAACAAGACTCTAAACCGACAGACGGGTACAAGTTCTAATTACGCTGAAATATTGATTGCCAATATGAGATAACATCTGCTTGGAAATGTCAAACTGAGAATGTTTGGAAGTTGCAGAATCTTAAGAATATTGCCAAATTTAGCAAAACCTTATTTAACAATCAAGGTACCACCGTGCGCTCGTTATGTTTGCAAACGCTCCGTGCCCCCCCCTCCCCCCCCGTAAAACTAGGAAGTGTTGTCGACGAGGATTGACATACTGAACATGTCGTTCCACTCACGTTAAATGGGTTTTAATTACTAATTAAGTGTCAGTATGTTTCAAATAATTTCACTAAAACATTTTGACTTCAGCTCTGTGTACGCGTTACAAATAATTCATTTTCTGCCCATTGATTATTGTTTAAACCAGATGTTTCCAAACCAGTCCTCATGCCCCCCCCCACTCCTGACAGGCCAGGATTTGGGGATTACTCAGTTGTGTTTGAAAAAAAAAAAAAAAGTTTAGAATTTAAACTTGAGGTTTAAAAAAAAAAAGGAGGACTGGTTTGGGAACCACTGGTTTAAATGTTTCTGGAATCCATATGAGTTTTAATGGTAATGAGATTTATGTTGAATTAAAAAAACTGATCTTCCTTAGGTGTTTCAACCACTGGGTAAAAAATTTTTTTTTTTTGGGAGATCTGTCACTGCCTTCATCTCCAGCCTTCCTTAATCCATTAAATCTCAATCTCAAATGGGTCTATTAGCTAAAGAGTATATTGACAAGTGATGTGTTAAAGTCTCACGCTGAGCAGAAAAATATTCCCACCTAAGAAACCATTCTTCCCAATATATATATTGCCTGGATG
This sequence comes from Pelodytes ibericus, assembly GCA_036172795.1. NCBI lineage: Eukaryota > Metazoa > Chordata > Amphibia > Anura > Pelodytidae > Pelodytes > Pelodytes ibericus. Next base: position 60,613,712 of record CM069867.1, read on the forward strand.
CAGTGCAGCTGCTGCGCCCCCTACTGTTCATGCTGTGTGTTAGTTGCCAAGCCATACTGCACTTGCAATGATGTGAATTGGTGAGACCTCATGAGAAAATTAACCCCAAATGTCCCTGTTTGTGTTATTACATCTATTATATCACTTTTTTCACAGCTCAGCCATATTGTAAGACATGATTTCGGAATTGTTACATTATATGTGTAGACTGCTCTGTAGAATCCTGTAGACTCCGGATCAGTGGGGAAGCAGTGGCATTTGTTAATCTGAGTACACGCTTAATGCAGATAAACCATTCACGTAGACATTGTCCACCTTTATGTACTATGACTCACATCACCCCTAGCCAGTTTGAACCTGATTTTTCAAATAGGAACAGCAGTGTCATCGAGTCACTACAAAGTTAAATTAGGTCGGTCCATTGTTGGATTACACTCCCCATCCTTCTGAAAAACTCTTAAAGGACAACGGCAGCAAAAAAATAACTAATGTTTACTTGAAGGATTTCAGCAAGTGTAGATACTTTGCATAGAAATGCTCCAATGAAAGAATTTAAATGATGTACATTATTGAGCCCTCTTTGCTCTGTTTAACTCTAACAGGGGGCAGACATGTTGTTTAGAATCTTGGGTCAGATCAGTCAGATCTTCCGTTGTCTGAACCAGGGTGAATGAAGAACTGTCCTAAGGTTCTAAACAACATGTCCGCTCCCTATTAGAGCTATACAGAGCAAAGAGGACTCCATAAGGTACTTTATTTATATTGTTTCTTGGAAACATTTCTGTTTCTACACTTCTTTCATTTCGGTTTCTACACTACTCATGTTTTGCTACAGTTGTCCTGTAAGTGACAACAGATGTTGCAGTTCTAATGGTTTAATAAAAGGTTAGTACGTCACTGTGTAGCTATTGATGGTATACAACCCCCATAATTTCAGGGATTGTCAGTATCAACAGGCCTGCAATAGGGATGGGGGGGCTGATTTCTTTTTCTCTAAGGGGCCCTGACATTTCTGATGTCGGCCCTGCCTGCAACTGCTCAAAGGGCAGTGGGTTATTCTGTGCATGAAAGCAGCCTTGTATCCGAAACAGGAATCTTTGCAACAGAGGGTGGGCATAGCACATGCTGGGGTCTTTCTAATCATTCATTTGCCAAGTAAGTTCTTTCTTATGTTTCCTTTCAGTCTTCACATTCAGTTTGTTACAGAGGGGATCTTTAAAAACTGCTGCTATAGTTCCAGCAACGGTCTGTGCTGGGGATCAGTCTGGCCATAACTTGTAGAGCATCCTCTCATTTAATATTAGCAGGCCTGGCCTGGCTGAACTGGGTAATCCTGAAATCATGGACCGTTGGAGGTCCTCGAGAAAGGGTTTAAGAAACATTGCTATAGGATCAGTACGTGATGGGAGCCCGAAATGTCCATACTTTAAAAGGGTTAAATGGCAGTGGTTATAAGGATTATTAAAGTGACGGTATCACCTAAACATTGGTTGTACTGTGAATGTAGAAAATAAATGAATGAATATTATCTGTACATTGTGTTAGTAAAACTGCAAGTAAAAAATGAAATCGGGAGCAAAATTAGTTTTTAAATATGTCTATGTAGTCTCCTGTTTGTGACATCACCTGTGGCTTGATATGCAAATTGCACATGCCGTTCATTTGCATATCAAGACCCAGGTGATGTCATAAACATGAGACTGCACAGATACACATTTTGCTCCTGATTTCGGCTTTTACTTGCAATTTTTCTAACACAATGTATAGATCCTGTTATTCTCTACCTTCACAGTATAAGCAATGTTTAGGTGATACCGTCCCTTTAATGTGCTGCCAGTTGCTGCTTCTTACTTGCATCGCTGGAAACGAGTTTACAGACCATCTTCCGTCTCTCCGAGCCCTGAATATAAAACAATCACCGCGGTGTGTCCCGCAGGCCATTAACCCAGTAATGTCCGGCTTGTTTTCTCTGGACACGTACCCAGCAGATTCCCCCGCAGTTCCTCATTGTTGGTCCCATTCCCAGCGAGGAGATGTAGAGTGATGTTTGTTCCCAACGCTGCCATGCCACTTTGAGCGAGTGACTGGCGAGGCACATGGCACGCACTCTGAAATAGGCCTGGTCACGTGACTTCAGCCAAAATGGTTGCCATGGCAACTGCTTTGTTTTACTGCCCCGTTGTGACTTTCTTTTATTTTAACTGTCTGTGTTTCCCCAAGTTAACCCTCCTGGCACCATGCATTGTGCACCTCTGCGGCAGCACAAGGGTTATACTGGATAATACTTTACACTGCAGTATGCAGAATTTAGATTTGTTTCCATTAGTATGTCCTACTTTGGGGATCAATATAAAGGGCTTGTGAATCAATGTAGACCAAATGTGAGTTTGTGGCCTATCCAGAAACCCTTTATGTTTGATACATTTTGTCATTCACTAGACCTATTTTGCTTGATACAACAAGGCACTAGTTTTTCCAAACCATATTGCCCTACAAATATAATGGTACACGCAATAAAGAGAGAATTGTAGGGAATTGAGACAGGAATTTCAAACTTAAGGCCAAAGTAGCTGAGTTGGAAAAATTCTCTCATTCGGCTTTATTAGAGAGATTTTCTAACTCGGCTTCATTGGTCTAAAGTTTGAAATTCCGACTCAATTTACTGTGTTTCTCTCTTTATTGAGTAGACCTATAAATGTAACATACATGCAGTTCAGTTAAATAAAATCTTAGGACTAGAGTTGAGCGGACACCTGGATGTTCGGGTTCGGCAGCTTCGGCCGAACTTCGAAAAAATGTTCGAACTTGACCCCGAACCCGAACCCCATTGAAGACAACGGGGACACAAACTTTTGGCCACTAAAATGCCTCTAAAAAAGTCCTGGAAAGGGCTAGAGGGCTGCAAAATGAAGTAAAATGTGGGTAAGAGTGTCCCCATTCATAAGAATAGGTCAATTGATCTATTCGTATGAATGGGGACTCTATTTCAGTTTATAGAATAGCAATAGCATTACATGTATTCCATAAACCGAAAGTCCATAAACCGAAAGACATTCGGTTTATAGACTTTCGGTTTATGGAATACATGTAATGCTATTGCTACTTATGAATGGGGACTCTATTTCGGTTTATAGAAAGCCCATACAATGTAATCGCCGAACCCAAAACTCCAACCCGAACATACAGTGAAATGTCCGTGTTCTGGTCCGGGGTCCAAAAACCGTAATGTTCGGTACGAACCCAAACAGTGTGGTTCGGGTTCGCTCAACACTACTTAGGACCTAAGAAGTTCTTTTGGTGTTTGAAATTCATATGCTGTTCTCTTCTAAGCAAAGTTCATGTCCTTTTACATGGGTAAACAATGTGAATTTATATTCCGAAACATTTAACTACAACCTGTATATTCTTAACTGTATAATTTCAGGCTATCTTATTGATCCAAATGAGCGCCTGTGATTCAATGCTTTTGTGGGCGCAAAGGTGGTTGAGATGGAAGAAGTAGGCCTTTGATGTGTAAAGATACAGATTATTTGTGGCCATTTATCAGACTATCCAGACCAGACTGTGTGTAAAGTCGTGGGAAGTGCTGTTTTTGATGTATGAATAGACCAAATCCCCCTGGTTTAACAAGAACATTTAGCTGTACTTCTATTTTGCCTGTTTTGCACTTTTGTTCTGAACCAGAGAATTTGATAAATAGGCCTCTCACTGTAATGTGATTTTCAGAGAATACAGGAACAAAAGCAGTGCCTTCTGCAAAATGTTGATACTTAAAAATCTACTCTGGAGCCGTAGTTAGAGAACTAATATGTACAGACCTACTGTGTAATGCTCAGTGGGCATACTGGCATCACAGGAAGGTATATTGTGTTGCAAGACAGTATGTAGAAACACAGTCAATTCTTCCAAACTTAAAGGAGCAGTAATTCTCCCTTTTGTTTGTAGTGGGTTTCACTAGTGGTGTGCATAGGCGTTTGGGAGTATACTCCTAATGCAATAACCACTGCCAAGGTTTGCAGATTTGGACCCTGGTTTTACCTTGGCTTATAGGTCCCCAATTTTATCTTATTCTATAAAAAAATATTATTTTTACATGACTGTTCCTTTAAATATCCATTCAACCCAATTCCTGCTCCTGGCAGCGGTGTACTGTGTGGCGTCTAGGATAGTTCTTTGCGGCTGCTTCACCGCTGACTGTTCAGCGCCGCAGTTTAAACGCTGAACTGTCAGCTGTGAAGCTTCATTGTGGCAATCTAAGCGCTTACAAACATACACCCCCAATAGATGAGCCCCCCCTAAAAGTGACCCCCTGAACCCTAATACTAAAATTACCAGCCCGAACCCTAATACTAATACCTAACCCCCCGAATCCTAATACTAACATTAACCATAATACTAATTCTACCCTCCTTAAACCCTAATACTAATACCTAACCCCCCCAACCCTAATACTAAAATTAACCCTAATACTAATGCAACCCTCCCTGAACCCTAATGCTAATACCTAACCCACTCAACCCTAATACTAATACCTGACCCCCCAACCCTAATACTAAAATTAACCCCTTTTTAAACATTAATAATATTCACCTTCAGCGATAATGCGATGAACTGCCCATTGCGCGAGAGGGGACGGTGAAGCCATAATGTACGGAGGGGCACCACTGGTATGCTCTATGCCTGGGACTTAAATTCAGACCTGACAGATGAATGAGTGGAGCTGCGCAGGTTCATGTTTACAGTAGGGCTCTGACTTAGAGGTGTGCGACCTGTGCGATTGCAACACCCCGGGCAGCCAGAGGCACTGGCTGGGGAGAACAAAAATAACTTCCCTCACCAACCCTCTTGGGATGGGATAGCAGACAATCGATGTCTGTGCACTGCCCAGATGCACAAACATCCTCCTAGGCTGAAGTAGAAATGTGATATACACAGCGCCTATTATGTGAAATCAAAGTGAACCCTTTACCAAAAAAAAAAAAAAAACACAAATTAAAATAATTATTATAAATGTATACAAACCCAGTGATACACTGATTGAGGATATTGACAATGAAATATCTCAGTGGATTGGACAGATGAGTCGCATTGAGAAAATAAGCTGCTAGTCTTTATGAGAAAACAGTGGAGCAAGCCACTGTAAAGGGAAACAGAATGGGAAGGTGAGTAGACAGCGCTTGGCTGGTCTGTTTGCTTAGAGGCTGAAGAAGTTCCCCGAACGAAACGCGTCCCTCTTGTTAAAGTGAAGTTACCTGGCCAGGTTCTAAATTCTTCCTTCCTTACTGACCAGCACGTTTCTATATCCATGTACTATTCATGGTATTTTGCTAACCCAATCAGCAAGTGAGTAATTTGACACTCTGCCTGTGGTTACCTTTGTATCTGTGTCTGTTGATTTGTATTTAAAGGCACATATCATTGTTTCTTGTTTTTAACAATTTGTCATTTTTTTTGTTACATTTGTGTATATTTTTTCTATATGTATTTTTATATTGCATTTGTTTTTATATATTATTAAATTTATATATTTTATATTAATTTACTATCTTTGGTTTTTTATATTGATTTCCACTTACTCTGTTTAACTGCCAAGCGCTGTCTACTCACCTTCCCATCCTCCTAGGCTGCTTCTCGTGCTCCCATCAAGTTATAAAGTTGGGGGTCGTGTCACCTCCCAACACTTAGACTACTAAGAGGCATGTGGAGTGCAGTCTGGTAAGTCCTGGTGCTGGGGACAAGTCTTTGTTGCAATTATGTTGCTGGGGTAAGCCCTGAGTGCTGGGGTTAGTTCTATGAGAGCAATATAGGTGTAGGGACAAGTCCTATGTGTGTAATCTTTGTGCTCTGGCAAGACCAGTGTGTGCAGTTTGGTGAGGGCAGGAGGAATGGAGTGAAGGGGACAGAGAAAGGGAATGAAAACCAGGACATTTTTGTTTTCAAAACAATTTTATTATCTGATAAGTGTAAGGCCTTAGGCCTGTATTTGTGGGAGGAGTTAGCGTTACTATTTAACACTACTCCCCCCGCCTTACCTCTGCCGTCGACTACGCTGTTCACCCCACCCACCGCACCCTCTTATAATTACACAATACCTTTGGGAGGCCCTCTTTTTTGTTACAGGCCTACTCCCTACGCCGGTTCCAGCACACCTCACCGACTTGTCCTATCTCATGGTATTTTTACAGTACTAATTTACCGACCACAACTACCACCTCCTGTGACTAGCTGAGGAAGGGGTGGCCCATACAGGACGCTTAATACACTAATAGCAGGCCCTGTGTACAGCCATTGGAGATTTTAGATGCTCCAGCTACAGAACTACATTTAGTTCTGGGATAGTGAGTGGTGCTAGATAGAGGTCTCTCACTGTTGCCAGCTTTACAGAAGTAGATGCTAAGAGGTTGCAACGAATGTGTCATAATCCAGTTTGTCTTAATGTACACAGAGTGCAATAAAGAGGTCAGAGAGGGACATTCTTTATTCCGTGTGCAATTTGGTCTGGAGCCAGTCTGGTTTATAGTGTTCAAAAGGGCTGCTGTGGAATTGATCCAAAGATCCTCATCTGCAGAAACCTCCACATCTAGTACTTGGAGAGACTGATACTCATGTAATGTCTGGAGTCCATTGTCGAGGAGAAGCCTATCTATTTTTCTGTTCAGGGGCTAATGCAACACATTGGAAGCTATGCATTGTAGTTCACAACAAGGCTGGCTCCTCCAAATACCTTTAATGATTGTAGTCACCTCGCTCTTGACGCCGCAACATAGTGGGACCCACTTCACGATCGCTTAAGGAGAAACACCAAGGCAAAAGTGTAGGGGAGCACTGCAAAATGCGTCAACAGTTGGCCCTTTTCTTTGTCCGGTCTGGCTCGCTTTGCATTTTATTTGTCAAAGGACTTAAATACATTTGCTGTATTTGATTTATTTATCTGACATTTATCCTCCTCATTCCAGGGGGGTCCGCTGACGTTATTTTTGCCTTGATAATTATTTAGTGCAAGAAGTAGGATAAAACAAAACAAAAAAAAAATCCCAATGCTTAGTAAAACAGAAAAGTTAGACTGTGCTAACATATATATATTTTCTTTATAATAGTTTAGCCGCTATTTCTAGTTCTGTTTATTTATTTAACTTCTGCTGGAGAGATTGCTTTAGCAAGCCCTAAATAAACACTGTTTTTTTGACCAAGAGGTTGAAATCTATTATAAGAAACAACTTAAACATTATAGAACACATTGGAAACGTCTTAGTCTCGGCCACTTCGTCATGTTTTATTGTTTAGAATCTTAAACGCCCAAGAAAGCTTTTTAATGTAATAAGATGTCTGGACTGTTGGTGCTTACACCCCCCCCCCCCTCCTCCTTCTTCTTCTTCAGCACAGAGCAAGTTAATCATGCGAAGATACTGTCCAACAAGTCTGTGGGCAGGGGGTGGGCACTCTCACACTGGTTGTATTGCAGTTCAGTCGTGCGAGGAAGGTTTTTTTTACATTTTATTTACAATAACCGCTTTGTGACTGGCTTCAATAGGCATGTCTAGAGTCCTACTGGGAGCAGAGGAGAGATGGAGTCATTATGCAAATGGTGGAAAAGACTTTAGCAGAAACCCATTATCTGATTTAGGCAGGAACCTTGGAAAACACTAGCAGAAACTTTTCCTCTCTTACTTTTCCTTGTGCTCTATTGTTCCACTTGTTATGTAAATAGACGGTGGCACGGCATCAATCTCTGGGCGCTGATGCCGGCGGTTTGCGTGATTGTTTTTGGCGCGGTGTCAACATTATGCTGGCCGTTTATTGTAACGGCAACAAGATGTGCATCAATTTACCGCATAAAAACCCAATAACCTGTCACTCTGCCAGGACTCATGGAGCTCACCGGAAAGGTTTAACTCGGGCTCGGAAATCAAATCCGAAGTGTCTGGAGGGAGCCGAGGGCAGGATGAAGATTCACCTTTATGTAATGTATGTGTTATCTGGTTATTAAAGAGATACTGTCACCTGCCAGGTATAGGTATCGGATAATGCTGAATAAATACATACTAAAAATTACAGTAGCCCTAATGCTCTGACCCAGGGGAAAAAACAACAACTATTGTTTATCTATTTGTGGCTGAATTCATTATTTTCAAAAAGGTTTTTACAATATTGATTTTACAAAGGAGAAATAAATATACCAGTTGAGTATCCCTTATCCAGAAATGCGTTATCCTTATGATCCGTTATCCAAAACATATTTGGGATTTTGCCACAAGTTGCTAATTCCACACACAGCTGTCAGAATGCTAGCACACAGCAGGTTATTCAGTGTCCAGCCCCTGTAAGCTGTGATATAGCCTTTCCATGCATGCACAGATTCACCCACGCCCACATAACGTCATACAAAGGCATGTGTGCAGACCTGACACGCCAACGGCAGGTTCCCAAAGAGGCTTTACATCACCGTAAAAGGGATGTATTTGAATTGATATGACTGTATTTCCAGAGTGCTGAGAGGCTTTAATACATCTCATTGGTGAAAATGATCCAGTATCCAAAATACTTCTGGTCCCAAGCATTTTGGATAAGGGATGATCAACCTATAATAAGACATGATGGTTAATAAAAATACATGCAAATTGGGAAGCACCAATGAAATGTATGGTTTAAGTTTTGTTTAACTGGACAGATGTTATTTTTTTATTTTTTTTATTTGTAACAATGTACATTATTGAGGCCTGTTTGCTTCATCTCAGTGCGGACATGTTGAAGATGAAGCAGTGACAAAAGGACAAGAGGAAAGGGTTAACTTTAACACAATTACTTATGAGATCCACTGTTGTGCATTAATAAAAAACGTTTTCACATACATTAGCTGCACATTACTGCAGAAGGTCCCAGAGCTCGAACATTAGACGAGATCAGTATGTACTCTGAGCAAATAAATAGCCAACTTGCTGGAAGACATTAAGATTCTTATACTCACTTGTGTTTCTAACCAGTTGTAACTGTGTGAAATGGTTTACATAGTTGCCAACCTTCGGCCATGTTTCCAGGGACACATATTTGTTCCACATGCTGCAGAAAGAGCATGCAAAGTGCTGCCCGGCAGTATGTAGGATGGATCCAATTCATTAACCATGGTAGGTCCTATGAGATCTCCACCCTCATTAATTAATTGGATTGTGTCTGTGTGTATATCCATCCTACATACTGCCGGGCTGCATGTTGCATGCTCTGCAGCATGTGGAACAAATATGTGTCCCTGGAAACATGGCCGATTGATGAATTTATCCCACAGTAAACTGAAGTACTGAACTTACTCCAGTGATACCTGCATGTTATATCTTGAGTGCTCTGGAGCTCGTTTCCAAGAGGATTTCCTAGACCTTTGTTCACTAAAGAGAGAATTGCAGGGCATTGAGATGGGAATTTCAAACTTAAGTCCAAAGTAGCTAAAAGGAAGAATTTTTCTAACTCAGCCACTTTGGGCTTTACGTTTGAAATTCCCTGCTTGATTCCCTGCAATTCTCTCTCTCTTGGATAAAAAAAGCCTATTGTGCTAGCAGAATTGCATACACATGTCTACATTAATAGAAAAATATGCTTTTAAACGTGGCATCTCATCTTTATGACATCACCTGTGACCCGCTATGCAAATGAACTTCAGTGGGAAATGACCAATTTGCATACTAAGCCACTGGCGATGACACAAACATGAGACGCCACAGACACTTTTAAAACACATTTTTTTTACCATTTAATTTAGGCATTTTCATTAAATTCTACTAACTTAATGTATAGCTCATTTTTATCGTTTTTTTTTTGTTCTTCAAATTCACAGTATAAACAATATTTTGATTGAATATTGAGGTTCAAAGGCTTGACACCCAGAGTGCGATTATTTCCCCCTCACAGAAAGTCACAGCATCAGGACCATTCTATCCCGAGCGATGGTCGCTGGACCTGTCTGTAGAAGAGCAGCCGGTCCTTGCAAATGACCAAAGTGATTCCAGATAGCAGCCCAAAATACTGCGGGGGGTCTACACCAGAAAATCCATCCATAAAACCAAGATATTTATTTTGCCATAGATCAGAGACACTTTCCTCATCTCACCACAAGGCCGCAGCCTTGCTCCAGACATCCCTCGGAGCTCTAAGCTCGCAATCCCCAGCTACCCAGACTTTTAGCAGCCGATACATTATAACGGCTTTATTTCCATGTACCTAACTGCATGAGAATATGTTCAGAGCCAAGGGGGCCTTATATATTGGAGAATAAATGCTTCAACCAGGAGACAGAACCTGAAAGATATATGAGCATCATTGAGAGAGGAGATCACAGGATGCTGCAGGAGAACTTGGTCATATGACTTGTATCGCAGATTTGTCATTTCGGATCTGTCTCTAATTATTCACACTGGCTTTGCTTGGCAGTGTCCTCGGGGCTTACAAACTGTCTCCTGCTGCTTGACAGGGCAGGACAGGTACATGTTTTTGAATATGACAATAATGATTGTGTCTTTATGACCCCGTGTGGAAGGCCCGAGGCCTTTTTGTAACTGTTTTGTTGCCTGACAGGCGTGCAAGACCATGTAATGCGTTAGCAATCTGGCATGCAAAGCTGACCTACTTGTGACATAAGGCAAATAAGGATTCTCCCCAACTCCTAAAAACAGGGAAACATCGGCTGGCTTGAAAGGTCACAGCACTTATTTGGTAGAACACTGCAACAAAAATATACGTAGCCTTGCTGGTTAGGATGCAGCATAAATAACAAATAAGTAAAACAAGACTTAAAACTTTAAATAACAAACACGTATCAAACTGCAAGATACATCATTATATGTGTGTAACCAGAAGAAATCCCAGCCTTCTAGAATGGGGTCACCGAGGCTCTGACACAGGCATAATCCACATCATGTGACTACTTGCCCGAGCCGGTCATTCCAATGGCCGCCAACCCCTGCGATAGTGTCAGGCCTTGGAGACCCTCTGCAACCCTCTGTGTAACCCGCTTGTTTGCTATGGCACTGCCCACAGCTAATGCTTTCTCAGTGCCGGACTGGTTTGCCAAGCCCCACAGATCCAGAGGTGCATCCCATCCCTGCGATATATAGGGAAGCATACAAACCGGCGAGAATGAGGTGTTGGAGTATCACACTCTTGTTATAGGTCACGAAGCATGAAATTTAATTATGCAGCTTCTTCCTGGCACACTCAATCCCATACTAGAAATACGCACTTTGTCAGATAAGCCTGGATACAATGCTGGACCATAATCAGTTGTGTATTTTGGTTTTGTGCTGCTCTAGGCATGAATAAATTTAAGCATTCACCCACATGGCATACCCAGGACATGCCCGTCACCCACACTGCAGACACAGGACATGCCCCATCACCCAAATTGCAGTCCCCAGACATGTCCCATCACCCACACTGCAAACCCAGGACATGCCCCATCACCCACATTGCACAGTCCATCACCTGTATTAACTTAAATGCACACTCTAGATCTGTGTTTCTTAAGAGAGCTCTTTCTGCAATTTGTCAGAAACCCCCTGGGGCATTGGAGCAGATATTAAGTTGTTGGAAACAAACAGGTCTCCTCCTGACTTAGAGGGGAGACACTTGCTTTATCCTACTTGTACCACTTGAAACATTTGTGTAGTGGATGGCTGCCTCCACAACCTAAAAAGCAGCAGAGGTGGCTCTCTTACAGTGGAAGTCATTAAACCCAGGGCAAATGAATGAATGGCTGCTATGAGAAAGGGTAGGACTGCACTGCAGCCGGGAGCCATAACCCATACCCACAAGGCAATATCATTGTGGCCCGACTGCCATACACTGTGTAAACTGTTAATCATATCACAGCCAGGTCTGTCCGCTATACACCCTGTAAAATTCATGAATAGAATCCATAAATCAAAACAAGCCGACTACACTAACTAGAATCACAAACATCTGGAGACAATCTGAAAAGGTCTGAGGGATCAGTAGATAACTTCTCTCCTCCTCATTCTCCTTCTAGTGATCTTCAGGTTTGTTGAAATTCTTTAAGATGAGAAGGGTGAATATTTGCACATACTCCCCCCTTATTTTGTCCCTAATGTCCTGCTTTAAAAGTGTGCCTACTGATCCCTCAAAGCAGACATAGACTTCACCCCAAGTGGAGTCTGCCAGACAAAGTAGACCTTTATCCTTGGGAGTCTCTGAGGGGGTTGTGATCAATGTGGGGGTAGTGGTAAATGGGGACATAGCCACTGGTCTGCTAACTGGTGGAACTGGTTGGGTGGGGGCTGTGGTGGACTAATCAGCAGTGTTGACATGGGCCACGCATGATGCAAAGGTAGTGGGTTGTAGGCGGTGAACCCAACTCCACAGTCCCTCAGTTGTAAAATAAGGACTTCCTTCACTGTACATAAGTTACAAATTGGATCAGTTTTTTTGTCAAAGAGGCTGTGCATTGTGCGATGGTGACATATGCAGACGCAGTGACCCAGCCTTCCTGGGACAACGACCAATCCCAGAAGTGCCTTATAGGGCGCAGGCCTGTATTTCACGTTTTTCAACATCAGAGACCATATTAAACAGTAGAGCAAGTTTCAAGGAAAATATCTAGGAATATGACCAATTTTCTGGACCTTTAACAACCCGTGGGAGACATTCTCCACATTATTTGAATACATTACATTAATGGAAAAACTCTGACTGATAAACTCTTTATATCACTTATATCCCACTTGGCGTATAACAGGTATTCCGATGTTCTATAGAGAGCAGACACGAGTACAGCTATGCTTCTGGCCCATAGCTGTTGAAACAATCCAGCCGTGATGTCCTACACAAATGAAGTGGATGTGCTCTACACGCCTGAATGGCACTCGGTACATTCCTAATTAGGCAAATGCTCACCCCTCGTAAAAGGAATTAATTGCGCTAACAGGATTATTTTAATTTAGGTTTAAAAAAGAGGATTTCTGCTCGGTACATGTTGAATGGAGAAATGATTCCATAAGAGCTTGTTTCGTAGGTAATGTCATTTTTGTTCTCCACCACTTACTAAGGGACGTAGAAAGGCTTTATATTTCATTAGCTTTCACATTGATGAACCATCTGCCCGCTGGGGATTAGCGTGAAGCAATTAGTACCAATGACACTGACTGGCTTTTAATATGACAAATGAGCACAGAGTAGTCACCAACACCCAATTACCACTCAAGGTCAGGAGTGGGTTTTTTGATACAACATTGAGCCTTTCTAATGATGTGAAGTAAGTGGAGCTTCGCAGCGGACTTTCAGTAAGTTATGTACCAGAAAGAAACTCTAACTGGCATAACAGTGATTAGCAATTATATCTACTAATTTAGTGCTAATTGGTCACATGAAATGTGCTTCTTTAAAAGCACTGCCTGTTTTGTCATTGGGTTAAAAATACACTGTCAGAGAATTCTGGATATTAATGTGGATATTACATTATGTAAATTACAGTAGAATTTTTGTGTGTTTGTAGTGCAGAGCCCCTTTTATCTCCTGAAAAAAACTCAATGAAGCCAGCATGACTCCACACTTGTAACCATCGGTACTCCACACTTGTAGCCATGCATGCACCACACGTGCAACCATCCGTGCTCCACGCTTGCAACCATCTGCGCTCTACGCTTGTAACCATCCGTGCTCCACGCTTGTAACCATCCGTGCTCCATGCTTGTAACCATCCTTGCTCCACGCTTGTAACCATCTGTACGCCACACTTGTAACCATCCGTACGCCACACTTGTAACCATCCGTGCTCTACGCTTGTAACCATCCGTGCTCCACGCTTGTAACCATCCGTGCTCCACGCTTGTAACCATCCGTGCTCCACACTTGTAACCATCCGTGCTCCACACTTGTAACCATCCGTGCTCCACACTTGTAACCATCCGTGCTCCACACTTGTAACTCTTGTAATTCTCCCAGTTAGCACTACACTTGGTTGGGGACAGCCAGGTTTCCCTGCTTCTAGACCTAATCACCTTTTAACCCCTTGTTGAAGATGAGTTGTTACTGTCAAGTAGATTCAGTAAATAAACTCCCTGTTTTTTTTTTTTTTTTAACAGAGCTCCTGTTTGACACAGTTAAATGTCTAGAACAAGGGTGGCAAAACCCTGACTCTTTCACAGGTATTGTGTGGCTTGTGGGACCAGCATATTATTACATCAGCTTCAGCCTTCCTGTGAGTGTGACCATGCATCACATCCTCACAGCAAACAGTAATGGCGCATTGCAATCTGCACGCCAGTGATGACATGGACCGCTGCTCAGTGTGTCCTTCAAGCAAAATGGTGAGTCATTCAAGAAAAGAAGTGCGATCTCCTAGCTAACAGATCACCAAGGAACAAGTAAGCAAATCCTGAGGGTGAAAATGTCAAGTCTCTGGGTGCAAATGGCAAGTCTCTGGGTGCAATTATTGCAAACATTATATTTTTATTGGGTTTTACATTTTAACTTTGGATTACTTATTTATATATGTAGTTTATAAAGTTTATAAACTACCTATATATAAATATTATTACGTACATGTACTTTCTATATATATTCCTATATAATTTTTGTAACTAATCCAGATGTGGCTTTTACGTTAAGCAAGTATGGCCATCCCTGGTGTAGCATGTGGTACCCCAAAGGCAAGAACACCACCCCACAGAGATTGAGCAGACTCACAGAAGATGTCAAAAATTATGATTGGGGTCCTGGTACCCAGCAAGGAAATGGTTAATTGTGACACCCCAGAACAGACCCTATTATAATTAGTGATTACCCAGTGGTTTTATAAAAATTCATCTGCAGGCTAGTGAACTGCATAGTTTAATTACAGTACTAATGTGGACTTTCTAGTTAATGGGGATAGAGGAACGCGTGGGGGTGAGATCTGTTTGATGATCTGTGGTGTAGGAGAGGTAAACTGCTCTGGGGGACAGCTTCTTAAAGCTAAAAATAACGATGTTCTTTTCCTGCAACAATAAAGTGTCATATTAATAAAATATATCTGGCTCAGCTCGAGAAACAATGTTGCTGTAAATGGATGGAGGTACTGCACTGTTCTAACACTGTGATCAGGATGCACGCACAGAAACCTGGGGGGAACTGTCGTAGTCAGTAGGAAAGTTGTTGTTTCAGATTTCGTCCTTGTAAAAATAATCTGTCCAGAATGTACATGCATTTGGAGGTCAGCAGAATATTTCACTGTTATGTCTAAAAGTTTGGCGAATGCCCATCGCAAAGTTCCTTGTATGCGAAACGCATTGGGCGAGTGTTAATCACTGATGTCTGTGATACGTTTTTTTGTTTTAAATTGTTTGGCTAGTGTGTGCAAAGTAATGTAGAGCAGTACACTTAGCCCTGTATTAAACATGTACGTCTGGTGTATGCTTAGCGAGATCAATATGGATTAGCTTGCATCCCAACACAGGCGATTATTATTCTCTAGTCAGTCGGTGTTACACTGTATAATTCTTTTATTTTATTTTTTTTACCTTAGTAAGGCATCTCCAGGCAAAAACATTTGATGCATTTAGTATAGAATATTGCCTTCATGTATTTTCAGTACTCCCAAACATTTATATGGATTCAAACCGTAACTCCACCCCCATTTCTATATTTAAAAACTCTGAGGATACTGCTGTATTCTCAGAATTGCACATGTGCTACATTTCCTCCAAAACGCCACAGAGGAAGTACTGTGCATGCGTGGCGAGGAATTTGCATGCGTAATGCATGCACATATGCAGTGTGCCCCAGTATAGAGACATGTCTAAAATGCGTGCCCATGTCTATACATTTTTGCAGTGCGGCTCCCTGGAGTAACCCTACAATGATGCTGCAGTGTGCTCCAATTAGAATCTGCTTACCTGATAGAGTGTCTGCTGGCACTGGAATGAGTGAATTTTTATGTTGTGTCTTGTACATGCTTTTATTTTAGATGCCAGTCTATTTGACTTGTATGAATCCATTTCAGTTTTATTATTAGTTTGTGAGGCTTTCCAGTCTTATGGGCGCCACAGCGGTATCCAGCAAGGGAGGAAGATACAGAGGAGGAGACATGAATTTAATTTTAATTTTAACAAAGTAATATCATCCGCTCCTATCATAAAAAAGAAAAGCGGAGGAAAAAAAAAATAAAAAAAAATTAGATCAACGTAACATCGTAATAAGACAAAACCCCATTTCTGCAGCACTGTAGGAAGACATAAAAACCCAGCCAAAATAATCTAAACATAAATATTTCTGAAATATTATTCGTTCAGCCAGGTTTATAAAATTTACATATAAATTGGACTGCGTGGTTATGAAGTGTTCTCTCTCATGCACATTGAGTCCTAATGTCAGAGCGCTTTATGGTCAAGATGTAAAGATAGAGGATTTGTTTCAATTTGTGTGAAGATGCAATAAACACATTGAGAACAATGTCTGACGAACATTTAACCATAACACACAACAACTGCATGCTAGGCGGAGGGGTTTCAAAGGATAGAAAATCCCCAGAACAAATAAATAATATATTAGGGACAGAGTTGTAGCAAACATGTGTTAGTGCTTGTAAACAGGTCTCATCCTGAATATCTGTGATGTACCATATTAGATGCACTTTTCACCTAAATTCAAGAGGTCTGGGAAAGGGGTGCGTCTTAGAATCAATGGGGTCTTACATAAGGCTCTCAATTTCGGCCGCCGAATGTATGACCAAGATATTCATCTTGGTCTCCGAGATTCGCCTTCCTGCAGCCAAAAATCCACCTTTTGTCTTGCGACGCTCTTCGGGTAAGTATACCGCTTAAAACTTTTTATTTGAGTCTAAGACTTTTTTCTAAGATGCACCACTAAAAATGGTGTCATATACTCAAAGAAATACGGTGAGGAGCAAACTTGCTCATCTACTGCTGCAAATGGAATCCTTCTCCACTCCTCTGCCTACTAAAAAAAAATTCACTATGATACATGTAAATTAAATACCACCATGTTCTATTAATAGATTTGTCACGAACCACCGTGACTTTGGGTGCCGGCCGGCAAAAGTATGTTAAACTTTGAATGTAATAGCCAATGTGTCCCCATGTTTCCCCGGTTTTAATACCTCCCCAAATTGGCAGATCACTGTGTTTTCCCCGCCCCCTTGTGCCAGACCCTCCAGACCAAGGGGAAAAGGTAGGCGCACATTTCATTGGCCAGGAGTTTAAAGGTCCCCAAACTTAAAAATATTAAATGGACCTAACTCTGGCCTCAGCCCCGATTGGTTGCTACTTTTGCTGTTGTACTCTCATTGGTTTCCTCCCCAGACTGGCACCAGGTTTAATTGTATTATCCTTTGTTTAAAAGTTAATGCCTTTAAGTGTATTGTTCAATCTCCCCTGTTTTACTGTATAAATGTGCTATCTTGTCCACAATAAATTGTTCTCGCTGTGAAATCCTTGGTAGCCGTGTCTACTTCTGGGAATTGCCACCAATGACTTATTACTAAGGGGTGCTGACCAGGGAGCACCCTGACAATCGATTGTGAAAGATTGAGATATTTGGGCTGAGGAGACATTGAACCCGCAAACGAGAATTACCATCTGGCTACTGAGCCTTCTTGATTTATACATAATAAGGCACCAGAGAGGCACTTCTACCTAATATTTGTACCATGAGATAAGCACCATGAACTTACGTGCACTAGGATTAAATTTACCCCATCAGAGATCCGAGCCTCAGACGCTACTCAGTAGCTGTGGACTGTATCACCAACATCTCCAACAAGAGTTGGTTGACCTGACACGTCGATTAGTATGAGATCAGACAAGAAAGGTCCTCTTTACCAAATTAATTTCTCTGGTTTAAGCTTGGAATATGACCAATCCTTGTTTTGCCTCAGGGTCAAACCATTTTCCTCTAGTTGGACAGGGGTAATGGTGTTTAACACTGCCCAGTTCTTGTCCCGTTCTCCTCTTCCTGGGGTTGTCCTGCAAAGTTTTGGAAGGAAGATTCCCTTTTCAAAGCCCCACCCATTTGGCACATCACCAGAACCGTGACCTGAAGCTCCTTTTTCCACCTATGTTCCCAGAAATGTACATGTCTACAATACTAGGAAACATACTTTAAATACAATACAATTGTTGGCATCTTGATCTTTATGTATTTTTTTCATAAGTAAAACGAGTGGAAAATAAGTAATATTATGATGTGACATTTAGCAGTGCATTTTTGAGACGTGTCTTTAATGGTTAGCACAGCAAGCAATGTAGCAGGGAAGCAATGAAGAGTAAACTCAACCGTCTGCATCCTTCTATTATTGCCGGATCCATTACCGCCATAACAATATCTGGATCTAAAAACGGAATTTCTCCTTGATCCAAAGCTGGATGAAATTAAGCCACAAAAGCTTTGATCATAGGATTTTGTTTTATGTGGATGTATTCATCCTAATGTAAACCAAACAATTACTGCTACTTAACTTTCTGAACATAATAACTGATAATGGGGAATAGGTACCTTTAACTGATAACTGAGGGCTGTATACTTAACGGATAGAGGTCCCCACCAGACCATAACGGCAAAGAGAAAAAAATAATAATAGAGAAAATCCAGAAAAGTAGATGTCAGGATGCTCCAGGGTAAAGTATAAAACCTATCTTTTATTGCTTAGAAAAGTAAAATAAAATGCTAAACAAAGATAGTGCATGTACCTGACGTGTTTCATCAGCCGACTAAATTGTAGGTTTCTCAAGTAAACATTGAATGGTCACATCAAATGGCATTTTTTTTTTCAATTTCATAACTTTATGTGTTAAATAATCTTTATCTTATTTCATAGACACTTAAACAGATATTTGGGAGTCAAATGGTGCATAAAATAGACTGATCAACTCAGGTTTAAACACCATCACATGTATTTTTATACAACTAGCCAATGAAAAAGGAAGTGGGTCTGTAGTCAAATGCAGTTCACTGTATTACACTTGTGTTCCACAGTAACCAGGTTGTGAGGTGGGTCACACCACCAAGAGCCCAGACCACAGTACTATAGAGAAACGCCATTCACCCATGTTGGGGTTGAACAGCAATGTGACAATACAGGTCTCTACAAAGTCCCAAAGTAGGGTGCAGACTGTAATCCTGTGCACAGTCATTTCTCCTGAGGAAGGAGGGACAGTGCAGGGTGAAACGCTTAGACAGGCTTGGATTACAGTCTGACAAGTGATGCGTGGACAAAACTGGTACAGTGGATGGTGGGGGTGTATTGCAATGGTGGCATCCTGTGGTGATGTGCTACACGGTAAGAGGGCCACGTAGCAATGTCAATGTTTGATGAACAATTTTTTGGATGAGGGTATTGATCTGGTTTTATGTTGTAGAAGGGCAGCTTCTGGAGTGGAAGGCAATTTCCCATGATGGAGTATATAGGATTCTAAAAGGACCTAATTAAAGACCAGCTCCACTACATCTGGAGATAGCCTCCTTTATCAACCTGACACTTCCAGCGCTGACTCAATATTGATGACAAAATCGGTGAATATCAGAGGGGACTTGATACCACATAGAGAGTATTTCAAAGGCGGATTCTTGATTCCCGCTGCTCAAGGAGCCCGTTGGTGTCAAAAACAAGATCTTCCCCCATTGCTCATTTGTCAGTTATAAAAATCATACACCACGGCAAGACTGAGCATAGCAACAAGACACAAGACAGTTATATTATCAGCAAGGTCCTAAGCACAAATTTCAAGGCAGACAGGGGTTTCCAAATATGCTGTCCAGGCTTTTTTGAAGAAGCACATAGAAACAGGCATCGTTGAGGACCATAGACGCATTGGTCCACCAAGGAAACTTAGTGCAGCAGATGAAAGACACATCATGCTTACTTCACGCCACAAAGGGAAGATGTCAGGCAGTTCCATCAGCTCTGAATTGACAGAATACAGTGGGACCCTGGTATACACATCTACTATCCGGAGAAGTCCTGTCAGAAGCGCTTTACATGGAGACTTGCGGATATAAATTTGATGTGGACTATGCATGAGAACACAGGAACTGAAGTGCAGAAAAATGGCAGCAGGTGCTCTGATTTGATAAGTCAAAATGTGGAATATTTGGCCGAAGCAGGAGGCAGTTTTTCTCTCTGAATGGCTGGAGAGCGCTACAAGAATGAGTGAAGCATGGTGGAGGTTTCTTGCAAGGATGGGGCTGAACTTCTGCCAATGCAGTTGTGGATCTGGTCATCATTAATGGTCCCCTCAATGCTCAGAGGTAAGTGCAATACCATAAGGGAGGCATCTGATTGACCCCAAATTTATTCTGCATAAGGAAGAACAAGGAGTCCTGGAAGTGATGGTAAATCCCCCAGAGAACCCTGATTAAAATTAAACTATTAGCATGTCTATTTTTGAAAGCTTTCTTACTTTATACCATTTTTTCACAGCTGTACCTGCACATACATTTTTTTTTGATTTCATATTAATTGAACTATTTTTAAATTATTTATTTATATAGGGGCATATTTTTACATTTTTATTGTATGGATTTCAGTGACATTTAAGGGAGATTCGGGGGGATTTCACCTTTTGAAAAGTTAACCACGAACGTCCCATTATTTGCAATTGGGCAATGAAGGAAACCATTTTGTTTTGACCATATTCCGTTTTAATTCCATTGAATTCGAGGGCCGAAAAACTTTGGCCTCAATTGGGCTATATTTGACTGAATTTGGGGCAGTTCAGTATCATTCCAGTGATGCCTGTATGGGTCCAGACATGAAACAGGGGCCCATAACAAAACTTTTACCTTCTTTGCAGTCCAGACAAAGGGCATTTGTTCGTCACTGAGTGACTAGCAAGAAGTCTCATTCTCTCTTAGAGAGAAGATTATTTCCCTGTGATTGGCCAGTCAAAGAGCCAAGCTCTTCCTCTCCTGTGATTGGCTGTGCTGTGGGGGTCAGCCAACTGCTCCTCTGCTGAGTTATGTTCATGTGTGTGTAGACATAAATGAATCTGTGTTTATCTATATTTCTGCTTGTATATTGATGTTTGTGTTTATTTGCAGGAAGTCTAACCTTTTGTGGACTATATTTACTATCATGCTCAGCCAAACACTTGAGAAATGGGGTCTACAGCTAAGTGCAAAAGTTCACATCACTTTTCTAGACACTGTATGTGTGTATGAAAACATCTGAGTATGTGTCTATCTATGGGAGGGAATGGGTAGACTGGGAATGGGGAACTGCAATTCAGAAATGGGGTGAAAACATCAGGGCCTTGTCACTGTGTCCTATTAAAAGAGGCTTGCCCAGGGCCCCAATAAAATTATACAAGACATGCCTAAATAAACTAGAATTCTACAGGTCTGTGTTACTTCTCAAAACATCAGCTTCCCTGCTATAATCTCCTGAGTATTTATAAAAAAAAAACCTCGTTTTTTGGGGGTTAAACAATAAACACGAACAGCTAACCAACCATGCAGTGATCGTCCTGACGGGGAGAGCTCAGCTGAAGCCATAATGGTAGCTACACAATTACCTCTGTCTATCTCCGAGGCCATGAACACAAAGATGGAATTACAGTGGTACTTTCTCATTATCCTAATTGCCAGACAAACGGCTGTACAATGTAAGCACGGCTTCTTTGCCAACATTTATTGTAATCTTTCTATTCTATGTCTTCTATCCATTCAAGTTTTCCTTCCTCCAGAGGCCACGTTTACTGGGCCTTTATTCCCGTGGGCAATTAACTGTATTTTTCAGCTTCGCTTTGAGTCCTGTTAAAAAACCCACTGCTGTGTATACAATATAATACAGCACAACTCAGACAGTAATTATCCGTCTGAACTGTACAGTATTGCATATACACAGTGTGGGGTACTATATCGATTAACCAAGCATTAACCTAGTTGCCTCTTTGCATAATTTTTCAACCAGAAAAGAAGACTCACATATGGAACCTCTGGTTGTTTGAATAAACCCAGTGAGCATCTTACTTCCATGGTAGCCTCTCAGTGTGTCCCGCCAGTCCTGTGATCATGTATGTATTGTGTTGTGCTTTACCTGCGGTCTTCTAGTCTAACATTTCAGATTTGGAACAGACGGCCATAGCTAGCTCTTCCTGCACACAAGGCAAGAACAGAAATTGTTCAATATAGTTTCATAGCAATAATTTTGCAGAAAAAAATAAATTAAAAATAAGATACACTTCTTCTTGGGTTGTACAGCTAATTGGGAGGGTAATTTCTTCACTTTTGGCTCTTCCCAAGTGATCAGTGGTTTTGAGGAAGCCTTTGGTCTTCACCTCTTCAAAGCAGAAAGCTGCTCCTGTCCATATGCAAGTTGCAAGTTGCCGAATGCAGTCTGGGGTGTGATGATATGGCTTCATATCCCACACTATAGACTAATCTGTACTCAACATGATTGACATCAGAGAGCAAGAAAGGAGGTAGGGAAACCTGCAACTGCATTGCATGACATGGAATGAGTCTCGTTAGGTAGCTATCATGACTGCACCTCCTGAACAGTGGGCACCCAAGGTCAGTTGTCTCAGCCTCGTTACTGCTCTGTGTAAGCCTCAGGCTCTACCTGCTCCCATATTTTTATTTGGTAACACACATTCTTCAGCATATGTCACCTATTCCCCTGCTATGTACCCACTCATTTATTTATTCCATTTTTCAAGTCAAACAGAGACAAGAGATAATGTGATCATTTAAAAAATCAATTTCAGACACATGTAAAATCGGATCGGAGACCAGTCTTTTTCCATCTCTCTCGCCTCAGCAGTTCCCTAGCTAGACTCTTAAATACTGACCCCATTTATGTCCATTTCTAAACATTTTAGAGTGCCTCTCATACTGTTCATTAGATCTGGTGATAATCCTCCTGTATGTCCACATAAAAAAAAACACGTGTGCCATTAGCACTAATATATATATTCCCATTAGCGACCTGTTCACACATTAAACTGGTGCTGACACCAGATAGAACCATGCCTCCCTCATTAATACCTCTCCTCAAACTATTGTACAGCATCTCATCCTAAACTAACAGTTTAATTACCAATAATGACACATTCATTTATTACTTCCATATAGAATGACCATCTGCAAATAACAATACTAGAACAGTCTAGTCCTTCTCTTTTTATTTTGTGTGCACGAGAAATGACCCGATGAATGTCTATATACCCGTTTGCTTGTAAAAATGTTTTAAAAAATTGTAGCCAAGACACTAAAACGTAGACAACAGGAAGAATTATTTTTATTGTAGTCGTATAGGTATGCAAGCTGTGCAAAAACAGTAAGAAAGCAGAGGCTCCAATATATTTTTTCCACTATTGTTTGTTTATTTTTAGATTTTGCATGGGGAATTGAAGAAAAAAAAACCAAACATCTGCTTATCCCACCGCAGGTCCAGGTTAGGCGCACTTTGGTGCCGCGTCAGCATGTTCTAACCCGTTCATGTTTATTCTGTATGGATGTCTCTTCCTACCATAAAAAAAAGTCATTTTTATGTAAAAGTGAGAATATAACTAGTGCGGTATATAAACCAAGTGTCTGATCGTATACCTCAAGATGCTGATTTCATTGCCGATCTAAATCAGACTACAACTGGGATAACGCTCGCCTTCCAAATGTTTATAGTCAAGGCAGGTATTAAAACTGAATGATGATACTTAATACTAAGCACCTTTCACCAGGGAAGTATTTAACTAACCAATTTAACCAACATCCTCCGTTTCAGACACACGTCTGCATCTTTTTACTTGCGGTCCCTGGGAAAAACAATTAATTATGATTATTACGGATTAAATATATGTAGAGAACAACCAGGAACGAGGGAGAGCGGCTATGAGATTAACCTGCTTGTTTAACAGCCGGTAAATTACTTCCAGGAATATTGATGGGAGACTGGATTTAAAGGGAAATTGATATCAGAAGAGTGAAAAATAATATATAATTTTAAATATTTATTTATAAATTTGAGCATTGTTTTTTTTTTGGGGGGGGGGGGACAATAATAATTACATGGACCTCATTTTCTAGTCTCTAAATTCTGTAAGTAGAGCTGTTTTATCCAGTGGAACTTGGGACCTTTGTGGGATTTATTAAAAAGACCCTAATATGCCTGAATTAATGAATTAAATGATTAACTAGTGTGGAAGTGAACTACGGAAAAGAACAGGGTGTGAATAGGATAAAGAGGATGGGGGAATATACCAGAAAAAAGATATAAGCACTTGGGTCCTCTATGGAATTGCTAGGGGATTGACTTCTACATGGGAGAACCTGCCCCAAAAGGAAATATTTAGATAAATAAGAAGATAAGAAGGGAATCGCTCCAGAAAAATGAGCACTATGACCTGTGAAAGGTATCACGCTGTGTGTCTGGCTATATGTCTTTACTTGTACTACTCTTATTAAAACATGAATACTATTGATTCAGTACAGAAATATTTGGAGTTTTTATCTAGAGCGACTCAGTTCTCCTCTGCTTCCTTAAGTTCAAATATGCTGGACGATATGTGAAAATACAAGGGGTTGTAATGATATTGAAGTATCATTAGATTCTAGCAGGTGAGTAATAATCACTGGTTTCCCAGATGGATGAGTCCCTGAGTCTTGAGCGAACGACTGGACAACTTATACATAGCAGAAGCAGAGCATTGCTGCTGGGGTCAATGGTAAATGCATAGTAATGGACAAGGCAAGGTCAGTGGGTAGGAGGCAGACAACAATCCACTCATATATGTTACGCCTCATTATAGAGCAGGTAAGAACCCCACAAACTGGCTGGGAAAAATCTGCCAGCTGAGGTTTTTATAAACTGCGAGCCCCTTGGAAATTGATCTCACCAATCAAAAGATCCATGACTCCTCTGTAGATCCATGACTCCTCCGCGGATCCATGACTCCCCTGACTCCTCGGTAGCTGTGACTTCTCTCTGATGGTTCAACCTCAGTTCTGACAAACAAGAACTTACATCTTTGATAATATTTGAGTTCTTCGCACCTGTGTCTGTCTAGTATGAGAAAATACCCAATAGAGGAGCGCAATAGTGAATAGCAAAGAATAATAAGATTACCCTTTAGTGAAAAAAAAAAACAGTCTGAGCGACAACAAAAAAATTCACCATTTTAACGACTCTGTGGGAGTATCAGTAAATGTTTGAAGAGTTTAAGTAAGTAAGGGCAGAGTTTAATTGAAGTGGGTGGGGTTATTGGTAAAACCCACCCCTTTAACGCTAAATGAAACCCATCCCTTCTGGGGATATATAATTATATATATTACATTATCCACTGTGTGAGAAATACACATCGTTCCATGCTCATTTTGGCCCTCCCACCATTAAAGGACAACCGTTAGCAAAAAAAAATATGTTCTTTTTAATTGAAAGTGTAGGCCTTTTAATTAGAAATGCTTGATATGAAAAAATACAAAATAAAGCACCTTACTGAACCCTCTCTGCTTGAATAACTCTATCAGGGGGCAGACATGTTGTTAAGAGTCTTGGATCAGATGAAGAAAGATGTCTGCTTCGTGATGGAGCCGTACAGGCAGGGAGGGCTCAATAAGGTGCTTTATTTGTATTCTATCATTAAAGCATTTCTATTTAAAATGTTTATATTATGATTAGAGATGCCAGAAAAATATAGACCCCGATCAGAGGGTTCAGGCTTGCCCCTGTCTGTATCATGCGTATTTCTACAGACCAACCTCGGGTTCACTTTGGAGAAGCAGGACATGTTTTTTTAACCCTCACCTCCTTCAAGTTTAACTTTCCTTTTAAAGAGATGCTTAGATGAACTTGGACACATGCAATCTCCCGTTTTGAATTAGCGGCTCTGAATATTTAGCTGGGCCTTTCTCTCTTCACTCCCTTCCTAATGCTTATTTTACTATTAGGTTTCCTGTGTTGTCGTTGCTTGTAAAACTTCAGGCACAAAGGTCTGTTTCAATATTATCAGTCGCCTACTATTGTGTTTGAGCCGTGCACCCTCACCTCCCTCCCTGTCATCAGTAACAGCGCTGTAGCCCCATTGACTTGTGCACACAGCACAATAACCCTGGTTCATTGGGAAATCTGATACCAATTCCCTTGCAAACGGATATCCAGGGTGAGAGCTGAGCTACACATTATTCAGAGATCCTTGAAAGTCACATTGTTTATCTGTCAGATTGTTCCCTGTTTGTCAGGGTGCAAATAATCTGATTCTCAGTGCTTACAATTGCAAATCAAATAGAACCTGAGGATACTTAATATCTGCAGGGTTTACTTGACTTATACAAACTTGTATAGCTGAAAAGGTTACTTACATTCCCTTGTCAGATAATATACATGACTCCTATCTCCCCAAATCTTCCACACACATTGGTTCCACTTATATAAACGGATGACCTGAAGTCAATGGGGTCTATTTACTGAAGGTTGAGGAGCCGGTGAGATAAGGAGTGAGAAATATTTCTTACTGACTTAAATGTCAACCTAAGCCAGTGCTTCTCAAACCCTTCCTCAAGACCCCCCAACAGTCCAGGATTTAGGGATTACCCAGTTGTGTTTAAATCAGAATATGTATCACAACGGGTGTGGTTTCCTAACCATTAAAGGAACCATACTGTATTTATATAGGAACAAAGAAACAAGGCAGAAAGAAACTAGGAATACCTGGAAGAGATCATAACTGAATAACAGGCAGAAAGGGAAACCAGAAATGAAACAGAACAGGGAAGCCCTCTGATAGGGCATGGGCTAGGGAAGTGCTCTGACAGGGTTCAGGAGAGGGAAGACATCTAACAGGGCTTAGGAGAGGGTGACCCTCTAACAAGGTTCAGGGGAGGGGGAACCTTTAACAGGGCTCAGGATAGCCCACTAACTGGGCTCAAAACAGGCTAGGACCTCTAACAGTCTCAGAATGTGGAACAAGGAAGGAGCAGGAACAGGAATAAAGAATAAGCAGAAAAGCAAGGACAGAAAAGAAACATGAATAACTAGATGAACCTGCACACGGGTTGTACACTCCGGCCAACCAGTCTGTGCTTCGCTTCACAAGTTGTGGAGAGGAGCTGATTCATAAAGGTGTACATCTTTCTGGTCTACATATCCCATGATTCTCAGGCTGCCATAAGGTTGATCCGAAAAATGTGTTACTCCTTTCTGAGCCACTGACTTATAGGAATGTAACTACTGTATGAAACATTTTATACATGTATTAAAATTACCCCCCCCCCCACATTACTACCTCCAGTCCTACACTCACACTATTGTCAATAACGGTGTTTATGGCTGAATGGGAGTGTAACTGTGCGAATGAGTGAGTGTAAGTGTGCATATAAGTAAGGATCAGAGTGTAAGTGTTCAAATGAGTGAGGTCACTGCATGGCCTATTTTATTCCACAGTATACCGTATGTACAGTGCTAAAAAATATACAGTAATGCTAGTATTGTTCAACATGCGTAAATTATGTTTAATTAGAAAAAAAAAAACACAGTACAGATACATTTTACATCAATACATACGAGGTTAACAATATGTGGCTTAGATTTATTTTCTTCATTGAGTTGTCTTATTTTCAGGAATTTTTTTTACCCCTTCCCCCCCCCCCCCCGATAAAGGGGGCAGTCAGGGTCATTTTCTAATCAGTCAATTATGATATTTGCTTGCAATTCTACTTACACAATGAATAGATCATTTTTTTTCCTTTTTTCTTTCTATCTTAATTTTTCTAAACAATATTTAGTTCTCCGAGTCCCTTTAACCTCTCCACAACCCCCCCTGTATTGCGAGTTCCAGATGATCTGGGATGGGCTGGTCGCCTCGGAGAGTTTTAAACAGCGGGTGCCGCAAACTTATAAAAATGTATTTTCATGAAACCACTTTCACACAAGAAGTGATCATCACACATTCAAGAGAGTTCTGCTCTCACATCTGCTGGCTGGATTTATATACTAAAAACATCCTAGCCATAAAGGTGAAGCATATAATGAAATTTCTAATGAAACAAGAGAGATGCTGTACATTATCATATAAAACTAGTCTTCTGCTTCCAGCCTGCTGCCATGGCTTATTCATAAAGAAATCATAGTTTATACTGTTTACTAGGAAACAAATTTTGCTGCATTAATCCAGAATTGTTAGAATGATTTCTCAGTTACTCAAATACTTGTATTAACCAGCAGAAAATAAAGGGGCTAGGCTGGTCCTCGAGCTTCGTTATTCAGATTTTGTGGGGCCATTTCTCCATGAGGGACATCATTAAAGAGGATTTTATTCTGCTTTTTTTTTTTTATGGTTTACATTATATGTGCACACTGTAACTTTAAATTGGGCCTGCTTGTAATGTACCAGGTTTGCTCTACAGTGTAACTCGGGAGCCTGCAATATAGCAAGGAGTGTAAAATAATACCTTGGCCAAGTTGTGTAATCGTTCACGGTGCTTGCTGGAGCTGCTGTAGTGATAAATTTTATGGAGCAGAGAGTGATGAATAGAAAGAACAGATCATAAAATGCTTCACAAAATGATCTCGTATCAGAGGATAAGAAAACCCAGAGCACTGCACATGCAAAAAGCAAATTGAGACACCTAGCCACAGTGCCAGCTCTGATTAAAACCCATAGTTTTTGCAGTAGCTTGTTGTATTTGTCCACGTTTTTAAGTAGTGATTTTTTTTTCAGTTTTGCAGTGAGCTGATTATCTGTATCCAGCATGCGTGGACTCCCCTGTACGGGTTCTCAGATTTTTTCATCTTAATACAGAGGGATCTCAGAATAATTGCAAATGTTGTAAGTTCATACTAAATCTTGCCCCAACCTGAACCTCTCAACAGGTTTTATTTATTTAGTGGTGTCAGTTTTGACAGGACTAGCATTGAGGACATAATTAGTCTAGATTTAAAAGAAATGGTTCTGTGCAAACCCAATGGCTGTACCACCAAAGTATCAATAGTTTAGGACTATATAAATCTTTCCAGATATTTTAAGGCTGTAAAAAGTGAAACCTGCGGTGGGATTCCATGTTAGTAAGTTTCATCCCCAGGATGAAAACATTAAAAAAAAAAAAAAGTTTTTTAAGTGCTTACAGGAACCCATTCCCCTTTTAGTAGGTTGGCATGCATACATGTACCAAACATGCCCTGTGTATACACCTATATGGTCTGTTGTGTCATGCTAGTGAATTGGATAGAAGATCATTCTCTTCTGAAACCAATAGTCACAGGAAGATAATATGTCAAAATGTTCTCTGTCGCTTAGCAATTCTTGGGGTAAAATATGTAAATACCGTATTTATCGGCGTATAACACGCGCCGGCGTATAACACGCACCTCATTTTAAGAAGGACATTTTAGGAAAAAAAACTTAAATTTCAAATAAAGAACTTTGAAGCCCAATATGCAGTTTTAATATGCCAGGATATTGCCCCCAATATGCCATTTAATATGCAGGATATTGCCCCCAATATGCCATTTTAATATGCCAGATATTCCCCTCAATATGCCATTTTAATATGCCAGGATATTGCCCCCAATATGCCATGTAATATGCAGGATATTGCCCCCAATATGCCATTTAATATGCAGGATATTGCCCCCAATATGCCATTTTAATATGCCAGATATTGCCCCCAATATGCCATTTTAATATGCCAGGATATTGCCCCCAATATGCCATTTAATATGCCAGATATTGCCCCCAATATGCAATTTTAATATGCCAGATATTGCCCCCAATATGCCATTTAATATGCCAGGATATTGCCCCCAATATGCCTGGATATTGCCCCCAATATGCCATTTTAATATGCCAGATATTGCCCCCAATATGCCATTTTAAAATGCCAGATATTGCTCCCAATATGCCATGATATTGCCCCCAATATGCCATTTAATATGCCATTTAATATGCCATGATATTGCCCCCAATATGCCAGGATATTGCCCCTTAGTATGCTCGTTATGCCACCCTCCTCCCCCAGACCCCAGTACTTACCTCGTTCCTGCTCTGTCCCCCGGTGCTCTGAAGCTGCGTAGCTGTGAGGGAAGTATTGTGAGCTTCCCTCCAGCCGTGCGGTCAATAAAGTTTGTTTTAAAAAAACCACACTTTATTGACCGCGCGGCTGGAGGGGAGCTCACAACGCTTCCCTCACAGCCACGTAGCTTCAGAGCACCGGGGGACAGAGCAGGAACGAGGTAAGTTTTAGATTTTTTTTTTTTCGGCGTATAACACGCACACACTATTTTCCCCTTATTTTCAGGGAGAAAAAGTGCGTGTTATACGCCGATAAATACGGTAAGTATTTGCACATTTTAATGCAAGCAAAAAAAATCTAATAGCTTTTTAACCCTTTTTGTGATAATATAGTTGGGCAGTTCAAAATGCAGAGATTTGTAGACTGGAGTCAATCCCAGGGGTAGGAAATGATCATAGTGTGGAAATCCCTACTGACTGAGCTTCAAAGAAGTCCCTAACCATTGATTACTGAACTGTTCAAGATGTTAAAAATCACTAATGCCTCTTTATTGAGCTGTCAGAGTACTAATCCCTTGCTTATCAGAGTGCTGAAATCCCCAGGTCCAGAGCTAGTTAGAGTGCTGTGTTGAAGCAAGCTAATGCCTTTATAGCTGTGCTAGAAGGTGAACATTATAGTGTAATAATGACCTTGGTAGGTGCTGAACATGATGCTGGTGGTATTACACTGGGGACCTGACCATGGTGCTGAAATGAGTGATTTGATAGGAGAAGGCAACAGTGCTGCCTGTACAAAGATGACCACTGTGCTGAAGATATTAACCTATGTGGAAGCTGGTGGTATTAGACTGTGGGAGCTAACCATGGTGCTGAAGGTTTGAACCTAGGGAAGAGCTAACCAAATAATTAATGAACTGCTCAGCAAAATGAGATAGTAAGATAATAAGAACTGACCATGGTGCTGAAATTATTGACCTGATAGGAACAGATATGACACAGTGGGAGCTGGCCATGGTGCTGAAGGTTTGAAGCTACTGAGGTACCCAAATAATTAACTGTGCAACAAATGTAACAGCAAGAATATAAGAACTGACCATGAAGGTAATGACTTGGCAGGAATGGTGGCGCTGTAATATTTAAATTGTGAGTTATGGTTATGTCTGGGGAGTTATTAAGAGAAAATTGGAGACACATTAAAATGCACACACATTAAGAATGACTTCGCACATTTCATAAAGCACACGATTTGTTTTACAAATAATTCATTCTTTATCATGACTATGTTAAAGAAGGAGGCTAAATTATAGAAAAGTGAACACTTTGCTACAAAGATAATAAAAACATGATACAAGGATATATTACTGGTTAAATATCCTATTATTCTTGCCTGAAAAGTCATCAGATTATAAACAGAAAGATTTTAGAGGGCAGGAAATACTTTATTTTCTTCCATAACAACAGTAGGGGTCACTGGGAATCCCCTTAACTAATGTGTACTTTAAAATGCTGTAGATACAAAGTCTGTGTAATAGATTGAACTTTTGTGCACTGTAGACTGTGAATAAGTTAATCACAATATTAGCAACATTTTGGCATTTTTTTTTTAAAAAGGACATTAACTTGTGTTTAATTGAAATATTACATCAAGTATAAGCATTTTACACTGAAATGCTTTAATGAAAGAATACAACTAATGTACTTTATTATGCCCTATTTGCTTCATATAGCTCTAACAGGGGGCAGACATGTTTAGAATCCTGCGAAGATCTTCATTTATCTGCATGAAGGTTAATGCAGATCTGACCCAATATTCTATACAACATGTCTGCCCCCTGTTGGATTTGTATGAAGCAATGAGGGCTCAATAGGGTGATTTATTTGTATTCTTTAATTAAAGCATTTCTATACACACCATCTACACTTGAAATTAGCTTTACATTAAACATTAGTTCTTTTTTGCCTACAGTTGTCCTTTAATAGAAATCTATGCGTCATCATCCATAATCCTTAATGGAAAACAAATTGCTCAGGGCATTAGTGACAGGTCCCTTGGTTTTGTACTTTCTAATTGTTTTGTGACCTCAGATTGGCACTTCATACAAGGTCAGCAAGGGCTGGAACTGATTCAAACCCAGCTTTTCCTCTTCATCTGTAAATCTCTTTGTCAACGAGGTCAGGCTGCTTGTCCTAAGCAGGTTGTCCTAAGTGTGAAGATCGTTGGTATTTGGACAGAGATAATCTTTTCTTGGCCGTATATTGTCTTTGCTCAACATTACAGAGCCCCTGACTATGCTGCCCTCTGAAGCATACAGAAAGCACAGAGATTTTTGAGTTAGAACAAATATACCCCATTACTTATTATGATACACAACAATTTGACAGAGCTAAGCTACTGAAAAGAACAGAGTCTTTCAGCTTCTGTAAATCATTTAATGCAGGGAATTAAATATACTCCGTCTTATACCCACAAACAGTCAAACATCTGTTCTATATTGATAAGTGTGACAATCTGTATATCCTTCCTATTTCACATTTAGACAAAGTGCATGTTCGAAGGAAGCATTTGCTTTAAAGTAATTCTAAACAAGCAGGTTCTACAGATGCAAGCCAAATACTAACATTTAGAAACATTTATTCACATTTAATAGGACCCTATGAAATTGGAATCATGAATGCTTGTATTACTTCTGTTGAGAGACTATGCTATACAGCCATATTTTTTTTTAACATTACCCCTACATCTTCCACTCTTGTCTTTCACATTAACCCCTCTTGTTTTCTCATATGTCCTTCTCCTCCATGTACCTCTCTTTCTTCTTTTTTGTAACAATCTAAATGCTTCTTTCATCATTCTGTTATATGATTATCTGGCCCTTTGATGAAATTCCTGCTTGACTAATAACTCACAACACATAGAATCAACCCATATAAAGTTACCTCACTATGTATTTTATCTATAACAAAACTTATCTCTAAATAAGACCTCCTTATGTTGTTTTATGGGAAGGTGAAGTGGTTCGTGGATTGGCTTAGTGGAGGTCCTCTGTGCACTTAATTCTTGCTCAAAAACCTGGCCAAGAATCATAATTCCTGAATATCTCAACAGCTGGGTTGACAAAAATACCATGAGGGTCTTCTATTGAACGTGTCACACTGAGCAGGTTTTTACTCATGGAAGAGTGATTTAAATATTGCTATCTGGAGTACTCAGAAATTTCTAGGTCTGATATACTGCACTATTATTGTCTGTTCTTTTCCTTTTTTCACCATATGTATTTAAATATTACTATCATGACTTCTCCCTTACTTCTCTCTTCCATGGTGTATATCTTAAAGTGTTAAAATCCGTTCTGGCATGTTCTATTGGTACCTCCAATTGTGCATCTTCTGAATTCTCTGTGTATGTCCTTTAGTAGAAGCTCTTGAGAATTTTACACCACCTTGAACATTGCTTCAGTCACGAGCCTAGTTTGGTTCGAGTTCTGTACTGTCATTAATTTCACAAATTAAGATGATTTCATGAGTTATATTAAGCCAATGAGCACCTGTGTTTAAGCGTATTTAGAGCTTGTTTATAACTTTCTCCCAGACTGTCTAAATTACAGAATGTAGAGCTGATCACAGTCTAATGGAAAACACAAAACAGCATAATTAATACTTTGGTTAAAAAAAAAAAAAAAGAAGAGATTTTGCATCTCTCCAGTATGTGAAGAGTTACGAGCAGCATTTTCAGAGTAGACTGAAGATAGAAAGCTTCTCGTGATCACTCTTTTATAAAATGTAAAATAATTATTTTGTTGTGTTTTCCAGATGGCTGCCATAATTAGTTTATTACTTCTGCAGATGCAAAATGTAGCTTTAGGATATGAGCCAACTCTGATATATAATGGAAAGTGAATGTGTCACATCAGCTCTCCTGGCAGAACAGGATGCATGTCACCTGTCTGTCACAAATACAGAGAGCATGTCAGGATGCTGAGGGGGGAGGGGGGGGGGAAGATACAGGATGATTTGCTACCATCCCACAGGTGCAGCAAGGAAAAAAAGAGTAAGGGAGGGAGTCACACACACCATGAGGTTTCTACTTGCATCATCTTTTCCAAATATGAAACACAAAAGTAAATGCTAAGACGGAAAACATCCATCTTAGTCTTGCAGGAAAGAGGTTAAAGATACATCTCATAATCCAATAAATAAAAGTTACACAAATAAAATGTAACAATTCATTATTTAATTAAAGGCTTTTCATACATACTCAACCTTCGTCCTTTACACTGGTACTTGTCTTTTTTGTCTTGTTGTTATGGACTGTGGATTTTATTGCTGTTTATATTAATTTGTAATAAACGATAACGGGTTTAACAGCAAAACAGTGCCCCTACATTGTCAATTAAGGTTTTTTTTTATGGTTCTCCTAATGATAGGATCCATCTATTGACTGGTACTGAGAATTTATTAATTTGTGGTCATATATGTGCTATGTATATGCTACAAAAGAGATGTACAGCCCCTGTGGGTACCACATTTTTGGAGGATACGTCTTGAATGGTTAGGATATAATGTGTATAAATTGCGACCTACAGGGCTGTAAAATGATGTTTGATGAAAAATTACCTGTTTTTTCCAACTCAGGAATAATTGATCTGCTAAAAACATAATAAGCTATGAAAAAGTTCACAAGTACATCTAATAAAAATTATAGGTTTTATACGTTGAGGCCCCCCCACATACCCTTATAATATCTCTAATAATCAACACTCGTGTGTACCAAGTGGGTGGCATTTGCCAGACCTTCCATTTGTCCCTATGAACGGAAGGATATTAACAGAGAGGGAGTGGAGTAGCTGAGCTTCGAGCCTGGCAAACAACCAATTAAGCAAGATAAAGAAGGTCAACACAGTTTGACTTCTGGAAGAAATACTTAAAGAGATGGAGACATCCATTCCCGCCCCAGATTTATTTCTTCACATCAGTGGGTTCTGCAGAGGATATTTCTCACATCATGCTATAACCTTTAATATTCCTGTTTAAAAAGTCAAGATGTGTCGAACTGCCTACGAAGAAGTTTTAATTGCGTCTGGTGCAAAATCAACCTCGTTTGAGCACATGTCCCTTCTTGACTCCAGAGTTTCATGCACTAAATCCAGGCTTGTGGCACTGAGTTATTTTGCAGAAGTACCTAGACTTGGTCACAGCTGACCTCAACCTAGGTAGAAAAAAGGTAAGTTGGAATCAGGTTCCTTAAACTAGTGGATGAATAAAGCCTACTGTGTCCCCGTAGAACTCTGTGGAGTTTGAACATCAAGTTGATCTGGAGAAGTTGAGGAGGATGGGACTTGATAAATGTCAGCTTTCCCAGCAGCAATCCATGAAGAAATTAAAGGACAACTGTTGAGGAAAAATAAATTACCTTATTTTAATAGTTTTAGCCTGTATTTTTTATTATTTACACTTTTCTGTTTTATTTTTTATACTTTAATTTTTTATGTGTTTTTATTTTTTTTTACCTTTTGTTGCCTTTTTTCTCCCTTTATCTTTTACTCATTAGCGTTTTCTGTTTTTATTTGCTTTTAGTAGATACTCGCTCTTAAAAGGCCCCTGATCAAAGGCTACCTCTGGATAATTGGTGGTCCCCGACATGGAACAGCCCCCTAGATTTTTGTGTCCCTACTGGCTATTATTCACAGTAAGCCCAGTGGTTACCCCCCCCCCCCTATTTTTTCTTCTTGTGGACAAGAGTGTTATAGAGCCTTCATTTTTGTAATAACGACTAGACCACACTGTGTGTCCTTTTGTATGGCTTGATAACGTTTTTTTCATGCCAACATACCCTCTTTTTTGCTCTTGTAAGCCCATAGGATGCATAAACGCCTCCTTCACACATATATTTACATATTTTAAAAATGGTGTTGCACAGGGCAGTGTATTATGCAGGCCGGTACAGTAGGATTCCTTTTGGTTGTGTAAAGTTCTAACACTGAAGCAATCAATAAAAGATTGCAGCTGACTGATCCTCTTTTCATACTCTGTATACATTCTGTAGCTTTCCTTCAATGACTAAACCTTTTTAATCTTAGGTGAATTACCACAATTTCCGAAAAAATTAATTCATGCAGAAACAATTAGCGCTGTTAGATAAAAATGGGGTTATATATAAAAATTCCCACACTGCAAAGTGTCGGGAGTTATATAAAAAAGCACAATGTATAACGGCAACACTTTGCAGTACAGCAGAGAAGGACCTCCATCAAACTTTGTTTGGTGGAGGTTGATTTTTTTTATACGCAGGCTGCGCCAGCTTAACGAACCCCGACACAACCTAAATGTATGCATGCGGCGTAGATAACGCAGACTGCTTTATACACTGGCACCAGTATGGGGCGCAATCTTCTTCTGCTCCGTTTTTATACAGGCTCCCCCCAAAGTGTCCTGGTATAAGTAAAAGGAGAATGGCAGTATTTTCCATAAATTATTTGTCAAAAGTGTGGCATTTCTCTCTTTTTTTTCCTGTTGATGAAAAAAATTGGACAAATTAGTACAAAAGACCATGGGGGCAACAGATGGACTGCATAACGAAGTTGATTAAGACCTAAGGGGCAAATCAATGCAGTAGCTTTTGCAAGTTGTCTCATTAAATCTATTAATTGGATTTTGAAATTCATAAAGTGTGTCTCTCCTAATTGGCAGGCGGTGTGGAGATCGACTCAAGGCAGCTTTTTTAAATTTATTTTTTTTAAAAAAAAAGCTGTTTCATTGATTCATTTGTAAATTAATTGTTAATTGATTGATAGTTTTTTGTTGCTTATATAATTGATTGGGCTGGGCGTTGATTTAAGATCATTAGTTTCACAGGGTTTGCAAATGACCTACCATTTAGGAACATTATTTAACTGACAAGTTAATTACTTCTGTTTCCCAAAGCATATCTTAACCCCTGCAGATTCAAAACAAAAAGGTTAAATCACTTACTCACTCAAAACCTGAGCAACTTCTCAGTTTGTAACTCAGTGTACGGTGAACTGCAACTCCCAGCTTTTTTAACTAGCCTGGGCTGGCTGATAACACTGGGAATTGTAGTCAACAGGAGCCAGAGCACAGGATAAAACTTATACCGGAAATGTTAAAGGATCTTTACATGTATAGCTTGGGGAAAAAAGACAGCCCTTCCATGGGGAAGATTGGGGCAATTGCCCCAGGTGGCACCCTGGCAAGCACTCTGCTGCTCCATGCAACCTCCACACCCCCCCCCCCCTATTTTCTTTTTTCTGTAGCTCAAGCAAAATGGGCAAACTAACAGTGGCATTTTAATGGGCAAACTGGCTGTGACATATTAGTGATCAAACAAACAGTGGCATATTTTAATGGGAAAGCTTGCTGTTGCATCTGTTAATGGCATAGTGACTGTGGCATGTTAATTGATATCTGATGGTAGCTTATTTTAATTGGCAAAGTGATGCTGTGGCATGTTCTGTGGGGCAAAATAACATGTACTATGGGGGAAAGTGACACTGTGGCTTGTTCTGCAGTGCCAGTTCTGTGGGACAAAGTGATACTGTGGAATGCCAAATCATGGGAGCGCAATGTGAGTGCAAGCCAAGCCCCATGTTTTGGTGGGTGTTTTTTTGGGGGG
Source organism: Pelodytes ibericus (assembly GCA_036172795.1). Lineage (NCBI taxonomy): Eukaryota > Metazoa > Chordata > Amphibia > Anura > Pelodytidae > Pelodytes > Pelodytes ibericus. Next base: position 60,651,278 of record CM069867.1, read on the forward strand.
GAGGGAGCAGCAACATTTTGTCATACACCTCAGGCAGCACAATGTCTTGGACTGGCCCTGACAGGGGGGATATGATAGAAACATTTAAATACATAAAGGGAATCAACGCAGTAAGGTAGGAGAGTATTGTTAAAAGGAAACAAGAAGACATTAAATCTTAAATTAATGATTCAAAAGTTAATTTAAAGCAAGTATTACATTACTGAGAGGGTAGTGGATGCATGGAATAGTCTTCCAGCAGAAGTGGTAGCAGTTAACACAGTGAAGGAGTTTAAACATGCGTGGGATAGACACAAGGCTATTCTTGATATAAGATAAGGCCAGGGACTAATAAAAGTATTTAGAAAATTGGGCAGACTAGAGGGACCGAATGGTTCTCATTTGCCAGCAAATTCTATATTTCTTCTTAAAAATATGATAGAAATACTGCACAGTATTTTTCTGTATAAGCAACTACTGCCAATGGACTCAACTGCTTGGCTGGCTGATATTTCTGGGTGTTGTAGTTCACTGCAGGCGAAATGCTTGCAGTTCTTGGAGTGAGCCTCTTCCTGAATACACAAATCCGCTGACATCTTGGCCTTTGTGCTTGGTATTCTGAGATGCCTTGCTTTGTCAGTTCACCTTTGCAAAGGTTAAAGGGTTAGGGTCAGGTTGGCGTTTTTTGCAGAGTATTAAAGTTCTACAAATCTCCAATATGGCAACGTGTTGAATTAATAGAACCAGCCTTATATTGTTTTTTTAAATTTTATTCAGGTGCAATACATTAGGAAATTCATACCCACAAAGGCTTTTCCACTGGATCATCCCAAAAGATGAGAAGACCATCTCTGTGAACCTATAGCAATCTACAAGAGAACACGCTGATTAAAGGCAGAATGAGCTCTGAAGCACCACAAGTCACCAACCTGTCAGTGTGCTGCCGGTACAGTCACAATGTAGGGTGCAGAATTATAGTCCAGAAAATAGATGCTTGAACACAGATCAGCACCCACATTTAGGGAGAATAGTATTACCAAGGCATGCATCTGTTTATTAAGTGTTAACGCAATGGGATGGTCTATGCTAGTTTCTGATTTAGCTTGCCAAATAATAGAAAAGGGTAGATTCATAGCTGGAAACTTGGTTTTCATGAACATCTGGATTTAAATACAGGTTGAATATCCCTTATCCAAAACAAATATGTGTCCGTGGAAACATGGCTGATGTTGGCAACCATGCACACAGACACTCAGAGTCACAATAACATACTCACACTTGGTGGTAACATAATAATTCAGACTAAAAACAGACCATTAAGTTTAGTATTTCAAAGTAGTAATGAAACAGATTAAAAATAAATAACATGCAAAGTGAAGCCCAGCAATATGGCGGATGTTTATATGCACAGATCGAATTCAATCAATAAATCACTGTGGAGGTATTATACAACTTCCCATGCATTCTGTCTCTGTGTAGAAACATTCTTTCTGCACTTCAACAGTGTTTTGCATGCTCTTTCTGCATCTGGAGTTACTACTTCTGACATTTTTTTTACAGACCACATATCACTTTTTTCATGCTGCCTTGCAGTGTGTAGAAGTCATATGTGACCAGAAGGGAATCAATGAACTAATCAAGGAGTGAATCCTATAGAACCACGTTGATTAGTTAATTGATTTCCTTCTGCTCAGAAATGACTTCTACACACTGCAAGGTAGCCTGCAAAACTTATATGTGGCTTGTAACAACAAATGACAGAGGAAGGCACCCTGTCACCAGATTGTGGAATACATATGTGTCTCTGAAAACATGGCCGATGCTGATAAATAAGAAATATATGTGATTATAAGAAGTAGTGAGTAAAATACATCTGAGATTTAATGCCTGGGTCCTCCCCTGTCTACATCTTACTACATCCAGCCTCCTGTATTTCAAGGTGACAGGTCCAACACTGGTAGAACAGGATGCTAATTTTACTAGTTATGATACTTGACCTAAAACTCATATTAAAGGGACTGTATCACCTAAACTTTGTTTTACTGTGCATGTAGAGGATAAAAAAAAAAGATTGAAAATGATCTATACATTGTGTTAACAAAACTGCAAATCCATACCTAAATTAGGAGAAAAATGTGTTTTTAAATGTGTCTGTGGTGTCTGCTGTTTATGACATCACCTGTGGCTTGATATTGAACTAAACTGCTTTTCCATGGGAAATGTGTCATTTGCATACCGTGCCCCAGGTGATGTCATAAGCAGCAGACTCCACAGACACATTTAAAACACCTTTTACTCCTAATTTAGGCTTACAATTTTGCTAATACAATATATAGAGCATTTTCAATCATTTTTTATGCTCTACATGCACAGTAAGAACAGTATTCAGGTACAGACCCTTTAAACCCATAGATTGAACCCTCAAAAACCCATCTCTACGTGCTTGCAATCCTTGTCTCCTACAGATCAATCCATCTCCTCTTATCTTCAATGACTTCTAAATACAAATACTGCGGCTTTTTTACCTTGACTGATGAGCTTCCATTTTTAGAAAAGACTTTATACTGGGTACTGGTGTCCCTTTAGTCTAGTGTTATAAGGGAGCATTGTAACCGACCTAGAACAAGAGACAACTTGATCTCAAAGAGAATTTACAAATAAAAACAGATAACAAATCAGAGGCTTTTATGCTGAATGAATAAAGGAAAGCCAAGTTTATAGTTTGTGTCTTTCGGTATTGGAATTTATGTGACTTTTACAGGAAAGGTCAAAGTATTTCAATAGTGCCTCTGATGTTTACAACAGCTATTTATAAAGGGCAGATTTAGCAAACTGTCAGTCTTCACTTTGCACACAATAGACAGTGTTTCACAGTGAAGGACACACATAGTCTTCTGATACTGTCAGCGTGGTTTCATTACAGAGAGAAACTTCCACTTTTGATACAAATTGACTATAACATTTTCCAAGTGGCAAAAAAAGTCACTCTACTAAACGTCAAGTGCTTTCTCCGATGGATATCATGCTTGTTTATGAAACAAACAAAAAAAAAAAGGACAACTGTTGCATAGGGAAAAGTTATGTCTATTTGAAAGATAGTACGAAGAGTAGGCATTTTAATAACTGATATGCTGTAATGAAAGAATATAAATAATGTACCCTATTGATTAGAGTTGAGCGGACATTTGGATGTTCGGGTTCGGCCGAACTTTGGAAAAAAGTTCGGGTTCAGGGTCGAACTTGACCCCGAACCCCATTGAAGTCAATGGGGACACGAACCTTTGGCCACTAAAATGCCTCTAAAAAAGTCCTGGAAAGGGCTAGAGGGCTGCAAAATGAAGTAAAATGTGGTTGAGTGTCCCCATTCATACGAACTGGTCAATTGACCTATTCTTATGAATGGGGACTCTATTTCGGTTTATAGAAAGCCAATAGCATTACATGTATTACATAAACCGAAAGTCTATAAACCGAACTACATTCGGTTTATAGACTTTCGGTTTATAGAATACATGTAATGCTATTGCTATTCTATAAACCGAAAGTCTATAAACCGAATGTCGGTCGGTTTATAGACTTTTGGCTTATGGAATACATGAAATGCTATTGGCTTTCTATAAACCAAAATAGAATCCCCATTCATAAGAAATTCTTATGAATGGGGACTCTATTTCAGTTTATAGAAAGCCAATAGCATTACATACAATGTAATCGCCGAACCCCGAACTCCAACACGAACATACAGTGGAATGTCCGTGTTCCGGTCCGGGGTCCAAAAACCGTAATGTTCGGTACGAACCCAAACAGTGCGGTTCGGGTTCGCTCAACACTATTATTGAACCATCTCTGCTTGTATAGTTCTGTCAGGGGGCAGACATGTTGTTTAGAATCTTGGGTCAAATGTGTTTGCAAAAAGAAGATCTGACCCAAGATTCCAATCAACATGTCAGTCCTCTGACTGAGCTATGCTGAGCAAAAATGACTGAATAAAGTGCTTTATTTGCGTTCATTCAGCAAAGCATTTCAATTTAAAATGCCTACATTAGATGCAGCTTTTCAGTTAAACATAACTCTAATACAGCTGTCATATTTGCTGTAAGATTTGAAGCGTCTTTTATTTAAAGTTGAAATTTTCATCTTTCTAGCCATGCCATGTGATCAATCCATTGTGGATTTTTATTGATTTGCATCTTTAAATAAAGATTTAAATGTAATATTGTACTTGGTGTAATTCTGTAATGCTTGATGACAGCACTCCTACGTTTTTGACTAGAGATACTAAAGAACTCCCTTTATTTCAGTGATTATCATAAGTGAGTACAGCAATCTCAGCTATGTCTTATTTTTATATATAATGTGTTTTTATCTTCTCCCAGTGACACGCAAGGAAAAGAGATTTATTATCAGACTTAGAGGCAGCCGAAAGTATCTATTGTATGTAACTTGAGATGCAATGGAAAAACCACATGGGGTCCTTCTAGTATCTGAAGAAAAAGGCAGTGGCATAAATCCAGCAGAGAAATAATTGAACAAGAAACGTTCGGCTTCGTAGAAATGTTTACAATGCCTTCCATACGGTGTGAATTTGCAGAATAATTCCAACATGTAATGAGCAGTTTATTATTTTGAAAAATTCGGGGAGATTTTCACCAATTTAAACCAGCGCACAATGGGCCCTGCAGGGCACTCTTCTTTTAAAAGTGAGACCTCCTCTGTCTTTTGTTGGAGGAGGACGTTGTGATGGTACAAGAGGAAGAGGATGGTCTGTGATCAGTGCCTCCACCTAGGTGCTTCTAAGAGGGAGGAGGAGCAAAGAAGAACCTTCTCCTGGAGACCTGGCCACGCACAGGTGATATGTTACCAACAAGTACTACTTGAAAATGCATTATCCTTTTATTGTGTACACTGCCTGGCTGTGTGTACTGCATCTCCCTGATTTTACTATACACATCCGGTGAATTCCTCCTGTAAGAAAATCTCCATTGGTTCTTCTATAATGCATAGCTCAATATTTGTTGTTGTTGCAGGAGAGACTCACCAGGTTTGGTCATACACCGTTAAGCATGTGACATGAAATGTTCATCTCACCTCAACTAACCTGCAACTTAACTACATCTCACTTTTATTGTGCTCTCCGTTTTTTGAATAGGGTTATGTATAAAAACCTATAAGGGTTATGTATAAAAACTCCCACACTCAAAAGTGTCGGGAGTTTTAATAAAAATGCACAATTTGTTATGTATAAAGGGGATTAGGCCTTTTTATTACTCCAGTGCGGGTAAAGGGACCTCCCCCTAACAGTGTTTTTATGGCACATGATTTTTTAAAATACCTAGGCTGTGCCAGTGCAACAAACACCATCACAACCAAAATGTGCCCATTCGGCATAGATAACGCAGACTCTTGGAATTTGTCAGGAGTCAGCTTCATACATTGGCGCACACGCCAGTTGCACCAGTATTTGGTCCAATATGCATGTACACCATGTTGATACAGAACCCCCTGGGTCTTCTCTAGACATGTCAGAAGATTATTCTCACTCCCTAATGCTTCTCTTTCCACTCTGGTGGAGTTTTCTGGAATCTAATAGCGTGGTGAACTTGAACATGCCATGACCATGGTAAATTTGGTGGAATTCTTGTTCAATTTTGTGGAATTCTTGGTCAGTTTGGTGGAATTAACAAGACACCCTTTGTGTACAAACAGTTCAAGGTGCTGATCTGTTAAGAGAAGTTAGTACACAACCTCTAGAAAGCAACTGAAGTAATAAAAAGTAGACACAATTGTAGCAACTAAATATTTAAACTCATCAGACAATTGTTACCAGCTGTTTTTAAGGTGTTTACGGCATAGCTCCAGTATTGCAGCACATTTTGTAGATTAGTGGGTGATGGTAGAGGACAAGACTGGACGTGGAGTGGGAGTTTGCAGACAGGAGGGGAGCAGAAAGATTTAATAGACTAGGATATAACCTCACCAGCGGCTGCAGATTTAACTCTCTGTATATACATTATATCAGAAACGACTCCTGCATTATGTGTTCAAAATAAGTCAGTCAGTCTTTTTTAAGGCTCAGTTACTCATTCTCTTGTTCCCATGCCAGATCTTCTGCAGGCATTGTTATTGCTGTATACATTTGGGTGGTTAATTAAATCAATAAATAATAAAATAGCATAGGAAGGATATAGATTTCCGCATACTAGAAGGGTTTCTTTGATCCTTACCATATTCGAGAAATCTTCTGACTCATCTCATATTGTTAGACATTCTACATCTCAAGGGATGGATTGGTGTATAACTAAGACTTTGAATTTTCAGTTCATGGAACTCGTTGTCTAGTATGGGTCCCTGTATACATAACTGTTAAATGAGACATAAGCATCTTATTGAATGAGTCAGAATAGCAGAGTCTGCTAAACTCTTTCAGGTACCCAACCTACACTAGAGTGCCTTAGACCTTGCTCATTTGGTCAATGTTTGGACTATCTGTTTGTTACTTGTGCTGACTCATTTCACTTCTTGACTAGACTTTATAATAATAACTAATTATTTACTTTCATTAGTCCCCCGGTTCCCTATCTTATATCTAGGATAGCCTTGTGCCTATCCCATGCATGATTAAAATCCTTGACTGTGTTTACCTCTACCACTTCCGCTGGAAGGCTATTCCGTACATCCACTACCCTCTTAGTAAAGTAATACTTCCTGATATTACTTTTAAATTGTTGCCCCTCTAATATATATTGCATAGAGTTGTTCCTGCACTTTATCCATGAGAGATAGTATTTCACGGAATTAAGAAATGAATTTAGAACGTTAATCCACATCAGCTAAATGTTAGCTAAGTCGGCTACTCAGGCTGTAAGTTTGAAATACCCTGCAATTCTCTCTCACATAAAGAAAGCCCATAAGTGTCAAATATAAGTGTCATATTGCTTGCCAGCAGAAGTGTATAAGAAGAACATAGTGCATATGTGCACAGTCCTTGTCCAGGCATAGAAAAAAAAAAAAAAAAAAAAAAAAAAAATTAAATATGGTGCCAGTGTGACTTTGGGGGTGTCTGATCATATTCTAAAAGAAAAAGGGGAAAACTTAGAGGTTCTGGAAATTAAAGCACCAAACTGTTACCCATGGTACAGTGGTAGAAATGAGTGCAGGATGAAGAATAAGAACACTTTATTGAAAACACTTTATTGATTACACACAGTAATCAGTGCAAAGTGCAAACGTACCCACTATACCCACCTTCCCAAAAACAGAAACTTTTTTTCAATTCCAGGGCCCATAATAGGGTTGCCACCTTTTTCCACATAAAAATTACCGGCCTTCCCATTGCCTCCATAGACTTAACATGGGCAGCAATACATTTTTTTTTACTGGCCTGCCTGTAAAATATAAAATACCGACTGGGTGGCAACCCTAGCCCATAATCTGTAGGGAGGAGGCTGGCCATTATTTCTCTCCTAGAACCTCAGTGATGGATGGTTCCAACACAGGAAATATAACCTAAAACAGCAAAAGTGGGATGTAGACAAGGAAGAGTATATTATCAGACCAGCAAAAAGCTTTCAGTGGCAGAGCATCATGGGAAATATAGAAATACTCCGGGGACACATTTGTTGGAGCACAAAACCTAAATACACCACTGACTTGTATGCTGGCTCCTGGTGTATTAGAGATGCCAAACAAAGGGAATTGTAACATTTTTGTCTCCAGTAGTTCACCGAGCTTAGGAACATGGGGGGGTCCAGCAGTGCCAGAAGTATCTCACACCCACGTTATTCGAAAAGGACAACCAGGCCACCTGTATCCATTCTCTTGTTAACGTTCCCAAATGACCCCCCCCCCCATGCCCCCTTCTATAATACATACATCTGTAAAATACAGGAAAACAAACGTTCTGTTTCAAATGAAAAATACTGTGAATAGAAAGGAAAGTTTTACCTCAGATTTATTATTTACTGGCTTTTTTCTCTAACGTGATGAAGGCTTTATTTGTTGCTCATTGCTATTTCTTAATGTTAATTACCTTGTATTTCATGGTAATGCCAACAAAATCTTCATGTTTCTATGCAAATTAGCATTGCTTTTAGTTGCCAGTTATTCTATTTAAAATGAGATTACTATGCAAGCCCATGCTCCTGTACCTGTGAGGAAAAACATGCCTTTAATAAGAAAAGAAACCCCACAAATGGACTGTATCACTAAATACCGTGTATACGGTGAATGTAGAGAATAAAAATGTATAAATATATGGGCATAAGTTTTAAATGTGTCTGCGCTGTCTTTTGCTTATGACATCACCGGTGGCTTGAAAGGCAAATGAATACATTATCGATGGGAAATGTGTAATTTGCATATCGAGCCACAAAGTGATGTCATCAGCAGGAGACTCCACAGACACATTTGATGTTTCTCTTATTTTATGCATTTCAGTCACATGTGACCAGAAGGACATCAATTAACTAATCAACGTGGTTCTGTGGGATCCACTACTTGATTAGGTCATTGATTTCCATCTGCAAAGCAGCCTGCAAAAGTTATATGTGGCTGGTATAAAATGGCCGAGGTGACAAGCCTACTTACACCTTAGACCTGATTTCCTTCTGGACATATATATATATATTCCTTTTACATGTAGCAAAGCAGCCTGCATCCATTGTCATGTTTCATTGTGAGGTAATACACCTCAGTGCCTTGATCATCCCACTTTATAAAAAAATAAATATATATATATTATTTAGAAACACTTTAAAGGGTCCGTATCACCTAAATGACGGTTTTTATTGTGAATGAAGAAAGTAACATTTTTGCAAATGATCTATACATTGTCATAGTTGCCAACATTGGTCATATTTCCAAGGACACATATTTGTTCCACATGCTGCAGAAAGAGCATGCAAAGTGCAGCCCGGCAGTATGTAGGATGGATATACGCACAGACACAATCCAATTAATTAATCAGGGTGGAGATCTCATAGGACCTACCCTGATTAATTTAGGCTGATACAGTCCATTTAATGAAATCTGAGCATCCATTAAAAAAATAAAAATCCTCACAGAGAATGCAATTTCTCAGTCTTCATGCCACTCCTTCTGCTGCATGATGTTTCCCTTTACAGGACAACTGTATAATATGTTCTCTTTATTTAAAAGATTGCATCAAGTGTAGGCATTTTATGTAGAAATGCTTTTATGAAAGAATATAAATAAAGTACCTTCTTGAGCTATCTCTACTCCATATAGCTCTACCAGGAGGCAGACATTTTGTTTAGAATCTTTGATTAGAACTTAGTTCATCTGAACCAAGGTGAGTCAAGATCTGACCAAAGATTCTAAACAAAATGTCTGCCTCCTGGTAGAGCTATATGGAGTAAAGAAGGCTCAATAAGGTACTTAATTTGTATTCTTTCATTATATAATTTCTTTATAAATCATCTGCACTTGATGCAATTTTTCAATTAAACCCAAGTTATTCTTTTGCTACCGCTGTCCTTTAAACATTTATAAAGATTTGCATTGGAAGATTCTGAGTAAAATAATTCTGTTCAAACAAGATCCATTCCTCATTATATCACATCACATGCTTACAAGTAAAGAGACTGACGGGATTTATGGACACCCTGAAGTGCTCTCGTAGCATTATGTGTTTCCCTTTGTGCCGATAGCATTGAAATAATCTGCTTTTTTTTTTGCGCGGTAAAAAAACCCATCTCGGAAATCCGTGAACAAATAATCTCAACAATGGAGGGAAATTCACTTGTGATTCCAATCTGATCACCCAATTAGCGCTGAAATATTTAATCACAAAAACATGCTTTAATGAGCTTCATATCTTAAACCCCACTGTAAAGAAGAATGGAATGACTCCATTTAAGGCTTAATTAAAAAGCTAAATCTTTGATATCAGGCTCTTAAAGAAAGAACATGAGATGCTTCCTGAAACATTACATATTTGTGAGTCTCCTGCTGCTCTGAATAGTACCGGCGCGGACTGGAAGTTTTGGATTGTGTTACATAGAGCAAGCTAAGGAAATCCGCACAGCGGCCATTATCAATGCACACCTCAGTCTGCGACTGCACTGTCACATTGCGTCTGCTTTGTATAGAGAAGAACTATACATTGGATATGGCTTTTCTTTTAAAGAGACAGTGATTTTTTACCTTTAATTCTGCTGATATATGAGAGAGTGTACAGAAAAGTACAAAGTACAAATGCACCTTTTTTGGGGGGCTCGAGGAAGTGCATTTTAAACAGGTTGGGGTCTGCCATTGCTTTAATCCCATTTGTACATCGTTCTAGTCAGCAGGGCCATCTTTATTTCTGATTGGACCCTGGACAAGCGTTTGCATGGGCCCCCGGGACCCTGCCCCCTCCCCGGCATGCAAAAATAAGCACACACACACAACTGGACTTTTATTGCAGTGAGTACTTTTATTGCAATGTATAATAAGTGTATAATTGCAGTGTATAAACTGTATAAATGGATCAAAATGTGTATATATGGCTGCAATATTTATACCTTCTTACTATGCAAAACTGCAGTACAACTACTCATACAAGAGTATACACGGAAATTACAGAGCACTTACCTATGTTCATATATATTTATAAATATATATACACCTCTCTCTCTCCCCCAATTAACATGCCACAGTTACTTTGTCATTAACATATGCTACAGCCAGTTTGCCTATTAAAATATGCCAACATTTCTCCAATAAATATGCCGCAGTTTGCCCATTAAGATGCCAGTATTATTGTTCCATTCAGATGCCAGTATTATTGTGCAATTAAGATTTTTTCAGTAATATTGTGCAATTCAGATGCCACTATTATTGTGCCATTAATATGCCAGTATTATTGTTCCATTCAGATGCCAGTAATATTGTGCCATTCAGATGCCAGTATTATTTTGCCATTCAGACGCGAGTAATATTGTGCCATTTATATGCCAGTATTATTGTGCCATGAAGATGCCCCAGCCAATTTGCTCATTAAGATTCCCTGGCATCATGGCTGTGTATGTCTGTTAAAAAACAATACTGCCTAGACAGGAGGCAAGCTGGGACAGATGTGAATTTAATGGAACATGACTCCGAAAAACAGGACTGTTGCAAAAAACGCAGGACTGTTGGCAAATATGTCTAATTTGAATTCTAGCTCTATCCTTATTGTACTATTATAAATGACATTTTTTGTGTCTCTCTGCAGCTGAAGGGTCTGAGATTTGAGTAAATAAGGTACTGCTTACACATTTACTCCTGGCATGCAGCTTTCCTTGTATAACCTATAAATCATTTTTTCCTTTTCTTCCAGGAATTGTATATTGTTTCCTTGCGTGGGCTACAACAGTTCAATTTAATATCTCATTATAAATGGAACAGTTTAAACAGGAGAAGTTGTAAGTGTTGCTAGAACTATCAAAAATGGATTTGTTTTTCTCAGAAGAAAAAAAAAGTATAAATTGTTCTTGTTTGACACCAAAACGTGGCTTTACAAATGAACAGCTGACCACAAGCAGTCATAATAAAGTGAGTATAATGAAGCGGTGCCTTAATCTGATGCAAGCTAGATCTTATCATAATCTCTGCAATTTTTTTTATTATCATTATGTTAAATAGTGAATAATTGCAATTTCATCATGCATGCTGATTTTTTTAATTTTTTTTTAAATTTAATTGAAATGGGGATAAGGGTGCAAGACAGGTGTGTGGGAGATTGTGGATAAACCTTGGTATTGATAAGGCTCAGTAGAAAAAGAAAGTGTTATAGCATATCTGCCAATATTGAGGCGCATGTACTAAAAAAACGCAAATATATTTTATGTGCAAAACTATTTTTTTGCTTTGCTCCTTTTGCAATGTACTAAGCATTAAACACTCATAATAAAAACAGGCAATTTTGCGAATATTTTTTCTACCTCTTTTGATAGCGCTCGCTAAAAGCTGGTGTAATTTTCACACGCACATAAGAATTATTTTTCACAAAATATTCACAAAGCTCTTTAGCGGGTGCAAATATAATCTCAGTTTATTAGCACAACCGGAAAAATGCACGCTAAATAAAAATAAACGGAAAAGGCGCAAATGGTTAAAAAAAGCGCTAAATGTTACAAATAGTCACAAATTGCTCCTTACTCATGTTTTACCTACTTTTTTGCCCACTGCAATTGTTTAGTACATGACCCCCATAATGTACAGAGCTTTAAGTTGGGTGGGGTTAAGTGATGTTATGCAATGTTACACTTTCGTGAGATTGAGCTCCTTTGACTGCATGTTGTGAGTTCAAAGGAACCATTTCCAAATGATGACACACCTGCAATCAACTCAAGACCTTTTACTTGCTTAATTGATGAAGCCAGAACGAAGGAATAGTCCACACCTGTCCATGAAACATCTTTTGAGTCAATTGTCCCATTACTTTTGGTCACTTGAAAAACAGGTGGGCTACACATTAAAGAGTTGTAATTCATAAACCCTTCCACCAATTTGGATGTGAATACCCTCCAATGAAAGCTGAGAGATTACAATTTAAGTCCACAGTCATTATTTAACGGTAGCTTGAAATTGTTTTTGGTAAAAAGCCAAAATAACAAAACTTGTGTCACTTTCCAAATATGTCCAGACCTAACTGTATTTAGAACGCCTACACGGGATGAAATCAGATACCTGTGTTGAAGGCAGCTGAAGAATGGAAGTATTATCTTTGAAATGCACAGGAAAATAAAGAATTGGGTTGTTATTATGTATTGTGTTTGGGGCAGAACTTGAGGCTGACATTGACAGTACTTTTTAATTAATCGGCCAAAATAAAAGATCTGAGTGTAATTCGATTCAACTGAATGACAAATTAAGAGAAGTGATTTTCTGGATAAAAGAGATCCAAACCAAATTACACACTCATATGTAGGTGGAGTTTATATGTATTGAATAAAAGGCCTTCACCAATGCATTCGTTTCATTTCGGTTGCTGATTTTGTTTCCATCATTTATTTTGGGGTCACTGACCTAGTGGGTGGGACAGAGCTAAATGTATAAACACAGCAAACAAAGTGACAGTGTGCTAAAGTGCTAGCAAAGTGACAAGTGTAACTGGATATGTGTCCAAAATATATATACAGCCTTCTTTGGTGCACGTTAAGAGCTAGTAGAGTATACAGAAGGTGGTAGCAATACACAGTATGTATGAATGTGGCACTCATATTCTAGTCCATATGTATGGGACAAATAACATACAGCTCTTGGATCGTCTTTCTGGGTCTCTATTTCTCTTGTGACCTCCAAATAATGAGAAGATGTAAGTATCAAAAAAAACAGGATTTAATAAAAAGCATTACAATATCTTACACTTAAAGTGTCTGGAAGCAAACAAAATGAGAGTCTTTTGGCTGGCAGGAGTACACAAAGGTCTCAATCCTGATGAGTTTTGCCTGTTTAATGCGTTTCACCCTCTCAATGGGCTTCCTCAGAAGGTGCCCCATTCGTACATACTGTGCCACCACCTTCTGTATATTCTACTATCTCTTAAAGTATACCAAAGAAGGTTGAATATATATATATATATATATATATATTGGACACATTTCTAGTTACACTTGTCACTTTTCTAGCACTTTAGAGCACTGTCACTTTGTTTGGTGTGTATTTACTTGTATTGTACTGGACACTGAGGGGTAGTTGCCTGAGAGGTTGCTGCTTGTGCAAATTCAAAACAAGTGCCACCAACCTCATAACTCGATCACTTTAGAGCTAAAAGTGTGCAGTGCATGAGTGGATGTGGGTGGGACTGACAGATATAGCCCCTTATGTAGTACTAGCCCCTTATGTAGTAACCCAAAAAATATGTTAAGGCATCACTGTGAAGGTGAAGTGCTCATGCTGATTGCTCATCATTTAGATGTTTGCACCAAGACAAGTGATAAAAGGGTCAATGCACCAGCACAGCAGGTACAAGGTACTATTTTTCATTTGTATATAGAGTGCCACTTAGGCCAAGATTGCTTCTGTCTACTTGTCACTCATAGGCTTTGTTTGCAGGAGGACGTATAAGTATGTTCTTCAATGAGTGTCACTTTTTAAATGCTCCTAATTTGTGCTTAGCACATTACATCTGCTCTCTTACTTTTAGGTGTAGACTATCTTTTGACTACCTGAAACATTTGTTCCATATTTTGGTACATATTGACTTTTCTATGGCTGAGCAAAGACCTCTGTCATTCTTTAGATGTTTCATACCCTAACCTAAATCCCTAAGTTCCTGGCATCCCATCCCATTATACTATCCTTCATGCTCTGATGGATCAAACATTTCCTATCATTTAGCCCTCTTTGTGCAAAAGTGGGGATAGTATGGTATGCAGTCAATGTCTGTACTGTCATTTGTCTGAATGGTAGTAGGATCTAACAGCAGGGCAAGAGGAGGGCACGGATCAGGACTGGAGATAATGTAATGGTCAGACTGGCATGGATCACGACTGGAAATAATGGAATGGTCACACTGCTATGGATAAGGACTGGAGATAATAGAATGGAAAGACTGGCATGGAGCAGGACTGGAGACAATGGAATGTTCAGACTGGCACGGATCAGGACTGGAGATAATGGAATGGTCACACTGGCACGGATCAGGACTGGAGATAATGGAATGGTCCCACTGGCACGGATCAGGACTGGAGATAATGGAATGGTCACACTGGCATGGACCAGGACTGAAGATAATGGAATGGTCACACTGGCATGGACCAGGACAGGAGATAATAGAATGGTCACACTGGCATGGACCAGGACTGGAGATAATAGAATGGAAAGACTGGCATGGACCAGGACTGGAGATAATGGAATGGTCACACTGGCATGAACCAGGACAGGAGATAATAGAATGGTCACACTGGCATGGACCAGGACTGGAGATAATGGAATGGTCACACTGGCATGGATCAGGACTGGAGATAATGGAATGGAAAGACTGGCATGGGTCAGGGCTGGAGATAATGGAATGATCACACTGGCATGGGTCAGGACTGGAGATAATATAATGGAAAGACTGGCATGGATCAGGACTGGAGATAATGAAATGATCACACTGGCATGGGTCAGGGCTGGAGATAATGGAATGATCACACTGGCATGGGTCAGGACTGGAGATAATGGAATGACCACACTGGCATGGGTCAGGACTGGAGATAATGGAATGATCACACTGGCATGGGTCAGGACTGGAGATAATAGAATGATCACACTGGCATGGGTCAGGACTGGAGATAATGGAATGATCACACTGGCATGGGTCAGGACTGGAGATAATGGAATGATCACACTGGCATGGGTCAGGACTGGAGATAATGGAATGGAAAGACTGGCATGGATCAGAATTAGAGATAACGGAATGATAAAAGCAAGCAAGGGTCACCACAGGATTCAGAAAATACAAAACACTTACAAAGTACTGGCAGGAACCTAAAACTATCACAGGTAATGGTCAGGGAAAATGATGGTTTACATATCTAACAGAAAACCTTACCCACCAGCCAAACAGAGGAGCAGAACAGAGAAATTATATAAACCCTTTCAGAGTTGTCTTTAAGGGGATGTGCTGAATTGAGTCCTGGCAGCCAGCACTGTTGCCTTGGGTCTCTGTGAATCAAACCAGAGATACCCATGGCAGTGGCATGTAAGGTAACACCCCCCCCCCCTCCTTTACAGGAGTCATATTGGCGACCAGAAGCAGGTTTGTCAGGAAAACAGGCATGGAACATCGTAAACATGATGTGCAGGAAACCAAGACCCCTTCTGTGGACCATAGCCCACCCAATGAATGAAACATTCGGAGCTGTCCCCTCCTGACCTGAGAATCGAAAATTCACTGGACTAGAAATTCTATGCTTTTCTTGAACAAGAACTGGAGACTGGTCAGGAGAGGACTTGGAGAAAGAATTACGGACCAGTTGTTTCAGAAGAGAAACATAAAAAGCATTACGGATTTAAAGATTAGCTGGAAGTTCCAGGGAATACAACACATTGTTGATACGCTTTTTGAGTTGGAAAGGTCCAATGTAGATTCTAAACAACATGTCCGCCTCCTGATAGAGCTTTACAGAGCAAAGATTCTAAACAACATGTCTGCCTCCTGATGGAACTTTACAGAGCAAAGATTCTAAACAACATGTCCGACCCTGATAGAACTTTACAGAGCAAAGATTCTAAACAACATGTCTGCCCCCTGATAGAGCTTTACAGAGCAACGATTCTAGACTACATGTCTGCCCCCTGTTAGAGCATTACAGAGAAAAGATTCTAAACAACATGTCTTCCCCCCCGATAGAGCATTACAGAGCGAAGAGGGATTAATAAGGTATTTTGTTTGCATTATTTCACTAAAGCATTTCTATTTACAAAACCTACACTTGATGGAATATTTTGATTAAACATAAGTTCTTTTTTTTTTGCCAACATTTGTGCTTGAATAGATTGTTAGATTGAAAGACGTTTTAGTAAGTTTACTGAAGGTTTGTTGCTTTGTTGTGGGATTGACCAACGTTAATTACAAACACCTTCATAGATTAAAAATCCAATTACCTAAAAGAGTGATGTGTCAGTGTCTGTGAGTTTTCCCTTGACTTTATAATATCATAATTGTCTCCATTGTAACAAAATCTCAGGGGAGCCTTGTGACTAAGACAAGTTAAAAAAGACAAATATTCAGAACAAGACTTGCATAACTAGTAATGAAGAAACAATGAAATATTGCTTAGTTAGTGCTCCAAATGTTTTAAAATATTATTTTCTATTAATTCAGCTACACTTTATTACACATTTACATACTTTTTTTTTTACAAAACTATTATCAGCATTAAACTCTGCTATGTTTTATTCAAATTATATTTTTATACGCTGGCATCCAGCACTTATAAAATAAATAATGATAATTAATGTGAACTAGGTAATAAAACAAACTGGAATTGCTATAAACTTCATGCCCGGGCTAATGAATATTTATTAGAAACCATTGACAGAAAAAGGGAACTAATCAGATATTTCCTTTTTGGAAAATGAGTACTCAGGCTTTAGGAATGTGTCTTGTTAGAGCTGGACATACTTTCGGCGTCCTGTACGACGGGATTATTGATGACTGTCGGCCACACGTTTAAAAGTTCTTCTTTTGGGGACATTAAGATGGCCTTAATAGGCCTGTAATAAATATGTGTTTTAATATGTATGATGGGATACCTCACTTCGAAGAAGCTGTTAATGCATTTGCTATAAATAATGAAAACTCTCTCTAATGAAACTCACTCTCGGCACAGATACAACCTGTAAATCAAGTAGTCAGGGTGCAGAGCATTGATATTAATGCTGCTACGCTGGTGTGCAATAATGTACCAAATTTGAAATATTCATATATTATCGGTCTGCCCTTGTGGTTGTCAATAGCTAGAGGTGGGGGTTGTGGGGTTAATGGGAGTCTTAGCAAGAATCCTATCCTCCCCCCTCCCCCCCCCCCGAAGACCAGGTTATGAAATGTTTATGTCTGTGGAAGATTAATACGCAGACCATGGAAAATGATCTAGATGATAATAGTCCACAAGGAATTCCACACACAGTAATATAAAAATACATAGTAACATCAACCCACTAAATGCTACATACACTTACTTTTCACTGAACTCTAAGTTTAGAATTCATATTGTAGCATAAGGGATAGAGGGAGCAACTTGTTGAGTAAGTGGGGCTGAGTTAAATTGTAACAGGGACAGGAGGACTGGGGGAAGAGAAGATGCCACAAGGGAGCAGTGTGTGTCTAGGACAGTTCTTCGCGGCTGCTTCACCGCTCACAAGTCAGCACGGCAGTTTGATACTCAACTGTTAGCGGTGAATAGCAACGCGGCTGCTTCATCGCGTCAATGTAAGCGCTGAACTGTCAGCACTTACAAACATACCCCCCCTAATAAATTAACCCCTCCTAAAAGTGACCCTGAACCCCCATACTAACCTCCCAACCCAAACACTAATACTTACACAAACCCTGAACCCTCATACTAACATTAATCACACCAACCCGTATACTAACATTAACCCCCTGAACCCTTATACTTAAATTAACCACCCAAACCCTAATACATCCCCCCCAAACCCTAATACTAATCCCTAACCACCCTGAACCCTAATACTAAGATTAACCCCCTGAACACTAATACTAATATTACCCTCCCTGAACCCTAATAGTAACATTACCCCCCCTGGACCTTAATACTAACCCCCCGAACCCTAATACTAATACCTATGCCCTAATAATAATCACCGTCAGCGATCCTGCGATGAACTTTCCCGCGAAGAAAGGTTCAATAATGACCTGGCCATCATGTGAGAGTGGACAGTGGAGCGGCTGTGTCCCATTCCCAGCAGTGTGACCACACCAGGACAGATGGAGGCAAATGGAAATGAGGGGTTGGTGGAGCATCTGAATTATTTGCTTTGGACCGTAAACAAATGAGCACCAGCCTTGATATTTGAAATTCTGTAACATATAACTTGTTCAGTATGTTACATTATACCCTCTGTTACAGTGTGTCTTTCTGTCTCTGGATAAAGGATCTGCTGTGGTACCCCTGCCAAATCCCTTTCAAAAGTTCAAAGACTAGGGTGGGAGAGGGTGAAACAGAAAAACACCCATCACATGAAGAATGGGATGGTACACTAATGTGGGTGAGCACTTACTATACATACAACCATGTACTTTGAGAGTTAATTCGCACTTCATCCAATATATTCCCTAGAGTATTTTAATCTGTCCCCTTTCTGTATATTTAAACCACTCTATAAATACCAGTGAGTTTGCCTGAGCTAAGCAGATATTTAAAGAGTATTGTTTCACGTAACATTTTGCCTGAATCTTGGATCGTGGATTGTTCATTATTTTATAATGTGCCCAATTTGCATACTGGAAGGCAGCTGCTTTCCAAAATCTTCTATTCTCAATAAAGGAACAGGAGAAAAAAAAAACTGTGCACAAAAAGTAGTTCAATTCCAGGTTATAGTTTATTTGGTCATTTAACCTTCATGATTTCATAAACACCTTGAATAAAGAATGATGCATAAGTGGTGAGTTTATTTGTGTATCTAAGAGATATTCAAGGCATCAGTTTAAGTTTGATGCATCTGGTTGTGTCTAGTTTGTACATTGTACACTTCTAAATTAAATTTCATTATACCAAAAATAACCTGATTTGGCCAATGAAGAATCTTGTACCATGGTCAACCTGTTTGACCTCCATTTAACCTTCCAGTTCCACTTGGGATGGTTACGTTACAGTGGAATAGTACATCTGGCCTTTGTTTTACAAACAAACTAAACAAGGGCCTCCAGATTGCTTCTTACCTGGGGCGACCAATGATATCAAGCCTGGCAAACTGGAACAAGAGTCAGAGCAGTCAGTTACCAGGGGCGTATCATGCCCCTGAGTGACAGGAGGGCAGCCAGCCCAGAGCAGCCACAGAGCGGGTATTTCTGGGGGTTTGTGTGCTGAGAACGGCCAGCACACAAACCCCCAGAAACACCCGTGAGACGACGTTACATCCAAAAGACAACGCTGCGTTGAATTCGGCAGCAGAGTCACTCACTCTGTTGCCAATTCAACAAGCATGAAAAGTATACAAAAATTCTTATACTTTTCGTGCTTGTTGAATTGGCAACAGAGTGAGTGACTCTGTTACTGAATTCAACGTTGCGTCGTCTTTCGGATGTATTTCTGGGGTTTGTGTGCTCTCTCCTCGGAGAACACTAACCCCAGAAATACACAGCGTGGGTGCTCCGTGATAGGTTTGTGGACCACCACTGTCGGTTACCCCGTTGGCACCCATTGCTTGGCCAAGCCTAATTATCTAACATTTTGTATTCAGCCTTTATTCATGTGGAGATCACATCTCATACTAAAATAACAGTTAGTGGGTGAGCGCTAGAATGATGTCAGCCAAAGGATCTATTTTTCCAAATGGTATATTTTTCGGAAGTTGGGTGCATAACTGCTCTCCAGGGGTGCATCAGCTGCTCCAGTTTGACAACACTGGTCTAGTCTATAGCAACATTATTCTTACATTATACATGGATTGATGGTGTTCATAAATCAAAGAAACAAGACCAATTATATTAAATCATAGGCAAGGAAAATTATAATTTGTTCATAACCACCATCAAGCAGAGGTGAAATAAATCAAACTGCCTTTATAACCCGTGGCCGGAGGTAAAATATTCACTAATTTATCCATCTGTGACCAATAAAGATAAGCGCTAATTGGGGGACATTATTGCAGTAAATTAGCATGGTAGGGTACATGATGGAGCATAATAAAGGCATTATCTGTTCTCCTAATGTTATTTTTTAACTAAAGGGCTTCACTTGCATTATCTGTTTCAAGATTGGTCTATTTTAACAGGGTTTGATTAAATCTCATGGTTATTAAGATTATTTTTTATACACTGATGCTCTTGGTTGCACAGCCTTGCGACAGGAGCGGCGATGATATGATAAGATAGAAGGTAGCATAGCACAGTGTTTCAGGTTCAATTTGTTTTTTTTGGGAGAATTCACCCTTGTTCTTGGTTCCGATATCACTTTTATTTTATTATCGTTATTTTATTATCATTCTTAAAATAAATACAGTATACATTTTGGAGATTTTCAGATTCTAACCTTTAATCAGTCCATGGAAAACCTTCTGGATTTCAAGCCTAGTGGGTTTTTTGCTTGGCCCAGCACCTACCTCTCCTCCCAGGCTTCAGACAGGTCTTTCATTGGTGTCCCTTTCATGTTTCAGGGCATAACATTGTTTCACAATGAAAGCTCTCAAGACCCCAATTTCCCAGACAAACATGGTTAACCTGGATCCTAATTAGAGAGAGGTAATGTGTTTAAATGTCCACCATCATACTAACATTAAAGAAAAAAATGTATTTCTATGTATAAATTAAATATTGAATCAAGTGAAGATATTTAAAATAGAGATTATTGAATGAAAGAATAGAAATGGAGTGTTGTTTTAACTTTATTTACTCCAAACAGTTCTATCAGGGGGCTGACATGTTGTTTAGAATCTTGGGTCAAGTCTTCTGTCACCTGACCCAAAATGTTCAGCATCGATTGAGCTGTACAGAGCAAAGAGGGCTAAAACACAAGTTAAAAGTTTGCATACAGGTAACAGGAACATTCACTTTGTCAGGTGTGGCCGCGTTGGGCAACAAGCTTCCCCAGCTCCCGAGTTCTGTCCAAAAGAGCTGCCAATCATTGTCAGACCACTTTTAGTGAATAGTCCCTTTTTGTCTTCCTGTGTCTGGATTTCCCAACGTTGCACTGAACAGTTTAATTCTTATTCTTACATTTTCTTTATACATAATGCTGGGTTTAGAGGTCTTTAAACGTTCTGCTCTAGAAACCTTTTTTTTTTTTATTGTCGCTAGCCACCCTAATAGCTAAACCTTTTAATAAAAATAGGCATTTAAAGTGAATGGGAAAAAAAAAGAAGAAAAGATCTCATCCCCGGGGGCTGTTTATCAAGGCATTAAATTGATGCTAAAAGAGGCATTTTCATTGTGTCTTTAGCAAGGCTCATTGCACATCATTTGTTCTGTAAGTGTCATCTTGTGGTTTGGAAAATGTCAGTTAGAAGGGAGTTACCTCCTGAACCTGCTGTGTAGTGATGTAGCAATTTGCATTTTCTATCCACATTCGCGGGGCCAGATGCTTGGCTTTGTCTTGGGGAAATAAATCTCACAGGACCATATGTCACGAAATCCGCACCCCTTGTGCTATCGAACCTGATTAATATTATATTAACTACTAATACTATTATCTAATAAAATATGTAATCTGTTGCTTTAATCGAGGAAACACAGTATAAGGTTTATTTTTTCTCTTGCACTGTACATTGTAACTGTAAAAGAAGTGCCAATGTTTTGTACTGTTGAGTAACCATCTGAAAAACTGTCTGTCTGCTCACTTGTGTTTTCCGGCCTGCTTGTCTGTCTGCACTCTTCCCTGTATGCCTGCCTGCTTGTCTGTCTGTCTACCCACTTGTCTGTCTTTCTACCTATCTGTCTGACTAACAGCTACTCACCTGGTTGTCTGTCTACCCACTTGTCTGTCTTTCTACCTATCTGTCTGACTAACAGCTACTCACCTGGTTGTCTGTCTACCCACTTGTCTTCTTTCTACCTATCTCTCTGACTAACAACCACTCACCTGTTTGTCTGCCCACTTGCTTGCTTGTCTCTCTGCCTGCTCACTTGTCTGTCTGTGTGCAGTGAATGAAGAAGATGCGACTTTCACACAGGGCATGACATTAAAACAAGGCAGAAGATGAAAAGACTGAAATGAAGCGTATCCTCGACAGGTGCTTGGACCGAGGAAAGGCCCCCGTGTCATTTACTAGAGAACATATCTTTCATTTAAGTCTCCCATAAAACTGTGAGCAGCTGACGGTCCCCGAGATTGGAAATAAAGATGCTTGTTCCGTAGACAGTGGCAAGCTAGCATGTTTCATTGGTTTCGTATTCTAATAAAGTAGGGACAAGGGGAAGATTTAGAGATATTAAAATTATTTTTTAATGCAGTAAGAAATGTGAGCTATGAATTTATTGCAAAAGGAAGAGGGGGATTTTTTACTGACTCTAAAAGATGAAAGTTTGGACAGGAGAGAAGTGAAACAGGGGCAGCATTTTGTTCCTTCTGAGCTAGATGATAAATCATATATTTTACATTTAAAATGAGATGTATCCCAGTTTAAAAAAAAAAATGACAACAGCATTAAAGGAAGGGCCTGTGTCCCTACATAGTCATATGTCTATACCACCAATGTTTGTGTCTGCCACACTAGAAAGATTTGAAATAAAAACTCTTTATTGAAAGACTTTAGGGTTACTTTTAGGGCTTGTATTAGGATTAGGGGTTACTTTTAGGGCTAGTAATAGGGTTAGTATTTGAGTTAGGGGTTAGGGTTACACATTCCGCACTGAAATGGCCACGCTGGTCTGTCAGAGCTGTAACGTCTGTAATAAAACAGACTCTCTGAAAAGCGCTGCGAAAAACATAGACCCTCAACAGCAAGCTGTAATGATTAGGCTGAATCATAAACCATCCCAAGGATTCAGAGACTCAATACAAGAGACATGTAATTTAGGTAGATAATTATATGTTTAAATATGCCCAGACTGTTCTTCCCGCATGGAGACCATTTTATATCACATATGTATTATTCTAGTTTTTTTGGTTTATTTATTTATTTTTTTAAATTTTTTTTGTACTTTGACATGGTCAAGCAAGCTGGAGAGAGTGTACTACTCATTGAGTGTCGGTTGAAGGAGATCGGAAGCGTATTTAATACTTAGCAAGTGTGGGTCAGTGGAAGTATAGTGACTTGTGACAGTTGGAGTTACAGCCCGTGGAATATGGATTATAGAAGAGCTGGTAAGTATGCATTGTAAGAAGGTTCTTGGTTTTGTTGTTGGTGCTTAGGTAGTGTGGTAGTTTTCTGGGAAAAATAAAGATGCCTGTTGATTCCTTCCTGTAGAGGGTAATGACTGGTGTCACGATTACAGTCTTTCTGTGACTGAGCACCTTTAAAGTCACACAAGCCCCGATTTCCTGGCTAACAGGTCAGCCCACAACAATGGCGTGAGTGCCCCCAGTGCTTTCAGTTCAGCATAATTCCCTGGATGGCACCCATACTACCTGTCCATCTGCTGCCTCACAAGCTTGGAATGTATGTAAGCAAAACTCTTCTACAACTGTTACCAACCCCTGCTGCTCAATCATTGGTCAGTTCCTACAGAGCATCACTTACTCATGATGAAAAGACCATTTAATCTGTTTGCTTTTCAAAAGCTTTAACTTTTCATATTCAAATGGCAGCTTTTCTTTTAATTCATTATTCAGAGTTGCTGGAGCAGAGAATATTTATTATTAATCATCTCCATCCACACCTCCTGCATCTTATTATAGATATTAATTTGTCACAGGCCTTCGCTCTGTCTTTTTTTTTGTAGCCTCTATATTTTTACAGACACCAACAGTTTTCTAAAAGCAAGGGGTTAATGAGAAGATAGTGGACTTTGGTCAGAATTATGGCAGATATTAAATTAAGGACCAAAGAAACTAAATTGGTTATCAGGTTGGCTAAACAGATACAGACCAACACGTGAGTTAGCGAGATAATGAAATCTAGTCCATCAACTGTACGAAAGAAAATGTATAGATCCCCATTATATTCGAAATATGTATTTGTGGGACTATGCACCCCAACTCATGTGTTCATCTCTTTGTCTCTGTGTTAAGAGGATGTAGAAAAACAGAAGCACAAAAATGTCCAAGTTGCAGGAATCATAGACGAAATGCCGGATCCTTAAAACGTAACTTTTATTAGATAGTAAGTATAACAACAAACTTGTCACATGGAGGCCCACACACGATGGAACCACCTTACGCGTTTCGTCAAAAAGACTTAATCGTAGGTTTACCCAAGAGGATGTAGCAAGAAGCTCCAATCTCCAGTATAGAATAATTTCTAACCTCTGCCTTTGCTAATATATTGTAGAGATTACATTTGTTCTTCGTTAAAGAGACATACTTACCATTTGGGCACTTTAATTAGAAACCAAACAATGCAATAGGCAGTTGAGTTTAGTTTGGAGGTGTTTATGTATTAATGGGTCACATCTGTTCCACCACCTACTTTCTTCTAACACCTTCTTTTCCAGATTTTCCAACTCCTAAGCTGTCTCCTGTGCCCCACTCCAACAGCCACAGACCATCTTCTCAATACTGCAGATATCTCTCTTTGTTCATCTAATTTCATCTTGCCTATCCCATAGAATTGTGTAAATTGCTCCTGTTAACAGTAAGAAGTGGAATGATCCACACATTATAAGAATGGTATGGCCTATTTTGGCTTCAGGATAGCGCTGGCTAAGCTGTATTTTCTACTTCCAGGTACAAGCATTAAAAACAAGCTGTAATGATTAGGTTAAATCATACACCAAATCGAGGATGGCCAGACTAAATGTGACAGAGCTGTAGTTTAGACAGAGCTGCACAAGCTGTTCCACCAGAACATTGTATAACATAGATTAATATAACATTCTGTTTTTTTTTTTTGTAAATTAAATTAACACTGTCAAGCAAGTGTTAGGGGAATGGACTTTTTATTTCAAAACTTGTATTATCCATTGTTCTGCCATGCAGCAATCTAATTAACTAGGCTTCAAATACTCCACCAAAAAGGAAGCCAGTTCATTTTAGATAGTTAACAGAATGACTGCGGCCCGGACTTACAAAAGCTGATGATATCGTTCGTAGCAGGCACATTCTGCTGTTACACTTTAACAGGAGCCACAATATTAAAAGCAAAGGGAAATTTAACAGATGTTGTGTTATATGCATAAAACATATTAGAAAGATAAAAAATGGGAATTACAATACTGCTCTAGTAATTATGTATTTGCCATTTTAGCTTGCATCGTTCCCAGGGAGATTATTGAGGTCTATAAACATTGAACTGTGAAGAGAAAAGACAAGGCAATGGCAAAAACCAGACCAAAATAGATGGGTTGGAAAAATTCTTCAACTGGCCTCACCTTCCACATTGGGTACTAGAGCCTGCTTTTGCAGTTTTACTAACTAGTAAACTATTAAGACTAATGACTTGTTTTCAGAGATCACTGATACTCCACCCAGAGAAGGGAAAATATAGGTCTGAGCACATATATTTATATTACAGAGAATATAGTTTTATATGTATTTGTTTGAGTTCCCTTGACACAATAATAGTACTGCTCTGTATTTACACTTATTGTAGAGGAAACACAGTGCCCCTTACGAGAGAGGACAGAATAAAAAACCATGTAACAGTTATAGCTGGATAGTAGGGATCACACATGAGAAGAAATCAAGGCTGTTTTGTGGGTGAGAGTTTGACTTTCAGACCTCTATGTTGGTGGGTACTCCAGCCAAATAAGTAATATGTCTAGTTTGAAGGATATGGCTGTACTGATTCCTGGATTCAGCTACACCTTAGGATGTAATCATCTACATATTTTAGATAAAAATGTATTATCCCAAGGCTGTATCTGTCTTTTGTGCCCCTGCTACCTTTACAGTTAAGCTCCATCTTTGAGAAGTACCCAGGGAGACAGGCATAGCCTAGGCAGACAGGGGACATGCATGTGTTAGGGATGTGAGTGGCGGGTGACTGACAGTGTTGTGGGTGAGTGGCTGGGGATGCATGTAGTATATAAGTCCAGACCCTCCTCCCTACCAACAGCTTCACCAATAAATCGTCTACGAAGAAACTTTTTCAAAAAAATACTTCTTGTTCCATTTCCGAAATTTGGACTTAGTGTACACCAGAAAACGATCGTCTGCGTAACGGGAAAGTCTTTTTTTGTTTTTTCTAAAATTTCCAATTAGTTTAATAAGGAATTCTTTAGAACGAAGGTAGCAGTGTCCATCTGGTCAGGGGCTAGAATGAACTAGTGAGGAGTTTCAACAGGTTTTATATTAAGTCATTAAACGAAATGAAGCAAAACAAATATCTGAGGATATTGTATGAGATTCAGATGTGTAGAGATTATGTCACACTAAAAGTCAACAATAAGGGAAGTATTTCAACATTGTTTCAGTGCCATGGAAATAATTCTTCCTAGGTAATATGAAATATAGTTATGATTAACATTCAGGCATTATGATCATGGTATAGATCTGGTCTGGGATAGGACTGATGATAAAATTGCCTCCAGAAAGGGTAGCATAGTTGACTGATACAAGAAAGCCAGTGGAATAAATTATGAGAATTTCACATAATGTTGCTGCCTCAGCCCAGTAATAATGACTGTGTGTCTCAGCATGCTAAGCCAGAAAAAATGGGGAGGACTCCACTCCATGACAAGAAAGGTTCAAAAAGAGATGTTCCAATGCCACTCCAGACACAATCATTATGTAATACAACGGACAGTTGTACACAAAGTTATATGAATTGCCCTGTGCATGGGGTATATATCAGGGCAGTGAGTGAAACATTACCTTGAAAACATACTGGGTGGATATACTGATTTACCTCAGCTCCCAGATTGCATTCACAGGACTTGACCCAGCACTGATGAGCTGACCCAGCACCCAGATTGCACTCACAGGACCTGCCCAGCACTGATGAGCTGACCCAGCACCCAGATTGCACTCACAGGACTTGCCCCAGCATTTATCCCAGCACCCAGATGGCACTTACAGGACTTGTCCCAGCACCCACTAGCATGAAGATTGCTATCACATGACTCCCCCCAGCTCTTAGATTTACATTTACAGACAGACACACTTACACTTACAGACACACTTACACACAGTATCACAGGCACACTTACAGTCACACTTACACACAGTCACTCTTACAGACACTCTTACACACAGTCACACTTGCAGACACACCGTCACTTATTTGGTAAGGAGGCAGGAGAACAGTACAGAACGTGTCTGCAGACACAGAAAATGAACAATCTTCTGAGCGCCGGATGTCACCTAACATTCTCAGGGGGCGGGGGCTAGCTTACATGGTGAATTATTAAAGCGACAGTGGCGGCCGAATTCTTAAAGCGGCGGATTTCCCTGTATACCGGTAGGACTTACAAATATCTGATGACATTCCGTCTGCGACACTCCAATGGAGGAAATCGATGGCCCTACTCACAAAGGTTTTAACGTCAAATGAGATAAAATATAGATGGGGACTCTATCACTCCCTCACGGTAACCTTAGAAGGTCGTGTACTAACCTTAGAAGAGCCGTCTGAGATATCTGTCTTTCTTCTTAGTTTGGGTGTACAAGAGCCTGTAGAACTTCAACCTCTAGCCTCGCCTGCTCCCTCCCCAGCGATGGACTCTGGGCCCACAGAAATTTCATACCTTGCTATGCCTTTCGTCCCTGGAGCCTGAACACACGGTTAACACCGCTCTCTGGACAGTTCTGACCCCAGGTCTTGTGTGACTCGATTGAATGTTTATTACTGTGTTTTTTTCTGTTTATTCCAATGTTGCTCCAATTTTTTATTTTATTTACACTATGCTCTTATTGTTGAGCTCCTTGCCTTAAACAACAACTGACAGGTTATTTTTGGCTACTCCCTCCCGGAGAGCTAGGGGACTCTTTGGCCATCTTTCTGGCCTATGGCTCTCTCTTTTTTTGGCAGTACTTGTTTGTTACTGCAGGTACTCCCTTCCTTGGGGTACCCTTTATCTTCGCTACTCTTCTGATCTCCAATTTATTTCTCCCCTCCCCTATCTTTCTTTTTCTATTTCTCTTCTTCAACTCACCACAGTGTTTCGCGATGCTTTCGATACTGTTACATAGAAACATAGAAACATAGAATGTGTCGGCAGATAAGAACCATTCGGTCCATCTAGTCTGCCCAATTTTTTTTTTAGTACTTTTATTAGTCCCCCGTTCCCGGTCTTATAGCTAGAATAGCCTTGTGTCTATCCCACGCATGCTTAAAATCCTTGACTGTGTTTACCTCTACCACTTCTGCTGGCAGGCTATTCCATACATCCACTACCCTCTAAGTAAAGTAATACTTCCTGATATTACTTTTAAATCGTTGCCCCTCTAATTTAAGTCTATGTCCTCTAGTTGTGGTAGTTTTTCTTCTTTTAAATATACTCTCTTCCTTTACTGTGTTGATTCCCTTTATGTATTTAAATGTTGTTGTTTGAGGTGACAACCCTCTACTATATTTTTTAATAACTATGGTTATGCTAATGATGAGATTGCTCACAAAATAGATGGTTACAGCACCTGGTTATGATATATATTTGTATTTCTTAATTTAATAGCTAAGCTGGGTACAGAGCCCGACGGCAAGCGGAGCACCTTCTAGCGTGGTTCATTTTTCTAGAGCGCTGCGCCAGTTAATGTGCTTGTACATGTTTTTATTTTGCGATATAGATTGTATTTTCATGTACAGCATTTCATAGAATTTATGCTTAGTGCACACTGTGGTCAGCTTCTCACTGTTTATCTAGATTTAGCTCATGCATAGAAATTGTTAATTTGATGATGATCCCTTTCTTGATCCTCCTGTGTACGTGATCGTTTATCATTATTTTCTATGTTTACAAACAGAATAAACTAATTCAAAAAAAAAAAAAAAAAAAAAAAATCCCACCAACGACTTCACAATTTGATATTAGATATGACTTATTTAACATGACGACAGCTGCTCCCACCCACTTTACTTGCCTTGTATTCCTATGTAACAATGTTTATGTGTTAACCAGCTCTAAATGTACCATGTGGCGTATTATTTTGTGTTTAGGTGGAAGCGGCGCAGGAGATATTTGTGATGAATCGCTGGATAAATGTAGACAGAGTTTCTATAGAGACATTCCCTGGGTGATTTATGATAATGCTGCACAGCTGTTTCAGAAATTTGTAACCTGCAACAAAAACAGCTTGAGTAACCATTTGGTTAAAGAGACTCTGTCACCCAAAACATCATTTATACTGTGAATACAGGGAATAACAAACGATCAACATGATCCCGACACTGTTTCAGCAAAAATGGAAGCAACTGCATAAGGGCACAAGAAAAAAAAAACAAACAGACATGTTTTAAATGTGTCTATGCTGTCACTTGTCTATGACATCACCTGTGATTTGAAATGCAAATGAACTACTTTCCAATGGGAAATGTGTAATTTGCATATTGGGCCACATGTGCTCTCTAATATCCATGTATACTTTTGTAGCTTGGGCAATGAGTAGTTTTATTGTAGTGTTGCATAGTAAGAAGGTATACATATTGCAGCCATATATACACATTACAATTATACACTTATTATACACATTTTATACACTGCAATAAAAGTCCAATTTTTTTTTGGTGGGGGAATATTGCGATGGAGGCGTGATTGCATGCGGGGAGGGGGGCAGTGTCCAGGGGGCTCAAGCAAATGCTTGTCAGGGTCCAAGCAAATTTGGCCCTGCACTGGCTAATATAAACTTCTATTGCTGGAAAAGCTCAATGAGCCCTGCAGAATGCGTTGCTAACTCTTTAAACACTGAATAAACGTTCCACTCACCTGACATTTAGAGACTAGCTCTCAATATCATGAATTTATTCAGTTTTCTCTATCTTGTCCAGAGATAGCTTGATTTTGAATCGGCTCAAGGAGGACAGGTGACATACAAGTTATTTGGGGTTCAAAAGAAATGTAAAAAATTATATTCAGATACTGAGACTGTCCAACTGCTTCCTGATCCCTTCCCTGCAAAAATAGCAAAGCCGGTGTTCTGACAAAAAAACTCGAGCGAATTCTTCTGCACAGGCGCAGTAGAATTCCCTCATTGCGCACCACAGCTCATGCGCACAAAGTTACAGCTGTCAATCAGCCGTAACTTTGGCAGAAGAGCACACGGGAGGGGGGGGCTGCCTCATCTTGATGGGAGTTGTGATCACCACCATAGGCTCCTGTCTGTCCCCCTCTGTCCCCTGTGTGTGTTTTCCACTTACTAGCGTAGCATGTCACTGATAGAAGCTTTACCCATTGCTTGCTACGCTAGTAAGTGAGAATAATAAGTAAGACGCTTATACTTTACCTGTGAACGCAGCTGATCCGAAGGGGGCCAGAAGTGGTATGTGTCCCTCGCGCAGGCACTCTTCTGCCAAAGTTATGGCTGATTGACAGCTGTAACATTGTGCGCATGCGCTGTGGTGCACAATGAGTGAATTCTACTGCGCCTGTGCAGTAGAATTTGCTCGAGTTGTTTGTCAGAACACCGGGTCATCACCCCGGGCAATTAACTTTTATTCTTCTTGAACTCAATGCAAGATGTTTCATGTGAGTTTTATCTTTCCACCATAAATGCATTTTAACATCACCGTGGAAACAAGAGGTTATAATGAATCTTGGAAAATCTTTGCCTTTTTTTTTTATTGGATCTGGACTGATTTCAAATACAAGTTTGTGAGATGATCAATAAGAAACAATATTGAAGATCATGTCTAGCGGGAATTTATTTGAGTTGTCAGAGGTAGCTGGTGCTTATGTAAATTTTTTTTCTTTTTAGACTTATTAGTGTTTTGTAGAGAAATCCTTTCATGATCGCTATGTCAAGACTGTAGACTGAAAGCGAGAGTTAATGTAAATCACACTGTTACTGCAGAATGGTGTTATGTTCAGTTATTATGCGAGCAGTGTGATACAAAATAACCAGTAGTCATAATTTCTGTATATGTAGAGATACTTGGGTATTCACACCCTTTGCTCCAGAAGCTTTGGTTGTATGTCGTTCTAAGCCTATAGTGATGCATCCTATACCCTAAAGGACCAGAGGTGTGTAATTACGGATCTGATCCACACTTTTACTCCCATCTCCTTTCCTTTAGGATTAGGGACTCAAGATCAAAGAGATGGCGTAACAATGCCCATGATATTCTCTAGTTTCCCCCCAGGTTGAACCCGTTGGCTTGGAAATACAGAAGCTAGCCTCTTTAGCTGGTCCAAGTATTATGAGAGGGGAAGACAAGGTTAGAAATTTACGGTCAAAGACAGACTGAATAGAGTGGACAAGACTAAAACAAAATCAGGATTTAAGAATAAGTATAGTATGGCGCAGAACAGTAGGGATTTGAGAGCGTCTAGGACATTTCAGCATGGCTGATTTACCGCTGACAGTTCAGTGCAGCAGTTTGAACGTGGCCGCTTCATCGCGGCAATGTAAGTGCTGACAGTTCAGCGCTGAACTTTCAGCGCTTACACACGTACACCCCCAAATAAATTACCCCCCCCAACAGTGACCCCCCACAAACCCTAATAGTAATGTTACCCCCAAACCCTAATACTAAAATTAACCCGCAAACCCTAATACTAAAATTAACCCTAATACTAATGGTACCCCCAAACCCCAATACTAAAATTAACCCGCGAACCCTAATACTAAAATTAAACCTAATACTAATGCTACCCCCAAACCCTAATACTAAAATAAACCCCCGAACTCTAATACCCCTATTAAACATCAATAATACTCACCTTTATTGATGACCTTTCCCGCGATGACCTCTCGCACTATGAACTGGCCACCGCACCAGAGGGGGCGGGGAAGCGGCTGCCTTAATGCAGCCGCGATGAACTGTCCCATCCCCATTTGAGATGCAAAGAGTTTAGATAATTTGACATAGCTCCGTTGGTAAATGTGCCATCAGCTGTACCTATTCAAATCTTAGGGTCAGAGGTTTGAGTCCTGGCAGGGTCCAACTCAGTCCTTTATTCATTTGCAGTTGATGAAATGAGTACCATTGCATTGGGTAATAATATTGTTCATTATCCGCTGCCACCTCAAGGTAATTAAACAGCCGGTGAGCTGCAAACACCAGGAATGAATAGCTGAGCTGGTAAGACAGAAAAGTGGGACAGCTAATAAAGTTTGAGTTTTGCAGTTCATTTTTAATGCATCGTCCCCAAGGTGTGTAACTCATTATTACTACAGTTCTGTATTAATGTGCATCTAATATCTAATGGAATATCCAGTATCTGGGCTTACATTATGTGGTTGCTGTAGAAAGAAGGAAAATCCAAGAATAATGGCTCTGCTTATGGCAGTGGTTGAGGTGATATGAGATCTGTATCACACTTTACAGACTAGTGATGTTAGTCATGTAGGTGATGCAGATAGCTGTGCATAGCTGCTATATTTATGTTATATCAATATGCACTGGCAGACATTCCCTTTCCTTGATAGACTTTAGTTCTGTTTTCCTTTTATCTATTCACATCGACAAGGTTTCCAGGAGGTGAGCAGAGCAGAGTATTATCATTTTGAAATATGACGATGCTGCATGTGATTATAGCTTTATAACTATGTAATTGCTTTTTTTTAACCAACATGGAATATTAAAAATGGAACTGGATCTCTGTACCCTTTCAAACGCATCCATGTATAGTATGTATGATCGAAAGATTGGATCAACTGCATGCATTTTTAAATGGACGTTATTTAATGAAAGAATTCAAATAAAGTCTTTTATATAGCCCCCTTTGTTGTTTATAGGTCTATCGGGCGGGGCAGAATGAAGAGGACCCAGAATTCCAAACAACATGTCTGCCCCCTGATAGCCCAGCTACAGGTTGGCATTTTAAATGTGGCATTTATACTGAGCTTTTGTTAAGTTAGGGAGCCACCATTTTTTCTTCTTAGCTGCTTGTACAGTCATTACTCTCCTATGCATGGTGTAATTTCTACTTTTTTTAAGTTGGAGCCACCTCTTTTTTTTTGTCTTAGCTGCTACTACAGTCATTCATTTCCTAGAAGTGGTGCCATTTGTACTTTTGTTTAGTTGGGTAATTAAATAAAAACACTTCCAGCTGGTACAGTCATTACTCTCCGAGGATTGGTGCCATTTGTACTTTTATTAAGTTGAGGTGCCACCTCTTTTTTGTCTTAGCCGCTAGTACAGTCATTACTTTCCTAGGAGTGGTGCCATTTGTACATTTGTTAAGTTGGGGAGCCACTTTTTTTTTTCTTAGCTGCTGGTACAGTCATTACGCTACTAGGCTTGGTGCCATTTGTACTTTTTATATACTGGCATACATTGTCTGCTTGTTTCATGCTTAGCAAGCTGACTGTGAGTGACAAAGTATAGAGAGCACCGACCACATCCTCCTCTATTTTCAATTAGATCAAGTTGATAAAGATCACATGTCACTTAAAAAAGTGCAAACCGCTTTTTAAAAATGCCAAGTGTCTTTCTTATTTTAAATAGTGGTTGCTCTTTTAAAAAGAAAAAAAGTTATTTTTAAAGTTTAGTGACTTAAAAAAAATAAAAGGAAACAGTTTGTGGAATAAGTTAATTATAGCACTGTATTTTTCCAATTGCCGCCTGCATGGTACATAAACTGGATCCTAATAGGGCCTGGAATCTGTTCTAAAATCAGCATGAACTCATTATAGCTGGGCAA
This sequence comes from Pelodytes ibericus, assembly GCA_036172795.1. Taxonomy (NCBI): domain Eukaryota; kingdom Metazoa; phylum Chordata; class Amphibia; order Anura; family Pelodytidae; genus Pelodytes; species Pelodytes ibericus. The sequence continues at coordinate 60,685,251 of CM069867.1, forward strand.
ATTTAAGATATATGTCCCATTAACACAGTTAATTAATTTGAAACTCCCAGAGAAAAACAGCCTCAATATCACAAAGAAGAACTTGTAATTGCAGCTCTCTGAGTGTTTCATTTCCTTCTGTTCGATGTTCTACCTTAGAGAGTTATTAATGTCGTACAGAGTGGGGTGGAAGGGGTGTCCCAAAGATGCATGTTCCCCGTTACTGCTCCAAGCTGAGATTTGGGTAATAGGGCTTTTGAACAGAGAGGATTTCGCAATAGAAAGAGTCTTTATGGGTTTATTCTTCAAAAAGTGTGAAGAATAAAGACATTCGAGTTTTTACAGGCTCAGGACCATTACGACCAAAAAGGTGAATCACAGAGATTTTGTCGTCCCAAGTCCCATGTGTATCTGCAGCAGAGGCGTCACTAGGGTTGGTGTCGAGCGGTGCTTCCGCACCCCCCTCGGGGCGCCACTGATCTGCAATACTCTGAATCACAACTGGGTTTATTTGCTATAACTATAAAGTCAACTATGTTGCACTGATAAATGAACTGCTACTACCCAGCATTAATCACTGAGCTGAAAAGGTAGGCAAGGTAGAAGATAAGGCTGGTATTCAGCATTCCTTAGAATGCCATACTAATAATACAAATCAACTAAATTGCAATGTATCTAATACTCTGTTCGTTAACATTTGTGAAGATTAGGGAAACCATGTTTCAGGATGCTTTGGAAGCATTTCTGAGTCTGGCTATTCTGTTTATTAATGGGTAATTAAATATTTTTTTAAGGGTTAAAAAACATGCCCTGCTTCTACCAAGTGAACCCGACATGTATCTTAATAGATACACCCGGGTTTACTCTCAACTGTGTCTCAAAACTGAGACACAGTGGTGGGGATCCAGGCGCTCACTGACAGTAGTCAGGACGCACTTCTGCCAATCAGAGCAGGGGTATGCCCCGCTCGTCTTATTGGGGTTTGAATCGTCTGGTGATCTCTCTCTGCTAGTCCAGAGAGAGGCCCCTTATTTTTGCAGAGGAGGCTCTCATTATGTTAATGCTGTTCAGTCTCTTTTAAAGGACATTTAAACATTAAGAATTCCAGATTGTCTTCAATCAACGATAAAATTGCTCAGCTGTCTGTAGCAGGATTTAAAACACTTATTAAAGGGACTTTGTCAACCTAAACATTGCTCATACTGTGAACAGAGAATTAAAAAAGCAAATGCATACAATAAGGTATGTGTCTGTTATTGTCTCCTGCTTATGACCTCGTCTTGTGGCTTATTATGTAAATTACTTATCAAGGTGATGTCATAAGCGAGATACACAACAGACAAATTTAAAGCATACATTTCTCTCATTTCATGCATTTGCAGCAATTCTGCTAACACAATCACTTTCTCTTCTCTACACTCACAGTAAACGCAATGATTACGTTGACAGACTCCCTTTAAAGGTGTCTGTTAGAGACGTGGTGAGCTACAATGGCCTTGGACAATAATCCACTTTGCATACACTTTTTCTATGAAAAAAAAAGTTACCTGGCATAGCTAAAATTAGTCTATAACAAAAAACATTGAATTTCATGCAAAGTGGCAGCACTATCTGCCTGCAAATTGCTGTACATTACATTACTCAGTGCCGCATTTAGATGTAAATCTGATTATGCGAAATTGTGATGATATATTTGCCTTAAAGAGAAACAATAGAAAAGCTTTTTTCTAAAAGAGCCAGACAGGATTATTTGTCTGCAGTGCAAACAGGTGTCCATAAAACCAGTGAATACAAAACAAAATCATAATGTAATAATTAAAATAAAGTGAACATTCGACTGGAGGTCGAATAATCCATAGTCAGAGGTTTAAGCCTTTGAGTACCAGACATGTGCTTTCTATGACAAGTTAAAGGACAATTGCCAAAAGCACTATCATATGAACGTTGCAGCCCCTACTATATCTGGGAAATGTCCCTGGCGTTCTTCTCTGAGGGAGCAAGAGATCTGGGCACCATCCGTTTTTTTTTTTACTGGCTTCTGATGTGCAAGAGAGGGATGTGATATTTGCCCAGAGTCTACCTCAAAAGGGATGCTCCTCAGCTAGTTCCCCATTACCTTTGAAAGTGGTGGTGGTGAGAAACAAAGGAGAGAAAACTTGATAAGTAAAATAACCAGGATGGATTACAAGGCTTGGGGAAGGGGGGGGGAATGGATCCTCATACATACACCAATGGTGTTCAGGAGAGAATATGGCCAGGATCCCAGGAATGTTCCGTGTGTGGCGGCCGGATGTATATTCTTTTCTTTTTTTTTTTTACAATTTTCCAGGTGCTGCTGACCAGCACCAGTGGCTGTGATGTGTTTTTAGCAGCTGTTTGACAGCTGTTCTGGGTATGCTCTAAACAGCTGTACTCTAAGAGTTTACAGAAAGATAGGGGGGATATAAGGGGTGGAGCCTACTGATTTTTTCCCCATGCACAACCTAAGTCTATGCATTCAGCATAGATAGCGCAGACCGATTTATACATTGTGAGTCTGCTTGATACATTGTGTGTACGTCAATTTCGCCAGTATATGTTGGTCTAGAATTTAGCAAAAGGCCAGTGAGGACATCACAAATGTACGCATCCGAGGTGCAAGCATTGGAAGTTATATATACAATTCCTTTGATTTTTAGAACTTTGACACAGAGGTATTTTTTTTTTTATTAATAACCCCCATTGTATAAGTTGATGAACAGTACAAATACTCAGGGTGGTGGAGAAATAAAGTCCATGGTTGCCAACACCGGCCATGTTTCCAGGGACACATATTTGTTCCACATGCTGCAGAAAGAGCATGCAAAGTACAGTCCGGCAGTATGTAGGATTGATATACGCACTGACACAATCCTGTTACTTAATCATGGTAGGTCCTATGAGATCTCCACCCTGATTAATTAATTGGATTGTGTCTGTGCATATATCCATCCTACATACTGCTGGGCTGCACTTTGCATGCTCTTTCTGCAGCATATGGAAACATGGCCGATGTTGGCATCTATGCAGATTCTGTTTTTTGTTTTGCTGTATGTGCTCTCATTATGCTGACAATACCTTATTGATGTATCATTTTTGCGGGGGCTCATTTGCTCCCCGGAACTGCTGTGGCCCATTTAATTTAGGCCCAGCCATCATACCTTTAAATCAAATCGTTTTAAAAGTAGCCCATTTTTACATATCATAAATCAAAACCAAAACTATCCTGTCGGCTCACTAAGTGTTAAAACTGAAGTTAGTAACAAATGAGGATACCAAGTTAAGCCCCTAGACCCTTGGATTTAGTGTAATTATCAGCTGGGAAAGTCAGGCCAGTTAAATGACATCTTAATCCCCCACAAACACCAAAGTGCCAATAAGAACATGAATTGTATCACAATAAAGGGAGATCACAGGAGAGACCAGCATTTCCCATCCTAGACACCACCTCTCACATTTCATTTTTCTGTTCATTTTCTTAGCTCAGGTCATTGCTTCCTAATACTTCATTACCCGTGGATCTTATCAGCAGTCAGGAGAATTTTAATGAGCTGAGCTACAGTGTTTCTTTTAATTAGAGGCTATAAAAAAAAACTCACCTTAATCTTCACGGAGTTAGTTTTCTTTTACACTTTCACTGACTCTAAATTACAAAAAAAAAAAAAGAGCTGAATAAGGGCAAAGGGTGCGGCAAGCAGTGATAGGAGTGAGTGCAGTGGATATTATTACACTACTCAATAAAGAGAGAACTGCAGGGAATTAAGATGGGAATTTTAAATGTAAGGCCAAAGTAGCCGAGTTGGAAAAATTCTCCCGTTCAGCTGCATTGGAGAACTTTTCCAACTCGGCTACTTTGGTCTAAAAATTGAAATTCCCGTCTCAATTCCTTGACATTCTCTTTTTATTGAGCAGACCCTTTAAAGGGAAACTGTTTTGGGAAGAAACTGTACTGCTGTATTATCTTTATTTACCTTGTTATTCACTTAACTATAACGTGACCCTATAAACGTGACCCTATAACGTGACCCTATAACGTGACCCTATAACGTGACCCTTTAATTTCCAAAGTGATGACTGGCGCCACATTATCATTTTACGATGTTCTAAAACCACTGAAACATTTTTTGATGTGTTTTACGTGCAGTTTCTTTGTATGTTATACATGTGTTTGATAGATGTGAAATTCCATTACTTTTACTTGAAAACAATTGACAGTTCTCCTGTAATTTTACCTTGAAAATAGTTTCACCGGGGCTTCTAAATTCAGTGACATCCAAGACGGAGGGGCTGGGGGGGGAGAGATCCGGAATGGTGCAATACATTTTATTTAGGGGAAAGTGGACAAAGTGCGCTAAGACTGTACACAAAAGTAATACTTAACTAAAACCAATGAGGTATGGATGAATGTCCTTAATATATAAGCATATCTATAAAAAGAACGGAAAACTGCACATGGGACAGGATCAAAACCATATAAGTGTATATAAGTGTATATATAGAAGCGCCCACTTAAAGGAGCAGATCACTGCTCTATTTCTGGAATCAAGAAAAGACCCTTGGGTGGGTGTTCAACAGATCCTCCTCTCCTCCAAGCAATATGAAGCAGGGAAAAAGATCCAGTTAAGAAAGTATACAAACGCATTAAAATAACAAATATCAAAGTTCTTCCATGGACATCACTAGTGATATGGACTGTTAAGGTCCCTCCACAAGCCGTCTCTGCAGAGAGCTACCGGCATCCAGCGGAACCAGCAACGAATAAAAAGTCCATGGAGCAAAAAAATAAAAGTCCAAGATGAACAATCCAGCTCCGGTGATCACTTTTCTATCTATATTATACATTTTGTTTGCAGTTTTTAGGACATAGTAAGTGCTGAGGAAGCAACTAATACATCAGATCTGATTCTTTTTGTTTACTTTACATGTTGTAGCACTTAAAGAATATAACAATACTCTGTCGCTGTAGTTGGCATTGTCTCTTTAAAGGTATCAGTGAAATAAACTATGTGCAGTGGTCACACTGTAGCACAGAATATAAAGCTCTCAGGCTAGAGAGAGCCAGTCCTGAGGATTAAATACTCAGAAAGACTTACCACTAATTTGAAAATAATGAGATTTACCATCTAACTTAAACCTCCATATCATGTCAAACTATATAATAATTTTACAGATTTTTTATTATTTTAAACCAGCGACGCATAGAGCACCCATTGCCTTGCTGTGCCTTGTATTCTCTGACCTGTTCAGAGCTGTTTCCTCCTGAAGACACATCTATGGAAGGGGAGGAATACATTCACGGAGAAGCCTAGCAATCATCACTGCGGGAGAGGGGGAAGGGGGAGAGATTGCTAATGGCTGCTTTGTGAGATACCTGATGGTTTAGTGACAGTGATAATCGGATGCACAATGCAGGGAAGTGCACACCCTTACAAGCACACTACTCAATGCAAGAGCCATGACCTGCATTGAACAGTGGGTCAAAGCCTACTTAGGAAGTGTGTGCACATTCTATGATAATATGTAGGCCTCACTGCGGTTGTCGACCAGACCTTCGATAGAGGTGAGCTATGGAGATCATGACCACGCTGATGGTACCATATCCTGACATCCTGAAGTAAATAGAATTCATGTGTCCTGGAGGAAATCAGTTAACTAATCACATGGGTTCTGGCAGATCCCCTCTGAGGAGCTCTTCCCTTCGGATTCCTGAATCTCTGAATACCTGGAGCAAAATATCTTCTCTACCTTTAGAAGATAAAGTTGTCAGTTGCATTTGCACACACACATAGCCACTATAACTTACAGTTCATCATGCAAAAAGGATTATGCCTATGGATCGTATACCCTGTAATACATAAATTGTTTTAGAACTTATCCCTATCTGCTAAGATCACTGTGGGTCACAGAAAAATGCAACACTGCTTAAGTGTAGTAGAGAAGGACCCTGGATTTGTTTCCCAAATATCACTAGCACCAACACTATGGAGATCCCTGTATGATCTTAAAAAAAAAAAAAAAATGTGGGTAATAATCTGGAGATGGTTGGAGTATGGGTAGATGTTTGTACACATGCTCATGGAATGCATGGGGGTGTATTTTCACGAGAATTACCTGCCCTCCCCCAGAAAGTGATGCTCTGAGCAAGTACCATATTGTGTAAGCGTGGAGTTAAAGGGCAGATTAGTTAATTGAATGGGCTAAATCATCACTCATGATCCACTGTTTCATGAAGTCTCCATGTAATAAACACGTGTTTTGTAATTAGCTTTCGGAATGCAGATTACAAGACAGAAATCTTTACAAATAAATAATTCCGTCAGATGTAGCCTTTTCCCTTTTAAGTGCTTGTTTTGTGTTAGTTTTGTTAGTAAAGATTTATTGCACATTTAAAAAACATCCCAACAACACCTTTATTTTCTGCCTGTGTTTTGGTTCTATGGCTTACAGATGATAAATCTTCCTGATCTGGTGTCTACACTGGTACTTTGCAGTTACAGAGCAAATTGATTCCCGCAGGTTTCAGCGGTGATAGAGGGGTTATCACAGACAAGCAGCTTAGGTCTATTGTTATCTGCAGACTGGCCACTCACAGTGATCACGCTGGGTGAATACGGAGGATTAAAAGTGACATCATCTTCACTTGGATCCATTGCCAACGTATAATAAAGTAGCTCTCTCATCATCTGAAAAATTATTACAATAAGCTGGTTTTAGAAATATTTTTTTAAAAGATGAATACAATGCCCCTATACCATTCTATTAAAAACTAAGATGTAATTAATAAATTAATATCTGAATATATGACTCTCTTGCAGCGTGGAGCTGCTGCACAATAGTTTTTATTCACAGTTTTAGACTGTTATAGCAGCTTGAAGTTCATCTAACAGTGTCACATCACATACCAAACATTCGGCAGTGTGTGTCCCTGGATGCGAGTGGGCGGAGCCAAAAGCGGCAAGGTCAAGTGATGTTGCGTGACCCATTAGGCTCCAGACTTACCGGTACAAGGACAGTACAGGAGTGTGGGTTCAATTCTTCGGTGTTTAGACTGTGGATGTCTAACAGACGAACACCATTTAAATACAAGGGGGGCTATTCACTAAAAAGATGAGTTGCAGGTAGGGTTGCCACCTTTTCCTAAAAACAATTACCGGCCAGTGAGGGCAGAGCCACAAAGGGGTTTGGTTACAATGGGTGGAGTCGGTCAATGTCTCTACCAGATTAAGCTTCAGCCTCCTTGGTACAGGTACCGGGTGCCTGGAGCTCAATTCAGAAAAAGAATTGTGGATATTTTTAAGCACATAACCCCTCATATCAGGGAACCGCTGATATCTCCTTATGTTTTTCTCTGTTTCCCCATCTCCCCTTGTGTCTGTCTCTCTTTCTCCATCTCCCTTTATGTCTGTCTCTATTTCGCCATCTCCTCTTGTGTCTGTCTCTCTTTCTCTATCTCCCCTTTTGTCTGTCTCTCTTTCCCCATCTCTCCATTTTTCTGTCTCTCTTTCCCCATCTCCCCTTTTGTCTGTCTCTCATTCCTTTTGGACTATTTTTACCTTTTTATTACCTTTCATGCAATTAATATTAATAAAGGTATGTTTGCATTTTACCTTCTGTTTCTGTCTGGTTCCTGGTCCATAACAATCTCTTTCCCCGTCTCCCCTTTTGTCTGTCTCTTCCCCATCTTCCCCTAGGTCTGTATCTTCCCCATCTCCTTTAGGTCTGTCTCTTTCCCGTCCTCTGTTTTTTGCTTCTCTCTTTACTATCCTTAGTTTTTGTCTGTCTCTTTTCCATCCCCAGTTTTTGTCTGTCTCTTTTCCATCTCCAGTTTTTGCCTGTCTCTTTCCCATCCCCAGTTTTGCCTGTCTCTTTCCCATCCTCTGTTTTTGCCTGTCTCTTTCCCATCCCCCGTTTTGCCTGTCTCTCCCCCATCTAGCCTTACCTGTGCAGCAGCTCCAAGTTGTTCCATACCTGGGAGCTGCAGTGTGGTCCTGTGTGTCAGTCTCAGCATTACCTCGCACTTCCTGTGCACGGTGAAAGCTCAGAGCATCGGAACCTGCTGACCAGGGGGTAACCCTAGTTGCAGGTGAGATGAGGTGAGCTCAGGTGAGAGGCCATCTCACCAATTTAGCCAATGATTGCGCGGGGACAAACCCGGTGAGTTTGCTTTGCAGGAGGAAGCTCAACAGGTTTGTCCACGCACAACATATAGATAAATTGGGAAGACAAAATATTGATCTCACTTCAACTCACCTGTTAGCGAATAGCACACAATGTTCAGTCAAGTCAGGACAGACACGAATTTGGTGAGACAGAGGCACCAAAAAACAGGATGGGCAAATTCTGGACTGGTGACAGCTATGTGGTCATCAAGCATTTTCTCCTCAGCATTCTAAAAGTGATGTCAGTAGTTGGTGAGGAGCTTGAATACTTTTATCAGATTTAAATAGTTAAAGAAGCTATTCTCTGCACCTTTTTAAAAAACACTTTTTGTTTTGCTTTGCTGAAGTATAACTGTAACTTTAAGGTTGCTGAAGCTTGACAGGTAAAGTTCAATTGTTTCTTATTTCAGTAATATTACTAATATTCGCAAGCAGGAATAATAAAGATGGAAAGAACCAAGCCCAAATGGACTCACTAGTTGTTGGTGCTCCTGACCATTTGTAATACAATCTTACTGGTTGAAATATTATATGTTTTGTTCTATTCTTCTGATGCCAACAGCAATCATTGAAAGAGCCATTAAACTATAAAAATAACTTATTTTTTAATATGAGGAAAGCTATCTTCAATTTGGGCCTAGTTGTGAAAACTATCCAGTATACAGTTTAGAAGATGTATTCTATTTTGCACCAGACTACAGACTGCTCCATTTATTGACTGCCACGTACTGTTTCTGTATTTGATACAATCAGTACAGTTGATGCTAACTATTTATTTTGTACCAGTTTCATTTTTAATTGAACTCTCCCTCTGTGGTTGTAGAAACATAGAATGTGTCGACAGATAAGAATCATTCGACCCATCTAGCCTGCCCAATACTTTCATTAGTCCCTGGCCTTATCTTATATTTAGGCACAGTGTATTTTACTGTTTTATTATAATTAGGATAGCTTTATGTCTACCATGGCATGCTTAAACACATTAGCTGTATCAAACTCTACTACTTCTGCTGGAAGGTTATTCCATGCATCCACTATCGTCTCAGTAAAGTAATACATCCTGATATCACTTTTAAACCTTTGCCCAACCAATTTAAGGTTATGTCCTCTTGTTGTGGCAGTTTTTATTCTTTTACATTTACTCTACTATTTAACTGTTTTGATTTCCTTTATGTATTTGCCCTGAAATGTGATTCCCTGAATTCTGCCCTGAATCCTAGAGCCCTGCTATGGTTCTGCACTGTCTTTGAGCCTTGTTAAAGAGTTTCCCATTTCATGCTTCTGGTTCCTCTTGTCTCTTGCTGTAATTCATTTCTGGTTTCCCTGCTGTTTGTTATTATGTTCTGTACCATTCCAAATTTTACTTGTTTCCTTCTATCTTGTTACTTAGCTCCTATTTAAGTGTGCTCCACCTGTTTCTTGAGTTTTTGGTTACTCTTTAGTCAGTCCTGATACAGGCTTGTTCTATATGTCTGTTTCCATGTTATTCAGTTATTATATTTAATTACTAGTTTGTTAGTTATAGTGTAATCGCCTTGCCATATTGTGAGGTACCTTGACGCTGGTTGGCAAGCTAACATCTTATTTGGTTAGGTCCTATATTTATGTTTGTATGTTTCTGTTCCTCTTTCCTTGTAGCCCCTGAAGATCTTGACTCCTCTCCTATCCTCATGTCCTAGCTTTGTTCACCTTATGAAGCATCTGAGAATTGAGGCTCCTCAATCCAGCCCTTGTGTTCCTTAACCCTTACCCCAGTCCTCTCTTTGTTGTCCTGTGTTTGTTTTGTTGTCTTTTTAGCTTATGCTTTACTCTGCTCATGTTTGCTTTAGTTCTGCCTGTGCTTCTTAGTCTGTTCTGTAGCCAAGCACATTGTATTCAGTTTATTCTGTGTCTGCTCTGCTTGGTTTATTTGCATCAGACACCTCCCTATCCTATCAAGGTTGTGTCCCATGCCTGCTCCAGGATGTCTGCAGGGTTCCTTCATTTTCCAACCTCAGCTATACTGAATACACAGCTGCTTCGACAGGGTCCTGGAATGTGGACGAACAAACTTGGGACCTCAAGTCTCTGGGGTAGTGTGGTTACCCTGCACCAGGCCCTGTGTCTCCACATTCTCGCACAATGAACTCCTGAACTCGGGTCGCTCAGGATCAGGACACCGTTCATAACAAACAATGTCCTCAGATGTTGAGATTATTTAGAAATATTCTATACTTTGCCCTTGGATTTGCTGTAGGGTAAGGTGTTCATGATTGGAGAAAGAAAAAGAATATAAAGTCACAGATTTGAGACAAAAGGGTTGTCTGACAAACAGCGCGTGAGCTGTAAAGTGTAGACAAGCAAGGGAAGATATTTTGAGATATCTAATTTGATAACCACAGTCAGTTCAAATAATGTTCCAGATTCTCCTGTTAGCACAGGTCCCAGATGAGTTTCCCAGATCGAGTATTTGCTTAGTTAACTAGTTTTTGGGTTGTCAAATAAGACATTTTGCCTATGCAATGCTTTCATCTCTCTTTACTGAAATGAAGAAGAATTTTTCCTAATATTTTACAGACTGATATTTATTTACCCAAACTGTATCTCCCCCATTTAGACTTGAGGCTGTTAAATCTTTTATCTTTGTGGAATTTATTCACATATTATTTCCTGAATCAAAATAATTTTACATATAGTTTGTTTGCCCATAGCAGTCTCAAAACATTAATGCTGATAAGTTTTGGACTCTATCTTTCCTAACAACATGTCTGAAGACCTAAATATTCGGTTATCCTCCACTATACCACCTACAATAAAATGACTGACCTGGACCAATACTTGGAGAGTAGCACTGCAATTTTGGGCTACATTTTGAAACCAGATCTTCAGTTCACCTCCATTCACTATTTAGTGAATGTACCACATAGTATTTTTGTACGTCTGTATTGCAGTTTTTCTCTTTATTATATTGCAATTATTCTTTATTACTTTCACTCTATTTTGTGTGTTCTAGAATCTTGTTTTAAAGTGCGCATATTTAAATAAAAGTACTTTATGCGTCCCGAACTCTGTATAGTTAGTATTTTGTTTGTCTCTTTGTTATTTTGAAAATCACAGCTATAAGACATCAATGACTAATGCATTACATATGTGACAATAGTATTACTACTGGAAATGATCATAGATTCAAATCTATTACTATATATCCTCTGCAATGCCTCAAAACGCGTGATCAACATGAACTCTTGCTTCGTCTAAAGAGGGAGACATTGGTCTACAATTTTTTTTTTGTTGTAAACCATTAGTTATACTTGTATCAAGATGTTCTCTTAATATATTCCCGAGTGTCCGATTTACTGATCGCAAAGATTAAACAGTAACTCACTTAATTCTAGCTTGCCTTCATTTTCGGTTCTCGTCTCCAAGACTTCAAGAAATTGTGTTAAATCCCCACTTGTTTCCTAACTTCTTTTAGAGATCGTATAAGCCTACTCTCAATAAAAAGAGAAGCTTCTCCCTTGTTATGCCATTCAGTGCCTCGTAAACTTCAGCTGTGTTTTATTAGCTTCCACCCCACAAATCTTATGCTTTTATAAAGCAATCTATCATTGTCACAACAGAAATCTATATGGAAACTGGTCACGGCAGATAACATTATCTTAAGATAGTGACTGTTCTAGTGGTCTGGTTCTTTAGACCATTTGAGCTGTGTGTCACCAGCTCCGATCTGTAACTTCCAAGATAAGAAATAGACAAACTTTAGTGCACCAGTGACCTTAATGGAAGTTATAATCAGGAATAGGATTATGTCTGACTTCAAGGGGTAACCCAGAGAAGAGGGCATACTGTATAGAGCATGCAACTTCCCAGCACTCTGTGATAATGATTTTATTCCACGACAGGCCTGTGATTAATAAAATAATTACAAGGACACGTCACTCGTGTTTTCTGGTGGTTTTGGGGGATCTGGGTGAGATCTTGCCCGTTGCACCCATTTCGTATATTGTGTTATTTTAACACCAACGTTGAAAAACCTACCATTTGTGGGTGCAATTCTGCAATCTTTCTTAAATACCAAGGCTGACAGCAGGACCTGAGAATAGTTTAAATAGGTGTTAAAGGGACTGTATCACCTAAACATGGCTTATAATGTGACTGTAGAGAATAAGACACATGATTGAAAATGATCTATACATTGTGTTAGCACAATTGCAATCAAATTCCTAAATTGGGATTTTGTTTTTTTAAAGTCTGTGGATTCTCTGACTTATGACATCATCTGTTTGCCAGTGAAAACCATTTAATTTGCATATCAAGCCACAGGGGATGTCATAAGCTTGCGAACGAGTCTTCGCAGACACATTTAAAACATAATTTTCTCCTAATTTAGGCATTTGCTTGCAGTTTTGCTAACACAATGTATAGACAATATTCAATCATTTGCATGACATGCGCAGTAAAAACAGATGATACAGCCCTTTAAGCGGTTCTGTCGTCATACTGACCGTGTAACATAAGATCTATTCATTAAACAGTGAACTAATTATAATTTTTCATACAATGGAAACTGATAGACTGTGGTGACCAGTTTGCAAAAATAAGGCCAAAATAGTAGAGTTGGAAAAATAGACAACTTTGAGAAATAGTCAAGCCCAGCTATTTTGGTCTTAATGTTGTAACTTGGATGTTAGTTCACATATGTCATATTAATGTACTGGCCCATTTCCTGCACATCCCTGGTACAGTAAGTCAAAATTATCGGTAAATCAAAAACAAAACAAAGTAGTCTATTTTCTTGTGCATCCCAGCTGAGGCATGGCAACTCGAAATGGGTCACCAGAACAGAGCCAGAGCTGAACCTCCACCTCCAGGAGAGTTCTTTGCCCGCTCACTTAGTCCAAACATCTCGATGGGGCCTACCAAAAAAGGGCTGCCGATACCGAAACGGCATCCACCTCCAAGGCTCAGCACCCAGCTAGCCCCCAACCACTACTAGAAAGCTGGAAGGAGGCATTCCATCACCTGCCTACAAAAGCAGATATAACGGACATCGTTGATAGAGCTATCCAACCGCTCCGATTAGAAATTACGGGACTCCGTAAAGAACAGGTGCCACTTACCAGAGATACAGTCGATGCCTTAAACCAACATGTACAGCTCCAAGAGTATCAGATCTACTCGTGTAGCCACAAAGGCAACATCAGGGTAAGAGGCATTCCTGAGGACACCCCTCCTAATGAGTTGCAGCCCATGGTACAAGGCCTCTTCGATACCATCTTGAAGAGGGGCCCAGGCAATTCTGTTGAACTCGAGAAGGTTCATAAATTACAATGCTTTAAACCAATGGGGAAAACGGTCGCGAGAGATGTGGTCTGCACACTGCACTATCCTAACCAACGGGATGCCATACTCCAGGCTTATCAGAATATAACTCCATTGCAGTTTGCCGATACTGCAATATCTGTTTTTTTGCTGACCTGTCCCGAATGACCCAGCACAACCGCGCTGAGGGCTCTGGATTACTCCTATTACTGGGGTTCACTCTTTGCCTTTATAGTGAAAAAGGACAATACGTCTCATATATTGGGCCATCCAGCGGTACTACCCTCCTTCCTGAGCGGCCTCAGACTGCCTAATATCCTAGTGCCTGAATGGTCCACACCAACTACGTTCCCGGCTCCGTTGCGGACTCTGACCATGGACTTGGCACCCCCGGAATAGAATACAGCCCGCCCATCTCAGTATGCCAGAAACTTTGCTTCGTTTGGACTCTCTCTGCTAACCCTACTAAGTGGCCGTCGGCCTGAACATAGACAGTGAAATGAGTGTTTATCCTGCTGAAGTTCTTGTAATTCCTTTTATCTTTGTGCGATGTTTAGCTTATACCCTTCTTGCACACTGCAGAACCACTATTTACCTGTGTCTCTACCATGATATTGTTGTCTACACGCTACCTGTAGAAACTCTTAGTTTCATGTCCGCAGATTTGCCGGTAGTTCAGACTCGGCACCACCGGGCATTCTCCACCCAATCCCGATTTGGGCACGAAGGGAGACTCCAGTCGTTTTGGCGACTTACTGCCCCTTACTCTCACTTTTCCTTGATTCACTTTCCCCTCCTATTTTTTCATCCCCCTTTTTTTCTCTCTATCTTTCCTTCTTCTCCTCCCCTTCTTCTTATTTTTCCTGTTATTTCTCCCACCCTCTTCTTCCCTTCCTTCTCTTTTTCGCTTCTTCACCTTCTCTTTGAAATACTTTCATCACTGTTTTGTTACCTTCTACCACCAATGATAATCTGTTATCTGCCATATATTTTATTATCTCATTATTTTGTGATAATAATTTGTATAAAACAAAAAATACTTTTTTTTTTTTTTTTTTACAAAAAAAAATTAAATACCCCCATCTATACCTCCTTGCCCACAGAGATAGCAGCAATATTACAAACCTTACCCTGAAAAATCAGGACTGGAAACAATTTCTGGAAGCCATTCATTAATACAGCTTCCTTAACACAAGAACAAAATCAATTGTCCAATATAATATTAATGTCTTATATACGTATGTATTATTAAGTCTCTGATCTGGCAGTTTTAATAGACTTGAAAATATTATCTAAAAGGAAAAGTGGAGGAGTTTAATGCTGGAAGGCAAAGAAGACACCCAGTGCAAAGACGAACAGGATACAGGACAGAAAAATGGATTAAAGTTATCACATTTATTTGGCTTAGGGTCAAAACAATCTTCTAGCATGATGGAATAATATTGTACTACACACAACTTTCTGCTCTACCTAGTATTCCGTTTGCAGACTTTCAGCCCTTTAATTTCACTCATTTTTCCAATAACAGTCTGCAAACATTTTTCTGTGTATCTATTTTTGTGTATTTTATTTCATTATTTAAACTGCATTAACTGCAGAGATAACCAAGGTGAAATTCCAAAGAACACCACATCACCCTTGGAAAAACAAAAAATGAAATGTATATAAAATATATATAAAATGTAAATAAAGTTGTTGTAGTACAGATTGTGATGTTATTATCTCACTGTAACATGGTCACAAAATTCATTTTTCGACATTTAAAAGGTACAGAGAGCAAAACATTTTTTAATGAATTATGCAATGGATGTAGCCTTCTGTTAAAGGGATCTGTCCAGAAATATACAACTTTAAATTACATGCAGTCTGCATATAAAGAATAATAATGGAATATATTATGGC
Organism: Pelodytes ibericus; assembly: GCA_036172795.1. Classification (NCBI taxonomy): domain Eukaryota; kingdom Metazoa; phylum Chordata; class Amphibia; order Anura; family Pelodytidae; genus Pelodytes; species Pelodytes ibericus. The sequence continues at coordinate 60,700,610 of CM069867.1, forward strand.
TTAGTGGGAGAGGACAGGTTGGCTTTTTTTTGCCTGTGGCAAGGTTTAGACAGTCCTTTTTCATGTGAGGAGTGTTACCAATTTGACCCCAGAAGTCTGTTAAAGCGACAGTATCACCTAAACATTGTTTAATGCAAATGTAGAGCATAAAAATAGATTGAAAATAATTTATACATTGTATTATCAAAATTGCAAGCAAATGCTTACATTAGGAAGGAAACAATGTGTCTGTGGAGTCTTCTGCTTATGACATCACCTGTGGCACGGAATGCAAATTAAGTGCTTTAAAATGGGAAATGGGTAATTTGCATACCGTGCCACAGGTGATGTCATATACAGGAGACTCCACAGACACATTTAAAACACATTTTTCTCCTAATTCAGGCATTTGACGTTTTGCTAATTTGGTTATTATAATTCATTTTCAATCATTTTGCTCTACATGCACAGTAAAAAAAATGTTCATGTGATACAGACCCTTTAACAAAACAATGGTGGGCTTACAAATGGGTTGTAAAAATCTGGCCAATATGTAGGAAATATTGGGCAAGTTGGAGAATGTGTTCTACTGTGGCTATTTTGGCCTAAATTGTGCAACTTGGTTGATTCACCACAATGTTATCACTCATACGTGATAATAGGTATTTGCCAAAGCTTTTTTTTTTTTTTTTACTCTGCAGATACTGTTTTGCAGAAACAGTAGATTGTCCAGTGCCACCTCCGCTATGAATACCACACACTACTGGGGGTCATGTACTAAACAAGTGCAGTGGGGAAAAAAAGTAGGTAAAACATGAGTAAGGGGCAATTTACGACTATTTATAACATTTTGCGCTTTTTACCCCGATTTGTGCCTCTTCCGTTTATTTTTATTTGTCGTGTATTTTTCGTTTGCGCTAAAAAAATTGTGAATTAGACCAGCAAGCGCTATCAAAAGAGGTAGAAAAAATATTAGCAAACCTGTTTTTATTCGCAATTTGCTTGTATTTACTATTTGAGTGTTAAATGTTTAGTACATTGCACAAGGAGCAAAGCGCTAAAATAGTTTTGCCCATAAAATACATTTGCGTTTTTTTTATTACATGCCCCTCACTGTGTACCCCTTTAATTGTACCTGAAAAAAAAAATCAGTCGGTAGAGTTAACCCTGAAAACAATTACCAGGACTTCTAAGTGAAGTCTATATGCATTTCATGCAACAACAAAAAAAAAAAAGCACAATAATTATGATAAAGAAAGGAGTGTCTCTTTAAAACAAAATAAAAAGTTTTTTGTGGACATTTAAAAAAAAAAAGTATTGTAAGAGTTCCTTCATTTCTAGATTCAACTATGGGAAGAGCAGACTGGCTATGGCAATTGGTGGCATCTACCCAACTGTAATTCTCAGTCTGTGGACTATAAATTAAGAATATATGTAACCAATCTTATTCCTTAATTCACACAAGACACAATGGATGCCCTTCATAAAGAAGGGAGCTCTACCATTCCGCTGTGGTACCTGGCTTGTGAAAGCCAATGTCCAATCATTACACACCAGTATCAATCACACCCGGAAATCAATTCTGTTAAGTTAATCAGAAAACTAACATACAAATCATAAAACTCTATTAGTTCTGAAGAAAAAGCCAAGTAATGAGGAACCAGTAAGATTTATAAGCACATCCAGTTTCCAAAGTCAAGAAGTCATTAAGATTATTAATAGACATTGGAACATACAGAAGGGAGAAGAAGACATGTGTAATCGCTTGGGATGTTGTATAATTGGACAGTGTATAGGCAGAGGGCCAACAAGCATCAGATGTTGGATCCCGGCATATAATACACGCTATTATATTAGTATCACGTGTTATGGCTTTGTGATGTCACACCAGGAAATTAAAGTATAGATCTGTTAAATTAAGAACATAGGCAGACCAGTAAATAAGAGCATAGGCAGACCAGTAAATAAGAACATAGGCAGACCAGTAATTAAGAGCATAGGCAGACCAGTAATTAAGAACATCATAGGCAGACCAGTAAATAAGAACAAAGGCAGACCAGTAAATAAGAACATAGGCAGACCAGTAAATAAGAGCATAGGCAGACCAGTAAATAAGAACATAGGCAGACCAGTAAATAAGAGCATAGGCAGACCAGTAAATAAGAACATAGGCAGACCAGTAAATAAGAACATAGGCAGACCAGTAAATCTCTCACAATAAAATGGTACAACAAATCAGGCGAAAATATTATGTGTATGGGTAAAATAGAGACAAGTGGAAGAGATTATACTTCAGTTACAATAATCTGTCCAATTCCTTTCAACTCTGAGGATATTTCTATTAAAGTAGAAAAAGTGTGTAAAAAAAAAATAAAAAATAAAAATATATAAAATCTCAGTTTGTCGACCTCCATATGTTTTAAACCCTAGACCTGGTGCTTCTTCAACTGGATCTTAATGAGGATTAAGTGACCTTCTGCCTGATTAATACTGTTTTTCTGATTTATTCCCAAATAAACAATGAAACAAAGATGAAGAGAGCATATTTAATAAAAAGTTCATTATTTGGAAGTAGGTATGTGATAAAACAATGCTATACTGAGCTAGCTCAATGGGTAATGTGCTGACTATATCATCTCTTCAATTCTCTAGGTGGCAGGTTCACTTCCTGGGAGGGTAACTCAATCCTTCATGCTTTTGAGGTAGATAAAATGGATATCATTACACTGGATAATGATAACATACCTGGATATTGGGTAAACATAATTTCCCCAGGATGTACTTGGTTAAATGCTGTGCTGTTCTTATTTTACAGAAGGAGTAGTATATACCTGGACTAACCTTCTAGTAGATGTAACCCTAAGGAGATAGAGAAGTTTACAGAGTTGGCTGTTTGTTGCGAACAGGTGTTTAAAGGACAACGGTAGCAAATTGATATACTTATCTTTAATTGAAAGATTGTATCAAGGGTAGATGCTTTATAGAGAAATTCTTTAATGAAATAATCGTAATTAAATGTCTTATTGAGCCATCTTTACTCCATATAGTTCTCTCGGTAAAGAATCTCTAGAATCTTGGTTCAGCTCATCATCCCCCCTGGTTCAGATAAACAAAGATCTGAAGCATCTCCCTAAAGATTCTAAATACAATGTTTGCCTCCTGTTAGAGCTGTATGGAGCAAAGAGGGCTCAAAAAAGGTCACTTATTGGTATGCTTTCAGTAAAGCATTTCTATATACAATTCTTACACTTGATGCAATCTTTCAATTAAACAGAACTACACGTTTTGCTACAGTTGTCCTTTAAAGTAACATAAGCCAATTTGCTTTTCTTTTTTAATCTGCTTCTATGCCTGAGAACACATTGACTTTTTTATACAGTTGAATTTTAAACAACATTTCATTGTCAAATAAATTCTACTTCTCGTGTGAAACCAAGGGGAGATGTCACCGTGAATCAGTGTAGCAAAAAAAAACAAAACTGTGTTATCACCCCTGGCTAGTTAGGGTTAATTTACATCAGCAAGTGACCCTAGAAGTGTTTGCATCTGATCTTTCATGTAACAGTGGTTTCCTTCTGCCCTGTACTTAATCCAGTGACTGTGAACACAGAGCCCCTCCCCTGTGCTGTCTAAGAATGCGGTATAAAACATTTATTAAACGTGATGTAGCGGAGAGAGAGATGCGGATAATGAATATATGTTTGGCAAACGTGTCATTACTACACCTTGTAAATAGTTTACTGCATGTGTTATGCCCAATATACATGCTGTAATTTACATCACACTGATAAATAGAACATCCCTGGAGAGACTAATATTGCATTGAAGCTCGATAAACCAGCCCCCTTCAGCTCTAAGGGTGTAATTGGGGATTCTATCTTCTGCTTGGATGGGCTTATTAGATCACGTTTATTCGACCCCTCCTGCCTCCCCCCCTCCACCAAATTACAGCCTGAACGGTGCACATTATGTTTTATTGACCAGCTTATAAGTTCCCAGGCAGCAATCTTACCTTGTCAGCATGTCAAGTCATCTCTATTACATTTAACACCCGTCATGCTGAGCCAACAACTCCAGTGAAAATCCCCAAGCCACAGATCGGGATGAAAACCATATATATCTCCATTAATGAGGGCAAAATTCCTGGTGGGGAGGGGGGGGGGGGGGGGTGACAGTATGATGCCCCTCTTTGGGGGAAAGGAGGGATGAGATGCTCAATTAATAATGCTGATAAATGTGTTTCTGTTCATATTTAACATGGCAGTATATTTAGTTCTGCAAGAGTTTTATTAGCTTTATAAAAAAAAAGTGTATTTCCTGTTCTCTATGTGTGTCTACATATATATATGTGTGTTTGTGTGTCTATATGTATATATATATATAAAAAATCCAAGGTGTGATGCACTCAGCCAAAAGGAGATATCAGATGAATGGCCGGGTGCTGTGCAACTATATCGATAGAGATCCAAGAGAAAGCACGCACTCACGGGGCTTGTATGCAAAATAGTCGATGTTTTAATTACTCACAGTAACAATGTATCAGCATGAGCATATGATCAACGTTTTCGGTCCACACTGTGGACCAGTATCAAGACCATATATATGTGTGTGTGTCTTTATATATATATGTATATATTTATGTACTGTGTTTATTTAATATACAGTAGACCACCTTAACCTTTTCATCCACGTTTTGAATGAGATTTTGAATTCATTTTGACTTCATGAACCACAAAAGGTTTTAAATTAAAAACCGATAACCAAATTCAAGCATTAGTAAAAAAACGTGTCAACTGTTAATAGGCGTATATCAGCAACAGGTTATATTTCTGCCAAAACCATAATCTTGGGGACCAGAAGAGATTCAACTAGTGATGTCATATAAGAGAACCTTTTTGATTTTGGGACAGTCTGGGGGCAACACCAAAATCCTTGAGGCATATTAGTTGGACCACAGTGGACAATGGGATGATTAGTTAAAAAAAGGCCAGTGAAATAATTGTCACAAGTAATGAAATATAGTCAACAGTTTACTACACTGCCCTCTAGAGCAGGGGTGTAAAAGTGCAGAACTCCAGCTTTTGGAGGACTATATTTCCCATACTTCCCCACCCCAGCATTTCATGAGCAATATAGATCTTTAGCAGATGGAGGACAGCAGTTTGTCGCTAGAGTGTAAGCTCTGATGATTAACACTTTCAACTTAGTAGTAATTACTACTAATTTGTATCCTTTTCACAGTTAATGGCCTACTGCTCATTAATAAACATTTTTAGAGAAATCTTATTACACTTATAATGGAGTGCACTCTTCTCCACTCCCTTACACAGAGAACTGCCTAATTTGTGCTGGATTTCTGGGAGGGGGGCAATTGCCCTTTTTACTCCCCCCTGCTGAGATCTGCCAATGTGACTCAAACAAGATAAATAAACATCACTTTGCAAATTCTACCTTCATATTTTTATGCCCCCATCAATCTGATCTCTTGCAATACCAGGGCATGGAAGTATGGTGAAATTATATTGGGGATTGCCCAGGAAAGTCCTGCAATTGGACTTAATGTCCTGTTCTCGGGCAACCTCAATCTGGGATTGAGAAATCTGAGTGAAGAAGATCTCAATCAATCAGGAAAGACTTCACAACGCTCCTGATAGCTTGAGAGTTCAGAAGCCTCTCTGGAGTCCCTCTAAGCTCAGTCTAAGCTGCAGCAGTCGGCACCGTGTGTGTGTCTGTGTGTATGTATGTGGCAGTGTGTTTAATGTCTGGTAATAGAGGGGTTAATTCCATAAAACTGCTCATGTCTACTTATAGAGGGGTTAATTCCATAAAACTGCTCATGTCTACTTATAGAGGGGTTAATTCCATAAAACTGCTCATGTCTACTTATAGAGGGGTTAATTCCATAAAACTGCTCATGTCTACTTATAGAGGGGTTAATTCCATAAAACTGCTCATGTCTACTTATAGAGGGGTTAATTCCATAAAACTGCTCATGTCTACTTATAGAGGGGTTAATTCCATAAAACTGCTCATGTCTACTTATAGAGGGGTTAATTCTCTGAAATTGCTAATGTCTGCTAACAGGATAAATTCTTTAAAACTGCTCATGCTTGGTAACAGAGGAGTTAATTTTCGGAAAATGCCTGGTAATAGAGAAGTTAATTATCTGAAACTGCTCTTGGATGGTATTAGAGTTGTAAATGATCTGAAACTGCTCATATCTGGTAATGACATGGGTATATTATATTATATATTATTATATCTGAAAATCTACATGCTTCCTAATAATTTATATAATATGGCATGTATTTAATGTATATATGAATCAATGTGTCCCTGAATGGTAGAAATAAACTGTGGTCACTCTATATAGAAGAGGAAATTTGAAACGCCAAAAAAAAAAAGAAAGAAATACTATTCCTCCACATGTGGGACATCAACTCTATCTGCATGTTGTGTTAAAACAAATAGGGTAACAATGCTAACATTATATTCAGATAATGTGATTGTGATGCATGGAGATCATTGCCAGTTATCAACAATACATCATAATTATCCATAATAAAGATTATTGCTTCAATAGACATATTATGAATACATTTTCTTCTTTCTCATATATTTCTTCCTCCCCTTCTCCCTTCCATCCGTGGAGTTGTTTAACCTATTTGTAACCTGTTTTAGCTCACATTTTAACTCATTTGTCTCCTCATTACCTGCTTCCTGTGCTTAATATATATTTTTTTCCCATCATGCACCTGACTTCCGCTTCCTTTTTTCGTTTCTCAATTTGGCGTATTTTGTAATTATTGCAGAAACCAGATCACATGATTGAAGCTGACTGGTGAACCCTACGCTTAAAAATACTGCTGAACTATTCTTTATTTATTAATGCAAATATTTGTTTCAGGTGATACGCTCACTTTAAACACTCTCTGGTTTAAAATCCCTACTGTACTGGAGCTGTAATGGCTTCCATATCCAGTAATGTTTCTCGTAAAAGCTCAGAGCAATCAAAGGGGACCTCAGAGTTTTAATTTCCCCCAACAGAATTTGTTGTCAGTTTTGGGCCACGAGTAGAGTTGAGCGGACACCTGGATGTTCGGGTTCGGCAGGTTCGGCCGAACTTCTAAAAAATGTCCAGGTCAGTGCTCGAACTTGACACCGAACCCGAACCCAATTGAAGGCAATGGGGACACGAACTTTTGGCCATTAAAATGCCTCTAAAAAAGTCCTGGAAAGGGCTAGAGGGCTGCAAAATGAAGTAAAATGTGGGTAAGAGTGTCCCCATTCATACGAATAGGTCAATTGACCTATTCGTATGAATGGGGACTCTATTTCGTTTTATAGAAAGCCCATAGCATTATATACAATGTAATCGCCGAACCCCAAACTCCAACCTGAACATACAGTGAAATGTCCGTGTTCGGGTCCGGGGTCCAAAAACCGTAATGTTCGGTACGAACCCAAACAGTGCGGTTCGGGTTCGCTCAACACTAGCCACGAGTCATAAACTCCCTTTAATCACCCTTTAGAAAGAAAGAGTTGTCTCGCAGTAGACTTTGTTCCTTGAAAACTTTACCCAGAAAGCAACTTTTGTCTTAAGTGGAAATACAGGTTAATGCTACACAGTCTCTCTACTTAATGGTGCAGGGATATTAGCATTGCAGTAATGGGTTATAGGAAAGAAATGCATGCACTGCCAATTTATAAATAAATTATTGTAACGTTAATTGAGAGTAAATTGCCTTGTTTTAATATGATCTAATAATTAAGGCTTTACTGGCCCGAAGCTTTGCACTTTACAGCTTAGGGGAGAAAATTACTTTCTTACCACTGCAGTTTAATTAAAATATAATATAAGCCATTTAATTCTTCCGATTTCTTTTGATCCCAGGAAATACATTTAACTTAAATCTGAAATTAAAATAAGACAGTGTTAACGGCAAAATGACACATGTGCAAAAGTAACTATTTTGAGCTTAAAATGATTTTCGCAACGAGATTATTTGTTAACTGGTTTATACTGGATTTAGGAATGAGAATATTATGCAGATTTATCTAAAAGTGGAACTGGTATAGTCTCCATTACATAGGTAATAAAACTAATGAGCTAAATTTTAAACTATGGCGCCCGTGAGGTTACTAACTAAACACATTATTTTGAGATCCAATGTAACAAACTAAAACTTTGGATTTGTTGGATTCAATTTGAATTAACTTTGTTAAAAACCCACAGCAAATGTACTACCTCATTGGTAGTGGTTGGTTTCAACAGCTTAGCTGAGACCATTTCATTGGAAGTCAGGTGCATTAGGGGTGTACTGCTGTATGGGTGGGCACATCACTCTCTGGGGTCTATTCACTAAAAGTGAGTTGTGGTGAGATTAAACTTTTATCTCACCACCTTAATAATGCACTGTACATGGAAATATCTGAAGGGTTCCTCCAGCAAGAAGAACAGAGTATTAACCATGCATCCTCCGTGGGTTGCTGAGCTCATCATCCAGGAGAAGTTCACTCGGTTGGGCTGTGCACACTGTTCAGTTGAATCAGTGTGATGACACATTCCTTGAATCTCAAGAAACATTCTAGTCAACAGACCTCTCAGTCATTCACATATTTGTCACTTCGTAGTGTGCCAGTATATTCATCTTTGAAGTTTTTCAACAGTGGCCAAGATTCAGTGGTCCCTGTTACGGTAAATTCTGGTGGTAGCGGTAAGATAACAGGCCTGATACAATGCCACCAAGAGTTGCGGTAAAATCATTACCCCACCCGTTAAAAAAAAATCTGCTATTCAAACAATGTATTGTGCGATAATTAGCATACAAATAATGATTCAATAACCGCCAGTAAAAGGTAACGAGCAAAAAAAAAAATATATTTTTGCCTGTTAACTTTCTGGCTCAAAAACCCTGACCTAAATGTGCTTAATGCACATTTTAAGCCTTTCAGTGCTGTAGGGAACACATACAGGACTGAAAGGCTTAACACCATCATTAAAACAGTTCAGGGGAACTCACCCAATGCTCCTCACTCTATCCCATCAAATTGTGGGGTCTGGGGCTGCTGAATTATCCCAAAATAATACCGGGACGGGTGGTGGCCAAGAGCCCCTGGACCCTGAATATAATTAATGAGTGGCCCAATGACCCTGGTACCATAAAATTAAAATGAGTGCCCCCCACCCCCCAGGGATGGTGCTATGCCCCCAGCCACATACATTTTAAAAAAGTGGCACTCTAGGGCTGGCACTATGTCACCAACCCCATAAAGTATAAAATAATTGCTCCACCTGGAGCTGCTGCTGTACCTGGGCAAGACTGAGATTTCAAATTGCAAAAGGAGGCATCTAATTGGCTGACTATGAGAGATTTTAAGTGTATTTGAGTAGCCCCTGGCTCCTTGCAGCCATTTTAGTTATTTATAGGCCTGGGGGCGTAGAACCAGCCCAGCACCCCCAGGGGTCCACTTATTTTAAAATCTCCTATAAAACTGATTCCATGTCATCTTTACATAACATGTACACTTTAAGAAAATTGTGAATACTTGTTTAGAATATTACCAGATAAGATTACCTGTGTAGTTTTGTACTAGCCTCATCCTGTTGCACTTTGCTGTCAGCCAGTCCATCTCCCTGTAAGATGCACAACATTTATTTTATTTTAACAGGTTCATTTGATTTGTTTTCTTTATTTTTAGCTTTATTCTGGTAGATAAATTGAGAAGTAACGGTGCTGTGCTAAGTTCCTTTTCGTTTTTAAGAAAACACTTTACTCTCTTTACAAGTTTATTTCCTACAGTGATACGAAGAAAGTTTGATTATCTAAGACAAAGGGATGTAAGGAGATTTACACAAATCATAAATAGAAAAACTCTGTTGTCTTTATATGAAGATTTGGTACAAGAAAGATCTGGGCAACTTGCCTGCTAAGAGAAGCTGGGATTTAGAAAATACAGGTAACGATTTAGGGAGCGTGTGAGGATTAGACTTTGTTTTGCTCTACGTCAGCGAAAGAATTTAATTGGTAATATTTTAAACTTTTTGGAAACTCACTCCAGAGATAAGAATACAGTGTCAAGTCTGAGCGGGTTTGCTGTTTGTTTTAAGATGCTTGAATGACCTTGCAGTGTAAATACAATGATATTCCACATACATTAAGAGAACCAAGTCAATAAATGACCCCTGAAGGTCACTGGGGATGCTTGGCAATCAAACCCAGATCAATCCTCTGATTAGTGATAGCTTTAATGAACGGCTTTGTTAGTTACACAGGTGAACGATCTACAGATTGAAGGCCTGAGCCCTCAGATTACGATATTGATTCCAAATACATAGACTTCAATGCAGGATTTATAAGTAACATTGACTGGTTTGGTTATATTGCTAGAAATCACAGCTGGCGTGGACATACCTACCTGATTTAGGATGGAATTATGATATGTACGCTCTCACTCTCGTTTCCCTGCATACTCCTATGAATTGAGAATTAAGAAGAAATCACACTGATCAAGTATAAGAAATCACAGCTGTAGCTATTACTTTTTAGCATTCATTTCACTGTGCATTACAGGGGCAATAAGAAAAATGTAACAACCCAAATTTATTTTTATTTCAAATCAATTAGGTACATTTAAGTGTTGAACATTAGTTTAACACTTAAATGTGTCTCCAAAGCTATGTTTAAGTCTTTAATCTCTTTTTTTTTTTTTTCCAAGTTCAGTGGTGCAAGCATAATGATTGGCTAAATTAAAATAAACTTTATCTGAAATTATAATGTACTTGGTCCTAGATATTTATCTAGATTGTAAGCTTGCGAGCGGTACTCTCCTGTATCAGTCTGCTCGTGTTCGTCTAAGTTAGTATGTAATGCCCCTCCCTGTTATCTACCTAGCGTCAAATTGTTGGAGCTCTATAAATAAATGTTAATGTAATGTAATAATGAATACATATTAAAATGAAACCTGCTTCAAAGTTTAACAAGGACCAGAACTTGTATAACTTTCTTGACATACCTGAAAATGATAACCCATTACAAAGTTTGGATGTAGGAGGAGATCCAGAGAAATGAATCAAGAGCGCTGACAATTGTCTGTAAATCTTGGATTGATCGACACTTTTGTTTTACTAATGGCACCACACATCTGACATCTTTTTCAGACTCTTAACAGGAATACAATGACTGTATTTAGCATTATGCAGACAGTGTGAGATTACATCAAAAAGTCATAGACAGTTCAGGATACTCTCTAACCCCTCACCATCCCCATGTACTGGCTGATGGGAGGAGGGGTATCTGCGTTCACCCATAATTAAAGAATATGGATATTAACTACTTTTTCACCCTGGAAATAATTACAGCTTTTTTTTTTTTTTTCTTCTCTAACATGAGAACATGAACGATGAATTCTAGACAAAGACTGTCCTGTCCTATCGTTGTCAAGGGATCAGCCTGTGAGTTCAGCTGGGCAGCGAATGAAAAGCTGGCTCCTTTATAATGTGTAATGACTGATGAGAAGTCTGGAGGAGAGGAAATGGGTGAGTCAAGTTAACCCAATGTACCAGGGCAAAGTTCACAGATATGGGACTAGGGGGTATGACCTGGTCAACAGCTCGTCATCTGTCACTCGGGGTGGAATGTGACCTCCTCATGAACTAATGAATGGTCTGATTATTAAACTTCTTCCATAAACAAGAGCCTAATTCTGTCACTGTGATGGGGATAATGCCGGTTATCAAAATCGATCTACATTTTCCAACTATGCATTTACATGAATTAGATAGTGTCTCTGCAAAAAATTATTCAACTGCTAAGAATGTCCACTGACTTTCTGCTAATATTCCAGTGTTGCTGAAAGATTAGTTTTTATATAATAGAGTACAAGTCTAGTGTTTATTTTATTGGATGCAAAAAAATTTTTTTTTTGTGTCTGTAGATTTTGCTTCTTTATTAGGAGCAAAAGTTAAAAATACTGCACCAATTGTACTAATACACGACAGAGTTACACTCAGCTCTGTCTCTCAGCAAACACAGAGCTGATTTGGCTGCAGGTGTGCTCAAACAATGGAATTCGCGCTCAACCAATCAGGGCCATCGCTTGATGTGGTTCTTTAAGACTATTTTGAGGTTATGTTTAAAAGGTTCAATTTTTTGTTTCTATTAAGCCCCCTCACTGTGTGTTTCTCTTATTAATAACCCTCAATATGTACTGAATACACCAATTCATTATTAACAATTGGCTTAGCTCTTTAGGACTAATAGTGTTTTATAATATTAAAGTGGACGCATATGTACCCCCCCCTCTTTTCTCAACTGTATTTAACATTACCAATCTCTTGAATTTGGCACTTAATACTTCCCAGCATGCACTTCACTTTTTTTTTTTCAAAAGAGGCCCACTCATTTTACAAAGTTATCCTTTCTCTTGCTTTCGTTTTCAGGAAGTTGCTGCCATTTTAATCAGGTGACAGGTCCACTTAACAACTAAGCCGCTAATTATTTCTGTGTCGTATGTCCTGATCACTGATGGGTTTAGCTGGTTTATCGAGATTCAGCGATTCACTTGGTGTGAGCAGTTTCTACAAACCTATAAGAATTGTTGTGTCTGGTGAATATCTGCAAAGGTTATAATCATGGAGCTAAAGTAAAGATATTATCTCCAGTTATAAGATCCAGTATCCAACATTTACTCTAAAGCATCACATGCAGAAACTTCAGTACAGCTGAAATATGAAAGTGACTTATTTGGCTTTTATTGGATAACATGTAGACGTGTGGGTCACCACCTATATCCCTTATTAAGGCAGGTCAAAAAAGAGAGGGGAGAGTCGAAGTATAAAAACTGGTGCAAACTCTAGTAAACCATGGCTATAGAAACATAGTAACATAGAATGTGTCGGCAGATAAGAACCATTCGGTCCATCTAGTCTGCACAATTTTCTAAATACTTTTATTAGTCCCCAGTTCCCTATCTTATATCTAGGATAGCCTTGTGTCTATCCCACTCATGCTTAAACTCCTTCACTGTGTTTACCTCTACCACTTCTGCTGGAAGGCTATGCCATGCATCCAATACCCCCTCAGTAAAGAAAGGTAATGTCAAAAAAACTGTAAAAATAACTTACACATTATAATCCCAGTAAAAAAAAGTACATATAATGATATTGATAAAATAAATAATGATTTAAAAATTAGGACAGTTGTGTGTTGAGTGGGTCTCTATTTTAGACATGAAATTGCTTCATATTCATGGTTTCTTAGTGATCGGACCAGTTTTTATGCTGGTGCTTTGTAATTTGTCCGATAAAAAAATAATGGTTACAGAAGGCAGCTGGCTGTACATTGGTGTTTATCAGACTTTCCCATGTAAAAACCTTTATGCCTCTAAATCGAGGTAATGTATATTTAGATGGATTCGCAGGTAATTAATTAAAACATATTTTTGGCATGTACTAAAACATGTTTACCCAATTTTACATGTGTAATAGTGCTTCACTTAGAATGCCTGTAAGAAGAGGAGATGCTCTACACGGGTCTAGGACACTTCCGCGCCGCATCTTCATCGCTGACATTTCAGCGCGGCAGTTAGAACGGTGAACTGTCAGCAATGAAGAATAACGCGGCCGTTGTCAGCTCTTACAAATGTACAAGTAAAAAGAAAATAACCCCCCCTAATAAATGATTCCCAAACCCCAATACTAACACTAAACACTAAACCCCAATACTAACACTAAAATTAACCCCAATACAAAAATTAACCCCCTAAACCCTAATACTAACCCCCGAGCCCTAATACTAAAATTAACCCCCTAAACCCTAATTCTAACCCCTATACCCTAATTCTAACCCCCTAAACAATAATTCTAACCAAAGTAAAATAGCTAAGATACTTACCTTTAGCGATGAAATGTCCCGCGATTAAATCTCCAGCGACGATCAGTCTTGCTGTGTAGAGTCGGCGGTGAAGCGGCTGCGCGGAAGCAGCCGCGATGAAGAGTCCCATCCCCCTCTACCCAAAGAACATTAACCATCTTTGTTAACCCCTTAATGCATGTGGACGTATATATACGTCCTGAAAAGCATGGTCCTTAAGGACCATGAGGACGTATATATACGTCCTCCGTTTTCATGTAGTGTTGCGCTCATTAGCGCAACACTACATGTCTGTAGCTACTCTCAGAGGCTGCTTCGGATCCGAAGCAGCCTCTGAGAGGGCTTTCAGCCCCCCCTCGACCCCCCCCGCGCGCATACGATCACAGCGAATGTGATCGTATGCGCGCAAACACACATAGGCAGTGAAAGCTCATCACTGCCTATGTGTGTTAAAGTGTTGCATGATGCCTCGATAGATGCATCATGCAACACAATCTGTGCCCTCCTGGGCACCGCGATCACCCGGTGATCGCGGGTGTGTGCTGTATCGGAGGAGCATGCTCCTCCGATACAGCATGCCCAGAGGAGAGCGACGGAAGAGAGAAAAAAAAAATCTCTTCCGTCGCTCTGAAACCGCTACTTGACTGCCCCTACAGGCAGTTAGGCGGTATTACAGTTAAAAATAGAAAATTAATTAAATAAATAAAATAAATAAATAAATGGAAAAAGCTAACCCTTGATCTACTGAACCTAGATCTAGGGTTAGGGTCCAAATAGGGTAATAATTAGGGTTAAATGGGGGTTCGGATGATTACAAGGGTTAGATTAAGGGGTGGGGGTCAATTTAGGGTTAGATTAAATTTAGAGTTGGGGTAAATTTAGGGTTCGGGTTAAAAAAATCACTGTAGAAGAAAATGGTTAGAAAACAAAAAAAAAACACTAATATTGTTTATTGCCCTATTACGTGAAATAAAACATAGACAAACAAGGAAACATTGATATTACTAAACTCAGGACAAATAGTAGAAATATATAGACGGGGTCTTTTTTACCATTTGTAATTGTGTAAAAAAAAAAATCAGGTCAAAGTTGGAAAAAGTGTTTTTTATGGCATATTTTCATCATATTTTCTATTTTTTTAATAGTAAATGATATCATATGATGAAACTAATAGTATCAAATGAAAGCCCTATCTGTCCTTTAAAAAATGATATATAATTTGTGTGGGTGGACTGAACACAAAGAAAGAAATTCACAGTTCAGTAAACGTATGACAAAAATAATGTAATTCTGGTCTTCAAGGCACGTCAAATGCAACATAGCACTCGGTCACTAAGGGGTTAATCTCTGGTATTGGTGACGCGAAGTGGAGCATGTGTACATCAGGGATAAAACAGGACACAGATCCTGGGAGACGAGTGTACATCCTGAGTTTAAATGAAAGTCAGTGTGCACAGGAGTTTACTTGTCAGAATACCGATGCATCACTGATAGGAAGCTACTGATTACGCAGGCATCAGATGTCACAGTAACCAGGTTCATTTTGGACACTGCAAATGGGGGTTTAAATGACCTAAGGTGCTGGCATACAGCACAGAGAGAATCACAGAAAAACATACCAGTAAGTTACCAAGCACAGCATGTCGTTCTGAAGAGCTACTATTAACCCTTTAAGGAAAACAGTTTTTTTGTGTGTGTTTAACTGTAATTTCTCTCTTTCTATAGCTTTTAAGGCTTTTTATGGCTTTCTTCAATTGCCATAGTTATCCTTATTAAGAAGATTGTTTTGTTTGTGTATTTATGTCATGTGTCTTTAAAGGAACATTAACAATGGTTCAACAAAACATGTCCCACACTTTGAAAGTAAACTCGACATGTGTCTTAATAGATACACATGGGTTTACTAACTGCTGTGTCTCACATGCGAGCCACAGCAGTTCTTGGTTGTCACGTGCTGACAACCTCAGCACACACACAGCCTATCAGAGCGGGGGATCTCCCCGCTCTGACATCCGAATTCAAGGGTCTCTCGCTGTTAGCACAGAGAGAGCTCCTCTTGTTTTTGCATTGGGATCAGCAGGGGGGGACCTAGTTAAGGTCCCCCTTGCTGATCCCATGCAGAAACAAGGGTCTCTCTCTGAGCTAGCAGAGAGACGGTTGCCAACCAGACGGCTGGCTGCTTCTTATGGAAGCATGGCAGCTGTCGATAAGAGGATAAACTGGCGTGTACTATCAAAGGTACAAGCCAGTTCATTCTCAAAATACGAACAACTTACATTTCGCTTCTTTCTTAGAAGCACAAGTGAAAAGTAACGTTTAGTGTCCCTTTAAGGAATTAATATGTCAAGTCAGAAAATCAATAATAGAATACAATACAGTGCTAAGTCCATTTGAGAGACGATTCGGGACAAACAGCAGTATTCTGGACTTGCTCTGCTTGTTAACCATTCCACCTGAGCTAACTATTGTTCTATGGCATCTCCTGACCTTGTTACAATGTTACCAAAGGTCTGTGGTGCTTGGATGGTGCCTGATCTCTGTGTAATATTACAACAGAGTATCACAACTGAGATCAAAAAACCCACAGAAGCAATTGAAGAAAGTACATTTTATATCCAAATGGAATAAAAAGAAAGTTCATGGTGACCTTGAGTGGTAGTAAGATGTGCCATAAAATCTCTCTTCTCTTGTCACATTTTTTTTCTCTGTAACTTTCATTATAAATTATTTAAGACTTTTGGAAAGTGTTAAAAAAGAGCACTTACAATGACTTCTATTGCGGATGAGATGGATTGTTTCTTGCCAATTCTATTGTTAATTCCCTTGCTGTGTACTCACTTATAGAGGGTGCCAGCTAGGATATTGATGCCTATGAACTTGACTGGGACAACAATCTCATTTTATTAAGATCACTTAACAGCCATTAGATAATACCAGGTTTTGCCCTCTATGTTCCATTCAAGGATTCATTGTAAACCACTTAATAACTCACTTCTTCCCACAGAGGTTCCGAGGGTGTACCTCCCCCATCCGGTGGCTGACATCACTCAGCTAACCTATCTTCTGGGCTGGAGGGCTGTTTCATCAGAGAACCAATTGCCATATCCGTGATCACACTTGGTCCTGCTCTTCCACATTTATCTTACTGACCTATCCTCTTGGATTCACTGGTGTACTCTAAGACAGAACTAGTATACAACAAGTATAAACTTTTTTGTAACTACATGCGGTTTTCTTGCTTTGGCCAAAGTAGTTGCATCGAAAAGAAAGCCAAGTTGAGGAATTTTTCTAGTTCAGTTATTTTGGCCTGATCATTTAAATTCCAATGTCAATTTAGCTCACTATTTATCAAATAGACCACATTCTTGTGCTCTCTCTCTCTCTCTCTCTCTCTCTCTCTCTCGTGTATAACATGAGAAAGCATCTGGATTCGAGATAACCAACAATTTACCTTCCAAACAACTAAGCCAAAAATGTCTTTGGGTATGTAATTTTTAGGCCTATTTCAGCATCTAATGTTACTACGGCGACCTTCAAGACTGATAGATGTTATTGGAATCCAATAAGAATAATAAAATCGAGATGCACTTGTGAGTAGGATTGGTACTGAGGCAGATGTCCACAGCTGTAATAGTTGAACCTGTTGAATTAATTTGAGCCGATAATTAAATTAACAATCTTTACATATCTAAATTGAAGCAGAGAACCTTAGAGGTACTTTGTCATCTAGACAGTCTTTACAGTGGAAATGTAAAGCATTCAAATGATTTGTACATTATGTTAGTAGAATAGACCGTAAAATATATATTGTAAGAGAAATGTTCCCATGTCATCTCCTGTTTGTGACATCACTTTCCGCCAGCACAGGAGCATGTTTTGCACGTTGTGCCATAATGGAGCAGCACAGATATGCTTAAAACACATTTTTCTTTGAATCTATATATTTATTTGCTTATTTTCTATTTTGCTAATGCATTGGACAGATCATTATAATGCACTTGATTCATACTGCAAACAATGTTACAGTATCACCTAAAGATTGGTTTTATTGTGGATGTAGAGAATAAAAAATGATTGAAAATACAGAACTGCAAACCAATGCTTAAATTGCAAGAAGAATGTGTTTTAAATGTGTCTGTGGAGACTACTGCTTGACCTATGGCTTGATATACAAATTAACTGCTTTTTCAATTTGCATTTGAAACCCATGGTGATATCATAAGCAGAAGATTCCACAGACACATTTAAAACACCTTTGTCTTGTAATTAAGGCACCTAAAGGCAATCAACACAGTAAAGGAGGAAGAAGTGGTAAATACAGTGAGGGAGATTAAACATGCATGGGATAGGCACAAGGCTATCCTAGATAAGATGAGGCCAGGGACAAATACAAGTATTTAGACAATTGGGCAGATTAGATGGGCCAAATGGTTCTTATCTGCCGACACATTCTATGTTTCTATTTGCTTGTAGTCTTGCTAAAATAATGTATAGATCATTTTTGATTCTCTACATTCACAGTGTAAGCAATGTTTAAGTGATACAGTCCCGTTAAATACTACTCCCATGTGAGATTTCCTCTCCTCCGACACAGCATTTTGCCCAATTACCTTCCAGATATTTGCCTTTTATATCATGCGTATTAAAAGCTTTGATTCAACATGTTGGTTAAATCAAGTACTACCCGCCATGTGGGAAGGTTGTAATGCGCTGTGTCAGTGCACATATAAATTCCTTGATCAGGCAACTGGATAAATATACAACATTAATTCAGTTTGTCTGTATTCACAATGAATCCCTTAGGGAGAGGGGTGGATTCTCATTGGATCATTCACTTTCAAAGTGATCCCAGCTTGAGTCAGATCCTCCTTTGAAGAAAGACTGAGTTAGTAACTTTATAGGGTATGAAACAGGCAGGTGGTATGTAAAGGTGCCAGTAACAGAGAGAGGAGCTTGCAGACACAGCTATAAATAATTTAAATAAATTAAAATCTGTTTGGAGACATCTCTTTGGCCATTTATTATTTACAGTTTACTGCAGAAGTAAATAATATAGCTAATTAAATTATAGATTAACCTCTTCACTGCACTACAGAGCCCACGGGCATCGGAGACCGTATTATATACTCATATTAATTTCCTGAATAACTTAAACAGAATGCCAACAGCAGGCACAGTTATGCTTGGGCACATCCAATCATGTAAGTTGTACAGGGTATAAAATTGTACTATCCAGAGACAGCTCTGGACATTGTACTATTAAATGGAATCACACAGAATACATAGTAACCAACAGGTCTATGCATTTCTGGAGGCACAATGAGCTGAGAACATTTACTCCCCGAGCTCTAAAAAAACCCAACTTACAACTGTTTACTGTGTGTGTGTATCAGAGTGTGCGTCCATGTGAGTTAGAGCGCAACATTCGCTTTTTACTTTCGTGGCTCGGATTCGAAATAAAAATTGGAACTATTTAAAAAAATTAAAAAAAATAGGAAAAAACAACAAAGTTTGTACTGAACAAAGTTATTATGATCTATTTTTCAGTGACATGTATAGTGTTTATTGAGGGTACAGTACAGAGTGGACAGTGTGCTGTACTGCACGAGACAGATTTACTTGTTTGTGCATTTCATTTCTTGAAGCACTGTGAATTATTTAAGGGACTACTCAATAAAAGTGAGAATTGCAGGGAATCGAGATGGGGATTTCAAACGTAAGGCCAAAGTAGCTGAGTTGGGAAATTCTCCCATCCAGCTGCATTGGGGAATTTTTTCAGACTCGGCTACATTGGTCTAAAGTTTGAAATTCTCATCTCAATTACCTGCAGTTCTCTTTTTATTGAGTCGATTCCCAAGCTTTTTTCCTTTTGCTCTCTGCAGTGCTTACTTTGAAACTTACTTTGGAAGAAAAGCTCAATGTGGGGGACAGTGATCTTTTCTTCCAAAATTTGCATCCCCAGCATCCAATCAGAGGAAAGAAAAGAAAATGCCCTAATAAGTTATATAGGTGCTGCAATTTTCACCACCCATGTGCAGCATGCATACCAGTCATGTTCAATACATCACTATCATGCAGGCCTTGTAATGCCCCCATTATCTTCCATGTGGGGATTGCTGGTATAGTGCAGTTCTCACCATTCAGCATAATAAGACTACAAAGCCTGCACAGTATCGGTGGACCATGCACAATTAATGTGATAAAATATGCAAAACATCTAAATAAAAGAAGATGCATTAAAAACCCTGCTTTGTCCTATGCATTAAAAGAGGAACAATGTTGGATCAGATCTTTTAAACTAATTGTGTATTAGTGCCTAAAAAGAATACTGGTACCTAAAAATAGTTAATACTGTGAAAACAGAAAGTAAAAAAAACCCATCACCATATGGTGTGTATGTTATGTAAACAGAGGAAAACATTTTAAATGTGTGTGTGGTGAATCCAGTTTATGACATGGCCTGTGATATGCAAATTAACTACTTTTCAATGGAAAATGTGCATAGTGGGCCTAATCTATAGATCATTTTTGATTCTGTACATCCACGCTGAAAGGCTGGGCTAGGGTGGTCATCTAATATGGGCAGTAACTGTGTCCAGTGGCACACTTAGGGGAAGCAGGGGGTCGGAAACTAGTTTGAGAGCATTTAACCCCCTCTTATTACCAGCCAGGCAGTTTGAGGACATTTAACCCCCCTATTTACCAGCCAGGCAGTTTGAGAACATTTAACCTCTCTAATTAACAGACAGACCGTTTGAGAGCATTTGACCCTCTCTAATTAACAGACAGACAGTTTGAGAACATTTAACCCCCTCTATTTACCAGCCAGGCAGTTTGAGAACATTTAACCCCCTCTAATTTCCAGCCAGGCAGTTTGAGAGTATTTAACCCCCTCTAATTACCAGACAGGCAGTTTGAGAGTATTTAACCCCCTCTAATTACCAGACAGGCAGTTTGAGAGCATTTAAACCCCTCCACTTATCAGACACAAAGTTTGAGAGCATTTCTTCCCCTCTAATTACCAGACAGACAGTTTGAGAACATTTAACCCCTCTAATTACCAGACAGACAGTTTGAGAACATGTAACCCCTCTAATTACCAGACAGACAGTTTGAGAACATGTAACCCCTCTAATTACCAGACAGACAGTTTGAGAACATGTAACCCCTCTAATTACCAGACAGACAGTTTGAGAACATGTAACCCCTCTAATTACCAGACAGACAGTTTGAGAACATGTAACCCCTCTAATTACCAGACAGACAGTTTGAGAACATGTAACCCCTCTAATTACCAGACAGACAGTTTGAGAACATGTAACCCCTCTAATTACCAGACAGACAGTTTGAGAACATGTAACCCCTCTAATTACCAGACAGACAGTTTGAGAACATGTAACCCCTCTAATTACCAGACAGACAGTTTGAGAACATGTAACCCCTCTAATTACCAGACAGACAGTTTGAGAACATGTAACCCCTCTAATTAACAGACAGACAGTTTGAGAGAATTTGACCCTCTCTAATTACCAGACAGACAGTTTGAGAGAATTCCACCCCATCTACTTACCAGACAAACCGTTTTATAGCATGTAATCCTTCTAATTACCAGCCAGGCAGTTTCAGAGCATTTAACCCCTCTAATTACGAGCCAGGCAGTTTCAGAGCATTTAAACCCCATCTAGATAGGAGACAGGTCGTTTGAGTGCATTTAACCCCTCTAGTTACCAGACAGACAGTTTGAGAGCATTTAACCCCCTCTAATTACCAGACAGCATTGAAACCCTCTAATTACCAGACATACACTTTGAGTGTATTTAATCCCTCTAATTACCAGACAGTTTAAGAGCATTTAACCCCTAAAAAGTAACACTCCTTTTTTTTCGAAACTTAGCTAGACAATGCTAAATCTATCACATGAACCTGCCGGCAGATCATTATATTCCTGTTTTTCCCATAAAAATAATAATTCCCCCCTGATGTGCATGAAATGTAAATTTCCATCTTTATAATGCTTGAATTTCCCATTTGTGTCCAATCAGCTTGTCCAATCTGACCTAATACAGCTTTGAAATATGTAGCCACCTATTGGGCTGGAAAATAGGATAATACAGGCAGTTTGCAGCTAGGAATGTAGCCTATAGGAGTACCAAACGAGCATGATAGTCCTGCAGATCAGTACAGTCATTATTTCATACCATAATCAAATCTATCCGCTGGGTAAATGTTGTTACAATGAAAGTATTTCTCCTAGAGATGGATATTTGAAAAAATAAGAAGACGGGAATGATCGTAGAGGTGAAAGCGAGCAAGCAGAGGATAATGAATATTAGTATGGAAGCAAATAACTGAGCTCAGTTTATTGCATTGAAGGGGGGGGGGGGGGGGGTGTTTAAGGGCGTGCCAGGATCTGATATCAATCTTTAGGTATTAAGATTTATAGCAAACACTAAAAAATTCATGAAACAAGATGACACAGTAAAGCCTACTTAATGCCCCAAAAACTTGCTGCGACAGACTCCAATATAAAGTGTTATTCCATGATAATATAGGAGAGACGGGCTGCTTAACCGCATTTTGCAAAGAATTATTGAAAATGATAGGAAACTGTAGAGTTAGTCACATGTGGATAAAAGGGACACAGTATTACAAGCCCTTTCCCAAGATACGCTAATTAAAACACATATCCTAATGCATGGCTAGTTCCATCCAACAATGGCATTCAGGGGTAAAGCCAACATTGTTCATACTGGACTTTTACTGGACTCACACAGACACTTTGCCTATTCCTGATGACATACTGGGGATTATGTATAAAATAGGCGCATGCAAAAAATGGAGCTAATAGTGGCACTTTTGACGCTTGCATCAATCAAGAACCCTAACTCCCCCCCCCCCAAAAAAATTAAAAATAGATTAGGCTCTAAGGTTTGGTGTTATTGACTGACCGAGGAACCTGTGTCCTGCACAAGTTGTCTAACAGATATTCACCAGGCCTGGACTGGATATCAGAAGCTCTTCTTCCAAAATGGGCATCCCCAACATCCAGTCAGAGGGCTCCCATATAAGGAATGCCCAAAGACTTGCATTGGTGCATGTTCAAGGCTTCACTATCATGATATATATATATATATATATATATAAATGTTTGCTAATTACAACAGTTCATTACATTGCTTTCCTGTCCTATGGATAAAAGAACCTTGTATTTGAGCACTTGTAATCACGAAGGTTATTCTTTTTGGCAGTACCATAATACTAGAGCTTTCCTGTCCTGAACTAATTACTCTGTATTAACATGAATTAAAATATATTGATGGAATTAGGAAACATGTTTGAATAATCTAGAAATGTGGTGAAAAATGGTGTCATACACACTTTGCACTATTATTTGTGCTGTTTATTTATTTTTTTTACTTTTTATGTAGGCCCCACTTTGAATGGACTGCACGTATAACCACCCGGAGAACTGCTGCAATACTTCTAAGCGGTGTTAGTTTATTTTATTTATTCACTGCGTGTAGGGCTGGTATATATTTGTGAATAATCTGGAAATGGCCGCTTTCTATTTAAAATGTAGTGATAATAATAATAACAAGAAAAAAAACAACTTAACCAGGACAGGTAAGCTGACATATTCTCTCATTTTCAAGTCCATCCAGGAGATGTTATGGGGGTCTTTCTCTGTCTATTATCACTGGAGAAATCTGGGGTCCTGTTTTCCGTTCAGCACCATGAGCTTCTTTTTATAGCTGTCATGATTGCAAATGACACATTTTCCATTAAAAATCAGTTCATTTGCATACAGTGCCACAGGTGATGTCATAATCAGGAGACTCCACATGTTTCTCCTAATTTAGGCATTTTGCTTGCAGTTCTGCTAATACAATGTATAGATAATTTTCAATCATTTTTTATGCTTTACATTGACAGTAAAAAAAAAACAATGATTGAGGGATACAGTCCCTTTAAATGGAACACAATCCCTCTGGTCCTTAAATGGTTTCATCCCACAGAGATAAACATGTTCATTTATTAATTTATTAGTAAGTAATGAACATCCAGTTTTATTAATTCATTAATTAGCACGGTGAGTAATCCACATAGCGACACAAATCCTCTTGTTAACTAATACCCATTGCAATATTAATGGATTTACTTTTTATTTAAAGCAAAAGCAAATTGCATTATTAGCTAATTAATTAATCTGTTCGGCAGAACGCATTCAGTTATTAAATAATTATTAGGTACAGCAGAACAACTACTGGCACACTTTGAGATGGTTTGAGATTCACTGATTAAATGTTTCAAACTAAAACTGAGGTCTTATGGAATGAGACTATAACTATACTATGCTTTAGATGTACAAGCTGTATGAAAAGAGATTCCATAAGGCACACGGAGAATATAATCTAAATAAATAAAAATATGAGTCACAGAAAATCAGTCATTTGTCCCTTACTTTCTATTGAGTTGTGTGGTTGTTCGGATCCCTCCGTTACATTAATTAAACATTAATTGTGTTGGTTACTGGGAAATAAAGAAATAAAAAATGTGGCTTGTGGAAGATTATTTTAGTCTTATGTTAATTATTATTTGTTTCTAGTCTGTTCTATAAAGGGTTAATTGGAGTACTGCTTGTAAGACAGCCATAACCCGCGTCCTAGGGATACCGCAAGGCTTCTGTGAAATCATTACGCTGCTGCACAAAAATAGTTCCCAACATGGAATGTGATGTCACCAGCACTTCAATGCTATTGGAACACCCAACTCCACCTTATATTTTAAATTGCCTTCCTGTGCCTCCAATTAGATGTGCGGGGGGAATTGCTGCCTTATTGCTATTATGTTCCTTCATTTCCTTCCGCTGCCTTATGGTTGGGGCTCCGCAGTGGCTCCAGTTGGCTCCTTCCTTGTTGACCAAAAAATCGTGGGCTCCTCATATGCCCTCCTAAGTCTCTGTGGAGACATCAAGTCCGATTTAGGTTCTACACTACAGGCATGCAGTGGGATCTCTCTACCAACTCTTACATCCTTTTTTTTTTTTTACCAGGGATAAACAACGTTTTAATCAAAGGACTTCAGTGTCCATGGTAAGGTATCTGAAGGTCCTTAGAACATCATTAAATATTCCATCACAAAGACCAGTAAATGCCAGGCGTGATCTATGTTGGCGTTTAGCGCTGGTCATTTCCTGTGTTGCCTGATAACTTTAATCTTCACATTCAAAGCTTAATAATGAGCCTTATTTTGTACAAGGTATGTATAATGGCAGTATGTCTAACCGCTCATGCTGAAATTCTTCAGAATTGTTGAATGGGGGCGAAGGTGCAAACGTTCGTTCATCTTCTACAGTAGACCCGATCAGGCGCAGGTTGAAATGCGTCTTAATTAGGTGAACTTGCAGCCAAATGTTATTGTAAGAAAAAGTATTTGAGTTACATTAGACCAGGCCTCGAACCAGTGTTTTCAGAGACATTCCCACAGTAGGCGATAGCAGAGCGGAATGTCATATCTTCTATCATTCTATCAATTCTCTCATTATTCGCAAGTACAGGATAGATCTTTTGCTCCCTTTTATTCTCCATTTTTCCTTATAATAAGAATCCTTGACACACCATAAAAGCCGGGCCCTATCTCTCACCAGCAACAGTATTACATACCAAACAAGAACAGTGTTTATTTTATGTTAAAAATGCAATTGTATCCCAGACATGGCATGGATTTTACACAGGAGGCATTCTTACGATTGGAAGAAAAAAAAAAAATCACATTATTTTCTGTCCTCTGGAGGACATAGTCTGCTTTGACAGAGAAATCTAACACTGGCTCAGATACTTTGTGTTCTTTCCAGCAGCCTGGAAACTTAAATTAGCGTTTATTTCATTGTAGTTATTATCACTTAGCATGTTCTCCTAATTTAAAAAAAAAAATGTATTACACAGTGCTGTAATGAATACTTAATATATTTTCCCATTAATGGAACAGAATGCACATTCCTTGTAATTATTGAATTTGTTCCCTTGTGCTGCTAAAACATGGGTAGGGATGGCTTCTTTTTAAAATCATAATTAATTACACAGGAGACTGACATTGTCCCAATTCCATTTAAAGGAGTATACCTTCAAAAAAATAGCAGATTAAAGTGCGCTATGTTTAGCTACCAATAAACAATGTCATTAAAGCACTACTGTCAGTAAATAATTTAATTATGTTTAATTAAAAGATTGCATTAAGTGTGTGCATTTTAAAAAGGGTTGCTTTCATTAAATAATACATAATAAAGTACCTTAATGCGCCCTCTTTGGTCCATGTAGCTCCATCAGGGGGAGGATTTTTAATTCCGAAATTCTGATAGAGCTCTAGGGAGGAAAGAAGGCTCCACAAGGTCCTTTGTTTGTCTTCTGTATTTAAAGCATTTCTTTTTAAAATGCCTAAACTTGATTTTTCACTTAAGCATAATTTAAAAAAAAAACAACAACAACAATTGTCCTTTAATGACATTGGTAATTAAATGTCCTGCCCGTTAATTATTTTTTTTTGACCTTTATGGTCAGGATGAATCTATAGATTTGATGGCAAGCAATTAGGAAATTTATAAATTCAATAGTCATCTGAAGTGCGGCCTTGTATCCAGCACGTGACTGTAGACTGAGCATTTTGGGGGCATAAAGGTGCATTAGAGTTGCCACCAAGCCAGTATTTTACCGACAGTCTGGTACAAAATTCAAAGCCAATGTTAAAACTCTGTAGGCAATAGCATGGCTGGTATTTTGGGGGGAGAAAAGGTGCAACCCTATTAGGCAATGAAAGGGCCAAAGGTGCAAAGTTTTGAGTTTATACTAGGGCTCTTTTCAAGTAACCTTGCAATTGTGCATGCATGTCAATTTTGCTTCCTAACCAGGTATTGTGCACTGCTTGTATCACTGACTGGGAGCGGCACCTGACTGCTGGATTTACAGTAGGTCCCATTGAACGGTCTCCAGAGCTGCTATGTGACCAAATCAGATCTCGTAAAGATTAGGTGCTAGCACTTACAAGGTGTGAAGGATCTACTACCGTTTAAATAAAATACATTTAATAATACAAATAAAATACAGTGAAATACAGTAAAACACAGTCAATAAAATCAGCTGGTTTATAAAAAATAAGATAGCTTGATAGGGCTCCTGATCAAACACCTGACGCATTTCGCACTTCTTCTTCAGAGGTGTAAATAGGTGATTAGCATCCGGTCTTTCAGTGCTTAAAGTAAAAGTGTTATCTTCGTTATACTGATGATCTGTCTAATCAGACTGAATAGTGAAAAAAATTCACCAATATAGCCGCATTATATAGGCACCTAAAAGGTGAGTTGCAGGTGAGTTGAGGTGAGATGAATATTTCATCTCACCAGTTTAACTTTACATTGTGCAGGAACAAACCTGGTGAGTTTGTTTAGCAAGGGAAGCTCACCAGGTTTGTCCCCTCACAATGTATAACTAAACTGTTGAGATGAAATGTTCAAGTCACTTGCAACTCACCTGTCAGTGACTAGCCCCATAAGAGGTGCTTTTACACAAGCCTTCCATTCAGGAGCTGGAATAGAAAATTAAGAGTCTAAACATATATTTCTTTAAATCATCCGCCAAGAGCATATTTTCTGTTTAAAAAACAAGTATACACAAAACAAAATCCCTCGAACTCCTCTGGACCGTTCTCTCCCAATGCCCCAATTTTAAACCGGTGGAAAATAACATTTTTTTATGAGAGTTTTGATTTCCCTGGTTAGAAGGTTGACTGGCATTACAATAAATCAATCAAAAAAGAAGCCACAACTGATAAATATTGTCTATCAAGATTATGTATTGAGAGTCTGCCGGGGTTTGGAATCGGATTTCAGTGTAGCCACGGTTGTGTAGTCAAGTTGGGCTCTGTTCAATGATCTTTATTTGACTTTTCCAGGAAAGTAACAGACAGACGAATGCCCGGGTCTCCTTTAAATAATACATCATACAGACAGCAGATATACTAAACCATGAACACTTTGTACAGATATTGTCAATACATATTAGCTGCTGTTACTGTAAAAAAAAAAAAAAACGTTAAAGTTTTATCATGTTATTGCCAAATAAAATGGCAATGTTTGTCACAGTTAGAGTTCAGAATCCTTAACGGGGACGGTAAGTATGGAACAATACTTGACCTTAGGTTCAGACCTTACAATAAAAGGATCTTAGTAACTATTTAACACAAAACTGGCTTGAACCAAAATGAGTAGGGATCTCAATAGCATTGTCAATAAGTCCAAAGAACGGAAGCTAATGCAAGATAAGTATCCCTCATCTGAAAATCCCTTTTCCAAAATCATCCGTTATCCAATCCCCCCCGATTTCTTCACAATTTTCAAATTCCACACACACACCTGTCAGAATGACAGCACACAACAGTTTATTCAGCATCCAGCCCCACACACCCAGATTCCCCCACACAATCATGCCAGCAAAGGGTAATACAATGGCACAAGTGCAGGCCTGACGTGCCAAAGGCAGGTTCCCAATGATGCCTCGCAATACAGCTACACCACAGTAAAAGTGATTTATTTGCTCCATTTAGTATCTCCATTGATCCTACCATATTTCATCAGAGCTCAGAGGCTTTAATATACCTTGTTAATGAAAATGATCCATTATCCCAAATAATCCGTTATCCAAAATAGTTCTGACCCCTTGCATTTTGCATAAGGGATTCTCAACCTATAATGCAGTGGAGAAATACAAGCCAATGGATTAGAATCCTAGTATAGTTTAATATACAGGACAGAGGTATTTCAGTGATTTTTCCAGCATTGTCTCGTCTTGGAATTCTAGAAATGTAGAATGTTTTGTAGCTTTTTGTTAGAGGTTGGTGGGGCTCGACATGACAGCTATAATAGCTAGTTGAGATTTTCTGATATATGTGTGAATATTAAGGATGTAGAGAAGAACCTGAAAGAGAATGATGAGGGGCCCTGTCCAGAAGTTTCCCATCCTGGATCAATCCAACAGAGTTTAAATTGGATCAGAGTTAATAAATATTCGGCACCACTAAGCCAAAACATAGATACGTTGTGTCATCTTTAGATACTTGTGAAGTAACCCAAATGGGATTGTAAAAAATAATTCAGATTCGATTGATTAAGATGTAAAACACTGATAGTAAATCTCATTTTCTTTTAAATATTAACTATCCTTAATTTGCTTGAGTTCGACCTGAACAGCTCTGTCGTTGATCTCCCAAATTTGGAACTCTTGCTTGGTTTAATGAACAGGAGCACAGAGAAAAAAGTAATAGGCAAGGTGTCTGAACAAGGTGGGGTAAAGTCTGTGAAGGTCCATAGAACATCACTAAATAGTCCATCATGGGGTCTAATAAATATCCTCCATGAACAATGACACAAGTTTCAAAGATTTCTACTATTCATCTTTTGCTATTTCTGTGGGTGAACTTGATCCTATTACATTGATGTTGCAGTGTGAACATGCTATATAGTGTATTTGCCCGATTAAGAGATGACCCTGATCATTAGAAGACACCCCGATCTTATTGAAAGAAAAAAATAAAAGGCCTGGATGGATTGTTTCATCATTACAACACATTACAAAACGATTATCTTCAAAGTACGACATCAGAACATTAAAAAACTAGCATGTATCAGAGGGAAAACAACAACAGTTCTTGAATCAATGATTGGAATGATTTCATCATCATCATCTTCCTCCTCCTCTTTGTCCTTCTCATCTTATTTGTCCTCAGAAATCAGGCTCCAGGCATGACGTACCAATTCACAGAGATGGCTTCTTGTTGTTTCCTGTTGCAGTCAGAGCGTGATCATCAGAAAGGAGCCAATCGTTGTATTGCCTTCATTAAATGGTTTGCTAACCACAGCACCCTGGACATGTAACGATGACGTCATACCTTCAGGGATCATGACCAAATCAGTACTCATCTTTGCAATCTGTTTTTTTAACATTTAGAGTTAAATGTCCTCTGGAGGCATGAAAGACGAGCATTCTTTTTTTTTTTTTTGCACTATATTTCTTGTTGTCTTCCCCAAAACAACTTTAAGCCAGTCTAGAACAAGGCTTTCTTCCATCCACACCTTCTCTTGAACTCTGACTGTCACTCTTGATGGCACTGTTTCTTTTGGCATGGTTTTCCTTTTCAGGATAGCGTATGGTGGGAGCTTTGTTCCATCTGCCAGCATTACGGGTTATTTGCAATTTTCTCATTGCCAGTAGATTTGATGAGAACTGACTTCTCTCCCTTGCTGTGCACTGTAACACTGCTTGGCATGCCAAAAAACACTGGCATGTGATCTGCTTTGCACGGCATACTCATGCTTTTTCATCAGAATGATTGCAAAGAGTTACAGAGAAAGACGTTTTTCACTAAAGTCATTGGTAGTTTTTTGTGTGCTAAAGTTGTACGTCACCTCAAAGCCAAACTATTTCTTAGCATCATCCATTTACACCATCCCATGATGTCTTCAACTGTTTTGTAATTTGCAGAGCTTTTACCTGCATAGCTTCTCTGGTTACAGGATGTCCTTTGCTACTCATTTCACTGACAAACTCTGCTACAAGTTCTTCATGCCGTCCGAATTTAGGGCCTCAAACACCCAAATGTGCGTTCACAAAGTCCGTCTTCAGGGCTTGCTATTAGCCTCTGTCACATTGCATACACCCACACTGCACACTACACCCACACTGCACACTACACCCACACTGCACACTACACCCACACTGCACACTACACCCACACTGCATGTTGTGTTCAGATTGTACCTCTTGCTGGCCTATATGGTTAGAAACTGCGGAAATCCTAACGTGCTCAAAATATCAAACACGGCGTGTTACTCGCAAGGCAGTTCATCCACCAGCTGGCGAGTTCTCACAATTGTTTTGCAATAAAAGCCTATAATAACCCCTTAGTGACAAGACATTTTCACTCTGACTTTCCCTTGGTGACGATGGCTGTTTTGACATTTCTGGGGTGTTTGTGTTTAGCTGCAATTTTCTTCTTTCTCACATACTGTACCCACACAAATTATATGTTGTTTTTATCGTCATAAGAAGGGCTTTCATTAGATATGTGGATGATGAAATTTCCCCGGAAACCATTTTGTATGTTGGTGGCCATTTTGTCCTACCAACTCCATTTTGTATGCCTTCTTCCATGTTTGTCCTCTGTGATGCCCAAAGAGAGTGAGAGATTTATGTTGAGATGAAATATGTTTTTATTTGGAAGTTTTTGCTCTTTAGTCTTGAAATATTACATAAGTAATCAAGCTTCCTTAAACTTTAGCTGATAGGCACTGTATGGCTTCCTGAAACTTTTAGCTGACACACACAGTATGGAGCAATGGTCAGATGGTTCTAACGTAATATGTTCTAACTAAAAGGTTTCCAGATAGTCTAGCCGGTACAATGTGGTTTTATTAAGATAATATGTAGCACTGCGACAAATTATAACCAATCATATGCTTTGATTTACTGAGATTTATGAAATGATGCTGTACTGTTTTACTATAAATATGTGTGTAAAATTGGGTGTGGCAGAGCAGTCTGTGCAAAGACGCTACCCTACGTATACGTTTGTATTAAACTTCAGCACTTATTCAACTCAGAATCTGAGCCTGGTCTTGTTTCTTCATTTCCTTGTGGAGACCATTATGTTCATAATATCTTATAATTTACTACAAAAATAATAATAACATATGATGAAAAATTAACTTTATAACTCTAGCTTTGACCTAAAATATCATTTACACAAATACAATCATGAAAAAAGACCCCATCTAAATAGTTTCTAAATGTTGTTCCGAGATCAGAAATATGCCTGTTTCCATATTTTTCTGTATTTTTTTGTGAGTTATGGGGCAAAAACCAAAAATAGTGTTTTTTGTTTTTTCCCTTTATTGACTTTTTGACCCCAACCCGAACCCAAAATGTAACCCTAACACTAAATGTAACCCCAACTCTAACCCGCTCTGCTATCCCTTAATATATTTTAATTTTAATTTAATCCCTAAATATATTTTAATTTTAATTTAATCCCTATCCCTTATGCTAAAATTGTTTTAATGTTAACCCTATAGGCTAATCTAACTATATAACCAGTTTTTCGCTAATTAAATATTTATTAAAATTTTTTTTACATTCCTATGCTACTGGGTTACCTCTAGGGGCAGTCAAGTAGCATATTCAGAGCGACAAAAGTGAATTTACTTTCACTTCCGAAGCTCAGACCACCAGAGGGCATAGCCATATTGACGGAGCATGCTGCTCCGTCAATATGGCTCCCACGATCGCTCCGTGGGCGATCGTGGGTGCCCCAGATTTGGAATTTCAGTGCTGGCTATTGTCTCGACATCACAAAAACCACTTGATTCACCACAGGATGTACCTGACACGTCCATTGTCGTGAAGGGGTTAAATGCAGGCATCATTGTCCAGTATATTAATGGTGGATTTAAATCCTGTTATTAGTTTGATATTGCACTTTGTGGCACCGCACCTTCTGACAGATGCACAGTTATTTTCTGCACTCCTCTGAATGAGGAAGGAGTTGCCATGTCTCATGAATGCTCTCCAGTGAATGTGGAAGGAGTTGCCATGTCTCATGAATGCTCTCCAGTGAAGGTGGAAGGAGTTGCCATGTCTCTTGAATGCTCTCCAGTGAAGGTGGAAGGAGTTGCCATGTCTCTTGAATGCTCTCCAGTGAAGGTGGAAGGAGTTGCCATGTCTCATGAATGCTCTCCAGTGAAGGTGGAAGGAGTTGCCATGTCTCATGAATGCTCTCCAGTGAAGGTGGAAGGAGTTGCCATGTCTCATGAATGCTCTCCAGTGAAGGTGGAAGGAGTTGCCATGTCTCATGAATGCTCTCCAGTGAAGGTGGAAGGAGTTGCCATGTCTCATGAATGCTCTCCAGTGAAGGTGGAAGGAGTTGCCATGTCTCATGAATGCTCTCCAGTGAATGTGGAAGGAGTTGCCATGTCTCTTGAATGGTCTCCAGTGAAGGTGGAAGGAGTTGCCATGTCTCTTGAATGCTCTCCAGTGAATGTGGAAGGAGTTGCCATGTCTCATGAATGCTCTCCAGTGAAGGTGGAAGGAGTTGCCATGTCTCATGAATGCTCTCCAGTGAAGGTGGAAGGAGTTGCCATGTCTCTTGAATGCTCTCCAGTGAAGGTGGAAGGAGTTGCCATGTCTCATGAATGCTCTCCAGTGAATGTGGAAGGAGTTGCCATGTCTCATGAATGGTCTCCAGTGAAGGTGGAAGGAGTTGCCATGTCTCTTGAATGGTCTCCAGTGAAGGTGGAAGGAGTTGCCATGTCTCTTGAATGCTCTCCAGTGAAGGTGGAAGGAGTTGCCATGTCTCATGAATGCTCTCCAGTGAATGTGGAAGGAGTTGCCATGTCTCTTGAATGGTCTCCAGTGAAGGTGGAAGGAGTTGCCATGTCTCATGAATGCTCTCCAGTGAATGTGGAAGGAGTTGCCATGTCTCATGAATGCTCTCCAGTGAAGGTGGAAGAAGTTGCCATGTCTCTTGAATGCTTTCCTCTGGATGTGGAAGGAGTTGCCATGACTCTTGAATGCTCTCCTATGGAGGTTGAAGGAGTTGCCATGACTCTTGAATGCTTTCCTCTGAATGTGGGAGGAGTTGCCATGCCTTTTGAATGCTATCCTTTGGATTTGGAAGAAGTTGCCATGTCTCTTGAATGCTTTTTTCTCTGGATGTGGAAGGACTGTGTTATATCATGCTGCATTATGTAGGATCAGTGGCAGTGCTGTATCAGAGGATCGGTGACAGTGCTGTGTTGGAGTACTGGCGGCAGTGCTATATTAAAGGAATGGTGGCAGTGCTGTATTGGAATATTGGTGGCAGTGCTGTATTGGAATAGTGGTGGCAGTGCTGTATTGGAATAGTGGTGGCAGTGCTGTATTGGAATAGTGGTGGCAGTGCTGTATTGGAATAATGGTGGCAGTGCTGTATTGGAATAGTGGTGGCAGTGCTGTATTGGAATAGTGGTGGCAGCGCTGTATTGGAGGATTAGTGGCCGTGCTGAATTGTAATATTGGTGACAGTGCTGTATTGGAGGTTTGGGAACAGTGCTGTATTGGAGGATCAGCAGCAGTGCTGTATCGGAGAATAGGACGTGTTTCAAGTTTTCGTAATGTTTCAAAGCAGTTGGCTACATGTGCACTCAGGAAGGTAAAATCCATTATTTTATTATTAGTAAAACTCCAACATAGTGGCCTACATGCAGGTGACACTTTTAGGTTCTTCTATCATTTCCTTTCTGGATCAGTCCTGCTTCTATAGCCTTTAACTTGTTTCATTTTTACTGTACCACTCTAGTAACCTTTCTAGTTTATTTGATATTGCTACATTTAGCTCTCTATATAATGCAAGTTACCTAACATGTCTCCAAACGCAAACATTCCACAGGATAAATGAGTATCACAGATGGCACTGTCAGATATTATACAGTTGTCATGGTGATATGTGCATCACAGAAATTAGATGATTCTGACACAGTTTATTTACAAATGTATATTTAAAAGTATCAAGCATAAAAGACCTTGTCTGTCAGAATCCATAAACTTTCTCAAACCTCTAAATATCATTGAAATGGAAATAAATTAGCATTCCTCAATGACTCCTTAGAAGGTCACTCAGCGAAACAAGATAAGTTTTTATTTCTTAAATTAAAAAAAAAAAAACGTGAGAAATATATCCAGATCTTCAAATTTCTGGTTTGCAACTAAGGCTAAATATACAGAATGTGTTATCTTGGATTATTTCTGCAATGCCCAAGCCGATGAAACTCAACATAAACGGAATCCAAAATGTTTAATCATCTTGGGATTCACTTTCTACTGATCCAAGAGAAGAAATACAAACACCTAAAATCACTCTACTGGATATATATATATATATATATATATATATATATATATATATATATATATATATATAGATATCAGTCAAAGGTTTAAGTACGCTTGATGAACCTTTATTCATGTGTAACCCCCTTTTTTTTTGTTTTACCTTACTCAGCCTGGCCAGTTATATCTTTTAATAATGCAGGAAAACTGAGTCTCTGCTGTTGCTGGGACATCTTCTTTGGACAGCACCTCTTCCACACAAGATGATGATATACCCACAATAAAGATGTGAACGGTATATAAAGTGTATTAGAATAAACATGTAACACATAAACTGGTATCATAATATAAAATGCTGCCCCAGTGCAGTTCAGTCCTAGCAGCGGGTGACAGTCCTGAGATTATATCTACATAGAACACAATGATGGATTATCTAGTAACACTGGCTCTCCATCCCCGACTGTAGGTGCTTTTGCCAGGTCTACCCAGGGTTTAAAATCTATGGATGCTGGTGTACAGTGTATTAATGTACCTCTCCTTTGTACCTTTAGACAGCAATAGCAAACAATCCCTTTAAATGAATTATATCACCTAAATATTGTTGTGCATGTAGAGGATGAAAACTGATTGCAAATGATTGAAAATAATCTATACATTGTATTAGCAAAATTTGCAGCAAATGCCTAAATTAGGAGAAAAATTTTTTTTTTTCAAGATTAATTTATCATTTATTTCCAATTTAAATACAAATTACACAATAAATACAATATACATAAAATCCAGCCATATATGTTACAGAGCATTCCATCGATCAAAATCTTATCATTTCTGTTTTGTTGACCAGGTTCTCTTACAAGTACAACTCTTACTACCTTTTATTCGAATGTATGTTATACAATCTGCAGAATATACTTTCCAAGAACTTTTATGACTTTCCGATTTTACTCTAACATAGAGCCTCCAAGTAAGGAAACCTCCGTTCCCCATATAAATCCTTCTATATCCAGTCCTTTAAGACATTCACCACCACACACACACATTCACACGTTCACACAAAAAGGGTAAGCAATTGTGCAGTGGATCACATTAATGAACTTGATTAAACTTTATTTGTTTATTAAAGTCCCCAGCTTCTACTACTTTCATTTGTGACCCCTTGTGTCACTTGTGTCACTGACACAAATGAACCAAGGGGGCCGAATTTGGCGTCCAAACTGACAAATCTGGATGATGTCCGAAATGAGCGATCGCGCCTTTATGAAAGCAGAAACAATGGGCACTGGGCACTACATTCCCCATGATTATGCGGTAGAAGAAGCCCATATCGCGCAATGCAGTTCGTCAGTCAGGAATCTTCCGAATTGTATTGCCGACACAATTGTCAGCAATGCAGTTCGGATGCTACATTCATAGAGTCTCTAGCAGGGAAGGAAATAGAGTATAAAGCCCCCCAAAAAAGAAATAACATGAGGTCACTTAAGTTAATTATTGACTCAATTCCCTGCCAGTCCCTCTTGCATGAATAAAGTCCTTTTTCATAACTGGCGATGTTTTACATGAAATCTTCTTCTTGAACTGGTTGCAAATGAAAGCGTTTTTTTATAATAATATAGAAAACAGAATAAGTATCAAAGCATTGTGATGTGCGTAGAATTATAATAGATGAAAATAAAAACATTTTGGCCTGTCAAGATTTCCAGACTGGGAAGGGTAAAGATGCCGAGTAGCTTGGGTGAGATACAGGGCAATTGAAAGAAACTAAAATATTTGGTATCTTTGTAGAACATCAGAGAGACTAATTGCTTCAGCTGCTGGGAATGGTAGGATGTTTATGCATAAGAAACTGTACAAATAATATATAATTAGATGGGAATGGATGTATTAGAATTTTGAACATTGCAAATGGGAACAACAGTGGTAATTATGTCTCAAACTTTCTGGGTGTAGGGTACATTACATTGTAAGAATAAATGCATGTGTAGCACAGAATTCCATGAGGGTTTGTTGTGTTCAGTAATCATTCAACTTAACTCCTCTCTCAATGGGATCATGGTAAGACTCACTGTTGGGCTGAGCAAACTTTCTGCAGGCCAAATGGAAAAGAACTTCACTTGTTTGTAAACTGCTCCCCCCCCCCCCTCCGCACTGCGAATCAGGGCTATTACATGAAGAATCCCATGATAACATAATCCCTGAAAAGGCTGAGAGACACTGGAAAGACAATCAGGTGCTGTGACAAGTACTGTTTGATAGTCTGGTATTGTTGGGGCAATGTATTGCTGTGGCAAGTATTGTGGTCCAATCTAGTGGGGGGAAGTCTGGTACCCTGCTGTCAACATAGTGCTGTGGCAAATACTTTGGGGCAATCTAGTGGGTGTGGTTAGTACTGTGGGAGCAATGTAGTGCTGTGGCAAGAACAATGGTGGCTATGTGCTGGCAAGGAATGATGCCGGGTTGAGGAAACAGTGATTTGCTCAAGGGCACCCTGTAGACACCTCACTGTGCTTCAAGCATCATACTGAAAGCATCAAGCATTGAGTATAACCCATGGAATGGAGTGGACATAAGGTGTAGATCTGGACAGCATCACAGGTGTACCCTGCAGTATGAGTAAGTTAGTAGCTTGTCAAACCTAGTAATATTCCAAGGTGACAGCACAAGGTACAACTGCCACTTTATACACAACTGGAACATTCAGCTTCCCATTAAAAAAAAACAATTCAAAATGATAACAATGTGGTAATGCATAAGTTGTGGGACACTTTGAGGAGCTGGGGTTCCCCATTAAGGAAAGCTCTGCTTAGTCTACCTTGTACAATCCCAGAACAATAGAACTGACAAACCAGGCCATGCACCAGGGACTAATAAATAGTAGCGTCTCAAAAAACACACGGAACAACAGTCCCACTCCCTATTGAGACCTAGTAACTCACTTATCCTAGGCAAAAAAAAGTAGATCAAGCAGTAGAACACCCCCAATATCTCCAGCATGTCAAAACACAAATTTGAAATCACACAAGCTGTATCTGTACTGAGCTGTTTGGTTGCCAGCAGATGATGTGACATCACTTCCACTACTAGGAGGAAGAGCTTGAAGCCATATAGCAGCTTGTGGGCAAATCACTGCAACACATTAGAGGGGTTGTGTTCAAAGTTAGCATATCATGCCACACTTTCCTATTGGTGGCCGCAATTATGCAAATATATGACATCGATATTTTTGTCTGAAAATAACTTACTTACAGTGATTGTAACAAGGTTAAGAGCACAGCTACCTTCAATGTGTGTTTAGTGACAGAGCCCCTTTAAGTTGTATTAAAACCCTCTCAACCAAACATTGTGTACATTGTTTTCTGTATACAAATTTACATAATTCAATATTTCTATGTTTGTAATGCCTCAGAAATCCTTATCAAAAATTGTGGGAAATGAAATGTTCCATTTACTTTAGGACAGTATAAATATTACTAACTGCTCTGAAAAATAAATCCCTCTGCCACAGACACAACATCAAAGAAAAGGTCTTTTTTTCCTGAGCTTATTAAAAATAGTTCAACCTTCAATGCATTTGAAAAAGAATAATAATAAAAAAAAATATTGGGTAGACAAAACTACGAGAACTCATGCGAATCTGGATATTTAGACAAAGCATAGAAATGACTGTAACAGTACACGGCCGTCACTATCATAATCATTGCAATAGTGCCACATGTTGGGTCGAATGAAACAAAGCAGCAAGCACACTGTGATAACCGGAGTTTAATGTTATCATCACACAGTCATTGCAGAATCAAACAGGTTAACAAAGCTGCTGGTTGTCTGTGTTCTAATAATGAAACATTTCCAAACATAATAGGATCCTTTTAATTGACATAAAACATCCCGAATTCTCAGGCACGTGAGGAAAGAAAATGCACAATTGGTTTGTTTCAGAAAAAAAGCAACAATTTAGGTCAAAGTCTTTGTTGGAAAGAATTAAATGTGTGTTCCGTGTGGATTTGGGTGGAATCCTTTGGATCCGTCACTGCTGTTCCCTTCATCTTGATTTAGAATTGAGGGAAACAAAATCCCCTTGACACCTTGTCCCAGATATTAGAAGATTAATGGGATTTGGTAAAAACAGAACAGGAAATGCAGAACCTGTGATCTTTGCCATTTTGGTTGCACTCTCTCTGCTCTGGTTTATTTAGTTTTGAAAAAAAACCCACAGTGATTGGATCAATGTTGGCCTTAGGTTAAATGGGCGTTAGGTTAAATGGGCGTTAGGTTATATGGGCGTTAGGTTAAATGGGCCTTAGGTAAAATAGGTGTTAGGTTAAATGGGCCTTAGGTTAAATGGACGTTAGGCTTAATGGGCCTTAGGTTAAATGGGCGTTAGGCTAAATGGGCCTTAGGTTAAATGGGCGTTAGGTTAAATGGACGTTAGGTTAAATGGGCGTTAGGTTAAATGGGCCTTAGGTTAAATGGGCCTTAGGTTAAATGGGCCTTAAGTTAAATGAACGTTAGGTTAAATGGGCCTTAGGTTAAATGGGCGTTAGGTGAAATGGGCATTAGGTTAAATGGGCTTTAGGTTTAATGGGTCTTGAGCAACTACAGGTTTAAACTGTGAGAGGAATAGAATAACATGTAAAGTAAATGCAATATACCAATGCAAACTAAATGAAAACTTGCAATGAAAGTTGTTCAGATATAGAGCTAGTATGCAGCATAGCATGAATACAATCTAATGTCCTGGCTGAGGTTTATTCACTAGACCAATGATAGCTAACTTTGGCACTGCAGATATTTTGAAACTACATATCCTGCGAGGTTCACTCATGGAATGATTCCAAATCACACATCTACAGTGTCAGGGTTAGCCATCGCTGCGCTAGACCATGAACTGTGGGGAATTGACAAAGGAATTCCAAAAATCAGGGCAACATGGCAGAGTTGAAAAAATTCTTCATTATTCCAGCTCAGCTATTGATGTCTGTTTTTCTTTTCAATTCCATTGTCAATCTACCACAGTTCACGGTTTAGCAAATAGTTACGTAGTAGTTACATGGTAGTTTAAGTTGAAAAAAGACTTGCGTCTATCAAGTTCACCCATTTTCCTAATCCTTGTTTACCACTGGTGATCAAAAACAAGGCAAACCCCGCACGTTATTTCACCAATTTTGAATGATACTTTTATTGGGGAAAAACTTCCTTTTTGACTCCAAATGGCAATCAGATTTCTCCTTGGATCAACAAGTCCTAAATAAATATTAATGTTTATAGTAACATAAATATCCCTCTCTATTCTGCTTCATTAAAAAAGTATCAAAACGTCTTTTAAAGGCATCTTATGTATTTGCTAGCACAACCTCTTCAGGCAGTGAACTCCGTCCCTATTATTGTCCTTACCATAAATAATCCCTTCCACTGTCATAGACTAAATCTCCTTTTTTCAAGTCTTAGCAGGCGACTTCTTATCCTTTTTAATGTTATGTTAATGAACAGGTCTTTATAGGGCCCTTTGTATGGGCCCTGTAAATATTTTTATAACATTAGCATATCCCCTCTAAGATGCTGTTTCTCTAGTGTGTACAAATTTAACTTTTTTTGACCTTTCTTCATAGCTAACACTTTCCTTTCCCTTTTTTTTTTTTTAGTTTTGTAGACCTCCTCTGCACTTTCTCTAGTTTCATAATGTATTTTGTTAGAAAAGGAGCCCAGGATTGAACTGCATATTCAAGGTGGGGTCTTACCATGGACCTGTAGCAAGGATAATCTCTTCCTCCTATGAGTCAATACCCCTTTTAATACATGCCAATATATTATTTTGCCATTGCAGCTGCCAGCTGACACTGGGCAATACTGCTAAGTCTATTGTCTACAATTACTTCATATTTTTCCACAATGGAACACCTTTTAAACTATATGACGTATTTGCTTGAATATAAGACGACCCTGATTATAAGATGACCCCCCCAAACTTTGGATATACCTTTAGGAAAAAAACTAAAAGACTGATACTTAACTTGTATATATTCACATGTAAGTTGCTATTTAATATTTAATAAAAATTATGATATTAAACAAATGCATTTCTTGTTTTATTTCCTTTTATGTGCCAATGCTGCCAACCTTTAATTTTTTTTGCCATTTTAATACCTCCTTACCAATTATTTATTTAAATTTAGCAAATGCCTCTCCTGACCCCTCAGCTTTATAATGATGGAATGCTACTTTAATTGTATTTGTTTCCTGATTTAGCTTACTGGTTAGCCACATTGGTTTTAGTTGGCTTCTTTTATATTTATTTCCAAAGGTTATACATTTATATGCAGATTTTTTGTAGTGTTAGTTTGAAGGTATTCCACCTACCTTCTGGTTCTCCCCCCCCCCCCCCCCAAAAAAAATAAATAAAATAAAATCGATCCCTGTCACCAAGACCAAGAGATGTATTAAACCTGCCAAAGTTGGCCTTTTTAAAATTTATTGTTTTGGTGGGACCCGTACCAATTTTCATTTTTGTATTAATCTCAAATGTTACCCAGTTATGGTCACTACAGGTAGTGCAGAATTATTAGGCAAATGAGTATTTTGACCACATCATCCTCTTTATGCATGTTGTCTTACTCCAAGCTGTATAGGCTCGAAAGCCTACTACCAATTAAGCATATTAGGTGATGTGCATCTCTGTAATGAGAAGGGGTGTGGTCTAATGACATCAACACCCTATATCAGGTGTGCATAATTATTAGGCAACTTCCTTTCCTTTGGCAAAATGTGTCAAAAGAAGGACTTGACAGGCTCAGAAAAGTCAAAAATAGTGAGATATCTTGCAGAGGGATGCAGCACTCTTAAAATTGCAAAGCTTCTTAAGCGTGATCATCGAACAATCAAGTGTTTCATTTAAAATAGTCAACAGGGTCTCAAGAAGCGTGTGGAAAAACCAAGGCGCAAAATAACTGCCCATGAACTGAGAAAAGTCAAGCGTGCAGCTGCCACGATGCCACTTGCCACCAGTTTGGCCATATTTCAGAGCTGCAACATCACTGGAGTGCCCAAAAGCACAAGGTGTGCAATACTCAGAGACATGGCCAAGGTAAGAAAGGCTGAAAGACGACCACCACTGAACAAGACACACAAGCTGAAACGTCAAGACTGGGCCAAGAAATATCTCAAGACTGATTTTTCTAAGGTTTTATGGACTGATGAAATGAGAGTGAGTCTTGATGGGCCAGATGGATGGGCCCGTGGCTGGATTGGTAAAGGGCAGAGAGCTCCAGTCCGACTCAGACGTCAGCAAGGTGGAGGTGGAGTACTGGTTTGGGCTGGTATCATCAAAGATGAGCTTGTGGGGCCTTTTCGGGTTGAGGATGGAGTCAAGCTCAACTCCCAGTCCTACTGCCAGTTCCTGGAAGACACCTTCTTCAAGCAGTGGTAGGAAGAAGTCTGCATCCTTCAAGAAAAACATGATTTTCATGCAGGACAATGCTCCATCACACGCGTCCAAGTACTCCACAACGTGGCTGGCAAGAATGATGGTGATGGCAATGTTGATGGTGAACAGATCAAAACACTGACAGAATCCATGGATGGCAGGCTTTTGAGCGTCCTTGCAAAGAAAGGTGGCTATATTGGTCACTGATTTGTTTTTGTTTTGTTTTTGAATGTCAGAAATGTATATTTGTGAATGTTGAGATGTTATATTGGTTTCACTGGTAAAAATAAATAATTGAAATGGGTATATATTTGTTTTTTGTTAAGTTGCCTAATAATTATGCACAGTAACAGTCACCTGCACACACAGATATCCACCTAAAATAGCTAAAACTAAAAACAAACTAAAAACTATTTCCAAAAATATTCAGCTTTGATATTAATGAGTTTTTTGGGTTCATTGAGAACATGGTTGTTGTTCAATAATAAAATTAATCCTCAAAAATACAACTTGCCTAATAATTCTGCACTCCCTGTATTTCCCAAGGGCTCCCTTACTTTTTAGAGATAAACTCCCAAAATAAAAATATGTTATTCCCAGATCCATTCCCTCTGGTTGGTGTCTGTACTAGAATGGACAACAAAATGTCATTAAACAAATTCAGAATCTTGTTGCTTTTGGCACAATTAGGGTACTTAAAATCTCTCATTATGCTATTACACCCTATTTGAGAATCCTTTTCAATTTGCATTAATAGCTGGGATTCTTCAAGATCACTAATATTTGGTGTTTTGCAACAAATGGCCACTAATATTTTTGGGCAGTTTTACTCCCCCACTGACTATCTCTGAC
Source organism: Pelodytes ibericus (assembly GCA_036172795.1). Taxonomy (NCBI): domain Eukaryota; kingdom Metazoa; phylum Chordata; class Amphibia; order Anura; family Pelodytidae; genus Pelodytes; species Pelodytes ibericus. The sequence goes on from CM069867.1 coordinate 60,743,638, forward strand.
TATTGCAATCCCTCAGTGTTTTCACATGTTCACTACTGTCATCATATTTATCTTCCCACAAATTTTGATTTCACATACAGATAGACCCCTCCACCTTCTTTGCTTTTTCCATCTTTTATAAACAACATGGACCACTCCAAATTGATTGACCAATCATGTGTGTCATCCCACCATGTTTCAGTTATGCCAATTAAGTCCAATTAAGTCAATGTTCAATTCCTGCTACCAGCTCCTTATTTTACCTGGTAAACTTCTGGCATTTAAAAGCACACACTTAACCCCATGGCCATGTTCCATTTGTGATTTAATTTTGCAGTTGTTTATAGGCTTCATTCTATAATCTGTACTTATCACGGTCGTAGGTCCACCCACTTGGGTAGTAAAAAAAGTCGCCTTCTCTTCCCATACTGTCTAGCCCAGAGTTTATTGGTCCCTCCCAGTGGTTCCCCATGATATGTTCATGTCTCCATCATTTATTGCAATTATGCAAAACGTGTAGAGAAAGTAAATAGCGCAGACAAATTAGTATTTAAAGGCTTTGAATTTCTTTTTTGTGTCAGCTGCCTCGTGTCACACCTGACACTTTCAACTGGTAAGTCTTGCATGGCTTCTAAATTAACAAGAAAGGTTGCGCATGGATAGTAAAAATGCAGAGGCACATTTTGGAGCAGCAACGTGATGTGTAAAAGGTCGAAGAATTTGGACTTGATTTTTTTACTTTAATAACTATGTAGCATTCATACTGGCGACAATGACTATATATATTTTATTTCCAACATGATCAATCTTGCTACAATGCACTCCTCCTGCTAAGAGCCTCTAAAATGTTCGGGGGGTTTTGTTTTAAGTGGCAAGGAGCACAAACTTAGTTTTTTATAGTAAATATTTCAGTGAGAACTGCTCACTGTTATTTCAGCCTAACCTTTTCTTTAAGTGCTGTCTGCCTAGCTGTTAGTTTGTATTTTCCACAAAAAAGCCGGATACAGAAATGCAAAAGCAAAGAAACTGTATTTGTGAACAAAGTTACATATTACTCAGCTAAACGGGGGAATCAGCAGTCAAAAATAGTGTAAAACAGATTAAATTATCCCAATTTTACAGTAATTATGCCACAAAAATGTTATAGACATAATTATCTGTGTATTTCACAGTTTATTCTTCCCAAATAACATTTTCTGTTTGAGCAGCTGCTACATTCTATTATATATGAATGAAATTCGACATCTGAAGTTACTGAGAGCAGCTGGCTTCCTTTTGTAGCAATCTACAGACAAGGTAATGTGAGTAGCATAGTATCAAATAAACAAATGATAATAAGAGATGTTGTATAAACTTGTATCTAATCAATGATCCCCTGACTTTGAATTGCTTTGCATGTATTTGCTTTCATAGAAATCTGGCTGTGTTCTTTGCTGTTTATATGAATGATGGTGTTTGCCCACTAGACTGTGAATTGTGGTAAGCTGACAAGGTGCACAGGAGGACCCAGTTCATCTGCACTGATCTTCTTGCAAGATTTATATATGCTTTTGTCTAGAAAAGAATCCTGGATCAGAACGCTGTGACATTCATTCCAAAGGATTGCATGCATAAATTATAATGCAAACAAAACCTATGCAATATACAGGGTAAACCCTACTGGTACAATAAAGTTAGTCTGATGCCCAAACAGTCCCACCAACGTGGCATAGACAGGAATAAAAGTGAGAACTGCTCTTCAATAAGCCATTAAAGGACAGACTCTACCATGAAGATCTTGTCTATTTTGTTTCATCCCTTGTTGAGATTAATGACTATGTGTATTGCCTGGAGTATACTGTCTTAATACCATGATGATGATAAACGTTTCTGAAGGAATTTTCTGCTACAGTGTTTATTCAATTTATACAGCATAGGCACAGGTATCATTTAAAGAATGAAAAGGATCAGTTGGTTCCTAATAATGTCCAGGGATTTTATTGATATAAGTTGTTTTTTCTACAAAATATAATACACCACTCGTCATTGTTATATATTGGTCATCATGTTTTTGCATTACCGTTTATCTGATACTATCACACCTTCTGACACGTCTCCTACAACCCACACTTCCGATGCCTTTCTGCTGCCTGCATTGCTATAAGTCATGGTCTGCCTGAGCTCCATCCATCATCTCACCACTTTAACTATACATTGTGCAGGTACAAACCTGGTAAGTTTCCCATCAGGTGGTTTAAGGTGAGATGAACATGTCATCCCACCAGTATGGCTCCATATTTTACAGGTACAAACCTGGTTAGTTTCCCCCAGTTAAGCAAACTCACCAGGCCTGTCCCTGCACAATGAATATATAAATTGGTGAGATTAAATGTTCATCTCCCCTCAAGTCACCTAATTTCTTCTTAACTCACCTGCAACTCGCCTTTTAGTGAATAGAACCCAGAACGTGACTTTGTAATACAGATGACAGATGATGTTCACTCCATTGGATATATCACCATATGGAATACAAGAGAAAAAAGAGAGCAATCAATAGTGTAATCCTGTTTAAAACAAATACAACCGAGGAAGTGCTATATATTGCACTCTCATGTTCCCAAAGGGAAAAAGGCTCACCAAACCAAGTTGGTTCTTGAATTCATAGATGGATATAATGAAGACTTGATTCTCCTTCATCAGATGTATATATATATCCTCTTTAAATCTCGAATTTCCATTTCATTCCCATTCAAATGGAGGAAACAGGAATAAATGCTTGTATTTTATCTAGCTTCAATTTAGGTGAAATGCATAGCAGATCCAGAGTTGTGCAATTTCATGTCATTGTCTGTTCCGACTATATGCAGGATTTGTGAACTGCCTACCTCATTTCTTTTATCTGCGGGGAATTCTGTGACCTCTTTGTAAGTCTTTACATTTATAGTGAATCATTGACAAAATGCTGGCATTTCAAAGAAGTACCACGTTTGCTACAACCAAAGATCATGTAGGCTTCTTCTTTCACTTGGGTTATGATATATATTTTTTATTTTAAGTCGGTCAATAGCCATGATTGGGAAGATGAAGACTTCCCCCATTGCACAAGGGAAGGGAAGTGCTGTAATGGAAGAAAGACAAGAGAGAAGGGATAGATGATTAAAACATTTAAATACCTAAAGGGATGCAAGATAGTAACGGAGGAGAGTATATTTAAAAGAAGACAAACTACAACAACAAGAGGATGTATCGGGCTATTCACTAAAAAGTGAGTTGCAGGTGAGATGAAATGAATTGAGGTGAGATGAACAATTCATTTCAACATTTAAAAAAACCATACAGTATTACTGAGAGGGCAGTGGATGCATGGCATAGCCTTCCAGTGGAAAGTGGATTTGGTAGAGGGTAATACAGTAAAGGAGTTTGAACATCCATGGTAAAATACACAAGGCTATCCTAAATACAAAATAAGGCCAGGGACTAGTGAAAGTAATCAGAAAAATGGGCAATATAGATAGGCCGACTGGTTTTTATCTGGTGAGACTTTGTATGTTTCTATGCTTGTCCTTCCACCCTCCTTGTAAAACAATTTCCTCATGTACCCTTTTGACTCATTTTTAGCTGAGGACTGGCAGTCACTGACTAAATATTAATACTGTATAGATTTTTAATTTTGGTAGGGCGTTACAGATTATATCTGAGAGTCTGAGTGATTCACCCCCCCCCCCCTTTATAAATGGTTTCACTATATTATTTTGACATGCCTGCAAAGACCAGCCACCGCGAGTTTATCCCACAGTCTGTACTGCCGCCACTGATACGAGCTCGAATGAGGACGTGTTGATTGCTACTTCCGGGCATTGTCTTTCTCAATGCCTGAAAGATGAATTGTGCTGTCAACATGCATCTTCCTCTACTGAGAATCTAATATCCTTCTGCCTTCACGAAAAGGCTACAAAAAAAACGAGAAGTTTCATCGTCCCGCTATGTTTGTTTACAATACGTCAACATAATACAGCCGGGCCATGTGTGTTTAAAAGAAACCTTGGAGGTGTAGAAGAATGTTACAAAGTGCCAAAATCACTCTAATGTCATGCCTTTCCCACTAACGACACTTTGGGAGCTATTCACTAAAAATAAGGTGCCAGCAAGTTGAGGGGAAATGAACATTTCAGGTGTTATTCACTAAAAGGTGATGAGATGAACATTTTATCTAACCATTCTGCTGGAGCAATCCTGGTGAGCTTGCTTAGTTGGGGGAAAACTAACCAGGTTTGTCACTGTACATTATAGAGCTAAACTGGTGAGATGACATGGAAATGTTACTCCATCCTACTTATCACCATATTCTTTTTACCAGCCTGGAAAGCTATAATCATATGTACTAAAGCGTATCTTAGAGATGTCAGTAATTGTATCTATGTGATAAAGGGAGAGAAGCAACAGCAAGTGGATACTATCGTCTGTCTTGTAATGCTGCCTACTAAGGGTGACGCTTGCAAAAAATTCCTTCAACTTCTAGCAAAGCAGCATTTCAAAAAAAATACGCCAAAGGTATGGATTTTTTTTTTTCAACACCCAGGTACAATAAGTCCTCATCATTGTTTCATACAGTTATTGAAATAAGTTCAGCATTTTCGTACACTGAATCAATAATTCAAGTTCCTAGTAGCTGACTAGAACCAAATATGTTTATTCTTTGACGGGAAAAAAACAAGGTCAACCATGTTCTGATATTATTAAAAAATATCAGTAAATATATTTGCCCGAGGGCTGCATCTGACTTGCCTCAATTTTTCATTTCTACTCCAAAGACCATTTTAAATATATGGATTCACATCAGAGAAAACCATTTGTAATTTCAGAAAAACTCAAACCACAGCATCATTTTTTTTTTTTTGCTTCCAAATGTCGTATAAATGTTTGATTACAAACCATTTGCATTATACAGTTGTACGAGATTCCCCAAGAGGCATTTCAGTTTGACCCTTTTCAAGGTCATTTCATCCTTCATCCTAACTAGAATATTGATAATCAACCGCTCAAACAGAAACTAATTGCCTTTGTAAATTCTGCATTCACTGACAATTGACTTGTAACAAAAATGAAACTATTTTGTCAAATATATAAAACTGTGGAATTTCACTCATTTGAAAACAAAATATTAAAAAAAAAAATCATATCAAATTATCATAATGCTGGAGAGAACAAAGTTTGGAAACAAATTGCTGCCTTCGCTGCTCAGCAAACATTCATCATAACACATTGAAACACTTGAATTGTTGCATGTTGCCAATAATGAAGTTTAATTCCTGTGATGTTCTAGCAAAATCACTGCTGGGTGATGCTTAGCTGGTAACAATTAAACACAATGGCAACAATCTTGCAGCAGAAATGAAATGCAGGTGTAAACAAAATGGGAAAATTGGATAATGGGATTTTTACATAAAGTAATATGCAAGCTTTATGGTGTTTGCTAAAACATTTCTTGTTAACCGTTCACTGCCAGTATGCTTGCAATCTGCCCCTTTTAGTGCCAGAGGTTCATCTGCATGCCAACTCTCCATAGATACTAAAGGTTGCAAAGGTCACTTGGAAGCCGAGCTCTTAAATTTAGTCGGTCAGGCTATAAAAATAATAGGAACTGCTTTTTTTTTTTTTTTACACATTCAATCAGCCTTATGAATGATGTGTTTATTGTTTATGAACTGTTTTATATTGTGCATGCCTGGTTTGATTAGTGGGGTGGGGGGGGTGAGCAATTTGGTGGCATGTTTTTACTAGCATTTTGTGCTTACTGTAGTGTTCCTCACGACTATATGTTTAGATAACTCTATTTGTCAGGGTTCCAGTCTAGGATAATTTGGGGTTATGTATGAAGGCGTTTCAGAAATGTAGTGCAGTTGTGCCCCTATCTATAAAATAATTTCATCAAGGAGAATGCCAGAGTGTGGCAGTTCCAGCTTATGTATAAAAAGATATATAGCAAAATTGGACCTATTATAGATCACTTATGTTGACTACAGTTCTCTGCCAGCCTTAATGTGGAATTATCTGTGCTGTCATAGAGCGAGAATAAAAAGTGGCATATTGAGAATAAAAAGTGGCATATTGAGAATAAAATGTGGCAAATTAAGAGTAAAAAGTGGCATATTGAGATTAAAAAGTAGTATATTAAACATAAAAAGTGTCATATTAAGAGTAAAAGGTGGCATTTTCAGAGTAAAAAGTAGTATATTGAGTATAAAAAGTGGTATATTGAGTATAAAAAGTCACAGGTATGCCCCTTTTTTTCCGTATAGATCCCATTCTGAGAATGTTCTGCATACCATACAGGGCACAAGAGCAAAAACCTGACAACATGAATCAGGATCAGACATAACATAGCACCAGTGTTTAGAAATAACCCCCTATTTATAGTTAGTTATGTTTTTCTTTTAGCAACCTTGATCTAACCAATCAAAAACCTTTTTGAAACATTGTTCTTTTACCTTTGTTTTACCATCTCACCAGGCAGTTCCAGGCACAGGCTATTATCATGGATAATTCGAGTTTATTGAGGTGGAATTAGGAGAAATAGGAGTTTAAGAGCATCATTGTATACGTTCATATTATGGAGACACTGATGTTGAAGAGGATATTCCTTTCCAAGATATAAACAAGGATTGTAGAAAGTTTAAGCTGCTTCTGTGGTAGAGGCAATAAGATGTTTTACTCCCAAAACATTCTGTTCTGGGTCCTCTTTGGGGGAGCCATGCATAATGGTACAACCAATTTAGGCAAATGCTATGGAACTTTCAGACACACAATACAGTCTCGCTTTTGGTTGTTTGATTGAGTAGGTCATTTATAGGAACGACTCCTTATTATTATGCATGTGTCTCTCTGAGGCAAGGATTCTTTAGGCACCATAAATACTACTCCATAAATTCAAATGAGCGTCCATCTAATTTGTATGTGTAACACACATTACGGGGTCCCTTGTGATGTCTGGTAAAGCTATAGCACAGGGGATGGGACCGTTTATCGCGGCTGCATGAACACAGCTGCTTCACCATGACCTCTCGCACCATGGCCAGTTCATCATGGGATAGCAGAAGGCGAGTATTATTAGGGGTTAGGTATTAGTATTAGGGTTGGGGGGCACTATTAGGGTTCGGGAGGTTAGTGTTAGTATTAGTGTCCGGGGGTGAGTGTTAGTATTAGGGTTTTGGCGGTAGTGTTAGTATTAGGGTTCAGGAGGTTAGTGTTAGTATTAGGGTTTGGGGGTAGTGTTAGTATTAGGGTTTGGGGGTAGTGTTAGTATTAGTGTTCGGGAGGTTAGTGTTAGTGTCCGGGGGTGAGTGTTAGTATTAGGGTTTGGGGGTAGTGTTAGTATTAGGGTTTCGGGGGTAGTGTTAGTATTAGGGTTCGGGAGGTTAGTGTTAGTATTAGGGTTCGGGAGGTTAGTGTTAGTATTAGGGTTTGGAAGGTTAGTGTTAGTATTAGGGTTCGGGAGGTTAGTGTTAGTATTAGGGTTTGGGCGGTAGTGTTAGTATTAGGGTTTGGGAGGTTAGTGTTAGTATTAGGGTTTGGGGGTGAGTGTTAGTATTAGGGTTCAGGGGGGTAGTGTTAGTATTAGGGTTTGGGTGGAAGTGTTAGTATTAGGGTTTGGGGGTAGTGTTAGTATTAGGGTTCGGGGGTGAGTGTTAGTATTAGGGTTTGGGGGGTAGTGTTAGTATTAGGGTTTGGGGGGTAGTGTTAGTATTAGGGTTTGGGCGGTTGTGTTAGTATTAGGGTTTGGGAGGTTAGTGTTAGTATTAGGGTTTGGGGGTGAGTGTTAGTATTAGGGTTCAGGGGGGTAGTGTTAGTATTAGGGTTTGGGGGTAGTGTTAGTATTAGGGTTTGGGGTTAGTGTTAGTATTAGGGTTTGGGTGGAAGTGTTAGTATTAGTGTTCGGGGGGGTTAGTGTTAGTATTAGGGTTCAGGGGGTTAGTGTTAGTATTAGGGTTTGGGGGTGAGTGTTAGTATTAGGGTTCAGGGGGGTAGTGTTAGTATTAGGGTTTGGGGGTAGTGTTAGTATTAGGGTTCAGGAGGTTAGTGTTAGTATTAGTGTCCGGGGGTAGTGTTAGTATTAGGGTTTGGGTGGAAGTGTTAGTATTAGGGTTCGGGAGGTTAGTGTTAGTATTAGGGTTCGGGAGGTTAGTGTTAGTATTAGTGTCCTGGGGTAAGTGTTAGTATTAGGGTTTGGGCGGTAGTGTTAGTATCAGGGTTTGGGCGGTAGTGTTAGTATTAGGGTTTGGCTGTAGTGTTAGTATTAGGGTTTTGGGGTAGTGTTAGTATTAGGGTTCGGGGGTGAGTGTTAGTATTAGGGTTTGGGGGGTAGTGTTAGTATTAGGGTTTGGGGGTAGTGTTAGTATTAGGGTTCGGGAGGTTAGTGTTAGTATTAGGGTTTGGGAGGTTAGTGTTAGTATTAGTGTCCGGGGGTGAGTGTTAGTATTAGGGTTTGGGCGGTAGTGTTAGTATTAGGGTTTGGGTGGAAGTGTTAGTATTAGGGTTCGGGAGGTTAGTGTTAGTATTAGTGTCCGGGGGTGAGTGTTAGTATTAGGGTTTGGGGGTAGTGTTAGTATTAGGGTTCGGGAGGTTAGTGTTAGTATTAGGGTTTGGGAGGTTAGTGTTAGTATTAGTGTCCGTGGGTGAGTGTTAGTATTAGGGTTTGGGGGTAGTGTTAGTATTAGGGTTCTGGAGGTTAGTGTTAGTATTAGGGTTTGGGCGGTAGTGTTAGTATTAGGGTTCGGGAGGTTAGTGTTAGTATTAGTGTCCGGGGGTGAGTGTTAGTATTAGGGTTTGGGGGTAGTGTTAGTATTAGGGTTCGGGAGGTTAATGTTAGTATTAGGGTTCGGAAGGTTAGTGTTAGTATTAGGGTTCGGGAGGTTAGTGTTAGGGTTCGGGAGGTTAGTGTAAGTATTAGGGTTAGGGAGGTTAGTGTTAGTATTAGTGTCCGGGGGTGAGTGTTAGTATTAGGGTTTGGGGGTAGTGTTAGTATTAGGGTTTGAGGGAAGTGCTAATATTAGGGTTTGGGGGTAGTGTTAGTATTAGGGTTCGGGAGGTTAGTGTTAGTATTAGGGTTCGGAAGGTTAGTGTTAGTATTAGGGTTCGGGAGGTTAGTGTTAGGGTTCGGGAGGTTAGTGTAAGTATTAGGGTTCGGGAGGTTAGTGTTAGTATTAGTGTCCGGGGGTGAGTGTTAGTATTAGGGTTTGGGGGTAGTGTTAGTATTAGGGTTTGGGGGAAGTGCTAATATTAGGGTTTGGGGGTAGTGTTAGTATTAGGGTTTGGGGGGTAGTGTTAGTATTAGGGTTTGGGGGTAGTGTTAGTATTAGAATTTGGGGGGTAGCGTTAGTATTAAGGTTCAGGAGGTTAGTGTTAGTATTAGGGTTCGGGAGGTTAGTGTTAGGGTTCGGGAGGTTAGTGTAAGTATTAGGGTTTGGGGGTGAGTGTTAGTATTAGGGTTCAGGGGGGTAGTGTTAGTATTAGGGTTTGGGGGTAGTGTTAGTATTAGGGTTTGGGGTTAGTGTTAGTATTAGGGTTTGGGTGGAAGTGTTAGTATTAGTGTTCGGGGGGGTTAGTGTTAGTATTAGGGTTCAGGGGGTTAGTGTTAGTATTAGGGTTTGGGGGTGAGTGTTAGTATTAGGGTTCAGGGGGGTAGTGTTAGTATTAGGGTTTGGGGGTAGTGTTAGTATTAGGGTTCAGGAGGTTAGTGTTAGTATTAGTGTCCGGGGGTAGTGTTAGTATTAGGGTTTGGGTGGAAGTGTTAGTATTAGGGTTCGGGAGGTTAGTGTTAGTATTAGGGTTCGGGAGGTTAGTGTTAGTATTAGTGTCCTGGGGTAAGTGTTAGTATTAGGGTTTGGGCGGTAGTGTTAGTATCAGGGTTTGGGCGGTAGTGTTAGTATTAGGGTTTGGCTGTAGTGTTAGTATTAGGGTTTTGGGGTAGTGTTAGTATTAGGGTTCGGGGGTGAGTGTTAGTATTAGGGTTTGGGGGGTAGTGTTAGTATTAGGGTTTGGGGGTAGTGTTAGTATTAGGGTTCGGGAGGTTAGTGTTAGTATTAGGGTTTGGGAGGTTAGTGTTAGTATTAGTGTCCGGGGGTGAGTGTTAGTATTAGGGTTTGGGCGGTAGTGTTAGTATTAGGGTTTGGGTGGAAGTGTTAGTATTAGGGTTCGGGAGGTTAGTGTTAGTATTAGTGTCCGGGGGTGAGTGTTAGTATTAGGGTTTGGGGGTAGTGTTAGTATTAGGGTTCGGGAGGTTAGTGTTAGTATTAGGGTTTGGGAGGTTAGTGTTAGTATTAGTGTCCGTGGGTGAGTGTTAGTATTAGGGTTTGGGGGTAGTGTTAGTATTAGGGTTCTGGAGGTTAGTGTTAGTATTAGGGTTTGGGCGGTAGTGTTAGTATTAGGGTTCGGGAGGTTAGTGTTAGTATTAGTGTCCGGGGGTGAGTGTTAGTATTAGGGTTTGGGGGTAGTGTTAGTATTAGGGTTCGGGAGGTTAATGTTAGTATTAGGGTTCGGAAGGTTAGTGTTAGTATTAGGGTTCGGGAGGTTAGTGTTAGGGTTCGGGAGGTTAGTGTAAGTATTAGGGTTAGGGAGGTTAGTGTTAGTATTAGTGTCCGGGGGTGAGTGTTAGTATTAGGGTTTGGGGGTAGTGTTAGTATTAGGGTTTGAGGGAAGTGCTAATATTAGGGTTTGGGGGTAGTGTTAGTATTAGGGTTCGGGAGGTTAGTGTTAGTATTAGGGTTCGGAAGGTTAGTGTTAGTATTAGGGTTCGGGAGGTTAGTGTTAGGGTTCGGGAGGTTAGTGTAAGTATTAGGGTTCGGGAGGTTAGTGTTAGTATTAGTGTCCGGGGGTGAGTGTTAGTATTAGGGTTTGGGGGTAGTGTTAGTATTAGGGTTTGGGGGAAGTGCTAATATTAGGGTTTGGGGGTAGTGTTAGTATTAGGGTTTGGGGGGTAGTGTTAGTATTAGGGTTTGGGGGTAGTGTTAGTATTAGAATTTGGGGGGTAGCGTTAGTATTAAGGTTCAGGAGGTTAGTGTTAGTATTAGGGTTCGGGAGGTTAGTGTTAGGGTTCGGGAGGTTAGTGTAAGTATTAGGGTTCGGGAGGTTAGTGTTAGTATTAGTGTCCGGGGGTGAGTGTTAGTATTAGGGTTTGGGGGTAGTGTTAGTATTAGGGTTTGGGGGAAGTGCTAATATTAGGGTTTGGGGGTAGTGTTAGTATTAGGGTTTGGGGGGTAGTGTTAGTATTAGGGTTTGGGGGTAGTGTTAGTATTAGAATTTGGGGGGTAGCGTTAGTATTAAGGTTCAGGAGGTTAGTGTTAGTATTAGGATTCTGGGGGTAGTAAATACTAATAGTATAGTCTGCTGTTTATTGCTGGACACTATGCCATATTTGGCAGCTAGGCAGTGAATTGCTTTTGTGCAGTATGTCTGTCTAAAGGTTGGCAGCAGAAAGCAGGTCTCCAACTGGTCCTTATCCATTAGTTAGCCAAATGGAAGGCTGAGAGCCATAGTATTCACACTTCAAAGGCAGCTGAAAAGCCAATTGTTGGCTACCACTACTTTTAAGTATTCATAGACTTGCACATAAGTCGTCGTATGTTAAAACATAACTTTTAATGAGAATAAATAGGGCATATATATATATATATATATATATATATATATATATATATATATACATGTAAGGAAAAAAAGTTAACATGTAAACACTTTGTTTGTGTGTAAAACAAAAATACCAATAAATGTTTCAAATAAACAGCTCTTAAAGTAATCACTCAACACAAACCAATAATTTAATAACGTTTTATTTAATTCATTTATAAAAAATATAAAGGAAAAATATATAAATGTCTCCTAACAAAAAAAGAAATATACAATGTACAATACAGTAAAAAGGCAAGTAAAAACCTCCACAGAATAAATAGAGGGCAACACCTCTTAAGCTCATAAAACAAAGTGCAACAGTATAATGTATGTAAATAAGGGTAATTAGAACTCTTATGCCATTAACATGTAAAAAAAATAACCCTTTCTAATACCAGATGATATGGTGTAACAGCTCTAGAAAGAGACTTGCTCACTGATGGACCGGCCCCAGTAAATATCCACCAAAAATATAGCAAGAAAAAACAATTAACAATACTAACCTCCTTCCCCATTTGGACATGATGGAGGACCACATAATACTTGTAATACCAAGGATGGTGCTGTACCTCATAGCGCACTCAGAAGAGTTGCGGTGCTACTATGGCAACGTACCGGGGCTCACATAGCCGGCACAGTTATAGTAGCATTGTTCTATAATACCTGCAATATAAAGAATTGTAACATTTGCACTTAATTTTATTGCTTAAGAGGAACTGGTAATTGGTGTCAATTACCCTTTATTCTGTGGAGGTTTTTTAGTTGCTTTTTAATTATATGTATGTCATTCTCTTTTGTTATGGATGAGATATTTATATATTTTTTATTATGTATTTGTATTTATATATATAGTTTGTGCTGTATGATTATTTTAAGCACTGTCTATCTGATATATTTAAAAGGACTGTGCTGCTGACAAACCAATCTACTAAACATATATTAAGTGCGGTTCTTCCCACATATGATTCATATACAGTTGTCAAATAACACTGTTGGCTTTAATAGCTAGTATAGAAAATAATACGTAAAATGGATCTCGGCAGTTTTATTTTTGTTTTTAAAAAACAGTTTTATTTTTGTTTTTGCTGAAAAAAATATATGTTTTGCTGCTGATAAAAGAAACTTCAGTTTGTTTGTGTCCCGGAGTTGCTGCTTTTCTTTAAATTATTCATTTAAGTTATGGTTAGTACTAGGCAGAAAAAGAGGTTGGGATTTTATACTGGAATCCGTCAGGAATCTGCTGTTTGTATTCAATATTAAATGTTGCAATGTGGTATATACATTTTGGCCATCTGAAGACTTTGTTTTGTGAGCCAAGAGTTTCTTCTTTTAACTGTACAAACAGAATAACAGATTATGCGGCTGCATTACATCATGACTGACAACTGGGGCTGCCATCCAGCCAATATTTAACTAGCAGGTCGGTAAAAAATGGGCCAATATTAAAACTGTTTGGTTTCCAAAATCGAGTAGTAATATCCAACAAGGGAAATCCGGGCTCCACTGAGGCAGAAACAAATAGTTGTCCGGTATCAGAATGGTGTTGGCTGAGAGTAACTATCCAGGTGCCGTCCTCATACGCTAACCAAGCGTTTGCAACAAACAAAACCAAGAAAAAGGAGGAAACTCGCACTCTGGACACTCCGTAGAATTAGCAGGTGTTTTAATGGCAAAAGTAAAACATGTACAGCAACAAAAATGTGTGGAAGAAGGGGACACTTGGCGCGTTTCGTGTGATAACACGATTAATCATTTTGGTTCCCAAAATGCATATTCCAAATATTAATGCATATAAATGTGCTTTCAAAGTACTTCAAAATGCATGTTTTACATTTTGGATTGCTTAAAATGTAAAATACTTACAGCTAGATGACATTACAACAGTTTGCAAGAAACCTAAACGGCCCACACTAGCTGAGTAAAAGTCAATTTCCTTTATTGTTGTTTTAGGAACCAATGAGAGTATTTTCATTCAAATGCATGGAATTTCCTATCTCTCTAGTGATGTCGTCAGACAATGTGTTACACTGTTACACTGTGTACAAGAGCAATTCTATTACAGTCCACACAATGTTTTCTATTCCAGGACTATAGGAAGTGACTACATGAAACAAAACTTTATATCTACAGTGTCTATATAATCAGTGCTCAAGGAGGGCTTGAGTCAAATATTAAAAATGTGATTAATGCAGAATTCCTGCATGAAATCACAATGGAAAAAAAGTCTGTGGACTATACAAGCAGTAGTCTTCAACTTGCACCAAAGTGAGTTTGGGGACTAGACTGTCCATTTAAGTATTTTTTTTTTTTTTGGAAGAAAACGTAGCAACCCTGCTGATAACCTCTCATCTTTTTTGGACCAGTTCTCCTTGTCTCTTGTAAAATGTATTGTGTTATTTGGCATGCTAAATCTCTAATCCTGCTCCCACCCCTGTAATTGTTTCCCTTTCTCTGTTCCTGACTTTTGGCTTCCTGACCACTGGCTATCAGCTGCCAAGCTTTCCGCTTGTCTTCACCTGTGAACCAAGAGGAATTTCTTCTGCCGAACCTTTAACACAGCTGTCAGCAAACCAATGGGGAACTCTAACTTAGGATCAACGTACCCGGTTAGGAAGAGGGCTCCTATTGTTATTAAAAATGCATACAGATATGATCTGATTGGGTTTCTTTAGAGTGAAAGAAAGGGCAGTGCAATTTAAAAATAATAGAGCATTAAAGCAGATGTTATGAAATCAAAATGGGTGTGAAAATGATTTTTGCTACAATTTACTTCGTCGCCATTTTAAATGGAATGCATTTCTCCGCGATAGGGTCACTTTAAGTATATTTATTGCATCTTAGCCTATGGAGGCATCTCACATTATCATTCAAATCAGCATCTGCAGTACGATTCAAAATAGACAGTGTGAGGAAATCCCCTGAAGAATCAATAGATAAAACCTGTGCTGGACACAATTAACATCTCATTCAGATTTAAACAATATTGATGATTCTACTATGAGCATTTTTGGCAGACAGCAAGCCTGTATTTTTTTTTTCTCTTCTACACTAATTCATGTATTTTTTTAAAGGCAATTACATTTTGGAAGTTGAATGTGTCATATCTGAGTATGATTCATGTCCTTTAAAAAGATCTGCAAAATTGTATAGCTCCGAAATACTGCATCACTAGGCTACTATGGAGCCCAACACTCGGAAAGACAAAAATAATAATTCCAATGAGAACCCATTGACCTACTAATCCATGCCACACTATATTTCAGTGACGGAGAATGTTTTTGATCCCAAGTGCTCATTATTCCACAGGAAACCACTGTAATAATGTCAAAGTGCCATTATAGTCCCATTCCAGTCCTCCTCCCATTTTCATTGCTGTTCATTGCAGGCCCATTTTAATTGCAGACTGTTTTTCTTTTCATTTTCCTTCTCCCTTTTTAAATGTATTTTCCTTCCATTGTTCCATCTCAGTTGCCCTGTGTGCTGCACTTTCTTCAATAAATGATGATGGTGACCCTGTAGATAGATAAAGAGTGCCACCTCAGAGGGGTTTGAGCACCAGATGTGGCACCAGTGCCATAGGTTTGCAATCACTAGTATAAATAGACATTCCAAGGAGCTATCCAGTAAAATGATTGAACATAGCATTGGATATCACAATGATGTCAGGCTCTACAGATATAAGGGGAGTGCTGGCAGAGGTAACAGCCCTTTTTGGGCTACTCTAATGTGAAGAGTTTGGGCCACTGGCATTTATTTTCATACTTGATTCTCCCTCATCTCCTAGGAGTCACCTAGGACAATTTTCTAGTAAGTCTTTGGGCAGAATTTCTTACCTGCTGTGATCTATTCCATATTCTCCTATTTAGCAGGGTGGCTTGATCTGCCATTATTTTGGTGGACGCACATGACTATTACACATTGCCCTGTAGCATGCAGAAATCACATGAAACTAGAAAGATATCAACTCATTACAAACATCAATAGGTGGATAGATATGGTGTCCATACAAGTGTCCATGGCAAGGTATGGGAAGATCCATAGAACATCATAGAATTGTCACCAGGATACAAACTAAATATTGGACTGCATCTAAAGCATGAAGGTAGGGCTGAGAAGAAACACACAAAATGGTTTAATCACACTAGAAATGCTCTACGTGGACACAAGTATTGGGACTCACCACTTTTATTTTTTTAATTCAGGTGTTTCAATCAGACCAGTTGCCACAGGTATATAAAATCAAGCAACTAGCCTTGCAGTCAGCATTTACAGGCATTTGTGAAAAAAATGGCTTGTTCTGAAGAGGTCAGTGTTGTGCTGTGATAGGATGCCACCTTTGCAAGTCAGTAAATAAAATGTCATCCCTGCAAGATATTCCATAATCCAGCTTAAGTGATATTATTGGAAAGTTTCTCCTGGCATTCGCCAAACCCAGACTCCTCCATCAGACTGTAATACACGGGGTCCCAGCTGGAAACAGACCTTGAACGCCCGAGATCAGGAGCTATGTTGTAGGGTGGAGACACAGGACCTAGTGCTGGGTAACTGCAATCGCCTGGAGGTTTGGGACCCCAAGTTTTTGCAGACACAACCAGGCCCTGTGAAGCAGATGCTGTATCCAGGTCCCAGGGCTTAAGGGGAAATGAACTAAATGACAGCCAAGCAGAGCTAAAACAGAAAAGTAACTGAGGGAGAGCAGAACGGAAATACAGAGTGCAGGGCTACAGGGCAGAGGCAAGACATAAGATAAAGCAGAAACCAAACTAAGGATAAATAATTCAAGGCACAGGGTTAAGGAGCACAAGAGACAAATACAAAGGAACAAACATAAATACAGGAACTAACCTAACACTAAATATGGTAATGGTGGGGGTTTGGTTCACCAATTGGCCAATTAGATGTTAGCTTGCCAACTACGTCAAGGTACCCCACATAGGCAAGTCCCTAACTAAAACATAATATTAGCAAAAACAAATACAATCTAAAAGACATACATGGAATAGACACTTCGACACAGAGGAAATACCTGTAGACTGCGCAACTACGGACTGAACAGAAACGAGTGAGGTTTAAATAGAAGTAAACTAATAAGGTAGAGGGAATCAGAAAACCTGGAATGAAACAAAGACCGACAGAAAGAAAAACATAAAAGGACTACAGGGCAAGACAGGACAAGACAACAGGGCAAGCACAGGACAGGACTACAGGGCAAGGACAGGACAGGACTACAGGGCAAGGACAGGACTGGACTACAGGGCAAGGACAAGACAACAGGGCAAGCACAGGACAGGACTACAGGGCAAGGACAGGACAGGACTACAGGGCAAGGACAGGACTGGACTACAGGGCAAGGACAAGACAACAGTGCAAGCACAGGACAGGACTACAGGGCAAGACAGGACAGGACTACAGGGCAAGGACAGGACAGGACTACAGGGCAAGGACAGGACACGACTACAGGGCAAGGACAAGACAACAGGGCAAGCACAGGACAGGACTACAGGGCAAGGACAGGACAGGACTACAGGGCAAGGACAGGACTGGACTACAGGGCAAGGACAGGACAGGACTACAGGGCAAGGACAGGACTGGACTACAGGGCAAGGACAAGACAACAGGGCAAGGACAGGACAGGACTGGACTACAGGGCAAGGACAGGACAGGACTACAGGGCAAGACAGGACAGGACTACAGGGCAAGGACAGGACAGGACTACAGGGCAAGGACAGGACAGGACTACAGGGCAAGCACAGGACAGGACTACAGGGCAAGCACAGGACAGGACTACAGGGCAAGCACAGGACAGGACTACAGGGCAAGGACAGGACTGGACTAAGCATAAATAATAAACAAGAAATCAAAGCAAGAAGGATACAGAAAAGCCTGGATATAGCCTGGATAAGCCTGCACAAGGTGCATAGTTACACAAACAGTGAAGACTCCACAGAACACATTTCCACAGCTCCAGAGTTCAGTGTGGCCTGCTTTACTCCACTAGATCAGATGCTTGGTATTGTACTTGGTGATGTGAAGCTTGCATGCAGCTGCTCGGCCATAGAAACCCATTCCATGAAGCTCCCGCTGCACAGTTATTGTGCTGATATTAATGGCAGTGGAGGTTTGAAATCTTCAGCTATGGAATCAGCAAAGCATTGGGGAATTTTACGTACTGCGCACCTCAGCGACCCTGCTATGTGAATTGATGTGGTCTTCTGCTTCGTGTGCTTCACTGAACTCTTCAGAATAACCCATTTTGGTGTAAATGTTTGGCATTACTCCCTCTTTGGGGCCAAGCAGCACTACGGTTAGTAAAGCATTAGCATGGCAGGCTCTATGTACAAGTCAGTATTCTCACTGCCAAGTAAGTCTAGAGTTTTACACACCACTCAAACTACCTATCACAGCCATTATACATGTGCCAGACTGAAGTACTGACAAACAGCGAGCACAGTCTGATCCTCCCAAATCCTCACTTTCCCAATTGTGATGGAACTATATAAGTTAAAGGTCCATTTATAATCACATCTTTTCAAAATACAACTTCTAATTCTTACCATAGATTTAAGTGTATTTTTAAAATTCTTCCTGACCTGGCTGGGCTTTTAAGACATGCGTAAGCAATGTCCTTACAGCCTTACTGACTCAGTGACAATAACAAATAATCCACATGCAGTACATTCTTCCTTTATCTCATTCAGCACCATGGAGAGCAGGAAGCAATGTTTCTGTTACAAAATGCTCTTTATTTAAATCAGTTTAAAACAACATTCCCAACAGATTATGCGTATTTCCTCCAGCCATTACATAGTAAATTCAGCTGCAATTACCATTTAAAGATTTCAATTATTGTGCAGTTTGGAGGTGGTGGTCTTGAGATTCACAAGTGGTGAGCTATTTTGCAGTTTGAGGACAGGTTTGAGAAGAACTTTCAGAGCCTGACAGGATAGCTCAATGTTCTAATCTAGTGTCTGTTCAGTTCCCAGGATTGTAGGTTCAGCTCCAGGTGGGTAAATTTGCTAATACAAACATCCTTTGATGTTAAGAAACTGTATAAGACTATTTGAAAAAAAAACATCTAACTGAGTATCAAGTATACTCCACAGTCATCATTTCACAATGAGCAGACAATTTAAATAATTTACTGTATGTTGCAGATTACAACTCCCCTTAGCCCAATATGTCTGTGTTTTATTCCCAGAGTTGCATGTGTACCGGTAAGCCTTGCAGCAAGGAGCTCAGTGATTCTGATATGATATTGAGGTCTGACTCAACATAGACATATCTGTCAAGAAGATGACCACCATCTTACTGGGACCAACACCCCCCCCCCCCCCCACACACACTAAATCATTGGAGCAATAATCTAAAGAATATTAGACTACTGAACTCTTCAACTTATTTAGAGATTTCTAAAATTGTAAAAACAATAAAGGGTGCATTGTTATTTTATATTTAATACATAGATATATGCTCTTGGTGGGATGGGCATGTAATCTGGCTTCACAATGGAAGGTCATTCGCACATCAAAATAGGTTGTAAACAAGGTTACAGAGATGACTTCTTTAGATTGTAAAAACAAGCCTTTCACAGTTCTTCCCAGCTTTTACTTACTTACAGATAGATGTGGCAAAGGGGGTTGCATTTAGACCATGTGTCTCCAAAACTGGGTTGGATTGGTTCTTTTATCTCTCTGAGAGGTAACTTGGTAGGATTTTTGGGATACTTGGTTGGGTGATCAACTTTTTTAGACTGTTAGTCTTGTTTGTTCCTGGGTGAGGAGAAGACAACCAGCAGAAGACCCAAGATGAAGGCACATGGAGAAGATATTCCTTCAATTGTATAATTATCACTTTTTTTCTATTATCTGTTGACTATGAATTGGTTCTGTGTAATGTGTACACTGTGTATTTCCTGTTATAACCTGTAACAGTATCTCAATGTTATAACAATATATCTTTTTATATACACTTGTCTCTGCTTCATTTGTCACACATTGCCTAAAAACAAAAAACCTGTAGGAGGGCTATGTCAAATTTCTTACAAAATGACATGTAATATGTTCATACGATGGAGGAATTCCATTCAATAATGATTTATATAGTGAATTAACCTTTTTTTTCTGGCAATTGGATACGGAAAAAAATGACATCCTTTGATGAAAGTAATTTCAAGACTGCAGCACATATGAGACTGGAGGTGACCAGTGACAATTTCTAATAAACTGCATGATAACCATATGCATTTGTTTTTTTATTTCAAACAAGGGGTTGCCAAGCAACAGTTAGAATATTTCTACAACTTTAAAGATAGCATGTCTGCGCCCAGCAGGATATTTATTTCATGGCATTGTTCTTCTCAAAAATGTTGTAGCGCACAGGGAAAGATACAGAACCCCCTGTTAGTTTTACCAATTCCAGTTAATAATCTATACCCAAACCTTTAGTGGCTTCTTTGTTGAAATCTCTTAGGCTGGAATTATTTAATGGTGTTTTGTAAACTCACATTTTAGCTTCCATGTCCATTCGTCATTATTCCATGTTTTTCATTTGCACAATGGAGCATGTATACAAATAGTAACGTTGCAATGTGATTGGCTCGTATGTGAGATGGACTCACTAGTGTGCATGCTTCTCAACTTCTGCCCTCCTGAGAATCGGGATGCTGGGGGCGGAGCTTGGGAGTTCGGATGTCAGTGCTACTGCACATGCATGTAACTGACAGTGCTACCATGCATGCATTGTGGCATTGTCAATCAATATGACAGCATATGTGCACAATGCTGCATATGCGCAATACACATTTTTCGATGTCCCAGACACCAGAGAATGAGACTGCAGCATTCCAATAGCACCATCTCCCTTAGCACCAGAGAGCCAGCAGGAACTGCCAGCCGGGCAGCATCTAGCATAATTTCACTAGATAAGATGCCAGTATTCCTGTTACACTGTGCACACTGCCTAGCATGGCTCTCTATGTGTTGTGCACTTTGCCCATTGTCTGATCCCTGCTGAGAATGCTCTGTTCACCGAGATTCCCATGTCTGTGAATACTGAGTATACTTTATACTAGCTGTTCACTCCCCAGGAAGGCATAAGGTGGCTGTCTTCTGCAGTCTGTCCTTCATTCATTGCCTGGATTTGTACCCTGCTGTTCTTGTCTCATGCTGCCTTTTAATGCATGGTTTACACTGATTTATTGCATCTCTCTCCTCACTGCAGGCCTCCTTCTGTCTGCTGTTTCATTTATTGGATGCCTCTGCTGTTTCATTTACTGGGTGTCTCTCATATCCTTTAGGTCTCAATTTCATATTTAGCCCTACTGCACATTTCTTCCCTCCCTTCAATGGATTTCTCCCCTACCTGGTCTGCACTTAGCTCTTGCAGTTTGTAGCCCAGACAGAACCTCCCCAGCTCAACTATACTTTGCCCTCATAGTCCTTCACTCGGTTTTGTTATATGAAGGTCGATGCAGTATGCACTGATAACCAAATTGTTGACATATTCGGGGTTCATGGAGATCAGACTATCGAGCTTCCGGCGTAGCCATGATGCGTCTCCGAACACATTCGCTATTTGGAAATCCATGCCAAAATCAGTGGAAATGCACTGAAACCAAAAATAGCCAAAGTCATTCCAAAAGGGCCCAAAGTACAATAAAATAAAAATCAGTAAAAAAAACAAAAACATTCATGTACATAAAATAAAGTAAATGACCATAAAAGAATATAAAATAGTTTTTAATTAAAATGTTAAAATGCTTATTTTTAGATTTTATATAGGATATATTTCTAATAATTATATAGGATTTTATTTCTAGTAATTAAACAAGTTTAAACCGCATTATAATGACCTAATGATAATTTTACTCTTTCGCACTCTCATAGACAAAAGTGACATCTGTTTTATGTAATATGTTTTTTGTATTTTTATACATCTGCTTTATTTTACTCTATGTTTATGACATAAAACACAATAAACTCTGAATATATAATAAAAAAAAAAACATTTGCTCATCATTTTTTATAATCTAATGTGTTAAAATGTACACTTTTTTTTTTTTTTACAGAGCTATTTATTTGAGTTTCATATAAATAAGGGAACAAAACAAATCCCTTTTGGGATAGGTCGCCACATACTATTCATACTTTTTGAACGTTTGTCTGGGCATACCATTTAGGAGTATAGTCTCTATCTCCATGTATGGGCTAGTTCAAGTGTATCATTGCCTGAGATATATCTATATTTGTTTTCACGTCTTCTCTGTTATTTATGTTATGTATGAATTGATATGTAGATTATATGAATTTTTATTAAAGCATCACATTTATTCTGAGAAATAGCTGCACAGTCGTTTAATTTAGCCTCTATGCTGTTTATTAAACCAGGGTCAAGGGCAGGACAGCAAGCTTTTAGCACTAATTGAGATGAAGCGTTGCTTCCCATGATGACTGTTGCTACAACACATTTTCTACTGAGCCATATGCTATCAACATATCAATTTAGTTGTTTATTGAAGCATTAACATATTGCACAAATAAAGCACATCGTTTTCAACAGTCTCATATTTCCTAGGGCTGTCCCTGGATTTGTAAATCTTATTTGTGGAAGGGCAAGTCCTGTGGGTGCAATGTGTGTGCTGGGGAAAGTCCTTTGTGTGCAATCTGTGTTCTGGGGCAAGTCCTGTGTGTACAATCTGTGTGCTGGGGTAGGCCCTGTATGTGCAATCTGTGTGCTGGGGAAAGTCCCTTGTGTGCAATCTGTGTGCTGGGGCAAGTCATTTTGATGAAATACCCATCATAATGGTACTGCAATGATAATTGGAGTTAATTGGTTAATCTTTATTAGCATCAAAGTAAGAAGACATGTCTCTCTGAACTCACTTCTTTCATGATGTAGTTCAGTAAGGACATGGCAAGGTGTAGCACACTGTTGATGACAACACTAAAATAGGAAATCCAATTCAGATGAATGAGAATGATTCTCATTGGTTCCTGCAGCAAATAAAAGGACATTGACTTTTACTCAGTGTTGTAAATGCATAAATTCATCTAACTGCAAAATGTGAAATACTCATTTTAAAGTACTTTGAAAGTACTTTAATATGCACTAACATTTGGAAGATTCATTTTGGGCACAAGACAAACCCTGCATTAAATATAAGAAACAAGCTCATTGATAAAGTATTGTCTTTGTTATTCACTCATCTGAAGGGTACAACAGAACCGTAGATTTTGAAGTAAAATTAGCAGTACTTTGTAACATGAAGACCCCTTGAATTAAGGACTGTCTCAAAACATTTCAGACTACTCGAAATACAAAACAGTGTGTGGATCCGCACACCAAAGGTGATAAGCGATATGGTCGATTTCTCACCCAACCCAGCACCTAAAGTAAAAATGGACAAGCGACAAAACAAGCAAAATTTCCACCGCCTGAGGAGTTTTTGTCAAGCCTCAAAATACAAGACAATATGAAATTTCTTGAGTTCAACAAGTCAGTACAGCGCACCTGTTCACCTTTGTCAAGTAATCCACCAATTCAAAAGAATGTCAGTAAAAAAAAGGTTATGTATTGAAAATATATGAAAACCTCATCTGAGGGGAATTAGTCTCACGCGTTTCGCCATGAGGCTTAATCCTAGACACTAATCCTAGGCAGGGCATCCGCCAAAAAAGGCAGCAGGTAACAATGTGACTAATCACACCACTTCTTTTTTCTTACAATATGAAATTTCTCATGTTTAAAAACAGAAAAAGTGGGAAGCCATTTTATGTTTATGTTTCATTTATTGTGTTATCTTTGGGTACATTTCGAAAATGCCCATTGGAATATTGTTGTCTATGGTCTTCAAGACTCAATGTCCCTGGGATTGTAGAGATGAGCTTCTTTGTTACATTCTAGACTGTCTAAGTCTATGGAGTTCAGCAATATATAATGAAAGCCTCACAGCTATACGAGGCGGATCCCTCTGGACACTAAGTGCAGGAATGACTCTATGCAGGAAATCCTCTCTCTAAACACATTTAAAGCCCCAGCATTAAAACGTCTCATGCAGAGCCAGTGCTGTATCTTGGTTTTGTGCTGCCCTAGGCAGATAAAATTCGGGCACCCCCCCACCCACGTTGCATACCTACGACATGCCCCATCACCCACATTGCACACACATTAAATGCCCAGTCAACCCATTACATGCCACCATCCAGAGGCGGCTCTCTAATTAGGCTAGTTAGGCAGCCGCCTAAGGCCTCGCACTCACGGGGGCCTCGCGGCTGCCTAACTCACCTTATTACCTTTGATGTAACAGGGAGCTTAACGATGTCGTTAAGCGCCCTGTTACACTAACCTGGGACGTTTCCTCCGTGCATCTTCTCTCCTGCACGGAGGAAGGAAGTTCCGGTTGTGTTTTTTTTTTTTTTTTTAAACTTTATTGAACCCGCGAAGCTTCAATAAAGTTAAAAAAACAACAAAATAAAACGCAACCGGAACTTCCTTCCTCCGTGCAGGAGAGAAGATGCACGGAGGAAACAAGGGAGAGCAGCATGGAGGTAAGTACTAGGGAAGAGGGGAGGAGGGTGGCACAAACGAGCAAAGCCTGGCATAATGAGTGGCTAAATATTGGCACAGTGTGGGGCAAAATCCTGGCATAATGAGGTGAGGGGCAAAATCCTGGCATAGTGAGAGGCTAAATCCTGGCATTGTGAGGGGCAATATCGTGGCATACAGTGGCAAAATCCTGGCATATTGAGAGGCAAAATTATGGCATAATGAGGGGCAAAATCCTGGCACATAGTGGCAAAATCCTGGCATAGTGAGAGGCTAAATCCTGCCATTGTGAGGGGCAAATAGTGGCATTATGAGGGGCAATATCCTGGCATACAGTGGCAAAATCCTGGCATATTGAGAGGCAAAATTCTAGGATTTGTGAGGGGCAAAATTGTGGCATAATGAGGGGCAAAATCCCGTCACAGAGTGGCAAAATCCTGTCACAGAGTGGCAAAATCCTGGCATATTAAGGGGCAAAATCCTGGCATAGAGTGGCAAAATTAAGACATATTGAGGGGCAAAATCCTGGCAGATTGAGTGACACAATCCTGGCATAGAGTGGCAAAATCCTGGCATATTGAGGGGCAAAATCCTGGCATATTGAATGGCTAAATCACAGTGCATCCGGTGCTGTGAGGAAGAACAAAGTGCCAATCTTCTAGCACAACGTGGTCTGTGAGACCACTTTCAACATTGAGCACCTTTCCTTCTGGCTGAGTGTTTCTCTTAGTGTGTGATTGTGTGCTTTCTGAGTGTGTCTGTGAGTCAGTGTGTGCTGGCTGCGTGTATCTGTGAGTGTGTGCTGGCTGAGTGTGATTGTGTGCTGACTGAGTGTGTCTGTGAGTCAGTGTGTGCTCACTGAGTGTGTCTATGAATGACTGTGTGATATGTGTTAGTGTTCACATTTAGGACACAGCAATAACAATGTGAGTTAGTGGGCCGCACACAATTTTATCTATACCAAATGTTTATAGATGTTTGTAGAATAATTATGAGACAAATAAAATTCTAGGAGCTGTTCGATTCTAGAAGCTGGGATTTGAGTCTGATCTTGAAATATGCTATTTCTACAGTTCATTTTTATTATCACTTGCATATATTTTATTTAATAATGTGTGTCCGTGAGGGCCTCATGTTCGACTTTCGCCTAAGGCCTCACAAAGTCTAGAGCCGCCTCTGCCACCATCAACCCCATTACATACCCCCACCACGTCCTGCACATGCCCCCATCACCTCGATTAATTGGAAGAAGCTAAAGCTTTCTGAACAGTGGAGTAGGGAGAGAAAATGTTTGAAGCACCAGAAGTGTGCTTTAACACCCTCTGACAAAGTGCTACCCTCTGGCTAAGTGCCGCCCTAGGCGAATGCCTTGTTTGCCTTGCGGAATATACACTACTGTGCAGAGCTCCTAGGTGATTCTCTCAACTTGATGTGACATGGTGCAAAAGCAGAATGGAGAGGCCTAAAATAGTCCATTCATGAACTCAAATGAATTACCACAAGTGGGAAATAGCTAGTCCAAACATTTCCAAGATAAGCAAGGTTTGAGGCAATCTAGCGTAGATCGCCACCTGAGAGAGTTTAGCAGACTCTTGTATAGTCTGCTTCAATCCCTGCAGCATAACCATGCAGTCTCTGCTTCTATATATAATCCACTATTCATTAAGTCAACACGAGCAAAACTATATCATAAATGAAAAACAGATCTTTCCATGAAATGACTGAAAATCATACATTCTACAGGAATCCATAGTAACGTGTGCCCCTACATTTAATAATGTTCCATTCATTTTGCTGGCTCCTAACCTGATTAGCTGAAATAACCATAAGGTAGTTTGATATTTAAAGAGCTTGTTTTGTGGAAAATTATAATTCTCTTCTGAATAGCGCGTCCCAGAATTCGGCATGTCGGCAGTATTTTTGTGCTGTGTAATAATCCGCCATCTGGACACGGTTACAGCAGGCATCTTACACATGGCTGTTCTCTAGAGACAGGTTTCTGTCTGTACCAACGTCAGATAAAAGGCCATTGGCAGAAGTCAGCAGGTTTCCCAGGCCTCTAATAACCGGTTAACACTATTTCAGGCAAATCATTATTCAGGGCCAATCAACTTCCATATTGTGTCTTTTGTTTGCAAACAATTATTGTAAAATAATGCTGAACGTACCTAAATTCTATGGATCCAGGACAAGAGGAGAAGAGCTGATGGGAAACAGATGGATCATTTAATTTATCTTCCAATTACAGCTGACACTTTGGGTACAGCTACTGCAAGTCATCTGTTACTCTTTTAATGATCCATTACACATCTGTGTTTATTGTGATTCTCAAATGCATTATCTCATTAAAACCTGTAGTGTAATGTCGGATGCTTCTAATGGAACTGTTTCATATTCTTTTATTAATGGATACTACAGTATCTCCGAGGGCCCCACGTATGAGTGATTAGGCGGAGAACAAACATCTTTTGCACGGAAGATACATTTTTACTATGTCAACGCTCCACTGTACTTGTGCCAGATTGTATGGGCTTCGGAGTTGATGGGTCAAGCAGTATGACTCAGTAATTAGGTAGTTAATAATATTAACACTTTATCCTTAGCAATGGAGATTACAGATGCTCTGTATTAATTCTCTTAATTTAAAAAAAAAAGCCTAAAATAAAACTTTTCTTCACTTCTGAAAAACTTTAGACATAATTTCTGAGTAGGATTCGGCATTTAATTCACGGAGGACTTATGAGTTGGGATCAGACGATTATGAGGTTTGCCTCCCAGCACAGTCAATTTTCAACATGTTGTGGAAAGTGAAGCTAGCTGAATAATTTGTTTTTGGGGGAGGTCACTGAAATAGGATTATTACATAAGGAGCTCTAAATCAGGAAGCAGAGTAGTAAGAGACTGTGCAGGGGCTGAAGGAAAGACCCTGCTACCTTGAGCTATTATATATTCTTGGCTGGTTAGAGGAAATCCCCAACCAGACCAGTGTTCTATTTATAAGTATAGCTGGATAGCTGCTATTGGACAGTGTTCATGTGGTAAATTATACACTAACACAGAGTTCTTTCTGACAGGGACCACATAATATGGGATGCTCTAGGACACCGATAGAATCAAAACGGTCTGAGAGAAGACAACTTCAATTTTGTACTTTTTGTACACCTTGAACCAAATCTGCCTCACCAACATGTCATAGATACTCGCCAACATGTCATAATTACTTTTCTGTGGTGCTGTGGGAATATTCGTATATAAATTCAACGCATACAATGGTCCATGACCATCAAAAGCTTCAACCATTGACTCCTTGATTGGGACCTTTAGAGTTCCACGCTGGTTATGATTACCTATACTCATTCTTCTTTTTAATAGCCACATAGGGTTGCCACTCAGCCATTAAGACATGGGGTTCAATATGAAGTCTATGGAGTCAATACGATGGCTGGTATTTTTTTTGTTCTTATTTTTTTAAGAAAATGTGTCCTCCCTATCTCCACAGACCATGTTATCACTCATCTGGGCTTCAATTACTCCCATTACACCATATATTGACACTTTATCAAACGTCTTTCTAACCGATTTTTACTGACCCCACTAGAATCCCAGCTGGAGTTTATATATATAATTAGCCAATCTTTAACGGACTTAGGGGGAAATGGTTTGCATGTTTAACTCAACCCAGTTTCGAAACCTCCCTTTCTATATTACGTTTCCCTGTGTATGAGACCTTTAGAGTCTGTACCAACCCCTCTGTGCGAAACGAATTTTAAAGCAGGTGGGTGAGATGAAGTGTAGCTGGGAATCACAGTGTTTATATGCTTTTACAGGCTTTTAAAGAATTGTATACTCAGAGCTGTAAATATAGGTTTGTCTTGCTGTGCAGATGTTTATTTAACGCAGTGGGAGGAAAGCAGGGTTAAGCAGGAATTTTGATGAATCCTTTTCATTGCCGAAGGGTCCCTTAAAACATTATGGAGGGAGAGAGAGATGGGGAGAGCAGCTTCACAATCAGTCTCTGCGTGAAGCAGATTAACGTCATCACTGCTAAAACTGGATTCAATTCATTACAGCATGCAACGTGCATTGCAACAGGCTTGAAAAAGTTAAATAACCCAAAGGAGCTGATGCTTTGTTTTGGTGATTGCCTAGTCTCCAGGCTTGTTCATAATAATTTATAGGCGTTGCTAGGAACCTGCCCCTGAACAAGAGAAGCTGCAAAACCTGTGAGTGTACATCTTCTCATGAAAGGAACTCCGGAGGGAATGTTCTTAGTCTCTCCTGGTGACTAAGGCTTTAAAGGCAGGATGGACACAGACTAAGACCACACCATTGTAAGGACTGTGTGAGCCATGCCTTAGATGCACCATCAGAGTACCAAAAGTATCTATTAGTGATCAGGCACATTTGGAGGTGTTCTTGTCACTTGAGGTTAAAATCCATTAGCTTCATTCAATATCTCCAACCTGTTGACAATTTACCAATTTAGCAGTTCTAGACAGTACTATAACTCTAGCAGTTATAGACCATTGCCATTCTAGACCATTGCCATTCTAGACCATTGCCATTCTAGACCATTGCCATTCTATAAATGACAAAGAGTTTAAGTGAAGGTTAAAATAGATCAGTAATTTATGGAAATTTAGCAGCCTTCCAGAGCAGCTCTAAAAATATAGCACATGCTTAAAAACCAACAGGTACTATTCACTAAACTGTGACACACTGGTGAATTGATCAGTGAATTGGCAAAATCAGGCCCCAATAGCCTGAATACCGAGCAAGCTTTTAAAGATCAGTTGGTATTAGTACAACTGCCTTGTCAATTCATCACCATTAACTGTGTAGTAAAAAGACTCTAATATAACCTGCACATGTGCACAGTATTATATGTTAACAATGAAACAATGTAATACTCACAGGGCTTCAGTGAAGCCCAGACAATAGAGAACAGTGTCCATACTCACCAAACACACCTAGTCCGACAAACAGGTGGCTGAGACGGACTTGACGCATGACGCATTTCACGCTTAAAGCGCTTAGCATATGATGAAGCGCTTTAAGAGCAAAATGCGTCATGCTTTTCTATAGTTAGTGTTATTTTTTCCCACCGTTTGCTGTGACTATTGTGAATACACAACTGGATTAAATACCATTTTTTTCACTTACCTGCCTCCGTGAGTTGCCATTTTCTTCTGCATTTTCCTCTTCGTTTGATGCATTTTTCAATCGGTGTTGGCCGCGCCGGCAGAGGCACCCGGATAGAGCACAAGGGGATTACTTTATTTCAATTTGGACTGACCGGCTGTGCGAGAGCCTGCATTGCCTCTTGCGTTGTGATTCTTCTGATATACTCGGATACACTGCACATTATGATGAGTTTTATTGCTGTGGAACCTTCTGATATACTCATACACACTGCACATTATGATGAGTTTTATTGCTGTGGAACCTTCTGATATACTCATACACACTGCACATTATGATGAGTTTTATTTCTGTGGAACCTTCTGATATGCTCATACACACTGCACATTATGATGAGTTTTATTTCTGTGGAACCTTCTGATATGCTCATACACACTGCACATTATGATGAGTTTTATTGCTGTGGAACCTTCTGATATACTCATACACACTGCACATTATGATGAGTTTTATTGCTGTGGAACCTTCTGATATACTCATACACACTGCACATTATGATGAGTTTTATTGCTGTGGAACCTTCTGATATACTCATACACACTGCAAATTATGATGAGTTTTATTTCTGTGGAACCTTCTGATATGCTCATACACACTGCACATTATGATGAGTTTTATTGCTGTGGAACCTTCTGATATACTCATACACACTGCACATTATGATGAGTTTTATTGCTGTGGAACCCTCTGATATACTCATACACACTGCACATTATGATGAGTTTTATTTCTGTGGAACCTTCTGATATACTCATACACACTGCACATTATGATGAGTTTTATTGCTGTGGAACCTTCTGATATACTCATATACACTGCAAATTATCATGAGTTTTATTTCTGTGGAACCTTCTGATATGCTCATACACACTGCACATTATGATGAGTTTTATTGCTGTGGAACCTTCTGATATACTCATACACACTGCACATTATGAAGAGTTTTATTTCTGTGGAACCTTCTGATATACTCATACACACTGCACATTATGATGAGTTTTATTGCTGTGGAACCTTCTGATATACTCATACACACTGCACATTATGATGAGTTTTATTGCTGTGGAACCTTCTGATATACTCATACACACTGCACATTATGATGAGTTTTATTGCTGTGGAACCTTCTGATATACTCATACACACTGCACATTATGAAGAGTTTTATTTCTGTGGAACCCTCTGATATACTCATACACACTGCACATTATGATGAGTTTTATTGCTGTGGAACCTTCTGATATACTCATACACACTGCACATTATGAGTTTTATTGCTGTGGAACCTTCTGATATACTCATACACACTGCACATTATGATGAGTTTTATTGCTGTGGAACCTTCTGATATGCTCATACACACTGCACATTATGATGAGTTTTATTGCTGTGGAACCTTCTGATATACTCATACACACTGCACATTATGAAGAGTTTTATTTCTGTGGAACCTTCTGATATACTCATACACACTGCACATTATGATGAGTTTTATTGCTGTGGAACCTTCTGATATACTCATACACACTGCACATTATGAAGAGTTTTATTTCTGTGGAACCTTCTGATATACTCATACACACTGCACATTATGATGAGTTTTATTGCTGTGGAACCTTCTGATATGCTCATACACACTGCACATTATGAAGAGTTTTATTGCTGTGGAACCTTCTGATATACTCATACACACTGCACATTATGATGAGTTTTATTGTTGTGGAACCTTCTGATATACTCATACACACTGCACATTATGATGAGTTTTATTGCTGTGGAACCTTCTGATATACTCATACACACTGCACATTATGATGCGTTTTATTGCTGTGGAACCCTCTGATATACTCATACACACTGCACATTATGAAGAGTTTTATTTCTGTGGAACCTTCTGATATACTCATACACACTGCACATTATGATGAGTTTTATTGCTGTGGAACCTTCTGATATACTCATACACACTGCACATTATGATGAGTTTTATTGCTGTGGAACCTTCTGATATACTCATACACACTGCACATTATGATGAGTTTTATTGCTGTGGAACCTTCTGATATACTCATACACACTGCACATTATGAAGAGTTTTATTTCTGTGGAACCCTCTGATATACTCATACACACTGCACATTATGATGAGTTTTATTGCTGTGGAACCTTCTGATATACTCATACACACTGCACATTATGAGTTTTATTGCTGTGGAACCTTCTGATATACTCATACACACTGCACATTATGATGAGTTTTATTGCTGTGGAACCTTCTGATATGCTCATACACACTGCACATTATGATGAGTTTTATTGCTGTGGAACCTTCTGATATACTCATACACACTGCACATTATGAAGAGTTTTATTTCTGTGGAACCTTCTGATATACTCATACACACTGCACATTATGATGAGTTTTATTGCTGTGGAACCTTCTGATATACTCATACACACTGCACATTATGAAGAGTTTTATTTCTGTGGAACCTTCTGATATACTCATACACACTGCACATTATGATGAGTTTTATTGCTGTGGAACCTTCTGATATGCTCATACACACTGCACATTATGAAGAGTTTTATTGCTGTGGAACCTTCTGATATACTCATACACACTGCACATTATGATGAGTTTTATTGTTGTGGAACCTTCTGATATACTCATACACACTGCACATTATGATGAGTTTTATTGCTGTGGAACCTTCTGATATACTCATACACACTGCACATTATGATGCGTTTTATTGCTGTGGAACCCTCTGATATACTCATACACACTGCACATTATGATGAGTTTTATTTCTGTGGAACCTTCTGATATACTCATACACACTGCACATTATGATGAGTTTTATTGCTGTGGAACCTTCTGATATGCTCATACACACTGCACATTATGATGAGTTTTATTGCTGTGGAACCTTCTGATATGCTCATACACACTGCACATTATGAAGAGTTTTATTTCTGTGGAACCTTCTGATATACTCATACACACTGCACATTATGATGAGTTTTATTGCTGTGGAACCTTCTGATATACTCATATACACTGCAAATTATGATGAGTTTTATTTCTGTGGAACCTTCTGATATGCTCATACACACTGCACATTATGATGAGTTTTATTGCTGTGGAACCTTCTGATATACTCATACACACTGCACATTATGATGAGTTTTATTGCTGTGGAACCCTCTGATATACTCATACACACTGCACATTATGATGAGTTTTATTTCTGTGGAACCTTCTGATATACTCATACACACTGCACATTTAGATGAGTTTTATTGCTGTGGAACCTTCTGATATGCTCATACACACTGCACATTATGAAGAGTTTTATTTCTGTGGAACCTTCTGATATACTCATACACACTGCACATTATGATGAGTTTTATTGCTGTGGAACCTTCTGATATACTCATATACACTGCAAATTATGATGAGTTTTATTTCTGTGGAACCTTCTGATATGCTCATACACACTGCACATTATGATGAGTTTTATTGCTGTGGAACCTTCTGATATACTCATACACACTGCACATTATGATGAGTTTTATTGCTGTGGAACCCTCTGATATACTCATACACACTGCACATTATGATGAGTTTTATTTCTGTGGAACCTTCTGATATACTCATACACACTGCACATTATGATGAGTTTTATTGCTGTGGAACCCTCTGATATGCTCATATACACTGCAAATTATGATGAGTTTTATTTCTGTGGAACATTGTGATATACTCATACACACTGCACATTATCATGAGTTTTATTGCTGTGGAACCTTCTGATATACTCATACACACTGCACATTATGAAGAGTTTTATTGCTGTGGAACCTTCTGATATACTCATACACACTGCACATTACGAAGAGTTTTATTTCTGTGGAACCTTCTGATATACTCATACACACTGCACATTATGATGAGTTTTATTGCTGTGGAACCTTCTGATATACTCATACACACTGCACATTATGATGAGTTTTAACGCTGTGGAACCTTCTGATATACTCATACACACTGCACATTATGAAGAGTTTTATTTCTGTGGAACCTTCTGATATACTCATACACACTGCACATTATGATGAGTTTTATTGTTTTAGAACCTTCTGATATACTCATACACACTGCACATTATGAGTTTTATTGCTGTTTAACCTTCTGATATACTCATACACACTGCACATTATGATGAGTTTTATTGTTGTGGAACCTTCTGATATACTCATACACACTGCACATTATGAGTTTTATTGCTGTGGAACCTTCTGATATACTCACACACACTGCACATTATGATGAGTTTTATTGTTGTGGAACCTTCTGATATACTCATACACACTGCACATTATGAGTTTTATTGCTGTTTAACCTTCTGATATACTCATACACACTGCACATTATGATAAGTTTTATTGCTGTGGAACCTTCTGATATACTCATACACACTGCACATTATGATGAGTTTTATTGCTGTGGAACCTTCTAATATATTCATACACACTGCACATTATGGTGAGTTTTATTGCTGTGGAACCTTCTGATATGCTCATACACACTGCACATTATGATGAGTTTTATTGCTGTGGAACCTTCTGATATACTCATACACACTGCATATTATGATGAGTTTTATTGCTGTGGAACCTTCTGATATACTCATACACACTGCATATTATGATGAGTTTTATTGCTGTGGAACCTTCTGATATACTCATATAAAATGCATATTATCATGAGTTTTATTGTTTTAGATCCTTCTGATATAGCCTATACACTTCTCATTATGATGGGTTTTATTGCTGTGGAACTTTATGATATTTTAATACATCTTATTGTAAATGTTATTACTCTGAAGCTCTATGATATTTTCACACATACCAATTATTTCTGTGAGGTCCATTGCTGTGGAACTTATAGCAACACATTGCAATGCAGCAGATATTCTGAGCCCCTAGAAAAAAAGTACCTAAAAAGAGACAGAGATGTTGTGTATAAAAGTGAGTATCCCTCCATACTGATACTACCCTGCACAACTGCTATGTTCCCTGTGTGGAATAAGGCTCTCCTCCATCGTAGAACTTTTATATAAATCAGTGCCCAAATATCTTTGCAAGGATAGAAAAGAAGGAAATGTTAGTTATAGGTAGCTGCAGTGATGCCAGTGGATGGTGTTCCCCACCATACAGGAGAAGGGGATGAAGCAATGGCAGATTCACTAACAGAGAAAGGTAAATAGATATCTAGTGTGACCTTCTTTGTGTGAAAGCAGTAATATTATACTTTAATAAATATACCCCGATTTTATAGAAAAAAAAAAAAAAAAGAGCACAGTGCTGTATATTGCCAGCGACTTTTCGTGCTTCGCCCCCATTGGGGCTTCCACAGAGGTCTAAGAGCTGTCCCTCTATTGTACTCCAGTAAAAACACTGTAAGAAAAAAATACAGTTTCCCAGGAAACGGTACAAGTTAAAGGTGTTTTTACTGTAATACAATAGAGAGCCAGCTCTTAGAACTCTGAAGAAGCCTCAACAGGGGGAAAAAAATAAAAACAATGTATATTATTGTATTTGTTTATAAAACTGCATTAATTAAAGTGTAATATTACTGCTTTCAAACAAACAGCATTACCCTAGATATCTGTTTACCTTTCTGTGTAAGAGCATCAGGGCCGTCTTTAATAGTGATTGGACCCTGGGCAAGCATTTGCTTGGGCCCCCTGGACCCTGCCCCCTCCCCTGTATTTTTATTGCATTGTATAAAATGTGTATATTACGTGTATATTTGCAGTGTATAAACTGTATATTTGGATACAAAATGTGTATATATGGCTGAAATATGTATACCATCTTACTATGCAACACTGCACTACAACTACTCATTACCTAAATGACAAAAATATACACAGATATTAGAGAGCACTTACATACGTTCATATATATTTATAAATATCTATACACATCTCACTCTCTCTCACTAGTTGCATTTATACTTATATGGACTTTTTAATAGTATATTCAACTATTTTCATATGTAATAAAAATGTTATTGAAGAGTTGCATTTCTTGTTTTTATTCTTTTTTTCTGCACCCACATTGCACCTAAAGGACTTAACACAGCCCCATAGTAGCCACAGCACTTGTCATGCACCTACATTGCACCCGCAGCACTTGTCATGCAGCTATATTGCACCAACAGCACATGGCTTGCACTCATATTGAACCCACACAATTTTGCATGCTACAGTGTAAATTTGCCCCACATAAACTTACCACAGTTTCACTTTGTTCCACTGAACTGCCCATGCAGAAAAAAGCCACATTGTCACTTTCCCTCATAGAACATGTTATTTTTCCCCACAGAACATGCCACAGTCACTTTGTCATTGCATATGCAACAGACAGTTTGCCTGTTAAAATATGACACCATTTGTCCATTAAATATGCCACAGTCAATGTGCCCATCAATTTTCCAGTATTATTTTGCCATTAATATGCAGTATTATTTTGCCATTAATATGCCACAGACATTTTTCCCATTAATATGCCAATATTATTGTGCCATTCAGATACCAGTAATATTGTACAATTAAGATGCCCCAGCCAATTTGCCCATGAAGATACCAGTATAATTGTACCATTAAGATGCCATAATTGTTGTGCCACTCAGATGCCAGTAATATTGTGCCATTCAGGTGCCAGTAATATTGTGCCAGTCAGATGCCAGTAATATTGTGCCAGTCAAATGCTTGTAATATTGTGCCAGTCAGATGCCAGTAATATTTTACCATTCAGATACCAGGAATATTGTGCCAGTCAATTGCCTGTAATATTGTGCCATTGAGATGCCAGGAATATTGTGCCAGTCAGATGCCAGTAATATTGTGCCTTTCAGATGCCAGTAATATTTTACCATTCAGATACCAGGAATATTGTGCCTGTCAAATGCCTGTAATATTGTGCCAGTCAGGTGCCTGTAATATTGTGCCATTCAGAGACCAGTAATATCGTGCCAGTCAGAGCCCGGTAATATCGTGCCAGTCAGAGCCCAGTAATATCGTGCCAGTCAGATACCAGTAATATTGTGCCAGTCAGAGCCCAGTAATATTGTGCCAGTCAGATACCAGGAATATTGTGCCAGTCAGAGCCCAGTAATATTGTGCCACTCAGAGCCCAGTAATATTGTGCCATTCAGAGCCCAGTAATATTGTGCCAGTTAGAGCAGAGTAATATTGTGCCAGTCAGAGCCCAGTAATATTGTGCCAGTTATAGCCCAGTAATATTGTGCCAGTCAGATACCAGGAATATTGTGCCAGTCAGATGCCTGTAATTCCTCCCCCAATCCCCCCCTCCCCTCCCTCCTCACCCCCAGTACTTACCGAATGCTTCTGCTCCATGTCCCCGGCCGGACCTCTCCTCCGTGCAGCCTTCCCTCCTGCACGGAGGAGGGAAACAGTCACCGGATGTGACATGATGTCACATCCAGCGTCAGTTTTTTTTTTCCGGTCGTCGCATCCAGCAGATGCGGCTTGCCGGAATAAAACGTTCACAAGCGCAAAGCGCTGTGAACATGGCAAGCAGGGGCTGGTGGCCCACGGGACAGCTGCCTTGGGCCCCCCAGGAGTAACTGGGCCCAGGGCAGCTGCCCCGTTTGCCCCGCGTTAAATAAAGCCCTGAAGAGCATGTGCCAGAACCACACTGTACATCTCCTCCATTCTAGACAATGTTTCCCATGTGCGAATGTGAGTCTTTATCTGCACTTCCCCCTTTCACTGGAACTGAATTACGCAGAGCATCAGCACTCTTCCTCAGTCTCAGCCTTCAAAAATGTACCTCTCTCAAGACGCTTACTACTCCTCCATCTGGAGCACCCATTAATTAATCTCTGGCCAAGCCTACCTACCTTCAACTGTCTCCAATTACTGTTCCTGTCACCACCTTCCCCATTGATCTTTTCAATCACCTTAAGTGTCTCCTGTCTCTCTACCTCATGTATCAGTCTGTCCCTGTCATAGTATGTAGTTCCTCTCTGTGCGCTGTACCTAGAGCTACATTGTTGGTGCTATATAGATAAATGTAGATGTAATGTAATACAAACAAGAGACTATTAGGATCCAAACCTTTTATTCCAAAGGCCAAATTGTGCCGGGACAAACCTAACGAGCTTGCTAAGTCAGGGAAACTCAAGGAACGGTCAACATTCCTTTTCAAGAACACATTTTTATTAATGTCACTTTCATCTCAGTCATTTACTGCAATTCAACATTTTATAGAAATACCTTTTATTTGTAAATTGTCTTTTTTGCTGTTAGAAGTCTACAGATGATAGATTTTTTTTTTTTTTTTACATAGAACTGACCTCTCTTCTTTCTTTGTGTTAAATAATCCCTTTAACTCCTAACAAATAATGGCATTTAGTTTACTTCCTAAAGATGATTTCTTATGATTGCCTATAGTATTCACTAAGGGGATCATTGTTAATCCTATTTGCATGTGCCCACCCAGAATCCTTTGCAAGTTTACAATTTCTGTGGGAAAAGCAAGTCTTCTGGTGTGTGTGGATTTGTGTTTAATAATGCATCATCATCTTTACCCCCACCCCAACTTTATTGTGCAGTATTCACTACAAACAAGGCAAAAATAAATTTTAGGGTATTATTAAATTTATTCATAAAGGGCAGACACTTACATCCTAAGAAACCAATATATGTTATTTGCAGATGGAATGGAATGACTAAAATGGATATATATACGCTAAATTAATTATTTTCTTTCTGTCCCCGAGACCTCTTAATATAACAGTGGCTGTAAAACTGCATGTGACGCGGTTATTGAATGCAATAACATATAATCAGGATTGATCCGCCATGGCGAATATCTAATAGACAAGGAGTCCGATCAATGCGTTAGTTTAATTTCACGGACTGCAAAATGAAAAACACAAGTCCCTCTTGTCGAAACCAATAAAACAATGACCTTGGGTCACCATTTCTGCCGACTCAGATTTAACCCCGGTTCTCGGCGACACCAAGATCTCAATGAGAAGGGAAATATGTATTCAAAGTGGCAGTATCTGTAAGGTTTCATTCCATGCCGAGCATGGGTGCACTGAGGACTTAGAAGTTGGAGATTGCATTACTTGTTTGTTATCTTCCCCTTTATGTTGCATATTTTTGTCTTACAGAGGCCCTGAGCGTGACAGCCTCATCCTTCGGTTCCATGCTGGTCCCTTTAAAAGGGGCTAAACTCAGAATACAGTGTTAATCAGGCATAAGCACTGCTGGACTGCCATGAAGTCCCTCACCAAGTTCTGCTTTAAACTGAAAACTTCAAACATAGAAACATAGAATGTGTGGAACCCATCGGCCCATCTGGTCTGCCCAATTTTTGAAACACTTTCATTAGTCTCTGTCTTTATCGTATATCTATGTTAGCCTTATGCCTATCCCACGCATGCTTTAACTTCTTCACGGTGTTAACCTTTACCTTTAACACTTTTGCTGGAAGGCTATTCCATGCATTCACTACCCTCTCAATAAAGTAATACTTCCTAACATTACCCCTTTTCCCCTCTAATTTAAGACTATGTCCTCCTGTTGTGATAGTTTTTCTTCTTTTAAAAATTCTCTCCTCCTTTACCTTGTTTATTTCCCTTTATGTATTTAAATGTTTCTATAATATCCCCTGTGTCTTGTCTTTCTGCCTGATGATCACAGAACTTGTTGAAACATTTATCCCAAGCAATGTGCTCTGGGTAGGCTCAGGACCAATTCCTTTCTGTAGTGAATTGATTCACCTGACATGGATTCCCATGCCTTGGAGTCTATTGGGTTGTGCGCTCCAGGTGTAAAATCTTACTGCCCAGGTGGACATGATATGGTCCTCAACATGATATGATCAAAGGAAGGGGACAAGAAAATAGATTCTATAATTAAACAAGCTGTTCGGATAGTTAATAAGACGTGAATGACACACAAAGGGATACATTTATTAGCTCAGAGCAATTAGTATTTACCAGAAAACATCACGTGCTATCTGTAATTCCTCCTTCAAGAAAGTTAAACAATTTGCAAAAATCCTGAGGCTACTAATGTGCCTGTGATTGATGTTTAGTTAAATGAAGACTGACTGAGCATGATGGATACTGTAGTGTAGAGCCAGCTAGACCAGTCTCTTGGGTGGAGAGTCAGGGACTTTTTGTGAAGCACCTGGATGTCTTAAGAAGCTTCAGTGCTGCTCTAATTTAATTGTCAGATGTCTTCCTTACAGGAGAACAGTTATGAACAATGTATCCTGCAGGGTTGGATGAGAATGACTCTTGTCCTGCAAGGAGTATTTTTACTTTTGCAAGTTTCTGCCTTTATGTATGGCCTGTACCTTGTCTCCTTCTTCAGGCACTGCTAGTGGGGCTGCAACTCAGCAACAAATGGCTGTAATGATAATCTATGCTTGTCTCACATCAATACTCCTGGACGGAAGTGGATAAGATGAAGACTGCGGACTGGTTTACATTCTACTAATCTCAGCCCTAAAGTATTTATTTTTATAGGTGTCCCTGACTAAAATAGTAATGTAAGACCTAATGGACTATGAACCCCCATATCTTAGTTAAGCTTAACCCCTTGATGACAAAGGACGTGCCAGGCACGTCCTGGGAGAAACTCCCTTAACGACAAAGGACGTGCCTGGCACGTCCTGCATTGAATGAAGCGGTTTTCACGATCAACGATCGCGAAAACCGCTTTAACAGTTTAAACAGTATTTCGGGACCCCCACGATCGCCCCACGGAGCGATCGTGGGGAGCCATATTGACGGAGCATGTTGCTCCGTCAATATGGCTAAGTCCTCTGCCGGTCTGAGCTTCGGAAGTGAAAGTAACTTCACTTCCGTCGCTCTGAATATGCTACTTGACTGCCCCTAGTGGTAGTTTAGTAGCATTGCAATGGGAAATATTTAAAATAAATATTTAATTAATTAAAAACAGGTTATTTAGCTATATTAACCTATAGGGTTAAAATTAAATATTTTTTAGCATAAGGGATAGGGTCAAAATTAAATTAAAGTTAAAAAATATTAAGGGATATAATAAGGATTAGAGTTGGGGTTAAATTTAGTGTTAGGGTTAAATTTTGGGTTCGGGTTGGGGTCAAAAGATCAATATAGGAAAAAACCAAAAAACACTATTTTTGGTTTTTGCCCCATAACTCGCAAAAAAATACCGAAAAATATGGAAACATGTATTTTTGAACTCGGGAGAACATTTAGAAACTATTTAGACGGGGTCTTTTTTAATGATTTTATTTGTGTAAATTATATTTTAGGTCAAAGTTAGAAAAAGTGTGGTGTTTTAAATTTTTCATCATGTTTTATGATTTTTTTTGTAGTAAATTATAAGATATGATGAACATAATGGTATCTAATGAAAGCCCTTCTTATGACGATAAAAACAACATATAATTTGTGTGGGTACTGTATGTGAGAAAGAAAAAAATTACAGCTAAACACAAACACCCTAGAAATGTCAAAACAGCCATTGTCACCAAGGGAAAGTCAAGGTGAAAATGTCTTGTCACTAAGGGGTTAATAGGAAGGATTTTTAACAATAACAATAAATAGTTAGTGCCATTCCAACCTTGATAAATACTTCCTGTTTTGAGATATTGTAGATTGGGTGAGGTTCAGACTCTCACCCCTAGGTAAGCTCCATATAGGATTGTGTCAATATTTTATGACACATAGTGTTGGGATAGGGAAACCTTTAGATAATATCTTTGTGCTTAGAGAATGGTTTCTACAGCAAAAATAAAATTAATTTCAAAAAAGGTACTTCTGGCCTATATTGGTGATTATTACGTTGCACATCATGGTAAAATATCACCCAATGGATAGTTCAATGGAGTAACTCTATTTTCCCTTTTCAAGAAAGCACAATCCTCCCCCCCACCAGTTTCAGTGCAGTATTAATTTTAATGAAGGATTCCCTAAAATCAGTTTTAACCAGGCAGAAACCCAAGCGGCAAGTGTGTTCAGCATTTTGCATGCTGGATAGAAACTACTGTTGCATGTCAGGATGTTTCAGTTCTGTGACATGGTAGTCTGGAAGCCTCACTTCCAGTCTTTAAAGGAAAACTTCAAATGTGCTAAAGTGGGCTTCTGTCTGATTAACATTGTTTAGGAAGATTAATCCCTCTTTAATTCAGTGTTATACATAGAAAACAGAGATGTGGACAATGGGGCAGAGAAGTCACTAGGGTTGGTGTCACCCTGAGCGGTAACTCATGGTGTCACCCCCCTGGATTTCCTCCAATACCATGCCAAACAGTTTCCTTAGTAATGTCAGTCAGATGGCCCATTAAATATTCCATACAGGAGCCCCACAAACTATGCCACATACAGGAGCCCCACAAATTATGCCACATACAGGAGCCCCACAAATTATGCCACACACAGGAGCCCCATTAATAATGCCACACACAGGAGCCCCATAACTATGCCTCACACAAGAGCCCCATTAATTATGCCTCACACAGAAGCTGCATTAACTATGCCACATACAGGAGCCCCTTAATTATGCCACACACAAGAGCCCCATAGTTATGCAACACACAAGAGCCCCATGAGGTGACAATTGTACGATTCTAGAACAATAAATATCTATACCCATCTCTCCCTCTCACTAGTTGCATTTATACTTAAATGAACCTTTTGATATTATATTGAACTACTTTCATTTGTAATAAACATGTTATTAAAAAATTGCATTTCTAGTTTTTATTCCCTTCCGCTGCACCCACATTGTACCTAAAGGACTTAGACCAGCACCACACAGTACCTACAGCACTTGCCATGCACCTATATTGCACCCACAGCACTTGGCGTGCACTCCTATGGCACCCACACAATTTGGCATGCCACGGTGTCAATTTTCCCCACAGAACATACCACAGTGTCACTTTGTCCCACAGAACATGTTATTTTGCCCCACAGAACATGCCACAGCATAAATTTGCCAATTAAAACAAGCCACTGTCAGGTACCAATTAACATACCACAGTCATGTTGTCTTTAACATGTGCAACAGTCAGTTTTCTGTTTCAAATATGCCACTGTTTGTCCATTAAATATGCTAAAGCCAACTTGCCAATTCATAAGCCACAATGTGCCCAATAATATGCCAGTGTTATTTTGCCATTACCTAGCCAGTATTATTTTGCCATTAATAACCAGACAATTTGCCCAATAATATGCCAGTATTATTTCGCCATAAACAAGACAGTATTATTGTGCCATTAATAATCCAGACAATTTGCCCATTAATATTCCAGTATTATTTAGCCATTAAATTGCCACAGCCAATTTGCCCAATAATATAAAAGTGTTATTTTGCCATTAATAAGCCACAGACAATTTGTCCAATAATATGCCAGCATTGTTTTACCATTCTTATGCCCCAGCCAATTTGCCCAGTAATATGCCAGTATTATTTTTCCATTATTATGCCCCAGCCAATTTGCCCAGTAATATGCCAGTATTATTTTGCCTTTTTTCTGCCACAGCCAATTTGCCCATTAATACCCCCTTCCCCAGTACTCATCTACTGGCTGTTCTGGACATCTCTCTGTGCAGTCATCCCTCCTGCACGGAAGAGGGAAATACAGTCACCGGATATGACGTGATGTCATATCCAGTGGCACTGATTTTCATTTTTTTATTTTTACCGGGTCAAACCCCCTGTGGGGGTGACACCCATGCTGTCGAATGTCAGATGCGCTAATGATCCATACGCATCCAGCAGCCGCATCCATGAACATCCAGCGCATCCAGCGGATGGCTTGGCGGAAAAATGAAAATAAAAGTTCAGCAGTACAATGCGCTGCGAGGGGATTCCGACAGCACAGGTGTCAACCCTGCTGGGGGTGTCACCCGGTGCAATCCGCAACCCCCTTTGATTAAAATTTGACTTCGGAGGTCGACTTTCATGTTGAGAATAAGTCAAGTTTGGCACCCCAGTTTTTACTTAGTCTCAAAAATAGCTTTGATCATTTCACCTCCTATTACTTTTTAATGGGGATGATTCAAACCTGTTTTTTTTTTCTGCACGTCCAAGGGGCAAGTATGGACTTGGCTAGGTGTTGTATTAGGGATAGAAATAATACACAAAGGATTAAGATATGC
The DNA here is from genome assembly GCA_036172795.1 of Pelodytes ibericus. Classification (NCBI taxonomy): domain Eukaryota; kingdom Metazoa; phylum Chordata; class Amphibia; order Anura; family Pelodytidae; genus Pelodytes; species Pelodytes ibericus. The sequence goes on from CM069867.1 coordinate 60,787,217, forward strand.
TCTATCTCGACAATGCCAAAATGAAATATAGAGTCATACAGGAACTCCCTGATGTGCTCCTCTTTCACTAGTGTCGATTAGGATGGCTTGGTTGTTTTTGGTTAATTATTAGCTCAGACGGATGTGTCCTTTAAGCCAATCAATACTTAGAACCTGGGCAATAAAGTTAATTGTACAGATCTAAAAATGCTGGCAATGAGCAGTAAAGAATATGTGCCCTTTAAGTAGCGCAGTGAACATAATTGATATCTAATTGCGCTCATTAAATGGTGACAAAACACATGCATACAATGTAATTGGGAATCGCTAGCATGAAAGCATACGTCTGCTATGAATAATTTTTCTGAAAGATGCAAACATTATTTTATGTTTATGTGACATCAAATAGACCCCATAATAATGTAATTGTATAGATGGGAATCCTTTATTGTGCAGCTAAAGAGAGATCATGCAGGAAGCACAAAGCTGGCCTCCTCCATGTGCGCCGATATGTTTGTTGTGCTGAATGGAAGTGGGTGGACTTAATTATGTACATGAAAAGATAAAAAAGAAAAAGTTTTAAAATGCAAAAAACAACAACATAGAGCAGCATAGAGCAGCATAGAGCAGCATATAGCAGCCAGGCTTCAAAAAATCTCCCAACTCGCCTCTTGTTCGGACTCCTTTGCTAATGCCTGATGTTTACATTTCTGGCAGTTCAGCTTTGTTGTATATAGACCCCGTTGGGCATCCATTCATCACATTATTTTTGCCATATTCTTGCACTCCTCACAAGCATTTTCCTCTATTTTCCACACTAGCTCTTTATCCATTGTTTCTCTCCCTTCAGCAATTTTCAGCCCCTAAAGACCATTTTCTGCCATCATTTTAAATACCGAAGACCTGTTTCAGATCCACCTAAAAGGTAAACTAGATCACCTTTTCTTTTTTAAATACTTCAGTATTAAATAGACAAATACAAGGCAACAAGAAAAAACTTAACATTAACAATGACTTGCTTACGTATAATTAATAATCACATGCTTACAGCATGTAGACCAACCCATTCAACAGTACACTATAATAGATTTACCACTAATAGTTTGTATCATTTAGACTCAGTTTGTTCCACTTCCCCCACATTCCATAGTACCCCTCTATTTTTCCTGTAGCCCATTAGTAATCCTTCTCCATATCTCTTAATTAATCTAATTCTTTTCATGTTCCCATACATGTTTTTTTCTATTTTCTAGCAATGATAATCTTCGGTGCGCACACTATAAGTAATATGACTCTCATATATGAATGATTAATCCCATTCCAGCTGTGGTGAATCACAACTACGACTTTCTAACTATTTATGATATTATATGGAATACTTTAACCCAGTTTTCATTCAGTTTGCTACAGCCCCACCATATGTGAGACCCGGCGCCTGCATGCCCGTTATAGAGCCAATATGTATTTTCTACGCTAGGGTACGTCTCGTTCAATGTTTCAGGGACCATATGCCATCTATAGATGACTTTATAATATAAATCCTGAAGATTCAAACAATGAACATTTTTCCTAATCAATCAAAGATTACCTTTTATATTAACCCACTATGTTCCACTCATTAGTCAACATCAAGACAAAAAAAATCAACACTATCCATCCATTAAATAAGTTGCAGAAATTATTGGAAGGTATCATACAATTTAATGATAGTAGAATTCATTTTTTTGTGTGCAAGGAAATGCCTTCCACCGTCTGCAAAGGAAATTTTAGGATTAAAAACATCATTTATTTTCTTTTTTGTAGAATGCTATAAGCTCGAGCCTGGGTTCACGATTCGCGGCTATCATTAAAAGTCTTACTTTAATTTGATTCCGTCCATATGCCCAATGCCGAAAATCACATTGCACAGGATCAGGGGCAGATTGAGTCAGCAGTAACAGCTTCCTCTGAGACCATCTCATCATAAATCCTGCTTAAACTTTTATTTTTTTTTTTTGGCGAGCAGGTGCAAAAAATAGAAGAATTTGCAAAGATTGCGATAATACCTGAATGCAGACCTTTAACAGCTTGGCTGCCATGCAGATTTCTGGCGACTTAACTCATCACACACTCATATTGCTGTCTAATGAAGAGACATATCTGGTGGCTTTCTTGGAATAAAAAGTATAGAATGAACATTATAATAGTGAATAACTATTGTTTGACTGATTTTCTAGGCAAAGTGGGGTTATTTATAAACTTAGATTCTGGGGAAGAATTCTAAAACATGATGTAATCAGGAGGAAAATTCCATTGGTTATCATGGGGACTGGACCACTTTTCAAACTTTGGCCCAAACCATAAAGCTTTTCATGGTCTGTGGCATAGGGTTTCTGACAAGAAGGGCTGGCTTTACTAAAGCCTCCTATACGCTCAGCTGAATAACACTGGATATCATTTTCAGATACAAATAGTATCAATTTAGAATGCAAACAAATGATGTAAAATTATAATTTAAACCACAGTAGGAATTTCTAACAAGACTTTGTGAAACATGGTAAACCACACAAATATAAGGGGCAATACAGGTATAAAGGAACAGGAGACAGAGGAATATGGAGCAGAGGTAAATAGGAACATGGCAGATTTGGGGTAATGGTGGATAGAGCTCGTTAGTGATTTCACTGATCTCTAATTATATCTGTTTATACAAAAGTATCCAACCATTAGAAAAATCAGCTGTTGATAAAATAAATAGATAGATATGTTTATAGAAGAAATATTAACTCACCCATTCTCATGTTCCCTAATTATTCCCCAATATTCCTAAAAAGGACCTCTGGTTTTTCAGGTTACCTATTACCACACCCGTTCACAGGATCCAAACTGAGAAATATTTGTTCCTCTTATTTCTTGGGGAGAGTTTTTTTCCCCCACTATCTCCCCTTTGCTCTCTTATGTTTATAGGCCCCGGGCAAATGCCTACATTGGATAAAGTGGCCCTACAAAGAAGCATAGGATACTCATAAGAGAATGGAAAAAAGGGGGCATTAGAATAGAACACCAGGTCAAAGGGATGCAGGAGAGTGAACAGAGAGACCGGGGCCAATGAAACAGTGGGGCCGTGGACAAATGGACATAGTACCTTGGAACAATAGAATGCAGGAGTATGAAACAATAGGGTCCCAGAAAACAAAATAAGGAACAAGAAAACAACTGTTTGCTAATGTAAAGTTCCAGGAATTCAAGGTCCTGTTGATATAATAAGGTTTTCTTCTTGTTCCACATGTAACATTTTTAGCAAATGACTTGTGCTACTTTGTAGAGTAATCACTTTCCTGCTAAAAATGGAGTTGTCTGGCAGATGGGCTTAATGCTATATGTGGAACAGTCATGCATGTTAGTGATTTTATTAATGTGCGCTATACATGTGACCCTGACAGCACACTCCCTCTGTCAGAGCTCCTGGGACAGCCAACCTAGTTGCATAGACACATGGCAATGATAGATATCATGGCTCCATTATCACACAGCATAAGTAATTCTAATGGGGACCTAGGGTACTGCACAGATGTCACTATCGTCTGTAAATAAAACTACATAGAATACTAATTCACATTTGGACCTGTACTGCAATATAACTGCTCTCTGTACACCCAATGTCTTATCACAAAACAGGACTGATTGATACATACGCAGAATGTTACTGTATCAGTATTCAATCAAATCATGTTTCACTTTTACAAATAAATCCTGAGATCTGCTGGGATCATAACTTAATTTAAATGTTATTAAACATCTTACAGTTTCTGTTTATGCTCCATACTGTAGTAAAGTGGGGGTGATCGTCCCCTGGTTCCAAATGTAGGTCCACTGTCCACGGGACCAAATGTTTTCCCAAGGAGTTCCAGACAAAACCCAGTGCTGGGGAATGTGAGTGTTAAATTAACATAGGTACATATTACATTTATACAGCGATAGATGCACCAGTCAATTCTAGATTGAAAAAGGGAATGTTCCACAAGTGGAGGATGATCCAAAAATGGAAAAGTGTTTCTTGATAGCCCTTAGACTTATAAAAATGAAAGCAAAAGTCCGGTCCCTGTGACTTAAGAAACGGAGGAAATCCCAAATGTTTCTGAGGTGCCTTGATGCTGTCCCGGCGCTTCCGTCGGGCAAACAACAGGAGGAGAAGAAAACGGAGTTTAAAGGTGAGTTAGCAGAGGCTCCAAAGAAACAAAAATGACCAGACACGGGATATGCTGCAAAACATTGTTTACTGAAACATGAAGCAGCTTAGGCAATGCAGTGCTCCTACCCGGTGAGAAAAGAAACAAGCCTACGCGTTTCACGCCAAAACAGGGTGCTTTCTCAAGGCTTGAGAAAGCGCCCTGTTTTGGCGCGAAACGCGTAGGCTTGTTTCTTTTCTTCTTCATGTTTCTTTTCTGCTTCATGTTTCAGTAAACAATGTTTTGCAGCATATCCCGTGTCTGGTCATTTTTGTTTCTTTGGAGCCTCTGCTAACTCACCTTTAAACTCCGTTTTCTTCTCCTGCTTAGACTTATAAAATCAATCAAATGCATCAAGCATTTAGTCTGTGATCCATCTCACTATATGTCTGCCCTTCATTGATTTTATCAGTCATTTTCCACTGTAATTTGCTGAATTCTGCATCAGGAGAGTAACAGGTGAGAGCTGGACTTTTAAAGGGCTAAAAGAGACCACCACATTCACTTCTTATCTAAGACTGTTATGTACCATAATTACTTGTTATCCAAGATTGTTACAAATCCCTAATTTCCCACAAAACCTCTATCTCTAAAAGACTTACTACAGAACATAAATAGTTACCAATTGGACAAAAACTTGGCACAAATGTTCTGGTAAAGCCCCACCCATAGCTGCACCTTCAGTCACTCCCACAGCGTTGGGTGGTATGCTGCTATGTAATGTTATACGATTAGGAGTTTTATAATGCACTACTCTGACATCTCAGCAGTTACTCTCTTAAACTAGCAGTTCCACGCATTAAATTAAGTTTTAGCTAGGCATTGCATCATGTAGAGCCAATAAAAAGAAACCAATCTCATCATTTTTTTCCCCTCAAGTATCCCTATTTCCTAAAACCTGCAAATAAATGGCAATCAATGTATTGCTTTTGCTATAGCAACAGTCCCCGTAAAACTACGGGAGAACTGTGAATTGTAATAAAGTAAAAAATAAATGCATTTCATTTATATTAAACACATGTACAACATACAGAATATAAGCTAGGTACAACTGTCCTTTGAAGATAAAAAGTCTATAGGGAAATCTTAACGGCTGACTTATCTACACTATAGATACAAAGCCAGAAATTGAGGCCACGATTAAAAATTGAGTCTACTATGACCTCAGCTTCAGGAGATCCCTACACATAATAGATTAAGGTGCATATTTTTCCAATCTGTCTTGGACCCACCATGTTTTAACTTTCAATGTCTTTGCATTCAAAAGACATTATTAAGTCTTAAAAAATCTCCCATAGATAAAATATTTTTTTTTTAAACTCTTCTAAATAAAAACATAAAATACTGCATAAAAAAAACAAATTGAATGATGCTTTTATTTCTGTAAGAGAAGGTTAACGATTAAGATAGGGACCTGTTCAGAGGGTTAATGGCTATATTATTTTCTGCACAGTGACTCAAAGCATCGGTACCTCCTTGAAAGGTTTTATCTCACGCTTGATGGAGGCGGTAGATGGTGGTTTCTAAATTCCACTCTCTTTCTAAAGTGTGTGACCTTTCTTTGACATCCAGAGATGATTCGATTAACGCAAGAAACCAGACAGGGTAGTGAAATTCCATATCACCGGTTAGCAGAAGGTTCACCAACTATATGTCACAAAAAAAAGCTAAAAACTATCCTGTCCCTATGCATTTTAATACTACAACTTACTGGTTTGGAATTCGTGATCAAACACTAGCAAATGAATTGTAAGATTTTTATGTTTCATTGTTAATTCCGAAGGACAGTAATGGTTTGTGCTATTGTTAATAAATAGTTACGTTGTAAATAAAAATTCAGTCGTGTATTAATTTAACATATAAATTGTGAAAGGGATGGCTCGGCTGAGTTTTCCTTGGACAGATGCTGGAGGAATAAAATATGACAACTGTGAAACCCTGCTTATTTATTAGCCAAAGTGGCAGACATAGAACAATTCAGAATATTAATTAGCAATTAACTTGGTTTCATTTGTTTTAATTGTTGCAAAGAATTAAAAGGGATATTTTAGTGCCAGTTTGGGAAAAAAAAAAGAAACAATCTTCTCAGATTCTAGTTTAGAATTTAGGGGATTAAAAGTTAATATTGATTTCACACAGATTTGCTGAATAATTTTGATTGCAGTATCTGCTTCGAAGCTAGCAGTCTCTGTGATTGTTAGGGTAAGTTACCTGCAGGCTATAGCAGGTGTTCATTGAATGCTGTTAAAGGGAATGTAGGCATTTGCTTGCAATTTTGCTAATACAATGTATAGATCATTTTCAAATTTTTTTTTATTCTTTACATTCACAGTAAAAACAATGTTTAGGTGATACAATCCCTGTGAGGTGCAGGCGAGATCCACTTTACATCTCATCAACTTAATTATACATTGGTCATGGGCACACCTGGTCAGCTGCTCCTGCTTGATGGCCATTCATTATTCATCTTCAAACTATGCATTATATAGGGCCAAGTATGCATCAGTTATTTAACTATACATTATACAGGGCCAAATATTCATCAGTTTTTTAACTGTGCATTATACAGGGTCAAATATTGATCAGTTATTTAACTATGCATTATACAGGGCCAAATATTCATCAGTTATTTAACTGTGCATTAGACAGTACCGAATATTGATCAGTTATTTAACTGTGCATTAGACAGGGCCAAATATTGATCAGTTATTTAACTATGCATTATACAGGACCAAATATTAATTAGTTATTTAATTGTGCATTATACAGGGTCAACTATTCATCAGTTATTTAACTATGCATTATACAGGGCCAAATATTCATCAGTTATTTAACTGTGCATTAGACAGTACCGAATATTGATCAGTTATTTAACTGTGCATTAGACAGGGCCAAATATTGATCAGTTATTTAACTATGCATTATACAGGACCAAATATTAATTAGTTATTTAATTGTGCATTATACAGGGACAAATATTAATTAGTTATTTAACTGTACAATTTTACAGGGCCAAATAATAATTCTTCGAGGATTTTTTTGGAAACATTCTCCAAATTAGGCTACTTTGATAAGTATGCATTTTAAGTCAATTAAGTCAATGAGATGAAGTGGTCACTAATAATTTGAACTAAGCATGTGAATTATGCGTTCCAGATTGTGTAATACTTTTTGGTTTTCTTCCTTTTGTTTTGTAGATGATACATTACTTAGGTCTATAAAAATTAGGTTTAGGGGAGTCTATTTAAATTTTACATTTTTGTCTAAATGAGTAGAATTACCCAGTTAGTTTGATGGCTTCTGTAGTATGTATCAGGGCTTTGCGAAACGTACAGGATACGGCTGAATATCCTATATTCATGTAATGATGAGAGCGCCTCTGTGATAAGACGGTTAAAGTTACAGGAAATCGACATAACGCATAAACCATGTATTGATTTCCCTTTCCTAAATTCTCAAGTTCGAAAAGGCATCCATCTTTTCATGAGTTTTGCTCTATATAAATTTTATTCCACCATTTTGATAGAAACTGATATATCCTGTCTATTGTTCATATACATTCTAAAATATAGTAAGTAAGTTCATCGAAGGAAGTGCTAATAGTATCTATTCACTTTAATGGTAGTTTTCTAACACACTATTTAGAATAAACCAAGTGCTGAATATCTTTAAAGCAGCTCGCATGTCCTATAACTAACTTCAAAAAGTACTTGGCAGGGAAATAAAAAAAAGCCTGATTACTTATTTTTCAGAATTCCAGCCCTTCCTACGTTAAAGGAAACTAAGTTCCAGATACATTTTTAAAGTTTACTGTAAATTAGCACCAATGTCTCGCACAGCCCTATATAATGACTGTATGATGGGGCTAGGCATGAACTGGTAGAAAGTGAAATATTTAAGAAAATCAGTGCCAAAAGAACCGTGAGTTACAGCTTATAGAAAATGAGTAATTGCACAGGTTAGACAGAAGGTCGACAGGGGATTGGTATAATTGAGTTTGATGATAGTTCACAAAGGTTCCTAGAAAATGAATGATTGCCTTTCTTAAATGGATGGGTTTTTCAAGGAATGCTTGAAACGGCTATGGTTGGTGAAGACTCTAATGTATCAAGGCAAGTGAGCACTTGATAGAACTCTCGAAGAGCAGGCGTGGGAAGTAACAATAGAGACAAGAGTCCAAGGTCAAAGACAGATTGTAGAAAACATGGGGGTTATTTTAGTATGCGCATTGAAGGCTTGAATGAAACTTCTTAACGCTACAACTGACGCATTACACACGTTAAGGAATTATCTTAGTGCTTCAGCTGATGCATTTTACATGAGAAGGTGTTATCTTAGAGCTTCAACTGATGCATTTTACATGTTAAGGGATTATCGTAGAACTTCAACTGATGAGATTCCAATTTGGACAAAACTTAAAAATACAAATCGATTTCCAGTTGTCTATGGAAAATAATAATATTAAAACTAGAGAATCAGTGTGGGAGGTGTGGTATGGATATGTAACTTAATCTGGCAACAACTATCTCCTTGTTGGACATTCTCGAGTCATGTTAATACTAACATATTGAATTGAGATGCTCATGGATACATATTTGTTGTACTGTTTGTTGATGTCGATTGACGTTTTTGTATGTTTTGGAAGATATGTTTAATAAGAGAACATTCCGAACAGTGTACATGTCTGAATTCTGTGTTGTTATGTGTTATGTGTAACAATAAAAGAAAAACTTAAATAAAAAGTGAGAAAAAAAAAGAGCTGGCTGAAATGTGTATCCAAAATGCCTGTATCAAAACTAGATTCGCAATTGGTGGCTTGAAACTTGTCATTAAACAGATATGAGAATCCACTGAACTTCCTAGATGGTTTTCTTTGTTCTGATTAACCCATGCATGTCCACTTTAATATTGTAATTAAATGTAAATAACATTACAGTTCGTGCCAGGGATACTCAAATTGCTTGTAAAAGTATCCGTGGCAAGGTCAGCGAAGGTCTTTAGAATATAACAAAATAACCCATGAACAAATCATTGCCTGCCACCAGGGGGTACAAACCTCATGGTTGTAAAGGGCCCATCTGTCGTGGGGGGGCACTCAGTGCTCCGTCTTTCAAGAATAATAGTAATCAAAAAATGGTCTCTCTACTAGAGAGCAGGTAGCTGGATGTCTGTGCACTACCCAGGTGCTTCTCCAGATGCTCTGAGATGACCTGTGGGTGAAAACTGTGTGCTGTTTAAGTGCCGTGGGTGCTATAAGGGGGCGCTATGGCAAGGGATGTGGGTGCCATGCCTACCACTAGTTTCTGCATGAAATGGAACACTGCATCCTGAGCAACAGACCTTGAGCTATACATTCACTTCTATCAAGGTGATCATCCATTTGAGTCAGACTATGACATAAACTTTCTCCTTCTTAAGACATGGGGAAGGTCAACATGCCAGACAGGTCCTAGTGCAGTTGATTGGGGTTATAAAACCAGTCATTTGACAGAATAAGGCTATTTGCTCTTGGTGTTACTGAAGCTATTGTTAGTGATCTGTATTGCATAGTGGTAAGAAGTAGTGAATAGCACTAACAAACAATACCATGCAGCAAAACACTAGTGATGATCCCAAAAAAACACATACAATAGGATAATTATTCCCAAGCTTTTTTCGATAAGTATAGTATTATTTTTTATGGATCGATTTTGTCAACACTTTACTAACTCATGTATCACATGTAACATTGTGCAATAAATATATCTCATCAGGTACAAACTTCTGGGGCCTAAGAGATTGCACAACACAAATGTTTATAACCTCCAGCCAATCTCACCACCTGAAAAATAAAAAATGAGTCCTGCTTTTTCCAAGGGTACATGCTGGGCTGTTCATGTGTACTCAAAAAATAATCAGTAATGACTGCAAAATGTTAGCTATGTAGCCAGTAGTTCTGTGAAATGCGTAAGATATTTGTAGACTGTGAGTGAATCCATAGTTTGGGTGATGACCCTCTCTAGCTGTTACCTGCAAACAGGGCAATGAGTACCTTCAGCCGTAACTTCGCTCTAAATTCTCTTTCTATTAGACATGTGCATTTGTTTTCGGACGAATGCATTTTCGTCCGAAAATAGTATTTTCGTCCATTCGTCTGAAAAATGAATAACGAAAAGCCGAATGAACGAATGGTTAATAAACGAAAATCATTTGTCCATTCATCCATTCGTGCTATTGGCATTCTATAAACCGAAATAGAGTCGGTTTATAGAATACCAATAGCATTTCATTCCATAAACGACATAATGAACGACTTTCGGTTTATGGAATGCATGTAATGCTATTGGTATTCTATAAACTGAAATAGAGTCCCCATTCATAAGAATTTCTTGTGAATGGGGACTCTAGTTCGGTTTATAGAAAGCCAATAGCATTACATGGATTCCATAAGCCGAAAGTCTTATGGAATGTGCAGGTCAATTGATTCGTACGAACGAATAAAAGTAAAACGAAAATAATGAACAAATTTCGTCTGAAACGAATGCAGTAATGAACAAAATTCGTTTTAATAATAAATAATATTTTCGTCCGAATGGACGAAAACTAAACGAAAATTTTAGTTTTGCACATGTCTACTTTCTATCATATTTCATTAAAAAATATTACTTTAAGGGAGTAAGAGAGAAACCAGGTACTTGGGTAATTGCTTACCGGAATAGCTGCTAGTGGGTGTGGTCTCTTGATAATGGATACCACCGTATTGGGCCGTCAGACAGTTAATCTGGCAAAAAGCCATTAACCCCTTCCCGAATGTAGGACGTTCTGTGCCGTCCTACTTTTTAGTGCCTAGAGTCTAGTAGGACGGCATAGAACGTCCTGCATTAAACAGCTCATAGTGGTCCCCCGAGATGAGCTGTGTGCGGATCCCGCTGTCCAGTGTTTTTGGCAAAACTGAAAGCAAATGCCTACATTTGGAGAAAATGTGTCCGTGAAGTCTTCTGCTTATGACATCACCTGTGGCATGATATGCGAATGAACTGGTTTTCAATGGCAAATTCGCATATCATTCCACAGGTGATGTAATAAGCAGGAGGCTCCACATTTAAAACACAAATGTCTCCTAATTTAGGCATTCCCTTGCAATTCTGCTAATCGAATCTTAAGACCGTTTTCAATAATAAAATGTAAAAACAATGTTTAGGTGATACAGTGCCTTTAATGATGCAGCTCATTTATATATATATATATAAAAAAAAAACCCTGTTGTATATATTAATGAACCTGCTCCTAAAGGGAAAACTCTTAATATTCTTATGACCGCTTTTGCTGATCTTCTATGTTTACGTTAAAAAGGTGGGGAATACAATCAAAGGCAGTTAAGCTCCGATAGCTAGAAAAAAAAATCCTCCAGTAAGTGTTACAAGTCAGAAGGAATTTATTAGCCGGGATAAAAGAGAAGAAGAAATTCAAAATCAATTTGAGTTTAATGGCGATGGCTTTGAACCATGCTCAAAATAAAATGCACACTGTTTTTAGCAATAGGATATGTGCAGGAATACGGGGGTAAGATTGATTCCTTAATGCAATACAGTGTTACTGCCAGTCCGTTAACACACGAGAGAAAGAAAAGGGAATTATGCGCTAGTGTTTATCAGTTTCCTTAATTCTAATCTTTAGTTCTTATTGCCCAATGCATCTTCAGAAAGGAACAATTTGTATCCATAGTAGCTTTAAGCCATTACGTCGTTATTACCAGCGGCCGACTCTCTGCTTCTTAAATTGACACATAACTCCAGATTTTAGTGTTAAAGAGAAACTCCTGTCAATATCCCTTTGTCTCTTATTTAATAGCGCAAACAGTTTAAATGATCAAGGCGATTTTGATTGAAAACATTAAAAGAAAAAATAAATTCCAATCTTGCTGAGTTTGGGCTTTGGAGTAACTGGATGGATGTCAGCTGGAGAAGAGAGAACCCATCACATCTCTACCATGCAGAAAATAATGAAAATTAGCAAAAAAGTGAAAAGTCGATATTTTGTACTTCACTGTCTGTTCTTGGGCAGATGTTGCTCCCTTATCTTTTTTTTTTTATGCTCGGTGTTCTTTTTTTCCCATTTCTATGCTGTATTATCCTGTTGATAATTGACTATTCTTTTATTTTGTTGTGTTTTTTAGTGTCTTGTAAAATGTATGCCTAGTGATTGTGTAAAAATTTGAGGATTTGTGACGGAAAACTAAAATAAATGGAGGTTACTTATAAAAATGGCGCACATGGAGATGGAGCTTAATAGACATAGCGCTATGTCTGTGGTGTGCCTATGTGAAAAGAAAGAAAGATGGCGGGCGTCTTATCTGCCTGTGCTGGTTCAGAATTGTGTGGACATTCTGCTCGGCACATGTATAAAGAATTAGGGACTTCTAAGAACCTATTCATTGTTGGAGAACCTCTGCCATAAAACTAAGCAGAGAAAACAAAGCTAAAGGTGGAGGAAGAACCTTTCAAGGTCCCTTATAGTACACAATGATCTGATCATAAAGGCTTTACATCCTTTGAGCAAAATGGGTGTATCAGACAACTTCTTGACGTTCAACTTCATAAGAGCCTAAGAACCACTTCTTTCTTCTCATTGGCTGATTTCTTGCATGCTGTATACATATGTACATGTCTAACGCGTTTTGATCCTCTAGATGACATATGATTAAGAGGCTCAACTAAGAAACTGCTTTTTTTAAAATCAAGTGAGTAAGAGGCTTGGTATTCCTCTGATCTAGCAAGTCAGGGGCTTTTATGGGGACCTGCTCTTATATAGAGGTAAGAAGCCATGATTCGCATAACTAGTGCACTATATGTTTCTCCGTTATTAGTTTTATGAAAGATGTTAATGTCCACGGCACATACCTGATGACAAAACATTTCTTTGATAGGTAACATGTTTTAAATGGGCACGAGGGTCATTCAGGGGGTACACCTGATGATACATAGGTAACTTCCACTGCAGCACTCTAGCTGCCGATTTGATTCACCTAATACCTTCCAGTGTTCTCCATGTCATAGAAAATAAATGAATGGCATGAAATCCTAATTTGAGTTGCTCTTTAAAGGGGCAAACGTTAATATTTTTTAATAGGATTGAAACTGGGATCCTGCTTTTTAAAAGGCAACTTACCAAGGTATTTCATCATCACCAGTTAAAATATTTAGGTCCGCATTCTCACGAAAAGGAAAAAACAAGATAGCATGAATGGAGTCCGTCAAACGCTAGTCATTGCTTCTATGTCATGTAAATAATTTGTGTATTTTTCCTGACAACCTTTTTAATAGGGAGTTCACTTTTTTCTTCTTGCAAATTAGCCTTTACTAAATTGCTTTCTTCCATATGCAAATTTTTCTCTCTATTTCAAAAATACAGGAGATAAGGTATTTAGTAATTAACTTTGCCTTTTAAAAGAACTGCTAAACAACTGACAAATTAACATAGAAATATGCTAAATGTCTTGACAAGACCAAAGAAAACGCTAGCCCTCAGGATATACAAGTATGTTTTTGTAGTTGTAAAGGCTTCTGTTTCTTAACTTGGTACAATACTTTTAAACAGAGCTTTAAATCTTACAAAGTGTATTGGAAAATATCTCTTTGCTACATAAAGAGCTCCAATAACAGGCCCGGTGGGTAGAAATCAATAAGGAATTAAAACATGTCTGAACTTGGAAAATGATCTAAAGTTCTAATTAAAGGGTCAAGCAGAAGAATTTTTATGCTTAAAGAGTGTTGGATCTTGAGAGTTTTTTCATTTTTTTTAAATGATAAAAGGTCATATTTTACAAAAGGTTTGGGGTAAAAGAGTATATAAAAACCCTTGTTCAAATTCAAAAACTGGGTCCTTTATAGGCATGTTATTAGATGCTGTAAATAGTTTAAAAAAACAAAACAAAAAAAAACAAAGAAAGAAAGAAATGGAAGCCACATCTGACTGAGAACAAACAATGCTAAAATAGCCTGGTCCCATCGGCATAGCATTCGCATACGGAGCATCCCACAGGATGTTCTGCATATATATTGTAAATACTAGATCCGGGAGTTATTCTCATTCTTATTACCCAACAGACTGGAGACTGACTTATTACTCAACAGAGTTCCCCAACTACCTAAAATGTTGCCGAAGGATACACCAAGAGATGTGCTAATGCGTGTTCATTATTACCACGTCAAGGATGATTATTTGTGAGCTAGCACAGTACAAACCTCTCTGCCTGTTCCATTTGAGAAGACTTACTATGCAGAAGCTCAGTGAATTTAAGGCTTTCACAATTGCCCTGAGGAAAGCAAAAGTTTTGTACCAATGGGCATACCACGTGAAACTTCTAACAAGGAAAAACAGCATAACTACCACAATCTCCACACCAGAACACACTAGGATATCTTGATCACTGAGAAAGCTGAGCTCTATCCTTGAGAACTGTTAAGCACTGTAGAGAGTGTGTCAAACTCCCTTTTAAAGGATTCCTGTAAGTTGTGAACTATTGCTGAAGCTACCTTTAATGATGCTTGGCTGGTGACCAATGTGACAGTAAGTCACATCTCAGCAAGAAAAGACAGTGCAAAACCCCCCATCCCCATAGGATGTAACCTATTCGGGAGGGGCATCGCCATTTTCTTTTGCTGGAACCATGGTAGAGCAGACCTCTCCATTAGTAAATCAGACTGGTCCAACCCATCAGTGTGGCCCAGATCCGATAATACTCAGACTGCAGCATCCACAGACGTATGTTTCAGCCTATCATAGGCCTCACCACTGTGGTATGGCTTGTGTCCTTCTAGGTGCAGTGAGACAGCAAACCATGCCTGGGCATACACTGAATAATCCAAAGTGAGAAAATACCATAATAGTTTTTTTTTTCAAATGTGAACACTTTTGTTTTTGATACATTGGATTAATCAGAGGTTTTACGACCAGGACCACTTTTGATTCTCATCAATGTCTAACGCCTCTAGTCAGCATTTTGAGACTTGTTGGCCTTTAGCCATCAATAGCTTATGCATTAGATAGAAACTCTTTATCGACTATATTCAATTTTTCTTTTTTTACCCTTTCTCCAATAAAGAATATCCAGATACTCTGCCTGGACTACTCATTTCGGTTTGGAAGCCCTGGACTAACCATTTCACATTGATTAAATGCTTTTGATAAATTCCCAGTGGGTTGTAACGTTGCATGGCATTTTCATAAATCTGGTAACTTAAAGGAGAGCTTCATATTTTATCAGATATCAAGTGTACTTAAGATTTTAAGAATCGAGAGACTTGATTTTCAAAGTAGTTAGAGAGTTGGGTGTTGCCTGGGTAGAACATCTCAGAGCCCATCTGCTGTGGGCTGCAAACCATGATGCAAATTAAACTCAATAAAAAAGTAGAGAGAACAGAAATGGGTTTGAACATTTAAACTTCTTCCTTAGGGCTCACAAACCCTTAATGTCAGAGGCTCATTTTATTGGCGTTAATAAAAGTGCATAGAATTATTATCCCTTAATGTAACACAATTGTAGAAGCTGGGTTTTCTTATTGAGTCCTTGTGTTAGTTTGTGCCTCTGCAGGGTACTCATACAGCAGGACAGGAAACAGAAGTTTCTAAGTAAAGTTTGTTTTATTAAACGGTATAGTCTAATAAATGCAGTCTCGTCACTCGAGAGATTCTCAGCTTGGTAAACAGTAAATAACATCAAAATAATTAACATCAAACATACGATGATGAACAACTCACAAGGAATCCATTAGGTAGTGTCTTCTGCTACACTAGAGGCTTCCTTACACACTGACCGCTTGTTACATAAATGCATTTTTAAAAATCAGTTAATTGGTTTTCTGGAATCACCTGTGCAGCTTCTGCAACTACACTGCAGACAGAATTTTAATCCCTTGGTGACTTATTTGGAGTAAGGGTTTTTACACCCCTTCAGTCCACCATATAACGGATACCACTTGCTGAGAGGAATAAGATGGTAAAGGATTCTCTGCATTGTTTATTTGTTTATTTTTCCACTCATGTTACTTGGACTACAGAAAAGATTTTGACTACACCGTTAGGAGGATGTGATCCTAATGATGAGATCTAGTCTACTTGTCTTAGTCACTCCAAGCCACTGAACCATTGTGTGGTTAACAAAAATATGTTATTCTTCTGTTACAATTTCTTACAGACAATAAAAAATACCAAAAACTTTTTTAGTCCGACCCCCCCCCCTAAAAAAAATGGCTTGCATGAACTATTATTTTGAATTTGAAAATTATACAGTAGGGAAAAAGAAAGACATTTGTGCACACCTCCTAAAGATGGAGTACTGCTGCTTGCAAAAAAAAAAAAAAAATCCCGAGCTGGCGTTTGAGTAAAAGGTTTGAATGATTTCATGTTCTGCATGTTTGATTTAGTGCCGGTTGCTCTGCCAGACTTAGTAACAATGATTATTTTATCTCCCTCCCTTCCCTTCTCCTTAAAGGTTGTTGAGAAGTGTATTAGTGCAGAAATATTGGTGAGGCCCCTTCACTGCCGTGTCAGCCTCATACAAATGTCCTGCCGGCTATCGCATAGAATGAGTTATACCCAGAGAAGCCTTATTACTGTGGCCTATTAGGCAATTTGTTCTCTGCTCCTGTGTAGCTGTATTGATTTGTGCAAGGTGATCTTTGCTATTTGATTTTCACTTTGTAGCTGGAGAACCATTTCACAGTTTGTATCAAGTAGGATAAGTACTCGTCCTCCTGAATCCTTGAGGTGTCAGATGAAGCTCTTTGTACCGGCTGCGCATCTCGAATTATGTCAGTTTATGTCAGTTGTTATTTGCAGAGACTGCCGTATGTGCAATTACAAATCTCCTTTTAAAAGTAGTTTTCAAAACTTTCCTTTTTGATTTTTTCTTTCCCTGATATTGAACTAGGAGCTAAGCATTACAGTGAAAACCATCATTTCATTAGAAGCACAAAATTTGCCCTGCACACAACAAAAGTGTCTGGAATTTGTTTTTTCTTAAAGAAGGAGGATCTTCCCTTATGTGCTAAAAAATTAAAGGTATTATGTACCCTTGAAGATACACCCACCTCCATTATCACATCTAAACCAAGTCTGGACATTGAATGTGGCAAGCCATGTCATTAGGCAGCTGAATGATTTGGGTAATCGATGTTGGTGTACAGAATGTTGAATTATAATCACACATGTTCTAGAATGTATAAGTTCATCCAAGGTAAAAACACTGATGTATGTGCTAAATTATGGAGATTTTCTACAATACTCTTCCTCCTTGAATTCATTGTTATGATTAAATTATAAATGTGAAATGTGGAAGGGGGCAACTTTACATGGCAAATCTCCTGTTCGATTAAGTGTCCAAATAAATTATGCATTTGATCAATTTCTGTTTGTTGGGAGCGACCTACTTGACTTGAAGACTGGCTTGGACTTTTACTCTTAGAGATTGAGAGATTTTGATCCTCTTCAGAGTCTCACTCAGTGACACTTCAATTTGGATCCTTCCCAGGACATTGCACAAATGTATAACTTAGCGACCCTTGTGGTGGGTGTACACTCTCCATGTGTCTAACCTTGAAATCTGCAAAATGCTCAAGGTTTAAAATTTCTATCCAATAATAAATCCACCAAAGTGGTTTCTAGTCAAAAAGTTGTTTATCTTTTTTTTTTCGCACATCATGAAAATGCTCAATTGCTTCAGGTTTCAGCTAATAGGAACAGCTCTTATTGGACCCCACCAGGTTCTGGTTAGACCATTCTCTCAAATAACCACATCTCTGTTGTATCTATATTTGGGACTCTTGGTATGCCTTTTATGACAATTAGCTACTAAGATCAAGTCTAAACTTTGAGAAAGCAGTGCCAATTGAAGGATAAATCAAACTACCAATTAAATTGAACTGTATCATCTGTGGTCAAAGCTGTATATCCATTCAGCTCACTCACTGCTGAAATATGTTATCTATCTGGAACTCAGCTCTGCATGTAAATTGCCGACTTCCTTAGATAAATCCTTTAGCTGATCAGTCATGCCATATCTTTGTTCAGGTCCATATCTTTACAATTTCATTATCCATACTGCTAGGAAACATGATAGACACTCTCACATACATAGAAAAAGCAACAAGGTACCTCTCTTACCTGACGCATTTCGGGTCAGTCACAGACATTTTTTTTTTCAAAAGATGACTTGCAACTAAGTAGTGCTGAAGTGACTAAGTTTATTAACAGTAGCAAAATAAAAATGTTTTTAACCCCTTCGTGACGCATGGTGCTTGCGTCCCAAACGACGCAAGCACCAAAACGTCACGATTTGTTCCTGGCCACCGATCACAAGGTGATCGGTAGCCAGGAACACTCTGGCAGAGAAAAAATCGCTAGACCTCCGGATGTCACGTGTGACGTCACGGAGGTGTGCCCAAACCTGGAAGTTCGGGCACAGCGCGATTTAGAGAAATGTAGCCGATGCTCGCTTTGAGCACTGGCTACATTTTCCCTGTCAGACTGAGGCCACTCAAAGTGGCCTCATCTGACAGGTGGGATCCCGCTGTAAGTGCCTGCAGCGGGATCCGAAAACAGTTCATTGCGGGGAGCCGCGATGAGCTGTTTAGTACAGGACGTACTATGCCGTCCTAACGACTTTGAGGCACTTAAAGTCAGGACGGCATAGAACGTCCCACTCCCAACGTCACGAAGGGGTTAAAAAAGAAAGAAATCTTTAAGTTGAAGCTGATATCTAGTCACCTAGTAGAACACAAATACCAGTACTTTTTAACATTACATCAAAGAGAGAAAAATTTCCTCTTGACTTTAACATTATTTTCTTTCTAAAATGTTCCAATTACCAAAGGGTTAAACAAAGAAACACTAATTGTTTGATAGGTGAGGATTCACATTTTCGGCAGCTCCTATTTAATCGGGTTTTTAAACACGCTGCCTGCGAAGTCCAGACTCTTGGTTTACATTTTGCGATTAGCATTTAGTGCTTCATTTTTATTGTTTGTAGAATGATGACCTTCCCACACTTTCCAACCAACGAGCAGAGATCCTGGCTGTAAAAAAGACCAGCCTCTGTGAAACAATTCAGTCAATAGATTGACTTCCAAAAGCAAACCGACACAGAGGTTAATTGCAGTGCAAATTATTTGATTTTCATTGCAAAAACTGTTTTAGAAACAAAATGTAAATTGAACATGTCTGCTTAAATTAATAGTTTAGAAATTAAAGTCTCATACAGCACTAATTGAACCAGTTCTCAGGCTTAAAAAAAAAAAAAAAATGTAAGAACGAAGGAAAAAGAAGAATCACAGGCATCAACTTCAAAGTGCAGACTGAACAGACTTTTAAAAAGGTAAAACATACACTATAAAATTAAATAAAATAAAATAAATATATTTTAAAAATAAATAAAAAGTACACATAAAATTAAATAACCTAAAATAGAAATTATATATATTTTAAATAAATAGAAAGTACAGTTAAGGATTCATTAAAGGAACATTAAACCTTAGGAGCTTAAACGGGCATATGCTTTTAATAATAGCTTATCCTCTGATTGGCAACCACCATGCATCCCTGAGAAACGGGCAGGCTGGTCTGGACCTTGACTATCTCTCCCTGAAATACTCTTGTTTGTACATGTCACCAACAGAGGGGACCCCTGCACTAGCAGAGAAAGACCTGTCAGACATTGGCTTCATTCTGATTGGCTGTGTCTCAGGATCAGCTCTGCCTCACCGGAGAGGCAAAGATTGCAGTAAACCTTGTGGATCTGTAATGTTAGTGGAGGAATGTGTTTGAGCCCAGGTTTGCGAAGTTCAATTTTATTTAAATAAAGTAAAGGATGGGAGAAATATATGAAGTCACAGTTTGACTAGAACAGCAGGTATGTTTGTGATAAACATGCTGGTTGGCTTCAGAATATCTTCTGCCTCTCTTGCTTATAATCCCAGTTTTCAGTTTTAGCTGGCTTCATAAAAATTAGCTTTAAATAGTTGGGATCAATTGGTTTTGAATAGAGAGAGCTGGGGACAAAGCCCAGAGCGCTATATATGTTTATTTTCTTTATCTCTCTTTTCTCTTCTTTTTCCTTCTGTCCTCTTGGTCTCCTGCCATTCCCCTCTCCCTTCCTCTTTTCCCCACGATGCTCTTTACAAGAGAAAGACTAGGATAGATTAGGGTTAGGGTGGGAATATGTAGATGACAGAGTAGGGAGAGAGTGAGTGATTTTATTTTGAGTTAGTAGTAGGGGAGGAGATGGACAGGGTAAAGAGACTGTTAGGTATAGTTAGGGATAAATAGATAATAAGGATTTGTCCTCCCATGCCCTGTTCTCCTCTTTTTCGTCCCTTTCTTATTTTATTTATTTTCCCTCTCCTCCCTTTCCAACACGTAACATCGCCATTTTTTAAATTCTCTATTCATTTATGTTTTAAATGCGATTGATGAGCTTAATTTAGTTGAATACTAAATTATAGTTTAGAATTGTTGAATTGATTTGATTTGTAAAGAGTTGCGTTGTCTGTATTTAAAACTGCCAAGAGAAATAAATATATATATATATATATATATATATATATATATATATATATATATATATATAATAGTTGGGGTCACTATATCCACAAAAACTATATCCACAAAAACTAGAAATTGTATGGCACTCCAGAACAGGAATATGTGATATAGAGCACTACAGAAATTGCTAAAATTGACACACAATGCTATACATAAAGGAGTCAGTGTGCAAACACATAACATTTTATCTTAAAAGTTTTTTTAAATTCAAAAATTATTTTAAAAGCACTGAGCCCAGATGAAAATATTGGCGATTTAATCACAATATATGGCCATATCTCAGCTTAGTCCACCACTATTCCAAACTTGGCGAGTCCTATCTAGATCTTACTTAGATGGAACTAAATCTCTCAGACAATCTGTCTAGCACTATCACTTCTACAAGTTCACTGAACTCCATATACAGAGCAGCTGTGAGTGGGTGGGGTGCATGCCAAGCACCTGGTCAGACTTCTTTTATACATACAAAAACTAGAACTTGGACAACACACTGGTTGTACACTGACTCCTTTATATATTCCATTGTGTGTCAATGTTTTTTGTATTTGATTATACTCAAAGAGAATGATTTCATTCTACATATAACCTTGATGTACGCTACTCATATCACTCAACATTGTCTTAGCTTGCTGAATTAAATGCAGTTCGGGACACCACTGTAGCAGGACTTGGCTGAATTTGCAACTATTACAGTGCAACTCCAACTGATCCAATCCCAGGGCTCTGTTTTCATAGAAAACCTACGTGGCTATGAGACCTTGGTCGAGGGTGACGCATGTAGAGCCACAAGAGTATTAATGTGCCTTAAAGGGATAATGCATCTTTGCAATACTGTTTTGAGAAATCCCCCAGTGAAAGCAATCACATGCTTTTAATGCTAATAAAAGACATAGGGATTTTGTGGAAGAAGCATGAGAGATACAGTAACACATTACCTGGTGTTGTCAGTTGCTTTGTCTACCTTTTACAAAGCCCATCTGTTCATCATGTCACAAGGATGGAGGAATATCTTGCATTCTGGTTGCCTTCATTTAAGGTCTGTGTTTAGGAGTCATATTGGGCAAAAATTGGGGCAATTTATTGGTGGTTTGTCAGTTAAGGGATTGTGGAAGGGGGAATTCTATTTTTTAAACTGCATGTGTTAAAAAGAGCAACAAGGTGAAAAATTAAATCAATTTAGGAATAGGTAATCTGTGACGTGTCGAGTAATAAGTTAGTCTCCAGTCTGTTGGGTAATAAGTGTGAGAATATCTCCAGGAACCAGTCTTTCAGATTCATAGGCTGAACATCCTCAGGGATGCCCCGTATGCGAGCGTTATTCTGATGGGACCTGTATTCAAGGTGGGCAATCTTCTTCCTAAGGTACTTGACCCATCTCAACAAGTCGGAATGGCAGTCTGATAATCATGTCCACCAGTTTGTCCATCTTCTGTTCTATGCGCACTGTCCACTCTCCCAGTTTTTGCATTTCTTTGGATTTGATATCATCTCAAATTCTATAATAAAGCTTTTCTGTCCTCCACAGGTGCTAGAGTGTAGAGCCAAAAAACATAGATGCAGCCTCACCTTGTCTGGACGTTTCACCTTCCTCAGGATCCTCATGGGCGGCATCTTGGGTCTTTTTAGATGTTTTCGGAGAGAGTTGCGTAGTCTTATTAGTAATAGGTTGATGTTTGTATTCTGTTCAAAACAAGACTAAATGCTGTTATTTCCCTGTACAGGAGCTCTTCTAATGTGCTGCTATAACTATCTGCGTATGAGAAGGGAACTCTTGATCGGGGATGGTGGCCGTCCAGAACAAAGAAAGTCACCTCATGAGCCTTTAGTGGAATTATTCACACTAAAAATACCTTTACCCAAAGCTTGAGCCTCTAGGAGCGAGTGGCCCTTAGACTTGCAGATGATCCATCAGGAAGCCAGAGTAGCCCCAGAACCAGGATGTAAATATCAAAGTCAGGAATGGCAGATAAATCTGAGTTGTTGGGGACAGAACTGGGTCAGCATAGCAGAAATAAACAGGAAACAGGTCAGCAACAGGAATCAAACAATAACATACAACTGGCATAGACACAGAAGCATGATCACAGAAATAGAAGGATAATCAGAGAAGGGCAATGCTGAAGTGTAACTTAGGTTTCAAATTGCCAGCCCAGCAGCTGCAACTGCTAGCTGCAAACAAGGAGGTCACATGATAGTAGTGTGTAAACTTATAGTGAAGCCATGCAATATCAACAAGAGGATAACTGGACAGACTGTTATAATCAGAGATCTCGTGCCGAGCAGAGATTTACTCCAAATGAGTTCGTACAGTTGCCAGGTTCATTGTGCACCAAACCTCGCTCTCTTGTATATTTTATATTTTAATGTGCTTATGGTATGTTCAGCTGCTTGTAATTGAAAGGTGTATATGTTCTATTTTAAAGCTACCTCAGCCTGTCTGAGCAACACTGATTGGACAGAATCCTTGTCCCACTACACTGTGTGTTAATTTCCCTAAATCCTCATATGACTGACATATGACTTTGTAGCTGCGTTTATAATTGTGGCTTAGGTATTGCTAAGGAACAGTTCTGTTTTATACGGTGAGGAGAGTTGCGGTGCAGGATATTAAGTGATTTTTCAAATGCCGGGTTTGTGGTGACAGAAGAACACATCAAAGTGAATGTGAGGATATAAAGAAACTGACACCATCACCCCCGGAGAAGACACCAATCTGACATCTATTTAATTGAGGCCACAGTCATTTCAGAGTGAGGGCAAGATGCTAACCCAGAGGTGAGACCCCCTGAGAGGAGGCAGAGAGGACCTGGGAAACAAACAGATAGACAGTCTCTCTTCATCGCTCTCTACATATATATATATATTTATAAAAGACTCCTTGCTGTTGCTGAAGAATTATATAAAGAAGATGAATCCTGGATGCCACTGATCCTTGCCCCTTTCTGCTTCAATTTTACTTATGATGCAGGTCAATGAAAATATGGCATTAAATCTGGCTACATGTGTTTGTATGATCAGGGGTAAATAATACACATTTGACAATTACAGACAAATAATTATAAGAAAGAATGACATCCAAACATTAATATGCTTATTTAGATTTGCTTGCAAGATCTTTTGTACTTCTGAGGTCACCATTATCCAGACACTTTGTTCACCCCTAGTTTGTAGATTACACAAAAGAGTACCTTTTGTCATAAGTGGAAGATTGTTTTTAGGCTTCCCAGACTTCTCATTGGTGGAAGATTGTTTTGAGGCTTCCCAGACTTCTCATTGGTGGAAGATTGTTTTGAGGCTTCCCACACTTCTCATTGGTGGAACATTGCTTTGAGGCTTCACAGACTTCTCATTGGTGGAAGAATGCTTTGAGGCTTCCCAGACTTCTCGTTGGTGGAAGATTGTTTTGAGGTACGCCAGACTTCTAATTGGTGGAGGATGGTTTTGAGGCTTTTCAGACGTCTTATTGGTAGAAGATTGTTTTGAGGCATGTCAGACTTCTAATTGGTGGGATATTGTTTTGAGGCTTGCCAGACTTGTCACTGGTGGAAGATTGTTTTGAGGCTTGACAGACTTGTCATTAGTGGAAGATTGTTTTGAGGCTTGCCTGACTTCTAATTGGTGGGATATTGTTTTGAGGCTTGCCAGACTTGTCATTGGTGGTAGACTGTTTTGAGGCTTGCCAGATGGATGAGTCGAAGATTGTTTTTAGGCTTGCTTGATTTCTCATTGGTAGTAGACTGTTTTGAAGCTTGCCAGATGGATGAGTCTTAGTTACTCATTCAAAATCAATGAACACATTATTTATTTATTTTTTGTTATCTTCTTCTACAAACTGTTCTCGACACACACACATCCTCCCAAACATGCATTTCAGAAAAGAAGGATACCATAGTGTCAAAACTAATTAGTCACATAGAAAATGAGATGGACTGTTTTGGAAAAAAAAAACACAGAAGACAAGGGGAATACCTTTAACCCCTTCATGACAATGCCCTGTCATGTATGGGCTCCCAATGTAATGCATTGGTGACCATGTCTGTACATGTATGGGCTGCCTTTTAAAACAGCGCAATCTCTGTTAGCACTATTTTCAGCTTACCTTGAACAAGTGAATGCTTGCTATCCAGAAAAGCAAAAATAAAAAAATGGCTACCGGGATGGCCCAACAATTGTCACTAACCTGTCAATCATGCCCCCTCCATGCAAATCAGGTGAGAGGTGTTTTACACTACCTCTGATGCCTGCAATAGCTGAGACAGGCTGTTTCAGCCATTGCAGTGAGTATTTTCATTAGTCTAGGGGCTAATCAGAATCCACTGCCATCCTCCCCCCAAATTTGGGGGGATGGATGGGGTGAGGTGATCCTGGATGCCTTAATAGTTAAGCAGACCAGGATCAACAATTATTTTTTCATTTATCAGTGTGATCACTGTGAAAATACTGAATGCTAGAAAAAAATCAAAATAAATAAAAAAAACACTTTCTTTTGCCATTTTGACACTCTTTATTAAATTTTATACAATACACAAAGACTTAAATAGAAACATAGAAACATAGAAACATAGAATGTGTCGGCAGATAAGAACCATTGGTCCATCTAGTCTGCCCAATTTTTTTTGAGTACTTTTATTAGTCCCCCGTTCCCGGTCTTATAGCTAGGATAGCCTTGTGTCTATCCCACGCATGCTTAAAATCATCAAATGTAAAAAAAAAGTAGTCTCAAAAGAAAGCTCTATTTGTCCTTAAATATGTATATATATGCTTGATATATTATATGTGGGGAAGTATAAAAAAGCTATTGTCCAGAACGGACATCAAAACAAACAAACCAAACCATGTCCTAACGGGGTTAAGCACATATTACAAAATTACACATACCGATAGAACAAAAGACAAGTGGAATAACTTTAAGCACATATTACAAAATTACACATACCGATTAAACAGAAGACAAGTAGAATACCTTTTAACACATAGTACAAAATTACACATACCGATATATACCTTTTGGAAACAAATAAAAAAGAAGCAAATGTGGCTTACCAGTAACTTACGTCAAGAAATACTAAACAAGAAAATGGCATTCAAACAGAATAAATGCAAGGGATCGGCAGCATCATTTGTAGAGTATAAAGATGCCAGCAAAACCTGCAAAAAGGTAATTAAAATGGCTAAATTAGAAAATGAGAAACTGATTGCTAAGGAAAGTAAAACTAACCCCAAAAAATGTTCTAATTAAAATGGAAAAGCTAAAGGCAGAAAATGTTGGTATCATTAGTTATTCAATATAGGAACTTTGGTTAGTGAGGACAGGGAGAAAGAAGATATTTTAAATACTTTTTTCCTCCTGTTTATATCAGTGAAGAATCAATGCCTGAACGCCTGCTGGCTGATATTATGGAACCGAGACAGAAAACATTGGATTGGCTGACAAAGGAAAAAGTGCTTAAGAAATTAAACACTGTTAAAATAGACAAGGCCTCACAGTCAGATTATATAACCCAAGGGCACTTAGGGAGCTAATCTGAATTCTGGACAGACCACTATTTTTTATTTTTAGGGTTTCTTTAAGTTTGGGTATACTGCCAATATATGTGGATGTGGTGCCAATATTTAAAAAAATCCGAGCTGGCCAATTACAGGCAATTGAGCTTAAAATCTGTATTGGAGAACTTATTTGAAAGGTTGATAAACATGTACTTTCAAGAATACATCTTGCATATGTAAAAATATAATTAGTAGAAGTCAACATGTTTTTGTGAGAGACAGCACTAAACAGGTGGTAACCAAAGCAATTCAAAGGCACAGTTTACACTTAGCAACAGGTTAAAATAGGGTTGGGCTAAGGAGGAAGAGGTAGCTGACATAACTGATTTGCTCGAATATAAGAAGAGATTTTTTTCAGAGCAAAAACGCTTGTCTTAAATTCGAAGTCGTCTTATAATCTGACCTCCAATCTAGGTCAGATTATAAAACTGGGATCCAGGTCCCCTGCAGAGCTGCAGGGGACCTGGATCCCCCTCGCTAACAGCCAGTGGATGTCTGCGCAATGCACGCAGACATCCTCCGCTGCCTCCCGGCATGTCCGTCGGGACTTCTATGAAGATGGGCAGCAAACAGTCTTGGTCGAGGACAGGAAAAATTCAGCAACAGTAATCAGAAACAAAGATCAAAAATAGCTAGAAAGGCACAGAGGCACTATACAGGCTATAACAAGAGCAATGCTAAGGCACCTAGTGCAAACAGCTGCAGATCTAAATAGGGTTGGGTTGAGGATAACGAGGCAGCTGAAAACAGGAGGAGAATGGAACTAGAATGGCGGCCACTAGAGGCTGAAGTGAAAACAGCCACAAAACTTGAATACAATATACAGGAGCCAGGGAAATGGGGTAGAACCGTGACAATTATTACAGCACACGTGGCATGATCCGGTTCTATCTGGGTTGGACATGGTGCCAGGTGTATTGTAAGAAATACATAATTCTCACAATTTTGAGTTTTGGGCATTTGATAAATTGCATTATTTGGAGATTTTGGAGGAACCTCTGCTGCAGCACCATAATGCATCTTAATGCAAAGTTAAATATTTAAAGATTATATATTTATTTATTAAAAAATGGAACGGGTTCTATGCATTAACTTAATGTTAAAATAACAAAAATGAGATGGTCACCACAGGAGGTGTATGCGTATGCAGAGATGAGTCATTATTTCCTGTTAAATTGCCAATTTATTTAGCTGAGCCATTTACGTAAACAATAAAAATACAAAACAATACAGCAATAACCTTAAATCACGGTTATTACATTTTTTTCCTAAAAACATAATTAACAGTGTTTATTTGCAAAATGTAACTGACACGTGATCATCAAAAAACAAGCATTAGGTAGAATTAGTAATATTGGCAAGCTTGAGAATTTTTTCAGCTCCACTATTGAAGTCTGAGTTTTGCAGTTCTCTTGTCAGTTCTGGTTTAATGATTGCTTATCAGACAAACATGGCTAATGAGAGCTATTTCAATAAGCACCATAAGTCCATGCTTCTGGACACTGATATCCATGTCCCAGAACATGACCTTTTTAAAAAAAAAAAAAATGTAATTAGAAATATACACAAATACATTGACTTACGGTATTTCCATTGTGTGTGTGTGTGTGTATATATATATATATATATATATATATATATATATATATATATATTTATATAATATATTGTATAGTATACACACAAACAATTATATGCTCAGTGAGCTAGAATATAATTATTTACTGTGAAACAAACAAGAAACAAACAAAGTCCCGTTTATACAAACATCTACTGGTTTTGGAGTTACTTTTTCTTTTTTCTTTACTATCTTCCTCTCTCTTTTTTTTGCAGGGAATAATTCTTTGTTCTCATACCTCTTACTATAGTAGAGTGTTATCGCTATTTTTTCAATCAATGTATTATGTTGTTTTATTGTGGGTACAGGGTACATCAAATGTTTTCAGTTCATCGTAATGCAGTTCTCCAAGCCACACACTCTTTACATCCCAAATCCCACACACCAGATTCTACCTCCATATTAAGCTGGCATACATTTTGAGATATTATCTTCTGCCACTCTGGTTTTTGGAAATCAGCTATAGAAAACTAAGTAGAATATGAATTATTATTTGTGTCTGACCTCTTAATCTCCTAGATGGACCATGTTCTTCTGGTGGATGCAGAGTCTAGTTGCTGCCAAAATAGACAAGCACAAACTCTGCATTCAAAACTTTCAGTTACACTGTCCTGAGTCCATATAATGCATTCCGTCTCCAGTGCGATTTTTGCCCAGCTTGTTCTTACCTGTCTGTCTTAATTTTGAGTTACCTGAATGTCTTAATTTTTGAATTGACTTCTTCCTGATTTACTTTTTTTTTTTGTTAGCAACAAAATGACCAATAATGGCTACTTTTCTCTGTAAATGGTTTGAAAGCCCAAAAGAACTTGGAGCTCAAGAAAAAAGTGTGGAAAGTGGCCAGCCCGCGAGTTCGGGGACTGGAACTGTTAATAAAAGATACATCTTGGTGTTTTCTTCCACCAGGAAGCGCACAGTGTTACTGTTTATAACATGTATCTTCTTTGTATTAGGGATAGTTGGGTTTTGCTTTGTAAATAAAGATAGATCCATATCTGCACTCAAGGTGTGTGGAGGTGCCGAGGTCCTGGGGCGCCACCCAAGCCAACAGTGCATAAAAATCAAATAAAGGATCCAGCACTCAGTCAATTGCAGTGGAGAGTTTCATTCAAAACACAGGCAACGTTTCAACCCTTGTGGGTTGAAGGTGGGTTCAGGGTTGAAACGTTGCCTGTGTTTTGAATAAAACTCTCCACTGCAATTGACTGAGTGCTGGATCCTTTATTTGGGCTTGGCTTGGTGACTCAGTCCTCACAAAGATAATGCGTATTTAAAATTCAGCTCAACCCTTTCACCCTTGAGTTGCGTTTTCTGTGCTAAGGTCAGGACGAAGTCATAACTATTTAAAATAATGGTTCATGGAAATTGTAAAAGGCAGCCAATTAAAATCCCAACCTGCCTTTTATTTTAT
This sequence comes from Pelodytes ibericus, assembly GCA_036172795.1. Taxonomy (NCBI): domain Eukaryota; kingdom Metazoa; phylum Chordata; class Amphibia; order Anura; family Pelodytidae; genus Pelodytes; species Pelodytes ibericus. Next base: position 60,816,558 of record CM069867.1, read on the forward strand.
TTTTTTTAAATGTCTGAATAAATTTCGATAAAAAAAAAAGCCTGCTAGCTGCTAGGGATGGACTTTTAGAGGGAACATTGTGATTATTTTTTTTAGAGCTACGGGTAATTAACTTGCTAGAATACGTGGAATTCATTTAGTATTCAGATATCAGGAACGTGTGACAGATTTCGTCTTTCTCATTGATAGAAGGACACAGAACACTGTGGGTTGCTTACGATATGTTCTAATACAATAGTCTATTTACGAAGTCTAGAGTTGTTCCAGGTTTAAAAACTATAGCATGACAAAGACAATTTATTAACATGACAATGCACGTTGGGTGTACATGACTATTGAATTCCTTAGCATCTTCCAAGTACAGTAAGTGCTAAGTACTTAATAAAAAAAGAACTGCAGGGAATTAAAAAGAGAATTTCAAACTTAAAGGGACAGTCCCCAAACTCACTTTGGTGCAAGTTGAAGAATACTGCTTGTATAGTGCACAGGCTTTTTATTCCATGTGACTTGATGGAGGCATTCTGCATAAATCACATTTTTCAGATTTGACTCAAGCCCTCCCCAGTGATTATTCTGCATGTATTCATTTGAATGGCATCACTCTCATTGGTTCCTGCAGCAAAAAAAAAAAAAAATGAAATTGACTTTTACTCAGCAAGTGTGGGCAGTCCTGGTTTCTTGCAAACTGCTGTAATTTCACTATTGCCTCTAGCTGCGGTATCACACTACCTGTAAGTATTTTACATTTGAAGCAATGCAAAATGTAAAACATGCATTTTAAAGTACTTTGAAAACACAGTAATAAGCATTAATATTTGGAAAATGCATTTTTAGCACCAGCCAGTTCCTTTAAGACCAAAGTATCTGTGTTTGAAAAATTCTCCCATTCAGTTGCATTGGAGAATTTTTATCTAATTTCCCTGCAATTCTCTCTTTATTGCGTAGACCCTGAAATGTACTTGGCATTCTTCCATTTTGTATTAAAGTGAAGTATTCATATTTGAACACTTTATACATGTGTTTTAATACCTCTTTGCTCCACACGAGTCAGTGGTTTTCATCTCCTCTGCCTTGAAGGATCGATGAGGAAATATTGATATACCCATAACAGTCACCGCAAATTATTGCTCATATTTCTGAATGCATATTTGGGGGATTTTTCTGTGACGGGATTGTAATCTCCTACTCTCTTTTATTTTATCTGCCCTGCACACATTTGGAGAGTCTTTACCAACTATAGTATTTGTAGGGGAGTATATCTGAATATCCTTATATGGTGGGGTACACAGTTCATGTTGTTTGGTAAGGTACATTTTTTTGTAGATTGAAAAACCTTAGAGCTTTTATTTTTTTTTAACCTAACAATAAATTGTCGAAATACAAGTAAGTCCACAGTTCAAAATTACAAGGTACCAAGGGGTTATGAAACGCGTCAGGCTGTTGGTGTACCCTGCTTACTGTGGAGGTTTTTTTTAGCACTGTGGAGTTACATGTATTTTAAGCAATTTTCTGGGCTTTAACGCATTATAAAGTGTTTTATATGTGTTATACATCTTGAGCGGCCCATTTGTTCTTTCATCTGGTTTTGATTCTGCAACATTTATATATATTTTCACTTATGAGTGCCCTTTTGCTCATGTGTGTTTAATTTTTTTTTTATTTTTATCAATAACTGACAAAGTTGTAAGAAAGGGAATTAATCAGTAACATTGGATAAAGTAGCGTTTGTGACACATGAGCCATCCATATCAGCCTAATTAGCGGAGAGTGTTGGAATATTCATATACCATACTACTGGTTATTAAACTAAGGTTGGACCATCTCATTGAAAAGCCTCAGATAATCTTACAGTCTACGTAAGTGAATCAGTTTCATTGTGACAGCCTAAGAATCAATATGTTTTTTTTTTTATGTACCATGAGCAATGGCTTCACAGACCCCCATCTCATCACCAATCCCAACATTAAAGTGTTTTCCTTCCTCTGATCTTGTCTTCTCTTGCAAGTCGACGGATAGATTCCAAAAATTGTCTGTTTGGTAGCGCGAGCACTTCCCTTCAGAGATAGGCTGCACATTCTTCCACTCATCGACGGTCCTAAGGATAACAAATGACACAAAATGATGTATTTGTTTCCGACCAGTGATCGAAAACAAGAGATTTGCAAAGATGCCACTAATGTGAAATGGAAATATACCTGTCATCACACAAAGGTTAGTTTAAAGATCAGTGTGATTATATGAATAATAAATAGTTTCCTTCTGTAACTTGTAGGATATCTTCCCCAAAACAATAATCAAGGAACCAATGACTGGACTGACCTTCCTTTATCTGTTGATACTCTTAAAACCTAAAATTCGAAGGCTACCTGAAAAGGGAGTGAGAGTATTCATCTTAACCTGAATAATACAAACACAGACATGCAGAACAATTTACTCTTCAAAAGGACTTTTTCTTAATGTCAGGCTATAAATAGGCTTGTCATCTTTCCTAGCCTCTAGTTACAGTTAAACTCCACAAACATCATGTCAACCTCCAAAAGAGTGTGAAAATGTAAAGATTTTTATACTGACTAATGTAGAGGATTGTTTAACTCCCCGAGGTCCAAAGTGAGCAAGCCATGGTTTTCAAAATGGTTAACTTTAACTCTCTGTGTTTGGAAATGCTGTGTGAACCAATATACAGAATTCCTATTGTAGAGGCTACATTTGGTATTAAATATGAACACTTCCTTGCATTGCTTTGTCTCCACAATGGGGAGACCTAGGCTATCTTTAATTAACCTGAGTTTGTGAATCCCCACCGGTTCCCTGATCACTACTTCTCCCCCCAATAAACCTCTTAACCCTTTCTCCCTCAAACCATCTCTAACACCCTCTTCCCATCATCTAACCCCCCACTAATTCATCCTCTACATCCTCTACTACCTTTGCACTGCTATCTCTCCTTGTATCATCTCCGCTGAGCAACTCTCTCTGACACTCTTTCCTGCTGATCAGATAAACATTACCACCCAAGACCTATCTGATAGTCTGACTATGTGTCAAGTGAGGCAAGTGCTGGTCCACTCCGCATTGTATCTCTTTCCTCTGTAAGGTAGCAGCCAGGCTCATGATAATCTGGAAAGCCTAACTGCAATGTACTGGGTATGGTGCGCAATATTAACAAAGGGTTGTTGCCCCCCACATCCCTTACGAACATGTTCGCACGCTAATATTATGTATCATATGCATCTGGACATAGCTAGCCTTCCATGTTATTTGGGATGTGGTCTCTACAATGCAGAAGCAGGAGACAAAGAATAGAGGAGCCCAGATACTCTGGGTACCTTTGAAATATTAGATCTTGGGCAACTAGCCCCATAGCCCTTGGTGGAAACCACTAACTACCTCTGAAATTGTATATACACAGAGTATTCCATTTGCCCCTGCTGTATCAAATGGACCAGCCTCCATATTCTGCTTGTGTTCCAATCTGCAGACCATACTGTGCGGTGTTATCAAGAGGCAGTAACATGCTGCAGAAGACAGGTCAACAGTGGAATAGAATTCACATGGATCACTTGATTTATTAATGGTTTGAACTTTCATGAACTATTTTATTAATTACTAGTTCAATTTTCTCCCATGGAAGCTCACCAGATCAGGTGTTTTTAATATTGTTTTATTATAATGAATAATACATGTAATTACACCACTGACATTATGAGAATTAAATTCTCATCTCACAGTTACACCAGTTTTATAGAGTGCATCGTTCTGACAGTGGCATGGGGTAATGTGAAAGGGAAAAAAAAAAAACTGTTACATAGGAAATATTTCCTATATTTCCTATAAGAAATGAATAAAAGAGCCAATACTCAACTTAAACATAGAAATGTAGAAACATAGAATGTGTGGGCAGATAAGAACCATTCAGCCCATCTACTCTGCCCAATTGTCTAAATACTTTTATTAGTCCCCAGTTCCCGGTCTTATAGCTAGGATAGCCTTGTGCCTATGCCACGCATGCTTAAAATCCTTGACTGTGTTTACCTCTACCACTTCCACTGGAAGGCTATTCCATACATCCACTACCCTCTCAGTAAAGTAATACTTCCTGATATTACTTTTAAATCGTCGCCCCTCTAATTTAAGACTATGTCCTCTACTTGTGGTAGTTTTTCTTCTTTTAAATATACTCTCTTCCTAGATACATAAATGTGTATAAAGATTATGTATCTTTAGTATAAAGATACATACATGCATAATTAAAAATAATGCAATAATTAAACATGTAAAACTATCATATCAAACTATCACAAAAAAAAAAGCTAGGAGATAAATCCAGGAAGTGTGTAGCACCATTCATGATGGACATCCATAGAATATAAATCTATTACATTGTCCAGTAGACCTTCACAGACTGTATTAGTGAGACACTGGTGACCTTGTACAATTTGCTTATCCATGCATAAAATACAGAAAAGAGAGGAAGAGCTAATACAGTCCTTACAGATAAAGGTATTCTACAATAGACTACTGGGGCAAATATATCAGATCTGCATCCAGTGTAGGCGCCAAGTAAAACAAACCAGAAAAAAACAAGGTATGGTGAAATACTTTATAAAACATATATTTATTAAAAGTAGCTAGTAGAACATCCATGCATTCAACCACAGACTATGTAAGAAGCTGTTTGTGGTTACAATACTGGACAAGAGCTGATAGACGCTGGTTCCCTTAATGGCCGGATATTGAAATACAGCTGCATAATATGATTTGCCTTTGGGCTACTACTTCCTTATGGTATTTGTAGCATGTTGTAATGATTATTACCGACCGGAACATGCAAACATGAATCTCAACTGCTAAATGAAATTCTGTTTTGCGGTTTCTGGCATCTCGCTGGGGTCTGAATTGAGGATCATATTAATTTAATCTTGGCCAAAGTGCTGTTTATTTAAAACACTTGGTCAATGCCAAATCTGCAGCTGATAATCAGTGTGGTTATTACCAGACTTAATGGTATTTATTTTCTTGACCTTGGAGATATGAAAGGGTAGGAGGGGAATTGAGTCTTGAAGTTCCAAATGATGCTGCAGCTGATGCATTACTCTGATGAGCTACTGTATTGGCATAGGTGACCTAGGGGTATTGCTCCACATATCCACTCCTTCTAAATATTACAAAAACATAATATATATATATATATTTAGCAAAAAAATGTACGCAGCCCTTTGTGAATGGGAATTACAGACTCCGTTAGATGGGCAGCGACAGACTGATACAAACTTACGCATGAGAGAAACAGTTGTTTCTCTGTGCCTGTGATTAAGCCTGTGCTCACATGTGAAACGCGTTAGGTGGGGACAAGGTAGCATTTTTTTTTGTGCCTGCTGAGTCTGCATTTCTTTTTCAATTTTTTGATTTTATTATATTTTGGAATCATTTTGAACTTTTACCCAAAGGTCCAGCCCACGAGTGTCTTCTTTACTGCTTTGTCCCAACCAGAAGGCTACCCTCTTTGGAGAAACCGTCATAGAAACATAGAAACATAGAATGTGTAGGCAGATAAGAACCATTCAGTCCATCTAGAATTCCCAATATTTTTTTTAAATCACCCATGATGATCCCTTCCCCCTTCATTGTCATTTTAGCTATTGGAGAAAAAAAACAAAGATGTGGGATCCCTCTGAGCGAGAACGGGCAAAGGCTGAAATAGCGGGCCCTATAGGTTGTAACCTACTCGGGAGAGGAATCACCGTTTTTTGCTCGCCTGCACCACTACAAAGAAAACCTTCCATTAGCATATTAAACTGGTCTGGACATACCCTGATAACTCATGGAGACAAAAAACGAAGGTGTGGGATCCCTAGCTCGCTGCACCTAGAGGGTTACCAGCCATACCACACTGACGAGGCCAATGAAGGCCGAAACCTACGTCTGTGGTTGCTGTATTCTTCGCGCAGAGGAGACCTGCCAGCCTATTTGGATCTGGACTGCCCTTATGGGTGGGACCAGTCTGATATGGTAATGGAGAGGATTTCTCTGTAATGGCGCAAGCGAGCAAAAAATGGTGATTCCTCTCCTGAGTAGGTTACAACCTATAGAGCTATTTCAGCCTTTGCCCGTTCTCATTGAGAGGGATCCCACACCTTTGTTTTTTGTCATTTTAGCTATTTCCTCAACTAGTATATTATCTAACTCCTCTTTTTGTCCAGGGGGCCAATAAATCACACCTACCCGAGATACTGTATGATTACCAAATTCTAACGTAACCCAAACTGACTCTATGTTCGCCTCACTAACTTGGATTATGTTAGATTTTAAGCTATCCCTCACATACAGGGCCACCCCTCAACCTTTCTTGCCTTCTCTGTCTTTTCTATGTCAAGAGTACCCTGGGATTGATATGTCCCATTCATGTCCATTTCTTATGAGAAGGAGATGTTGCCAAGCATTGTTGAGGGTTGAGGTGACTATCAGCGTATCAGACTAAACATTATCCGTTATTAGGGTGCAATGGATTTGGAAACCTATCATATGCTACTCATAACTCTTGATCTTATACCGATTTATAACTCTGTCTGCTTATTTTGTGATAATAACCTGGGATTTCAATTGAGCATTTGATGACAGCCAAGGCGTTAAAAAGACATGATCATTTTCCCAAACTGCTACAAACTAAGTCATGCACACAAAGGAGAAATAATTATACTATCCAACGTTGTCCCTGTTAGCTCTGAAGAGGTTTGCTATGACGTGCTATGGGTACAGATCCAGTAATCTTTGGGCAAGGAAGTGCAATTTTGTTTATTACAATTAGCGCTTTTGAAATGCCACAAGCACTCTGCAAACTCTGTACATCAATGCTGTTATTTTCCTGTCTTTTTTCTCTCTCCAAGGTAAATGTCAAATTTGAGGCAAAAAAAAAAAAAAGGATTATTCTTCAATTCATGTACATTACTTTTAACATATTTTGTTTTCACTAATCTATTCCTCTTGCCAGGTCTGTGCTAATGGATTAAATATAAAAGAGAACAGTTTTAAGATTCAGAAAATATATTTTTCTTAGTACTAGTTTTAATTACAGTTCTCTGCTTTGCTTTCTTCTTTTTGAACTGCATTTTGTGTTTCTTTTTTTGGGTGTTCTACTCTGTTAAAGTCTCTTGAATATATTACGTTGGTTGTAACCTATAAACACTCTTGAGTCTGTGTATAGTCAGTTCTTAGCGGAAAACTCAAGGAACAAATCAAAAACGAAATCGAAAAATACCTGAAGAATGTGACAGTTTGTTACTTGCAGATCTTAATGGCTAATTTTCCTGTCTTTAAGATTTTTTTTTTCTTCTAACTGCCTGTGCAGACTTAAACATGGCAAATGAGAAAAGAACATGGTGATTTATTATTATTTCCAACAACAAGTTGTCAAGGTTTTGAGTCTAGCACATATTCAGAGAAATAAAAAATAATAATAATGTGCTGTTTTATTCAATGGGGCATAAGCAGAATGTTTAAGTGTATTTAAAGATTATTGACAATATACTGCAGAAAGGGAATTTAACATTAACAACTTCAAAAAATGAATATTTCCAAAAACAATTTTTTAGGAGACTGTATCACCTGAAAATTGTTATTATTGTGCACATAGAGCATATTGAAAATGATTTATACATTCTACTAGCAAAACTGCAAAAAAAAATCTAAATTAAGAGCAAAATGTATAGATCATTTCCAATCATGTTTTAAGCTCTACATGTACAGTAAAAACAATATTTAGGTGATACAATCTCTGTAAGACTGCTGTATCATGTTAGGTGTTCATTGACCTACCTCATTGACATTCAAGCTGGGATTGTGATTGCGTATTTATAAGACAGGGCACAATGGATTGTTTTATACACTATGTAGAAGTTTGAAGACTGCTATTTATAAGTGAAGTTTATCTTCACTTAGCTAACCAATGCTGATAATGATAGTATGATTTTTGGCTATTGCTCTAACATGAGTAATTGTGAGAATGCATACCACCTAACGAGAGTAATTGTGAGAACGCACCCCTATATAGTATGGACAGTTCCTATTTTGCTCCCAAGCCCCCCCCCTGTCCCTTTTTTCTCCTCTATAGTTCCTCTTTTCTGAAAGCTCAGATGTTTTCATTTGTACAACTGCATCACAGAGATCCAGAGCATTAAATTCACAATAAATTGTGTTTAACCCCTTGAAAACAGGAGCATGTTCCTTGTCGTCATGACATGGACTGTCCGCCATTAAAACATATGGTGGAAATAATCAGTCATTGCATCTGCCACTTATATGGTGTTGCTGCAATGCTTCAATTGCGAGGCATCCAGCAGCAAAATTCACTGTTGAAATGACCCTGGAGCGATCGCAGGTGCCTCTATTTTCTGGCCGCTTGTCCTTTTGTGAGTGTACAAATTTAACTTTTTTAGCCTTTCTTCATAACTGAAACAATCCATTACCCTTTTTAGTCTTGTAGCCCTCCGTAGCACTTTCTCCAGTTCCATGTCTTTTTTTAGGCAAGGTGTCCAGAATATTCAAGATCTTACCAGGGACCTGTAAAGAAGCAGAATAATTTCTTGCTCTCCTGAGTCAATAAAGCATTAGCCTTTGCAGCCACCAACTGGCACTGTGTACCTATGTCTATAATTTTCTATGTCTATTTTGCCATTTATCTGCCCAGTTACCCAATTTGTCCAAATCGACTTGCAGTGAAGATATATTTAGTACAGACTTCATTAGCCAACTTAACTTTGTGTCATCTGCAAACACTGAGATTTGGCTCTATATGCCCACTGGGATCTCATTAATAAACAAATTAAAAAGAAGAGGACCCAGGACAGATCCCTGAGTTACTCCATATGTCACATTTATCCAATTTTAGACATTTACCACCACTCTTTGCATTTTTTCTTTCAGCCAGTTGCCAATCCACACACAAACGTTTGGTCCTAACCTTCAGACAATTTTTAAAGTAACCTTTTGTGTGGAACTGTATCAAATGCTTTTGTCAAAGAAAAAATAGGTCACAACCACCGCACCCATATATACTCACTTCTTCATAGAATATAATTAAGTTAGTCTGACAAGATCTGTCTTTCACAGAGTCATGAGAAGGAGGAAAATGACAGCTAAACACAAACATTGCAGAAGTGTTAAAATAGCCTTTGTCCTGAGAGGTGCTATATTTAATTAACAGTTCATCCTCAAATTACAATACATGAGTTTTAATATTAATTTTTGTAAATAAAATACATTATTCTGTTTCTAAATTAAGTAAATAGTTACCAATTGGCTATAATGTCACTGAAAACGACCCATAATGCCTGCCCACATCTATACCATTAGACATTATCATAAAAATAAAAATGTCCCCCTTTGGACATTTGGTGTGTTTAGAGGTATGAGAATGGGTTGTAGTTTGCAGAGAGTGTTTTTTTGTTTTTCAATGAAAAGGCAAACTGACTATGAGTGACACACTGAGGGCAAAAAGGTAAATTTAGTTGAGCACAAGAACCACAGGGGAAACAAAAGTTATGGTTAATCAAGTGTATGCACTTTACATAGAAATGCTTTACCAAAAAAATACAAATAAAGTACCTTATTGAGCCCTCTTCATTTTATAGTATATTGACATGTTGCACAGAATCTTGGATCAAATCTCCATTTATTTTGTGTCGGATGGTGAAAGATCTGACCCAAGATTCTGAACAAAGTGTCAATACTCTAGTGTCAATACCTTAGAGTCAGCACCCTGATAGTACTATATATGGAGTAAAGAGGCTACTTGTATCATTTCATTAAAGCATGTCCCTTGATTAAAGCTTTGTAAAATTACTACTTTTGGTGAAATCTTTCATTTTAAATTTGAGGGAATAAACATTTTCCCTATATTTATGGTTTTGACTCCAGAAGAGGGTAGATATTATTAACTTTCTTTTTATTAGGTTTTAAAATGTTGTCGAATATCAATATTGCAAGAAAATTAGGCGTTCAGGAGTTCCTTACATTTACATTTTACAAATAAAAAAAAGGAGTGCAGCTTTAACTTATTTGCTATTCTTCAAGTTAGCTTGCATTTAAGATTAATTGAAATGTTGCCTAGTTCTAGTGTGAGGTCTTTTGACATTGAGTTTTGTAAACACAGATCATTGTGCTATACTAGCATTATAGCGTTGTCCTGTTTACACTCTAGGGAACTCAACCAACGCTGGCTTATCTTGGAACGCTCCAAGTTCCACTCCTGTTCACTACCGTGACTACCTGACAAATGCCAGCTGTGTGCCCATTTAGTAAATAGACTGGTGCTAATTATAGGTTGGTATAAGCACAAGTTCCAACTAGTTTCATAATCTGCTCTGCAATCATTTTGTTGAATTCATATAGTAATCATTCTACAGTTTTATCCAACTTTTGATACGTCTAATAAGTGATAATCAAATCTTATATGATAAAAGCATATAGAAAAGTCTATCTTTTTACATTACCTCATCAGTAAGGAGGATTTCTTTAGATCAAGGGTCCTGGGTGTTCAAAGTATGGCCCATGGGCTAAATTTGGCCCATCTGACAGCAAGATGCAGTCCTGCTGCCTTAACAACACTATTTCACTAGACATTTAGAGCTCTAGTTTTGTCTCAACATTACTGTAAATAAAAACAAAGAAATATAATGTGCCTCAATACATACGTGCATTTCTGATCTTGTATCCCCTAAAGTATGGATCATATGGTCCATTTCAGAAAAGACTTGGACATCCCTAGTTTGGACGGTAAGCTCCTGTGAGTGAGCTAAGTGTGTAGAAATTGTTACCTTTCTGATTATTACTATGTTTTGTTTATTGCTGCACAGGGCTGGGGAATATGATGAACATATCACATGGCTGTGAAACTGAGCCTTTTAATATCTTTCTGTTAGGGGGGGGACTATGTTTGTTTTTGTTATATTAGATGTTCGAATCAGCGACCCCTTACTTGAACCATATTCCCAAACATTTATGAAATTCCGGCTCATTTTGAAGTCAGAATGATTGTGCTAAGGCAGGGGTAGGCAACTTTCGACACTTCATATGTTGTGGACTACATTTCCCTTGCATTATGGGAGCTGTAGTCCACAACATCTGGAGTGCCGAAGGTGGCCTACCCCTGTTATAAGGTAACATATGAGTTAAATAAGTCGCCTGTGTGGATCACATTGAAAATAAACTAGCAGGTAGTTTAGGACCATTAACTATAATAATTCTGGATTCACGCAGGAAGCAAATGTCCCAACATTACCCCTTTCCTGTCATTTATTTAATTTGTACTTACACCGAAACAGCTAATTATTTCAGACCCTTTTTTTTTGTTCTATGCACATTAGTGAGCTGTGAGCTTAGGTAATGAATTTTAATAATGGTCAGTAGAATTAAATTGTTTTCTGTCCAGTATCTTCGTCTCTTGTATGTGTCCCTACCGCAGACCACTAAAATGTTATTTTTCAGTTTTAAAAATATCTGATGAATCACTGGTTCCAGGAAAGCAGAGAACATCAGAAGCAGGGTACAGAGCTCGTGTTATTGTAAATACAAGAGACTAAGAGTTCATTTTAAAGTAAATAGTTGTTTTGGAAAATGCCATAGGAGATAACAACAGTATATTTTGTACTCTGGTATTTGGGGATTAGCATACACTTTCCACCCCACCTGGAAAGAATAAAGTTGGGGATGAAAGGTGTATAGTGAAACATTTTCAATGTAGCAATGGACAAAATGACATTACATTTAAATCACATTACAATTTAACTTGGCATTCTGTGATTTAGGGCTCTATATAGGGTTTTATTCAATTAATAGCAAGCCTGGACACACCTCTGTTTGCTTGCTCCCTTTATTTTGATACTATTATACATTGTGGGAATCGAGACAGAGTCGGTCACAGGTGAACAAACTGGTACAAAGGGGGAATGGCATTGTAATGAATAGAAAGAAATACACAAATTTCACAATACTTGTTTTTTTGTGGGGACATTTTGTGGGCACAGTACAGCACCCTGTTGATTGCATACATTGTTGTATACCCTACACACCGGTATAGAGTTTGATTTCATAGTCAAACACAGAGTAACGTAAATATTCACTGCCAAATTCAGGGCCACCATCAAAAATTTCAGGGCCTTTTACTGAAAAAAAGTCTGTTCCCAACCGGGATGAAACACATAGGGCGGTTCTTTTGTCCTGTGTAAGCTGAGGTTGAAGTATGAGGTGAAGTTAAATTCTGGCTTAGCTTTATTGGGGGAGAAATAAGACATGTTCACTGACTGTCAAGGACATGAAGGGACTTCAGGGTTATTAGTTGGTGAGTTTTCTAATTTTGATCCAATATGAGTAAATTAAAATAAAAATCAGTCTCTCTGGGCTCCCAGGTGTACCCATTGTACCCATTGTTTGGAGAGTATACATAAAACATTAAATTAACATGTATTTACATGTTGCCAACAACTTATGCAGCAACTAAAGGGTTATTACAAACGTGTACAACAAAGACAAACAGGTACACAAGAGAGAGATCTCTACTTTCATGCTTGCAATTTAGAGGGAGTAGATATTATGATAAATATACGTTTTTTTAAAAAAGGCAGAAAAGAAAGCAGGTGCATTGGGGAAATGTTGACAGTTATATACATAGATATGTGGCAGTGGAGACATATAGTTTGCTCTTGAAGCATCCGTGGTTTGCTTGTTTCCAGAGGTAAACTATGAGGTATTGTTATAGATTTATGAGGACGGAAAGAGCTGGAGATTCTGTGGAAGTAAATTATGAGGCAGTTTGAGAGAAAGCATAGAAGTGGACATTTATTATTTACAGTTTTTGTTTTTTTAGTTTTTGTAATACTTATCTTGAAGCTTAGCATTTGCAGACTTTCTCCTGGGATAGATACAGTCCACTTATGACATTTTTAGCTCAAGCAAAAATCACTGCCCAGGGTATCTCCCCTGGTAGCCAATCAGAGGTCTCCCCTAGAGATCATTGGGGATGCCCACTAAACATTGTGAATGATGTCTGCTGTCCCCTCAATCACTGCTTACAAAAAAAAACTAGTTGGTCTGTAATTAAATCACTTGCAATGTAAACAAACCTAAATGTAGACAGCTAGAGCAGGAAACTTCTTTTAAATATATTCCCAAGGATTCCTTGCATTTATTTGCATGCAACAAATATATTTTCAATCAATCATTTATATGTTATGAGAAAATATGGTGCTCAAAAGGCTATCCAACTCTCAATTTATACAATAATAAACAGCATTATTGTATTACTCTAACAATTAGCATGTTTTGTTTACTGTGAATCCAAGAACCCTTCTCCAAGACAAATGTTCCATTTTTTTGTATGCCATCTTTTTTATTTAACCCCCTGAGTGATTTGCAGCATATCACACAGAATGTATAGTACTGTGTGTCTCACATTCATAGTATTTATCAACCAGTAATATTAATCTGGTTTCTCCTATTGGCTTGGAAAGAATCATAACATGCGTATCATCGGTATATATATGGAGAGGGCTGGCAACCTTTGAACCTTTGGTCCAGGGGGGAACAACTGTTGACCCATTTAGCAACTTCATCAGCCCACCCATTATCATCAGAGATAGACACAAATAGACAGGCAAGACAGATAAGCCACATATTTAGAAAGAAAGACAAGACACATAGATAGACAGACCGATCAAGCAGTGGCTGGGCCTGAATGAATTAATACCAAATTTCCACTGGTCCTTCTCTACTTCAGATAGGTAGAAAGACTGGGAAGGTAGTAGCAGGGAGAGACTCACCTCTCAAACAAGTGCATGCATATAGAGTCTGCTTGAAAGACCACACTATTGAGCATGTATGACCTTGGTGCTTGGAATTCCAACCTATTGACCCCAGCCAGATCCTCAGCCCACAAATATGACCCAAAAAAATATGAACACATTTTTTTTTCCAAATATTATCACTCCAACCCCTCTAAATACTGTGGGGGGAAATATTACATATATATTCACTGACCACTGACAGCTGGCAAGCAACAATGTTTTGGGCAATGTTCTGCTGGGAAACCTTGGGTCCTTCCATTCATGTGGATGCTACTTTGACACATACCACCTACCTTAGCAAGGTGTTGACTTTGCCTCTATATTTCCCAGATCTCATTTCAATTGAACATCTGTGGGATGTGCTGGACAAGTCCAGTCCATGGAGGACTCACCTTGCAACTTATAGAACTTAAAAGATCTGCTGCTAATGTCTTAGTGCCAGATACCACAGCACACCTTCAGAGGTCTAGTGGAGTCCATGCATCGATGGGTCAGGGTTGTTTGGTGGCAAAATGAGACCTATTCAATATTAGGCAGGTGGGAATAATATTATGGTTGATATATATATATATATATATATATATATATATATATATATATATATGTATAAGGTAAGGGTGAGATTGAAAGTATTTCAACAGAAATATTAATTTCTATACAAGAGGCAAAGTTGGCTAGTAATTATATGCTGGATATAATAAGGTATAATTTTCCCTACAAAGGTGGAAATAATATATATATATACAACATATACCAAATCCAAGCAACAGAACTACACAGTGATAATGTGTAGAATCTCTCCTACACAGTGACAGGTCGGTCATATATAATAAATGGATACATTTGCCAAAAAATGAAACAACCAGTCTAATCTCTTGATGTCAGTATTACTTGTTCAGGAAAAAGGTTATGATGAAGATCATATGTCCGTGTGCTTATCGTTAATACAGGGGCAAAAACAAAGAACAAATGTGTCACACAATAAACAATATTTAAAATATTGACATGCACAAACGCAGCTATCCTTTGAATCTGAATTGTGAGTTATTACAATCAGATAAAGGGATTTGTCCAAATCATAGACATGGTGTGCAGTAAGAACTACTGCACGTACAGTGCTGATCTGACCTGTATACTAGGAGAGTGAGTATAACCACAACCTCCTGTGCTTGCCAATGTGCATTTCCTTACCTGCCAGTGGCTTCGTCATGGAAAGCTTGCACCAAGGCCAGAAGAGCTGCGTGACCTGGTGAAGTCCGAGGAGAAGCTGCCAGTTGTTGTGGGGCGCAGGTGCGGTTACAGCATCCAATCTAATGCGGGCCGCACCTCCATGTCAGGCGGGCCGCATTTGGCCTGTGGGCCGCATGTTGGACGGCCCTGGCATAGTGTTTTGCCTTTGCCCTCTCTTGCTACCAGTTTCCTGGTCCCCCCCTGCCCATCTTCCTGCCTTGTCATTTCTTTCTTTTTACAGTGTTTGGTCAGTTTTTGCAGTAAGCTGCATATCCTGTTATAAAATGATTTACTGTAAGTTGATTCCATCAATATTTTGTATTTTATTTCAAAAGAATTTTGGATTATTTTTGGGTATTTCTGGGCTTTTTTATGTGTAAAAATTCCCATGGGATATAACTGGGAGTTTGAGGCTAACGCTTTGGTTTAGGTGCATTTCGGGCACATTTTGGCTGCATTCGCTTTTAGCAGATATCGCTGTAGAACTGGCTATGATTTCTGAATTGCGAACATATCCGGAGGCACCTTGACATTCGGCACCGATGTGCCACCATTGTTGTCCGAGTACGTCAGCAATCACAGAGGCACCATTTTGGTGTCAATTATTAGTGCATATTGGCTTGACCCTACCATAGAATATATTGCAATCTTTGCATTTCAGCATACAATTATGGCATTTTATCTCATTTTGATTCCCTATGGACAGAAATGTCCCTGATTTCTACGCAGCTAGAAATAAAAACCAGACTGTCAGATATCTATGTATTCATGCCATGATGTGGCCAATCAATAATTTAATGTTCCGTCTGTTTGCATGAGACAGGATGTCTCTGGAAAACAACTTTCAGGCCAGATCTGATCTGTCCAGCTTTTATCATGCATTAGACTGCAAACATACAGTTTAGGAAGGCGAATATATGGAAAGAAAAAGACAAAAGCCACGATAGAGATCAATATGTCTATTTTACTTGGAGTGTAGATAGTACTTGTTTGGGGACATGTAAGATAGATCAGTTGTGTTCACTTTTTCACCTTTGTATGGAATGTTACAGGTGTATACTAATTAAGACAATATCTTACCATCACAGCCTATTCTTTAGGACAGGTAAACATGCAAATAAGAAAATAATGCTGTTGCAATGTCCCCTTTTCATAATGCGCCTGTCTTAGAATCTGTCGGCAGATAAGAACCATTCAACCCATCGAGTCTGCCCAATTTCTTACCCCAAAAAAATCTAATTACTGTCATTAACCCCAGGCCTTCTCCGATACCTAGGATAGTCTTATACCTATCACAGGCATGTCCACCATAGGGAAGACCCTATTTATTTGTTCACATTAAAATATTCATGGGACATGAATATGAGTTATTGGGAAAGATCTGTTTAATGATTATTTATCATTCATCTGCTAGTTTCTTTTACTACATTCCAGAGGCGTCACTAGGGTTGGTGTCACCCGGTGCGGTAACTCATGATGTCACCCCCCTGGATTTCCTCCAATACCATGGCAAACAGATTCCTTAGTAGTGCCAGTCAGATGGCTCATTAAATATGCCATACAGGGACCCCACAAAATATGCCACATACAGGAGCCCCACAAATTATGCTACACACAGGAGCCCATTAACTATGCCCCACACAGGAGCCCATTAACTATGCCCCACACAGGAGCCCATTAACTATGGCCTACACAGGAGCTCCATAACTATTCCACACAAAAGGCCCCCCATAATTATGCCACACAAAAGAGCCCCTTAATTATCCCACACATGGGGGCCCAATAAATATGCCACACATGGGACCGCCATTAATTATGCAACATATGGGAGTCCCGCGAGGTGCCAGTTGTACAATTCTAAAACAATACATATCTTTACACACAGAAATCTCTCTCTCTCTCTCTCTCTCTCTCTCTCACTCTCTCTCTCTCTCTCTCTCTCTCTCTCTCTCTCTCTCTCTCTTTCTTTCTATAACTAGTTGCATTTATACTCTTTTGAATGGTTTAATATTATATTCAACTATTTTCATATGTATTAAAAATGTTATTTAAAAACATTTGTATTCCCTTCCTCTGTACCCACATTGCACCTAAAGGACTTAACACAGCACCATACAGTACCCACAGCACTTGCCATGCATCTATATGGCACCCACAGCACTTGGCTTGCACTCATATTGCACCTACACTATTTGGCATGCCACAGTGTCACTTTTCCCAACAGAACTGCCCCTGCAGAACAAGCCAGTGTCACTTTCCCCATTAATATGCCAGTGTTAGCTGGCCCATAAATATGCCACAGCCAATTTGCCAAGTAATAGGCCAGTATTATGTTGCCATTAATATGCCACAGACAATTTGCCCAGTTATATGCTAGTATTATTTTGCTATTAATATGCCACAGACAATTTGCCCAATAATATGCCAATATTATTTTGCCATTAATAAGCCACAGATAATTTGCCCAATAATATGCCAGTATTATTTTGCCATAAATAAGCCACAGTCAATTTGCCCAATTATTTTGCCATTTAATATATGCCAGTATTTTGCCATTTAATACATGCCAGTATTTTGCCATTTGTATGCCAGCGTTATTGTGCTCGTTATATGCCACCCTCTTCCCCCCTTCCCCAGTACTCACCTCCTTTATTTGACCAATTTGGCTGTGCAGTGTCCCAAAACAGCAATTGTTAAGTATTATCCTATCATCTTAATAACTATTTGTTAGAATTTCCATCAGGTTTTGAGGGCGTAGGTCAAATACCCTGATGGAAGGGACTGGAAATTACACAGTACTTGTTGCTTGTAGGACGCACTCAGAGCTACGTTGAGGGGTTATATGACTCTCCATATCCTGTTCCTAAGTAACATTTTTTCTGTATGAAATTCTCAGCACTACAGAAAAATTCAGCATCTGAAAATGTCATAATTTTTATCCAATTTTCTCGGAGCGGATACTTTCCAAGAGCTGCGGTTATTTTTACATGCTGCTGGCGGCCTAGCAAGTCCCACCATAAAAAACGGCGGTCGCCTCGCTATCCTTGCCACCTCTGACTATTTTTGGAAACCTACAGATTTGGAAACGCAATCTGGAAACACAAAGCCGTAAACGTACTGAACGAATCACGAGACAAAAGGGAACACAAAAGGAATTTTAATTTACATTTAAATCAGCTACGCTTTGTTTTATACATTGGTCTTGAACGGAAAAAAAAAAAATTACAGTTTTCCTAACAGGACTTAGTGTACCAGATTAGGTATAAATATTTGATGGTAAAATACTGTTAACCAGATAATGTTCCTTTTTCTGCATGAGGTTCATTCACTCGTTGCTCAATATGTTTCAGGCTGTGAAATATTCATTTCTAGTCCTCCATGTATCTTTTGTTCCCTCCAGGACTCTGAGGCGCTGTTTGGCTGCAGTTTTATTGTATTAATGTGTATATTCGTTATGGATGTCACATCCCTTCTTTGTTCAGCACGTTATAGAAATAAAACAAGGAAGGACAATGCAGGAGGGATACTGGGTTCACATAACTAAATTAAACAAGAAGAGCCCAGGCCTCCGCTGTGCCGTGTAACTGGCTGAGTCATCAATTACTTTCTTTTAGGTTAACATATTCTTGCATGTTTTGGTGTCCCAAACTGAGGATACATTTACTGTAAACAAATGTAAGATTGTATCAAGTGTAGATGGTTTATAAAGTCATTTATTGGGCAGACTAGATGGACTGAATGGTTCTTATCTGCCGACACATTCTATGTTTTTTAATTATTTAATGAAAGAATTCAAATTAAGTTCCTTATTGAGCCATCTTTACTCATATAGTACTCTCAAGCGGGCAGACATGTTGTTTAGAATCTTGGCTCAGATCTTCACTCACCTTGGTTCAGATGAACAAAGATATGACCAAAGATTCTAAACAAAATGTCTGCCTCCTGATAGAGCTATATGGAGTAAAGATAGTGGAGTAAGGTACTTTATTTGTATTCTTTCATTAAAGAATTTCTTCATAAAAATACAATTCATGCCATACTTCAGCTACACAGAACTTGTGTTGTCTTTTAAATCTGAAGGGATACAGGTGATGATATAACTTATCGTAGGTGATTTGTTTTGGCCACACAAATATGAACTGTAAACAAGGAATCTGCTGTGTCTATGCATGGGAAAGTATACTGTCTTTACTGATGAGTGGCTCACTTTTAAGTGGGACCGAAGGAAAATCAGACTTGCAGGATAGAGGTCTTGAGCCTAGAGTCTTATTTAAAGCATTACGGTAAGATGGTTTAAAGGTTTGTATTAATGCTTAAAGAGACTGCATCACCTGAATATTGTTTTTTACTGTGAATGTAGAGCATAAACAATGACTGAATATGATCTATACATTTTATTAGCAAAACTGCAAGAAAATGCCTTATTTAGGAAAAAAAAATGTGTTTGTGGAGTCTCCTGCTTATGACATCACATGTGGCACGTGATGCAAATTACACAATTCCCATTGAAAACCAGATAATTTGCATATCGTGCCACATGATCGTGATGTCATTTATAGGCGACTCCACAGACACATTTAATACACATTTTTCTCCTAATTTAGGCATTTGCTTGCACTTTTGCTAACAGAATGTATAGATCATTTTCAATCATTTTTTATGCTCTACACGCACAGAGAAAACAATATTCAGGTGAAAAGGTCCCTTTAAACACATAGATTGAGACCTCAAAGAACCCATGTCTACATGCTTGCAAGCATTGTATCCTGCAATCCATGAACCAATTGTCAATGAAATGGAAAAATATTTTTTGTGCTCCACATGCACAGTAAAAACTATTTTCAGGTAAAACAGTCCCTTTAATAGATTGACAGTACACTGGGCAAAATTAAGTCAAGGGCCCCTTTATTTAAAAAAAATAAAAATATAGCAAGATTGTATCAGTTCTGAGACTGGTTTACTATATACTGATACAAGTTATCTTGTCCCACCATCAGTGTACGGCTAACTATATACTGATGGAAGCAATCCTGTATCACAATGGGAACAATTCTGTACTCTGCCCTCACCCCAGTGTTCCCTGTTAATAAAATAAGTATTTCTGCTTGTCAGTTAAAAAGACCCTCTTCAGTCGACAAAAACAAGCCGAGCACAGGGAAACGATGTGTGCCACCTGACTACTTGTTACACTCCATGTGCATCTTCATTAACATATGAAGCACTGTAATTAGCAATACTGTTATTACAATGTCTTTGGGAACGATCGTGCTAAACATTCTCTTGTTAGTTAATAACACGCTATTAATGCTAGCGCTAGTTTTAGAATTAATAAATTCACAATACTCTGGTGTTTACTGCTAAGAGTTTGTCTTGATGCTATCATTAAACGATGCTAGTAATGTACAAACCAGGTTCATAAATGATAAAAAAAAAAAAAAAAAAACAGGCAGAATATAAAAAGTACAAATGGGAATTTTCAGAAAAGAGCATTATCTTAAATTTGTCACAGATAACATACAGCATCTGGGAAGGTACCTTGAAAATGTACACATCGAGCTGACACAGTTATTCTCTAGGTTCAGCCTTTATCTAGGGAGTGTGAAACCACAGTTTTGCAGCACTCAATAGTGAAAGCTGATTTTTCTTTTTATAGTATATATTGTGTACAACTGGACTACTTTGGATGAAACCCACCAAACATGTACTACTGTGGCATTAATTACTGAGCCAGAACGATCTTTTAAAGAAGCTCTAAACATTCTTTTTTAAACTTTTGTTTCTTTTCCAAACATTGATTTTGCATCTCTAAACGTATCCGATCAGAGCGCCAGCCACTTGCATCTCAAATGGGTCTGTTCGCTAAAATTCGAGAATAGGTCAAGAAGGTCGACTTTCATTTTGAGACAAAGTCTATTTCAGTACCCGAGCTTGGACTATGCTCCTTTTGAAGACCTCAAGAGCAAATATCCTACTCCTTAGTTTTCACCCTACATAACCAGCTTCTAAAATAAGCAGGATAAACAGATAATTAAAAAAAATAAAAAGATTAAATAAGCAGAATTGGGCCAGTTTTCAAAAGTTTGTTATTATTTGACTCTTGTTATCTTTGTGCGTTATTTTATATGCCTTGTTACACGTGTGATAAAAACAAATGGTTTTAAGATGACGTCATTTTTTATTGTGTTTTTTCTCATTAACTATATACAATATCTCCTACCTCTTTGATTACAAGCACATTTTCCTACTTCTCCAAGAAGCATATCAATGATGGCATGCAAAAAACTGAATACATGCACTGTGCAAACCTGCACCCAGATAGTGTGAGAACATGCAACCTGCTAAATCAAAGTGTGAGTTCCCCTGCTAAATCCAGCAAGCTAGATCTCAGCAGCTTTACAGATCTCTGATAAATCTCTGCAACTGAACACGAGAGCAGCTACTATATCCTGTGTTGCATCAAGACTTACAGTATTAACAGCTTCACAAACTCTGTATATTTGCTCCTTAAAATTACAAACACACAAAGCTCTCCAATGTTTAAAAGCTTCATTTGTAGTTCTAGATTTATACTCTTTGTAGAATTCTCATTTGCTTTCTAGGTAAAGAGATTAAAGGGAATTTTGGTTTTCTTGGAACAAAGATGATAAATCCCCCTACCCAACAACTTAGGCTGGAGAGAAAAAGGTGCACATATGAGAAAATAGAAGATGTGATGTATAGGGTAAGATAGATTGATGTACAGTGACCCTCAAAATCACCAGAAACTAAGTGGCACACTGTGTGCTAACTGCAAGTCCAAAATCAGTCCAATGGTGTTGTCTTTGTCTTTAGCTGTAAGTAAACGTTTTATCAGTCCTCATTTTTGGAGGTAAATTGTTAGGATGGTCAAAGTTGTGGATCTGTTGTAATTTATAAATATATGTTAAAAACAATCTTATTCTTAAATAAAGAGCCTCTTTCTTATGAGTTAAAGGATATTTTACATTTCTTTATATCCCCTTTCCCTTAGACAAGCAAAGAATTTTGAGCACCAGAGATAACAGAAAAAAGCTAAATGGGATATGGGATATAACCTGCTCAGGAGATGAATCACTGTTTTTTTCTTGCTTGAAACCTCCCCATTAGCATATCAAACTGGTCAGACTGGGCCCACCTCATATCAGTCTGGTCCCACCTCATATCAGTCTGGTCCCACCTCATATCAGACTGGTCCCACCTCATATATGAGAAGAATGGAATTTCTTTGCTTCCTCACCTTATCTGAATCTTTGGTTATTTGTTTAAACATATCCCAGGTGGAGCTCCTCATAGCAACTAAACTCTACATTGCTCCCATTGTGCCGATGTTAGACATGTGCAAAACTAACATTTTTGTTTCATTTTCGTCCATTCGGACGAAAATGTTATTTATTCCATCCAAAATGAATTTCGTTCATTACTGCATTCATACATGGAATGTATGTAATGATATTGGTATTCTATAAACTGACTCTGTTTCGGTTTATAGAAATCCAATAGCATTACATACATTCCAAAACCGACATAATGAACGACTTCCGGTTTATGAAATGTATGTAGTAAATGCTATTGGCATTCTATAAACCGAAATAGAGTCCCCATTCATACAAATTGACCTATTTCAACTCTGTTTCGGTTTATAGAAAGCGTATTTATGGAAGGTATGTAATGCTATTGGCTTTCTATAAACCAAAATAGAGTTGAAATAGGTCGATTCGTATGAATGGGGACTCTATTTCGGTTTATAGAATGCCAATAGCATTTACTACATACATTCCATAAACCTAAAGTCGTTCAATTATGTCGGTTTATAAAATGTATGTAATGCTATTGGCATTCAATAAACCGACTCTATTTAGGTTTATAGAATGCCAATAGCATGAATGGACGTATGATTTTCGTCTATTAATCATTCGTTCATTCGGCTTTCGTTAGTTTAGCATTTTCGCTATTCGCTTTTCGGACGAATGGACGAAAACGCTATTTTCGGACGAAAATGCATTTGTCCGAAAACGAATGCACATATCTAGCCGATATCTCTTCTTGCTTTATCTTTTATATGCAAATTACACTTTCCCCATTGAAAAGTAGTTCATTTGCATATCAAGCCACAGGTGAGGTCATAAATAGGAGACACCACACCAAATGAATTGACACCATATAAAAAAAACACATTTTTTTCCCCTCTACATTCACAGTAAGTATAAGCAATGTTTATGTTGACACTTAAACTAAGGGTGAAAATATGTTTTACTTTAATGTCAGTTGAGCTAACAGTGTAAAAAATAACTTGAAAATGAAGGGTAATAAAGGCCACCATAATAAATTTAAAAAAATGAAATGTACACAACAAATGTAATGTTAATAAATTATAACACAAAATAAACAGGACAAGTATGAAAATACTGAACCTCTTTTCTCATTCACCAAAACATCATACAAACATACATTAAACTGCTCTACACTACATATTTATTATTATTCTTAGCTATATAGACTGTCTCTGGCCCATTAAGACTATGGCATTTTGTCTTGTGTGTTGTGTATACAGCGTGTCACTTTTTATATATATTGTTCTTGCAGCACGGTAATACATTGCCTCACATTAGCTTTGCATTTAGTGATTTGTTTCTGGTTCACAGCAGGGGAGAAATAATTCTGACTATCCCTTAGTTTGCTGTTTAGTGCCCTTCACACGTTATTTAAACTGTTTGCTTGACATTTCAAGTACTGGGGACCACAATATCAGCCGGGAAATAAATACAATTTGCTTAAGCAAACCACTCCTGGAATAACTTATTCAGTTTTTTATTTCATTATTTTTTCATACACCTATCTCTATTGAAAAGTTCAATTACAAAAACGACTTTAGAGATAGATTGGGCATGCATCGTTATCTATCAATCTATCGATTAGCTGGTCACAGTCTGAAAAACCTTGACGTGGATTCTGTGTTTATCAAACTATGATTGGCTACTGTTTATGAATGCCGTTTCATTAAACCTTCTATTAAAAATTCAAAAGCCATCAGTGTTTTCCAATACAGTATGAATGAAACATAATTTTTCTACAAGATTTAAAAGAAAAAAAAAAAATCAATCAGCATAATATCATGGTTTAACCATATGGGTGCCAGACAGTAATGCAATGCATAACTGTTGAGGGCTGGCATCGTGAAAAGATCCCAAACCCAGTTTTGGATCTAACGAGTGTTAGAACAGAATGGTTTACTGGGGTTTTCTGTTTGTTGTGTGACTGTAAGAGTTATACCTATTGTTACAATTCCACCATGTGGTAGATTGTAGAACCTTAACAGGGACTAAACCTTAAAAATCATTTCAGTCAAGCAGACAGCAAAAGTACTGGTGCTCCTATTGTGCATTGTTCAAAAAATATTCACAAAAAACAACTTCATGCAGCTTGGGAGATGGTGAGACCTGGTTTTGTAGCTGTCTCTCTGTCATCATTTTTTTTTTTTAATTCTTTATTTATCAATATGTTTTCCATTTTCCAAAAATAAAAAATTACAATTAAAAATACACTGTAAATCGTACACAGTAATTCACAAGAAATACAAATACAAATCCCATAAGACGGTCCAAGAGGCACACTCATGTAAGGAAAAAGAAACAGGATCAGTGCTGTCAAGTAACAGAAATCAAATATTCATAATTAAATGAAAAACACTTACACAACAGACAAACAGAAAAAAAATTGGGGAAAAGGGAGATAGGAGAGTAAATAAAATTGGGGAGAGAGGAGAACAAGGGAACGATGAAGGGGAGGGGGGAGAAGCCAGAAGGAGGGGGAGAGATTGGTGAGAAGCAAGTTGACTTATTCATGTAAGTGATAACCAGGGGTTCCACACTTTGTAGACATTTTGGGGGGTGTTGTAGAGAAAGGCCGTGAGCCTGTCCATTTCCATTGTTTCTTTAATTAGATGATAGTCGGCATGGTGGGGACTTCAAGGTTTTTCCAGGTCATGAAAACCGCCCTATGGACTGCAAGGAGAACCTTGGTGACCAGCTTATTTTTGGATTTGCAACATTGATCTAGAGGTCGTGAAAGTAGAAAGGACCAGGGTTCCGGTGCTATGTCTATATTGTCTATATTTCTGTATTGTTTCTGACCATTGATAAGTCCAAGGATAAGGTGAATAATATTGGGGACAAGTTGCATCCCTGGTGAGTCCCATTTCCGATGGGAAAGGACTGGGGAAATGCTCCTGCTGTCATTGTTTTTGGTTAGTTGAATCACAACCTAAATGTTGTTCATAGCAATGATTTTCAAAAGTGGGTTACAATATTGCAGCAACAGTTTAAAAAACAAATACAAATGTCTACTCAATAAATAGATAATTGCAGGGAACTGAAGCAGGAATTTTGAACTTAAGGGACTTGGAAAAATGATTCCATTCAGCTGCATTGGAGAATTTGTTCCAACTTGACTACATTGGCCAAAAGTTTGAAAATCCAATCTGAGTTCCCTGCAATTCTCAATTTATTGAGTAGACCTTTAAATCTGTATCCTATACGATTAAAATAAAATGTGATAACAGGAAAAGTACATGAAGAAACCCATCGGCGAAAAGTGTTTGCTAAGTGGAGGAGTCTGATAATTTCATGGTCCAAGAGAAATTTGGTTAAAGATACAGGGCAGAAGGTATCCCTAGAACAGCCAAGTGGCATAATCTGAAAATAATAGAGATTTTTTTTTCTCTTGTACTTTGGAGAGTTCCTTCTATAAATCAGAGATTCTTAAACCTTTCCTAACCATTAGGAAACCACACCAGGTGTTATACATTCTTATTTAACACAATTAAGTAATCCCTAGATCCCCTAGATTCTGGACCACTGGGGGTCCTTGATGTTTGAGTTAACTCAGCATTTATTTAGTTAACAGCATCACAAGTTAATTCAGCATTGGAAGAGTTAACTTCAGGTAAGGGTTAAATCCCCCTCCCCTCTTGGAGGTAGCATATTCTATCTCTAACACACACAGATGATCCTCTTTGAAAGCTCTCACTGACTGGTACAGGAATGTTCTTTTATTTATGTTTAGTTAAGGCCTAACGTGGGATGTGTACAGGGGGCTCCTTTCTGCCTACATCTCAGGAGTTTTGATATTCTTCTAAGAAGTTACAAAGAACCAAAGATAAATATGTTAAATGTTAAATGATAAATATGTAAATATATAAAAATGTAACACGTTTGTGTTCTATGTCTACACCCCTTTTGTACTCCATTTTATGCAACAAATATTAACCAATGCCAACGCCTTTTTGCTTCTATATAAGTGCTTCTCTTTACAATAAACAGCAGAAGTATTGGGAACGAACCATGTGTGTCTGACTGACTCTATCGATTCAACCCCCACCACGTGAATCCCAATAATTTCTGATACTTTGCTGTATACCAGAGACGTGCTGAACAGACGCCTCTGTAGAGACTTCGTCCCTTTCACTTGAGGACAGGTTCAAGAAGCATTACTTTAAATCAGGGGTCCTCAAACTACGGCCCGCGGGCCACATGCGGCCCGCCGAGCACATTTGCCCGGCCCGCGGGGGGTGCTGCAGGCACTCCCCGCTGTTTACCTTTTTTTTTTTTTTTTTCCTTGCAGCTGCAGAAGATGCGGCTGCAGGAAAACTGAAAAAAAAAAAAATCACCGCGACCGGATGTGACGTTTCGTCACATCCGGACCCGGTAACTGTTTCCCTCCTCCGTGCAGGGAGGAGGGAACACTGCGCGAGACGTCCGGCCCGGGGACACAGCAGCTGGAGGTAAGTGATGGGGAAGGAGGGGGAGGTATAACGAGCACTCTACTATTCCTGGGCATCTGACTGGCATAATTTTCTTGGGCTGTGACTGGCATAATAATCCTGGGCATCTGACTGGCATAATATTACTGGGCTCTTACTGGCACTCTATTCCTGGGCATCTGAATGGCATAATATTCCTGGGCTCTTACTGGCATAATATTCCTGGGCATCTGACTGGCATACTATTACTGGGCATCTGACTGGCACACTATTCCTGGGCATCTGAATGGCATAATATTCCTGGACATATGAATGGCATAATATTCCTGGGCATCTGACAGGCACACTATTCCTGGGCATCTGACTGGCATAATATTCCTGGGCTCTTACTGGCACTCTATTCCTGGGCATCTGAATGGCATAATATTCCTGGGCATCTGACAGGCACACTATTCCTGGGCATCTGACTGGCATAATATTCCTGGGCTCTTACTGGCACTCTATTCCTGGGCATCTGAATGGCATAATATTCCTTGGCATCTGACTGGCACACTATACCTGGGCATCTGAATGGCATAATATTCCTGGGCATCTGACAGGCACACTATTCCTGGGCATCTGACTGGCACAATATTCCTTGGCATCTGACTGGCACACTATTCCTGGGCATCTGACTGGCACACTATTCCTGGGCATCTGACTGGCATAATATTCCTGGGCTCTTACTGGCACTCTATTCCTGGGCATCTGAATGGCATAATATTCCTTGGCATCTGACTGGCACACTATACCTGGGCATCTGAATGGCATAATATTCCTGGGCATCTGACAGGCACACTATTCCTGAGCATCTGACTGGCATAATATTCCTGGGCATCTGACTGGCACACTATTCCTGGGCATCTGAAGGCACACTATTCCTGGGCATCTGAATGGCATAATATTCCTGGGCATCTGAATGGCATAATATTCCTGGGCATCTGACTGGCACACTATTCCTGAGCATCTGACTGGCATAATATTCCTGGGCATCTGACTGGCACACTATTCCTGGGCTCTGACTGGCACACTATTCCTGGGCATCTGAATGGCATAATATTCCTAGGCATCTGACTGGCACACTATTCCTGGGCATCTGACTGGCACACTATTCCTGGGCATCTGACTGGCATAATTTTCTTGGGCTCTGACTGGCATAATATTCCTGGGCATCTGACTGGCATAATATTCCTGGGCTCTTACTGGCACTCTATTCCTGGGCATCTGAATGGCATAATATTCCTGGGCATCTGAATGGCATAATATTCCTGGGCATCTAACTGGCACACTATTCCTGGGCATCTGAATGGCATAATATTCCTGGGCATCTGAATGGCATAATATTCCTGGGCATCTGACAGGCACACTATTCCTGGGCTCTGACTGGCATAATATTCCTGGGCATCTGACTGGCATAATATTCCTGGGCATCTGACTGGCATAATATTCCTGGGCATCTGACTGGCATAATATTCCTGGGAATCTAACTGGCATAATACTCCTGGGCTCTGACTGGCATAATATTCCTGGGCATCTGACTGGCACAATATTACTGGGCTCTGACTGGCATAATATTACTGGGCTCTGAATGGCATAATATTACTGGACTCTGACTGGCATAATATTCCTGGGCATCTAACTGGCACACTATTCCTGGGCATCTGAATGGCATAATATTCCTGGGCATCTGAATGGCATAATATTCCTGGGCATCTGAATGGCATAATATTCCTGGGCATCTGACAGGCACACTATTCCTGGGCTCTGACTGGCATAATATTCCTGGGCATCTGACTGGCATAATATACCTGGGCATCTGACTGGCATAATATTCCTGGGCATCTGACTGGCATAATATTCCTGGGAATCTAACTGGCATAATATTCCTGGGCTCTGACTGGCATAATATTCCTGGGCATCTGACTGGCACAATATTACTGGGCTCTGACTGGCATAATATTACTGGGCTCTGAATGGCATAATATTACTGGGCATCTGACTGGCATAATATCCCCGGCATCTGACTGGCATAATATTACTGGGCATCTGACTGGCATAATATCTCTAGGCATCTGACTGGCATAATATCCCTGGGCATCTGACTGGCATAATATTCCTGGGAATCTGACTGGCATAATATTCTTGGGCTCTGACTGGCTTAATATTCCTGGGCATCTGACTGGCACACTATTCCCATTGAAATACTGGTAAGTTTGTTGATTTAACTTTACTTCATTTTAAATATTGTATTTGTTCCCGTTTTGTTTCTTCACTTCAAAATAAGATATATGCAGTGTGCATAGGAATTTGTTCATAGTTTTTGTTTTTACTATAGTCCGGCCCTCCAACGGTCTGAAGGACAGTGAACTGGCCCCCTGTTTAAAAAGTTTGAGGACCCCTGCTTTAAATGATCATTACAAGATGTAAAGCGATGACTATTTCATGCTAAATGTTCCTCTTATCAACTATACATACAAAGCAACAAAAAATGAACAAGGCATAATTTAAAAAAAAATAACAATACCCTCTTACTTTCCATTGGTAAACATTTCATGGGATATGGGAGTTTCTTATGTCATGTGATCACTTCTTCAAGTGGTTGAAATGCATAAAAAAAAAAAATCACAAAATGAGCTGCATTATATAAAAAAATAAATATAGGATTCTGATTAGAGACCCATGTGTGACATGATCCATGCATTTACTCATTTCTAAAGCACAAATAATACCCAATATTTTTAGATACGCAAACACAAATCCTTCAATCTTCTTTGAAATGCTCCAGTTTTTAAATTTTATTAATAATTCTTTCTGTCTCGTTAATAAAGTGCTGAGCTGCTGCTGTGGTATAATAAATTATTATATTATAACTGTGGAGCTATTTCCAATAACTGCTTTTCTAACTTCAGGCATTCAGAAAAATACTTTATTGTTCACAAATTTTACAGGCGTGCTCGCTGAATTCCTTTGTTGTCTAATTTATTCCGCCCCAGTGGAACTCCAAGTATTTTAAGTGACAAGAAAATTTCCTGTATTGTTGTGTTGCAAATACTGGATTCAATGAATAAACATGTACATTACAATACACCTATTCTGCTAAAATATGTTTTTAACAAAGGGATAATGTTTTTTTGTGCTGTGCATTTTAAATCAAGTACCTGCACTTATAGTTTTCTCCTTAACAGGGAGTTGGAGCCTTTAAATCTCAGATCACTGCCACTTCATATACAGTATTGCATTATCCCATGACCTTATTTTCTTTCTGAACTGAAGCAGAGAGTAGGAAGAAAGTAGCTAATTACTAGAGAAGATGCACTTTACTTTAAAGGCTTATAATAATAGCATTACTGTTGGACACATTAATTTCCCTATCTCTGGCAGAAGAAACATTTAAAGGTACTATAACAAAAGAAACACACTTGCTTGCAATTTTGCTAACACAATGTATAGATCATTTTCAATAATTTTTTGTATGCCCTACATGTACCGTAAAAGCAATGTTTAGGTGATACAGTCCCTTTATATAGCAGAGAAGTAGTGTGAAGAGTATTTAAAATAGTTCTTTTAAATTGTTGATGTTAATTTAATGGATACAAAAAGTTGTATTAATTTACATATTATGCTTTTTGGCGATTATATGCAATAGCTGTGTGGATATTGGCCATATGCTCTCTTTTGTTCCAGAGGGGAGACTTAGCAGTCTGGAGTAGCCTAAAACTAGAAGGCGAAATGCCTAAATGTATTATGGGAAATTATTAGTTCACTGAAAATTTGGTGGATACATGGAATGACTTCCCAGAGAAAATGGCCAAGTTTAAAGAAACAGTACAGCTTAAATATTATTGTGTTAGTATGCAATAGCTAATTTACTGAAGCTCGGACATGTCATGGATTACTCCAGGCAGTATAAAATATAAATAATAGGCAGCAGGGTACCACTATAATTATCTAGCTCTTAATTTTCTCGTCAGTGAACACATTTTGAATTGTAGCTGTATTCTGATTGGTGGAATGTACATAGCTATGCAGCTAATCAGAATAAAGAACTGAATTATAACATGACAAATATTTTCTTAATAATGACTTTGAAGGTTTCTCTGTGGGGTTGTCATAGAACAAACAAGACCATTCTGGATGTAAGACAAGGCTGAGAGCGAATCAGTAATTGAGATTCACAACAATTTAAATTGTCAAATTATATATATGGAAAGCAACCTAAAATAGAAATATCAGTTAAATGAGAACTGGGGCATAGATCATAGATCACAAACATTGGTGTCTACTTCACAGGGAGCCACGGGCAGCATGAGTAAGTCCTGCTCGCCCTCCTCATGCTAAGTGATGATGCAGGGCATCATCTCAGCCGGTGAGCTCTGCCCCCTTCCCAGATCCAGCAGTGCTTCCGAGCAGAGGGCTGGTGATGGGGGATCTTTTGATCTCCGCATCCAGTGACTCTACTGGCAATTATTTTTTTTCGTGGTGCCCCCCCAGCGCTCGCACAGGTCGCACACCCCTAATGCCGACCCTGAGAGTAAGTCAATCTTTAAATCTTCTGGGATTGATAAAACTGAGTATTATTACACTGGGTAATGAAAAAAACCTATGTTTCAAAATAAGAGAAATCACAAGTTTTTTTTGCTGACAAATTGAATATACCCCTCTTCCGATCTCAGGTCTCAAGTCCACTCACCATCTCTATTGGTTGGCCTTCCCAGGTTGAGGGCAAAGCACAAAATAGACTACCATTCATGTGTTATTATTAAATCTTCTGGTTAGTGTCTGCTGTTTAAACTGAAGCTATATTCTGATTCAAATGGGACAAACTCAAAGAGAACCTTCATTCGCAAATTCTTATATACCAAAGAGCCAATCAGAATACAGAACTGAATCCACTTGTATCAGCTATTTTCTCTTCTCCCAAATCCAGGGCTTCTTGTAGAAACAAAAGAACAAAAAAATAATCCATAACTTACTTTACTTGCATTCAAATGTGATCTTTTCTCAGTGGGAATGTTGTAGAGTATAGTAGCTCACCCTGAACAGAAGATCAATGGAAAATTTCAGAGACTAATAATTCCCCCATTTCCTATGGATGTATCTATTTGTTATATTTTTCGTTCGTATATTTTCAGTGGTGTTGGAACATTGTAAAAAGGACATCATGGTGAAAAAGTAGTGCGTGCTTAATTCATAATTATGATTTATTTGAAATGTTTAACCCATAGCACATTGTGTTACGAGACCCTCCAGCAGTCACAGGTTAAAGCTGGATCAATATTATATATCCAACAATGTTAAAATACTCAGTGGAAGGAGGCTAACCTCAAGGTTATTGCCTTTTGCGCGTGGTAAATATTTTCCAGCTATTAAATTATTCACAAAATCAATATACAATATTTATGTTTCTCTACGGCTTTTCAAAAAAATATAAATCTTAATCATAACTGCACAACTGAACATAATTATAATACATGGCTAACTATATAGGGTATAAATAGAACATGGGAAAAATGAAATACAAGGAGAGATAAGGACCTACAGGCTATGTAGTTTGTCCAATGTTCTACCTGTGGCAAAAACATATGCATTTTATCTCTCCTTCCTCTGTTTTCCTCTTAACTTAATTATTTTAATAATAGAAAGTTTCATTTAAATAAAGTCATACCAGGGATGTAGGTATTCAAACTCCCTGCAAAATACCACACTTCCTACTTGTCAGGGAAACACCAGCGATTATTTTTTGTTTAACTTGACCACCCATCTGTGCATCTACACGTAACCGCCAGTTTTATGTCCGCCTGGCAGCAAAGTGTCCAAACATCGCGCAAATGTTTATTCATTTCTTGGCCTGCTTGAGAAAAACAAAATTTTTCCAGCCCATGTAAACCCTGATGGTATCGAGAAAAGTGTCTGCTGCATCTCACAGTAATTGGCCAGCTGGTAAATTTCCCAGAGGAATGTTGAGGGATATATTCCTTATGTGAAAATGGAAACATCATCTTTAATGCTTGTTACTGCTCAGGATGGCATGACCTAAAGCACATTGTATGCTGAACTTCCCATCACTCTCTCTGGCTTGTTTACAATCATACAAGTACCTGGTTATTTGTTTTCCATATCATGGCTGCTACAGTGGAACACTTTGTTACAGGAAATCACAGCATTAAGCATGGCATAACACCGAGCAAATATAGCACAGGGAAGTGATGTTAAACTATGATAACACAGGCTGTATTTGACATATTTGTAATTAATAAAGATGGGTAAAAAAAGAGGACAAGATCATTAAATATGAGAGGACTTGTTACACTTTTCCTGGATGTACAGCCAAACTTTTTTTTTTTAGCAAATGTGTTAGCTATATAGGTAATACTATATAGGCATATTCAGCTGCATAGGATCATTTGACCTA
Organism: Pelodytes ibericus; assembly: GCA_036172795.1. Taxonomy (NCBI): domain Eukaryota; kingdom Metazoa; phylum Chordata; class Amphibia; order Anura; family Pelodytidae; genus Pelodytes; species Pelodytes ibericus. The sequence goes on from CM069867.1 coordinate 60,849,850, forward strand.
TGGAGACCGGCTCAAAGCATAGAAATGGAGACATAGGTAAAAGAGACACATATATAACACAGCTTTAATCACTATAATGCATTTTTCTAGAAAGCAGGTGAATAAATAATGTATTGTGTTAGAGATGGGCATCCTAGATATCACATGGGGCCCCTAAAGCACATGCAGAGGTCAATATTATTTTGCTACTATAGCAATAATAGATTATCATCTGCAAAACTCTGAATGGCCTCTCTATATTAGCGTAAGAGGATAATTATAGCATTGGCATTATTATTCTGCACATTAGGTGAGTTGAGGGGATTTTCTATTGATACAGCATACACAATGCTTGTAGAAACTTGTATACACAAAGCACAAACATCATCATAGTACAGCTGCAGCTCTTTGTCTGTTTGTAAAATGAACGCATATCATACACAGTTCATGCATACGCTTCATATAGGGCAGGGATTTCCGACATGCTACCCTTGAGAAAAATACAAACCATCTGATAGCAATTTACAGCCCAACTCACTTAGCTATCCATAGTCTCTTTAGCACAATACCTGTGTAATTTTATTTAAATAAGGTTGATTTAAACTGTCTTTGGACTGCTCTTGCATTAGTGCTAAATAACCAAATGCTTTTCTAAAAAAAAAAATTCAAAATTCCTGAAAATAAAAAACAAAACAAATGTAACACAGCCCAACAGACGAATGCATTTCAAATCATGTAGCCCATTTCCTTAAAAAACATGGATGCCCGAGATCTATGGTACACTGCCCTAGATCTATGGTATAATTTCCCAGATCTATGGTACACTACCGCAGATTTATGGTACACTGTCCCAGATATATGGTACACTGACTAAGATCTATGGTACACTGCACCAGATCTATGGTACACTGCCCCAGATCTATGGTACAGTGCCCCAAATCTATGGTACACTGTCCCATATCTATGGTACACTGACTAAGATTTATGGTACAGTGCCCCAAATCTATGGTACATTGACCAAAGAACTCAGTCACTGAAGTGCTTAAATATTTACTTAATTCCATTTTGTCAAGTGATGTTTCTGGAGGTATAAACAAAAAAGTTAAGCATTTGAGCCAAAGTCATGCTAAGCTAATATCAAGGTGATATATTTTTCAGGGTTCACGTAGACCTGACAATGTAAATGTAAGCTCCTGAAATTCACCTCTGAAAACATTCACCCAAACCATGTTATTATATTCAGTGCATCCCACACCAATCATCAATCAAGCCATTTAATGGGTCTACTCTCCAAGGGCTTTGCTGTGTGGATCATTATCTTCATCACAGAGTTGTTAAGTGAAGATTTGGACAACTTTCTAATGATAACTTACACGTCTGAATAAGTGCACAATCATGCACGAAAGGTCTGGCAGAACTCAAGTGCTTTGTTGATAGAAAACAGGAACCTGGTATTTCAAAGAATTTAAAAATTCTTTCAATTTTTACAGTATGTGTAAAGCCAAAATGTAAAGCATTTGTTTAACTGGTTGGACTGAGCTGATTAATCTACTTTTTACATTTTCTTCCTATCATGTTTTATTTAAAAGAACTGTATATTTAAGCAGGGCAGAAACCAAGCACTAGGAGATTTGCTTCTTGGAAAATGTGCTCATGGGCAGGACCAGTTTTCTAAAAGACAAACCTTTATTACGTCTGTCAGATTTAAAGCTAAATAACATCTTGCTAATAGTTTTTATTTGTTAGACTCAATGTCTGGCAAGCCAATAGGGTGCCGCCTTCATAGACCATGCCCACCATCAGATAAAATAAGGTAATAAGTGTCCTAGTGCTTGATTTCTTCCCCTTTTAATAACTAATATCTTGTTAGCAAAACTGATCTAATGATAATTTAAAAAGTGAATAATTTAATACAACATGCCCAAGTTACAGTATCTTTGGATTTTAAATTTACAAAAAGAAGACCTTCTGGGAGCACTCACAATAGCATTACAATTCAGAGTACACAAGTCTGCATACTTCCTATAAATAAATTAACCACAAAACAATACTTGCTTCAACTTTGTGACTTGTGCTGATGGACAAATATGGAAAAAAAAAAAAAAGCTTGAGGTTTCGGGCTGTGCAAACAATGGCCCTTTTGTGCCCTGGAACATCAAGTTTTTTTTAAAATACTTGTCTGTCAATACAAATCACAAAATGTTGTTGTGTTCAAGTGGAGACCTAGATACTTCTAATTATACTGCCACTGTGAGTGCTCTGCGGAGCAGATCTGTGTATGCACTTATCTATACATGGAGTATTAGACCCCTTTCCTAGGTTTTTGAGCTCAAAAGCTGTGTGTTTCTGTTTACACAAGATTTTTGAACTGTGGTTTCAAGTATTTGCAGTGCAATTCTCTAATATTCGCACTCTTGGTAAATATGAGCAAAGAAGGAAAAATCCTCTTTTTTGTTTAGTGTTTTCTTTAGAAATACACAAAAATACCCTATTCTCATGGATATTAAACAAATGCAAACACAACAGTTGGTGGTCACTCCTCTTCTAGGTTTTCTATGGGATTCAAGTCCGAGGAATGGGATTGCCATGGTAGGACCTTGATAAGAGTTTTTTTTGTGTGGATTTTGATGTATGTTCTAGATCATTGTCCTGCTGGAAGTTCCAACCATGGCCCATTTTAAGATTTCTGGCAAAAACAGTCAGGTGTTCATTTAATTTCTGTTGATATTTGATAGAGTCCATGATGCCATGTATCCTAACAAAATGTTCATGCCCTCTGGCAAAAAAAAAGCCCCCAGCGGGGGTGACACTCGTGCTGCCGGCATCCCCCTCGCAATACATTACGCATTGAAAAAAAAAAAAAGATTTAAAAAAAGAAAAATCATTGCCACCGGATATGACAGTACGCCCTATCACGTGGCTGTAATTTCCTTCTCTGTGCAGGAGGGAAGACTGCACAGAGGAGATGACCTGAGACATGTAGCAGCCAGGAGGTGAGCACTGGGAAGGGGGGAGGATGGTGGCATATTAATGGGCAAATTGACTGTGGCATATTAATGTTCTTATTATGAGCATAAGTCTCATACCCATCGCTTGTTCTAGCATATAAAAAAAAATCACTGTCTCTGGAAAATGAAAAAAATTAAATCATTTTTTTTTCTTATTTAATGGTCACAGGTTTGAGAGCTCACTGTAGGTCAAATGTGCAAGGGGTTTGTTGGAACTACAAGTTTCTTGAGTATTAATTAGTTAAGGACAAGTTTCTATGCCCTGTTGACTTTGTTCCCCAAGTAATAAGAAATGTGATTTATTTCAAACATTGAAAGTAATATATTTGAAGACATCAAATGAGAAAGAGCCTTTTATTAATTGTAGTAGCAAAAAGCAGAAGAGAATTAGAATTTCTGGGTCTGGAACAGGAAAGTATTGTACAGAATTATGTATTGCTATTTATATGTCTGGAACAAGGGGGCACAGGTAGGATAAGTAGGAAAAAATAAATGGTTAGAATGTCTGGGATAAAGATTTGTTAGAGTTCATTTAGAAGGAAGTTTTGGATAGGGGAATAAGTAGCAAGGAAATAAGCATTACAGAAAGGGGATACGGGAAGGAATTTTGTTTTGGAGAGAAAGTAGACAAGGATAGTGAAGGGCAAGAGTGTGGGACAGAGGGAAAGTAAGCATCTAAATGACTTTTAACACATCACATTTATTTCTTATTCTGCGCACATTAATGGAAGACAAATGACTCATTTGGAGTTCAGTGTGGAGTGCAGACATTATTATTTGGAGCATTGTACATTTTTATATCTTTTTGGATATATGTCCCATAGCACCTGCTTTGACCTCAGCACTGGAGATTGTACTTATGCTGATAAAGGTGAGGAGATGGGAGAGATAGAGATGACAGAGAAGGGTTAGAGAGACTAGAAGGTGATGGATATAAAAAGTAATAGAGAGAAAAGCAAAACTAAGGAGCCAGTGAGTGATATAAAGAGTGAGATAAGTAAGATGGGAAAACATAGGAGTCAAAAGAAGGGGTGTCATCGGTATTCAGGGTGGCAGAATCACTCCAAAAGCCTTGGTGCCCTCGTCAGACTGTTCTTCTAGTGGACAACAGAAAGGCAGGGAGAAGAACCCAAAAGAAGTGAGATGAAAAGAGAAGAAAAGAGTACAAGTTGAGATGGACTGTGTGAGAGAGATATTGAAAGGCAAGAAAGAAGACTAGAAGGAGCTTATAAATGATTGTATGAGACCATGAATACAGCTATAGAGAATGTGTGCCGTATAGCTGGGTAAAACTTTTAACAGAAATCTAATAATTATAAATGGGGGAAAAAAACAGCAAAACACAATGTTCCAAACCCACATTGTGTTGTTTCCTTCCATAAAACACGCAGTATGTCTACCAGGGTCCGCCAGGAGGAAACTGATTTAAAAAAAAGATACAAACAGCTTTTGTAGACACTAATAAAATACAATAAATAAAGATTACATTCTCTACTAACCACATAAGGACCAACAATGTATTGATCTATAAAAAGGATATTACAATATTTTGTCTAGTGTCAAAGCTTAGTTACGGCGCACAGAAGCAGAGTTACAGCTTGTAATGAAAGGGAAGCAAGAATAATTTTATTAAGGATTGTTATCTTCAATTTCACACCAGAATCCAAAAGTCATCACTTGTTCTTAAAGAGACAGTGCTTTTTGTTGAAGTGCATTATTTAGTAGTTTATTGAGTGGAAACTTGATACCTGCAGATGCCTGCTTCATCAGGACATCTATAAAAATAAATGCCATTCAATTTATATATTAATTATTATTTTAATATCACAGCCTACAATGCCATCTGTTTTTTTATGCTTAAGGTTAATAATAATTCACTCATCTCTTAAAGGAGCAATTATACATAGCTTATATTCTGTATTTTGTACATAAATTTAATACATGTGAAATGCCCTTACTTTAAAAAAAACAAAAACAAATTCAGTTCTCCCATAGTTTTACATTGAAAGTAATTACACAGGGGCTTCTAAATTCAGTGACATCAGTAATAGGGAGTACAGAGGAAGAGGGCTGACTCCCTCTGTAGCAGTTTTCATGCTCCCCTCTGAGAGTCTATTACTGTGGAATCTAGCTCTCTTGGTTGGACTCAGCTGTTTCAATGGCTTTATGTCCAGCGGTTGTGGCTTCAGCCAGCCATGATGCTACACAAGTAATTGGGCTTGTCAATAATAAGCTGATATTTTAAGGGGGTTAATTGAGGATGGAATTATATTTCGTTTTCTCTGATTAGAGCATTGCTTTTTGTTTCTGTTCTGTGGCTACTACAAGATTTAAACCATTTCTTTCTTATATTTGAGAAAAATAACATTTTTGGAATTATTGTAATTACATTGGATGATTGAGGACATAATCTATAGAATAGTCAACATCTGATGTCATCTGTACTATACACGTAGCCTGGTCTGCCTCTACCATGGAGCCGATGGATTCAGACTATGCTTTCATTCCTAATTATTATCGCAACAGCCAGTGTAAATCAAAACTGAAACTTACTTGTCTAAACAGTCTGCCTGGAAGCAAATAATAGTCCAATGTATATAAAGCCTTTATTTTTTATTTTTCAGATGTTACTGTCACTGGAGAAGGCACTTTCACATTTTGTACCTTCTAACAAGCGGCGAAATAACATAAATGTCAGAAAGCATCTTGAAAGGGTACCGCGAGACAGGAAAATGACAGGTTACAGTTCAGGTTAAATGTTTATTTTTTAATACAGTTACTAAAACAGACAAAAGAAAAGTCTTTATTTATCAAGGAGAGCAAGTAAGTGCAGCAAGTAAACAGAGAGTGGAAACACTACAAGAGAGGGATGGGGAACATCACCATCTAGATGCACTAATCTTGCCTCACTGTCAAAGTAAGTAGGGTCGCAGCATCGATTAAGGTTTTTGAAGGCGCCTCCTGTCTTATTTTGTCTCGATTTTGACACAGTAAGTTTGCCTGATAAACGTGGTGAAGAGATAAATCTTATTTTTTAGATGTTTTTTTAGTCACATTTAATTTTTTTTTTATATTACACTGTCCCTTACACCTTTCCTAGGTATAAGCTGTACAATGCAGTACAATACACAATTCCAACTGTATATATAGTGACTATGTACTGATAGTGTGAACTGCTCTATGTGATTTATATTACCCTGGCATGGATATATATATATATAAATAAACATGCAAACATTGTAGCACTGTCCATATTTAATGTTATTCTATTTTCGTTTTCTAGTTTCCAGATTGTTTCTCCAATTATGCAGAATCCCCAAAATGTCAGAAATATGCACTGGATACATACTATGTGGTTGTACCAGCACTATTTGCACAGCAGACAATGTATATATAAAAAAAATAAGATTCTGAAAAGCGCTTGACTACTGTCTAGCGGAGTGCCTTCTCCCACATTGATCAGTGTTGCAATTTAAAAATGATACATAACAAACAGAGATTACCCCATTTTTTTTATTTATTTTTTTACTTCGACCAAAACTTTAAATTGCACTGTTTTTTATCCATGAACCCCAGTATTTTTTACAGGGGTCATTATCTGTATTTTATTTCAAAATATTGCAACTAAGTAAGCTTAATTTATACATCATATCATTAAACCAGATGGGGGAAAAACAAACATATGAATTGTGTAGTATTATATGTATTGGCATTATTTATTCACCTTTTCTTTGTATTAATGAAATCTACACATACCTACATTCATATTTATTTGCATGCTGCAGTCTATTCCTCATCCGTTTTCATATAGGTTAATATTGGGCCTGATGTATATTTTTGTTTTTGTATTGAAGTTGTGTTTTATTCTGTCGCTCCTTCCATATGCTGTAAGATTGTAGACATGCTCGTACACTAAGAATGTGACACATTTCAAATTAAGGTTACACAGGAATATGATAGCCCAGGGAGTACTCTTCAGGAGTGTTATGAAACAAGGTATTATATTTTCACAAAGTATCAGAGCTTCATTACAATATATCAATTCCACAGACCAAGAAAAATAATAATAATAATGTACTGTACTGCATTAAACTTACTTTGTTTCTTCTTCTTTCTTGGAATATGCACCCAGACTGTTTGGAAATGACTATCAAATCATGTTAAAAATCCAACAATTATTACTTTATTTTCTTGAAAACATATTTAAACCCTTCGTGACGCATGGTGCTTTCGTCCCAAAAGACGCAAGCACCAAAACGTCACGATTTGTAACACTCTGGCAGAGACCCGATCGGGGTCTTAATAGACCCTGTGGGTCCCTGCCAAAAAATCGCGAGACCTCCGGAAGTCACGTGTGACGTCACGGAGGCGTGCCCGAACCCGGAAGTTCGGGCACAGCGCGATTTAGAGAAATGTAGCCGATGCTCGCTTTGAGCACCGGCTACATTTTCCCTGACAGACTGAGGCCACTCAAAGAGGCCTCATCTGAAAGGTGGGATCCCGCTGTAAGTGCTTGCAGCGGGATCCGAAAACAGCTCATCGCGGGGAGCCGCGATGAGCCGCGATGAGCTGTTTAGTACAGGACGTATTATGCCGTCCTAACGACTTTAAGACACTTAAAGTCAGGACGGCATAGTACGTCCTAACGTCACGAAGGGGTTAAAGGATAGTAATTTGCAGGGGTTGGTGATTGTGTGGTGACAGCACCCAGGGTATAAAGGAAATTCCACTGCTCTGTGGCTGTTTGTTGCCATTTAAATTATATTGTTTAGTAGATCTTCCACATTGGTAGATAATTATGTCATTGCAGAAGCCAGTGGTAACTGATTGTACCAGGGGTAGGCACCGATATTGTTCCTGGTGGATCTGATGAGGGACAAATGAATGGTCAACCAATATAAAACGTTCCCAGTCTGTATAGATATTATGGGTAAACCTCTCTGTAACCATGGGATTTCTTTGGATTGAGAACGTTGGCTTGCTGGTGCCTAGACACCTTCATCAGTGATCCAACCATGCCACTAAAATCCATCCAAAGTTTAATTTATAACCGTGATCCTGAAACGACGGGTTTCGTGCTACACACCAGTGGTCACGATTATAAATTATACTTAATTGTGGATTCGGATAAATACTGTGTGCTAAAGCATTTTTTTTGGCAATTTAATGATGTTTTATAGACCATCACATACCTTGCTATAGACATTGTATGAACACTTTGCCTGACCCTGCACATTTGTGATTTTTTTTTCTCTTTAATTATGATGGTAGCATGGTAATATTCAAGATGTCAATGCTCGACATTAGAGCATGGGTTGTCTACGGTTATCTTATTTTTTTTAGATTTTCAGGGATTCTTTTATTTCAGGCATGGTGCCCACAGATTGGCGTAAAGCCGATATGGGGGGTCTATATTTTGTTTATGTATTTATTTGTATTTTATATATTATTTAATACAGTCTCTGTACAACAAGAAATTACACAACATGACATGACATGTCGATCTTTGGCAACAATCATATAGATATCTAACATCATTTACCACTTAAGATCTAGCAATTGATATGTTTAATTATGGATATATTATGTACTCTATATTATCTAATAGTTTTTCTATGTAACAAGAGATAATATATATCGGATGGCATGACATGTTTACTGATGCTTACATTCTCAAACTCAGACCAGCACCAGTTGATCAAATTTGTGTCAGGAATCTGCCTGGTGCAATCCCACACCCATCGCACCCATCGTCGTAGAGCCCTCACAAGGTGAGAACGCCCCTTACAATCTGCAGATACATTGTATTAAATAATCTTCAGAAACAAAGCAAACAGGTAACAACATCATGTCTCTGATAATGCTACAGACCATGAAACGGCAATACAATAATTGGATTTTAATTACACAGAGTACAAACGTGAAATGCTGATATTTCCTCTGTCTAGCTCGTCTTGGCAGATTGAGAAACATGTGTTTCAGTTGTCACATATCTTTTATTATTACCAGAACTGGAGGACCAGTTGCTTAATTTTGACATCTGTCATTTTGTGAACAGAGCATTCTTAGCTGATGCCACAGTCCTGTTATCATTAGCATTTAGGGAATTTCCATTTTTGGAAAAACCGATTAGGTAGTCGAGTCCAGGAGCAGTTGCCACAGAGGTTATAGGGAGTTCGAAATTGTCAGTGGCTGGAATTACAGTACCGGACATCTCCTGTCTGAAATGGTTAAGTTAATCTACAGACTTCCAAGCCTTATTGGTGTTCATTGCTCCTCTTCTGCAGCTGCTTCTAAGCTGTGAAATCACCTAGGTCCTGTACAGCTGTTGTTTTCAGTGCTGCCAAGAGAATACAAGGCCGTATATGAATGTGTTGGAGATCATAGTAACAGGTTGCTGATTTTTCCCTTTGTATCAAAATAACCTCTGTGCAAATAAATCACTGACCTGAGGCTGATTGCTTGCTAAGTGATCATGTTGTTGTCCCTGAGAGGAAAAAAAATAGAAATTTGATAGCATTTTAATGATGCCCTGTACCAACATCCCTTATTACAACAATGCAGGATTAATGCAGCATTAGAGTAGAGTTCATTTATAGTGAAATAACATGTCTATCCAAGCAATTATACCCTCCAGGTTCCTGGGCATTAAGAATTACACGTTATTATTATTATTATTATTATTATTTTTGTAAAATATTTTTTCCCAGAAATTCATATGGTTCATTTCTTGTTTATTAGGGATAAATTTACAAATGCAAACTAGAATTATCTAAGGGTGAATAGGAATCCTTTGTACCTTGTGAGACTGAATGAGAAGATGTTTAGAGGGACTGTATCTCCTAAACATTGTTTCTACTGTGAATGTAGAGAATAAAAGTTGATTGAAAATGATCTATACATTGTGTTGGCAAAATGGCAAACAAATGCCTCAATTAAGAAACAAAATGTGTGCTCTATGTGTGTGTGGAGTCTGCTGCTTATGACATCACCTGTTGATTGATACACAAATAAACTGCTTTTTCAACGGGAGATATGTAATTTGCATGGTAAGCCACAGGTGATGTCATAAGCAGGAGACTCCACTGACACATTAAAAACACATTTTAGAGATTAGGGATTTGTGTAGATAATTTTCAATCTTTATTCTTTACAGTCACAGTAACAGTTTAATATAGATACTCACTAGCAAATAACTACAAGGTATTTTCTAAAACAAAATGCTGTATACTTGGGAAACATGGCTCAATTTATTCATTTATGTTTGACACATTGCATATGCATAAACATAATAATATATAAAGGGTTTAAGCAGGAAAAGTAAGCTGATATATGTTACTTTTGTCCAGAATCCATGGGAAAATACAATTTCCCAATTTAATGCTTTTCATTTTAACTACCTTTCATGGACGGCTGAATCAGTCTGGCCAGTAATTGTATGTGGAACGGTATGCAAATTACACATTTCCAATTGAAAAGAAGTTCATTTTATATATTAGGCCACAGGTGATGTGATAAACAGGAGATTCCACAGATACCACAGACTCCACAGATACCACAGACTCCACAGATACATTCTGAACACAGTAAAGGAAGAGAGTATATTTAAAAGAAGAAAAACTACCACAACTAGAGGACATAGTCTTAAATTAGAGGGGCAACGATTTAAAAGTAATATCAGGAAGTATTACTTTACTGAGAGGGTAGTGGATGTATGGAATAGCCTTCCAGCAGAAGTGGTAGAGGTAAACACAGTCAAGGATTTTAAGCATGCGTGGGATAGACACAAGGCTATCCTAGTTATAAGACCGGGAACGGGGAACTAATAAATGTACTCAAAAACAATTGGGCAGACTAGATGGACCGAATGGTTCTTATCTGCCGACACATTCTATGTTTCTATGTTTCCAAGTTAGGCATTTGTTTGCAGTTTTGCTAATGCAATGCATATATAACTCTACAGTCACAGTAAAAACAATGTTAAGTGATGCAGTCCCTTCAGATTAGAATACATCCAAAGAGATGGTATAAGTCCTTTAACAGACTCAGTAGGAACTATTTAGATGTTTGGGAAAAAAGTAGAAAAATATCAAGCATCATTCAGATACGACTTCACGTAAAGTATATAATGACGGTTCTAGAAGTGCAATTTTTTCTGAAGGTCTAAACATTACGCACATGTACGTTGAGTGAGCGATGATCAGTCGGGTTCCACTAACCCCACTCCATCTATGTCAAGGGCAAGACACAAAGAATGGTACCTTGCCAGTGTCTGTGCTAGTCCATAGGACATCATTAAAAGGTCCATCACTAAGTCAAGTCATGCAGAATATGGGTACCTGTACCTCATCATTTATCTTTGAGCAACATGTTTAATTAAAGAAGCAGTGCACATACTGCGCATCCTAATAATCCTCATTGAGTGCCTATGTGTTCCTTCTATATTGCAAAATACTTGCATGTAATTCAAATAACAAATCTTGTTATTTTTTTATTTTATGGCTTCCAGAATATGTAATAATAAAAAAAAACTTCTCTGATAAATCCATTTTTTTTTTTTATAAAACTGTTTTCAAATTATTAACTTTTGGGGAAGTGATATTTGATAGTAAAAAGTAATATCCTTTTAAACTATTGGATGGTTTTTATGAAAGAGTCTCATAATCTGATGCAGTATAATTACCGTACTGTCAAGGCATGAGCACTCCGCACTGAAGAATCCAGACACCGTCAGAGACTTCGAACGGCTGCTATCACAATTCTATCAAGATCACTGAGGTGCGCTATGTTTCTTAACGATCATGACATAAATTATAAAACAGCACTTTCTACAAAATGCCGTTAAAGCTACGGTCATGATATGACATACACTTCAACAAATGAAGCATTCTTTTTACATCCAATTTTTCCACTAAAGGAACTATTGTTTTTTGTTTTTTTAAATAACTTTAGAAATCTTTGGCATAGTCATGTGATATAACTCACCATGTTTACTTCAAGGAATTTGTTTGTGGTAGTACCACTTTTAATTAATTTAAAAATGATTCATAGGAAAGGGGAACCTTGAAGGTTCTGGATTCCAAGAGTCGTTTATTGTGGTGCTTCAATTATAAAAAAAGGCAAAACATAGGGGTAACGGTGGTATAATACTCCAACAGATCACGTTTCATGCTTTGAAGTGTTTTGTCTATAACATAAAAGGGGGTTAGTGGCTTTAACCACCTTTACTGAAAAGTTTACTGTTATGCTGGGATGGAAGTTGTTGAAACATACCATTCTTTTGATCAGTTTTGAGCTGTCGAATAAAGTGCATCTTTACGGAAAACTGCAATCTTAATCTGAAATCTTAATCACAAACAAAGAAACTTACATGTTGGGATGTGACAGCTGGGATGTAAGTGGTTGGCATGTAGGGATGTGATAGCTGGGATGTAAGTTTTGGGATGTTACTGCTGGGATGTAAGTTGTTGGGATGTTACTGCTGGGATGTAAGCAGTTGGGATGTTGGGATGTTACTGCTGGGATGTAAGTGGTTGGGATGTTACTGCTGGGATGTAAGCAGTTGGGATGTTGGGATGTTACTGCTGGGATGTAAGTGGTTGGGATGTTGGGATGTTACTGCTGGGATGTAAGTGGTTGGGATGTTGGGATGTTACTGCTGGGATGTAAGTGGTTGGGATGTTGGGATGTTACTGCTGGGATGTAAGCGGTTGGGATGTTGTGATGTGACGGCTGGGATGTAAGTGGTTGTTATGTAGGGATGTGACAGCTGGGATGTAAGTGGTTGTTATGTAGGGATGTGACAGCTGGGATGTAAGTTGTTGGGATGTTGTGATGTGACTGCTGGGATGTAAGTTGTTGGGATGTTACTGCTGGGATGTAAGCGGTTGGGATGTTGGGATGTGACTGCTGGGATGTAAGTGGTTGGGATGTTGTGATGTGACTGCTGGGATGTAAGTTGTTGGGATGTTACTGCTGGGATGTAAGCGGTTGGGATGTTGGGATGTGACTGCTGGGATGTAAGTGGTTGGGATGTTGGGATGTGACTGCTGGGATGTAAGTTCCTTTGTTTGCTATTAAGATGGCAATTTCAATTGTTACTCCTTTTCAGTAAAGGTGTACTTTATTTGACTGCTCAAAGAAGAATGGTATGTTTCATAATTGGTTACAATTGATTTTTGTAGAATACATGATCAGCATTGTCGGGCTATACTAGTTCTTTTTCCCTGTGTTTAGCACACACCGACCTGTCACTTTAGAAGGCATGCCTGACTGCCTTTTGAAGGGACAGTAAACAATCCTTAATATAAATACAGCGGACAGGTTTGTCGGAATCAGAAGGAACAGCTGTAAGAGACAGGTTCTGTATGCTGCAGTGATTCTCTATAACACCCTCTGGCACACTTCTTGATCAACCGATCAGGTGTGGCAGGTTAGGGAGAAGTCTTAAAAACAGGAACATCGTCCATTGCCAGTAACAAAGCTTATTGTGGAACGTGAAAGGAGTGTTTAATGAAAGAAATACTTCAGACTCTGAGAATAAAAAACATACAGAAAAGTAATGAGCTTATACTGGAAAATAACTGGATGTTTCAAGCCAAGTCTTTTACCCCTGGAAATAATTAGTATGAAATGCATTTTGTAACCCCCAGGACTGCATATTCTAGACAACTGCTTGTGGCCCAAACAGACAATGCCACACTTAATAATGTTCACAATGGCAGTCGTACATGTGTCAGTGGCACTGGCTGTTAACTCTACAAACATCCAGCACAAGTAGGCATCTCCCGGTGAAAACTGCTTATCTGAGTTGGAGATGACTCGGTTATTAAGCCCCCTGTATGTTTGTACCCTGAAGACTACACATCTAAAAATAGACTCTGTTTCGAACAGCGGATCTCTACTAAAGTTAACAACCGCTAAGATACATTTTGACAAACTGTAGCAGTTTCATGTGGAAAAGGAGACTTCTCTTTACTGATTATCAGATACATAAAATCCTTAGTGTGTTCTCAGGAAGCTCAACTATATGATTTAACCATTCTTGCACAATCCAAACACAACCAGTTAGGTTAAATAGTGTGTGTGTGGGGGGGGGGGGGGCGGTGGGGGGGGGGGGGGAGTGCTCTTTTAGTTCCATGAAATGTATTGTTTTACTTATTTCTGGCTTCTGTCTCAACATATGAATGGGTCCTTAAAATTGGAGCTGTAAGGCATGAGAAGTGATAGACACTACGTGGAATGTTTAATCCTAGAGCCTGGAACAAAACTAACTTCACTAACTTGGCAGTGTGATTATTAGGATTTAATGTTTATACAGGATAATTACATGGTGTTTGACTACATACTAGGAATGTCTATTTTCTGTACGTTTTAACATGTGTGACCTATCATCTGGTCACATATTCTTACACCTCTATTTAACGATGAACTATTGCTTCATGGACCTCATATACACGTGCACTATTTGAAGATTACATTTGGACCATTTGTAACAATTCCACTGAAGAAGACAGCTGCCAACGTTTCAGCCCTGATAATGGCTTTTGCCTGGAATTTACACAAAATGGCACAGTATATGCAAAAAATAAATATGCTGGCCTTTTTCATACACTTCATGTATTAATAAATCTATTTGCTTTTAATATAATTGAGTGTGCCATGTTTCCTCTGCATAGTTTTGTATAATCCCCCTCTGGATCAATGACAGGGTGATCCACTAATCTGCGCACCTCATCTCTTTGACGGTTTGGACATTTAAGTAATCACTGCTGTCAGTTCACCAACTCTATTCAGGTAAAAGCTTTTTGCACTCAGCAACATTGTCTCTGAAACCCCGCCTATGCGCACACTCACCCCTGTGCATTTTGATAGGAGAATTAAAATGTAACTGTTTAATGAAGATAATAAAAGTAATGTAGGGTAAAAACAAGGAAAATGAAGAAAAGTTAAACAATGCTACATTTCTGGTTTGAGGATATTAATGAAGGAAGTGATCCAAGATTTATTAGAAAAAAGTATCTCAGATGCCCTTAGCCCTGCTCGTTTCTGTTTTGTTCTGAGTGAGGTATAGAGCATGTTGGGGATATATTGCCAGAGGAATACAATATAAATCAAAGGAGATGGTTTTATGTTTTGAGGCTCCAGTAAGACCTAAAAAACAAGTGATATATTCTGCACTGGTTAGAACGCCAGTAAAGGCCTTTTAAAAAGGTACAAGGAAATAATGTGAGTCAAAAAGTATGATGGTGACTTAATAAAAACAAGAGAGATCTAACATGTTGGCTAGCAGGGAAAGACACAGTGGAAGAAAATGATAATATTTGCTGTACAAAAACGAATATTTTTCACTTTTTTAAAAAAACTTTTTCTGGCATGTCACAAATTGTCCAAGGCTAATGTTGGGATTGCAAGAGAAATAAGTAATTTTGTCAAATCTAATGAATAGGAGAAAGGAAGGATGATTTTTTTTATTTTTTTACAGTGTGTAGCACGAAAGACTGGATGACTGTAGGTCTGCAAATACTGTTCACAAGCCTCACAGCAAGCATGTCCTTGGATGACACAAACCAAAAGCTCTTTTAAAACACAATTTTACAGAAATGACATAATGCAACTGGAAATGTTTCTCAAGGTGTGCTACAAAAATGACAAAAGAAAAATGGAAAAAGTTTGTAGAAAGTTAAGATGAGTAGGGCCAGGGTGTCTATAATGGCTGCTCCTTCACGAGGAAGAGAGTACTGCTAAGGAGGAAATACATCTGTGAAGTTATTCCATTTTTTTTACACATTACAAATATCATTACTAATGATTTTCTTTAAAAAATATTTGCATTTGTTATTATTTGCTAACATTGCGAAACGCGTCAAGCCCATACTTTATATTGCCTACTTTTGCACCCCTGAACACTGCTATTCTGTTCTTTGACATTTATATAAAATTCACTGCTTGTATTGTCCTTGAATACCATCCCCCCCCTTTTTTTTTTTTTTTGCTTTTTATTTGCACTTAATGCCTGAAACATGAGGACAGTTGTCCATTATAGATTATTTATTTTTAGCATTGTGGGGAAAAAAATTGTAGTGTAAATGTAGGCTTCATTGTAGAAAGTGATTCAATTTTCAGCCATAGAATTCAGCATTTGACATCTGTAATTGGAAAATCATTTAAATAACTATTAAGAGTTAATATTCAGGAACACATTGTGAATAACAGTACTATTAGTAGAAGTAAAAATTGTTTCACAAATAAATATAGATCAGTAGTAAAAAAAAAAGATAATAATTAAGTCTGTTGATCCAAAGAGATTTCTAATTGTAAAGAAGGTTTTATTAACCTTATATTGCAAACCTGTTGATTGGGGGATTGTCGATGAATAAACACAACCTGGATTTGTGAAAGGAGGAAATTGATGGACTTGACTATTTTTTCAACCTAAAAGAAGTTTTGCTGTCAATTTAGCTATCAAATAAAATAGATATGTTTACAGTAGGACTGGATCCTTTCTGGAAAAAAATCTGAAAAACTTAAAAACATTGTAGCTTAAAGGGCATTTTATTTGTAAAAGTGTTGCACCATATGAAAGATTGGACCAGAGCAGTAACAAGAGCAAGGCACACACAACTGAGGGGCTGCAGAGATGATAGCTGCATAACTAGACTGAGGCCCTCCCATGTAACAGAACTCCATGTTTATGTCCATTCTGTTCGGTTCTCTGGTAAGTTCTTGTTATTTATGGTTTTTTTTTAGTGCTGTGAAACTATATCAATAGGGGGCACAATTTACTCTCCTTGCTTCAGGCACAGACAGAGCTATCTACAGCTCTGGGTTAGATTATAATTAAGTGGCTGATTACTGGTCTTTTACAACTTCATTCATTCAATTATCCGAGGTTGATGGTTTCAAAAAGACTGACAGGTTAAGTGGAGGCACCATTTGGAGCTTGTCAGGGTTCTACACAGTCCTCCTGACACTTGCATTTAAAGGTGTCATTTCTGTGCTCCTATTCCTCCTTTTTCATCTAGTAGCCACCCTACCTTTGTTTTGCTTGTATTTCTTCTCCTGAGCTGACCATGTTAGCTGGTTCAACCCAGCATGTTAAATACCTGCAGTTTATAGCAAATGGGGCTTTTGCATTGAAGTTGCTTGCCTTACTTCTGAGATCAGCTTCACCTGTTTCTGATCCTTGCTTAATCTGAATTGCACTTCTGCCTTGTCCAAGAACTGTAAACCCTAATCTGCAGGGCTCAATCAGCTAGGGAAAGGTTTTCAGCATATCCTAAGACAAGCCTGCTTCATCATAATATACAGTTAAGTTGGGCTCTGTAGGGTTTCCTGCTTAGTTAGCCTCTCTATAGTTTCTTGCCCTTGCTCTGCCCTTCTCAGGCCTCACCCTTACCTAAGGCCTAACCCTTGTATTTCTCTCTACCCTACCTCTGTATTTGTCTATAATGCTGTTCCTGGCTAAAGTCGCCTTTTGTCTATGCTACAGTCCTTATTACAATACGTATTTCTTTCTGTTTCAATATCTGTTCTCAGCCCTGCACAATGAACAACAGGCAACAAGACTCCTCATTTATCCCTGCCCTGAAACTCCTTCCTGATCTGGTAAAGGCCTTGACAGAGCTTTTGGGGAGAAGAGAATTACAACTTTTAAGATGCCTAAATAGGACAGGGGGAGAAAATAACCATAGTTTAATACAGACTCCTTTTTCTAGTGAAGTACAATTTTTGGTAGATTATTTTTTAAAATGTAAGTTATATACATGTATATGTGAACCCCCCGGGATTTATTCAGGAGATCCTTTGTATGAAATACCTCTTATAGAAGTTTTGTTCTGTCTAGCAGTTTTGTGGAAGCCTGAGAATTATGAGATAACACAACTAAGTGCTCGTGTTCCTACTTAAATAGTGTTCAGAAGGACATACACAAAGTATTTCATAAATGCATTATGAATGGAGCAAATACAATAGAAACAAACA
The DNA here is from genome assembly GCA_036172795.1 of Pelodytes ibericus. NCBI lineage: Eukaryota > Metazoa > Chordata > Amphibia > Anura > Pelodytidae > Pelodytes > Pelodytes ibericus. The sequence goes on from CM069867.1 coordinate 60,867,819, forward strand.
ACAACATAAAAATAGATTTGACAATATAATCAAAATATTTGTCAGAATGTATTACTACAGTATTTGTAAACTAACTGAAGACATTTCAAAGATGTGATATATCAATGACATTTATTGAATGTATATTAAATCTACACTAACCGATCAAAAGTTTGAGGTCAAAAACTGATGGTTGCTGATAACCGGCCATTTACGAGCTACAATGGCAATTTATAACATTATCATTACAACATTAACAATATCTACACTGTATTTTTAAGTGGCCCAGACTTTTTCATGGTAGTGTATGTTAAATGTTGCAAAATAGATTACATTCATTTTTTATCTATTTTTTTACATTCATAAAAAAAACTGCATCTCTTAGTATGTTTGCTCTTTTAAATGCTACTGACGTGTTTAGCTTTTACTGTATTTTGATATAATATATTATAAAATTGAGCAACATGTGATCCTGTGAGAGCCTCTTACAGTACTAAGAAAATATTGATACTAAGAAAAGAATAGTCCCGCTATTGCTAACTATCGATTGAATTAAAACATCCAATTTTGACAGATGATAAGAGCTGCTGGGACAAAATAGACTTGCCAGTTTGAAAAAGAACTGAACTCTTATTTAGTCCTTCACTGATTCTTATGACCACTTATAGTCCCATCCCTTTCTTCCTCAGGTGTACTTTCTGTTGCTTTGTACCTCTTCAGTAGAACAAACAGATGTAGAAGCAGCTAGCAGTCAGTTTCTGATCAGTAGTACTTGGTGACTCATTTCGGTGTAGAGGTAATGCCTATAATTAAAGATTGTTTCTTTGTCAGTAACGAGACTGAAGCAAAATATAACATATAAACCAGAACCAGTCAAAAGGTTTGTTTTGATATGAAAAAAAAAAAAAAAAAAATATTGTATGTATTCATTTTTCTCTAATCCTAGTATATCGATCCATGTCAAATGAATAATAAAACATTACATTATTAACAACCTATCCATTGCTTAACAATACATGTCCTGGCACTTTATCTAGTTTTGGATATTTTAGAGCAGGTTGCTTAGATCTAAATATTGTTTGTAGTGAGAATTTAGAGTATAAACAATAATGGAAAAATGATCTACACATCATATTAGCATATATGCATGCAAACACATGAATTAAGATACAATGTGTTTTACATGGGTCCTGTTGTGACTTAATATATAAATTACACATTTTTTATTGAAAGTGGTTCGTTTGGATATCAAGTTATAAGTGATTTCCAAACCAATGGCCCCATTAAAAGAATTCAAGAATAAGATGAAACCTGTTAAATAAACCCCACCCTTTGTGCTACAGTGAGAGTGGCACACAAAGTGTGCCCTGTGAAAGAACAAATACCTTTAAATAAAGACTAGCAATTATCCATACCCTCTAGGGGATGGGACTCTTCATCACGGCTGCTTCCGCGCAGCCGCTTCACCGCCGACTCTACACAGCAAGACTGATCGTCGCTGGAGATTTCATCGCGGGACATTTCATCGCTAAAGGTAAGTATTTTAGCTATTTTACTTTGGTTAGAATTAGGGTTTAGTGGGTTAGAATTAGGGTTTAGGGGGTAATTTTAGTATTAGGGCACGGGGGTTAGTATTAGGGTTTAGGGGGTTAATTTTAGTATTAGGGCTCGGGGGTTAGTATTAGGGGTCGGGGGTTAGTATTAGGGTTTAGGGGGTTAATTTTAGTATTAGGGTTGGGGGTTAGTATTAGGGTTCGGGGGTTAGTATTAGGGTTTAGGGGGTTAATTTTAGTATTAGGGCTCGGGGGTTAGTATTAGGGGTCGGGGGTTAATTTTTGTATTGGGGTTAATTTTAGTGTTAGTATTGGGGTTTAGTGTTTAGTGTTAGTATTGGGGTTTGGGAATCATTTATTAGGGGGGGTTATTTTCTTTTTACTTGTACATTTGTAAGAGCTGACAGTTCAGCGCTGAACTGTCAGCTCTTACATAGCCGCGGCCGCGATGAAACGGCCGCGTTATTCTTCATTGCTGACAGTTCAGCGTTCTAACTGCCGCGCTGAACTGTCACCGATGAAGCTGCGGCACGGAAGTGTCCTAGACCCTACCCTCTAATGTAATGATTTGGTCATTGTTCTTTTTACTGGCTTAAATAGGGTTATTCATTTAAACGTAACTTACCTGGTAAATGAACTGCAAAGATCAAGCTTTGGTAACTGTCAGTCAAACGGGAACAATACTTTATTGAGAAACACACAGCCTTATTTACACGCACATAATCAGACAAACCACAGGTAATTAGTAAACAATGGATAGGAACGAAACTGCAACTCCTCTGTAGGCTCACTAGACAGAACTGGCATATAACATAATTAGCTTAATATAACACAATAGAACACATGTCCTGCCCACAGCCATGACTAAATGTGGCCTTTCCTCTTCGATTTACTTCCGGGCTGCACCAGTAGAGCAGAAGCTTCCCAGAAAAGTGGTTAGGAGCGTGCCTGGAGTCAGGCGTCAGTCTTTTTATTTTTGTTATTTTAACAATGATGGGTGGTATAATCACAATTATACAGTATCAAAGTTACTGAGATCGGTCTGTGACCCAGATAAGCTACCGCTCCATAGTCTTCTGGCAAACACAGACAAAAATATTATAAAAAGTATGTGTCTACAAGTATACATATATATTATATTTACATATAGTACCAAATACAAAGAGATGTTGAGAGAGATAAACAATACTCTAAATAAGAGGGACTGATGTTTTTTTTTTAGGGGTATGTACATACAGGCTGCAGCTCAGGAGATTTTTATTGTGACAATAACATAGAGTAATTACTCAAATTGAAAATCAGCAGGACATCTCTGATGTAAGCCAGGAATGTGTGTGTCTTTTTAGGCTTTGTTTGCTGTGATAGCATAATGGCCCATCATTGCCATGGATGTTCTGACTTGCCATCCCAGCTCTAGCAATACACACATATCCATTAATAAGGAGGCTACCAGCAAATTCCGTCTGGCTCTGTCTGCCTGCTGAAATTTCCAATAAAACAATATTTTTGCTTATGCGGTAAATCATCAGGATTCTGCCTTCTCATATTAATATGTTTCAATACTGTCATTTTTTTATTTTTTTTCGTATGCAAGAAAGGTCAGCCCTTCAGAACCGTTTCATTAAAATAATGTCATTTCCTTCCAGAGTTAATATGGAATTATAGGACGACTTTCTTCCCTGGATAGCTTGCTTCCACCCGCATTCATTAAATCGCTAAGCCTCTATAATTCCATATCACACTGCAGTGTAAGAAAGAGGCTGGTGGGTATGTCACCTGCTAAACCCCCTATCAAGTCGTGTCAACAAAGTTGTGCAACCTCTATTGAAAATCCAATCTGCAAGATGCTGGATAGTTTTATTATTCGCCGAGTGTTGCCATTTTCTGCTCTCAGTTTTAAAGCCTCTGTCCTGAGCCCTTTCCACTTTTATAGTATATTGATGAGAACAGGGACCAGATTCTCTGCAGATAAACCAGAGTTCCGGAAACTGGTTTCCCCCACTGTTCACCCATGCCAGAGATTTGGAAAACTTAATGAAAAGTTAATAAGTCAAACCAATGTTTGAAACTGGACCCGATATCGTGAAGTCAGCAGCAGCAGTGATGGAGTGGAAAGACACAACATAACTATGGAGTAATAATGTAACAGGATATTAAAAGTGTCAGAGATGTAAGTAAATTAAGCATCCCTAGTGGAAGATAGTAATCAGTCATGTTAACACAAACAAGCGCTGAGATCTATAATATCCTTTGGGATATCATGAAGATGGCGATATGAAGACACACAGATACATTGACCTGCCAAAGGACTGGTATGTCAGCTGGTTTAAAGGATACCTCATATACCTTAAACAAAAATAAAGAGAATCATATAAGAGGAAACCTGCATCATTGGAATTTTCTTTTTTAGTCCCATTAAATTAACCTGGAAAATTTTTTTTTTCTTTTTTTGATTTTCTTTTTTTTTTTGTTTAATCAAGATATAGGGGGGCATGTATCAAAAAAATTCCCACTCTCCAAAGTGTCGGGAGTTTTACATAAAGACGCAATCGCCGTTTGTTATATATATTGGCGATTGCGCATGTTTGTACATCCAGACATTTCGCAGTGCGGGAGAGAGGGAGCTCCACCAAACAGTGCTTGGCAGAGGCAAGTCAGATGCATTCCATTATAAGTTGAGACAGCGCTATATATAAAAAATACAAGATGATAATATAGACTCCGGAGGAAAATGTATATAAAATATAAATAGATTAAAAGAAAACAAGAGCGATAAAAAAGTAGTGTGCATGTATAAATATATAGCAAAAAAACAGAAATCCAAGGCCACTAGATATGTATTAATAGGTGGTCACATGGATTTTATGCATGCATTTTAAAAGTACATAGATAACATACAGAAAAACATAAAAAGCCACAGATATGCAATGTAAAAACACACAAAGTATATAAAGATCCCTCATCCACTGGGTTTGTTCACCTGGCCAGGTTATTGAAAAATTTGGTACTACAAAGCTGTAAGTTCGTGCCCCTCCTGCCAACAGTGTGTATATATATGCACCAGTATATTGGTTAGTATTGTATTTTTATTATATTTTTTTGGAGTGAGGGTCTCTCTCTAGCGCTGTGCCTATGATTTTTCTTCAGATGCATTTCAGGGCGGATTTTTTTATACATAGTCCATGCACATGCGTAGATAGCTCAAACTCCAGAAATTTGTCGGTGGTCTGCTTTATAGATTGGCGCACACGCCTCTTGCAACAGTATTTTTGCGCAATCTGCGTATGTTCCTTGTTTATACATACACCCCTTAGTTTTCAGTGTTTTAGATTTAATAGTTACCCAGAGAGGGTAACCAAAACCCAGGATTTCTGTGGAAAAGTTTCTTATGATTATGAGCCACAAAGCCACTCCCCCAAAAAAGAAAAATGTCCCTCTTTGGACATTTGACATCATGGCAGGTATGCACACAGTTTTTTCATGTTGCACTGTAATGCAACATGTCCAGAGGGCACCAATCGATTAATAACCCAAGGGTATCCCAGACAAACAATTTTTTTTTAACTTGTTATTGTTAATTTTTTTTTAAATAAAAATGATCCAATTCTCTTATTTTACAATCAGCGAATATACTTCTTACTGAGGACTTGTGCTTTCAATCTAAGAGTAGATTAGAAATTATTTTAATCAAATGACTCATTTGCATAATAATCACACACGTGAAAGTGCTTGTAATGAATAACTACCATGGTTTTAATTCATTTTTCATATGAAGTGGATGACTATAATGAACAGGTGATTAAAAAAAACAATGCTTCAAAAATAAAATAAAAAAATAGATATTCCAAGTGGTCTCAGGAGGCTATTGTACGACAAAAACATTTTTTTAAATATTCCGTTTTATCGTTAAAGAACATTTTATGACATGTGCTGCTGAGCTTTACTTATCTGGGTTTAATGTTGGTCAATTTTGCTCCATTCTGGAAATTGACCCTTTCATTTGAAAAAATACAATGCATCTAATTGTGAAAGAAATGTGTTGGCGCAAATGGTATTTGGAATCTTTGTTAAATTCGGAAATATTTAGAGCTGCCAGCAATATATGAGTTTCCACTGCTGTAAAACATGTTAAATGTTGTATTATGGACTTATTTATGTGCCTGATTTTTTTTTTCACTAAGTAGAAATAGCTTCCTGTGGTTCATTCATTTATAAGTATTTTAGGGGAATTAACCATCGGTTGCCTCGTTAATTTAGCGGCAGCCAGCATTGTTTTTCCTGTCAAGATAATTTTAAATGACTGCAGAGGGTGACACATTTTTAATGGCAGCTGACTTTGGTTTGCATTGTTTCAGCAGAAATGTCTGACTTCCCCCGCTACTCTCTTTTCAGTTAAACCTCAGTGACCACATGGCGTACACAGCTCTGCTGTCTATCACTGTACAGGTTGGATATCTGTATCACTTCTGACCGGCACAATGGGAGCAAATTGGTCGCCTCTGGATCCCAGTGGGACTTTTTTATTTTTTTGTATGTGTTATACAGAATTATCTTGCGGAATTAAATGAATCATAGCATGTACTAGAAAGTAGAGAAGGGGATTTGCTTTGCTCAATAGGTATTCTTACATATTAAGCTAATGTGTGCAGGAGAGTAGGAAGAGGGGGATAATTAATTCCAAAAGTTGCTGGGCATATCTGTCTAAAACATAAAATAAAGCAGCATAATCTCTTTTGGAGTATAGGTGCAAAACCAAAAAAACGTCATTTTTGTTACTGTGGTTTCTGAGTCAAATTGAGAGGAGGCCCGCTCTGGTAGATTTAAAAAGGTGTAACATGTATTACAATGGCCAAGGTGCTCAGCGCACACTGACATGATTATATAGATTTCTGTCAAATTTGTATATCTGCCAACATCCCGGGATGAGGTGGGAGTGAAGATAGATTGATTTCCAGGTGCCAGGTGTCTGCCGTTCACTTGTGTATCTAGACTGTGTAATAGACATACGTAGATAAGACACAAAGCCAGGGCTGCTCTGTCCACAAGATTTTAAGTTGGGTTCCCGGTGGAATCGAACCAGCCCATAATCCACTCAGTGGTGTATCTTGGTTTTGTGCTGCACAAGGCAGACAAAATTCAGGCACCCTCCCACCCATGTTGCACACCCACAACATGCCCCATCACCCCATTACATGCCCCATCACCCACACTGCACACACATTAAATCCCCAAACACCCCCATTACATACCCCCACCACGTCCATTACATGCCCCCATCACCCCGATTAATTAGAAGGAGCTAAAGCTTGCTGAACGGTGGGGGAGGGAGTGAAAATGTTTGAAGTACCAGAAGTGTGCTTTAACACCCTCTGGCAAAGTGCCGGCCTCTGGAAAAAGTGCTGCCCTAGGCGAGTGCCTTGTTTGCCTTGTGGAAGATACACTACTGGATCCACCTGTGGTAGATGAAATGAGGACCATTCAATTTGGTAATCCCTGGTTGTTGGGCAAATGTAACATCAACAGGATGTACTTGAAAATGAGAGAGTATCTCAGTGTACCTTTCTTGGTTAAATATTTTTTTTTTTTTATTATAGAGGCAGTCGTGCAAGGATAGTCCCAAATTCAGGACTGTTGGTAACTATGGATTCAACATAGCATGCCTTGTAAATGCCCAAAGTGATGTAAGAACACAACAGTTATTTCCAAGATTAAGGCAAAACAAGTGTTAAAATGTCAAGCAAAGAAAACCTAAATCTTGTCTGTCTCGCTCATACCTCCCAACTTATGCACATGGCGGATCAGGGCACCGGAGGGAGGAGCTTGGGAGGTCCAGCGTCAGCGCTTTTGTGGTAGCGCTGTCATTTTAATTGTGCAGGGTCCATTCTCCAATATCTCAGACACATGAGAAACAATCGGGGACTGGGAGATTGTGGTCCTGATTCCCTCTGTTCCAACGAGATCTACCTCTGTCCGAAAAAAGTGGGATAGAGGTAGAACTCAGCCTTTAAAATCAAGGCACACAGTTAGTTAATCAGAATACTGGTCAAGAAATATTCCTTTGCTAGCCATGAAATACACGGAACTCCTGCACAACCATGAATTATGTGGCATTAACTTTTACAAATCTTAGCCCTTTCTTCTTTAACCAGACCCCATAACTTGTTTTTTGACGATACATATTTATTGGTTTTCAACTGAACAAAGAAATGGGGAGTATTTCCTACTCCTGCTTCTTTTATAAGTGCTTAAATGAGTAAGTGCACAAAAACGGCACCCCCTTTTCTATCACTATGGAATTAATGTCTCAGCCGCAGTGTAAAACTCTCCCTTAAGATTGCAAATGTGTTCTGAAAGGTACATTTCCAGAATTCTAAAATAATACATAAAGCGTGTATGCCAAGAATATATCACAAACATTTGCCTGTGAACAGGTTTTCAGAAGGTGGAACGTGCTCGGTAGGTGACTGCTTAAATGACTGTTTAAAGTTTTTTTTTCATTATGTATAATAATATTTGAATTGTTTACTTAAATGCAAATCATGATTGGATGAACATTTTCAATATCTGTACTCTGCGTCTAAATATATATATATGATTCAAGAGAAATGTTATTATTCTCATTATTGATGGTGATGTGGAGGCTAAGAAACCACTCAATATTTTAAAAAGACACTTTACCCTTTAAAATAGTAGAACTAACATAAAAAAAAGAACCATTCAGTGCAATAGCTAGTGATTAGTACCCTCAAGGTACCAAGAAATTAACTCACATGAGTGAGAGCCATCCAGTGCTCTAGTTAGTAAACTGTACTCTTTACACACTAATAATTGAACTCACATGAAAAGAGCTATGCAATACTCTAACTACTAATCAGTACTCTCTGAGTACCAAGAAATAAACTGGGGTGGGAGGACAATTGTCCTTTGCACCACTTTGTACTTTTAAATGTCAAGTCGGTAACACTTTAAATCTTCCTATCTAATATCTGTCATCAAATTTGTATTGCATGTCTATGTGTGTCTATCTCTGATGATATCAGGTGGTTTGAAGATGTGGTACCAAATAGTTTATGCTCCCTCACCCTGCCCAATAGTTGCCAGCCCTCCCCTGGTGCAGACTAGATTTGGGCGGTGCCATGTTTTTGTATCGTATTTGTCCTTTTGGACGAAAACAAAATGTGTTTTGTCCGAACCAAACTTCATCCATTGATGAATTTGTTTCAGATGAAATTTGTCTATTATTTTTGTTTCAGGAATTCCAATTTGTACAATTGGATTCTTTACAGTAAGGACAATAAAGTTATGGAACTCACTGCCAAGATGTGGTGCTATCAACTACAATAGATGCATTTTAAAATGGTCTGGATGGTTTTTTTTTTTTAGAAAAGCAGGACATACAGGGCTATTAATAATAGAATAAACATTAACAAAAGAGCTTCTTGATCCAAGGAGAAATCTGATTGCCCTTTGTAGCTGAGAAGGATTTTTTCCTCCTAGGAAGCAAAATTAAAAATTGCTTCCTCAGGAGTTTTTAACTTCTTTAGGATCAAAAACAAGAGGGATAGGTAGATGGGTTGAACTTGATGGATGTATTTTCAACCTAAATTACTGTGGAATACCCTTAACTTTGTGCCAAACTTCTTTGGAGTTTGGCTGCTGAAATTTTAGCCTCATTCCTCTCCGTATACTTCTTTTGGGAGGACCAAGGATTATTTCGGGAAGACTGAGGCAATTCCAGAAGTCCACCCATTGACTTCTATAGGGAAAAGGACTTCAACTTGTTTCAGCTGCCGAAATATCTGTCTTTAACTTATTTCAGGCCCATTGAAATGTCTGTCAAAATGTCTGTCTTCAGCTTATTTGAGGGTCATGTCTGTCTGCACAATTTTCACGTAGTTTGGAGGTCATGTCAATGGTCTCTGAGTAGCCCACATTTAAGAGCTACTTAGATCACCAAAGTGATCTGATTAGGTTCTAAACTCGAATGACTGAAAATACAATGTTATATGTTATTACAGTTGAAGTGACATTATATTTTTTTTTAATCAGAAGTCGTTTTATAAATGTTTGCTACAAAGTACATTTTTTTCAGTTCTGTTATCCATTTGCTGACCCTCCCCGACCCCTTCACTCTATCCAACAAGCTGTGTGATGTAAGGGGCTACAGGGTTATTTAAAATGTAGCCTGTAAGTCCTATAACCTGTTTTCTCTTCATTAAAGTCTGTGCAAAGTGTAAGCTTCTCTGTGATTGGATGGTTCGTTGATATGGGATGGGACGATAATGTCCCCTTACCTAGCCTCCTATTGATTGGATTAAGTGTTTTGTTTTACATTTATTTATGAAATGTTAAGTTGCAAATTCTCATTGTACAGGTAAACGTCGTTATAACGTGGCTTCTGTTAGAATGTGGTGCTCAGTTGGCACTAGGACTCACTTGCGCATTTAGTTATACCTCGGGACTCAAATCTCGATCCAGCTAGTATTTCACCTTGAAGTTGCCGAGCCCTGCTTTATAGTGAAGTGTAGCTGTAGTTAGCTACCAAGGAAAAAAGAATGTGTGTTGTGTTTGATTGACTTAGAACACCCAACAATTCTTACACGGTTCACATACTGCAGATTTGAAAGATGTGGTTTAATTTATATAGATCGATCATTGTTATTAGTTCCTAAAAAAAAAGGCCTCTAGGTAATTCATTTTTGAAAAATATTTGATTTTAAGATTATTATTTTTTTTATGCTGACATGAATGTACCTCAGTGTGGGGTTACAATTTGGCTGAACTAGGTGTGTGTGAACCCACACTGGTCCTACAGAGTAGTACTTATTCTTTGCAATTTATTGTGTTGTAATGTTTTCTAAGGGCTTGTTTATCTCATAGGGATTTTATAGATTACCCCAGGCATTTTTTTTTTCCTGTTGGTTAGGGTTAATATAATAAACCAGAGCAGATCAATTAAAAATATATTTATTTAGGTTATAATTTATATTAACCTAGTTTGTCTAGGGCTAGGAGGTGTAGAATGTATCAGAGGCATTGACTAGTGCTCAGCTTGCCTCTTGTCATTCATTACTAGCACCAATAGAAAAACAGACAAGGTCATGACACAAAAAATGCCATAAATCACCATGTACAGCTCCATTAACGTCCCAAACTCCCCCTTTATTATCCCAATAGCACGGTGGGAGCATCTAATAGAAAATCCATTTGAGCAACTTGTTTTTACTTCAACTCAAAGGAACAAGGCCCCTCGGAGAGAGTGACAATGGCAGCGGTCAAGCAGAGTAAGCAATGCTGCTGATTCATGTTTTAGCCTCTGTGGTACAAATATTGCTTCCCACTCCGCGGACTAAGTGGCACTTACTGAAAGTGAATTCTGTAATGGCAGAAACTGGGAACGCTGATGTAGGGAGGTGCTTGTCCTTTTGAGTACTGGGCGAGTTCTTTTTTAAATAGAGTTGTAGTTTTTTTTGGGTTTTTAATGGAAAATCAAATATTATGATAATTGTAACACTTTCTGACTCAGTGTTATTTGTTTCCTCTTCTTCCACTTTTTCACCCATGCTACATAACTAACAATCTTCCTAAAAAGCCCATTTTGTTATTGTTTAGTGGTCCCGTTAACTATGACCAAGGGTACAATGTCAGGAAGGGGCAGAAAAGGAGAGATCTGAACATTCTAAATCACATCTCTTGTCCCTCTCCACTCACAGAGCCCTAGGAAAAAAAGATCAACGTCTCTGAGCTTAGTCCTAAGTAACCCACCCCACCTGGCTATTTCTTCTTTTTTAAATGATATTTTGTAATTAATTAGTTTTTGTTTGTTTTTGCATTTCTGGAGGACTATTTTCATTTCTGGAGGATATTTTCATAATAGCTAAATTCCTCTTGAAATGAATCTGTATCATCCCATAGAATTCAATGAGGATGATAGAGGTACTTTTTGGTTCGGGGATGTTTGGTGGGTATTTGGTTTTGGTAGGTCTTAGCGTGTAATGACATTGTTGCACTATTTGGGGGCACTTCAGGGCATATTATGTAGATCGAAAACGATCTGTTCCCGTTGTGCCTTCAATAATTCCAGGCTTTGGAGCACCATTTCAGCCCCAAAGACTGTCTCATATTGAGAAGACTCTTCAAAGTCTATTCCTTTAATTGCCATAGTTACAGGAAATGACTTTGTTATGGCATTCGCAGCATTAAGTAATATTCCAAATTTCTTTAACGCAGAACTAAAAATGGAGCCATTTAATAACCGCGGGTGCCCAACAGAAAACATAATAAAAGGCATTTAAAATTGTCAAATTCTCCTTAAAGTAGCTGCGAGATTGTGCTGAGTTCCCCATTAAATGCAATCTTGTGTGGGAGAGAGAGAGGCACAGCAGTTTTATGCTCCAATCAATGCTCAGTAGAAATTAAATTTTGGAATGTAATAAACATAAGCATTCATTCGGAAGGAATGATCATTCCAATGTGTTAACAAAACTTCCAGAGTTTAAATCACGTGGTGTATTTATCCTGCTGAGATTTCCAAATTGGATCCCATTGGACGTATAATCCCTGCTCTGTGGAGTGTCCTTTATTTTGATGGGTGGGTGCTTTAAATGTTTGCCTCGCCTGTTGGATCCAGTCTTTGTCCTGTGTTCACCTGATGCCCCAGCTCAGTTGACATGGTCTATACTGTGAATGTACATAATAAAAAAATGGTCTATGGATTGAACTGCTGTAATTGGGTAATGCCAGCATGTGATGTCATCAACAGTAGACACCACAGATTCATTTAAAGCAAATCTGTCTCTTGTTCTTTGCATTATCTTTCAACTGTGCTAATAGAAAATATAGATATTTTGTATTCTCTATATTCTCAAAGTAAGATATGTTCAGTTGCAATTGTCCCTTAAATACAGTATAGGAACCAAGGTAGTATTTATGCACCAGTGATATTAGGAATCTTTCCTCAGCTACACTTACTGAGGCCACACAGATTTGCAACTGGGTTGATGTTCCTGGAGGGATAAACTAAATGGCAAATGATTTAGGTAAACTAAAAAAAATGGTCAGAGCTTTGGCAACCAAATCTTAATGTGGATAAGTGCTAGATAATGTACCTTGGACAATAAAAACCCAAGGACAGAATACAGAATATTTGATACAGTCCAAACCTCAACATCTGAGGGAAAGGGTTTAGGCAGACGCGTATGCTCCATGTGTGCAAGGTGTGCGCCACACAGACAGCACACAAACCCCGGAAATCTACAAAATACACCTGAGGGGCCGATGGCAGCTGCAAATTCGGCATCAGAGTGTCACGGTCGGCTGTGCCGATGAGGTCTGGAGTCGCGGTGCAGGGGTAGTGGGTGATTCAAGGCCCTGAGCAGGGTGAGCACTCTCCACCTGGGGTGGAGCCCCAGGCTTTGAATGCCCACATGCAGAGGCCTTGTTTGGTTTCCCACGAGTCATAGCCAGGCAGGGACAAAGCAGGGTCTAGGAACAAGCCGAGGTCAAAGGACTGTAGAAATCAGGGATGGTCAGAATCAAGCCGAGGTCAAGGGACTGGAGAAAACAGGGATGGTCAGGAACACGAAGAACAGGAATCAAAACACAAGCTAGCAGAAAATAATGTACCAGCTCTGATTGCTGGGAGGAAGGGGTTTAAATAGCTCCAGGGCTCATTATTACAAGGGTCTACACCTGGGCAGTAGGTAATCAAGAAAACAAAATCAGAGAGATAGCCACCACTGCTACATGAGGAAACAGAACCAGCAGGTGGAGTCTGGAACAGGAGCAGGGAACAGGAACCACAGCAGTCAGGGTTCGAATCCAGGTAAATCGTTACACAGAGTCATTTACTCTGTTGCCATATTGACAAACATGAAAAGTATATGAAAAGTTGTGTACTTTTCGTGCTGGTAGAATTGGCAACAGAGTAAGTGACTCTGATGTCGAATTTGCAGCTGCCATCGGCCCCTTTGATGAACTTTGTGTATTTACGGGGTATGTGTGCTGTCTGTTCAGAGCACACACAAACCCGTAAATAGACTAAATACATTGTGCCCCTGAGTGACAGGTGTACACCGGACTGGAAGCACACCTGTCCCTCAGGGGCATAATACATCCCTGGATTTAGGGGCAATTATTAAAAGTTAGCAGACAATTTAATAGAGCAGCAGGAAATGCTAGCAGAATGCTTGATTGTACAGGGAGAGGTATTAGGAGTAGAAAGAGGGAAGTGCTCATGTCATTGTACAGAGCACTGGTGAGACCAGCAGAAATGATAGAGGTTACTACGATGAATGAGTTTAAGAATGCATGGGATTGACATAAGGCTATCCTAGATATAGAATAAGGCCAGGGACTAATGAAAGTATTTCGTTTTTGTTCAAAAATTGGGCAGACTAGTTGGGATCAATGTTTCTTACAAGTCTTATTCTATGTTTCTATGTTATACTAACTGTGTCACTATATGTTACTGGGTAAACATATAGTCATGTAACAATTAAGAACATATGCTAGATTACAATCGCCACCGAACTTAAATTACCGATGTGTATTGATGTTTTTGTATATACAACATGCAATCGGTATCTAGAAGAGAGCAAAACAAGTTAGGAAATGTATTTTTAATTGTTTTTTTTTTAACCTGCTATAAATTCTTGATTAATTGTTAACCAATAACAAAGTCAGCAAGATTCAAGCAATTACCGATTATTAGCATTTATGGATATGAGAACCTGCTTTGATAGGCAATATATTTATTGATGTATTCCAGACATGTATTAATACTTATTTTTTCTTTATGATGATGAGTATCTGCTAACCATACATTATCCAAGTGATGTTTAACAATGTGATTTAGACAGATATGTGATGACATTCATGTTGATCTGGTGGACCATTATCTGATTTTGTGATGGACAAATTAATGATTTAATTAATTAATGATGGACCTTCACAAACAACGCATTGCAATGAAAGGGCCTCTGACCCCTAAATATTATTGCTAAAGGGAATGTAAAGAATACACAAAATGATCAATATATGGTGTACAGGAGTGCCGCATAATTTTTTGTTACTATATTATCCATTCTATGTGTGATCTTGATTTTGTTTTTTTTATTCCTGTACATTAACAGTATAGCCAATGTTCAGGTGATAATGTGCCTTTAAACATATCAGGGCCTGCACATTGCTCTCACCCAACCTGTTACCTAAAATCAACCTGTTGTTAGTTACTATTAGTGCCACTATTTAAAGTTCGCACATGCTTCTATTATACACGACTTCCTTTGTTTCTCCAAAAATGGTAATTACCAAGAGGGTAATTCTAATCATACCAATTGTACACGTACCCTTAAAGAGGTCAAAAATCCTGACAACCTGGCTGCTGATGCTTATTTCGGATATCCTGTTATTTAGGCAGGATGCAGATGGCTCTCATCATTATGACATTACTGGATATCATATTTTTTTTTATCTCTATCTTAATAAGAATAATCCTGCTCAGTTCTATGAAGCCAAATTTTTTTTTTTTTTTTTTTTACTTATAACTTTGTCATCCGAGGAGCTGGCATCTTGTAAAATAAAGATATTACACTGGCACCTAAATCTCTTCTTTAAGCAGCTATAATAAAATTCACTCTATTAATTTCTCTGAGAATCAGCTTGGGTTTGGAATGGCATCTTAGCCTTTATTAAGTGCACGTGCATAATCAGTAGGCTTCAAACACAGTGATGGAGATGATTAAATCTCTTGTTCTGTGCTGAATAGAACCAGCAAAAATGGAAAGCTTAAAAAAAATAACTAAAAAGTACAAATCTGCAAATTTATGCTTAGAAAGTGCTTAGAATATCCCCCCCCCCCCCAACCTTGTTGATGGAAATTATGTGAAAGAGCCACTGTTAAATAACCTTTTGTAGATTAAATGTGTATAGATGGGAGTGTGGACATCAATAACAATAACTTGAGGACCTTATCTTAATTCATATGTAGACCAGTGCTTCTCAAACCTACCCTCAAGAACCCCCACTGGTCTAGGATTTGGGTATTACCCAGTTATGCTTAACTAAGAATATGTTTAAACACTGGGTATGGTTCCCTAACGGTTAGGGAACCATACCGGTGTTATGGATATTCCTATTTAAACACAACTAATCCTTAAATCCTGGACTGTTGAGTACAGGTTTGAGAAGGACTGGCCTAAACCTTCTCTTAATTCACCTCAACAGTAAAATAACTGAATGGGAATACTGAGACCAGTATGGAACAAGAAAGTCATAGTAAATATCCAGGGCATAATTCGAATCCACCGGTGCCAGAGTGTTTAAATTGTCCTGGGACCCCCATGCACCACCACATAATGAGTATCCAAGAAATACAACTGGTGCTATATAATTCTACTTGCTACAGGTACATGTATGTGAAATCGTTCCACAGTGTAATGAATGCCCCAGTGTGAGGCTGGTTTGTGCTGCTTTTACTTCTTACTATGTTTTTAAAATTGTTTTTTTTTTTTTGTCTCAAAGCATAAAACATATCCATGGCCCAGCAGGAGCACCACTTATCTAATTATGGAATTAAATGTGGTCATTGTGATTGCTGTTTTATTGGGGGGGAATAAGGTTTATATAAATGATCTACAATTAAACACGTTCTAATAGGAGATTGTAATGAAGATCTTGAAATAATAAGTAACCTAGGTGTTGTATATCAACAAGTCCTTAGACCACAAGGAACAGACTCCATGAAAGAAGGCTCTACTTTTGATCATTAGTGGCCTACATATATTATGCAGTAAACGAATGTGACGCAAACTTCTTAACGCGTTTTGCATGGTTATTCATGATTACGCATTGATTGCAGTGTGAAATGCATTGAGGCGTTTGCTATCCCTTCCTCACTAATGTATGATTTGCGGAATATAAATATACTTCATATGATATGCTCAGTTCTGTTACATGGCACAGGGAAATAAAATACATATTTGTGAACTTTATCAAATTACAGAAAACCACTGGATATTGTAAATATTTTATGGGAATCTGAAATCACAATTTTGATTTATTGTTAAACTAATTCTACCCAGGATAGAAGACATTACGAAATCAGACACAGGTTACTTCATAGGATGTAGAGCACATGCACTTCACACCAAATGAGGTAGCACAAAAAAGTAAGATGGATAGAGAGAGAGACAAACACACTGCTTTTGTAAATTAAACAGATGATAATGTACAATATAAAAAAATAAGAAATGTCAGATAATACTGAAAAACACAGACACCACATAGGTAAAGAAAGAGCGACAGACAGAGAGCCAGAAAGACATGTAGATAAATTGATATATAAATATAGACAGGCAGACATATAGATAAATTGATATATAAATATAGACAGACAGACATGTAGATAAATTGATACAGAGATATAGCCAGAAAGACATGTAGATAAATTGATACATAGATATAGACAGGCAGACTTGTAGATAAATTGATACAGAGATATAGCCAGAAGGACATGTAGATAAATTGATATATAGATATAGACAGAAAGACATGTAGATAAATTGATACAGAGATATAGACAGACAGACATGTAGATAAATTGATACAGAGATATAGCCAGAGAGACATGTAGATAAATTGATACAGAGATATAGACAGGCAGACTTGTAGATAAATTGATACAGAGATATAGACAGACAGACATATAGATACATTGATACATAAATATAGACAGACAGACATATAGATAAATTGATATATAGATATAGACAGAAAAACATGTAGATCAATTGATACATAGATATAGACAGACATACATGTAGATACATTGTTACAGAGAAATAAACAGACAGACATGTAAATACATTGATATATTTAGACATACTGACATGTATCTATATAACTATATATATATATATATATATATATATATATATATACAAAACTATAACTATATATATATATTCATGCTATATGTATCACAGATATTTGCTTGGCTGTAAACCTATACCAATGAGTCTTGTATATTTAGGACAATCAATCTCAATCCATCGGAATCCTCAGTGCATTAAATATTCAGTTATATTACACACAGAAATGGTTCAACACATGAGTGAGTCCTCTGTATATTGATTTGTGCTTAATCTTTTTACTGCCTGTAATGTGGGCAAAACTTGGAAATGGACCATGTTTTATCCAGCGGGAGGCACCAAACACTCCTTGATGCTGTGACAAAGGCCGGAGCATCACCATCCCATCTGCTGGCACAATACTAAGTCACATTACTTCTGTTATATGGTCTATGCAGTCTCCTGACCAGCTTGTCTCCTCATTAATACACTGCCCTTACAAAGTGCGCGGCACGCTCTGCCTAATGTGCATAAAGATAAATATATTCAGGGCGCACATCAATATTTCTGTGAAATAATGAACCAACGTTCCTGAAGGATTGCGATACGAATGAAATCTGTCTCAACTGCTGGCAAATGAACTGATTAGTTTATACTTAATTAATGCTTTGGCATAAAACAATTTAAGCAAGTGTCCTTGTAATGCTGAGAGACACTCCATGTACCATTGTGAGGATACACTGGTTGTGATTGTCAGACACATTATACTTAGCGAAAGATTGTTTTAAGATGTTCATACTGCCATTCTACAGCGTACTCGAAAGTTGGAGTAAATTTGGTAGGACCAGTGTTGATTTTGGCACTTTAAAATGCTGAAAAATCAATCAATCAAAGAAACAACCAATATGTTACAATATAACACATAAGAAATATCAATGGGATGTTCAGTAACATTGAAAATCATCTTTAAATCTTGGTTTCTTTCAAATACCGCCATTTCTCCTAACGACATCCCGCACACACGAGGCATTCAGTTAATACGTTTCAGGAGGAAATCACCCAACGTGTGTTCTCACGAAGACCTTGAATGGACTTGTACTTCACACGGGGATCCCCTCACATTCTGGAACTCAAGTCAGTTACGATCAAAAATATACAGTATGTACGTAAAGTTGTCGTGTGGGGATATGGAAGGGTCTAGTCAGGGAATTGGGATGGGAATTTCAACCTTTCAAAATTTGCCAATGCAGCTGAATGGGAGAATTCACTCTTCTGATGGTCACATCTTCCTTCACCTGAATCACTCCATGATCGTCTTTCACCTTAATCACTGCATCACTGCCCCTAGCTAGCTCCCAAAGGATTAGAAAAGATACAAGCCCCTCCCAGATTCCCACATTCCAGTCTGCAAGCCTGAAACTGGTTACTATGGGGAAAAAAACACACAAATTATTTGTTTGACCTTAAACCTTCCAATATTGAAAACTGCTGTTAAAAAAAGGGAATACCTGCTAAATGATGGACATAAAAGGTGAATTGTGATGGTGGTAAAAGCACAAATATCATTTTAATAACAGCTGCTTGGAGAATTTTTCCAACTCAACAACATTGGCTAAAAGTTTGAAATTCCCATCTTAATTCTCCGAAATGTTCTCTTTTTTTTATGTAGACCAGTGATTTTCAACCTGTTTTATTTCAAGGCACAGTGAGCCAGGCACTGAAATGGTCAAGGCATACCATCAACATTTACATTTCAAAACTATACATATGAGTGCACTCATAGGACTTACCTCAGCACCTAGGAGTTACCTCAGACTGCACTGATAGGACTTGCCCCAGCACTTAGATTGCACTCACTGGACTTGCCACAGCAGCACAGGACTTACCCCAGCAGTTGGATTGCACTCACAGGACTTGATCCAACACCCAGGATGTATCCCATCACTAAGATTGCCCTCACAGGATTTGCCCCTGCACCCATGATTTACCGCATTACTTAGACTATATTCACAGGACTTGCACCAGCACTTAGATTGCACTCACTGGAATTGCCCCAGCACCCAGGACTTACCCCAGCAATTGGATTGCACCCACAGTACTTGCCCCAACAGCCAGAACTTATCCCAGCCTTCACAGGACCCCAGCACAAAATATGGACTTTGAGTGGCCACTGGATGGAAAAGTTGTTTGGATATGACTTTATGTTCTATCCAGCATCTGCATCTAATGGCAGCCGAATACTTAGAGTGGCAGCAGCCCCAGGGCAGGTGGCAAAGAAAGCCCTGGGTGACGGCACACCTACACATGTGCTGAGGCACACCGGTTGAAAAACGTTGGATTAGACCCTATAATTTGAATAAATAAGTTTTATAGTGGCTTTGAAGATTGAATTTTGCAGCTCACATGACTTTTGCTGATCAACAGTATACAAACTTTAACACTGCACAGTATGTGGTTGGTACAGTGAGTACTCATGAAACTATACTGTATGCTGTCCATGGCATGGTCTTTACAATATCCAAGGTCCTAAAATGCAACTTAGGTTGCCAAGATCAATTTAAATGGCAAATTGTATCTAAAAATGGTGTCGCTTGCAAACGCCCCAAACAAATGACAAAACCTTAAACAGAGATGTAACCCCTTCATGCCCCCCCCCCCAAAAAAAAAGGGATGGAGTAAGTGATACAATCTCCAAAGAAAGATGGAGTAACTGCCATGAACCCAAAATAGTTGATGTCCAGCTGGAGGCCCTTATGGATTTTGTGCAGGTCTCTACAGAGGTCTGCGCCAGATTAGGTGCCCTTCTCTTATTTCTGCCAAGCAAGGAAGATGATTTTTTAAACATTTATTTTCCTCCCCCTGAAAAATGCCTGTGGTTGTATCTTCCTTTATGAATTAATTCATTATAAACCCCTTTTTTGGTTTTTTTTTGTTTACGTTAGTTTTAATTTCATTTTACATATTGTGCAACCGATTACACTGATTGTGCCTAATTTGGAACATTGCTCTGTACAAACCATCCGCCCGCAGGAAGATCTAATCCTCTGTTTTATGTTCTTGCCAAATGTAGTACTAGCTAGAAGTGTCCCCTGCTACACGATAGTCTCTAAATTCCCATTCGATTCCTTAAATAGTGTGTCATTCAAATAATGGGCAAATACACGTTACACTTAAATAATCCTGAACAGGGTACATATTTGTTCTGGATTGATCTGGAGTCTACTCTTCCCATGGATGGGTTTAGGAAAGTGAAGCAGTGAATGGGTTAAGAAAAGAGACACAAAAGCAGAGCACATCTGGCCGAATCTGAGCCACCTCATCAAGGAGCAGTTTGGATGCCAAGACACGTTCGCCAGGAGCATCCAACAGAAAAAAAAAGACCATTGAGTTGTGTGTGGACTGTGCTGTGTGTTACTCGGCCAGCTTTGCATTGAGAGCACTAAGAATTAAATAGCTTCAGCTCCCTGCACTGTTTACAGTGATAGTGTGGGACACAAGCCTAGACATATTAAGAAATGCACTAGAGATTATTATTCTTATAAATGGACTTCTATGGCACATTTTAGGAAATTTGTTTCTAGAGTCCGATAAGGAAACCCAATCAGCGCTGAAAATGTTAACAGGATACCAGAGTCAACAACAGTTCTGCGTTAAATTAGACATTTTTGGGATCTTGATCCTGTCACATATTGGGCTGCACTAGCATGACTGTCATCTAGACTTACACAGTCTTGGTGCAAAAGAAGGAATCTTCAGGCACCAGGTACCGGAACATCACGTAATACTGCAGACATTAGGTTCCGCCCCTCCACGTCCTGTGAGCCAGTCCCCAGGAGCCAGCCCCAAAATGTTAGCAGGTTTGGATTAGATCACCTGTAAAGTATGTGCAATGTGACTTCCAGGAAAAGCTAGGATTTTTGAAGCTTTGACAATGCATTTTTTAAACTCTTCTAGCAGTTGAAGCTCACTCTGCACAATGTATAGTCAGTGAATAGACCTCACAATGTACAGAAACTGACTACAGACTTTTAATTCCTGAATTTGATACTTGAATAGACCCTTCTGAGAAAGTTTAGGGGAAAGTAAGGGGATACAACTCAATCCAAGATGTCCACCTATTTACTGAAATATATCTTGATACGACAGTTAAGTCTGATTATGTGTTGTCATAATGACAATAATATTAATCTTCATTACCTGTCACTGATTTATGTATATAATTGTTCACTTGGAAATCAAACAATAAACAACCTTGAATTGCTCAATTTCCAAAAGATAAACTATTTGACTAATAAAAAAAAGCCAGGGAATAGTGATTAAATAAACCATTAGATACAACAATATACTTTTTTACAAAATGCCTAAGTTTTTATAGCATGCTGGATTTACATGTCCGATACAAGACACGAAAATCAGGAGCATGAAGTGTAACAGGGTCACCATCAGATATTGTGAGGCCTTTTACAGGCCAACCTCCCCACTCCGTTTCTACTTTTGTTATTGTCTCCACATCCCACCCTTGCACACCAGGACATGCCCCTGCACCCACATTGCACACCCAGGACATAACCTAGCCACCACCCACAGGACATGTCCCAGCACATGCCCATCACCCATATTGCACGCCCAGGACATGCCCCATCACCAATGCCCCATATCCCAGCACCTGGGCAGCGCACATACACCAGGCCGCCTCCTGCTTGCCACAGAGAGGCTGGTGAGGGGAGATATGTTGATCTCCCAGTCAGCGCCACTGCGTCCGTAAGCTTTTTTTTTTTTTTTAAACCCTGTGACAGATGCATCTCATTTCACCCACTGATGGTGGCCCTGATAACTAATGTACATTTCTTTGTATGCTATAGAATGTCTGGAAAAGATGAATGTGCTGTTAAGCATGGGTGGGATAGGCACAAGGCTATCCTAGATATAAGATAGGGAACTGGGGACTAATACAATTATTTAGAAAATTGGGCAGACTAGATGGACCGAATGGTTCTTATCTGCCGACACATTCTATGTTGAAAATAATAGCGGAAGCTTTGTGCGTGTACGGTGGCGATGTCTGATTTGCACACATGTGCAGTGTATTCTTATGTGTTTCTGTAGAAAAGCATTGAGACACTCAGTACAGACTTCCCAACGTTAAATCGCGATGGGGTGTGGTCATCTTGACATACCTATGTAAAAAGATGGGTGACTATGCTAATAGGGATTGTACCAACACCTCAAAATGCTCTCCACCATTTATCTTCTTCTTTTTCTGTGGTGGGAGAAAGAACGTGGAATAGGGGTTAAATATTGGGACTATCTAGCAGGATATCGGACTTTCGGGGAGAATGCCAATTCCAGTGCCCGTATTTTAAAATTAAATATTAGGAAAGCTTAAAAAAATAGAGTTGGCGGTTTTCTGTAAGTATCTCATATTTGTCCAAAAGCAAATGAGAAAATACAGAGATCCAGAGAAAATACAGAAATATTAATCGCTGGATCTAAATTAAAAAAAAAAAAAAAAAGCTCCAGATACTGTACATGCTTTTCTCAGCAAATATTTACTGAGCTAATCACAGCTACAAATATACTGTTATGGTTTACAGCCATTTTATTGTCGGCTACGTCTCCAACCAGAAGCATGTTTTATTAATGCAGTTTCCATACTGCATTAAATTGTTGAATGTTTAATTTTACCATTAAAAATGCAGTGTTCAGGATTATCTAATGATTTCAAAATGATATACAGCCACACACACATAAACAGTTTCCCATAAAATGGCGTTCTGTAATTACCTGCTTAAATCTGGGTCATTGCAAACACCAAACTATAAATTGGGAGCTTTATGTGGCAATTAGCGGAAAAGTTATCCCAGGTTGACCTGTTGCCATAGAAAGACTAACGGACATTACTTTTTAATATTTTTCTCCCTGGCGGCTGAGGATTTTTTTTGCAAACCGATCACAGAAATTCCTAAAAGAGTTCAAATTCACATTCTTTTGTAGAGAATCATAGAAAAATGCACTCATTCTGCAAAACACAACAACTTTCTGGAGACTCGTGCCCAAAAAACTGTTAAGTACATTCAAAGTACTTTGAAATGCATGTTTTACATTTTGCATTGCTTAAAATATGAAAATCTTACACCTAGATGAATTTGTAAAAGTTTGCCAGAAACCAGGATGGCCCACACCTGCTGAGTAAAAGTAATTTCCTCTTATATATATTTTTTTTTTGCTGCATGAACCAGTCAGAATAATGCCATCAAAATTAATGTAATTTCCTGTCCTTCTAGTGATGTCATCAGACAATGTGTTGCACTGTTAAGATTTACTGTGTACAAGAGCAAGTATATTACATTCCACACAATGTATTGCAGCAGCACAGGAAGTGTCTAAATGAAACCAAATGTTATATGCTCAGTGTCTATATAATCAGTGCTGCCACACCTGTAATAAACATGCAGAGCAATCAAACAAAATTGATTTATGCAGAATGCCTGCATCAAATCACACTGGGAAAAAAAAAAGCCAGTGCACTATACAAGCAGTGGTCTTCAACATGCACCAAAGTGAGTTTGGGGACTAGACTTTCCTTGTAAATGTGATGGGAACGAGGCCATATGTAATTAATTTCCCTCCCTTGATTTTCAGAGCTATGTGTTTTGCTAGAGTATTATCTTACAATATCATTTATACTTTATGTGTCGGTAAACTGTATTACTCTTGCATCGTGACAAAAATCCTTGACCTGAGTTGTAGCAGAATACATTTTTCTGTCTCCCTTCAACAAGAGGTAATAATATCACAAAATCCTGTATTCCTTGTGAGGCAAACACAGCTGTCAGATATATTTAAATATGGCAGTTTTTTTTTTTCTGATCCCTTATAATTTAACATAAATGACACAAAAACATATGTTTGAAATATAGCAAAATGTAAAACAAGTGAAATTTAGGGGCTTTGGATTTTTAATTTTGTGCATACATGGATATTTTGGAGAAGAGAAGATTTACAGCGGCAAAGATAATTCTTCTCTTGAAAGAAATAAATAAGGGAAAAAATATTAATGCATGAAAAAAAATAAAAAAGGAATTGCAAACCAAGCTGTACATAAACTATATATAAACATGATAACATATATTTCTTTGTCATGCACCGAACTGATTTTTTGGAAGTGGTGGACAATTTTATACCACCATTCTGGTAAAAGTAGATGCTCATGAAACATATTAGATTATTTTACGATCTATTCATTTGTGGGAATATTTTTATGTTTTCATTTATGTTCTTAATGACATCTGGACAACCCACTCGAAAAACCACCCAGATAGTCCTGTATAGGCCAGAGGTCAGTCTCGTAGAGTCCCGCCACATTGTGTGAAATCATATGGCCACACCCATATAACTAAGTTCTGGAATTGTATTAACTTATAATTACAATCTTACTGCACCGAGTTCCTGAACTGAATTATGAATAGACCGTATGGGAAAACGGGTGCTCGTCTGAAAAAAAAAACTTACAATTACAATAATGAGTAACTCACAAGTACCTTTTTGTGTCTTTTAAGAGGATACTCCGTTAGTGTATTAGAATTAACTTGATCAATCGACTTGCTGTGCAAATTTATTCATGCCTACAGCAGCCTTCAACTCATTTTTTTCACCGTTTTCAGATCAATAAAATGAATTACCCATTAAATTGGGTAGTAATGCCATCTATAATCGGATGGTCACTTTGTTGTGTTTGAGTAGGTGTGTTAATGCGCTTGACGACCAGTTGGAGAGAAAAGTACCAAAAACAACACTGACTACACCTTTTATCAATGTAAGTAATGCCAAGAACTAAATATTTGAAGGCGGCATATAAAATGTACCTACATCATTTAGTTCTTTGGGGCTTTGTTTTAACCATAAATCCAATGTTAATTACAGCAACAGACAAGAAATCTGGACATCGTAGACACCCACACATTTCCATTAACTATTTTTTTTTTTTATCTGATTGACTTGTTGGGTTCCATGAGCTGGATATTCTTTATGTTCTAAGCTTTCAGCACCAACTACTGTTATCTAAGTTCTATATAATATACATGGCTTGTGTGACAATTTTACCTGTCCTAACATCCTTGGCTATGTTGTTTGTGATAATGGGAAAAAATTACTTGCAAATGAGTGATCTTTGTCTACCCAAAAACACCTCTGCCCCATATTATTTATAATAGTCTGTACTGAACCCAGACATCTGTTTGACGGATAATTTGGTTTGAAACCATGGTTGATTGCTAGGTTTTATGGCCGTCTGAGGGGCTGTAATGTTCGGAATGTCTTCTATGTTTTCTTCCAAGTAATGTGCCCTAGAGTGTAATGTTTATGGCAAAGGATGTTTAAAGGTGCTTTAAATTAGTCAGATAAAGATTGGTCAATGCTATATTTGTATATAAACTTGTTAGTAGCAAGAGGGCCCTCTAATTTGTAAGCCCCTAAATGTCCTGTTATATACCTGATAGTCCAAGTTCTGAACTGCAATCCCGCAGTAGGGAGAAAACATCTCACTGCACGTTTTAGCATCAAGGATCACTTCCTTCCATGACACACGAGCGCCCTTGGCTCACTATCTGCTGGAAAATATGTCACGTCAGGACGCTGACTTCAAGTGGCTACATTCAAAAGGAATAACTCTCCTCATTATCAGAAGCCTCCCGCTACTCTAGCTCAAATCCGTCAGTCCCCGCCACATATTTATTGTATAACAATTTTTTCAACTTAAAGGGACACTGCCACTCACATAAGATGTCACTAGATGACCTGTGCATTTAAAACAAACATATATGTATATATATATATATATATATATATATATATATATCTATATATATATATATATATATATATTTCCTGGCCATGGCCATGGCAGTCCTGGGCATTGCCCTAGAGTAGAGCTGCCATGGCCCATTACCGGGAAAGGAAAATATCGGTAAGTATGAAACAATTTTCCATTATATATATATATATATATATATATATATATATATATATATCATATACCACTGTTTTTGTCTCTATGTTTGAATTAGTTGCATATAAAAGTAAAAATAAAATTAGGTGTCTCTCTCCAACATCCATTTTGATAATTTTACCCATGATGCAACATTCTCCAAAATCTTCCAGCAAGTCTCACCTTACAACTGTGTAAAGAATCACTTGTGGGCAGGATTAGGTGGCTGTGTACACAAAGAGAGGAGATTGGCCTTGTGATGTAATAGGTACATTACCCTCCTATTCAATGCAAGTCTTTTGTCAGAATTCTGACTTATAGACTGCATTCTGTGTCCCCAGTGCTGTAAAGTCACTGGGGAATGGCCCCCAAAAACACAATATTACACAAAATGGCAGCGTCCAGTCACACTTGTTTAGTGAAATATTCCATAAAATAAACTCACGTAACAAAAGCAAAAGACATATCTGAAATCAACAATGCAACATCAAAAAAAAAACTCTTTATATTTTTTGGTGGGAGTGTGCCTTTAAGAAAGCTCTATCTTCAGCCTTCACATTTATATCTAGCTGGCTGGCTACAAGCTAGGTATTTACAAATGGAGGAACCGTTCTATTTCTAATTTGTTGAAGTAAATCTGTCTAAGGAACCATAAGAGGAGGGGGCTTTTGTGGGAAAAATTTGGGTTGCAATAAGCAGATATGACATATGTTTATATATTTTTATACCGTCCCCCTGTTCAGAAGCTGCAACACACAGTTTGTTTTTCATTTCTGTGTATATGTTTTTCTTTTTTGAGTATTATGTGGCACCTTTATGTTGTTCCTGAGTTTTGACAATAGGCAAGAATTT
The DNA here is from genome assembly GCA_036172795.1 of Pelodytes ibericus. NCBI lineage: Eukaryota > Metazoa > Chordata > Amphibia > Anura > Pelodytidae > Pelodytes > Pelodytes ibericus. Next base: position 60,895,040 of record CM069867.1, read on the forward strand.
TATATTTAATGAGATTCATGTAACTTATCAGATCAACTCAGGTCAGCGGTTTATTGCTCACGCAGGTGGTGGGTGTCAGTTGTTACATGTTGTTTTGCACATTTTTGTTGTTCTGGTTTTCTGCAAATATGTATATCAAGAAACAGCTATTACTATCTGTCAGAATTCCGGATAATTGCTGGTATTCTTAGTGGGGGTGGACACACTGACATTGTAGTGAGATACTCTTTCTCTGAACTCACTATTGTTGTGCCATTTTTGCTAAAACATGTGAATACGGGGGTGTGGCATACCACCGGATGGGCATGGTCGCATGCCAGGGCAGATCCGACACGGAGAAGTCCAATATCATCCCTAAAATGGTGAAACCCACTTCAAATCACATCAAAACCAAGTTGATACTCACCTCGATACTTAACACTTCACACACTTAGTTACCCTTTATATAGAGGCATGGTTTCCTCCACGTGTTATATAGAGGGGAAAACAAAGTGGAAATACAAAATAGTGAAGTATGTCATATACAAATAAAGTTGTGATGGTCAAAACAAAGTCAGACCACTCACATTTCCCTTAGCGCTATGCACAGTAAAAAAGGCATCCAGGGGCCTGTATAGGGGTATAGCAAATGGCACTTTCCCTCAATAGATATTCACTCCAATGCAATATGAAAGAAAGGCAAGGGGAAGGGGACCAGGCTTCAGTAAAAGACGTTTTAATAAAGTATAAAATCAAAAAGCAGAGATCTTACATTAAAAACAGTAGATTTCAAATGCAGGTAAAAGTCTCTTTAAAGTGCTCCGTGTCTTGTAGCAGCCAGGTCTCCTCACAACGCGTTTCACCTACTAGAGGCTTTTTCAAGTGTCCCCCTTGCTTCTCTCTTGATTTCTTATATATCCTGCTGTTGCGTGATGACATCACCAAGGACCACCCCTGCATCGCGTGTCACTCCCTGTGACGTCATCAGTACTTACGGTATCTATGATCTTTGCCCGCGGTGATGTTTCTAATGGCTTAACATGCCCTCAGTGGATATCCTTCCTCTTAGAAACTGTCATGGGGAATCTCCTCCTTCAATCTTCCTTCCAAACTGACTTATATGCAACTCCTTCTCTCCGCTTTACACATAACCGCTGCTAGGCCGGATTAGCTCAAGCATTCAGTGTTTGTGCACATCCATGTCAGAGTTTCAGATGGGTCTTATTCAGAGGTCTTATTCAGATGGTACATGGGACCCACTTAACTAACGTCTATTTACCCTTCCTGTTTCCTACCTGTGCTGAAGATGTCTCACTACTCAAGGCTCATTGAGCCACATATGGAGGAACTGTTAGAAATTGACTTCATTTTGGAAAGACACCTTTGCCCTCATCAATCTAAGCACCGCTATTCTACCCTCTCTCCAGATGACCCTGCTTGACATGCTCCCAACTGGCTTCAAGGGTCCAACCAGAAAGCTAACAATGCCCATACTGGCGCTGCTGAAAGACTCATAGCACGTAATTGGATATCAGCTGCTCCCCCTACAATGTCACAGTTGAAGGACGTAATCACTTTCGTCAAAAGTATGGAGACCAATACCACTACCACTCCTCAACAAATAAAAGATAACTCACAAATCTGGGAATACTGGTTCCTCTATACTGTCCCCTATCTGAACGGAAACCCACCATAGTCCTGTCCTGGAAACACCTCCTGACCTCCCCTCTGCCCCTCTGGGTGTCCCCAGCCAAGCTCTGCTACAATTGATTGTTTACCAACTGATTTTCTTTACCCAGCTCTTAGATTCTGTTTGCTACCATTGACATGCATAATAACCAGGTTTTGACCTTATTTACCGGGATACCACAGTTGTAAAACCCCTTAGGCATATTTGTTTGTATATTATCATTCTCATTTACTTCCACCTCTCTGTCCCTCTAAACCTCTCCCCCCCATCCTACCACCCTTCCTTCCGAACACATACTGAAACTGCTCATCTTACTTTGTTTTGCAATTCTGAACGGAACATACAGCATTTCATGTGAGGACTAGAATATATACCCATTACAGGTGTACAACCCCATGTTCTATTCCTTTAACTCATAAGTGACCAGTTTCTGACATACCCCAAAACCCCCCTACCTGACATCCATGTACCTCATTGTTCTCCCTCTCTTTCTCCTCCTACAACCAACATACTCCTTATCATTCCTATATATCCCCCCTGATGTAAAACCTGCCCTTACGTTATCCTCTGTATGTCACACTATGTTAATAAAGCTTTTTGAAACAAAACAAAAAAAAATGTGAATCACATGGTGACATCTCAGTGACATATTTTCCTTCATTTAACAAGTATTTTGATATTTTTTGTTGTCAATATCTATATCTACTTGGAGACAATCAACATATTAAACTGAATTGTTTCTTGTTTTAATAAGTTATTAATACATTTTAAAACTATTTTAAACGTCTCTCTCTTTCACTTTGTATAAAACTTGCTACTGAATTTTAGAGAAGTTCTATTATCCCAATTTGGTGTTTTCTCACATCATCATACATCTCCCACATTGTGTTTCTGGCTTGCAAAGGGTCACTTATTTACTATTTATAACAAAGCATCCAGTCAGCAGGGCAGAGAACATGTTCCAGGTTTATACCTTTAGGCAACTTTTTTAGCTGCCCATCGTCCTTTGGTTGTAAAGCAGTCAAAGTTAATAGGAAAGTGTTTAGAAGTCATTTTATAACTCCAGTATTTTGGCCTCATTTTGCTCTCCAATCTGGCACAAATCCACTGAGACCTGTTAGTAATCTGCTTCATTCCGCAAAAAAAGGTCATGTGATGTGTTTTTTAGTAGCTGCAAGGAATCTGTGTAAAAAAGTGCTATTAATAGATAAAATGAAGGTTGTCAATCCACTTAACTACCCAATCCATCAGACCAGACCTTGCAAGTCCCAACACGTAACAACCCATTAAAGCAATCAGTATTTTCCAATGAGATTACCTGCAGTGTGATGAAATATCAACGACCAAGAAAAAGGGGCCATTCTGCGAAGACCCATCTGTCAATAGATTCATTTTTTAGATGGCACTCCATCGGTGGATAATTACGGATTGGCTCGAGGGCACAGTGGAGCCAATGTTCAAAACCTTCGGCCTTCATAATTCCGCATTTGACCTTATGAATCAGGTGACCAATTACAAGGTTGACGTTTCAAGCAAAGATCCTTAATGTTCAGATATTTAGAAGACTTTTCACTAAACTCCATGGCACCAAAGCAATTGGAACTGATTAGATGGGCTGAATGGTTCTTATCTGCCGACACATTCTATGTTTCTAACTGTCTCCAGACTAGCCAATGTGTTGTTGTTTTTTACCAGTAACTTGGCACCTGACCCTTGCTAGCTCATCCTATCCGAGGCTTGTAAAAGTCTTCCTGCCCAAGAACCGACAAGCCTACGATTAAATATGGTCTATTCACCAATGTTCCTTTTTTCACTATTTTATTTCTCTTTCTAGCGAATGATATTCCCAAACCAGTTGAAATTTGTAATTTTATTGTCTTGTTTACCATAGTTTTCTATTATAGTGTGTAAAGCAACTAATTATATTGATAGATTGAAGCTGCTTCATGTAAATGATTGGAGGAGGAATAATTACATAAGACTGCATTAATATTTACTTAAATAGCACCAACAATGTATTTGCTACAGAGCATAAAAGGGGAAAGCCAGAATTTGTTAGACATTCAGAGACAGAACAAAATAGTAGGCAGGAAGATCTGCTCACAAGCTTACAAACTAGAGTGGCCATAGGGAACAGGAGACATATACGGTACGTGAAAAAGAATGAAGAGAAGGAAGTGACAGTAGAAATGCACAGGGGCGGGGGGATGGGGGGGACTGTGACACCATGATGGGTCATACAAGAGGATACGTAATGGGTTTTCTATTTGGATGAAACTTCTTTGAAGATGTGAGTTTCGAGGGATTTTTTGAAGGTTGAGAGTGAGGGCAGTAGCTGGATCATGCTGTGGAAAAGGGTCTCAGAGAGGTGGGCAGTGGGGGCGGAGTCTTGAAGGCACGGAAGAGATAATGAGGTTGGAGAGGGCCTTAGCCCATGTGATACATGCCGTGTCCGTGTATGATAATACCTGTTGATTAAGAGGTGTTTATATTGTACAGAGAGGCTGAGAAGTAGAGGGCTATGTACACATCAATCAAATTTTTAGTCTATGTTGAAAGAGGGGAGAGAAAAATGGGGGTTCCCACCAAGAGATCAAGAGACAAGGAACAAGCCACTAAAATGTGGACGGTTGTGGACTTACAAGTGGACTGCAAGTAAACTGAACACAAACAACACAAACAACCGACACTAAGCCCTTCCCGACGCTAGGACGTTCTATGCCATCCTAATGTTACAGGTCCAGAAAGATGCTAGGACGGCTCCCCTTGATGAGCTGTGCTCAGTTCCTGCTGTAGGGACTTGCAGCGGGATCCCACCTGCCAGATGAGGCTACTTTGAGGGGCTTCAGATTGACACGGAAAATGTAGCCGTGTGTGCTCAAAGTGAGCCCCGAGCTATATTTCATCGAATTGCGCCATGCCTGAACTTCCTGGTTCGGGCACGCATCAGTGATGTCACACGTGATGTCGGGAGGTATCGCGATATTTAAACACTAATCTGCAGGGTCTAATAAGACCCTGGTCGGGTCTCTGCCATTGTGTGGTGGGGCGTTTTGGTTCCTTGCATTGTCTGGGACGCAAGCACCAATGCATCAGGAAGGGGTTAATATCTGATTTGGAAACATAAGCAAAGGTGGAGTTCTTTTTAGCTCGGCTAATAATGCTTGATGTTTGCACTTCTCTTGTCAAGTTTGCTTTTTAGCGACTATCCCCCTGGTGAGAAAAGGGGATGTAGGCCTCAGAGATTTAACTGAAGCCTTTAAACTTAAAATATTTAATACGGGGCACATTTAATACGGGACTCTGTCATTGCAGAAATTTTAACAGAGAGGATAATATTTATAAGAGATCTGCAACACAGAAATGATGGGATTTCAGAGCTCTGCATCCTCTTGCATAACCTTCCCCACTCAAAACCTCACAAGCATGCTTTTATCCATCTGACTAACCATTAGCAGTTCAATTGCTGTGCTGCGGATGGAGTAACATTGCTTAATTACTCTGATAATGAGAGGCAGGTGAGCACCCCCATTACATGCTAAAATAACACCCCAGTCTCCCACTACCCCATGCTGGGACTGGAGACAATGTAATGCAGCTGCAAATTGCCATCAGGATTGATATACAACTGGGCTGGAGGCTGAGCGCCTAAGACATTATTGTAGCCAAATGAAAACAACTTATTATTCGGAGTTTCAAACATTTTTTTAAAAGCTTTTTTTTTTTTTTTTTTAGCACGTAGGGACATATTACTTCCCTAAACGTGTATGTGGTTTAAAGTCATTATTTTACCTGAACGAGTCTTCTATTTACGCCTCTGTCTGTGTATACTCATTGCATGCAATCAGGCTGTAGCCAGTCTCAGTGGCGTAGCGTGGGTTGTCAGCACCCGGGGCAAGGCAAGTAATTTGCGCCCCCTAACCCGTGGATTTTAGCACTCGAGTCTCTTCTACTAGATTAGTTAAAGAAACCCTTACCCCCCAAGCACATGTATTGTTTGTTATGAAAATACTTATGTAATTAAAGTAAAATGCATCTAAATACAAGTTTATTTTCCAACACTTTATTGAGTGCGAACATGCATTACACACATTCTCCACATTTTCAGCAGGTCTATGAATACAAATATACACATGTAGTAACCTAGCATGGGCCATGCTATTATATGTCGTCTCACAACCATCGTAAACGACAAACAATATCAAGAACAAAAACTAAACATCAAAATGGAACCATACCCTGGAGATGATCCAAGACTGGGCTAGATGGAGCCAACTTCCTCAATCCTGTACCTCTAATGTTACCCCCCCCCCCCCCCCCCACACACACACACATATGCCATAATTGTTGTGCCATTCAGATGCCAGTAATATTGTAACTTTCGGATGCCAGTAATATTGTGCCAGTCAGAGCCCAGTAATATTGTGCCAGTCAGAGCCTAGTAATATTGTGCCAGTCAGATGCCTGCAATATTGTGCCAGTCAGATGCCTGCAATATTGTGCCAGTCAGAGCCCAGTAATAATGTGCCAGTCAGATACCAGTAATATTGTGCCAGTCAGATACCAGTAATAATGTGCCAGTCAGATACCAGTAATATTGTGCCAGTCAGATACCAATAATATTGTGCCAGTCAGATACCAGGAATATTGTGCCTGTCAGAGCCCAGGAATATTGTGCCTGTCAGAGCCCAGGAATATGGTGCCTGTCAGATGCCTGTAATATTATGCCAGTCAGATGCCTGTAATAGTGTGCAGTCAGAGGCCAGGAATATTGTGCCAGTCAGATGCCTGTAATATTGTGCCAGTCAGATGCCTGTAATATTATGCCAGTCAGATGCCTGTAATATTATGCCAGTCAGATGCTTGTAATAGTGTGCCAGTCAGAGGCCAGGAATATTGTGCCAGTCAGAGGCCTGTAATATTGTGCCAGTCAGATGCCTGTAATATTATGCCAGTCAGATGCCTGTAATATTGTGCCAGTCAGAGCCCAGTAATATAGTGCCAGCCAGATGCCTGTAATATTATGCCAGCCAGATGCCCAGTATTATTGTGCCAGCCAGATGCCCAGTAATATAGTGCCAGTCAGATACCAAGTAATATAGTGCCAATCAGATACCCAGTAATATAGTGCCAATCAGATGCCCAGTAATATAGTGCCAATCAGATGCCAAGTAATATAGTGCCATTCAGATACCCAGTAATATAGTGCCAATCAGATACCCAGTAATATTGTGCCAATCAGATACCCAGTAATATAGTGCCAATCAGATGCCCAGTAATATAGTGCCAATCAGATGCCAAGTAATATAGTGCCATTCAGATACCCAGTAATATAGTGCCAATCAGATACCCAGTAATATTGTGCCAATCAGATACCCAGTAATATAGTGCCAATCAGATACCCAGTAATATTGTGCCAATCAGATACCCAGTAATATAGTGCCAATCAGATACCCAGTAATATTGTGCCAATCAGATACCCAGTAATATAGTGCCAGTCAGATACCCAGTAATATTGTGCCAATCAGATGCCCAGTAATATTGTGCCAATCAGATACCCAGTAATATAGTGCCATTCAGATACCCAGGAATATAGTGCCAATCAGATGCCAAGTAATATAGTGCCAATCAGATGCCAAGTAATATAGTGCCAATCAGATACCCAGTAATATAGTGCCAATCAGATGCCCAGTAATATTGTGCCATTCAGATACCCAGTAATATAGTGCCAATCAGATGCCCAGTAATATAGTGCCAATCAGATACCCAGTAATATTGTGCCAATCAGATACCCAGTAATATAGTGCCAATCAGATGCCCAGTAATATTGTGCCATTCAGATGCCCAGTAATATAGTGCCAATCAGATACCAAGTAATATAGTGCCAATCAGATACCCAGTAATATTGTGCCAATCAGATACCCAGTAATATAGTGCCAATCAGATGCCAAGTAATATAGTGCCAATCAGATACCCAGTAATATAGTGCCAGTCAGATGCCAAGTAATATAGTGCCAGATACCCAGTAATATTGTGCCAATCAGATACCCAGTAATATAGTGCCAGTCAGATACCAGGAATATTGTGCCAGCCAGCCCCCCCCCCCCCCGTACTTACATGAAGCTGCTCCGTGTCCCCCGCCGGATGTCTCCTCCGTGCAGTCTTCCCTCTTGCACGGAGGAGGGAAACAGAAACCGGATGTGACGCGACGTCACATCCGGCGGCAGTTTTTTTTTTCCGGCCGTCGCATCCATCGGATGCGGCTTGCCGGAAAAAAGCGTTCACAAGCGCAATGCGCTGTGAACGCGGCAGCAGGGGCTGGGGGCCCACGGGACAGCTGCCTTGGGGCCCCCCAGGAGTAAATGGGCCCAGGGCAGCTGCCCCGTTTGCCCCGCGTTAAAGACGGCCCTGGCGGCCGCATAGGGCTAGTGCGCCCCCCCCAGATATTGCGCCCGGTGCGGCCGGCCCCCCCTGCACCCCCCACGCTACGCCACTGGCCAGTCTTTACTTTCATTACTTACTGGTGCACCTGACAGGTAGTGATTAGTGTTGAGCGAACCCGAACCGCACTGTTCGGGTTCATACAGAACATTACGGTGTCTGTGCCACGAACCCGAACCCGGACATTTCACTGTATGTCCGTGTTGGAGTTCGAGGTTCGGCTATAGACCGAAAGTCTTTAAACTGAAAGTCATTTGGTTTATAGACTTTCGGTTTATAGAATACATGTAATGTCTTTCAATTGACCTATTCTTATGAATAGGGACTCTATTTCGGTTTATAGAATAGCAATAGCATTACATGTATTACATCTGAGAGTCAAATAGAACCGTCAAATACTGTGCTTACAGCGCACTTTGAAAAATTCTATAAGTTTTGGGTGGTAAATAGTACATCTGCGTCTTGCGGTGCCCTTCATATCTGAGAGTCAAATAGAACCGTCAGATACTGTGCTTAAAGCGCACTTTGAAAAAATCTAATAGTTTTGGGTGCTAAATAGTACATTTGCGTCTTGCGGTGCACTTCACATCTGAGAGGCAAATAGAATCGTCAAATACTGTGCTTATAGCGCACTTTGAAAAATTCTACTAGTTTTGGGTGCTAAATAGTACAGTATTTTTAATTTGTATGTATTTTATGTTTTTTGAAGTTATTTCCCTATCCATATTTGTTTGCATGGCACTTGTCCTACTCTTACCCACATTTTAATTCCTTTTGCAGCCCTCTAGCCCTTTCCAGGACTTTTTTAGATGCATTTTAGTGGCTAAAAGTCTGTATCCCCATTGACTTCAATGGGGTTCGGGTTCAAGTTCGGGTCAAGTTCGAGCACGGCCCCGGACTTTTTCCGAAGTTCAGTCGAACCTCTCGAACTCGAACATCCAGGTGTCCGCTCAACTCTAGTAGTGCTGCCATTTATTGGGAAAACACAGTACTCTAGCCGCACGAAGAACACACAACGCAGATTATCCAATGGACTGTCAAATGGTATTGCAGCCTTGAATATACAATGAATATGTACAGTCTATACATTTAATAATGTATAGTAATAATATAATAATACAATTAGGGTTATTTTACTAAAATAAAATATCAGACATTTAACAAAACCAGATGAGTATGGAAGTGTATGGAAATGTACAAGGGAAGACAATGGTCAATATACTTTATATAACCTACCTGTGAAGAACAAAAAAATAAAATAACTCTCATTTGAAAGTAATGCTATTATAATACCACATTTTGGTTATCGCGTTCTGCCTCGTGGGACTCACATGTGGCATACACATGCACTGCATATTGAACATACTTAAGCAGTAAAAGCACAGTAAAAGCACAGAAATGCACATATATGTTATCTAAATATATTCTTTTTTGGTTAGCCAGTGGCCAGTTACTACTAATCTATGTAAGGCGTTTATTTGATTTGAGTCCTCTACTCCATTTGGTACAATGTAGACTGTCAGTATGAAATATTTCAACCCCAGCGTTATCATTGTCTCACTTTGTTCCTGGCCTGTTGGAGGAGTTTGTACTGTAGCTATTCTAAAATCTCATTGGCATCTCTGTCGTGCCCTTGTGCTGTGCTTCTTGTCTATCTCTTAAAGTATCCTCAGAAAGGTCTGCAGTCAATTGAACCTAGGACCTTAAGCTTTGAGGGATAACACTTGTGATGCTTCAAACAAATTTCACTACTGACCGGATTCCACGAATGTCTGGCTGAGTTCTATCAACACTTTTCTACTACAAAATGCTCTATTGGCAGCTTTACTTGACTAGAACTCAGCAGAAGACTCAGTAGCTGCCAGTTATCATTAATGTTAGCCAAAACCTGCAGCTGTCTATAAATGTAACAGTGAATAAGACAAGGTCAAATATGATGAATATCATATTTTTATTCCAAAATGCATTAGTCAGATGCACAATCTAGGGTTTAGTGTAGACATCCCACTGGCAGAAGGCACAATTTCAGTATCTGACTGAAGATGTTGTGTTAGTAGCTCTTTAGAGCACATTGGGCAAGGGGCAGCCACTCTCATTTAAGGATCCATCCTATTCTGAGTAATATAGTTTGAGTAATGACTGTGTAAAACACGAGTCTGCATTTTAATTAGAATTTGATGCTGATTCTAAACAAACCCTCTCGAATTCAGTAAGTGGCTCCATTATTTGATTTATTTTCCCTGCCCTAATTTGTAAAATTGCTTGAAGATAAAGTCAACATTGTTCACTTTCCCCATCCTGCCTCACTGAATATTAAACCCACGTCCTCACGGAAAAAAAGCGTTTCGCAGGAATAAAATATTTAAGAGCAGACTTATTATAATACTTCATTAAAAATTTCATTGTAAAACCCATAAATATATTTTGCTCGCCTGGAAATGATCTGGATTTGAACAGATAGTTTTGCTAGTGGAAAGGATACCAGTGTTTTTCTTTGCTTTAAGAGCTGTTTGTTGAAGAAAGCTATTTACACAATGTGACATGCTGACTTTTTTTTTGGGCAAGGAAGGATTTTCTTTACTGAAGGCAGTCTTTAAAGGGACTGCGCCACCTTAACATTGTACTATTTGGTGTGTCCAATTTTTGTGGAGGTTAGGTTCTCACCCTATTGAGAGTATGCCTTGACATGACGGGTGAGGTTAATTATACTTTGGCCAAATCCTCTAACCTAAAACCTCTCAATTGTATTATGTTTAAATAATTGTTGCCAACTTTATAAGGGTGAGAAGCACAGACTGTTTTTGTTTTTTGCATACATTTTAACCAAATGTTACTCTTAATTCAGCTCACATGATGTGTAGGTTTTATTCTCTACATTCACAATAGAGACAATGTTTAGGTTATGGAGTGCTAACTATTCTCATTTTACAACCAGTGTTGTGTTAGATGGAGACAGATCGTACTTGAGTATCATGGTCTCACTTCATACCTGATCTGAAGTTGCATTGTGGGAAACTAAAATGTGCTTCTTGGTATCTTCTTCATGGTCTCTGTGAGCACTGTAAATAAGTCTTTTGCTCCTACTCATTCCATACTTGTTATGGAAGCGCCCGATAGTGTCTGTAAAATATATCCTTCACACCAGTGGAGGTGAACCTTTTGCATCCAAGTGACAATTTTTGGCAGGAAACCCAGTTTCTATACTGTCCATACTTCTCATTCTTGCTCCCCTCCTTATTTTTCTCCATCTCAGTCTACACATTGCCCCATATTGTTTTGTTCTTATGTGCTAGAAGATTACAGCAACAGGCATCACAATGGCTGATACCAGGACACAATACACATTATACCATGCCTCCAAACTCTCCCTCTTTGTGTGGCCCAAACTCATTTTTGGGAAGCAATCATGCTGTCCCACCGAGTTCTACCTCTGCCACACTTTTCTGGACAGAGGTAGAGCTTGACAGGATTTTAGAGTGCCATCCTACAGTATAAATTGAAGTCTCTGGTGTCGGGGACTCCAGAGACTGGCTACTGCGCATGCACAGCATTATGTGCATGCATAATAGCGCTGCCAGTTTGAATGACATTGCCTACCGTGTATGTGTTTTTGAGCTGATACGCGACCTCCAAAGCTCTGCCACCCTGCATCCTACGTTGCTGGGGGTAAGAGGTATGCATTATACACATTACACTCATCCATTAAATTCTGGATTATAATTTGCATTTCACCAGGGTCAGTTTTGGACCAGTTACATTGTCAGTTGTAAAATCATGTTGTTTAGCAGTTTAGGCAGATTGCAATTTATTTAATCACTCTGAATAATTTACACTTTACTTGTTCAGCAACATGTACTGCTTTGAGTTACTAGCACTATAAATGTGTCAGGTCTAAACCCTCTTCTCTAAAATATATGTACCAAGACTCAGAAGCCACTTTCTTACCCCTTACACATCGCTTTGTGTCTTTGTTTTTGCATTCTTGCAGCTTGGTGGTGTGGATAGGCCACACTGAGTGATGCCCAGAGGAAAACCAAAACACCAGAATAAGCTTTCCAAAAGATGCCAAAACAGGCCTGACCCATTGAGGCATGGATGCCACTAGACCTCTGAAGGTATGCTGACACCAAGACATTAGCAGCAGATGGTACTTCCCTGCAACCCCCACCATTACAGAGCATAGCAGCTGATATGAGGAAAAAGGTCATGGAGAAACTAGCTACAATCAACTGCCAAGGAAGATTACCAAGGCTCAGTAGAGAAGTACCATCAGATAGTATGCTACAAGATCCCATTAGAGAATGTTGAGAATAAGGATACGATTCAGCTACTGGAAAAATACAAGGACCTGACCCCATCTGAAGGCCTATAGACTGCTAAACAAAGGTTTGCAGCAATGTCTACCAAACTAAGGAGATACACTAGAGAGGCCAAAAGATAACTGTCTTTTTCTCCAAAGAACCATCCAAGGTATACTCCGAACTGCAGTGCAACAACACAGTAACAACAGAGTCACCAGCAGCAGAAACTGTAGAACATATGGGAGAAGGAAAGACACATAACACCAGTGCAAAGTGGCTGCAGGACCTGAGAGCAGACCACAGCAATCTCCAAGAACAGGAACCAGTCAACATCACAGCTGAAGACATTCAAAAGCAGGTCAAGAACATGAAGAGCTGGACAGCACATGGTCTAGACATGATCCAAACCTACTTGCAAAAGAAACTAAGCCCAGTACATGAATGCCTGTAAGCATGGATGAACCACCTCCTAGTAGCAGGCTCTCACCGAGACTGGCTAACACAAGGAAAGACAGTGCTGATCAAGAAAGATCTCTACAAGAATACAGCACCATCCAACTACAAGCTGATAACCTAACTCTGTGCAAGACATCTCAATTCCTATCAGGCATTGTAGCCATCCAGCTACAGTACCATATTGGCCAGTACATGAGCACAGCTCATAATGGCTTTGGGAACAAAACATGTGGCTTGAAACATCAGTTTTTCATACCCAAGACTCAAGATCTAGACAGTAATGATACACAGGAGCCGGTACTCACGGTGATAGGATTTATTCCAAATGATAGAAACATTTCAATCCAACAGGGTCTTTATCTAGCTCGATTGTGTGTATGTATGTATGTATGTATGTATGTATCTATCTATATATATATATATATATATATATATATATATATATATATATATATATATACACATATATAAACAAATCCAACCCAAACTGAATGCACTCACCTAAACTAGCATATACTATACGGGGTGCTGCTGAGACCAAATATTTATACAAAATCCAAAGATCAGCACACTCACCTCAAAGCAGGTAGGAGAAAAACTCTTAAAGCTATAGGTTTCATTAAAGCTACTTAAAAACACCTGTCTTACTAAGATAACAAAACTGGAGATTTAGTCACAAATATGGCCATATTATGCTAAGCCCACCACAATATGTATATGTATATATATATATATATATATATATATATATATATATATATATATATTGTGTGTATACATTTATATACATATGTATATATTTATTGTGTGTGTGTGTATATATATATAATGTGCATGTGTATGTTCCAGCCAAATAGATAGATAGATAGATACATACATACATACATAGATACTTACATAGATACATAGATAGATACATACATAGATACATAGATAGACGCATAATTTGTCACTGCCTCTGAAAAGCCCTGTCTTTGAAGTTTTTGAATCTGGTCACTGCCTCACTTGTTATTAAGTGTTCTTGCATACATAGCAAGACCACTTAATGTTATCTCACATATATATTATTATTATTATTATTATAGCAAAATTTGCCACCCTAACTCCTCCCACAGTTTTTACACTACATAGACAAAAATTTACCAAAACGTGCAGATTGTTCCCGATCGGATTGCTATTACTTTGTGGAACGTTTCGCCGAATGGTTCACGGAATATCGTCGTTTTTGTGGCGCAATTTGTCCCATAGGAATGAATGGCAAAGCTAGAGTGGGAGCTGCCAAAAGCTGAAAAATCAGGACATGATTTCTAAACTGCCACCACTCCCTCATTTTCAAGCCCACCTACACAAATCTTATATCAAAACGTTCAGCTATCCCTGGTGCCACTAAACATGTAAACGGCTAAGCCGTAGTCCTGATAGTTTTCACAATATGACCATTTGTTTGCAACCAACGCCGTCCATTGACATTCATTGAAACTTCACTCTGCAAAGCTCAAATTTGAAGTGAAATTTCTAAACTGCGGCTGTGCCTTCATTTTTAATACTTCAGAGACATACTATGCATCAAAATGTAGGTCTGGGTCTTGTGATTCTCACAATATAAAGCTCTTCGCTGTAGGATTGATAGTTTTTAAAATACGACCGTTTGAATATGGCAACCGCCAAAATACTCTGACCTGTGTCAAGCTGCAGCAGCAAGTGATGTCATAGACAGGGCCTTTTGAACACCTGCTAATGTTTTTATAAATGTATGGTTTAATGTAACTGTGCAACAACGTTGCAATTAAATGTGCTATGTAAATGATAACAGTTACTCCGCCCACTCCAGTTGTAGACTACAGGTGGAGGCAAGAACACTTCACACAATTTCCGCAGAAATTGTAACTTTTCTAGTTTATTTTATTTTTCCTTTCCTCCCACCAGTGTGAACTGACTGAGTTCAAGTCAGCTTGTATATGTTGAAGTATTATTTAAAGTTTTGCATAGTCTAAGGAACACTTAAGCAAACATAAGTCCTTTATCTTATACAACCTTCTGTTGGACTTGTTTCTTGGTTTAGGTGTAGATTGCATCACTTTTCTATGAGTGAGCTCTGTAACCTGCTCTTACAAACCTGTCTTGGATACACCGTGACATTGTTAAACCTTAACAAATAATTCTATATAGAGGTTTTATGAGCTGGGAAACTGTGGTATCCACCTTCAAATGGGGACCCACAGCCAGGTCCAGTTTTTCCACCCCAAGGTAAAGGCTTCAATTAAGTTTGAGGACCCAAATATGTCTTGGGACCAGTTGTTCCAGCCTTGGTCAGGCATGGGAAGATGCAGAGAGCAATTGGCAAGTATTCTATTTTTGATGGGATATTGTGACTGGAGTGGGAGTGCTGTTTGCTTGTGTTTCTGCAGTTAAAAGTTGCTTTTGATAATGCTTCAATATATTTCTATATATGGGTGGAATTGAAATAAGGGCGGCACTTTAAGAACTTTTCCCACGGCCCACCAAGTGTTTTAAAGGTTCCCCAATTAGTTGTATTCATAAGCGTTCCTCCATATACTGATATATCAGTGGATGTAAAATAGGAATAATTATTTTATAGTGTTACTTTCTGCTCATAGTCCAGATAATACAAGAATAAAAGGGTGATATATTCTAGCAAAATGGGTAGCAAAGCTGTAAAAGTGATCTAACTGGCAGGAATATCCCATTGGTTCCCAATGTGACTGCTCCATTTTTACAACCATAGAGAAACCAATTTTAATAAGTACAGAACGCTAAACAATTGATCTAGATAATTAAAAAACTCAAAAGGTAGACTGTGTACACGTGAGTTAATACACATACACAACAAAAGTAAAAATATATAAATGTTTTAATATACAAAATAAATATTGTAAATGTAATAGGCAATTAATACATGACATATAAATAGCAAATATACATAAAAAAATTAATTTACAGACAGACAATTAATATAAAATAATAATGAGTTAAATACTCGTGCGGAAATGCAGAAAAACACTTTAAACTGCAGATTATTAATCTCACAGATGATGTCTATTAGAAATCAAGGATAGACAAGGTGATCAGTGCACACACAAGTGTAACAAATGTTTACTCACTTGTGAGAACCACTAATGTGGCAACTGCTGTAAAGATGTGATGGAAATAGAAGGAAGACGTAACCCTGGCCAGGTAGCTTGAAAACAGCAAGAGCATTACAACCATAGAACTGACTTTTATCATTACTGCAATGTTTATATATAATTTTTTTGCAGCAGAATTATTAACAATGAATGTATTAATTTTCTATTACAGGAGTGCTGATTTTATTTCTGAAAAAAACACTGAGGTGAATAGTGAACATTCAAATATTATAATGGACAGGTAAGATTTTGCATCTTCACAAAATATAACTTTAAAAATAAAAATGATGTAGAATGATAGATACCAAGCTACTCTTTGCTACTCTACCCCTTCTTCCCAAGAATGTAAATTTCTGCATCCAGCCAGCCTCATGTGTGTACTCCCACTCACAGAGAAATTTGGATAGATAATTAACCCCAGTGTGATGGCTGTTTTAAAAACACTTCTGCATTGTTTGTGTTTAGCTGTAATTTTCCTCATTAACTGCACCCTCACAAATTGTACATTTTTTTTTTCAGTACAAGAAGGGCTTTCTTCAGATACAATTATATTGATAATATTTGAGAGAGAATAAAAAAAAGTTTAATGATTAAAATCATTTACATAGCAGCAACATTCTAAAAACCTTCCATATAGATTCTAATAATTATCTTGAGTTTAGAAATACCCCCAAGTTTTTATTTGTTTTACTTTTTGTGCAAGTTATAAGGCAATAAGTAATGCATTGATTTTTACTAACTATTTTTCAAGAATTGTCTAGAGTGACATTGAAAAAACATTTAGAGGTCATGAGGGTACTTGGGGGACATGGGCAGGCTGTCTATATTGCAATTAGTTTCTCCCTGCTCCATAATTGCTGTGGGGCGGGGAGATAAAAATAATTGGCTATCACAGCCATGTGACAGAGGGGGCTTGATCAGACATATCTGGAGTACCACAGTCCTGAGCCATGTTTCTTACAGCCTAACAACAGTATGGCAGTGGCATACTATGAACAGAACTGCAATACATGCCAGGCATGGCCATTGTCACTGAAGTAATGTTTTTCCTGTTTTTAGGTTTATGATGTAAATATGATGTAAATTATTTACAATGGTAAAATGAATGGGGAGCTGTGTGTAATGGGATTTTAAGTAAAAGCAGTTATTGAATACATACCCACATCTAAAAAAGAAAAACCCATAAGAACAAAATGAGTTGGATAGAGCAGCCCCTATAAAAGTGATTAAATTGTGTACCATAAACTATTGTTAGGCCATCAGTTGGTAATTAGTCCTGCGTCAAAGATAGGCATGGTACTGGATAGAACAATAAGGCTAAGTGTAATGGGAGTTTAATCCAACAATAGCTAGCTGTTAGCACCCTTAATTGTCTGTTTTTTCTAACATATGGGGGGAAAAGCTACAAAACAGAATAGACAAGTTTAGGATAATCTGCTTTAGACGTTAGTACATAAACTGAATTGTTGGTGAAGATTTTTTTATCCTTTGCATTTGAAGATCGTTCCTTGCCCGTCTAATTATCCCATATCTGATAAGACGTGTTGTAATGCACATTATGGCTAATGTTCTCTGTATCCACCGTATTCCACGTTAGCTGCAGAAAGAGACATGGTAAGGATTCAGCAGAGACTTCCACCTAATGCAATAACCTGACCCATGAAACGATAAAGGGATATGATACCGTGTCTATCATTTCTATTCATCAGACCCAATTTAATAAAAACTCAGTCACACGAGAATCTGATGGAACAAGCTGATTACCAGGGCAAGGAAAAGGCTGCAAAGCTGCGTTTCATACATTTATATTTACATATATAAATGCACGGATGACTTATCAAATCAGTTCTAAATAACATTATGTGATTGATGGCAACGAGTCAGCCAATCAGATTATAATGAATTTGGGAGGGGTCAGGAGGAGATTTTACCTTCTCAGAATTCTATATATTGTTGAAAACAATTTTTTTTTTTTTGCTCTTGTTTTAGCAATTCAAAAAGGGGCTATTTATTCAGCTTGATACCGCACTGTAGCATGGTAGCATATTCCTTAGTGACGTGGGAAAGTAGTTATTTTTATCAAGCCACAAAGTGATGTCATCAACAGGAATCACATTTCAAACACATATATTTTTATGTATGCATTTACTAACAATTCTGACTGTTTAATTGCATTTTAAAGACATTCTAAATCTCTGGAGCATCCTTAGAACATGGTGTTGGATATTAAGGATTGAGTCAGTCTCTGGTGAGGGGCCAAACTCTTCAAATTGAGTGTGTTTGTCTACCCAATAAGTGTTGGTTAATGGCCTCCTGAGAAGGGACATGTTGGCTGACGACGCGGAGAGGTCAGTTGGCACCTCTGATGAGAAGGTCACCAAACCTGGGCCTGGAAAGGGAACCCATCTAAGTTCGACCTCTGTTGAAGATGCTTTTAATGTGCACCAAATATTGATGGATGTAATTAAAGCATAATATAGAGGATTATAGCTCTTGGGGATTGAAGCAGCCATACCTGTAGAATGAGTTATTGCTATTAAAGATAACAATGTGGAACTGTGACTGAGCATAATCTCTGTGACTGTGAGCAAGCTCTAACCCACTTCATAACGACTTACTGATTAAAAATACATCATGCCTAAGAGACTATTTTCATTACACATAAGTTTTGCCGGTTAACCACACACTCTTCAGCTTACACCCTGAGGACAGGGTAACATCAAATCAGTGTGCAGATATGCTACTAGTTACACCTATCTATGTGATTTTTTGAATGACATAATTAATTTGTAATTATTTCATCTTTGACAATGCTAATGACATCAGGGCAAGGTGACAGAAGAGCTTCTGTTCCCTTCTAGGTCAGAGGTCCTGTGGTATTTCGAAACAAACAAAAATTTCTAAAGGATACAAAGTTTTATTGGATGGTTACGCTGTGAGGGCTAATTGTATTTCCTGTGCGCAGTAGGACGTTAGAGTGGTCTATATCCACAGACGAAGGAAGCTACGTGAGGGGACTTGGACTTGGACTCAATGGGCTTCAGATTGATAACATGCAAAGTGGTTCAGAGACACAGCAGATGCAATAATCTGTACGTTGTGCAGCTTGTCATGCATTTTAGTAATGTACAGAAAAAAAACCACAATCTATCTTTGTGCTTATATTTAAAGAGGTGATTAGAAAGTGCTAATTCAGCACTGAAACATTATTGTAAGAACAAAGAAATATGAGTTGGCTGTTGAATGATTGATTCATTACTAAAAAAATATACATTGAAAGTAATATGTTATAAAGAGAGAAAAGTAATAATAAATAAATATCAAGCATCAGAAATTGGCATATTGGGTATTTAGGTAACTCACTGGTATGGTAAGTTCCTCCCTCTTCCTTGGGTGATAAAGGATGGAGTTTGCACCTGGTCGCCTCCAACAGTAAGCAAAGCTGGAGGGGCAGTGGGCAAGGTTTACAAACTTCGCCCATTAAAGAATCCTGTTATATACAATAAACAGATATATATATATATATATATATATATATATATATATATATATATATATATATATATATATATGTGATCTACCTGTGTGCATACATAGAAATAGTTAGTAAGTTCTTCTGTCTTATTCTCAGTTGTTCTCTTCTTCAAGTAACTTCCATCAGACTTTGTGTTTCTAAAATATAGCATTAATACATGCCGTACAAGTTGACATATCACTGCATTGTAACCCATTAAGCATCTAGAGGTTGTGTGACAGTATGATGGGCAACTTCCATGCACTCAAGAGGTTAAATACTGGTAGAGCAAGCTTGTGAGTTATAAATGTATGCAGTCTAGTGATATCCACCCAAATAAATGGGTCCTTTAAGGATATGGATATAAATCAGACTTGACTTTGCAACAAAGGGATTCTGATGTACTGAGCTCTTTCCATAAACTTCTGCTGATCTTTTCCCCTGTAGCCTGTAAAGTAGAATTAACAATAAACCGGAGACACATTCCTCTTCCCTTTCTTGGCCACGCGTTTTCTGCATTTTTGCCTTCATTGCAAAAGATGCCACATAATTATGTTGATTGGTGTCCAAAGAACTTGTAATTAGTTCCGTGGGGAATGTAAAATAGCAATAAGATGCAATGTGACAAAAAGTGTCATTTATTTTAAACTCCCCCAAAAAAGAGACTAGTAAACAGGCTTGTATTTGCTTTATTTAACCCTTTCTCTGTGTACGTTGCGATGTAAGCCCTCGGTCAAGGAATTAACCAATTTGGTGTGGAGTTGCATGTTTAGAATGTTGTAGCAACGCATTTCACATCTGAATTCTGCATTAAATGGATTATGCATTATGCTTCCTGGGTGTAATGACTTGACCTGGAGCTATGGATTGCCCCTCCGTACGGAAGCTCGGTTCAATGAGCCTGCTGAGATTAGATTGAGATGAGCAATACATTAAGTTGCCCTGGATGATACGTACACGTTGATTCGTTCCATTAGGAGTGAAATTATTTGTGTGACAAGCTGAAGAAACAGACTCGTCAGTCAGTCATTTGCTGATATGATCAAATATTCCATTCTCGGTAGCAAAATCGACAGATGTTCATATGGGTTAGTGAGACAGGGAGTAGCTATAACTCTTGATGAGTGAATGGATGCTGTGACACACACCCTCTTTCTCTGATGGACTGGTTGCTGCTGGTGTCCACACACTTTTTCGCAGATCATCTGTTCTGGAGCCTTAATGGGGCACCATAGAGAACCTAATAATTATGGGGCCACCAGCCTTTATCACATTAACATTATGGAGCCTTTTAAATTACCTTTGGGACATGTAGTCCACACAGCAGGAGAACCATGGTTAGCAGAATTCCTTTCTCATGATGGGTTGGCCTGCTGTAATATGGGATGATATAGTCCAAGCAGAAAGCTCTTCCACTCTCTCTTGTCCATCTGTCCTTGGGCCCAAGCTCCTCCCTAGTGACCCCTGACTTTCTTCCTCCAAATCCTACAGACATCCATATTCTCATTTTACAGAGTGCAGGGGAAAACAAAGGAGACCTAGACCAAATGGGATCAAGTCTTGCTGCTCTTGTAGTGATTTTTGTGGGGAACATAGGGGAAACATCAACACCATCAGTATTGCTGTTGATCCAGCCAATGTATTTATTAACCCTATATAATATTTTAAGATGGACTGTTAGCATACAAACACTGTAGGTGATAACTTTTATGTACAATTGTGGGCAGCGTAATGAGTTGGTCAAATACATTGTGCAGGAACCTATTTTTTTGTAATCTAACATCTGTACTGAGAAACATACAGAACTATTGCATCCTTGGTAAAACACACCTACGTAGGACAGATATATTAAAGGGACTTCATCATCTAAGCAAGGTTTACTCTGTGAATGAAGAGAATGAAAAATTATCGATGCATTGTGTAAGCAAAATCGCAATTAAATGCATATATTAGGAAACAAATGTCTTTCTTTGTGTCTGTGTGGTCACCTATCTATGACATCACTTTGTGGATTGATTTGCAGAAGAGCTAACTCCAGTGTGGGGAATTGACATACCAAGAAACAAAGTGATGTCAGAAAAGGGAGACCCCACAGACACATTTAGAACATCTGTTTCTCATAATTTATGCATTTGCTTGCAATTCTGCATAAACACTATTTATAGAGGATTTTTTTGATTCTCTGCATTTGCTACAAAGTCCCTTTAATAAAAAAAAACCCTATACCTTCCTTATATATATGCATGCATGTATTAATACAACTTCAGAGATAGTTCATGACTAATTAAAGCATGCCTCCCAACTGACCCACTGTGCACTGAACAGTCCTGATTTTCGAGACAGAGGTAGAGCTCGGAGGGCCAGCAGAAATTAAGCTGCTGAAAAAGTCTAATTCTCCAGTGTTTGGGAAATCAGAGTGCCCATATTCCTGCAAAACATGTCAGGCTTCCGTTTTTTATTTATTTACATATATTACAAAGGCTTAAAGAACGTCACAAAGCAAATACACTTTCCCAGCCATCAAATGAAGCAGCTAATCACAGTAGCTGTCATTTATATTTAAAGTGGCTAGGACAATAGACTGATCCATTAAGTAGTTCTTGAGAAGTACATATTCATGTAAGGTACCATACATTGACATTTTAAAATTTCCTTTCCTGTCCATTATCTTTTATCAAGTCAGTTTTCATTGAAATAGGCAAGTAATGAGTGTTTTTGAAATGAGTGCATAGGGAGAGCTAATAATTAATGTCATGTTTCATTCCAAACAATATAGTTTACAATATGTGTTACCATTATACTAATCTCATGGCACCAAGATCTCCAAGCCACAAACTCGACATACTGAGCCCGGTCTCATTCCAAGTTGGAGGATATCCATAAGAATTACCAGCTCATGAATATGGAAGAGGATTATCTGATCTAGATCAGTGATTTGTCTCATTGTTCCACACAAGAGGAATGCATATTTTCAGATCAAGGGCCACACTGTGCAAATAAAGAATTTAAAAAAAAAAAGGGTTTAGTGTCCTACTTAATCAACCCTATGGTCAGTGAGATGTGAAATGCATATAATTGTACAGAAAAGAAAATAGAAATAGTATGGAGGGGGGGGGGGGGGGGATCTAATGAAAGTGACTTGTTTGTTTATTCCACTTTGGGCAACCATACATACATACATACAGAGACATACATACATGCACACAGAGACATACATACATACATACATGCACACAGAGACATACATACATACATACAGAGACATACATACAGACATACATACATGCACACAGAGACATACATACATACATACATACACACACATACATACAGAGACTTACATACATGCACATATAGACATACATACATACATACATACAGAGACATACATACATGCACACAGAGAGATACATACATACATACATGCACACAGAGACATACATACATACACAGGCAGTCACAATCCCTGGGGTGCATGCTGTTTGCAGGGCCGGCGCTACCGTAAGGCAGCACAGGCGGCTGCCTTAGGGCGCACCAATGGGGGGGCGGGAAAATCGCCCGCTCCCCCAGACCCCAGTACTTACCTCCATGCCGCTGTTCATGTCCGTGACTGAGAGGGAAGCGCTGTGCGCTCCCCTCAGGCCGTGCGCATTCAATAAAGTGTGTTGAAACTTTTTTTTTCAACACACTTTATTGAATGCGCACGGCCTGAGGGGAGCGCACAGCGCTTCCCTCTCAGCCACGGATCTGAACAGCGGCATGGAGGTAAGTACTGGGGAAGGGGGGAGGAGGGAGGTTTAATGAGCAATTCCTGGGCATCTGAATGGCATAATATTCCTGGGCATCTAACTGGCATAATATTCTTGGGCTCTGACTGGCACAATATTCCTGGGCATCTGACTGGCATAATATTCCTGGGAATCTGACTGGCATAATATTCCTGGGCATCTGAATGGCATAATATTCCTGGGAATCTGACTGGCATAATATTCCTGGGAATCTGACTGGCATAATATTCCTGGGAATCTGACTGGCATAATATTCCTGGGCATCTGAATGGCATAATATTCCTGGGCTATGACTGGCATAATATTCCTGGGCATCTTAATGGCATAATATTCCTGGGCATCTGAATGGCATAATATTCCTGGGCATCTGAATGGCATATTCCTGGGCATCTGAATGGCATAATATTCCTGGGCATCTGACTGGCATAATATTACTGGGCTCTGACTGGCATAATGTTCCTGGGCATCTGACTGGCATAATATTACTGGGCTCTGACTGGCATAATATTCCCATTGAAATACTGGTAAGTTTGTTGATTTAACTTTACTTCATTTTAAATATTGTATTTGTTCCCATTTTGTTTCTTCACTTCAAAATAAGATATATTCAGTGTGCATAGGAATTTGTTCATAGTTTTTGTTTTTACTATAGTCCGGCCCTCCAACGGTCTGAGGGACAGTGAACTGGCCCCCTGTTTAAAAAGTTTAAGGACCCCTGGGCTAAATACTGGCATATTGAGTGGCAAAATAGTGTGTCTCCGGTTATGTGTGAATTGGTGTAACTGTGTGTGTGTAAGTGGTAAGGGTGTCTGTGTGTGTGACTGCAAGGGTGTCTTTGTGTTTAAGGGTTTCAGTGTGTGACACATTTAGAGCATGCAAGTTGAATATTTAGATGTATTTATTTTCTACACTATACATTATTCATATATATATAATGTAAGGAGGCTTAATGGTGTGGGAGGCGTGGCGGATCAGAGCAGGGGGGCACCAAAATGCACCTTCGCCTGTGTAGACGAAAATCCTTGCACCGGCCCTGGCTGTTCGGTTCTGTGGAGTCCTGTCTTGCAGCCCAGCCTCATCACAGGGTGTCATCCGTGCTGTGTGGTACACAGGGAGCATGCATATGATGTCATTCATTCCCCACCCCCACCACACAGCCTGCGGCAGACACCAGGGTAGGAGGGTCCTGGGCTGCGCTTCATAAGGGTAACCGGCTAGAGGGAAGCGCAGAACACTTTCTTCACAGCACACGGCAGAACCGAGGGGAAACCTGTAGTAAAGCACACAAAACAGTATCAAATTATTGATGCTTGCACAGGAAAAAAGAGGACTATGGATAGGGTTGCCTGTCAGCTAGCAACCCTTTCACCTATCAGCTTTTCTTGGCAGACTGGTAAAAAAAATTGGCTTAAGGCAGACGTTATGGCCGGTATTAGATTATTATTATTTTTTTACAAAAAATAGCAACTCTGACTGTGGATTCTCTGTAATTTCTATAAATCGCACTCTCAACAGCAAGCAGAGCGAGTATCCATATGTAACAGGTTTCCTAAACAAATATAAATGTACCAAAAGCACTTGTCAGTAGTAGTCCATCTCAAAATAAATGTCAGAGCATCAAATAGGAGTCCGAAGTTTATTGCAAAACCTATTCTTACTGGATCGCCCTTCTGTCACTGCACATGTCTTCATCCCATCCTCTTGTACACTTGTCCTCAGCTGTTATGTTACTCACTATAGTGAAGTCTCAATTCTTTGGAGCTCAACCACTCCCTGCAGATCAGCTCTAGAGACCGCAAACTCCTAACAAGCTATCCAAAAAAATATAAAAAATATAAACCGAGTCACATACAGTTTTACTGCTGATA
Organism: Pelodytes ibericus; assembly: GCA_036172795.1. NCBI lineage: Eukaryota > Metazoa > Chordata > Amphibia > Anura > Pelodytidae > Pelodytes > Pelodytes ibericus. The sequence continues at coordinate 60,920,223 of CM069867.1, forward strand.
CTAGGTATTCTCCAGAATGACTGCAGTACATCGGTCAGGATGAGTAATTTAATTTACTACCTGCTACTCTGCTCTTAGAGAGAAATGCTTTTGGCAGGATGGGTGTGGGAAGTGACGGGAGTGGAGGGGGGGGGGGGGGGATTTGGGCTGGTTCAATGCATCTGATATTCTGTCCTAGTTTGTGCCTGATTTACATTTTGAAATGCCTTTTCAGAATGATACATGTGGGAAAGACATCACAGCCAAGAAAATGTAAAGCCTAGTAAAGTGAGCTGCGGATTGCTTTGAGAAAGCCAGCACATGAAATGCTGCAGAGCAGGTCAGGGTTGGTATTCTCCAGTCAAACGACTCTTACAGGCCTTGGGACCAGTGTGATTAATTAAACAATGGTGTAGTAAACATGCACTTTTACATTTTGTTTCATGCGCAAATACGCCTCTTTCATGAAGGTGTGTAAATACAAATCCTCAGGGGAGGTAAAAATAAATGAAAATAAAAATGACAGGATAGGATTGTACTGATAATAAATTTGCTTAGCTGACACATGTGCACTCACAATATGACCTGATATTGAGTCACATCTATCTGTAAACGATGCTAATGTATCAAGATCTCCATCATCTGCTAATAGTTGTGTTGGAAAAATTGTAGCATGCCTTTCCAATGCAGTATATGTGTTTGATTTTTGCAATGTGGTTATCAGTTCACCATTTGTATTAACATTGTGCCACTCAGGGCTGTATTCACAAAGTACTCACCTTTTTTATGTCTATTCATAAAATAGGTGAGATGAGGTGAGTTGTGGTGAGATTGACTTTTCACCTCACCAGTATTGTCCTGGTGAGTTTTCTTAGTGAGGGGACAACTCACCAGGTTTGTACCTGCACAAAGTAGAGTTAAAATGGTGAGATGAAACTGGGAAGTATATACACAAGTGGCACAAGTAGAAATAGCGCCAAATACTGGTGAGATCACTATGTGCACAAATATATAATGCCAACTGCTTTTGCACTTCTCGGAGGTTTCAGCCCATTTAGTGTCAACCAGTGGTGTGTCTTGGTTTTGTGCTGCCCTAGGCAGACAAATTTCGGGCACCCCCTTACCCACACTGCACATGCACGACATGCCCCCAAATAACCCAAATCACCCCATTACATGATCACAAACCTCCATCACCCCATTACATGCCCCATCACCATATTACAGGCCCACCATCACCCCATTACATGCCCCCCATCACCCTCATTCCATCCCTCCATCACCCCAATTACATCTCTGCATCACCCAGTTTACAATCCCCGATCACCCCCCTCACCCCAGGACTTACCCTGATCTCTGGTGGCAGGCAGCATGGTGTCCTACCATGCTGCCTGTTTGGCTCCGCGCGGTGAGTGTAGAAAGGTCACATGACCCGGCGCATGTCTGATGTCAGAGCGCTGGGTCACGTGACCTGTCATCACTTCCCCGCCCCCCTACGAAAAATGGCACAGGCAGCCCGATCGTGGCACCGTAGGAGTCACGGTCGGGCTAATATTGCTGGGGTGTGTGGATGGGCACTGGTCCATTGTTGGGGGAAGCTTTTTCACCACCCCTAGAAAATTTGCCACCCTATGCATCCGCTTAGGCTGCCTCGCCGTTAATAATGCACTGGTGTCAACAGACCCCATATGTACTAAATCAGACTCTACAAAAAATGATGTGTCCATTATTCTGGCCTAAATGGACAGTTCGACATAATTCACTGTTTAGAGAACAAGCCCTTTGTTTTCTATTACAGGTGAACATTTTATTGTAGCAGGAGAGGTTTCTATACTATATATATTCTGAGACTAAAGTGTGGTGCAGTAGTGGAGGGAAGATACATTAGACCTGCTTTGTTAAATAGCAGCCTGATTTTTGCCAGATAAAAGAATTGTCCAGGGAAAGATGTTGGGTTTACAAACATATTACATTGCTGGTCATTTGCAAACCATGATAAGGGTCCCTGGGGCAGAGTATCTTGAGAGCACAGTAGGCTGGTGCTCCAGCAGCACTAATTGCTGTTTAACCCCTTCACGACCTTATGACGAGTTAACTCGTCATAAGAGCCGCGGCGTACTATGCGCACCGCCAACCAGTCTGAAACAGGTCCAGGATTATGCCTCGCACCTGAGGCAAAGCTCCTGGACCCGACTGGTGGATTTCCGGGCATGTGATCGCGGTGATCACTCGATCACCGCGATAACATGCAAATTAGATGGCAAAGTCATCAAGACACATTGACTTTTCCTCTAATTGACTCCCTATGCTTCACGTACTTTTAGTGAAGCACAGAGAGTGACCTGAAAGTAAAAATAAATAAATAAGCAACGTTTCCTGGAAAAAAAAAATTAACCCGTTCATTGCTGATCACAGTTTGTAACTGTGATCAGTTTCCTTCCTCTTTATGGACCTCATTTTGTTTTGTTTTTTACAATTTTTTTGGTGTGCAATTTATAAAGGTTTTTTTTTAATAAATACATGTCATTGTAATATTTTTTATTTTATATTAGTTAGTTAATTAGGTGGGATAAGTGGGTTAGTGTTGCACTAGTTGTGTAGCTTATTATTGGGAAAGTAATGGGGAAAAACATTTTTTTTCCCCAAAATTTCCTCTTTTGTATGTATTTTTTAATACTAAAATGTAAATCATTTTTATGTATAGGGTATCAAAAGAAAGCTCTAACTGTCCTTTAAAAAAACAATGTATAACTTGTATGGGAGTGTTAAATGAGAGAGAGGAAAATTATTTTTCAACAAACACAAATTAAAAATTGAAAAACGCTCTGGTCCTTGGCCAAGGAAAACCCCTGGTCCTGAAAGGGTTAACATCCAGGCCAGAGCCTTTATTCAAACTAGGCGGTCTACAGGTGTGGACTGATTAAAGCTCACCTGTGACAGATCAATTAGCAGGCAGTACGTATGAATTATTGACAGGTGGGAAAGCCCCCCAGTTGTAGCAAGCTGCTGTGTTTAGCAAGTGCTCAAGCAATATCAAGGTGTTACCCTTTGTTTATTTTTCACTTTTATCTGCTACTCTGCTTGTTTTTCACCAAATAAATAGTGAAAAGCTGACCTGGACATGGGCTCCGTTTATCTTAGAAGGCTGCGGTTACTAAAGTTTCCTTGACAAAAAAAAAATGACATCAAAAAGGGGAGTTTTGACTAAATGTATATAATTAAAAGGTGGTAACACCAAAATGTCAAAACCTTTAGTAAACCATCCCTATTATACTGATTTAGTCACTTTTTTTTTTAACACTGTTTCTTTTATGTTTCCTTTTTAGATGATACCATGTAGTGGAGAAACATACAACCACATTCTAGATTCCTGGAATGTGTATGAGTCAGTCACAGATGGATAGGGTTGCCACCTTGGCCATTTTTGCAGTCTGCTTTGCAATATAAAATAGTCATATGTGACCAGACGGAAGTCAGTTACCTAATCTAGTAGTGGATCCCACAGAACCACGTTTATTAGTTAAATTATTTCCTTCTGGTCACATGTGACTTCTACATACAAGGCAGCCTGCAAAAGTTTTATGTGACCGGTAAAAATGGCAACCCTGGATGACCCTTTATTGATCAGTCATACTATAACAGCCTTGTTAGCTAGACTGATGATTCCACAGGCCCTGCCCACAAGGAAACACTTAAAGAACTATGTCTCCAACTTCTTCCTTTCCTCACTTTTTTAATTAGTGATCTCTTTCAAACAAAACATGACAGAAAGATAATTGAAGAAGCGAATTAAACTGCAAAATGGGGTCAATTCTATTTATAGCTCAACAAATTTAGCATTCTTTTCTATTCCAAATCAGCGAGTGGCATCTGGGAGATGTCATACTGCTCTTCTTTTACATTATTACAAAGGTAGCTGCTGTACTTTTACTGCAATCTAGAAATACCCATGTATTTTTATTTAAATATATTTTCTGCAGGAAACCAAGGTATATCAGACTCCCAGTTCATAGAAATCTCCAAAAAGCAATGATCTCACAAAACCTGCCACATAGGATACCTGCCTCTCTGGGCACCAAACATGTATTAAGCCAGAGTAGCTCTAAGTGCCATCCTGTAGTAAGAAGGTTCAGTTATCCTAGTGGGCAGACTAGGTACCGTTCAAGACGGGTGCTGTTGGGTGTAAACAAATGCTGTCTTGGCAGTAACTCTGCTCACGTTGATGTTGATCTGTTTCAACCAAAACTTTTGACCCTGCCATCATTGGGGTCATTTTCTGCTTACTTTTTGGCTTTATACAGCAGCTAGCAGGTACCAACTCATGGTGGACATTTACAGGACTTTGTGAAGGGCAATTTTATGATCTATGGACCTTCACCTATCTTGCCACCAACATGGGTGGATGTCCTTGTTCGATATTTATATTGATCTTGTCATGGTATTAAGGAAGCTGATACTGCCATTGAATCTTGTCTTTGATGTTCCCAGCATCACTGCTATTTTCATACAGCCATCATCTTTAAAGCTAAATTGGTAATTCAATTTTTTTTTTTTTTTAGAGCCTATTCATATTAAAGGTTCTCCTGTATAATAAATATGGAATAGTACCACCCATCCCTCAACATTTGTATGGAATTCATCTAAGTATGTAAAGCTTGACTCATCTCTAGCAAGATGCTATGGCTGGCTTTCTTAGTGTAGTATCTAACAGCAGCCTTACGGTTGTTGGAGAACTACATCTCCCATATGGTACTGCCAACGAGCTGACAAAGGATTATGGGGGCTGTAGGCCAACAGCTGCTGGAACGTCACAGTGTGACATGCTTGATAGGGGCTGGGCTTTACTAACACGTTATCTCGCTGAATCCTTCGAGTTCGATTTATTTCATTATATATTATAGCCCAACAGACCATGTCAATCATAAATAGATGTCTTATATGAATGGCCAGCACACACACACAAAAGTCTCCATGGATTTTAATTGTTTAAATCTGCTTAATATGAAATGCATACAATTCCCAAGATGATCATCCATAATTAATATGATGGCTAATGCATTATTCAGCCGTATTGTAGTCGTATTGTAAGTTTCATTCTATGCTTTGCAAGTTTTACAAACGGTATTTTCTTTTCTCTAAGACGGCACTGAAGTTGGCCTAATTATATAAGTTTTTTTTTTCTCTCCATTTTGCTCACAAGACCCCTGTAGAAGAATGTACCTTGGAAAAGCACTTGGAAGTCTGGTCTTCCCAACATTTGAAATACTTTTATATGTCCCTGGCCTTACCTTATATCTAGGATAGTCTTATGCCCATCCCACACATGATTAAGTTCCTTCACTGTGTTTACCTCTGCCACTTACGCTGGAAGGCTATTCCATACATCCACTACCCTCTCAGTAAAGTAATACTTTATATGACATTACTTTCAGCTCTATAAAATTCACACCCAGTACTTAAATAAGGTTCAAATTTAAAGTTGTTACTTGTATGTACTTACATGTAACTAACCTTACTACTGTAGAAATTCTAAATCACCCTCTCTTGTTAATATAAGCATTTTCTTTTTGCACACATTGGTTTGCTAGGATATGCTAGTAGCAGGGGAGGGCTGGCAACTTTTTGCCCAGGGGGGGCAAAAACCAATTGTGACCCATATTTCAATATTATCAGTCTGCCAGTTATCATGTGAAACAGACACAAATAGACAGACATGAGATATACTGACAGATAAGGTACAGAGATTGACAGACTAGCACAGATAGACAGTTAAGACAGACATACTGACAGAAAAGGTACAGGGACTGATAGACAAACAAAACAATTAGAAAGTGCTCAGCACAAGGGACTATGAGGGGCATGTACTAAAAAAACTCAAATATATTTTATCAGCAAAACTTTTTTTGCCCTTTGCTCCTATTGCAATGTACTAAACATTTCACACTCAAATAGTACATACGTGCAAATTACGAATAAAAACGGGCATAACTGAGAATAAAAACAGGCAATTTTGCGAATATTTTTTCTACCTCTTTTGATAACGCTTTCTAAAAGCTGATGTAATTTTCACATGGAAATAAGAATTATTTTTCACAAAATACTCGCAAAACTCTTTAGCGTGCGCAAATATAATCGCAAATTATTAGAGCAACCGGAAAAATGCATGCTATATAAAAATAAACGGAAGAGGCGCAAAACAGGAAAAACAAGTGCAAAATGTTACAAATAGTCACAAATTGCTCTTTACTCATATTTTACCTACTTTTTTCCCCACTGCACTTGTTTAGTACATGACCCCCTATGCTTCCACCAGCTGTTTCTCTACCACGACTACTGTAATTCCCTGCCATTATAAAGAGCTGGTGTGGAATCATGGGGTTTGTAGTTCTGCAGAAGCTGGAGGCCTGTATTTACACCTAAGCCTTGCCAGCCCTCCCCTGGCTCATAGTATATCAGGATTTGAATTCTACTAACATACTTCATAATTAAAAATTATAACAAAATACCACTACATGTGAAAAAATTTATAATTGTTATTACATCATTGCAAACGTTCCATTTTTTTTTTTTTTTGGTTTCATTTTAATTTCCTTTCTTATCTACTAATAAAGAAATAATTTTACAAAAAAAAAAAAATGTAGAAAAAGTAAAAAAAAAATAAAAAATGAACATGCTATATTATTAACAGCATGAGACATAATCCACAACATATTTTCTTTTTCAACCCATGCTGAAAAACAGCTGAACCCAAGAAGGTGCATCACATTTTCATGCCGTGCATACAGTATGAAGTCAGAGAGCCCTGACGCGTTCCGACTCTTGAAAGCAGGAGGTAAATGACCTGAAATGTACTGCATTGCGAATAGATGTTATTTTTTGTTCCACAACAATTTATGTTTAGTTGTGTTTGTTTAAGTTGATTATGATTTATACCTTATATTTCCCCAAAGTGATGAATGGCTGATCTTCACTTGTTGCAGTTTTTTCGCTGCCCCATACTCTTTTTAAGAAGGGTAGCCTGTCTAGGCAGTGTGTGCCTCATCTTCTGTTTAGGTTTTGTACAATTTGTTACTGTACTTGTGAGTAAGAGCAAGCTAAAGTGTGAGATGTGTTGTCTGTCTGTTGTGACATATTCATATGTAATAGTTTGTTTCAAGAGATGTTGAACTGTGTTCGAATAAATCTCATGGAAAGTATTACTCACCGTTGTGAGTCTTGCTCTTTGTCTACCAGAGAAGACAAGTGTGTTAGCCAGCAATTGGGCCGATTAGATGGACCCAATGGTTCTTATCTTCCGACACATTGTATATTTCTAAACATATGGCTTTATTAGCATGGCTAGGAGTTAAAATGACTACGTCTGCTAAACATTGTTTGTGCTGTGAATGTAGAAAATAAATATAATCTATACATTCTGTTATCCGAATGGAAAGCAACAACACCTTGGGGCTTGATATGTAAATTGCACATTTCCCATTGCAAGTAAGCAGCTAATTTGCATATTAAGCCTCAGGTGATGTCATAAACAGGAGACTCCACAAACATTCACAGCGAGGAGGTGGGGGGTTAAAGAACAACTGTAGACAAAGTCGTGTTCAACTGAAGATTGCAACAAGTGTAGACATTTTAAATAGAAATGTTTTAGGGAAAGAATACAAATAAGCTACCTTACTGAGCTTAAGGGGGTGGACATCTTGGGTCGGAACTTCCTTAAGACATAGTCTTAAATTAGAGGGGCAACGATTTAAAAGTAATATCAGGAAGTATTACTTTACTGAGAGGGTAGTGGATGTATGGAATAGCCTGCCAGCAGAAGTGGTAGAGGTAAACACAGTCAAGGAATTAGCTATAAGACCGGGAACGGGGGACTAATAAAAGTACTCAAAACAAATTGGGCAGACTAGATGGACCGAATGGTTCTTATCTGCCGACACATTCTATGTTTCTATGTTTCTATGTTTCTAATCTGACCCAAGATTCTAAAAAGTATGTCTGCCCCCTGATCGAGAGCTATACTAGTAAAGAGAGCCTAGTCAGGTACTTAATTTATATTATTTAATTAAATAATGTATATTTAAATGCCTACACTTGATACAATATTTCTTTATGTATTTCCTTACAATGTATATACAATTTATTGATATTTTTTATTCTCTCCATTCACTGGTCAAACAATGTTTTTAGGTGACAACGACCCTTCAACATCTTTCATACTGTGAATCACCAATATAAATGCTACAAGACTTCCTGAGACTGAGTCTATTTTCTTTCTTAATTTGGTACAACTTCAAATATTTATATAATTTACAAAATACTAGTAATTGTTATGCTAGATGTAGCATAAAGCCAGGGACTAATGACAGTATTCCTCTCTTGTTTTTTTAGGCAGAAATTGGGCAGACTAACATGGGCCAAATGGTTCTTATCTTCCAACACATTCTTTGCTCCTTATAAAGGTACAATACCTAATAATTACCTCCAGTGTTGGATATTTATGGAGAAAAACAAATCCTGTACAAAAGCGATAATTGTAACAGGTTGTTGAATGTAATCATGTAGCTTGTGAAATAAGTCCTAAAGAGAGGTTTTACTTGGTTACAATAGTTTCTAATTAATAAAAACATTATCCTAAATGATTACCATAGAGATTAACGATACAAAGAATATTATGTTTTTCAAGAGGGACATCTGCATTAACTTTCCAGAGGTGCTTTATGATCCCAGGAGAACTCTTCACCCTAATCACATATTAATCTGCTGACATTTTTTGAGAAAGCTTAATTATGTCCTTTTTTTTCTCTTTCGTGCAAATAAAGGTGGATGGTCTATTGTGACTACTTCAAAAGCACAGTAGCCTTTTCTCACTTTATTGGAGATAATAATGATAATAATCACTGGGATATATAAATGTGCAAATTGAAAATCGTAATAACCCAATAGGCAGACAGTCTCCAAATGAAGATAAGACACATAATCCCAAATAAAGTTATATAATAGACATATTCTGGAAGACAAAAACACATAAATCTGTTTCTGACATTTTGGGGTTTATTTTGATTGAATAAATGTCAGTTTTTCTATGAGTTTATTTTGGATTTTGTGTCTTATCTACATTTGCATATTGCGTTACTGCACTTTTTAACTTGCTTACGACTGATTAATGGTCGGGATGCCGAACCAAAGCCCAGCCGCGGAGCCTCCCAGCCGTGTAAGGTCTGATCAGAATGTATATATTTTTACAACTTCTTCTTTCGTAGATGTATAAATGTGGCGTAAATAGAAATTGAAAAAGAGATATAGTCGTAGGGACACACAGCTCAGAGCACCAAATTCAGAGAACCGCACTCTACACAGGTGAGTGCAACACAGACAACGTTCCCTTGCCGTTATAACAATAGGATCCAGAGAAAATTTGAAGCACTGGTGCACCTCCTCTGATGTAAGTAAAAAAGTGATTTAGGCAGATGTCCTCCGGTTTAAAACATAACAAATTTTATTTCCAAACTGGTAAAACAACAGGACTAAGCATAGTCTCACGCGTTTCGCCGTGAGGCTTAATCATATGAATACTGTGAAAGAGCAAATTACAGGGAATAGAGTAGGGAATTTCAAACTCATGGCCAAAGTAGCACGGTGGGAGAATTTTTCCAACTCTACTTCTCTGGCCTTTAGAGAAATTCCTGAATTCAATCCATAATTAAAGCCCTAAGAAGGAGAATTACGCTTGAGTGCCTTTCTATAGCCTGTCATCATGTTTGGTTGTGATTCTATTATAGAAGCAGAAGGGATACATATAGTGGTCCTAATACGGAGATACAATGGCAGGTACGTTTTAAGACACATGCCATGTTATACTCTGACCTGCAGTCTCCATACTTAACTATTTAAAAAAAAAGGTGCGTCTCTAAAAGCAGATAGATCCCATATTTACAGATGTGAGCTCGCTGTATGTAAACCCATGTGTATCTGTAGAGTCCATTTAATGCCATTATTTTCTTACGAAGGGTCTTACACTTAACAAAAGTTCATGATAAATATGTTTGATTCCCGGTACTTATTTTACTGACCTCTGCAAGATGAATATCTAACATGACAAATCCAGGAACAAGATCTGCAAGTGTATGATCTTAACAGGTAGTAGTATATGTGTGTATTTAAGGGACTGTATCAACAAAACATTTTTTACTGTGAATGTAGGGGGAAAATGATTGAAAATTAGGAGAAAGACTTGTTTTAAACGTGTCTGTGGAGTCTCCAGTTTGACATCACATGTGGCTTGATATGCAAATGAACTGGTATTCAATGGGAAATGTGTAATTTGCATACCCCATTCTCCTAATTTAGGAATTTGCTTGCAATTTTGCAAACACAATGTATAGATCATTTTTAATCATTTTTTATTTACATTCAGAGTAAAAGCAATGTTTAGGTGACACAGTCCCTTTAACCAACTGAACTATCTCACCACCTTGTGAGTGGATGCAGTTTCTTATTTAATAACATTGGGCATACTTACATACAGTATATAATACTAATACATTACAAACATGTTTAAACTCACCTTTTCCTGTAACATAACATACTAGAAATGATCTTGTTAGTCTGTTGGCAAATGAATAGACTGAGGAATCTCCATGGTGTCATGATTATTGCTTACTGTTCAAACTCACTATGTTCTAAGGGAAATTATTAATTTATATATCACAAGATATAGTATAGTATTTATAAGTCACAGGAGGACCTATGCAGTACATGCCCTTCATATCCATAGTGGAGTTTAAAATATTTTTCTAGAGCCACCAGAACCATTTTATCATTTTATGTTATATTACACTTTGTATACTTGAATAACATATGTATCACTCTGAAAAAATAGCAGTAAAAAATATTTTTCTCAATGTATGCATGTGCTCACAGTTCTGCTAATTGTACGCAGTACTGGAGACCGTATCTCCAGAAGGATATTGATACTTTGGAGAGAGTTCAGAGAAGGGCTACTAAACTGGTTCATGGGTTGAAGGATAAAACTTACCAGGAAAGGTTAAAGCATCTTAACATGTATAGCTTGAAGGAAAGACGTAACAGGGGGGATATGATAGAAACATTTAAATACATAAAGGGAATCAACACAGTAAAGGAAGAGAGTATATTTAAAAGAAGAAAAACTACCACAACTAGAGGACATAGTCTTAAATTAGAGGGGCAACGATTTAAAGTAATATCATTAAGTATTACTTTACTGAGAGGGTAGTGGATGTATGGAATAGCCTGCCAGCAGAAGTGGTAGAGGTAAACACAGTCAAGGATTTTAAGCATGCGTGGGATAGGCACAAGGCTATCCTAGCTATAAGACCGGGAACGGGGGACTAATAAAAGTACTCAAAAAAAATTGGGCAGACTAGATGGGCCGAATGGTTCTTATCTGCAGACACATTCTATGTTTCTATGTTTCTAATGACATGTATAAATCCAGTTTAAAAAAAAAAAAAAAAAAATCTAAATTCCCAATGCAAACAATGATGAAGTCCCTTTAATACATTGAATGCACAATTCCTACCTAGTATATTTATTCCATTAATGAAGCACAATATACTTCTAAAATCATATTTCACTGACTATCAAATTATTCTATTATTAATTCTATTATTAATCTATTTGCTTACAGATAGGCTAAAAACGCAAGTTTTTTTGTTTTTTGTTTGTTTTACTGACAATCTTGACATTATGTTGGACTGCCACAAACTAAACTGTAAGAAATAGTGTCTGGTGCACTGTGCTGCAAGACACAGACATCCTGTTTTGAAGGGATGAGGAATACAACTCTTAGCGCATGACTAGCCTTCATGACAGACAGCTGTGTGTGTATGCAGGCAGCTGTGTGCTGCAGGCAGGGTGACAGTCACCCAGCAGTGCTGCCAACCTCTAGCCTGAAATGTGGCCAAATGCAGAAAACCATCCCAAAAATAGGAAAACTGACAGCTTGCCTGAAAATGCATTGTAACTGTACCGGGCAGGCTTTAAACATTCCAGTGGTACAAATCCATGGTATGGGTGCTAGTTATTAAATACCAGTGACTGGGCTATAAAAGTATATTGACTCTATATTTGCATTTCTTGTTCCAAAATTATAAATGTCTTAGGGCAAATATATAACCTAATCTGTATTTATAAGTACAGTTTTTGTAAAGTATTCAGATTTTCCTGGTGAAGAGGGATGCTTTTATACAATAGGAATGCTTCTAAAACTGATACAGCAGATAGCTGCCAACTGTCCCTAATTTCACAGGACAGTCCTGTTTCTAGCATACTGCCCTTTCAAACGTGACTTTCCTGGCATTACGGTCTCTGCCATAGGACTAGTTCAGCCTTGCGCCAAAAACTATTTGCACCATACAAATTCTGCTGTACATAAGGACTTTAATAAATAATATATATATATATATTTTAATTGGTTCAGCCTCCTTTTGCTGATATTGGATTTACTACCTTGCAGCCTGGGAAATCTGCCCACCATGGGACTGGATTTCAGTTGGGGACGGTTCGAATGACTTTACCATACATTGGATAGATTACATTTAATGTTGTAGAAGTCTAACAGTGGGCTGGATTGATGCAATTTACTAGACAGTATCCTAAATTATAATTTATTAGAGGTCTTCTTAAATCTGTGCTTAATAAATCAGCTCTATATAAAGAAATGACTATTTAGCCCTTTGTGTTGAAGGGATATGCAAATTAATTGGTTGCTTAATTGCTCAAACACCTGATAGCTGAAACTATTAAACTGGCCATATCCATTCCCTGTATAAAAATCTATCATTTACTGGTGAACTGGGGACTGGCCAATAAATGGTATCATTATAACGCTTTTCTCCATGGCTAACACGACACTACTCCTTTAACTGTATAAAAAGCATTTAAATGAGAAATCGAGTTCCCAGATCAGCCATGTATTTCAGGGATATGTATATATGTGTAAGTTATTGGTGTTCATGTCCAGAGATCATTAATTAATCAAGAAAATCTGGATCACCATGCACTCCATAGATCAGAAGACCTCCAATCTACTGCAATAAATATACATCTTTATCACTCTTCATAACATAGCGACAAAAATCAGAAGGTATGCAAAATCTAGGTGACTGTGCTAATCTAGCTTTTATATCCACCCTCCCTCTTTCAATGAAGATGAATAAAGATGTATATTTAAAACAGTGACCTGAAGATTGGTCTTTGGCAGTATTGCCACTTGGACCCCTCTTTACACTGAGACTCCGGAAGTACACAGACTTTCATAAAATACATTGTGGCATTCATTAACTACTTCATACATATCAGTATTCACCTGGATTCCAGTTGGATACTTGGAGTTTGCAAGTTTGCGAGGTTTTTTTTTATCTTCGGACATGTATTCTGTAGGGCAACATGCAAATGGTGTAGCCCTTAAAAATTCACAGATCTGGCAACCTTACATACTATTCCCACCAACATTATCACTTACCACTGACAGCAGTCAATCTTTGTACATGTGCATCAGTCTTTCTTCTCCAGTGTCCTAGGAAAAGACTGCACAGTTCTAAATGCATGGTACTGAATGCATGCCAGTCATCCACAACTTAAGAATAAATCAAATATAATTACCCATTTTTTGGTTGCATACCAACCTACTAACCTGCTAAAAGCACCCAGGTTGGCAAAAAAACATGTTATGTTTAATGTAGCCATTTTAAATAGTGGTAATATATAATTTTGTATGGAACATTTTTTGTTTTGAATACATTCATTTATATATATTTTTTCTCTATTGTAGGAGTCTACAGTTTTACAGATATTGATAACCATAAGATGGGCCACTGCCAGGAAACATCTAATTCATAGGGGAATCGTATAGCTAGGTATTAAAAGATTTTGAATGTCATAATGGAATATAGACCAAGCCTAAAAAGTTTGTCCAAGTCTACATAGGTAACCGACTAGTCCAAGTATTTCCAGGAAAACAAGTAGTGTCTAAACAAGGTGTTGACCACCATACACCTTTGAGTGTGCATGATTCCATTTAGAGTTTACATTCTACAGATTTATGAACCGGTAGGGGTCATTCATCTAAGGGTAGGTAGACTGTCACCGGTCACTCTACCACCTTCTTGCAGATATGTGCATATTAATGTAAACACTATACATTTGACACCACTTTATTTTGGTAAAAAAAACTAGTCCTGGTCTCAAATTGTGTACTTTTGTATTGTATTTTTCTAATTGAAATGATTTGTCTTTGGGAGTGATTGTTTATGGCACGGAGGTATAGCATAAAGCTTTGAAGGTCAGCACTGGCATTATCAGTCTACTGCATGCCATTGCTATGATTTGCTGTCCCAATGATCACATGGTTTGGGCGTGCGAGGGCTTATCCTCTCTAGTCCTAGTTGTTAAAGCCTCTTGAAGGACAGTACCCATTTCCAAAATCTGAGCAACCTGCGCAATTCATGCCAGTACCAGCATCATCCTGACACCACCTCTGCCAGCCATGATATTTACATAGCCAGTGTCACCTCTAGAACATATTCATTCTATAGTACTTCTAACACTGATATGGCAATTTGGGTGATGTACAAATCCTAGTCGGTAATGTACTTCAGCATGGACATATCAACCTATAACCCCTGCCATGCTTCTGCCCACAGCCTGTTCTCTGCTCCAGGAGACCCATCATGCTACTAGGTTGGAGACTGTGAGCGAGCCAGTCTGTATCAACTGTCAGCTCTGCATCTGCTGCCACTGCTGCTACTTTATCTTTACAAACATGACCCAAACAGCCATCTACCATGTGGAAAGATAGATGATTCATTCAAATCCAAAGAAGGATTCTCCATTCCCTGCTAGATGTGTGCAGGTCAGTCCAGTAAGGAGAGTCAACTGCATAAATTGTGATAATTGTTGCGGAACATTGTGTGTGTATTTGGCTCAGTTGACATGGTAACAGAGGATGAAGTCATACTTCAGGTCCCCACACCACTGGACCACAAGCATTGGAACTTCATGAGTACACAAAAACAGCTTCCACTGATTGTGATGCCCCCTGGTGAAAGTGCTGTTCCTTTAACTCTCCTTTTCCCCTTTATTCACATTTCCTTGACAGGTATAATATGTAGCCAGATGTAGCAGGGAGGTATAATATGTAGCCAGATGTAGCAGGGAGGTCCCCTGAAGCATTGCCTTGCAACGGGGATGCATCTCTTTTCTCACGTGGACCCATTTGCAGACGCATCTGAAGCACAGATCATACAGGATCTGTGTAGAACTCTTTGACATGGCAAAGAAAGATCAGACACATCTATAAGTTAACACCACTGCCTGATTTATCTCTACAAGGTCCCAAGATGATTTGGATCCCCTTGCCACAGGGAACAGAGCTATTGAAGAAGTTAGGTCAAAGTTAGATTTATTATATTTTTTCATCATATTTAATGATTTTTTTTGTAGTAAATTATAAGATATGATGAACATAATGGTATCTAATGAAAGTAGGGTAGCCACCTGGCCGGTATTTTACCGTAAAAGATTGGCTTGACCCCAATGTTACGTCCATGGAGGTAGTAGCTTGGCCGGTATTTTTTTTGAAGAAAAGATGGCAAGCCTAAATGAAAGCCATTCTTATGGTGATAAAAACAATATATAATTTGTGTGGGTACTGTAAGTGAGAAAGAAGAACATTTCAGCTAAACACAAACATCCCAGAAATGTCAAAACATCCCTTGTCACCAAGGGAATGACAAGGTCAAAAGGTCATGCCACTAAGGTGTTAATATGTAGTTTATTCCATCAGCTTATATCTCCTTATAGCTAAAAGGGAGATATAGTATCTCCACGCACAAGTTCAAGTCTACACAGCCACTTATCTCACCTCTCTTAGTCAGCCACACATTGAGACCATGCTGATGAAAACCAAGAGTAGTCACACTCACTTTTAAAATAGACGTACAAGGTTCTGCATGTTATACAAATGTTTTATCTCATCACTCTTAGCCAGCCATTCCTGATGGGGAGTGAACTGGAGCCTTCATGGATAAAAAGCAAAGCAACAGAAACCACAGACTGCGGATCCCCCATGCCTCGCGAGAATCAGAACCAATGGCTTATGGAGGCTGGTTATGGTCTCATATCCAGTAATGACCTGTAGTAGTATATAATGGTCTTTTAATCCAAATTGGGAGACTGAATGGAAGGAAAGAGCATTATCACATACACCTCATCTCCAAGGAAAATGCTTAAGTTGATGCTCCTGGGCTTATCTAAATCAGCATTTGACAAACTATTAAAGGACCATGTTTATACATGGAATGTGGCGAATAAAAAGATACTCTATAGGTTATGTGGGGGGAATTGGAAACAAAGTATTTTTTCCCTCCCCCCAACAATTAACTGTAGTTAAATATAAGGTCATTTAGGAGTGACGGGATCAATAAGCCCATCCTGGGGTGATGGGTCTCCCTTGCTCGACAATCTCTTAACAATTATAAAATATAAAATGTAACTGTTACGTACAAACCACCTCTTCCCCTCCAGACTCTGCGTCCTTGGTCTGTCTGTCCATTCTAATCATTCCAGTCAATTGACATTAGTGTTGGATGGTATGGCACTGTCTAGGTGTTTGGTATGAATAGGAGGCCTGATCAGATTTAATCTGCTATAATACCATTCTGTATATGATGTTTTTTTGATCTGTTGTTTGACTTCCTCCATCAAAGAATTCATAACGTTTATCCATATCTTAAAAATTCTTGTTGCCTTCTCTTTATCAAGCCTTTGCTTCAAGTAAAACCATTCCGAGTAAAAACACTAAATCACAAACGCATTGTGTTAACCCCTTCATGACGCAAGGTGCTTGCATCCCAGAAAGATTAAGCACCAAAACGCTTTTTGTGTTCCTGGCCCTGATCACAAGGTGATTGGTAGCCATGAACACAGTGGCAGAGACCCAAACAGGGATTCAATATACCCTACGGGTCCCTGCTGAAAAACTAGCAATACCTTGCAAAAGGTCACAAAGGGGTTAATTTATATATTTGCTGGAAATTCTGCAAACATAACATTGAAGCAATACATCCAGTATACATTTTTTTAAATAACAACTAAATGGGCTCTTGTCACCCTCTTAGTTACATTTATTTGTAAGACCAACCCAATAAGCCGTTTTACCAGTGTATACCCGCAAAATAGGATTGCCAACCTTAACTCCTGCTAAAAACCTGCTTTTGCTAAATCCAAGTGTACAGCTCGATGCCCTGCACTTACTTCAATGATAACAGAGAGAGATTGCACCTCATTGACTGAATGAATGACTGATGCACATACAGGCTGCACACATGCAATGTATCCCACACTAGAGATGCAGGGAGACACCCAGGGCTGTATTGATGAATGAAGGATTTTCAGGGCATACAATTGGTGTACCTTTCGGTCCAGAAGCATGCACTATATAAAACCACAGATTCATTTTACCATATGCTTAGAGAAAGTTGCCAACTTCTTTCGGAAAATGCCATCGTGCTGGTTGAGTTTTGGGATAGTTGCAGCTCAGATAAGAGTACCACAGATTGTTTAACCAAAGTGTAGAGTTTGCCAACTGTAGCACTCCCGTCCTCCTTGTTCTACTTTCCTACTCTCTGGGGATTCCCTGCTTGTCTATTTCTTTTACAGAATGTTCCTTCACACAATTAAAGTGATTTGTCGCTTTTCCCGATATGTCTGCATATCCAAGGTTGTGTTATGTTGTGAAGAGTTACATTCGATGGTGTTTGAGTCCGGCACTGGGGTGTTACCCCTGGTAACCAATAAAGCCCAGTAAAACTGAAGAAATAAGTCTAAGGCGGTTTATTAAATTAGATTTCCATGAAGAAAAAAATAGGAAAGTCTTTTTCAAATATGTTGGTGTGGTTTTTTTTACATTCTTAAGTAAGTGACTAATTTAATAACACCCTTTAAGTGCCGTGTAGGCTGAACGATGCATGCCGGCAGATATCACAAAGTATTCAATAGCAGATGAAAGGTAGTGTGTACCAGACATGTCCCATGTTTGGTGAAACACAGGTAGTAGAGATAATATTTTCCTTCTTGACAATACAAGAAGTTTGGCACTTCTAGTCAGTGCTTCAAAAATACTGCAAAATTACTGTCAATTACAAAACATTTTATGGTGCAAATATATTAGGACCTGTGTGTCCCATGGTGTCCCCACAGCTTTTGCTGGACTACAAATCCCATAACTACCCCAGAATTATGGTAGTTTTAGTTCAGACACAGCTGGATGGCACAGTTGGATGCCCAACTGCATATGAGCTAAGTTTGGCCTTTGATTTATTCCCCCCCCCCCCAACACTTATTGATTTTACACAAAGGTGAATGTACTTGAAGAGCACGGGCTTTGTTCAAAATAGTAACGTAGCTTCACATTCCAGTGAACTAATGCTAAAACAAAATATCATAAGCCTATTGTTCCCCTTTCCCCAAAAAATTAGTTTCAGCATTGCAAATACCTACCAAAAATGAGGGTTGCCCCCTTCCCTTCAAAAACAAAATGTGATTGACTGAATAGAAGTTACATATATATAATTTACTCAGCTGAGACATAAATACAATACTATCGCATATGAGAGAAGCAAAAGTCCCACTATACACAGCTCAATGGACATTTGCCAAACGTTAGTTACTCTGATCGTGTGAAGCTACTTATATCACTTTGACCGACACAAATTTGCAGACCACAAAGTGCCAACACCGCATACTCACACACGCTTATACTCATACACACGCACACTCATACACACTCACACTCATACACACGCACACTCATACACATGCACACTTATACTCACACACACACTTATACTCACACACACACTTATACTCACACACACACACTTATACTCATACACACACTTATACCCAAACACACACACTTATACTCACACACACTTATCATACTCATACTCACACACACACTTATCATACTCATACTGACACACACACACTTATCATACTCATACACACACATATACTCATACTCGCACACACACACACACACACACACACACTTATACTCACAAACGCACACACACATACAGGTTCAGCTCTCACCGCTTATCTGCTCCATTGTCCTGGAGGTGCAGGCATCAGTGTAATAGACGGGCGCTGCCGGCCACCTGCTTCTTCTCCATATGATTGGCGCATGTGTGTTATGTGAAGAAGCGTTCAAGTTGGAAAGCAAACAGTTAATTTCTTTCCGACTTGAACATTTCTTCACAGAACGCGCATGCGCCAATCATCTGGAGAAGAAGCAGATGACCGGCGGCGCCAATCTATTACGCTGATGCCTGCACCTCCAGGACAATGGAGCTGAACCTGACCGCGTACCACTGCTGAGGGCTCCACGTGCCAGTAGTGGCACCCGTGCCATAGGTTCGCCACCGCTGCCCTAGAGAGTCTATTCAGTAAAGAGAATTAAGATGGTAATTTCACATTTCAGGTCAATGTAGCCAAGTTTGAGAAATCCTCCAGTGCAGCTGATTGGCAGTGTTTTTCCAACTCCGCAACATTGCCCTTAAGTTTGAAATTCCCATCTCAATTCACTCCAATTCTCTCTTTTTTGAGTAGACCATTTAAGGGTCGTCTTCGGTAACTACGATTTTTGAGAAAAAATCGGAGCTCCGAGTTGGGGTCTGAATCAGATCACTTTGGTGATCCAATTAGCTCTCAAAATCAGTTAGTCACAAAACACCAAATAGATTAGTTGTCTGACCTAGACGTATGCCAGGCTTTTGGAGCAGGGTGCTGCCATTGCTATTTGGCGGTAGAGTCTATTTAACATGTTGAACTAATTAGCCATTGGTGTTTTATAGCAGGAGTATAGAAATAAACCACTTTGTGACTAAATACACAAAATACATTGTGCCCCTGAGTGACAGGCGTGCGCCGACTGGCACTGCTTGGTTGTATATCAGGGGATTGTCTGTAGAAAGGGGACCACATTGTCATTCTAAGACAGGGTGTTTATCATACTAATTAAAAAAAAAACAAGTTTGCAGGGCATTATCAGGAGGTATTGTAAGATAACTTTCCATTCATGTCTAGAATACCTTTACTACTCGCTAGGCCCCCAGGCATAAGTAATGCTCATAGACTTGTGTGCTATGCCCCCCTCCCCGCCTCCTTCCCTGATTGCCATATTGTAGCCTTGTAAGGCCTTGGGGGGGGTAGTTATAAATTTAATTCTGGTACAAAGTTCTAAAAGCTCTCTAAACAGCAGGACCATTCCATTAGTTACCATGGTGATTGCTCCATTTTTTAAAAACTTTGCCCCAGAATTGACTTTTCTAAATAGAATGTGTATCTCCAGCAAGTGTAGTAGCCGCCTATATCGTCCCCCATTCAATATGTCGGCATTGAACGTTCCCATTCTGCATGATAGCCAGCCAGTTAGCCCAAGCGACCTTGCTCCCAGCCACCTGATGTAGATGGTTCACTGCAAGAAAGGCTTTGCCTGGGGGCCTAGTGAGTAGTAAAGGTATTCTAGACATGAATGGAAAGATATCTTACAATACCTCCTGATAATGCCTTGCAAACTTGGTAGTCAAGCTCGGCCTGCCTGAGTAGAAGCCCCTAAACATCTCAAATTAACAGTTTTTTGTATTTTTTTTTTTTTATCCAAGTCTTGCCAGCTTCTAAGAAAAGCATGTTTTAACCCTTTCATCTACCTACCTGGCACAGGGACCGGCTACCAAGCTCCCTCTAGCAGGCCACATATATCCTCCCTGGTGTCCATCGTTAAACATCAGTCTTTCATAATATTGAATTTTACCTGAATTCTATGTAAAAATAAAAAAAGTTTATATATACGTTTGCACCAGAGTGTACAAACTCACCTGTCTCTCTTCACTCCGTGATACATTGCTTGGATGTAATTCAGCAATATGTCAGTGCTTTTTTAAGGTCAAATTACCCAAGTCACAAATTTGATGCCGAAAAATTTGACTTTCACTCAGATTGGGTCTGTTTTGCAGTCTTCCTTGATTACCAGGAGTTATTTGTCACCCAGTGAAATTCAGTAGTATTCTCAGGCAACAATGTTGTTTCTGTGAACTTTAAGTGATCAAGTACAGGATTATTACTTTTAAAGATTTACCTATATTTAGCACAAATCTAGAAAACACTGCACACTCTGGATCTTATATGGCATGTAAGGGCTGGAGTGTTATCCTGAGAAAAAAAAAAGGACTGTGTTAATAATGTATTTCAGGACTATCTTCAACATGTTTTCCAATATTTTTAATTATTATTCTAATTCAGCTTTTAGCCAGTGGTGTTACCAAGGGTGTCGGAAGGACAGTGGGTCCCCTACATGATGCCTGTATCACAACACTAACACATACAGAGGACTACACTCTGTCACTAGCAAATAAATACACATACATTTGCCATTAACACATGAGCCAAGCAGCAGTTTATTTATGGTGTGTTAATTCTCCCTCTGTAATTCAGTATGCCTTTTAACCCTTTCCTTTCCTGGCATGTATGTGTGTCTGTAAAGTTAACCCAAACCTTACAGGACAACTGTACCAAAATTCTGACTCCTGTTTAATTGAAAGATTGCATCAAGTGGAAATGGTTTATATATAAATGATTTAATGAAATAATTAAAAACAAATACGATTTATGCCTGGCTTGTTTCTATAGCTCTGTCAGGGGGTGGGCATGTTGGGTCATCTGACCCAAGATTGTAAACATGTCTGCCCTGTGATAGAGGGACCAATACAGAATCCAATTCATTAACCCCGGTAGATCTTTCCATGCTCCTATTGCTTATTAGTGTACCAGACTCAGTTTTGACCTCCATTGTCTTGACCTGTTGCCTCTTTTTTTTTTACCTTGTTTTTTGGATTGTACCTTGGTACTACATTCTAGGCTCTGATGCGTAGCATTCAAGTACTGTGAACAACCAGACCTCTTTCCACTGGGCAATAGGTTGGTGCTGGTGCTCTGCCGAACCAGTGGCCCAAACGCCGACTGCCTATAAAATAACTTATCTAAACCTGTAGAAATGTTTGGCGGCAGTCTGTAGACTTCTCTAGATTAATCAGATACTCAGTTAACACTTTCACAGGTTGTGACACGTTTTCATGTAATTAATGGTGCATTTAAGATCTTCTTGGATTGAGACACTTTAGATTATGATTAATTACTTTCAGTTTGAAACACGTTGAGCATGTGTGGTCTTCCTTCTGCAATGTTTGACCAGGAATAACACTTTTTTGCATTTGTATACCGTTTAGATTATATGTTCATGAACATCTCTAATGTTTAGCATCCCAGGACTCAACCTTGGGGGTATAGCAGTGGGCTATCTTGGGTTTTGTGCTGCCCTAGGCAGGCAAAATTTGGACACCCCTCCCCATGTTGCACACCCATGACATGACCCATAACCCATGTTGCACACCCAGGACATGCCCCATCACCCCATTACATGCCCTATCACCCACATGCACACACAATAAATGCCCCATAACATGCCCCTATCACCCTGGTTGCATGTCCCCCATCACCCCCATTGCATGTCCCCCATCACCCCCAATACATTGACCCATCCCCCAAGGACTTACCCTTGTCCCTGGTGGTAGGCAGCATGGTGTCCTCCATGCTGCCTGTTCGGCTCACCCGTGGTGTGTGCAGAGAGGTCATGTGACCGGGAGCGTATCTGACATCAGAGAGACGGGTCATGTGACCTGTCAGCACTTCCCCATCACACAGCACAGGGAGCCAAACAGGCAGCATGGAGTTTTCTCTGTGCTGCCTGTTTGGCTCCCGTGCAGCCTGCCTGCAGGCAGAGCGGTGGTGAGGGGAGATCTTCTGATCTCCCCAGCCACTGTCTCTGCCGGCAAGTGAGGTGTTTTTTTTTTCTTTTCTTAAATAAGCGGCTTTTTTAAAATTGTATTGATTTTTATTTTTTTTGCGATTTGTGCTCCCCCTTAAAGGCATGCCTAGGGCGGCACTTGCCTTGTTTGCCTTGCGCTAAATACGGCACTGGGGTATAGTCGTTGCTCTTTGGATCTACATCTGGTAGCTCCTTTAAGAGTTTGCTCTGATTCCAGTCTCACCATTACATATTTGCCCAGGGTATTGATTATTGACTTACACATCTGTTGATGTTTTTATACAGCAATTTATGAGCATCATAGGAACTGCAGCCATCATAGATGATGATAAGGAGTAATAAGTCAGAAAGTGACAGGTTGCTACCTGTGAGTGCCATGGCTTTTGTAAACTACAGGTCCTGCGATGCTCAACTAACCAAAATGGCTGGCTGAGTATCATCGTTACAAAAGTTACAGTGCCATTGGGCGCTAAAGAGTTTGGTATTTGTTTATTATAGTCCATAGAAACTGGGGTCAAAGGGTAAGCCA
The DNA here is from genome assembly GCA_036172795.1 of Pelodytes ibericus. Taxonomy (NCBI): domain Eukaryota; kingdom Metazoa; phylum Chordata; class Amphibia; order Anura; family Pelodytidae; genus Pelodytes; species Pelodytes ibericus. The sequence continues at coordinate 60,943,655 of CM069867.1, forward strand.
TGCTCCTCTGCTCTTACTTTTACTGGTGAGATTCAGTGTACTTGTCAGTAACCCTACCTATCAGTTCTGTGACTCATCAGACAGAACAGTGAATATGAAGGAGCACTGATGAACCATGGTGTGTTTTGTCTACTGTAGCGGTTTAAAAGGATACTGGGCAGGATAGGGAGACATGTTCATCTTTCTACTTATATTCATTGAACAACTGCTCTTTTACTACACAAATTTAGAATTCCACTGCAATGCAATAAATAATACAAATATACACACTTTATTTTTTTTAAAAGATAATGAATTCCTTCTGAATAAAGGATCACCCTAATAAAGGGATAATAAGAAAGTGTATGATAAACATTTGAAAAGATCTTGTTTGGTTAATACAATGTGGACATATTCAGATGACTGAAGGACCTCTACTCTCTTACTTGCTAAAGCCTGGCACATCCCTCTAAATACTATTAATGAATGAATAATAACAAGTAAAAAAAAATTTGTTGACTTGGAACCCATTTTCTGGTATGGGAGCTAATTACAATCCCCATAATGTGACAGGTTTGGTTGTTGATACCACTGGCATAAAAGTAAGGAATAACAATTCTCAGCAGATAAGGGGTTAATTTTTTAAAAACATTTTTTTAGCAGAAAATGAATGAATAGATAAGGGATACCTGGCAGAGAAAGGGATTAAAGGTCCTGGGCAAGAAATGGATAAAGAAGGGACCGTGGAAGAGAATGTGTTAAGGAATAAAGGCTCCTGGCACATAAAGAGTTTAGTGTTAAATAATAAAAGGACACTTTTAGGAAAAGGGACTATGTGATTATTAGGATCACTGGCATGAAGAGGTTAAGGGAAAACGACCCCTTGCAAATAAGCACAGTCTGTTAGATAATAAGATTCTGGCGCAGAAAGAGTTAAGGCACATGGGCTCTTCGCACAGAAAGGATACGAGCTCTGGGCACAGAAGGGGTTAAGGTTAATGACACTACTACAGTAGAGGTTAATGGGGAAAAATAGCTATTGGCAGGGAAAGGGTTAAGGATAGGACAGATAAGGGGTTAAAGGTCCTGGTCTATTGGTAGGAAATGGCTTCAGGGAAAGCACTCCAGGTGGTTTTTAGAAAGAATGTCTCCTAGGCTAGCAGAAAAGGGGTTAAAGGCTTAGGACTTGGCATAGACGGGGTTAAGGGACAGGGTACCAGTGGTAGGTGCAAGCAGCGGGGATGCAGTCTGAGAAAGACAATATGCTGAGCCCTCTATACATCTTCCTACACTCATATATAGCTTCCCTGACACTCTCACTTGCACTCTAACTCCTCAGCCCTCTCTCTCCCCATCCTTCACTCATTCCTCATCTCCCACCCTTTCCTCACCCCCTCTCTCTCCCTCTTCTCATTCAGCTCCTCCCATGTCTGGCAGATTCTACATCAAACCCCAGCTCACCATCAGCCCTGCAAGAAGAATCCCTTGCTCCAGCCTGGGAGCTGACAAACTTCTATGGAGTTGGAGTGAGAGGGGAGCAGAAGAGGAGGTCTGGACATGGGGGTCCTTCTTGGCTACGGGCTGCTACTGCTACTGTTAAGCATCCTCAGGATGGAGGGGGGCAGGGGAGAACTGACTTGCTTATCCTGTCACCCCCACGTCAGGCTTCAGGGGCAGCAAGGAGTACACTCAATGGACACTGGTTTGGGGTATAAGGTGCAGAGGATGCAAAGGGATATTCTAAGTGAATGGGGGCTGCAGACTTTAAATGAAGGGCAAGCTGGAGTTGGAGAGAAAGGCATGAGGGGTGGTGATTTAGGGGATCATGGTATGGATGACAATGGTCATGGTGATGATCAGCTTACTGCCTCGTGGGATGGAGGACATAGAGGGGATCAAAGGGTCCCTAGTGCTATCAATGACATTAGAGAGGAGAGCAATGAGGCTGTTGATACTGTAGATGATGTAAGGGTTAAGTCATTGGGAGCTTGGGAAGATATGGGATCCAGTTTTGGGAACAATCAGGGTAAGGGTGCAGAGTATCAGTCTGCGGGTACTGGGAGTCCTAAAGGGATCAGGGATGATAACTACATGGGTGCTGATTATAGTAAAGGGATGAATGATTGGAGTGATAGGAGTGGTCAGTATGGGGGACTTCTTAATGAGAACATTGCTCAGTATGGAGGTTCGGGGGGTGACACTGGCAATCAGTTTCGGGGTGTAAATACCAGAGCGCCCCCCTCCCATCACTCGGAGCCACAATACACCCCCTCTTCGGGAAGACCCCGCAGGGCCAGGCAGGTCCGGGACACTGAGGGACGCAGAGTGAGCCGGGCTCAGGCCGGTGACCCGGACAGGGTGAGCCGTTTTCGGGTGGAGGAGTTGAAGTTGAGCAGCAGCACATTCTCCCTGACGGGAGACTCGGCTCACAACCAAGCCATGGTGCACTGGTCCGGCCACAACAGCAGCGTGAGTACCGAATATCACTCCAGCTCCTATCATTCTCAGGAGTGGCAGCAACTCTTACAATGTACAGTCCCTATGGGCTACGATGAACTGTGTATAGTAGTTCTGAGTACCACCTCTTAGGTATAGCGCTGTGATGACTAATCTGTGGCACTAGCACTCCCATAATGATCAGCCATCCATTATGTAGTGCCATAAGTTAGCTAGTTCTGTGAGATAGCCAGTCCAATAATACTTCAAATCCTATCTTCTCTGGTAGTTGCAGCCAACAGGTAGAGAGCTAGGGGCCATCAGTGCCATTTGCTTATATATAAATGTGTATCAGTGCTGAATATCTTGTCATGTTCGTCTCATTCGCTGTAAATATGCACTTTCTGGAAATGTTGCCAATGTTCTATATAGTGTTACCGAGTATCACCTGGAAATATGTGCACTGGTGCCTTGCACTCTCTTGTATTGGTAATGCAGATAATGATCCCCAGTATCACCTGTAATCACTGTATTTGGGGGTCCACTGTTTATTGTGTTCTATGTATATATATAAAATCATGAATAACACTTCACACATTTGGTTATTTTTCCTGTACAATTGAGATGTAACACAAACAAGGGCTGGCTCTGGGTAATGGGGTTTAAGCCTAGCAATATCTGGAAAGCCACTTCCACAATGCAGCCCAAATGAAAAATAAAGGCATTGGCTGTCTCAGAGTCATGGTATTTGCAGTCTTATAAAATCATAAGATTACAATTTTTATGTACAACATTAAGAAGAAAAAACCCCATCCTAGGAAGAATCCACAGTGTCTAGTTTGTCTCCAGCTCCAGGTTAGGCAAAAAACACAATTGTTTTTAAGATTTTTCTTTTTTCATGTTAAAGCATTTTTAATGGAATTAATTTAGCCCCCAAAAAGTGCTGCTTCCCATAAAAAAAAGATTGTGTAGTAAGAGTCACACTTGCAGGTTGACCTGGCTGTCAGATGACCTGGAGAGAGGCTTTACACTTATACCTTGGGTTACAAATGGTTAACTGCTACGTTTAAGGAGAATTGGACCACCCATTTCAAACAGACAAGTGGCACTGTAGAATGGTGCCTGGTATTACCACCCCTGAAGGATCTACCAGATTTTTGAGAGATATTCATGGTTACAGAGCATAGTGCTAGGTGATCTTAACCCTTGCATTGCATATTTGACCCTTTAAGTGCTGAAAGCTTCCAAGTTTCTTAAAGATGTTCCCAAGAACCAGTACTTCCATTCTTGAGCACAGGTGAGTCAACTACTAACTCAGTCATGCAGACTCACCTGTGTGAAAGGGACGCTGAAAAATGGGTTTGGTGAATTCAGGTTCTCCCAACAGATCCACATTCTGGGGGTATAACACTGACCTATCAACCCTACAGATCGACATTAGCCCCCCCCATGAAAAATAAAGTAGATTATTAGTCCTTAATTTGGAGGTCTCAAGAGCTGGGGACATTTAGTGGTTAGCTAAATACTGTTACAACATTATTTAGTAGTGTTTGAAATTAAGACAGAGCATGTTTAGCTCTCATAGTGATCATACTCAAGGATTGTACTGTGAACTCTGGCATTTCCAAGCTCAGTGCTATTTTTAATTTTTTTTAACCTTTTCTCTACACAAACTGTGTTTTGACTTCTTCATTCCAGACACCTGAAAGCCGTCAATATAACTGATTTTACTATAGGGTCTCCTCAATAACGGGAGAATTGTAGGGAATTGCAATGGACTTTTAAACTTTCGGCCAAAGTAGCCGAGCTGGAATAAATCTTCAGTACAGCCGAATGGGAGACTTTCTTTCTGCTCAGCTACTTTGGCTAAAGTTTGAAATTCCCACCTCCATTCCCTCACCATTCCCTGCAGTTCTCACTATAGTAAGTAGACCCATATGTATCAAGACATACTCCAAATCATTATTTAATTAATCTGATCACGGTACACAATATAACATAGTCGGCGTCTGCCAGCATCTGATTTTGAAACAGCACTGGATTGTCAGCCTTTTGGGGGAGCAAGAAGAAGACTTTCTCAGTATATGACTTCTGGGAAGAAACATTGTAGGGCATCAGATCACGAGTTTTGCCCTGTTTGTAATGTCTTTCTAATGGAGTGAAGTTTGCTTCTATTAGTCAAGAGGTAATGTTTTCACTTGGTATGTTTTTAAACCTTATACTGTCAGAGATCTATGGTCTAACTGAGGAGTCCAACGTTGAATGTGTGGCCTGTATCACTGGTGAGGCATGCATCTCAGCCTGTATTAACATGCAGAAGAAATGCATAATACAGATCCGTTTCTAAGGATATTACAGTTAAAACACAATATTTACATTTGTTTCTCTAGCACCTCCAACAAACCAGATTTTAATTAAAAAGAAATGCAGTTTTTTTTTAAGTGATGTGGGTTTGCCATTTTTAAGGATGTAAGAGATCTACATTCTAAATTGATGTTCGCTTAAATATGCATTTTTATGAGATTCTGGGTACGGTGTGCTTCTAAGCCTTTCCATCTTTTGGTGGCACTGTTTGCTAATGCTGCTTATGGCAATCTCTTAATATAAGTTTATACATGACACAGTTAAGACAACAAATATTCCATGTAGCCTACCCAATATCCACCATACCCATGAGTATAGCCTTACACAGATCCCTTGCAGTTTTAGGATTTCTTTCATTTTCAAACTATTTCTCCTCTGGTGAAATGCAATTCCATGTATCTACTACTCTGTAAAGGATACTGTTTTGGCTCTTTCCTTCACAACCAGCATTGATATAGTGCAACACGTTTTAACTGAGGACTTGTACATCCTGACGTGGTCAATGCAGATAAAATTCCTTTATACATTTGTTGGGATGTGTCTGTGTAATGCACTGTCTTGTACTGTTTCAGTGATATCAGTGAGCGATTATTCAATAGACTCATTGCTTACCCTAATTTTAATAACCCTTTAATGACATAATCCCACATGTCAATAAAACAAGCACATGGAACTATTATGTGCTTCTCTTAACAAGATAGATTTTCAAGTAACCCTTTAATGTCCCTATAGAGCCCAAAATCAGACCCTCTCAAACACTAGATTTCTGTTAGATGTGTCCGTCCAGCCTTGTTTACATCAAATAAAACTTGCAGCAAAAGGATATAGCACACCTCCTGCAATAATAGAGAATGTGAAGGTCTGATGATACACTCCAAAAGCTTTACTGAAAAGTAATTAAAAACAATGCAGCTCAGTGAGAATCAAATCTCACACGTTTCACCCTTGAGCGGGCCTATATATTTTCATTTATTGGAGGAAGTGTGCTATATCCTTTTGCTGCAAGTTTCTTTTGATATATTCAGTGGCGAGGGAATGTCATGGCGGTGTTCCTCTCCATGCCGGCTGTTTTATACTCAGATGGTGCACTCCAGAGGATTGGTCTAATGGACTTTCCGATTATTACTCGGCCTCCTTTGCATTCTGTTGGATTACCAGCTTAGTTATTGCAGCAAAATGCTTAAACTTTTGTTTTTAGATTTTGCAGCCTGATTTAAAAAAAAAAAAAAGGTATACAAACCCAATAATTGTACTCAGCACCACAATGTTCTATGTTTTAACAAAAAGTATACACATTTTTACACATGAAATACAGAGATAAGGGGTGGCCAAAAAAGAGCGGAAGCAATTCTTACACTTGCAAAAATAAGTACAAAATTTTTTTTGTATTCCATGTCCTGTGCTTTACACACATGTGTGGAATTCACCTTTTTTGTGATCCAGATAAGAAACAAAAGAAAAACTCATATTTTACAAACTCCCATATAACAAAGAACTAATAAATGTATATGATTAAAACTAAAGGTTAGCTAATGGACTAACAAATTCCTGCTGTCCCTGCCCAGTGTGTGCAGCCCACCCAGTCACATCCCACTACTCAGAAGAGGTAAGTACCTTGTGCCATACAGAGAAAACTCTGTGTCCTTCTAAACTCTTACTATTGGTTGAGCTTATTTGTTGCATTCTGATTGGTTACGGTGTGAGATTTCTAATAAGCCAGGCTATGCACCTACCTATTGCTCCATGGTTTTGAGATGCGTCAAAGGAGAAAAAAAAGTGTGTTGCTTGGAATAATTTCAACCATTTTGTTTATCAAACGTTACCATATTACAAGTCTGCTTTTGCTGGTATCCTATTTGTAAGCGGTATTGTTTACTCATGACCTCCCACAAACGGGGACAGACATCATCATTGGTCATGGAGGACATGTAGTGGACCATTCAATGACCTTCTCTGGACTTTCAAAGACCTTGGTATGGACACTGGTGTCGTTGTATGAAGAGTTTGCCTATCCCTGCCTACAATTTTATATTTTCTATAGAAGGGGGTGGGGGGGTGCCAGTAGTCTCCCTGCTGGGGGTATTGCCTGAGATATCCATCTGACCTTGATGATACAAAATCCATAAGACAGCTATACCTAATGCAATATAACACTCAGCTATCCCATGGCCAACTGTATAAGACTCTATAAGACTGGGAAAGGTGCCTCAGGATCTTGATGGTATGAGTTCTAAGCCTGCATGTAACCAGAATATTAATATCTATGCATAGGAGCAAAACACACACACACACACACACTGACATTCACATCCCACTTATATTTGTCATCCAGCTCCATCAATACATAACCCTCATTGTTCGTGCAACTCCAGAACCTGCCTACATGATAAACTGTCTTTCATCCTCCTTTTAGGAGATTTTACATTTCAACCAACCGAAACCCCCCTCAGCAATTTGGCTTCACACAGTTTCCTTCACAGCTCCTCGTGTCCAACTCATCTTTAAATAATGAAGACTATTATTTTCCTGGGCATTTAAATAACATTGCGGAGAATCTAGCCAGTCAATTATGCAGAAATGCTCACGGTGTTCAGATAGTGATCCGAATGGTTTAAAAAAAATCCATTACAATATACAATACCCAAAGAGTGTGATACAACCCTATACATATTACGCAGTGTACAAACACATTGGGTCAACAAGTTTATTTTCTGCTCTAGGTTCTATTCGTTATGCAGCTTGTCTATGATTTCCTTTTTGTATTTATGCAGCAGTTCAGTTATTTAGAGAGAGGGCATGGGGTTACATGGGTTTTTTTCATTTTTTTTTTTATTTGTTATTGGTATTTGTCTGTCTAAATTTACATTGTGTGAGTTGTAATATTTAATGATGCAAAATACACTCAGCTCATAAGCAAAAGCAAATAAACAAAAAAAAAAAAAAAAACCCAAAACAAATCGATATTTATAAACAAACTTTAGGAGTAAATCAAAGTACTGTAGAACTGTAAAGAAACACTAAACCTTGTAGTAATCAATAACATTTACAAAATACCCTTTCTTTTTGTATGTTTTTTTTTTTTTATATATATATATATATAGGTAGGTAGACCTAAGGTTTATGCAGAACAGCAATTAACCCCAATATATTTATGCATAGCCCCAGGGCATCTTTGAAAGCAACTGTAATCTCAATATATTGATAAAATATAAGCAGTAGTTTATAAGCAACTTTGGAAGGACACTTAAGGATAAAATAAAAAATAAAAAAACCCACAATTTTATGTCTTACACATTACAAAAAACAATATGTAAAGCTGATAACATCATTTATAAAAGACAATAAAAAACTGCTAAACTTTTTAAACGGCACATTGATGCTGAATCGATTAACACATTTTTTTTTTACTTTTTTTGTTCTTTTAGTAACACTGCTATAAATAGTTCCACCATCTCTATATTATTCATTTTCTGTACTTTGACTTATTTAATTCCCCAAACTTGATAAATATCCTCTTTTATTCATTTGTGTTCACCCACACAGTTCTGGACGCCTACCAGTCAGGTCTGTTGCAAGTAGCTGGAGAGACACACAAAATAACAGTGGTAATAGACTAGGAATGTGTCCATCACAATAGGACCTTTCTTTGGATATGCCCACATTTAACCATACAAAAGGCAAAATCTTTTTCTATGGTGGTGAAGCACCTCCGAGACTGTTTTTTTTTTTTTTTTCTTCTTACATCTTTGTAAACTGCCTCCTATATTATATATATATATGAATGTATGTATGTAAAACATCTTTTTCACCTTATCTCAATTGGCTAGATAGAAGTGGGGGGTTCTCATGTTACTGCTCTGTAGTTAGCAACCGAAAAAAATCCCAAGTCTAATTCTCTAGGAGGACCTAAATCAGTAAGTAAAAGACTTCTGCCATAAGTATAGTGTGGTTCCCAAATATTACACAATGGCATTGACACAATTGAGTTCTTATAAAAAATGCACACCTCAGGGTATGAAGTAAATATAAAGAAGACTACATATTGGTTTACTAATTACAGCCCAGATGTAACAATAAAACAATGTTAATTCCAAAGTTCATCTCTTACTCAGCTCTATGCTTAATCTCTACACTATGCTGGGTCTTTCTTTTTTCCTTTTTCCCTTTTGTGTAATGGGCTATCAGCTCTAAATAAACACTCTAGCTTCAAACTGACCCACCTTCTCAATGTGTATCCTAGTTCAAACATTGGAAAAACATAATCTATGCATTTATTACAATTTTCATATCTAATTTCTAAATATTTTAAATTTATTAATAAATATCAGATTTGCAGCTTCTACAGATCCTCAGATTTGTAGAATTTGGCTGGAGTCTGGGACAAGAACCAAGCGACAATCAAAGTGTCTCAAAAAAGCAACAACTACAGTGGCCCATGAGATAACTATACTACCGTATTCATTTCCTCAACCCATGTGTACAGCTAAGGCTTTCAGATATAACAGTTTGTTTGTTTTTAGAGACACAATACAATGTGTTACATGCTCCCACGCAGAATGTACAATGCATATGTGTCCAGCGGGAACACGTCAAGGAGGGGTTGCCATAGGAATTACCTTGAATTGATTGTTGCTATTATACATTCTGTACGGTAGCACATTAAAGAATAGTTGATCTGGAAATCCTATGTACAGATGTATGCTTACAATCCTTCAGATGCAGACAGTGGGTGGAGCTAAGGCAAGCTGAAGAAAATCCTAGCAATTCAGAAAGAGTGATTGGATGGGATGGCTTTCTTAGGGTGCAATCTTTTTGTTTTTAGTGGCCCTTTAAGATCTTTATTCCTCTTTTTTTTTTTACATGGACTTTGGATCGCACGACCTTGTAAAATCCTAAATAAGCTTGCTCGGATCATTGTTCCTTATTGTTGCAAAATTCCCTATAAATAATTTACTCTGAAACATGTTATTATTCATAATTCATAATTATAATAAAGTAACAAACTAATTGTTTCCAGTAGCTGGCAGACATTGAAATTGTTGAAATGGAGCCAATTAATTATTCTTGCCTTGGAAAGCGCATACTATAATCGCATTACCTTTCACATGTTTGCCCCATAAATCTAACCTTATTAATATACATAGAATTCACTTTATTTTCAGGAATCAGGGAGGTTTTCGTGCTAACTCGCTTGCAGTATGGAGTTAATAACTGCCTGCTGGGAATTACTTTATAATTACCTGTAAGCTATTGTCTTTCCCTGCGGACTTTATTTTCAGTAATACAGGCAACTAGTTCTTATGTTTTTGCAACAACAGATTGCAGTGATTCTCTAACTGTACTCAATGGGGCACTTTACGGATGTCATTGTATCATACAGCCACAGTACCGTTTGCTACAATTTTCTGGAATTAAAATCCAGTTCAACATGATTTTTGTTTTTTTTTCTTCAACCTTTAACTTCAACTGGATTCATGTGATCAGGAGGCAATCTTGTGTTTGTATAAGCTTGGATAAACATCTTGGGATCTAGAGATGAAAATCAGGCTTTAAACATATTTTGAGTAAAGAGTAGTAAGTACCTGGAATAACGCCCCAGTGGAAGCCGTAACTGCAAAAAAAAAAAATGGTATTTTGCAATTCTGCATATGTTAGAGTATGCTGCATAAAACATGCACACTTTGCATATTTTCAATATATTTCATGTTTTTTTTGCATACTGGAGCATGCAATATAAAGTGCATGCTTAAACTTTTTTGCAGATCTTAGTATGCCTATAAACACTCTGAACTGTGCTTGCCAAACAATTCCCCCACTGAAGAAGCCTAGAGACTCCTAAAGTGCATGCTCACACTGCTGATGCCCTACACAGACATACTTTGGACATCCCTATTTATCTCTCAAGGACCCCTCTGGTTGGCTCCCATGTGATGCTGGAGAATCTTATTTATGTAGATTCCAGGAGAGGATAGACAAAGGAGTTGCTCTAGCAGTTTGAAAACCCACATTACAAACAAACACCATAATGTGTGCATATTTTAAGTTAAATTGTTAGCTTTAATATGCATTAATTAGTTTATCTGGTGGGGAGCTTGAGTTTACGAACACATGGACTCAACAGCATTCCTTGCCTAAGAAGCACCTGGCACCTATCCTAAGATGGCACTTGCCCCCCATCACTGCCCGGCTTAGTCATGCTGCCAGCCCCCACTTGGTGGGAGGGGGGTGCACCTGTGACACCAACCTCATCTCCTGACAGATACAGGAAAGGTGTTCTCAACCTGCTTACCATGCCTCTATTTGGGGGAGTGGTGTCGTGGCTGGCACTTGGTGCAGCCACAATCCAACTCAAACTATTATACCTCTGCATGGAACGTGCGCAAGGCTGCCCTGAAGAATAAATTCATTATAAGCAGACTAGATAGCACAGGTAGTTCTTATTTGGAGCCTTAATCTATTTTGCTTTGTTCCTAGTTCTCAGTAGGGCAAGTACCAGTGGTTGCCTGTCTTTGCTATCAGTGTTTTTTTTTTCTGCTGCAGAATTTGTTCCATGTAGATGTTGTTGTCAGCGATGTTTCCTGCATTGCATCTAATAGCCAAGATATTGCTCATTTCAGGAAAAGGTAATAACAGAAGTTAAAAATAACTACAGCATGTATGCAAATGAGGTCCTAAGTACTTAATTACACATTAATTGAAGATATATTTAGCACCAGGGTTGATAAATTATATAATGTTCCTGAGATTGGCTCATTATATAATTGCATGGAATTTTCTGAGCTGTGATAAAGTACAGTATGTGCTCGATGAAGATGAGTCTCTATGGGTTGATAGATAGCAGTCTGTCTTGCTGTCACAACATGCACACAAAATAAGAGAAGCAATTTAATTTTGAAGTTATTTACTAAGGTCAATTGAAAGATGAAGTTTTAAAAGTTGTCATGAAAGCCAATGGAATGTCCATGCCGATTGCTCCTCTTAACATTGAACCACAGTTGACCATTATAAATAGTCATCTCTTACTGGCTTTACACGGTAGTGCAGTTTGTCTTTCCTAAAGAAGGCTCCAGAGCTTTTGTATACCATCTGCCCAGTGATAATATTTCTCTACTACAGGTAGTAAAGCTGACCATACTAAGGGTTACCACCGTACCATTTTATTCACGGGCACTCAGGAAAAATGTGTACGCCTGTGCAATGGTGTTTTTAGGTTTTGTGCTGCCCTATGCTGCCCAAACATATTGCCAGTGCCACCCCCCAAAGCACCTTCCCAGTGCCATGCTTGTCCCAAAGCACCTTCCCAGTGCCATGCATGTCCCCAAATACCATCCCAGTGCCATCTGTGCCCAAACACCATCCCAGTGCCAAAAAGCCACCCTCTGCACAGTGCCTCCACATGTGCAGTGTCACCTTGATACCCAAAAAAGCTTCCAAGTGCCATCTCTGTGCCCAAAACAGCTTTCCAGTGCCATCTTTGTCCCCAAACACCATCCTAGTGCCACCTTTATGGCCAAACACATTCCCTGTGCCACCTTTGTGCCAAAAAGCTCCCCACTGCTATAATTGTGCCCAAAACAGATTCCCAGTGCCATCTATCTGCCTAAAACAGCTTTCCTGTGTCATTGTTGTTCCCAAGCAGGTTCCCAGTGCCATCCATGTGCCTAAAACAGCTTAATAAAAAGACACTACAATAGCTTCCCAGTGCCATCTCAGTCCCCAAAATGCTTGCCAGCTTACCTGGAAAAAATGGAGCAGACAGGCTTAAAAAAAATCTGGAGTGGACAACATTTATTCTGCAGGTGGTGACTCATAGTATGCATTTTTCATAGGGATTTGCTGACTGAAATGGCTCTGTGATCCCGTCCCTCTGTTTTTCATTGAAACCAGACAGCTCTTTATCCTTTGACATAACGGTGTCCTTAGTTTTGAATAGGAAACTCCAGTCTCTATAATCCAATTCACCCCATTCAGGGCTGAATATCAGGTGCAACTTGACAGATGTACTACAGTGCCAACAACTCACCAAAAATGAAACCACAATTGTCTCCAAAGAGTTCGCGGGCAGGCGCTTGACATAGAGTAAATTAATTATGGGTGGAGCAAAATTAAACCATGCCAACTTTAAACGGTGGCCCCTTTGCTTCCTGTAGTGTCCTTAACATGTGATATTCTACACCGATGCCTACACTGCTTAAAGGGCCAGTTCCACCAGTAGGGTCTAAAAGAATATATCAGTAGGTACATACTAATGTAAAATAAATAAAACGCTTTCTATCCAACAAAATGTGAAATAAGGTATAATAGTTGTATTGTGGTTGCCATAGCAACAATCCTGCCTATAACTACAGATGCAATGTAAATTGTAACACATAAAACTTGTCATTCTTGAATCTCTTGGGTAGTACTAATAATAATCTGTCTCTTTGTTTCTATATTTTTTTCTTGTATGGCTGCCCTCAGTTCCACACGTGTACATGACCTGTAGGGTTGAAACCTTTTTCTTTCCAAAAAATATTGCCTTCCATAGACGCATCCTTGGCTATAAGCCAATTTTTCACCGGCCTGCCATGTTTCATATCCTTTTTCCATTCACTCTTGTCCTCTTTTCTTTAAAAAACAGAACTCACACTGCATTTTTGAATTTTTGCATGTTTGAAGACATGATTTATTTTTTGGGGGGGAGGGGAGGTTAGGGTTGGAATGTAAATTGATGTAATTTGCCAGGACATAGCGCTTATTGAAATCCAAATTACGTTTCCAGCTCATTCTAATTTCATTTTATTTAATAAGAATTTTTGTTCTTGAATATGACCCAAATATTAAGTAAATGGAGACTCTTCTCTCCTGTATAAATTTGTGCAGGGCCAATATAAGGGTACAAAGAACAAGAGGTCACCCCCTCAGACTGGAAGAGCAAAGATTTCATAGACAGCAAAGGAAGGGATTCTTTACGGTTAGGACAATAAGGTTATGGAACTCCCTGCCAAGAGAGGTTGTGCTATCAACCACAATAGATGCATTTAAAAATGGTTTGAATGTTTTTTTTAGGAAAGCAGAACATACAGGGCTATTAATAATAGAATATGCATTAATAAAAGAGCTTATTGATCCAAGGAGAAATCTGATTGCCTCTTGGAGTCAAGAAGGAATTTTTTCCCCCAGGAGGCAAAATTCGAAATAGCTTCCTTAGGGGTTTTTGCCTTCTTTTTGATCAAAAGCTGTAATGATAGGCAGAAGGGTTGAACTTGATGGACTTGTGTCCTTTTTCAACCTAAATTACTATGTTACCGTGTATCAGTCAATTAGAAGAGAGGTAGGCTATAAGGAGCATGACAATTACAAATTGGGCAACATATCCATATCACTTGGTGCATGGTGACTACAGTGCATGATTTGATATCCTATTTTTGGGATTTAATTGAGTGAGATGGATCAGTGATGACAAAGGCTTTTGAGCCCAAGTGCCCATTACATGCAATATAAACAAAGTTAACAATCTCAGAGTGCCATTTCTCCCCACATTATGAATTTCTTCCTTTGAGTTTCCCCTTCTCCCTATTTTTTTATTTTTTATTTTCTTTTAGTTGCTCCATCTCACTATCTCCAAATGCTCTACATTCCTTCATATATGGGGATGATTACAATGCATTCATATACACCTGTGCCATAGGTTCACCATCACTGAGATAGATAGCATGCTTGGCTGTTTGTGTCATTTGTAAACTGAATTTAAATCCTGTATGCTGATGTATTTATATGTGTCTTGTTTCCTCTGTATGGTTGTGAAATGAAAGTGCTCACTCTTTAATCTGCATTACAACATTTGACCACTAGGGTGCCTGGGTTACACAACTGACTATGGGTAGATAGTTTCTATTTCATTTTTATTTGCTTTCTATATAGTCTTTATACGGTAGTTGAGGTTTATGTTTACAGAGATAGTGTGATTTGTTTTAGCATTCTTTTTATTATACAATATTCATAGTATTTGCATTGACATTCCCCGCACTTGAAACTTTGCTAACCTGGGCCTAACAGCAAACATTTCTATATCATATGGGTTTAGCTAATTGTACTAAAAGCCTGAACCCCCCCCATTATTGGTATAGATATTGTATTGAAAGTCGATTATGGCCAGAAACTTGAAAACAGCTCGGAAGATTCATTGGGAGAAAATATATTCCCGACTCAGTACAATGGATGAGAGTTTCTATAGAAGTAGATGCTTGGAGACAACATTTGAGGAATCCATAGCTGGCCTATGTGCACTCAAGACAACTAATCTGAACATTTTATTGATTCACTTTCTTACTCTGACAACAAACAATATTATTAGAGGTTGGAATATTGAATGTATGGAGGTTTTTGGGGATAGATAGTATCTTTCCAGTATCAATGTGACTAATGTTTTCTTTGTCTTTTCTTAAGGTAATATACAAATTTAATTTATAGCCATGAATTTGATTAAAGTATTTATTTTTTTTTAGATTTGTGTATGTCTATTGATTTTTTTGATAAATAAAAATAAAATAAAAAAAATCTACATTTTAGCCAATAAGAGGTTACAAGGTTAAGGGTACAGAGGGTCCCAAAGCCAAGGAGTACAGACGCTTAGAGAGTTACATTTTGAAGGCCATTCAATATTTTGGAAAATGCATTTAAAATGCCTTGTGCAGTATGAATAGAATGACTTTGCAGCATCTTTAAGTAATGTGTTTTTTAAGCCATCATTCCTGACTTAGCAATGTGCCTTGAGGCTATCAAACATGCTGGTCTTGTCGAATATTTTAACCTCGATATTATGAGGGCTGGTTCTATAATGGTTTATATGACAGATAATGTGCAAAATGCAGCCTTTGTAGAACTTTCTCTTCTACCAAGTTTGAAAGTGTTTTGCTTGGCTCCGAGGCTGTCTTTTAAATGATTCCCCATAGGACATGAATGAGCCACTTAAGAGGGCTCAATTCAGAGTTTCTGGAAATAATAATAATTTATGTTTCATATGGTGCTTGTCTGTGCATATTCAATAGATTAATGCAGACAGAAGAGGGAGATGCATGTACAATTTCAGAGCATCACAAAATGCAATTATATCGTTAAATAGGCGTTCAGTCATTACACAAGCAGCTCAATGTCATTGAATTAAGACATATATATGTTCATCAATATGGGAAAGTGGGAACCTCTCATTGTATATGCACTAAACACTCCTTCTGCTCTTCCATTTGTTTTTGTTTTTTACCATACAGAAAAGTAGAGGGGGTGGACACAATAATGGAAACAACTAATGATACATTAAAATTAAGGACATACTATGTCATATGGCCACCAACTGCCTTTATAAGCAACTTCATTCCATTTTGGAATGCCATTATACAAGTCTTGGACTGTGAAGTTATTTTCCAGAATTCTGCATACAAGTTCAGCAATGTTTATATCTGGGGATAATGAAGACATTTGACTTCTGGATTATGGGGGCACATGAGGGCACAGTGTTTGCAGTGTGGGATGCACCTTTTCTGTAAAATGGTCTTGATCGTGATGTAACTATGCACACTAATGATTGGACCCAGTGACTCTCATGAGATTGCTTCCCGTAACTTTACTGATGTCTCAGTAGACATTGCGCGTCATGCATTGTCTTTCTACGAAATATAAACCCTTCCATAGATGGGAAATAGGTGGTTCAGGGTTGGAGGTTTTGCCATCTCTAATGCGTGTATCTGTGTGTTTGCCTTGGATACAATTCTGATTCAATTCTTGAATGTGTTATTTTTGGAACACTGAGCAACTCTTCTGTCTGGTGAACGTCTCCTTATGACCTGATTCAGTTTGTCCATGTCTTGAATATTCTTTGACACGTTAAGACATTTTGACATTTTGTGACTGAGGCACCTGCCTCAGCTGTTTGGCCTCTTTGGAATTCTGTTAGTTGCCTCATGTTGCATAGAAAATGTACATATCAAAGTGCTAATTGTCAGTCCGCGCGTAGCTGACTTATATTTACTGCTAATTGGCAATCAATCCAATATGATTCACCTTTGCAGCTGTGTTATAATTTTCATTTATTCATTTCTAAGTTTCAGTTCTTTTGCAAGTGGGTCTTCAGTTATTTTGTCCACTGGCTGTATAGACTTTCTGTTAAACGCTATACTCTAAATGGTTCTATATTTTAGATCCGACACTCATATTTTTGCACTCTTTGCATTGTCGACCTAATCCCCATTTCCAGGAACATGACACCTTCACAGCCGCTGAACACATCTCAGCCATTTGAAAAACAAACACAATTCAAAAACACGTAGTAATATCATGAATAGATCTATAACATACATTTTTCCATGACATAATAATTTGTACAATGTCAATTCAATGGTGTTAGGTTAAACAGTTAAAAGAAAACTAAAGATTCCTTAGAGGAAGCAAGGGTCAAAAAATAGTATTCTTTTTTCCAAAGTAAACCTGATGTGTATTTTTAGAGATACATGGGGGTTTGCTCTCTGCGCTGCCTCAGAGCTGAGGCAGAGGTGGTCAGAAGGCTGGCTCGAGCCTACATTATCAGCGCATGCACAGCCAAACAGAGTGAGATCTCTATTCAGTGGAGATCTCTCACTGCTACTGGGTCTCTCTCTGCTACTGCAACCAATTAACGTCCCCTCTGTTGATCTACTTTGAAAACAAGTGTCTCTCTCTCTGCAATAGCAGAGAAAGACACCCAACATACCAGGCTGCCTGCTTCCAGTTTATCCTCCTACTAGGGACACCTAATTTGGCACTTGTGTTTCTATATTAGTTGTCCAAAAACATTTAATGTTCTTTCATGAGCTGTCTAGTTCCAATAGGTCCATCTTCTTGACTACTTGAGACCCAAGCATCTCTGTCTCTCTTTGAGGCTGATGACTCACCTTTATAACATTATCTCTTTTTTATTTCTTTTCTAGGAACTCAGAATATGTGATGTGCATATATCATAAAGTCACTGGACTTATATAATTAAATACATAGCCATCAAATGGTCATGGAGGCATCTATAATTATTTGGCAATAGCCTGCATTCTTTATGTGTCCGTTATTGCGAGATCCATACATTGTTAGGTAAACTTTAGTTCAGTGGCTCTTTGAGACTTTAAGTGGGCATTCTGTATTTGTACATCACTGCAGGGTCTCACCCTTTATGTAATGTGGATAAATAAAGTTGTTGCGTATTTGGCGTGTTGAGTTTTTTTATTGGCTTGCTTGTTCGGATTGTGTGTTTTACTAAGGCAATTTGTTGGGAAATGTGTTACTTCCATATGTTTAGTAAGCAAATTAAATATTTAGCAAATTTTTTCACATCAAATTAAATCATTTAATAAGACATATTCAATTTGGCACAGCCCAGTGCGTTAATTAGCATGTGTTACTTTGTAAATGCCAAAGAGTGTGTTTTATCACAAAAGTTGATAAAGCTTCACTTTTTTTGGGGGATAAACAGCTTCTGTTGGAAAGCCAAATTTCCTGGGTTTTTATTAAGGCAACTCGTAATTAGTATTAATTAGATTTCATGAAATGAAATTAGGAACAAGCCCCATTACTAGACGGAATTCCACAATGGACCTATAATTAGGGAAAGCCAGATGCCGGCTACTCCGTTACTTGGGTTATAAGGCATGGTGGGACTGTACAATTAGTTGTAGCCATGCTGATGACTGTAACGGGCAAGTATTGGCAAGTTCTATATAATTAGTTGCCACCCAGCCGGAATTTTATCAGCAGGCTGGTAATACAATGGCTTGAAGCCAATATTAGGTCTATGGAGACAATGCTTCAGGACAAATGTAGCAGGCTAGCACTCTATATGTAACTGGTACATGGAGAGGACCTTCTCCCTAATCCTCCAAATCAAATGGAAATCACAGGAACCGGTACTCTTGTCAAATATTGTGCATTTATTCTTTACAAAGCAATGTTTCAACCCTGTGAGGCTTGAAAAAGACCCCTCATAAAGTTAAGACATTATAAGGAATAAACAATATTTTACAAGAGTGACAGTTCCCGTTATTTATTATGGTGACAAGACGACCGTTATTATTATTTTTTTTTGAAGAAAATCTGGCAACTCTCTTTAATTGAAAGATTGCATCAAGTCTCAGTATTTTTAGTAGAAATGATTTACTGTACCTTATTGAGCCCTCTTTGCCTGTCTGACTCTACCAGGGGGAGGAGGACATGTTGTTTAGAATCTTGAGTCAGATGGTTCAGATCTGTTTAACGCAGGTTGAACACTACCTTAACTATGCATCCCCTAGAAGAATCTCTGATAAGACTGAGGATGTCATGTGGAGTACAATAGTACATCCACTGATAAGGCTGTGCGTCATTGGTATGTTTGTGATTTTATATGTGTTGATAGGGCTTTGTATTCCACACAGTGTACACTAAAACACTCATTAAGCACACACACACACAGACTCTCTCACACACACACACACAAACACACACACACTCACACACACACTCACACACACACTCACACTCACACACACACTCACACACACACACACACACATAGGGATTAGTTACCACACTTTAATTGTCATTAGAAGACGTCAGCCTCAGTCCATGATTCAAGAATGTGTGAAGAAACACCTCTAGGATAGGTATCAATTAACGTTCTAGTGATCATCAATATCATTAATTCCTGTTCACTTACATGCTATGCAACTATGTCGCAATGTGTAGCATCAGTGAGCAACAAGCACTGTTTATACATAGAAGGGTTTGGTACTTGATTGCCGGGCTGTCTTAGCATTTGTCAGAGTAATGTAGGCTCTGATGTAAAACTGGAATGGATAGCAGGAGATCTGTCTCCACTTTACTGTTTCTACAAGGGAATTCTATTTCTTCTCATCCAGGAACTGAGAAATGCATGTGGCGTGTTCAGGGGAGGGCTGGCATCTTGTGGCAAAAACAATTTAATGGCCCATGGTGCAACTTCATCTGCCTACCCGTTATCATAAAAAATAGACACAAATAGACATATTTGTTGACTAATACGTTATATAAAGAAAGACAAACAAATTGTACGATAAGTAGAAATTGCTATGTTTTGGGCTCTTAGAATTCAAACTGGTCAAGCTCTAGCCCATTTAGCCATGTTAGAGGGCATCCAAGGGGGCAATTTGCTCCTGTGCTACCCTTGCCAGTCTTCCCCTGCCTATGTTGCTGGTAACACTCAGATGATATATTTAGTTGATGCTATCCTGGAGATTGTTGCTTGCCACAATAATATAAAAAACTGGAACTGGAGCCGGTCAATAGTCTCTCATAGATTTGCATGGGTACGCCCACTCCACATGTGCAGTGATATCACACAATTACCCCAATCACTGTTGCCACACACAAACAAACAAACAGCTGCAGTCACTTGTTTCTGAATGAACTGCAAATACTCATCCCAGATGTCCAAGTTAATCTGCACTGATTTTATTGCAAATAATATAACAGTGGGGGGAGTCTACAGCAGGACACTTTGAAAGACCTTCCTAAGGATTCATTGCTTGCTTATGTATACCAAAAAAATGTACAATGTATAGGTTGAGCACTAACAGATGCATGAGTGGCCGGTTTGCCCATTTAACAAAAATCTTGTATGTCTCTTTTATAGTTTGTAAAGAATGTTGCCTATTTTAATTCAGTCTACACCTGTCATGGATAAAAGAGGCCATTTGTGGCAGGAGTCTAGGTGAAAGGAGAGGACAGGTGTAGAACCCTGAGCAGGGTGACCACTCTCCCCTTAATAGTGGAGCCCCAGGTTTTGAGTGTCCACAAATGGCAGTCTTAGTCTTACAATTTTGTCATAAAGGAGCACAAGAACCAAAGGGATATAGCAGAAATCATAGTTGGGTTCACAAGCTAATAGTCAGTGTAGGAGAGAGCATTGAAAATGAGACCAGCCAAGTTGATATCAATCTTTCAGAAGTGAGTATAAATCAATCAGAAGAGCAGGGCAAAGCGAAATACAGCAGCAGAATGTGCTGGGGGGAGTGGGTTTATATAGCAAAGGAAGCTAGCTAGTGGATACCAGGGACAGCTGAGCCAGCAGATGTCCAAGAGAGTGAACAAACCCAGGCTGTGGGTTCAATCCCAGCAGATCTTTACACTGCCATAGGTGGCAAACTATGTATTGGATATCTGAAATATTATGGTTGGAGATGGAGACTGAACATGCAAGGCAGCATAAAAAAAAAATCTGCCCTTTTATATATTTATGTAACACAATTTATTATAAAGAGAGGTGTTGAAATATGTTGTATAGAATTAAATTCACAACCCTTACCTTCCGCGGATAAGTTATTTTTCTGGCAGGAGCCAGAGTGCTTCACAAGCCAATATTTAAAGAACTCTGTAAATCAGAAATGTGCTTTATTTCCATCTCATCTCAGGTTTCGAGTCAGGAATTCACAGGGTGGAATTTTCCTTCTATTACTGGTTTTCATACTTTTCATCTCTAGGTGTCAGAATGGGGATCACCAAATGACAAGTGTTAGATTAGACAAGCAAATGCTGCATGCGCATCATTACAATTCAAGGTGACCAGCTCTGGGCGCAGCTCGAAACACGGATTTTATATACAATTCATGCTGCAGGGCTGTTCCCAGATGTGGGCATCACGTCTATATTTTTATACTCCACAGTCTTTTTGACTTGAAATATTTTTCATTACATTATATGATGCCGCAAGACAGAGCTTCAGAGGACGCCATACAAGCGCTACCGTGGGCAGAAACGGGGGATATGCTAATGCAAGAACAGAAATCTAGAACAAAAAGCAGGCAAAAAAAAATTAGTTAGAGCTTGGCTAAATAAAGCCTCAAAATGGGGACTCTCCCTTACAAAGTTGGACAATTGGGAGGCATGCAATAGATCATTTAATTCTTTGCGGGCCGAATGTGACCCTCAAGGGTTTTTGTGCGGCCTTTTACCTGGGTGACCAACCTTTACATACTATTGTATTATCTCATAAAATAAAAAATGTCTGGATCTCTAATCCCAGCATGCGCATGTGACGTGGCCCTCCAAATTAGAAATTCAAGATAACACTGATGTAATTAATAATATGAACAAGCAGAGACTAAAACGATATAATGTGCGTAACATCATGGGAGATTACTAATCCAAACACTGTGTTAAGAAAACACCTTTTAATATTTATGAAACCACCTCTGGCTAAGTTATAAACCTCTTTCTAATGAGGTGCTCTGGTGAATGCATTAATATAATTAATTATGTATCTCTAAATGCCAAGATATTTAGCAGGTCTGTAAAACATGTAACTGGTGGCTGACACCCCTCCTGGTGTAAAACACATTATACTTATTATGCAATAACCAGGTTTAGGATCACACACCATTTTTTCTTAAAGGAACATACCTTTTATTTTGTTTCCTGCTCATGACAGGAATCTTCCTATTATAGACATGTCCATAAGCTATAAACGGCTTAAAACTCCCAAACCTGCAGTCCCTGCAAAGCTACCTGATGCAGGGAACGGTGTTGTTTTTCTCACTGTGCCCAGGCCTAGGGCGGCAGGCTAGAGTGGGGTGGCAGCAGACTGAAGGGGTGACAGCAGAGCTAGTGTTACCATTTATGGAAGTACATTATCTCTCACTGTTTTGTACTGCATTCATAGACACCTGGGTTGCCTCCACTGGATCATCAGGGAGCAATATGGTGCAGTTTAAAGGGATGTGGGCCATCTGACTCTGTGGACAGAGATGTGGGGGCGCAGTCTGGCATTGTTGTCACATATCTGAGATCAATTTGGTGCAGTGGAAAGGTTATGTGAGGAAGAGGTGCAACCTGGAGAGAAAAGAGAGCAACTAATGAGTTGTGTCCTCATGTGAACTTGCATTGCTCAGCTACACCTAACCCTGAAAATCAATCATCCTGTACAGGTAGCAATGCCATTATATGAGAGAATGCGGTAGGCTATAGCCCTGGAAGAGTCCTGGCATTTTTACACATTTGTATAATAAAACTGCTTTGAAGGGGGTTTCATTCAGCAGTTCCCCTGCTTGGCTTACTGTTCTTGTAAGCCAGCAGTATGTATGAATGCCTCCCTACCTTACAGTGCCCTGTCACTGGGAAGTCTTGTCACCCTGTTGAGCTCCATTAAACATGTTAGACTGCAGAGACTTGCAGGTGGCTCTGATCTCACAAAGGAACGCGATGTGCAAGCTAAACCTCACTGCCAACCTCATGCATTGTGTGAACATTATCATTTTCCTTGGTCTGTACTGTGTTTTGCTAGCAGAGAAATTGGTATTTATTTATTTATTTTGGGATAATTTGTCACAAGCTTTTTATTTAAACCCCTGGGTGCTTTGTGCTGGAACACTGAGATATATAACATATGTATTTTTTTTATTCTTGTCACATAATATATGTTAAACATAAACTACAATAAAAAAAAACCAAAAAAGGGTCATTATTATAAACACCCCATTTGATTGGGGTGTCTCATAATATGTAATGTTGCAGAGATCCATATGAATGATAACGCGGAAATAAAATAGAAAACCATCTTCTTGTTCTTGCAATGACATACTGACCTGTGGCTGCTTTTCTTTCTTATTCCACTTTTCTAGGATTGCTGCATTATAGGGTCTACTCCAATAAAGAGAGCATTGCAGGGAATTGAGATGGGAATTTCAAACTTAAGACCAAAGTCATTGGAGAATATTTCCAGCTCGGCTACATTGGCCCAAAGATTGAAATTCCTGTAATTCTCTTTTTATTGAGTAGACCCTTTAGCTTTGAACATTTATAGGTGAGAGCTCGGAAAGAAAAAAAGAATAAAAATCTGCAGCATAAATTAAAGGAAGCAATTGGATTTTATATTGAACTTGTGTGTTACCGCTGTAGTTCTGCTTTGACTTTCTACCCAGAAGCCTCTGCTCTCTTGTTTATCGCGTATCGAGAAACTGTTCAGTTACTGGAGCAGGCTGAAAAACTGTGGATGAGATAAATAAAGGGCAGAGTGTTATTGAGCCATTCATTCATTCCTATAGTTGGCATCATCTCGCTAACAAATCTTTTTTGGAGACAAACTGTAGCTGCATGCCATGTGCAGCTCACTCTGTAGACATGATAGCTAACATTGGCACTGCAGATGTTTGATAACTACATATCCCATGATGCTCAGTCACCAGGCTGATTTTGTAATTCCCAAATATTCCTAGCGCCACAGATGCTATGATGCTCAGTAGGACTAGTTCTAGGAAAAAGAAGATTGTGCTACCCCTGAGTCAGATATTTGACTTTTATGCATAACTCTAATCCCTCAGTTAGGTATCGTAGGCCCCCATAGGCAGACAGGGGTTCTAAGCTGCCACTTAAAATGGTAGTAGTACCAAGTGATGCTCAGTCAAGCCTTATGGCTCCATTGAATATGTAGTTCTCAAACATCTATAGTGCAAGGTTAGCTATCACTGCTCTATAGAGTAATATAGATGAGCAATAAGCAAATCCACAACAAAACAACACATAAAAATAATGCTAAGTTAGATAAAGGTTCATTTTACATACGGTTTCCAGACTAAAAAGAAAAAAAAACACTTTGCCTCTCCTTTTCGAAGTGAGACACTCAATAACTCATTTAGATTCAGCAATTGCACAGTGTCAAAAAGATTGAAGCTCCATTAACACAATATTCAAATTGATGTATTGAGCAGTGTGAATTCTGTAAAAATCCATTGTAATACATCTCTCCCGGATAACTGTACAGTGTGTGTAAGCAAGGGAAATGACTTGTGAATGATGAAAAAGTTGTATGAATAGGCAGATAGTACAGGGAGCTGCAGAGACTGTGCTGTTCAGTGTTATCCAGAACATGACTCTGTACTGTAAATTCTGGTCACGGCTTATTTCAACTGGTAGTTTCATTCCTGTCATTTAGTCTGTTTGACCCATGATTAAGAGCTGGTTAATAGCTCAAAACGCGTGAGGAGTCTTTTTTCTTTGTCTAACTCTCCCACTTAGTCCCATCATTGTCCATATTTCTGAGGAGGTGTATTTCTGCCGGAACTATTTCCAGTTTCCTCTTCCTCTGATGGATGGTTGCAGACGTCGAGGGTTACAGTGCACCGCTCAGGCCACCCCATCGGCACATCCGTGGGTTCAAGGTAGCATACTTTCATTTTTGTTATTGAAGGTGCGGGTTGACTGGTAAAATGCAGAGCTGATCATGTCAAGGAGTTTGAAGGTGAAATTGAAAATGCGGTGGGGTTGAGTTTAGATCTGTGTGCCCAAGCGTTGGTATAGGCAGCGATGTTGTTGTATAATGCACAGCGGGGTGGAACAGACAAAAAATGTTTAACCAAATGCATCAGAAGCCTCATGCATGGTAAATGTGCGGAGCTCAAACAATAAACGAAAACAGAACCAATATAAGCATTTCAGAGCTGGATTCTGTACCGAGGATGCCAACAGAACTTGTATGAGCACTACAGATTATTTTAATTATGGAACCATAGCGACCCCCATGTTCATATAGATTATATCCTACAGTACTGCTTAGTTAGATATGGGCACCTTATAACCCTGTTGTCTGCTAGCTATTACAAAAAACATTATCTGAGGATCAGAAGAAGGGGTAGGATTTAGTTTTAGGGCTAGTTTTAGTTGTTAGTGGTTACTTCTAGGGTTAGTACTTGTATTTGATTCAGGGGTTCAGGTTATGCATCAGCGCTGACAGTTAAGCTCAGAAACAGCTGCAAGGAAAGCACAGCAAAGAACTGTCCTAGACCCCAGGAGAAAGACCCCAGGAGAAAGCCCATACAAAAAAAGAAACCCAATCCTCAAACCAGCGTCTAGCATCCAAGGTGACATTAGTAAATAACCATTTGTCCTGGGATCCTTTGTCAAGGCTCAGGACACATTACTGAGTTATTTATGACTACTTATTCCTCAAAGAATAATTTTTATTTTAATAACAGGAACACTCTCTGAGAGCTCCAAGCTTTGTCTTCTACTCATCATATAAACAATTTTGTACCACAACCCAAAAAATTCAACCGTTGCAGGATTATGGGCCCATCCCTCCAAAATGACTTGCTCTGCAATATGTTTGGTATATCGGATACACCGTGACAATTTACACACAAAATGAATGTTAATTAGTCAATATACTGCATATCGATGTAGTATGCTGTTGGATCAAATTACTTTCGATGTAATACTGGTTATATCTTCAAATTTCCCAAAAGACTGTAATAGAATTTTTGAGATTAAAAAATAAACAGACATTTATTACAACTGATAGACTCCAGATCTGCAGGGAAGGCATGACCACTACACTGTAAATTAACAGGGGAAACTGCCGAAAGCTCTTTGATCTGTATTTAGGCTAAATACTTAGTTATTGCTCTGATGGACAGAAGGCACTTTCTGTGTGTTCTTGTGTGATGGATATACTGTACAATGATACTAATGCAGAAACCTTCTTACAGGCTCATCCTATACACCTGGCCAGTGACATGATCACATGTCGCTGTGTCTTTAAAGCCTTTTACTTATCCAAAGCTTTTTTTTGTATCAAAGGGTTTCTTGACATTTGGTAAGACAAGAATGGAAGATAATTCATAGAGGTTGTGAGTCTGGTGGAAGCATTGGTGATGTTGTCCAGGAGTTAGACAGTTCCCCAAACCATGGTCCTTAGAACATCAGTAAATTGTCAATTTCTACAAAGAAACATGTTGATGCCTAAATCCTTTGGGTCCTAACCACCAAACCCACTCCTGTGTCATATCTTAAATTCAGAGATCCCCCTGAAATCCAGAGAATTTACTTTTTGTGGAGTGCTTTGAGGGTACATTTTTGAAGCATAGCACCTTACTCTAATGACTAGGTATTTGGAGAATTTTTTTCCTAATTGGCTACATGGCCGTAAGTTTGAAATTCCCATCTCAATTCCCTGCAAACTAGACCCTTTAACTTTTAATGTTACCACCATAATGTTCACTGCTTCAAACACTGAATTAGATGGCACATCTAGCGCTCTGATTTAGCTTCCAGTTCCCTGCTCTTATATCCATCAAATTGGCACCTGCTAACCTGCCGGAGCCTCCTTACTATGGAGGTTGTATAATGTATTGTAATCAGGATCTGATAACCTTCCCAGTACATACATTCACTTTCTAGAAGCTTTGATTATTCTCTTGTACAAATAAAAAAAAAACATTTCATCATCGTCATCAAAAAAAAAAAATCATTAATTTGTTTTTCCCCATCATTTTTGTTTCAGATTTTTATTTTCAGCCTTAAAATACACGACAACCACCCAGGCCAAAATGTTGATGCATTTTAGTTACACACATAAAAAAAATAAATAAAATAAAACTTGATTTCCCCAGGTATTTATTCCTCAACATGATGCTAGATTAATCCACCAACAATATTGGCAGTAGCCACATCAAACACCCATTTTTCAGCGGTTTCTTTCAGTGCTGCAGTCATTATGGAAATGCATGAAAAATGCTGATTTCAGTCTTTTTTTTTTTTTCCCTGATACAAAAAAAAAAAAAAACTCAAACGTACTTTCCTAGCAGTATTTGCCCAGAAACAAATTTTCTTGGCTTTGTGAAATGGCAAAATCAAGTACAGGTTGTTTGTATGTAAGACTATATTGAGTCAGTAGCTTAGTACTTGGCAGATTTGCCTTGGGGAAATTATACAATATTGTACAGAGAAAAGTATGAGGCCAGAGCATTCGGAGCACTGGTTAAGCTCAGCATATTGCGAATATCTAAAATGAAACTGGGATAGGAGTCTGGGACAATTTCAACTGCAATGAACTTGGTAGATCCAAGCTTGTGTTTCATTGCAAACAGGGGAGCTGGTTCTCCACCAGTCAAGAGGACTGTTTGCTTACGATAGTTTGTAAAATCTAACTGTAAAGCTCTTTTTAAATTCACCAGTCCTATTGTTTTGTTTTTTTTGTTTTGTTTTTTGAAGGGAGAGCCTCTTCTTTTATTGATTTTACATCATCTACTTAATTTATTAGAAATAGGGCATTTAAGAGCCACTTTCTTCACTTCCTATACTAATAGCGCCATTTTTTATTTTATTTTTATTCGTACCCTGAGAAGTAAAGGGGAAGAGTGTGAGTCATGTTCAAAATTATATTCCGCACTCCAAAGCCTTTTACTCTTATCATTATTTTATATTAGCCAGGAATCTGCCATTCATGAAGCCCCTTCTTTGAAACCTCATTCTGATGCTCGGTGCTGCGCTTACTACTGGTTAGACATCCTGTGCCATGCTAAAAGCCATCTTACAGTTTTCCCCAACCTTTGCCATTTTGCATTATTCAATGTACAGGGAAGAAGGTAGCTTACAATGCCATAGGATGTAGTTGTTCTTTTCTACTCATAATCGTTGAGGACAACAGATAAAGTAATGGCTAACCTTTAGCACTATAGCACAGCGGACTTCAACAATAGCTTGAATACCATCTTTAGGGTTGAGTAGAACAGTACAAATTTGGCTTTTCAGATGGTGTGGACACTATGACGCTCAGCCAAACATTTGTCAAAGTCTAGCAGTAAGGAATACATCATCTTTGGTGGTCTAGTGGAGGGTAAGCCTTCTGTGCAGTACTCCATGGGTAAAAAAAAATCTACCTTACATGTGGTCCTCCATGTTTCCGTGAATTACTGTTGTCACATGACACCTAATGCTCTATCTTATGAAATATTTGGTGGCAGGTGTAGCTTACAATAAAAGCCTGGTCAGCGGACATGTCCACAACCAGCCATCTAACATCACCGAGCATAATACGGTAAGAGATAAGTGCCAGGGACACAGGGATAGGTAACGTCTTCATACAAGGAGACCAGTGTCCATGGCAAAGGAATAGACCATCATTAAACTGTGCATCGCAAAGCTCAGTAACTGTCCACCATACACACTGTTGGTATCTACCTCTGCATGTATCCCCTCGTGATCATTATCTTTACTGAAGTGCTGCCACAAACCTTCGTACAGGGTTATTACATTCACTGAGCACTAATAACAGTACTTTTAAAAAGAGCAGGTCAATCTCCGATGTGGCCATGTCATGATCTGAGTGTTTGCCCTTCTAAATGATATGAACGACATTGAATGATTCCATATGCTGCTCTTTGCACATTGCCCGCTATAGCCAATCTATATGCTGCATATTTAGATTGCATCCTTGGTGTTTGCATTTCTTTCCAAACTTCTTTCAAGGAGCCTATAATTCGTTTAATGATAATAAAACCAGGCAGAATTATACACACATCTGTGTGCATTTATTGATCCTCACTCCTCTTTCCTTCTGCCTCGTACTGTCGAACTGATAATGTAATCCAAAAATGATTTATTGCATGGCAGACTTCGCTTGGTTCTTGGCTCGTGATCAGTTTAAGTCAGATGTCCTCTCTGAAATTAGTAAAACTGTGACAAATCTTCGGATTACAGAAGCACTTTCCAGCATCTACTATTCTTAGCTCAGCAGAGGTTTGGACCTTTAGAACTTGGGAAGGTCCTGTGAGACCAGCATTATTAATAAGTACCCAATGTGCAGACCTCCTTAGAATGCTGGTGCTCCCACGTGGTTTAACACTTCCTCTGCTGCGTAAAAGGTGCTAGAAATCATGTCTGGATGTAAAAAAATAGACAAACAGGACTATTTCAACTGGCTTGTATACTCAAGAGAGTCCATGTTTTTTTTGTTTGTTTTTTAATCCCGCTGTCAATGCTTATTCTTTAGTAGTATTATTGTGGCGAATATACTTTAGATTTGTATTGCTGGTATTGTATTTACTTACTTTATATATTATATTTACACATAGGTGACATTTGAATTTATATCTTTCACCCTTAATACTTTCTCTTAATTAAAGGGTTTATTTATAGATACATCTGGGTGTTTTGGGGGTTGTTTTTTCCTGCTTTATTGTTTAATTACCATATCTTGGCTTGGGGTAAATATCAATAGATTAATAATCTTTCTATGAATGAGAAACAAAAGGTGAGAAAAACAATATGTAGAGCTTATAAGGCCTGGGATGTCTTTAGCCAAAATAAAAAGATTATAAAATGCTTGTAATTTCACTTTATTATCATAATATCTAGCTATTTTTCTGTGGTACAGTGAATGTCACTCTCGGTTTTTTTTTAAACAAAGTGTACTTGTTACAATTAATGAGGGATGAGAACTGCCAGCTATAGTTAAAAATGAGGGGATAGTTACAGGTGCAAAACCAATGGACTGATTATATGCTCTCTCCTAGGGGGCATATACATATAAAACCAAAGTATATAAAAAAAAATGCAGACATGTACACTGATAGTTTGTATGTAAATATATATTTTTATTAGTAATATAACAATGTAACGACGGTCAAAAAGGTATATGTAGGAGAAAAACTGAAACATTTCTAAAAAACAGAAAGCTAGAAGGAGCAGAAAAAATAAAGAGCAGGCAAAACAATTCTTTGAGAAAAAATAGTATACAATAGAAAAAATTGAGGAAATGGGAAAATTTTTTAAAATGGTAGCAATACAAGTAAAAAATTAAAAAATAATGTAAAGGAAAAAACGGGAAAGTGACCAAATATAGTATAAATGTAGAAAAAGTCAAATGAAAAAAGTAACAAGAAAAAAGGTATATTCGTCTTTTCGATTTCTTACTACCAACGTCCATTTTTCCATTGCCTCAACAAAATATACTTATTAGACTGCAAATCTGGTGGGCTCCTATATATATTATATACATTAATTGTGGGCAGGTAGGAAAAACTGGGTAGAACAATTCTAAAAGTAGAAACCCATAAGCAAAATCAGTGGAATTTGCTTAACCAATAGATTCACTCCTAAGCCCCATCTCTCATGGAGCCCCTAAAACAACGACAGTCTAGCGATCAGTGAATGGGCCATTCCACTGGCTCCCAAAATGTGTCAGCCCATTTTTTTATTAAACATATAAATACTTGCCATGCCTAGTATCGAAACAGATTCTTTATCAAGCCCTTAACCTGTTTCTTTTCCATATTGTGTGTTACTGTAATAATAATAATATTCTAAATCTGATTATTGCGACACATGTTGCCAAATTGGCAAGTGTTTGCATCACTGCCTTCTCTCTGGCTAGATCCTGTAATACTTACCAATGTCAATACAATGTTACACATTCCCTGTAAGTGCAATGCCCATTTGATCAAACATCCAAGTACAGGAATAATAACAGATGTAGCTTGTTTTTAGTTGTTTACTGCATATTTTGTATGACTACAAAAAATGAAAGACATTCCAAGGAGTAGGCAGAAGTATATATTTGCTTTTAGAAGAAAAATGCTTTGTTCATACCTTTAGGAACAGTAAGGTTTTTAGCAGGTACTAAAATATAACCCCTTGTCTAAAATATTCATTGCAATTGTATTTTTTTTATATTTTATCCGCTCCAAAGTTTAGTTGAGCCAAAGTTCTAAGACTTGAGTGGCTTTTAGTTTTATGTCACAGTGTGACTTCTGTCTCTACCTTGCTTTCTTTAAAATGATGAAAAGTATTGCTGGATGTATAAAATAATTAAGTTCTGGATGTTCATAGACTTCAAACTCCTCTTTCCTGCTGCATAAACGAAACCCTGGCACATAGCAGAAAGATCGGTATCTTTGATTGTGTTTTAGAGCAACTTATTCACTGTTCTCTGTCACTTTCAGCTGTAAAATGGTTTGAAATCCGATTTTGACATCAGTGTTGAAATATTCCAGCCCCGAGCAGCAGCAGTCACTAAAGTCCTTTTTATGTACATTTTTTCCCCCTCTTTAAAAAAAACAAAAAAACACTCCAAGGTTTGACAAAAATAAAACATAGTATTTTTTAACGGACTTGAAAAAAAAATAATATTCTATGCAACAAATACAGAATGATGTAGCTTTTTTACAAAGCTTCAGAATTAAATATTTTAAACTTTTCTGATCACTTAAAAATCCCTTTGCATAAGGGATAAATCATGTATAAGTGCATATATCATATTTTAAAGGCGTATTATATTTAGTATAGATTTATAGATCTCAATAAACTCAAAAAAAATATTTTAAAAATATGCAGCCAGTTAAGAAACAGAGCCCATCATATACTAAGTACGAGAGGCAGGTGATACAATTAAAAAATAATTAAAATATTTTATATCGAGTTTGTGGGTTTAATTTTCTTTGCTGTGGACTTGTATGAACCAAGTGCAATTTTAGAATAGTTATATCTATGCCAAGGCACTCAAAAAAATAAATAAAAAAAGATGTGAAGCTAAACTTTATATTCATCTCTCCGCGTTCTCTCAAAACACTTTATATCTTGTATTTGATAAGCTGGTTGGTCATCATATATTACTTTTGCACAGTCTGCATTTTATTTATAATCCAAAAGTTGTATGGTTGTAAAGCTAACTTACAAGTTGTGAGTTTGGGTTTTTTCTATGTTTTCACGTTTTATTAAAATGTTTTGTTTTTATAGCTGACACATAATGATCCTACCTTGTCAGTACAGTTTACTTGATGGTATTGTGTGTGTTTTAACATTATATATATATATTTATATAGTTAGTTACATAGTAGTTTAGGTTGAAAAAAGACTTGTGTTTTTTTTTAAACTGCTTTCAGAAAAAATGTCCTTCTTGACTCCAAATGGCAATCCGATTTCTCCTTGGATCAACAAGCACTCAATAAATATGAATGCCTATACTAACATGTATAGCCCTTTATACTCCGACTCATTCAAAAAGTATCCAGGCCACTTCTAAAAGCATCTAATGTATTTGCTAGAACCAGTTCTTCAGGAAATGAATTCCATATCTTAATTGTCCTTACTGTAAAAAATCCCTTCTGCTGTCGTAGACTAAGTCTCCTTTCTTCAAGTCTTAGCAGGTGACCTCTAAGACATTTTATGTTATTGGTCAGAGATGTAGCAGCCATTTTACTCTTGGCACCTAACATTTTAAGTAGATTTCTGCATCATGGTGTATCCTTTCTAGGCTTCCAAAATATACACTGCTTCAAGAGTTTATATAAATGTGTCAAACCTGACTGGAGTACAGGCTGTATATTTACCTGGCTCCTTGACTTCCAGGATCCTCCGGTGCTCTCCTTCTCTTTTATACAGGCTATTTGTTACCTATACTGTATGTTAAGGGCTCCCGTACCTGAAGGGAACAGATTATTCCCTAAATTCTAACAATATGTGCCATAATTTCTGTAGAAGCGTAAGTGCAATTTCACCAGTGTATTCTCTTATTTTACAAATGTCTAACAACAGAAAAGTGAATATTTTAGAAGATATTACAGTTTTATAAAATCTTGATAGATCTAGCCTTGAGTGTCAACAGCAATTGAAATCCCACTGGCACTATGACATTGTTGTGCTACATTGTTGAGAATGGTTTGAGGCAGTTTAAAAACAGAACACAGAAATGAGCTTCTCCAACAGACAGATTGTCCATGTGGCACAGACAAAAAAAACCACCGGCTTTGCCGTTCACTCGCACTCTGCAACCTTGGATTTTCTGAATTAGAACTATGTCCTCTAATCCTGGTTACATGACTTGTGTTTCTTCACCATGGCCAGAAACTCTTCTTAAATTCCTACCCTCTCATCACAAAACTGAATGCTGGAATAACATAGAACAGGTCTTACAATAGCTTACATGGAAAGATTGCGGATCAATACAATATTAAAAAGCATACAGTACACCTAGCATTTATACTTACTATAATACTGGATTAAGCTACGATGAGTTGAAGGGTATAGAACACAAACGCATGTCTTCTCATGATACATTCCATTTAAATCACCCTTTTGAAAAATAAAAGAAAGGTCACCTTGTAGTCTATAAAAATCTCATCGCAGTATCAGAAGGCGAGGATTCCCTGGATTCAAGTTATAAGGAAGAATTGATATTTTACAGACCTGCTGCTGCTCACATTGTAAATCACTACCATGGGAAGGTTTAATTTGTTTCTAATTAAGTTGGGGCAGGAACATATGGATTCCTTGCGTTTATTGATACCGTGGATAAAACTCTACCTATAAATCCAAACTTGCAAGCAAATTCTTGTAGACTATAAAAGAAAAAAAAAAAAACATAATGTGTTTTTTTTTATTATTGTGTTTTTTAATTATTAGAACTAGTGTGATCATGGTTTAAAGAAATATGTACACCAATCAGCCATAAAATGATGACCACTGACAGGTGACGAGCCGAGGGAGGCAGTGTGACGATTTGGGCAATGTTCTGCTGGGAAACCTTGGGTCCTGCCATTCATGTGGATGTTACATGAATGCAGACCATGTACATCCTTTTTATGGAAACAGTATTCCCTAATGGCATTGGCCTCCTTAAAAATGGTTCATGAATGGTTTGAGAAACACAATGACGAGCTGTTGACCTCCAAAATCCCCAGGTGTAACACAAATAGAGCATATGTGTGATGTGTTGGACAAACAAGTCCAATCCATTGATGAAACACTTTTACTTACAGGACATAAAGGATCTGCTGCTAATGTCTTGGTGCCAGATACCACAGCACACCTTCAGAGGTCTAGTGGAGTCCATGCCTCGATGGGTCAGAGCTGTTTTGGTGTCAAAAGGGGACTGACAAGAAATTAAGAATGAAGAAGCTTTGTGGTAGGGTGAAACGTGTTGTCTGCACTGATGTCATTATCTGGAAGGGTTCTCTTGTCTGGAGCCAGAGAGTAAGATCCATTTCCCTTTCGATTTCATTATCTGCAAGTTTCTGCTATTTAGAATATTAAAGATCAGTGATTATTTTTATGGACCCATCTGGCTCTCAGGTTATATACACAGAAGCGGGAAGCCAAGAGTCTTTTGTACTTCTTTCAAGTAGTTGATTCCTGACACTTAATTGCTTAAAAGACAATACACATTGATCTAAGAATTTTGGACAGTACTCTCTGTACTGCCTTTAGGAATGTACGGTTGTAACTATCTCAGGGTATTGTGTCAGTGAGTTTGTCAAAGCTCAAGTGTTATACTTGAAGACCAAGGCATATGGGCCACATTTGCAGGGCTGAGTGCAGTGTGCTTTCCATGGTCCTGAATGTAAGTTAGAAAACATATCTATTACATATCAACATAGTGTTTTTTCTCTCTCCCTACAATACATTGTGCCAGGTGCCAGGATGCATAGTCAAGGCACAGCAGGCAGGGGGTAGACTAATACGATTTTAGCGTGAGTCTATGGAAGCAATCGCATGAGCAGGTTTTTTCTTTTTTTTTTTTAAAAGTGGGAAAAGATCAGGCAAAGTGTTCATTTGAGGACACCATTGTCTGTAGAAAGGTTTGTGAAGGTCAAGAATATCATTCCATCATCCATCACAAAGTTTAGCATATGTCCACTGTGAACAATGCTGTTTCTGACCCTTGATTAGATCCACAGTGAGTCTCTCCATTATATGTGAAGTCATACATGTATGGTTTATCTATGTTACGTGTAGGGATCACAGGTTGATTTTTCACATTACATTATACTTTGAAATAATCTGTCTAGTTCAATAAGGATCAAACAGCCAATTACATTAAGGGGGGGAGCAACATTAATTTCACATAAAAGACAGCAGTGGGATCTCATTGTTCAGCCCAATGTAGGAATTGATCATTACAAATGTAA
Source organism: Pelodytes ibericus (assembly GCA_036172795.1). Classification (NCBI taxonomy): domain Eukaryota; kingdom Metazoa; phylum Chordata; class Amphibia; order Anura; family Pelodytidae; genus Pelodytes; species Pelodytes ibericus. The sequence continues at coordinate 60,979,123 of CM069867.1, forward strand.
TTTCAGCAGTTTAATTGATTCTTTGGGACTGTGCGTTAGACTCTCACAGGCTTCAGAGTGTACAAACTCATGTCAGTGACTAGACAGTGCAAAAACACTGATACAAATGGATACTCCAATGGGACACAAGACTATATCTTAAGTCAATAATGCTACAGGTTGTATTATTAAACAGACAATAATTGTTTAGGGAGGGATGTTTCAAAATAAGTACTATTATGAAAAAAATATAAGATTATAATGTGTGTCCAGATATACAGAGTACATTATTCTTCTTGAAATCTACTGCTCTTTTACTCAACCACACTTTTACAATGTTTTCATAGTAAGAGGTTGCCATACCCCAGTGATAGCTAACCTTGGCACTGCAGATGTTTGACAACTACGTATTCTGTGATGCTGTGCCAGTCTTAAGGCTATAATGCCCTCACTTATCTAACCCCTCCATTACCTGGTCAGTGACCCTACAGTTTATTACACTGATGGTGAGGAAGGTGGGTATCTTTGTAGAATTTAATAATCAATTCAATCTGTGCATCACAGTATATTTTCTTAATAACATTTATTTCTGAAGTTTTTTCTGAAGTGTGACTGTCACTTTAAACTGTATTTTAACCCTTAGTCACCAAAGCTTGACAGTGCATTAGGATTTATTTACTAGACTGTAAATTTAGATGCATTGCAAGTTGGGAAAACTAGGCCTTAATAGCAGGTGTTGGAGAATTGATTTATCTAACTCAGCTATGGTGCCTTAAGTAAAGCAGCTCGGTTGTCAGTTCATTGTGTAATGAATAAATCCCATGGCTTCGTACTGAATTGTTTAAATAGCCGTGGAATGTGATCATTAAGAATCTCAGCCTGCCTTCTCTTTCTCAAACTTAAATTATTGCAGTGAGACACAATGCAATGTAAATCCCACTGCTGGGTATGCAGGTCAGATAATGAATGCCAGTGGGGCATTTCACTTATTCATGTCCCTCGCTATGATTTCAGCAGATGCCGTCCTAATGTTAGTTTGATCAATAGCCCTTCCCGCTATAGAGAATAGCACTAAGTGACTGATGATATCTCATATGAAAGGTGAGGCGCCGTCCAAAAGGCATCATACTTGCACCATCCATCTGTTTGCTCCATAACACATCTGAGATTCCTTTAATCAAGATTTCTGGACTTGAAAGCCTGTTTTATCTTCCAAGCGACTAAACTGCTCTGTTTTCCTTCACTTCACTGTGGGAACCTATGAGACATGTCCCTCTGAATTATCCAAGGCGTCATCCAACTGTATTTAACTCTGCGGCTGGCGATAGAAATTCATTATTTATCTAGAGGTGTAAATATCTTCCATGATGTCATGAAAAAACATACATATAGAAGAAATCACCATAAAACATATAGAATTCACTTTATTTGGTCTAGAATTTAAATGTGTATGCATGGTAAGCAGCATTTCTTTCAATTCCAAATTATAGGATAATCAAACTTGAAACAAGTATTTCTTTCACGAGTTGTACAAGGCATAATGTAGCAGCATGTGTGCACAATGGCTGTGTAGATTTGAGTGGGTGAAAGATGTATACACTTGTCATAGACAAGAGAATGTCTCATGAGAAGGCTTTGTGTTGGGTGTAGTAGTGCATGTGATATTTCAAGGTGGTGTACGCATGTCATGGTGTGTAGGAGTGTTTGCAACTGTAGATTGTGTACATGTGTCATTATGGTGCAAAAATCGGAATACATGTCTAGGTATGTTGTGGTATGTGTAATCAAATAGCTGTGTATAAATGTTGTGGGGTGTTGGAATGTGTATAATTGGAAGGCTGTGTATGCATGTCAAGGTGTGCAGCTGAATGTGTAACAGAAAGCTCTGTATGCATGTCAAGGTGTGCAGCTGTATGTGTAACAGAAAGCTCTGTATGCATGTCAAGGTGTGCAGCTGTATGTGTAACAGAAAGCTGTGTATGCATGTCAAGGTGTGCAGCTGTATGTGTAACAGAAGGCTCTGTATGCATGTCAAGGTGTGTAGCTGTATGTGTAACAGAAAGCTGTGTATGCATGTCAAGGTGTGCAGCTGTATGTGTAACAGAAGGCTCTGTATGCATGTCAAGGTGTGCAGCTGTATGTGTAACAGAAAGCTCTGTATGCATGTCAAGGTGTGCAGCTGTATGTGTAACAGAAAGCTCTGTATGCATGTCAAGGTGTGCAGCTGTATGTGTAACAGAAAGCTCTGTATGCATGTCAAGGTGTGCAGCTGTATGTGTAACAGAAAGCTCTGTATGCATGTCAAGGTGTGCAGCTGGATGTGTAACAGAAGGCTCTGTATGCATGTCAAGGTGTGCAGCTGGATGTGTAACAGAAGGCTCTGTATGCATGTCAAGGTGTGCAGCTGTATGTGTAACAGAAAGCTCTGTATGCATGTCAAGGTGTGCAGCTGTATGTGTAAAAGAAAGCTCTGTATGCATGTCAGGGTGTGCAGCTGTATGTGTAACAGAAAGCTCTGTAGCTCTGCTTTCAAGAAACTGTGGACAAATTGTACATATTCCACCATATTCCAACCAGTATGTTTTTGTCTTTTTTAATATCTGTTAGAATGTGATGGGCACCTATGGTGTCTCTGCATGTGGGCACTTGATATGCTGATATGGCCATGTATGAAAGTGAGACAGTGTGATTTGCAATTAAAAGCATACATATATATACACCAATCTGCCATAACATTATGACCACCTGCCTAATATTGTGTAGCTCCCCTTTTGAGCCAAAACAGCCCTGACCCGGTGAGGCATGGACTCCACTAGACCTCTGAAGGTGTGCTGTGATATTTGGCACCAAGACATGAGCAGCAGATCCTTTAAGTCCTGTAAGTTTCGAGGTGGGGCCTCCATGGATCGGACATGTTTGTCCAGCACATCACACAGATGCTCGATTGGATTGAGATCTGGGGAAGGTGGGGCCAAGTCAACACCTTGAACTCGTTGTGTTCAGCAAACCATTTCTGAATAATTTTTGCTTTGTGGCAGGGTGCATTATCCTGCTGAAAGATGCCAAAGCCATCAGGGAATACTGTTTCCAAGAAAGGGTGTACATTGTCTGCAACAATGCTCCGGTAGGTGGTACATGTCAGAGTAACATCCACATGAATGGCAGGACCCAAGGTTTCCCAGCAGAACATTGTCCAAAGCATCTCATCATGTTGTGGCTGATTGGTGAACACTATATATGAAAAGATTTAGTCTCTGTCTCGGAGTGGCTTCCTGTGGGAACACTGGTAACTGGCTCAGTATACAGATTAAATGGTTCATGTCTGTAGAGGGAAAAGTACAAGTTAAGGCAGTCCAGGTCATGATATGAGTAATCAAAGACAAGAGAAGCATACAGGGTTTAACGCAGTTCAAGTAATCAAAAATCAGTTTGCCAGTTATTATTTTTAGTTTTGTTTTTAACAATTCGTTTCAGAACATTGAGGTCAATTTTTCCAGTGTAACGCAGTGGAGTTCTTTTCTATATTAACAATAATATGGATGGAATTGTATTTATAAACGTATGCTAACACCTGAAGACTAAGGCATATGTGGCACATTTGCAGGGCTGAGAGCACTTTACTGTCCATGGTCCTGAACGTAATAAGTAATACACATAATAAACATGTACTATGTGTGTGTGTTATGTGAGTACATATGATGAGCTTAATGCTTCCTTCCAAGACTAACTTTCTCCACAAACCTTACACTACAGGTTTGGTGAAACTAAAGTCGAAATATTAACTGTGTTTTCCTACTACACTACAACTAACTCCCCAACTTAACCTTAAACATTATGCTATAGGACTGTGGGCATAGGGAGTGTTAAAGGACAACTAAACCTTGTTTCCACTTGTGCTTCTAATATGTGGTCTGGGACCCTATATCTCTGTAGTGATAATGACTTGCCACAAGATAGTATTTGAGCCAAAGTAGCTAATGAGTTTGTAGGAAGAGCATGTATAAAATCAAGGAGTGGTCCCTAGAGAGACCCCAAGGCAAAGCAACTGCCAGTTAGCTTGGAGGCAGAAAGAAGACTGCCAGAGGGACACAGAAGTGCTTGTTAATAAGTAGACAGATTGATATCAAAGAGTTTGAAGAGGGAGATGTTGCCAAGAGGGTTAAGGAGCTTGAGCAAAGTTAGGTAGAAGTAAAGACCTTTCCACACAGTGCTGCACTGGTCATTAGTCACTTGCATGATATCAGTATCCATGGAGCTGATCTCAGATGAGATGGCTTTTGCTAAGTTAACACTTTGTGTTTCCGCTGCATTGATGTGAAAATGGAATATGTAGTGTTTCTATAAATCCTACCTATCGTTAAAGAGGGTAAACCATAACGACCCTTTTTAAAATGGTCTTTGTAATTGTGCATTAATTGAGTCAAACCAAAGACCAGGGGGCATCCATTTGGCACAGTAGACTGTGGCTCCAAAGAGAATCAGTCGAGAGACCAACTTTCCTTCATTGGTGTGTAGATGCGTCAGTCATGACACAAACAACCAATAGCTGGAGAGGAAATCTCGTGGTGTTCAGTGTGCCGCATACCAACATTCCAATCAGTGAAGACTTGTCCGGTGGGACAATGTTCTTCTGTTCACAGCACCATACAGGCTTGCGCATCATTTTTTTTTTATATGCATCTACCAAGCTTGAATTTTTGTGTCTGTGGTCCCATGGTGGCCATGCTTCCTCATCCTTGTATTTATAATTGCAGAGATAGTTAGTTAAATGACTAAGAAACAAACCAGAGATACAGGAACGGTACTACTGCCAATACATCTTAACAGCCTAAAGTTTGCATTATAATAATGTTTGAAACACACTTTTTTTGCATTCTGAGACTTTGAGAAACATTCCCTTTGATCTCTACAGCATGGAGCCCAGAGTAGTGACATGTTATCTGGGGATATTTGGAGGATGTCATTTATGTAGCTGGAAGTACCAAATCATCAGAAACAAGCAGACGTGGTTTTGAACCTGCAGACTCCCTGGGCACAGCACAGATTGACAAGCAGACCATACTGTTCTGCCCAGATTAGATTGAGATCACTTCGGTAATAGTACTTTATATGTGAGAAGAATGTGAAGCACAAGGGTGAGCAGAGATGTTTGGGCTATAACGCAACACAACTTTCTTACAAAATAACTTCAAACGTGGATAAACAATGTCAAACTATGAGCACATTTTAACAGGCAACTTTAGTCTACTTAAAAATGAATCCTTAAGTTGACACTGGGAATGGGTTTTGGCACAGAAGTAGCACTGTAATATTTTGGGGCACAAAGGTGGAAGTGGCATGGTGTTTGGGCACAAAAGTAAAATTACAATGTGTATGGGCACAAACATGGCACGCGCTGGGATGGTTTTTGGGCACAACAATGGTACTGGGATGGTGTTTGGGCACTAGAAATCTGTTTTGGGGACAAATGTGGGACTGGGTAGGTATTTGGGCATAGAGATGTCATTGAGAAGATGTTTGGGCATATATATGGCACATATATTGGGGCAAAGATGGCACTGGAAAGGTGTTTAGGAACAATATGGATCCTAAACAGGAAAAAGTGTGATCTGGACAGGAATGGGTTGCCAAATGAAGATTAGGGGGTGTATGAGTTTAGTCAGGCCTAGGGAACTACAAAACTACAAAGCCTTAATGCACCACTGACTGGCCGCATATGTTTGTTTTACCAGTCACAAACTGGGCTATTTTGAAGTTATACAAGGTACAAACATTTCCATTCTCTTCAGTGTAAGTCAGCAAAATACAATTAATATTTATAATACCACCTATTGTTTTTACAAACCACTAAGCACAATGTTGATATCATTTGTCTTTCCCAATCTTTCAGTTTTAAAACGGGTGCATGAGGGTAATCTCAGCGTGAGGAAGCCAGTGTCGGCTCCTTGGCCATTAATTTCTCACCGCTGCAGGGGCTTTTTGAGAAATATTGGCTAGCTCACCCATTACCTTGGTTTCTATATAAGTGATTTCTGAAGGTAATAACTGTTAATGAGAGTGTTCACCTATATTTAATTAAAACTGTGGATTGCCCTGTAATTAAAGGTAATTGAGAGCTCGCTATTAAAAAAAAAAAAAGAAAAAAAAAACTCAATACACAATTGGCAATGATAAACTATGAGTGAAGCATCTTAATACGAGTTCATCAAAGCTGACCTTGGAGGGCACAATATGCAGGAATATGTCTTAACTGAAGACTAATCCATGAAAGGATGCTGGTAGCTTTAATAATTCCCTATCCTTTAAAGTCTTCTGGTATCTGCCTGGTATATTACCGCTACATTGTCCTATATCTTGAGTAATTCCCAGTGCTGTGCCCAGTCCTCAGATCATGAACATGAATAAGTGATCACCCCATCCATTCCTATATTTTACAGACCTAGAGCGCTAATTACCATGTCCTGCAGAGAGGGCTCTGAACTACACAGTGTGGGGGTCTCTTTGTTTTGACAGCCCGGCCCAATGAGTATGAAATATATAGTTTCATTAGATTAAACTATACAAAGATATAGAAATGAGTACTTAGATGTTACAGAATATGTAGTCAACAGAAAAGCCTTATATATTAACATTATTTAAATTTAGGGACACGTAGATTTAAAGAAACTGATTAATTGTACCTGTAGATGTGTGGATGGGCATGGACACAGTGATTCTAGTAATGCGTTCAGGAACGGTATGGTTTGGCAGACTAGATGGGCAAAATGGTTCTTAGCTTCCGACACGTTTCATGTTTCTATCAAGAGGCAACCATTTCAAAGCTTTATGTGTTTGTTTTTACAGTTGGTATTAGATCACCCTCCCCAAGTCTTGTTGAATTAACAATAACCTAAAAAAAAAAACAGGTAGATTTACAATGCCCTAGAGGATCACCATGCTGATATGATGATAAAGGAATGCACACCAGAGAATGATTCTACAATATTCTAATGACCATCCTGATATAAATTATCACTATAAACCATGGGCAATAAACCATGGGCATGGGAAATCAGACAGTACCACTGGACAGTTCCAGCACCCAAGGACTAGGGCAAGTCTGACTCAGTTACTGGTTGAACTGCAGTAAGATGCTGCTTCTGTGGACCCCTTGTTAAAACCAATAGGGGAATAAAACTACTGCCTGACTGTGTGTGTTTCAAATAACACAGGACTTGTGGGGACAATACAGTTTCCTTCTGCATCCATGTCAGAGGATTGCACTTGTCTGATGTGTATCAGACAGATGTGCACATGGAGCTGGATGATGTGATTTGCTGTGGTCATGCTCCATGACTGTTGTGTTGGTCCTTTTATATTTACATTTCTTTACAATTCCCTTTTTTACTATCCCAGATAACACTGGTTTATATCTCAGAAGGCTGTAGTGTGCCTCACATATAGATGTTTATCCCTGTATGGGCTGGAGGGGATATAGACTAAGTACAGCTTGTGAGAAGGGCAATAATTGCCAGGCTTCTGGGAGGCTTTTAAAGACAGCTGTTGTTCTCTATTCCTCACCTACTGGATTGAGACTCATTCCCAGCTGCCGTAATGACTACCAGTTGTCTAATCATATCTAGTCACTGTGCACTCATACGCCTGAGTCTTGACATCCCTCTCTTGTGGAGTTGTTGTAAAATTCCTCCTAATGTAACAGGCCTATTTCTCTGGAGCTTGTCTACTTTTTCTGGAGCCGAGGGTTCTGTATTGCAGTATTCAGTAGCCCTTTATTCCGTAAGTTTATCTGAAAACCCACATACTGTACTGACCAGCAGCACATGCATATCTCTTTATGCCTTTGTATGGCAAAGGCTCCAATTAATTGTCACTTATGGTAAGCAACATGGATGGCAAGGATCATTATCTTACTGCCACTTATATATAATTAATCCATCAATATTAATGCAATAACACTAAAGTTAGCACAAATACAGCCACGGATGGAACTGATTTCAACAGATGTGCGTGTTAGATGCACAGTTCAGTTATCATTGAGTCTGGTTAATAAGCCCATTTGTAAAACTACCTTGATCTCTTGCAGACCTTTCAATTAATTCAAATCGTTGACAACTTGCAGGGTCACAAATCTGCATCACCCAAAATCCTATATATTAATTTCCAACGTCAGATCACTAATCCAGCTCAATCAAGGAAGATACTGCAATTCATAATAAAGTGTGAGCCTCAGCGATAACGTATCAGTGGGTGTACAGAGACTCCATCACCCAAACCAGATATGCAGTGTGAAAGTAAAGCATTCAAGGTTATTTGTACATTGTATTATCAAAATGGCAAACAGTTGAATGGATTCAGAGGCGTATCCACTCTGTGTAAATTGATACAGAATGAACACCTCTGTGTACTAATGTGTACATTGTATCACCTACATAGTTGTCAAACCTCAGTACAATCTAATAAATACACGTGATAATTTAGTAACTGCTTCAGCAGGTTCAATTTTCATTTTCTTAACCCCGTGATATGCAAGTTTTACTTTATTAACCCCCGAGATGTGCAAGTTTTACTTTCTTAACCCCCGAGATGTGCAAGTTTTACTTTCTTAACCCCGAGATGTGCAAGTTTTACTTTCTTAACCCCCGAGATGTGCAAGTTTTACTTTCTTAACCCCCGAGATGTGCAAGTTTTACTTTCTTAACCCCCGAGATGTGCAAGTTTTACTTTCTTAACCCCCGAGATGTGCAAGTTTTACTTTCTTAACCCCGCAATATGCAAGTTTTACTTTCTAAACCCCCGAGATGTGCAAGTTTTACTTTTTTAACCCCCGAGATGTGCAAGTTTTACTTTCTTAACTTACTTGGAGGGGAAAATGGCACATGAGTTCATATGTGGTGGAATTGTAGTAAGATAAGAGGGTGTTGGGCAAAAGTAGTCAAGCGGGTATCTGAAATCACTGGGGTGAAGATGTGGAATTTTTGTATTTTTGTAAAAATAAAGGAGGAAAAAAAAAAGTTTTACTTTCTTAACCCCTGAGATATGCAAGATATGCATGCTTACAGTGCTCCAGACCCAACTCTCACCTTTGCCAACTAACAGCCCTGCAGGATCTGCCTACCGTATTAAGTAAAGATGGGAAATGTGTACACAGCCAGCATGGTAATATTGTAATTGTTATATTTTAACACCGATCTACTGAAAAAAAAAATAAAACTACCAATGGATAGAATTGTATATAATTCCATATAAAGTATCCAAACTGCCCCAAGCCAGTTCTGTGTATAATCTCAATATGAGAGTGATTTAATAAGCAGTTTGATACATCTGCTCTTGTAATGTATTCTATATTCTATCATGAACTTTCTGTTTCAGATATTTCTACTTCCAGCATTATTTGTTCTGCAGAAATCCTCCGGCTGTGTAAATTACTCACCCTATTGAATTACTTCCTTAGCAGTAGTCTACATTTAGGTTTAATTTAATTGTTTTAGTTGCTTAAAAAATTACAGTAGCTAACTTCCAACAGATATCTAAACACGACATCAATCTTGCGCAGCCAATGGGATGCATAATAAGGCAGTACAAATTATCTTGACTCTTCCATTTGGTAGAAGGACAAGTTAAATGATGGAAATGATGTTCCTAAAGATATGAGTACCTATTTTTTCTTTTTTTTTCTTCCTATTCTATTCCCTTTTTCTTCTTTCTTTCTTTGTAGGTTAACACTAATTATTTAAGTATTTATTTTTATTACAATGGCCAGTTCATCATGCAAGAGGTCATCGCCGGACCTTTTTTCGGGGGAACAGTTCATCGCGGGATCGATGAAGTTGGATATTATTAGGGGTTAGGTATTAGTACAAGAGTTCTTGGGATTAATGTTAGTACTAGGGTTTGGGGGTTAGGTATTAGTATTAGGGTTCGTGATAGTATTAGTATTAGGGTTTGGGCAGGGTAATGTTGTTAGTATTAGGGTTCAGGGGTAGTGTTAGTATTAGTGTTTGTGTTGGGGGGGGTTAGTATGTTGGTTCAGGGTCACTTATTGGGGGGGGTTGTTTTATTAGGAGGGGTATACGTTTGTAAGCTGAACTGTCAGCGCTTACATTGCTGTGATGAAGCAGCCACGTTGCTAATCACCACTGACAATTCAGCGTTCAAACTACCGCACTGAACTGTCAGCGGTGAAGCAGCCGTGAAGAACTGTCCTAGACACCAATAAAATACAGGTTTCTAAGATGAGTGCACACCATTATTTATATTACATACAATATTACTATAGCAATTTTTTCTACCTATTTCTGTAATTAACCTTTTCATCTACACGAAAACAAATACTTTGATTACTTGCAATGGGCATAGGACCACCTTGTGCATAAAAAACAAGCATCCTCGCTAATCAACCCTTCCTCCAAGGGTAATTTATTGATAATCAATATAGATCAAGAGATGTGTATTTGTCAGGAGTGTACAATAATTTCTAGATAGTGGGATTCTGGAAGCATCACACAGTTGGCAAACTCAAGAGCCTCAAACTGATTCACAGAATGTTCATAATAGATTTATGTACCTATAATAACAAATGGAGAAATAATGAAACAATGCTATGCTGATTTTCATCATATTGTGCTCTATTTTTCATAATTAAATAGACTTTGGCACACTGTGAGACTACTGTTTGAAAAATTGTAGCAATCACCATGGAAACGGATGGAACATTCCTGATGGATGCTTCACTTTTAGAACTTTGACTTGTAATCTGGACCACTTTCTAAAATGGGCCACGTTGTGAATAGCAAAAAGTTTAAAAATGTGTAGGTTCACGTGACAACAAGTAGGGACCTAACATGCCAACTGCCTCACGCGTTTCATGCTGAGAGGAGCTTATTTATAGGCTACCAAAGGTCAAGCAACCAGTTAGGAAAGCTACTGCCAGGGTTCCATTTAGAGGAACATGAGTGGTATCAGGGTGCAGTTAGGGGAATATGGGGAGCGCTAATGATTTGTGATTTATTTTCTGAACAGTTACCTTGACACTTTTGTAAACATGGGTGACACTGGGAGTTGATGTAAAAAGTTTGAGGGTGCATACGAAACTTTCCAGACTTATCTTTGTGTCTTTGTAAAATGTTTGCAACATCACATGTAGTTGGTACACTTGGGACTGGTGTGTAACATGTGGTAGCCCTCCGCCCCACCTAAAACAGTTGCAATGTGGTGACGAATATGGGTGCCCCATAATAATATCCTGAACAAAGATCCACTCGCAGGGTCCTCAGCCTTATTTATCGAAGCTCTGGGATATAGATCTGTATCGTGGAAGAGGTATTCTTCAGAGATGGCAATATGGGTACTTAACTCCCCCCCAAGATATTTCAATAAACTCATAGGAGCAAGAATGAGCAAGTGATAGTGATATTGGAAAGCGGAGGACAACAAGGATATAAAAATTGAAAGACATTGGATGTTAAGGCAAAGTATAAAAGTTTTACTAAGAAAAAAAAACATCTGCTTACATATTTAAATAGTGGCTGCCAACACCAGTATCCTTCACAAAGTTCCTTGGATCTTTTGATAGTATAGACTTCTGTGTACTGCTGGCTCCTCCCCTCCTGTGTGCCAATGTCTACGCGTTTCGCCATAGCTTCAACAATGGACTTATCTTGAGGAGAACTGTATTACGAACATGCTCATCTCATTGTAATTCATACCACATCTCTCACAGAGCTCATTTTCTGAAGCAGGGAAGCCACAGATCTGTGCAGGATTTAAAGCAAGAAACATATCTGAAAAATATCTGTTACACAATCTTCTCAAGGAGAGAAGCTGACAGTGTGCGGTTTTATAGTAAGGGGGGGGGGGCAAAGATGACTGCATGGGGAAGGATAAAGTGCAAGATTCTGCATGAGGCTATACTCTAGTCTAAATGTAGAGTGGTACATGTAGAGGGTGGCTGATGACAAAGAGATCTGGACAATTCTGTATCCATAGATGGGGCTACTAGATCTGTTTTTCTAGCTTAAAACCCAGCTCAGTGCTACCATTAACAAGTAATATGTAGCAAGCGAAACGTTTTTTTTCCCGGTAGCTCTACAAAGGATTTCTTGAAGGGAACTTCACAAGTGAATTTCACTTTCCTTAGCTACATGCTGAATCGTTGATCACAGAGGTTAATGTCACCTTAGATCTCAATAGTTCCATCTCTGATACAGTTCATTAATATTTAACAGCGTGAAACAACGTAGTGTGTTAAGATATCTGTGTCAACGGCAAATATTTAGCAAAAAAATATCACGCTCTCATTATTTAATCCTCACTAAACTATTTAGGATCATCATAAAGATCTGTGCCCTGCATTGGATGGCCATTTATTTTCTGCCTGCCCAATTCCAACTCATAATGAAGTTGGTAATTGTTTTCCACAGTCTTGTGATGCATCGGCCAAAAGTGAGTCCCAAATGACTTATAATAGAGAAGAATAAGAAGTGAGGTCAGCTCCAATGCCCCACGTGGGAGGGAGAGCAGATAATAAATGCTACTTGGATGACTAAATGATAGCCACTACATATGAACGCTCAGGAAGGACACTATAAGGGCAGCATCTGAGAAAACAGGTTTCTCTGTGACATTTATGGCAACCAAACAGCTAGGAGGCTGTGAATCTTTTCAATCAATAACTTTACACGTCATTGATCTAGTGAAATGAACAATAAAACTCCACCAAGATTGCCTCTCAGGCTTCAGCTCACTCTCCCGGCTGCTGGATTGATATGGGGTAGAGTGACAGCAAGCAAAACCATAAACTATAATGAATGCGATTTTGTCGTCCGATAATGGGGTGGTGGATAACTCCAGTATTTACACTCAAGCTTGTTTAAATTAATGTGACTCTTTACGGAGACATTAAACGAGTATAACACACAGCATCGGCGGCCATAAAAATATCATAAAGGGTTTCCTGAAAATGCTAAGCATTACCGGATCTGTACTCCTTGTAAAAGATCAACGGCAATTGAAGAGAAACTCAAACACGGCGTGGGAGAAACATAGAATGTGTCGGCAGATAAGAACCATTCGGTCCATCTAGTCTGCCCAATTTTCCAGATACTATTATTAATCCCCAGTTCCCTATCTTATATCTAGGACAGCCTTGTGTCTATCCCACGCATGCTTAAACTCCTTCACTGTATTAACTTCTACCACTTCTGCTGGAAGGCTATTCCATACATCCACTACCCTCTCAGTAAAGTAATACTTCCTGAAATAACTTTTAAATCGTTGCCCCTCTAATTTAAGACTATGTCCTCTAGTTGTGGTAGTTTTTATTCTTTTAAATATACTGTCTTCCTTTACTGTGTTGATTCCCTTTAGGATTAAGGTTTTTCTTCTTAACTTTTTCAGGCAGAAGTAGGAAATTCAGGACCTATGAATCGAGAGTAAGAGGACATCTCCAAATCAATCTTAAAAACAAGAAAACATGCTTAACTCTTTTGAGTCCCTAACTGTTTCAATAAGCTCCTGTACTTCACATCTGTTAGGAAAAGCTTTCTTTATACGAAGTGTTTATACTCACATGGTACTTGTGGCTAAATGAAATGTCAGATAGAGATTTGCCGTTGATTCCGTGCATCCTAATTCACGCCCAGTATTGGGCTATTAGAGGGTCAGTTATATGATAAGTCACTTAATCATAACTTGCATGGAAATCAACACCCATCTTATCCCAAAAATGTACGCAGGAGAATCTTTTAGAACAATAGGTAATCTTTTTCATGCACAGACCTCACTCGCAGATCTCCATAACTGCCCATCTGTCCTATTGAAAGTTAACACAATGATATAACATCAGGTATCGACTCAGACCCGGCCCGCAGTATTATAAATGGCAAGAATAGATACAAAGGTTTTTTTTGTTAATACAGTGAAGGAGATTAATCATGCATTGGATAAGCATAAGTCTATCCCAAAGGCTAAATAAAGCATGATGATTTTACAGCAGGTAGAAGGATGGGCAGACTAGATGGGGCATATAGTTATTATATGTTGATGCAATCTATATTTCTCTGTCTGTATTAAAGTTGCACATATCTTTTCTCCTGCTGCTCCACCAAAGTAGGCTGGATAGGAGTACAAAAAGTGAAGGAAATAATGCTGGATAAGAACTACCAAGGGCTTGGGAAATAATATTGGGCTTGGAGTGGTGTGTGGAGAACATTCTTCTGTGGTGGAGATAATAATGCCTGGTTGAAGTGGCTGTGTAGGAAAGGTGGTGAGGTGGTGTATGAGGAAGAATATGATGTTGGATGTGCTGGTTTGCATTCCACCTGCGTTCTAGGCCAGTCATCATGTCTGCACAAGAGGTTACTTGAATATCAAGACCTATCCTACCACCTGGATACTGTTACCAGGTGATTTTTACTCCGGCTTCTTGTAAGTAGCCCACTGGGACACAGGGGTTTTGTATTAATAAATTATTACACTATGCTCTCCTTCTGTTTCTCTCTTGTGTTATAGCCATTGGTCACTCTGTTACAGGATTTGGGGTTAATTTCAGATTTGTGGCATTTATTACTATACCTACTTTGGTTGATTATGTGTTTCTTGAGTCAGCTGATTAGTGCCAAGTCATACCCTCTTTTTATGTATGCAGAAGGATGCTGGGCTGTGTGTGTGTGTGTGTGTGTGTGTGATAAATAAACAGTATCCCTGTCTAAACCCTATATGAAGAAGTAAGCTCTAGTACATGGTCATCCAGACAGGGGACTGCTCAAACACCATTTAGTTTTGTCATTGTATTGTTATTTTGTTACGTTGTGCTCTGTCTTATCAGTCTCGAGTGACTCTATCAGACCTTCGGGACCATGGGGGACAAAGGAGGAGTTCTGTGCCATTGGCAGGGACTCTTTCCCAGCTAAATAGATGGATGTAAAGGAGAGGAAGAGATGGAAAACCATTGGAAAACCTTAAGCTATAACATTTTGTGCCTTCTGGAAAAAAAAAATGATGATGCCCATGGCCTTTGCTTTTTATCTATAAATCGACACCCCCATTTTTATTGTGTTAGCTTCCCAAAATTATTAAGAAATATAAAAAATAGAACAAGTGAAAAAAAAAATCATTTAAATGTCAAAAGGTTCTGTAAATAAAACTGAAATTGTAAAGCTCCTATTATTATGTATATTATGCACCTTTCCTTTCAATACTTCTTTTAGCGTGGTCATATTTATTGTTGAGAAAAAGCATTTAGTACTTGTTTAATACAACTTCACTGAATACATAGGAATTTAAACCTCATATTCTTTGTGAGAAACATATCCCTTTCATTTGCTATGTGCCAGCGGCCAATCTTTCTCTACCTGGAGATGTTCAGCACTTCAATCTCTATGGTTTGTAAGGCAATATAACTAATCAATATGATGCTCATACAATGCCAAAAAACACAGTCCATAATGCATTTGTAAAGTAGAGGCTGGCATTAATAATTTGGCCAGGATACACTGACGTTAGGGGTGATCACACTATCCTGAAACTCAGCTGGCTTTTCCCAAATCAGACATTTCACACAATAATTCTGTTTGCATATGGCGGAGAAGTTTGTATTAATGTGTCCTTAATAATCTGAGTTATATCCTCAGAACTGCAACTCCCAAAATTCAAGGAAATGCAAAGTGCCTGTAGAAGCCCACCATTGTCCGTGGCGGTTGTCTTTAAAGACCCATAGATCCATAATTACATTGTCGGTCACAAAGTCCAGCACATGCCTACATTGTTAATGCCTATCCCTGGCAATAATGGTGTGTCGGAGTGTCATTAGCTGTCCCTAATGTCATAAAGATACATGGAGTTTTTCAGTGTTGAATGGGAGTCCCCTTTAACCAGTACTGGAGGGACGTCCATTTCAGCACAAATGGAAGAGGAGGGATTTTAATGGTGGACAGCAAGTTACTCTTGTTAATCTTTCTCGTGTCACCAACACTGCAGAGTTTTTACCATCTCGTTCCAAGACTCATTGGCTTTATTATTATCACATAAGAGAAAATGAATTTGGTTGGTGTGAAACATTTAAGAGTAAGACAAGGATTGATTTGGGAAACTTTTAATTTTATTGCTTGTCTCATAACTTCTGTGATAAATAGGCAAAACAATATTTAATATGTAACAAATTATTGTGCATTGTGTCATTTGTTTCGAGAGGTTGAATTTTTTATTTTTATTTTTTTACCCCTTCTTTTCTTTCCTCTCGTCCCTCTGTAAGATGTGCTACATTTAGTGAAAACACTTGGTGTGTTTGTCTTAAAGAATATAATAGAATTTAGAGTATACCTTTGTGTTCTAAATTTATATTTTGCACTATTTTTTAATGGCTGCATGCATTAGAATGATACTTTGATTCAGTCCTGTTCATGCCAGATACTATCTGGCATTTCTGAGATAAACAATAGACCCCGACTCAGTGTGTACTGATGGCTTTTCTGCTAATGTTGCTATGATTGGAGAAGTCGATGTTATGTCTTTACTTTGGGCTTGGCCACACTACGCTCTGCTCTTGTTTCTTTCAGAATCTATGGTGAGCTTCTGGTGGCTCGTTTTTAGTGTTTCTGCTCTTTAACTTGCCTTTGCTACAACAGTAGTGGCCTTAAATAACCCACTTAGATATCCCTATTCACCGTGAATTCTTTGAGACAGTCCCCCCGTGCTTTGATTGTACTATTTCTATCCTATTTGATTCTTTGGTTATTCAAGCAGGCTCATGTTAGACTATGTTTTTGCTTGTAGCCTGTCCCTGACCTGTACAATGACTCGACTCTGCTATCCTCTATTCACACTATACTTTATCTTTGACTTTTTCTTGAGGACACTAGCACATGAAGGCTCAAGTTAGAATGAATCTTTTTTTTTTTTTTTGCCAGTATCCAGGATATATGAAGAAAAAACACACAGATAGCTCAGCACAAATCAGGTGAAGTGGGATTTTAATCTGTACAGTGACAACGTTTCGACCCAATGGGTCTTTGACGACCCATTGGGTCGAAACGTTGCCTGTGTTTTTTTTCTTCATATTGGAGGATTTGTGGAACCTCTGGCTGTTTATCAATCTTGTGTGCTGCTTCTACCACATGTTGTCTAATAGCATTCAGTCTATGGCTTTTTTTCCTGGTGTCCAACTCATTCCATTGAGTACTAGCGTACTAACCGAGAATGTAGGCTTAAAGAAAACACAGAATATGAACAAAGCACAAATTAATACACTAGTGGAATAAACTGGGATATAGAGGATGCACGTGAAACATAGAGATTAGAAATAAGACAGAAGGGACATAGAGAGATAGACATTGTGTAAGTATGGCATGTTTTAAAATGTCATGTCCTATAGAGGAGAATTGAAGATACTGTTTTTAACTGAATTACTCCCATGCATATTCGCAAATGCTATTCAAGGTTCTAGGGATGGCAAGTATTTTAGCCCAGGGCACCGACGGCTCATGTACCAGCTCTGATTACTAATGCTATGTGAAAGTGCTGCGAAGGTGGAATGAAGGGAAATAAGCCGCTAGAACGTAATTGTTTAAGAGCAAGACCTTCATTTCGCTTTTTGTCTACAGTTATATTTTCCCAGCAAGACCTTCATTGTGTTATGAATTAGGGAATAAAATATAGCAAGTGTTATACGGAATACTAATACTAATTAATAATGGATACAACTGATATTTATAAAAAAAATACTATAATTTTTGCTCGGTTTAGTAATGCTTATCATAAAATTTGGGGAGGGGGCGAAGAAGTGGGAACTCTGTCTCCGAGATTGGACAATAGAAAGTCCTATATCATGTAACCTACTTGGGAGAGGAATCATTGTTTTGTTGCTCGATTGCGCCATTACAGGGGAAACCTCTCCATTAGCTTATCCTACCTGTAAGGGAAGTCCAGATCCAAATTGCCTGGTAGGTCTCCTCTGCATGAGGAACACACAAGCTTTTGTACCAGAAGCAGGTAACAAGTTATACCCCTGTAACTCACGGAGAGGAAACAAAGAAGTGGGATCTCTCATCAAAAATGGACAAAAGCTTGAATAGCCAGTCCTATAGGATTTAACCTACTTGGGAGAGGGATCATTGTTTTTTGAAGCTTGTACCATAACAGTGGAATCCTCTCCATTAACAAATCCGACTGGTATCACCAAATAGGACAGTCCAGATTCAAAATGCTTGGCAGGTCTCCACTGAGCGAGGAACACAGCAACCACAGTCTTACATTTCGGCATTCATTGGTCTGGCAAGTGTGGTATGGCTGGGAACTGTAGAGTTTCACATGCATCTAAGGTGTTTTATTGATATTTTGGGGCCTTTGGGGATATTATAAGGATGAATGGAGATAATTTAACACTGGGGAGGGAGCTTGTAACTAAACATGAACTGACAAATGACCTGCAAGTGACCTGCAAAGATCAGACATTAATAGCTGAGCTGGGAAGATAGGCAAGTTACAAAATACCTGAGTGAATGGGAATATTTGTGGTTCTGCGAGTCAATGAGCAGCTCCTCAATCTGCAAGGTTCTCTAGGTCTCAATGTGTATGGAACGATTCTTAGGGTTGCACAGTCGAAAGGTGAATTCTTAATAGTCTATGCTAATTTGATGATACTTGATGCTCCCAATTAGTATCCTTGAATGTTCTGCTTTGCAACTCAAGTAAAGAGACCTTTTAAATTCTGAGAATTTAAAGTTTCTTAAAAGGATTAGTATCCAAAGCAGTGCTTCTGAAGTAATACAGAAACACACATCAATAATTTGTTTTATGTAGGAAATTTCAAACTCCTACTATACATAAATATTTTTACCCTGCTTTTCTAGTAGACTAAATATGAATTCACTTGATTATCATTATTGCAAATCAGTTCCTGTCGTGACAATATTTCCAACAAAGTGTTACTAAATGGGACATTCATGATATCAGTGACATGGTTTTGTCTTTATAACTCTCTCACCGATTCAGTCACTGAAGAGGAATCTTAGTGGGTCTGCAACAAAAAAGTATGACAAACCTTTGTTTCAATACTAACCAGTTTGTTCGTTATAATGCTACGTTTAGAGTCATGACTAGGATTTGTGATGCAAATAGGCATTCAATTCAGAAAGTTGATTCAAATTGGATCCCTCTATATAAGTCAATTATAACATGAATATTCATTCCTACATATGATCTACTGAGAATAATGTCAATACAGTATAAAGTAATTGTGTACGTAGTAAAAGGATTAGAAATTAATGCAACAAGTGATCGGTGAAGACAGTGTATGTTCACGGCCGGCCTTTGAGGTGAACGACCTGTGCAACCGCACAGGGAGCAACACCCAGGGGGCACCAGAGGAGACACCTGCCTACCAGGGCCTCCTCTGTCCCCATGCGTGCATACCCTGAGTAACAAAGAGATGTACAATCTGTCAAAGCTCTCACTGAACATGCAGGACTCTGCTTCTGTCAATCTGCACAGGGACAAATACAGGGGAGCATGAGGATAGGAGTCATTATATCCATGCCCCCATCCCTGAGTGCGGAGAGCTTCTGAGAGAGCGAGAGAGAGAGAGAGAGAGACCAACAGCTCCCTCCACACCACTCCCAACCCAAAATGGTGCCCCACATAGCCCTAGCGACTAGTTCAGCTGACATCATGGTGGACACCTGGTTGATTATAGGAATTGTACTTCCCATGATGCTCAGCATGGGTGGGCAAGCTAGATGTGCTGTCAATGCAAGTGGGTGCAAACTGGGTGCTCTGGCAAGTCCTGCATCTGAAGCTTTGGTGCTCTGCCTGTGGATTCAAGCTAGGTGGCTTTTTAAGTGCTTTCAGGATAAAGTGGTGCTGTGGCAAGTTATGTGGGTGCAATCAGGTACTTTGGGTTCAGTGGTAAGGGATCGGAGGGTAATAATGAAAGGAGGGCTGGATAAATGGAGTGAAACGGGGTAGCGGAAGTAAATAAAAACTAGGAATGTGTTTCAAAAAAACATTCTATTTTCTGATAACTGTACCCTACCTGGCTGGAGGATGGGAGGGGGCACCACAGCGGTGTCCTGTGTTCCATTTGAACGCTTGGTGCATGTTGTATTTGTGTATGATGGACGTGCCTGTACAGGATTTGTGTTAGAAAGTGAGAAACCCATCCATCTGTTCTTAAAATGTCATTTTCTTAAAGAGAGCTTTTGATATGAGTAGTGATCGCTGTATTCTACATTATACCCCAAAGCAAAATCAAAATGTCCCCTCGAACTGCAGGCTTCACAGTTTAGGAGATTCATGCATTTTTAATATGATCAATATATCCGTGTATATATTGTGTCAGATACAAGTAATACAGTATGTTGTATCATTTAAGACATTGTATCTTACATTTTTATAGGATGTTCACTACAGCGTATCTGAGCAGTATTTGCCTTATTGACACACTTTTGGTCCTCAAGACACAGCTACTCCTCTAAGCACTATATGGATAAGTCATGAACATGTAGCAAAGCATTGCCCATCCCTCTGGCACCCGACGGGTTAATAACCCTCTTGCATGTACATTGGAACTGAAGTGGCTCAGTGCCTTGTTTCATTCTTCTTTCTACAATAGAGGCTTGATTAATTAATCATCACTTATCTTTAAATAATTGATACAGAATGGACGCCAAAAAACTTCAAGGCGTAAATCTCTAACCTACTTTAAAGAATTTAAAGCAACATTTTTGGAAGTTAAATCTTTTGGTTCAGATTAAGAAAAACAAGTTACTTTTGTAGAAAAACAAAGGTTTACTGAAAGAATAAACAATAAAAAATACATAAAGCCAGAAAGCTTTGGACTGCTAGATGTTATGGGTATTTTTAAGACCTCAACATATAGAATGGGTTTTAAGGACCACAATCTTGTTTAGGTTGGAAAAAATGAAGTCCGTCAATTACAACCTGTTTTTGACCCCATGGAAGGGAGAGCGCCAAAAATGGTTGGCAAACGTTGTTTCATGGATTAAATGTTTTTTTTATTTTTTATTTCTCTTTCTGGTTTTATGTAGTTTTTAATATGTATAAAACATTTCAAATGGACATAAAGTTTTAAGAGGAGCAGCTAGGTTTTTTTTCTCCAGTTTGTAAATTCCAAGTACGGGTGGTTTTATAACCTAAAGATAATTATTTATGTAATAAGTGAAGTAAATTAGAACATGAACACAGTAGGGATTTTATTGAAATAAAATAATCTGTAAGCTCATTTACTGCAGTTTTAATGGGTTGTATTGAGAGTTTTGTTACTGTGGAGCTCAGTTCTATGTACCTTTTTTATAGACACATACTGAAAGTTAGGGCCATGTGGGCAGGAAAGAGCAGGGATAGGCACAATGTTCATCCAAGCACATGAGGTCTTTTGGAATGTCTGTGATGGTCTATAGAACATCATTACATAACTCCCAACTCTTGGCCCCGACTAATTGGGGTGGTGGGGCCGAGCTTTGGAGGTTGAGTGTCAGACTACTGTGCATGTGCGCTAGATGCTGCCACTAACACTGGCAGTGCTACTGTGCATGCACCTATTATGTTTATAAAGACGCAGGTAATTGCAAGTAAGGACAGTTGGAATGACTTTCTATATGAAAGACATTTTACACAAATATTATTGACTAGTAAAGGATATTCCAAATCCTATGTCCAGTCCCCATATTCAGATGCTAGTGTCACTTTAAGATCCAATCTATTATTTATCCACATATAAATCTGACTTCATTTCTTTCAGTTTGGTAACCTGACATATACAAGTCATGCTACCCTGCAAATCCACAGGAGCGTGACAAAAAACAATTTATTTACATTGTTTAGCAGTTTCACACTGAATAAAGGAAACATTCATCTAACATCGGAATCAGCCTGGCTTTCTGGAGTCATTTATAATATATCTACTGACAATTAAAGGGACTCTGTCATGCAAATTGTATTTACAGTGGAAATGTAGACAATAAAACATGATTTATACAATGTGTCAGCGCAATTGCAAGCAAGTTAAAAGATAGATATGTTTTAAATGTGTCAGTCCTGCTTATTATATCAATTTGTGGCACCATTCGCAATTTAATTATTTTCCATGTTAGCAGTTAATTTGTATTTGATGCAATAAGGTGATTGCATAAATAGAAGACTGCAAAGACATATTTTAATATATATATAATTTATTTTATGTATTCACTGCGAATACTGCTAAAACCATTGTTATGCATTCATGTTGTAAGTAGTTTTATGGTCTACAGCTATAGTGAAAAATAGATTTGATACGTGAAGCAGCAATCAATACTGCTCAAGAATCGCAAAAAATAGAAGATATATATACAAATTGAGTGTAGAGATGAGCTTCTGGATTAAATAAAGAAATGATTGCATCCCCACCATGTGTATGATATAGGCAGAAAAAAATAGATAATGGAGAAAACCTTAAATAGAGAAAAAAAATCCTTCTTACTTACTAATCTGGAGTGAACATGTAAAAAAAATAAAAATAAATTTAAAAAAACACGATAATGTAATATGAAAAGACAATAAGAATATAGTGATTAGTATAACTCTACGCACTGACAAACAACTGATGAAAATGCACCTTGAGTGCAATATCAAACTTTGCCAGAAAATAAATCATGTCTCAATGTTGGTGGGGTCAGCAGGATCCAAACGATGTTATAGCTCCCAGTGATGTGATATAGATGTTAAATTGGCCACAAAGCCTCCACGTATACCTCCAAACAAGAAACACACATATCGGTGTGTGTGTGTATAAATATATATAGTGTGTGTACATACACAGGCATACACACAGACAGGCATATCAAGACCTTGAAAAAGGTCTTGATAAAGGTTTGCAGAGCGTACCAAAACGTTGATATATTCCCATGTAAAAAAAATGTTTTTGTTGTTGCATATTTAAAAATCGACTAACTTCAGGCCCTTTAAGTGAGTGGAATATTTTAGATTTGTTATATTAAGCATCACGGCACCTGAGCAGAGACGTATATGTGACTCTGAAGTGGAGTGCATAAACAGTTGGAAAAATATATATATATATTAGATATATACAATTGTTAATGCATTTTTGTGTGTGTGTGTGTGTGTATACACACACATACACACACGTATGTGGAGACCAATTCAGCAAGTAGTAGATCACTACAGATATGAAAAAATTGTCAGCAACGCGTTTCGCCCATTTTAGCAGGCTCCCTCCAGGATTTCATTTTTTTTTTTACTCCGGATTAGTAGAACCTGTAATTAAGAGGCATATTTCTTCTCATTTTAAGGTTTTATATCCCGTTATATATACAATTTTTGCCTATATCATGCACATGATGGGGACATAATAGTATGTGGGTAATTTGGGAGTCCCTTTAATTGGCAATCATTATATAAACAAGCAAACCAATGCAAATAAGGGGGCTGCAAACCAATGCAAATAAGGGGGCTGCAAACCAATGCAAATAAGGGGGCTGCAAACCTATGCAAATAAGGGGGCTGCAAACCTATGCAAATAAGGGGGCTGCAAACCTATGCAAATAAGGGGGCTGCAAACCTATGCAAATAAGGGGGCTGCAAACTAATGCAAATAACTGTGTGCAGATTTACTAATCAGGTTAATTTCATTTTTTTTCATATTTTCACAAATATACCAACAAAAGGCAGAGGGAGATACAGTATTTTGTCTGTTGCAGTAAGTTTAACATTTACAACTCTCAGAATATGTTTAATTGATTTAATGATTAATAATATGCTGAGACTGGCAATGCTTTTTACCAGTCTGATTGTTGAAAAACACGTTTATCTACCTCTTGCCTATTTAGGCTCGTCGAGGGTTAATTTTTATGACCGGCAAGATTTATGTAATGAAGAAAACATCTTTGCGTTAGATCCAGTAAATCTCACACTTGTTCCGTCAGTCCTCTGCTTCACTGTCATATCCTGCTGCATTGAGTATACCTGCAGTGGTTAGGACACAGAACAGTGATTAAGCTATAGGTTTGACTTGGCTGGATATGAGCAAACGACAGATGCAGGCTGCAAAACTGTGAGTCCAAAGATTACTATGGTGTTCTAAAGATAGAGGCGATGAGATCGGACTCCCTTTCCTTGGGAGCATAATCAAGCTAAATAAACATGATTATAGGTCTTACTTTGCCAAAACGTACTCATGTTTTTTTCATTTTACTTTCCTGGAAACTGCAGTTCGATAATATGAGATCATTGGGCACAGACTTAGAAATATGATGTTATAGGGCAACTATTTTGTAAGTGAATTTTTCAGTTTCTTATAGAGACATAACGAATCCTGGGGAACTCTAGACAGAGAGATTCTGCACACAGAAGTGCACCCTGAAGTGCACACACACTCTAAAAACAATAGCGAAGAATTGTTGGTGCTAGATAACTAAACATCTATATATTATTATTATTATATATAGGCAATGGACAGAATTGGAAAGTCTGGAACTGTATTAATACATTGTTTACCCACGCCCCGTTTAGAAATCACTAAGCTTCTGCCTTGTCAACATCAAACTGATATTTTGCACAAAGTTAGTCCAGGTTTCCTTTTACAGACATGATACTAAGCATGCTGGGATGTAATTGGCGCTCTTTGTGCCACCATCTGTTACACTGTTTAGCATAAACCTAAGGCATTCCACAAACCTTGGTGCTTTTTCTTTTTCTTTTTTTTTTATCCGCTACCAGTGCATGCCTGGGCATGTAGATAACAAGATACGCTCGGCATGCATAGATACATACACAAGAGGTGTCTCATAAATACTCACTCGTTATTATTTTCATATAGCTGAAAAACAGGAAAACCCAACTATTAAGCAGAAAACAACCGTGCTGGGTTTTTTCCCCCCTCCAGAATCTAATGGTAAAAACAGAAAATGTTTATGAACATGCAGAATTTGCAGCAAGGGAAGAAAAAAAAACAACGAAGGTTGTCCATCTCTACTGGACAGCACATTCACAGGTAAACACAATCTGTTATTTACTTTTCATTGGCTTTTTGGGAGCCCCGTATTTTTTTTATTTGTATCGTTGTTTTTTTTCATTTGGGAACGGGGACCTCTGAAAAATCAATTTGCCACATCATAAATTCCATACACAATAGAGCGTGACGCTTGCTGACAGACGGGCCAACTCCTCTTCATAGAGAAAGCAAACAGAAATCTCAAGAGCATGTCTGGGAGCAAACACGAGCTGAAATCATGCCCAAAACTATTTAATTGCTCGGTGAAAAGGTTAGCCACATCGTCTTGACCTTTTGGGTTGTAGCTTATGTTGGAAACTTAACTTCTGCTCTGTATGTCAGATGTTACAACCCCGGCTTCTTGATATGGCTCAGAATACCCAATAACAAGCTTAACTGCAAAGCCTGATCAATTCCAAGTCAATCAGTTTGTGTTTTGAGACAGAGACCCTTGAAATAAAGGGCGTTTGGTGACTTTTAGGAGATGCGGAATAGGCAAATATCATTCACCTGTGCGTTTTGGTGCAGCATATCGATACACAACTGGAAGTAAATGGGATGCTTCCTTGAAGAGATATTAGCAACCGATAATCGTACTGATGAATTGGGAAGTAATCTTTCTGTTAACCAGGTAAAGCTTGACAAGGAAAGAGGAAGTAAAGTAACTTTTTTTTTTTTTACCAGGGAGCCATTTTGTTACAAAGGCATCCCTAACAACACAATACACTGTGTATTGTCTACAAGAAAAGCTATATTTATTTACCTTTAGAAATATCTTATTGTCAGGACCACATTGTGGGAAAGGTTGCCACCCAGCTGGAATTTTGCTGGTAGGATAATTGGCTTGAGGCTAATGTTGGCTATGTAGGCAATAATATGGCCGGTAGTATTTGAAAGAATAGGGGGCCAACCACTGCTGTAGGCACTTCTCTAATGCCTGGGTCACTTATATATTGTCCTCTTCCTGTGACGGTGTGAGAATTTGTTAATCATGCCACACATGACCAATCGCTGGGCGGAACATGAGCATCTTCTTCTAGCTGGAGGTGGTGTTGGCTTCTCAGATGTCCTGTGTCAACCAGTGATGGCTCCATAACATGGCAGCATTGAAGTCATACTGAGCTCTCCAAAGTTATTTAAACTGTGTTTTGAAACGTGTTCTCTAAGATCAGCATTAAAAAAAAAAAAACATTTGAATCAGTAAGAAGTGTCTGATTATTTAGTCACTCCTTAGTGTATTTTGTTGGTTAAACAGTTCATAAACAGAACTGACTGATCTCCAATTTAACTGGAAAGATATTGGCTTAAAACAAAATGAATTGGAAACAAATTGAAATAACAAATGAACATGATAGGCGTTGCAGTCACGCGAGCAGGTGCTGCTCCGTGACCCTGTGGGATTGAGCCCCCTCCACAATGCTGCCTATCGGTAGCGCAATACACTGTGCATATGCAAGGGACAAGTTAGGTCAGACTCGAATATAACAGGACGGGACCCCAAAATAGCCCTGTCTTGACAGATGTGTGATTGTTGGCAATTATGAGTGTGCATTTCAGCATTATAATCACATTTTTAAAAATGTTCTCCAAAAAAAGAGTTTCCAGTTTTTCCTTAAATAGAAACTGAAGCTAAGTATTTCTGTGCATTCAGCAGACAACACTGTATATATCTAGAATTATACATTGTGCCCAGGACATGTTACAGACCTTTTACAATCAATTGCACTGCAATATTTTTGTAATTGTAATGCTGTTAAAATAGGGCAGTTAAAAAAAAATGTATTTGCAATGAATTATGCATTCGTCCTTACAGACTGAGGGGCACAGTTTCCAAAAGGTTTATTTTTCTGCTTAATTTTAATGGTTTTGGTTGTATCGCAGACACTATTTTTAACAAATATTCACAATTTATTAAGCGTGAAGAAAAGTTGAATGGGATGCATGGTCAAGAATTGAGATGCTTTGGCACAAGAAGGTATACTGGAGGATGTCAGTACTCTATAACATTTCTAAATGGCATATTTTTCTAAATAGGCAGTTAACCAGCAAATGGACGAATGACTTATTTGTTCATTACACATTCGTTATTTTGTTCAGCTTCACATTCAGTTGAATGAGACAATTTTTCATCTCAAAATATTTTTGTCTTAAAAAAAAAGTCTGGTCCTGGGGATTGTCCGATGAGTCAGGGTGCTGGGTGAAATATAATAGAGAGATATGCACTAGCGTCTAGGGTGGCTTTGTGTACTGTGCAAGTCATTTCTCACCCATTTGTTACCAAACAGATGTAAGACAGAATACACAAGGTGCTTGCAGATAAAGAGATGAAGACAGACACCAGTGCGTATCAGTAAAGTTAAATTAAAACTCTTATTAAAGTACTTAAAGCTTCCTAGAATAAGTCAGGGTATGCTGGAAATGTCTGGCAAAAAATGTCCAGCAAGCCTATTCCTAATAAGTGGGTAATCCAAGGACTTTAAAAAAATCTTATAGAAAATAAAACCCAAAAATCCTGTGTTTGTAGACAAACACCAGTGAGCACAATGAAAGGGAACATTTCAAAGAAACAACAGCTTAATTGAAAGGGCTAGTGTTTATTTTTATAGAGACAGCATTCAGATGAAGTGATGTTAACTTTTAATTTGTATCAAAAGTGTCATTTCACATGTCTTGGCTCTACTTAAAGGGATTGTACCACATAAACATTGTTTTACTGTGCATGTGGACAATAAAAAATGATACATGTTATACATTGTATTAGCAAAATTGCAAGCAAATGCCTAAATTAGGAGTACAACGTGTTCTAAATGAGTCTGTGGAGTCTCCTGCTTATGACATCACCTGTGACCTGATATGCAAATGAACTAGTTTACAATGGAAAATGTGTAATTTGCATATCAAGCCACAGGTGATGTCATAAGCAGGAGTCTGCACAGACACATTTAAAAACACATTTTTCTTCGCCTGCAGGCATTTGCTTTGCATTTTGCTAACACGCTGTATAGGTCATTTTTAATTCTCTATATTCCCAGTGTAAGCAATGTTTAGGTGATACAGTCCCTTCAAGGATGACATGGGATACAAATGATGCATTAATTCGTCAAACTACATTTACAAAACCCGGTGCATAATCCTTTACACAGCAAATGACAGGAATGTTTAAGAATACGTCTGATCAGGACACGGCCAATTTAACTAAACTTGAAAAAAAAAAAAGGTAATAGATTAAATTATAGTGGATGAAGTTGAGCAATTTTATCCATAACAGTAAAAACATGCTTCATGACTTTAAAATCCTAGCAGGAGACGGAGAAGGATAAGATGTTTAGGATTGACATTCTGGTGATTTAAATGATAGCGTATCTCTCTTGCTCGGCAGTCTCCTGCATCCCCGTTCACCCATGCATCCCTTAGCGTAGGCTGCAGAGCTGTCTGGCGAGATGGAAAGCTCGAGAGCTGTTTGTCTATTTGAAGATCTGTGGTTAATGAACAGTTCTGACTGAAATGAGACCCACAATTTAAATTCCATTTTAGTCAGAATCAAAGTGAAAAAGGGGACCTTGCCTGTAATCATGTGCAATATATATATATTCAGCTTGGATGAATGTCAAAAGCGATGGCTGACTTAACGCACAAAGTATTTTGTTGAAATAAACACCATGACCGCCAAACCTGGATGCAGTATTTTATGTTAAAAGATCTGATAATGTTGTGTTCGAATTACTTTTCGACAAAAAAGTAGTAGTGCTACTTTTAATACAAAAATAGGGCATTTTGTCTTTTGAAAGGGACTTTAGAACCTTAACATTGTCTTCGCTGTGAATAAAAAAAAAAAGATTGAAAACTATGTATACACTGGGGGTCATGTATAAAAACTCCCGCACTGCAAAGTGTCTGCAATGAGCGGTGGCACAAGCAAAAAGTAACCACTGGACGCAGTACAGGCTCTCGAAATTTGACAGGAGTCTGCTTTATACATCGGTGCACATGCTAATAGCGCTTTTATTTGGCGATAATTGCTTGTGCGCCACATTTTTAACATGACTCCCATTGTGTTGGCAAAATTGCAAGCAAATGCTTAAATTAGGAGAAAAATGTGCTTGAAATGTGTCTGTGGAGTCTGAATTTGAAATGGGCTCATTGCATGGGTGCATGTTGAGTGGCACGGCTACCACCTAGCTGGGATTGGCCAAGACAAAATAAATAGTTAACAAAAAACCAACATCATTTCTTCCTGTGCATTTTCTTCTCGTATCAATATTATGCCAATCATTGTATAATTAGTTATTGACTAAAACAAAATAAAGAAACAAAAATTGCTACCAAGGCACTTAGATTATGTTCAGTATGATACATTTTTAATTAAGATATAAAAGTGCTTTCTCCTTTATCTGTACTTTTCTTACTGTCTGAACTGTGGCAGAAAACTACAACATGTTGTCAGAAATATAATGGTTACACAAAAACAAAATGGCTTTAATGATGAGAGGGAAATATATATATATATTAAACCTCTTGAATGATGATTAAATTATTAAACATTGGAAAGAAGTAATGGACTGAAGTGACATAGCATATTATTATTATTATTATTATTATTATTATTATTATTATTATTATTATTTTAATACCAGTTACCAAGAAGCAATGCTTCCCAACCTAGGGTGCATGGTCCTTTGGTGGGGCATTTGATGTTTCCAGGAGGGGGGGGGGGGGGGGGTAATGGATTTTCCAGGTAGTGTTTTTGGATATTCTTTATTGTTTCAGTGTCAGGCTTCCAAACAAATATAGAGGTTATGCAAGCAAGGAAACAGCCAGAAGCTAATAACCAGGGATAGGCCAAGTGTTCATATAAGGACATATTTGTTTGTAAAGGGCCATAGAACATATTGGGGGTCATGTACTAACAAAAAGTGCAGTGGGGGAAAAAGTAGGTACAACATGAGTAAGGAGCAATTTGCGACTATTTGTAACATTTTGCGCTTGTTTTCCCTTATTTGCGCCTCTTCCGTTTATTTTAATGTAGCGTGAATTTTTCCGGTTGCGCTAAGTTTTACGCATGCTAAAAAGTTTTGCGAATATTTTGTGAAGATTAATTCTTATTTGCATGTGAAAATTACACCAGCTTTTAGCGAGTGCTATCAATAGAGATGGAAAAAATATTCGCAAAATTGCCTGTTTTTATTTGCAATTATGCCCTTTTTTTTATTCGCAATTTGCGCGTATGTACTATTGGAGTGTTTAGTACATTGCAATAGGAGCAAAGCGCAAAAACAGTTTTGCGCATAAAATATATTTGCGTTTTTTTAGTACATGCCCCTCATTATATTTACAGACCCCCATAGATGTCCACTGTGAAAATGTTGGTGCCTATCCCTAGTCCTAACATCACTAGCACAAGGTGCGTCTATCGAATATGTTGTCATTGAAAACAAAACGCCCATAGATATTGAAATGGCAAAGGGTAAACGACACATGGATGAAAAATTGGAAGAGGAACCTGATTGCAAAAGGTAATGAATCCCTGCATTAAAGGAACTCTGTAAAACATATATATATATATATATAGTGCCCAACCAATGAACCGCTCACATCAAAGCAGGTAAAGGAACGAAGACACCAGTGTATATCAGTAAAATTAAATGAAAACTCTTATTAAAGTAGTTAAGACTTCCTAGAATAAGTTAGGGTATGCTGGAAATGTTTTCCAAAAATGTCCAGCAAACCTATTCCTAATAAGTGGTTAATCCAAGGACTTTAACATAAGCTTATAGAAAATAAAACAAAAAATCCTGTGTTTGTAGACAAACACCAATGAGCACAATGAAAGGGAACATTTCGAAGAAACAACAGCCTATTTAGAAGTGGTAGTGTTTATTTTTACATAGACAGCACTCAGTTGAAGCAATGTTAATTTTTAATGTTGATCAAAAGTGTCATATTTGGGCTCTATTATTGAGAGATGCCTATAGCAGCCCGTCTTGTGTTTTGTAGACCTTTGGGCTGTGTTTTGAATTACTTCCCCTCTTCCGCGGAGAGAATGCTCTCTGCTTATTATGGTATCTAATGTACACACCATTTACTGTACTGTTGCTCATACCCTCTAATGGACGGAGCACATTCAAAGCAATTTGCAAAAAAAAAAAAAAGGTAGAGAAGTTATTTGTACAACACAAACACGGTTACTAGGAGCTCTCGCTGTAATGGCTGCAACTAGAATTTTTATCAACAAGAATCTCCGACCCCGAGGCGAGAAAGATTAAATTCCTGGATAAATCTGAATTTTATATTTATCACCAACAAAAAAAAAATGATTTGTCTATTATTCATCTGATCTCGATTGAAGATTTTTTATTTATTTATATATGAATACAACAATCTATGCCAGATTTATAAGGATGGAGTCAGGAAGCTCTGTTGTTAATAGAGACTGAGTGGATGATGAAGCGAGGGTCACTCATAGAGAGGTTGGCCCATTGTTTTGCTGCATATAATGCAAAGGTTTAGGATAACTAGTGATTTCTCTGAAAAATATCAGTGTAAAAAGGATGTTTGTATATAGATGCCATCAGTCCATGATTTGTGGGACAGTATATTTTTCTGGGATCCTGTCCCATCAAATTTGGGGCATAACTGCTGCCTGTGTACATGTGCTAGAAGTAACCCCAGACAATTAGTACCTGTTCCACCTAAACAGGCACTACATTTAGTAGAGTGACACAGTGTCACTCGATGTCAAGTAACCCCACCCCTTTTGGCTAACCTCCTGTCACTTCCATCTTTCTAGTCCACGGATGTTGACTAGTTTTGATTTTAGTGAAGAAATATTGCATGCTGAATGAAAGAACCAGTAAACCCCCAAATTATTCTTCTGCTTCTATTTCTAAATACATTGTTGCAGCCTGTGTTTTTAGGCAAGCCTGCCAGTGGCAAGGCCTGTAGCTGTAGACAGTCCACGGGGATCAGGTTTCTTAATGTATCAATTTAAGTCTATCTGTGCCTTCACCTCAATGGTAATTTTCCTGGCCCTGATCCTAGGCCATTCATCACTGATTTTTTTTTTTCTGACCAGGACTATTTTCTCTTGCCATGTGTCCCCACTGCCAATACTCTGTCCCTGAACATTATCTGTCTGACACTTTGTTTGACCTGTGTGGTCTTCCCTTTGTATAAGTTAGCTTTATTTCCCAACTCATTATAAGAGCACAAAAGAACCTCACTCATTCCAGAGACACATAACTTTCTATATTTCAACGACGTTGAAATATAACTGAAAACATAACCAACTTTAAAGGATCCATGAAGCTGGTACAGTGCTATAAAGTGTACTAGCAGAAATTCTACTTAAGAGAAATCCTGGTGTGCATACCAGCCTAGAGATTATATCTGAAGGAAAGATACTCTTTCGAGATATGTAACTATTCAGTAAAGGACTATTTTTGTTGGGAAATAGGTAACTAATAAATGTATTTTAAAGTTGACACTTGAAACATTAATCACTTTGTTTTTGCAATATTTACTTGAAATGTGCCTTTTGCAGGCTTTCTCCTGGGGACTGATATTTCTAGAATGGTGTTTCCTGTACTGACTATCCCAAGCTCTGAGAGCCAATCAGAGACCTCCCACACAAATACATGTGTGTCACATAAGCCTCTTGCACGCGAGTGCATCTTAATGGGGAGAAATAGGGACTCTCTCCAAAATTACTCTATCCAGTCATTTTCAGTAAGGAATTGTTTTTCTTGCATAGATGGCGTATAGCTAAATGCAATCTTTAGCTTGCACAAAAAAAAAAAAAAAAAAGAATGGTCTGCATAATATAGCATGCTCCACTATAGAATGCTAAATAAAAAATGAAAATAAAAATAAAAATTCAATGGCTGAAGAGTGAGCTAGATTGAATGCACATTACCATTCAGCCACAACTTGAGTTAACCATGTGAGTGCTGGGTCAGTCATCAATGCATCACACACCTCTCTGGGTGTTAAAGCTAACAGATGCATATGTCATTATTTTAAGAGTGACATGTATGTATTCCCAATACATAAAAATTAACAATTTGTTAACGTGCCCTGAAAAGGAAGACAAATGTATGTCACATTATAGGCATACAGACATGTACATTTCTGATTTCTGCTCTGTGAATCCATTAAGCCCAGTCCAGATGATGTACATGTGTGGCTAACATGACGTTTATCTGATATAATCATTTTTTTTTTTTTTTTAAATAATCCAGGGAGCGGATCTCTGTCCTTTATTATTATTATTTTTTTTTTCAGTTCAGAATAATGTGCGTAATGTAACAATTCTGCTCATTCATCTAGAGAAATCATTGTTTAGCCAATTCACATGCACTCTGCTGCAGCTGCAGACCCATTGTATATCACAATCCATTAAACATTGGGCATTGTCACGGTGTCAGCTAGGATTAAACAATTTCTGTAACGTCGTTCAGGGGACGACTGAATGGGCCTTAAGGAAAGTAATCATTAACACACTAAGGATCCAACAAAAGTTCAGAATCCATTTGATTGTGTTAGAAAACGACTGCCTCTTCCATTTCTCAGCTGTGTCTCTTTCTGGAAAATGCAGCCGTCCTGAAGAACGTCCTTGTTCGTTTTAGCTGATATAATGGGCTGGGACACATCAATGCAGAATTATCTTATAGATCAGTGCTTCTTAAACCTGTCCTGAAAGACCGCCACCGATCCAGGATTTAGGGATTACCCAGTTGTGTTAAAATAAGAATATGCAAAACACATGGCATGGTTCCCTTATTCTTATGGAACCACACCAGGTGTTATTCATATTCTTATTTATGCTATATGCTTAGATAACCACACTAGGTTATATATATATTCTTATTTATGATTATCAGTGCTTAGGAAACCACACCAGGTATTTATTTTTAGATCAAATTATTAAAAATAGAAATTGGGGGGGGGGGGGCTGGGATACATCAATGTAGAATTATCTTCTAGATCAGTGCTTCACCTGTCCTGGAGCACAGCCAATAATCCAGGATTTAGGGATTACACGGTTGTGTTAAAATAATAATATATATAACACCTTAGGGTGTTGGGTGTTAGGGTGTGGTTCCCTAATGCTTAGGGAACCACACAAGGTGTTATTTCCTGATGCTTAGGGAACCACGCCCGTTGTTACTAATAAAATTTTTTATGTTTAAATATGCTTTGGAAACCAAACAAGATTTTATATATATTTTTATTTATGCTTTTTTTTTTTTTTTTAAATTTAGGAAACCACACCAGGTTTTATACATATACTTTATCATACTTTGTATTTTTAATTTTCAATCTTGTTCACTACTTAAAGGGGCCATTGGATCTATCTTAGTTTCTGTATTTTGTATGTTTTAATACATGTGAAATGCCCTTTCTTATGTTAAAACAAATAACAATTCTCCTCTCATTCTACACTGAAAAAAATAATTGCCTCTAAATTCAGTGGAAGCCAATAAGGAGGTCTGGGAGACAGAGACAGGAATGTTTTATAGCAACATTAATTTATGAGAGAGGAAGAGCTGTGAAGATAAAAACCTGATCAGACCTCATGTAGTTCTTATTTAAACTATATTTTTCAGACCATGCAGGTGGAAATACACCTTTAACTGCGTGACATTCGTTTACACAGAAAGCCTCACTGACCTCTTCATGATTCTTCGTCTTGGCTAAAAACAGTAATACAGAGAATATTATATTGAAATAATGATGCGTCCTTTAATAAATTATATTCAGAGGTTCAAAGAGGCCCCCTTGCCTTAATCTATAATACATTTTTTGTATTGGTTTAAAGTAAGAATATAAGAAATACTGTGGGATTTGATAATAAAAGGTAAAATTTAAATTTACTCATTAAACCGTAATAACCCCAAAAAATGACTGAATAATATTTTTTACTTGAATAATGAGTAGGAAATGCATTTCACCACTAAAATCCTGATAAATCAGCCATTTGTAACCAAGATACACAGTTTATGATGATAAACGGGACAGAGGTAGAGCTCAGCGGAAGTACCGGTTTTAGGACTGCAATATTGTGGTCCCAAATTTATTCTCCGGTGTTTCAGACGCACAGATTAGTGCACATGTGCGGTGACACTGACCATTTGAGTCAATGGATAAAGCCATTTTCTTTCACAATGTCAATCCCCTTTCACCCACACTGTAGTTTTTATTCTGTCAACGTCTTGATCATTAATTGTATTGAACAAACACGGCCAGGATATTGTATTCTTACCAGGAAAAAAATAAATTAGGAATTTATTTTTATTTTCAAACATGTCTAGTTGGTTTATGGATTCTGGCCAAAACAGCATTCACTATATCCTGACAAATATGAGATCCCCTATATTAAGAGACAGACCATGTTTTCTAGTTCTACCTGTATCTGCATTAAAGTATATAAATTCATGGGATTTTATGGGAAGTCTTTCTTACTTTTCACCGACTTTAAATTTAAACGTCAAATAACTAACTTTCTATCACAGGAAGATTCACATGTTTTCTATATTCGAGTTCAAATCGACGTACTATGGCTTCCGTTCTTCCCACAGATACTTCCTTTACTGCTGACTGACAGATCTTCAACAAATCAAAACACAACGCAAATAATATAATAGTACTAATAATAGAATGTTTCCATCAATCTGATTACAAAAATGAATGTCACAAAAATAATAATGATAATACTAATAATACTCTTTGTCTTGGGTAATAACAGTAAGGCAGAACATTTAATATAGAAATAATGATGCTCCTGTACAAACCTTTAATAAATGATATTCAGAAGATCAAGGAGATCTCAGACTTAATCTAATACACATTTTGTATTGGTTTAAAATAAGAATATAAGAAATACAATGTGATCTGATAATAAAAGGTAACATTGAAAATACTCACGCTACAGTCATAATAGCTTAGTATAGCTTGGAGGAAAGACGTAACAGGGGGGATATGATAGAAACATTTAAATACATAAAGGGAATCAACACAATAAAGGAAGAGAGTATATTTAAAAGAAGAAAAACTACCACAACTAGAGGACATAGTCTTAAATTAGAGGGGCAACGATTTAAAAGTAATATCAGGAAGTATTACTTTACTGAGAGGGTAGTGGATGTATGGAATAGCCTGCCAGCAGAAGTGGTAGAGGTAAACACAGTCAAGGAGTTTAAGCATGCGTGGGATAGACACAAGGCTATCCTAGCTATAAGACCCGGAACGGGGGACTAATAAAAGTACACAAAAAAAATTGGGCAGACTAGATGGACCGAATGGTTCTTATCTGCCGACACATTCTATGTTTCTATGTTTCTATAATTTAAAATTAATTAATATTGTTTACACTTGAATTATGAGTGGAATTTCTCTTCACATGTGCATTTTCTAGAGCTTATAAGTCCACTACGTTTAACAAAAATCTTCAGAAACAAAAGGAACCTAACCCTGATAAATCACTGGAAGTTTGGAACTCTTCAACTTTGGAATCAGCAATGCATTGGCGACTTTTACGCACCTTGTGCCTCAGCCCCATATAGTTAGAGTTATAAAAAAAATATAAGATTACTTAATTTTGTCTGTATTTTTTGGCTCACATAATGCTGCATACTTTATGTTGTCTACTTTTGGGAGACCAAGCCCTGTTTCTGATTTGTAACTTCCATCAACTGTTTAGCCTAGACCAAGCCTGAGAGTTACCCTCTGTTTATTACTTACAATGATTGCAATTTGTGATTTTCCAATCCTAGCTCAACCACAGGTTTCCTCACTTGGAACTTTGTGAGTTCAGCGCATTAAGTGTTTGAATTTAACCAAAATAGTTGGTAAATTGGTCTAATTAGTGTTACGCAAGTTGAGGTCTCAACAGAGCTAACACTCAATGAAGCTCGAACATGAAAGTGATTGTAACTGTGAATAAGCAGCTCAGAGATGATTAGCGAATAATGAATTTACCAAAAACTCCATCTTTTCTAGAACTTGAGTTGCTTGGATTTTATATAAATTTAATGAAGGCAGAATAAAGCCTTTTCTTTTACAATATCAATCCTCTTACACCCACACTGTACTTCTTATGCTGTCAACGTCTTTATCATTAATTGTATTCAACAAACACAGCCAGGATATTGTATTGTTACCAGGAAAAATAAATTATGACTTTTATATTCAAGTATATCTAGTTGGTTTATGGGTTACGGTCAAATCAGCATTAACTATATCCTGACAAAGTTGAGATCCCGTCTATTTATAGAGACACACCATAGTTTATAGTTCTACCCTTGCTTCTAATGTCTGGGATTTTAATTAGAAGTACCGTTCTTGGGTTTCACTGACTTTAACAATTTGAAAGTCACGCAACTAACTTTCTATCACAGGAAGAGTCACGTGTTTTCCATATTTAGTTCACATCTAGGTACTATGGCTTCCGTTCTTCCCACAGATACTTCCTTTACTTTATTGCTGACTGACAGATCTTCAACAAATCTAAACACAATGCAAACGTATTAGTAATAATAATATAATGTTTCCGTATACCAGATTTAAAAAAATGAATGTCACAAACCTAATAATAATAAAGATAATACTAATAATAAAAACAATTATATTGATGATAATTATATAAGGTGAAGTGCGATTTGAACATGCAATCAGTCTGAATAATAATCAATCAGTTTTTGGGGATGATGCCCTTGTTCACAGACCACTGATGCTTATAAAGGATGTTATTGCTGTACTTTAAAAATTCCTGTTGTCTCTTTACCAACTGAATATAAAACATATATACATATGAGTATCAGTATATATGTTAATCAGTTCATGTACGGCAAGCCTCCAATTACTTTAGAGGACCCATTTATAGACACACAATAGGGATTGTTTATTAAGGGAAGTTCTGACCCAAGGTTCTACAAGTGAAGCTATCACCTCCGAAACAGATGGAATGTTCTTTGCTATTTGCTTTACCTTCAAACTGACCTTTAGAACTAAACTTTTGTATTCCATATTTTGTGATTTATTTCTAAAAAGCTCTAGTCTCTTTAACCCCTTAACGCATTTGGACGTATATATACGTCCTGAAAAGCATGGTCCTTGAGGACCATGAGGACGTATGTATATGTCCTCCGTTTACAGCCCCCCCTCACCCCCCCCCCCCCGTGCGCATACGATCACCGCGAATGTGATCGTATGCGCGTTTACACACATAGGCAGTGAAGGCTGATCACTGCCTATGTGTGTTAAAGTGTTGCAATGATCGCTGGTGTGTGCTGTATCGGAGGAGCATGCTCCTCCAATACAGCGTGCCCAGAGGAGAGCGACGGAAGAGAGAACAAATATATATCTTCCGTCACTCTGAAACCGCTAATTGACTGCCCCTAGAGACAGTTAAGTATATTACAGTCTGTAAGTAAAAATGAAATAAATAAATAAATTAAATAAATAAATGGAAAAAGCTAACCCTAGATCTACTAAACCTAGATCTAGGGTTAGGGTCATAATTAGGGTTACAGGGGGGTTCCGATGATTACAAGGGTTAGATTAAGGGGTGGGGGTAGATTTAGGGTTAGGGTAAATTTAGGGTTTGGGTAAAAAAGTCACTGTAGAAGAAAATGGTTATAAAACAAAAAAAAACCACTAATATTGTTTATTGCCCTATTACTTGAAATAAAACATAGACAAACAAGGAAAAATTGGTATTAATAAACTCAATACAAATATTAGAAATATATAGACGGGGTCTTTTTTACCATTTGTAATTGTGTAAAAAAAAAATTAGGTCAAAGTTAGAAGAAGTTTTTTTTATGTCATATTTTCATCATATTTTATATTTTTTTTAATAGTAAAATATATCATATGATGAAAATAATAGTATCAAATGAAAGCCCTATCTGTCCTTTAAAAAATGATATATAATTTGTGTGGGTGGACTGAACACAAAGAAAGAAATTCACAGTTCAGTAAACGTATGATAAAAATAATGGAATTCTGGTCTTCAAGGCACATCAAATGCAACATAGCACTCGGTCACTAAGGGGTTAAAACACTCATCTCATGCCCAGCCAAATAGGTTTAAATGCTCAGTCAGCTGGTATCACTTGTTAACAAGGTAGTCACATTCACTCACTTATGCTGATGTGACAAATGAGGTAATAAGAGCCTTTAAATAATCACACAAGAGTCTTTGGATAGTGATATCATTTGAAATTTGAATTAGCATCACAAAGTGTACTTTATTCTATTGTGGAAGCCAAGAGAGTACAAGTGATTGAAATAATGTATCTTCTGGGTATCATTCCTGACCTCAGGCTATGTTACAGCCAAATGGTGGAGGTGCTGGATCTGAAATCTAATAAAGCTTTTTTTTTCCCCTCTCTCTCTCTCTCTCTCTCTCTCTCTCTATGGTAGTTTGGCTCATAGTTATTTCTCCGTTTACATTTTGGGCAGTTCATTTTTGTGAGAATTATTAAAGAAGCAGGGTGATCTATTTTTTAATAGAACCAATTTCATGCCCATTGCCAAATTGCCACTGAGAAAAATGGCATACTGTTCTCTAAAAAGTAGGCAGCTCAGCCTTTGTAATTTGTCAGCAATTATTTTTCTAATTTGTCACTTTGGATAAGTGCACATGCTCATCCAAAGTGGGGAAAGTATGGGTACTTTGCCCCTCCCGCACCAGTTGAATCTTTTATCAATATGTAAACACTGGGCTGGTTGGGGATATCTCTCCTGCAAATCACTACAGAAAGGCAAGATGTCCACCACAGCTACCTCCTGTGTCCTGAAAGGAAGGCAGTCAAGAGGAGGGACATTTTGATGGGTGGGGACTAACCTGTTTCCACCCTGTGGACCCCACTCTACAGAATACACAGGGAATGCATTCATGATAGCTTGTGAGCCTGTCTATGTTTTACCAAGTCCCCAAAAGTCCTCGAAGATTAGGGTCATTAAGGATAGGTTTCCTGTCCAAAAGGCTTTATTGGGGATAACCAGACTTAATTATATAAATGATGGGTCATACTATCCTTTTAATGGAAACACCTTGTATTATATTAAGTGAAAAAGAAAAATATGAGCTTTTAGCCCAGGTTCTTTGAAATTCATACTTTAACTTGCCTGGTACCAATCGAAGGCGACATCATAGGTATTGACCAGAGAAACATGAAATACTGTATACCAGGGATAGTGTTCAGAATGCAGATAAGTATTAAATTGAGAAAATGCCCTTCCATTTTTAAAGCTGTGTAATAACTACATCCTCACCTCTTGGACCTCTGCCCATTAATTACAAGCATTATTGACAGTTTTACAAGGCTATCGACTTCCCTAAAAAACCTTTATTTCCAGGAGAATATGGATTAATGTATAGCTTTGTGACATTTCAGTAAGTGTTGCCGATAGTCCTGTGCGCTTGTTGATATTCATAATATTTATTATTAAAGGGCAACTGTACCCGTAGAAATTAATTTGCCTGAAGCATGATCTAATCTTTATTTTTAGCAATATATGATGTGCACTGATTTGAATTTCCACCAATGCTCTGGATAGGAGTACTTCACAAGCTTCCATTAGGAATTATTAGTATGTCCCAGTGATTTTTGCATCATACATAGACGTAAGATGGTGGTCTGAGGCGGTGTACACAATGAAGAATGTCCAATGTCCTTATTTGGTTGGATATCGCAGAGGTAGAGCATGATGAGAGCTTTTCAGTCAGAAAAAGGTATGCATTTTCCAGCTGACCCATTAGACATTTCTGCTGGTATAAATAAATGAAAGCTACATGAATACAGCTGTACTGAAATTCAAAACAAAAATAGCATTTATATATTAACTCCAGGAAACCCTCTACTGCAACCATCAACACCCATCATACATCCGTTCTTGGTCCTGTTGCTGTCCAGCACCGAAACCTGATGATAAAGACACGGTGTTACTCATTGAATACTTGTTTTGCAGGGTTCAGGACTGGTTAAGGTACAAATGATGCCCTGCCATCAGTAGGCTTAAACAAGTTTTTTTTAGTTTGCACATAACCCCCTCACCAAAAAAAAATTAAAAAAAATCCAAATTTCATTCATATAATATGAACTTGCAATATATATGTGACACCCATAGAGAAGCATGCACATTTAAACCATAGAACACTCTTGTCATTTCCAAGAAAGTCCTTCTTTGAAGAATAAAACCCTATTATTGTGAGGATTTGGGATACTGGATAGAGACCACTATGGAGGATCTGTTTTTTTATTTTAGAGATACCAATGTTTCCATGTTTTTTTTTTTTTTTTCAAGTAATAGGGCAATAACCGATACTAGTGTTTTTTTTTTGCTTCCTAACAATTTTCTCCTACAGTGACCTTTTGACCTTTTAACCTTAACTCTAAATTTAACCCTATTCATAAATATACCCCCACCACTTAATCTAACCTTTCTACTAACCCTAATTCTAACTATAACCCACCTGTAACCCTAACCCTAATCGTAACCTTAACCCTAATCGAGGTGCAAGGGGTGGCAAAGGCACTCTTGCAGGCTGCTTCGGATCCATATATATACACGTCCATCTGCATTAAGAGGTTAAGCAGGAAAGTCACTAATACTAGCCAAGATCAGTGTCATCAGAAAAACATCATAACTATACAAACAGTCCAGGATCAGGGGTATCAGAATATTGGCAAAATGGTTAAACAAGCCAAGGTCAGGGTTACTAGACTATCAGCAGCACAGTTAAACAGTTCAGGATCAGGGGAACAAACCATCAAAATAATGGTCAGGAGGAATCCGGGGTCAGCAACAAACAGGTATGCATAATAATGCTAGGCTTCAGAAACAGGAGAACACCAAGCAATGAGTGCCTGGTGATTCTGCCTTTTAAATGTTCCTGCGCATTGAGGGCATGTGACGAGCATAACGTCATCGGGAGTGCGCCCCTGTAATGGAGAGAGGATCACTGGCGCAAGTGTCGTGTGAGCGCTACAGGCACCCGGTGGAGATCTCTGTTTGATCCGGACAGGTAAGGAATAACGGATAGACGGGGAGCTACTGCATGTCAGATCCTGACCATTATCTATAACTCTCTGCACCTTCATGAAATAGAGCAGTGTATCTGTAATTCTGAGCATGCTCCACTAATCAATAGAGCTGTGCATGTATAATATCCAGTAAGCACCTGTGCAAATATCGAACAGTGTATCTGTGTACACGCCTAACCCTCATGCACAGGCTAGATACCGACAAATGTAATTCCAAGCATGTGTGTGCAAGGTACAGGGCAGTAAATCTATAATACCCTGGGGTAGCATAGTGGTGTATAGAGAAATATATTTGTCATGCTGCTTTAAGTCTTTTTTTTTTTTTTTATCACCTCTGTCTGATAGAACAGAAACAAGAACAATATGTAAATAAATTCTAAAGGGACACAACATAAAACAAATAAACAAACATATGTTTCTATTGGCCAATAGCATTGCGATCTGCTGCATTTTTTTTTTTTTATCAGAGCCCAGAATTCACTGGATACATTTCAATCAACAATGGATTAATGTCGGACTAGTGGGCCGATCAGTGTCAGGAAAAACCTAGGGGAAGCCTAGGAACGAAAAAAGCCAACTGCTGCAGAAAAGGGGGCGGGGGGGGGGGGGGACTCAGAAACAATCTCTGTTTGTTCTCAAAGTAAAAATGATACTAATAATTACAGTACTAATACATCATTATTAGAGAAGCTAACTGTTCATGTTGACAGTTTGACACCTGTTTGTAAGGAGTTAAGCTGCTTAGGGATGAAATAATCTGCCATGTGGGAGTTGAAAAACATTTTTTTCTAAATGCCGTGCTGCCTACATATGTTACAAGTTATAGAGGCGCGGAATAAGGAGTTCGCTCTCGGCTAATGAAAGACCTTACAGTGTTGTTGATCTGAATCTATTGCCTTTGCATGAAAAGAATGTACTATTTATGTTTACCCCTCAGGGGGATTTGGGTACAAAATATAGAATGTCCTTAATGAAAAGGGACATTGGTGGGGTATATCTAATCTTGTAGTGTTAACAATTACTGTTCTAATATGTCCACTGTACATCATTTCAGACTATGTTACTTGATAAAATACGTAATGGTAGGGTGAAGATGAGTCTCTACTTAAAGTTCAGTGGGTAGCAGAGGCACTATTACACTTAAAAGAACATTCAACTTTTCTTTCACTTGTTCTTCTAGTTTGGTAGCACAAGTGGAAAATGATGGCCCTAGTATGAGGATTAACAGGCATGTTCTCTCCCCTGGGAAGCAGGCAGCCTGGTCTCATCACCGGTACCTGGGATGAGAAGTGTGCACGCCAGAAGCTTCTAGCCTCATCAGCAACTCTCCCTTTCTGTTTAATTTTGTCCCCTCGGCTGATCCCACATAAAAAGGAGGGTCTCTCTTGATTTTATTGTTTGTGAACAGGGATTTTATTTATTCCCATTGATTTATTCAATTTTTTTTTTCTTCAAAAAACTACAAACAGACCTTTTAACAACATGAAACTTGATAGACTGGCTTTGGTGAAAACCCTGAATTCTAATATATGTCATACTAATGATTTGCTAAAAAATGAAAGCAAGTAGCCAGACACAACTTTTCCAGGTGGGGAAAGACTAATAGACGTTTATCTTTGATAACACAGACAGGGATAATTATTCTAACATATCATCGGGGCGAGTTAACAATTCTAATAGCTTCATTAAAAAGAGAGAGAGAGAGATACTGGCTTTGTATACCCGTCTCTGATAATGAGTATACCAGCTCTTTCCTTTGCTTTATAAATTGGCACTACGTTTGATATCTATGTTGAAATAACTTATTACATTTCATTTTGTTTTGGAGTATTAAAACCAAATGGCACAATCCAAATAACTATTGCATGTTTACAGGAAGGAACAAACTTTTGGAACGTGCAAACGAACTCTGCTGTTCCTACAGTGAAATTAAAATTGATTTGATTGGAATTCCATATAATCCAATAGGGTTATATCTGCTAAATCAGTGGTTCTAGGGGTGATGGTAGACAAAGCAACTTTATAGCCATGTTCTATGTCCATTCTGTTTCCATAATTTGTCTTCAACTGTACCAGAGCTGAAAAAGCCACTCTCACAAAAATAGGTACATTAAACACTCACTGCCATCCATCTGCCCAATCAAGCCCACACTTCACTTGATCTTAAGGCAAATTTGTAAATAGCATCCCTAAAGAAAATGTTGAAGATTTGGGTGTTTTCTAATCCTAGGGGGGGGGGGGGGGGGTTGTTACTGGAAGAGATGCCAGCAGCAGTATCGAAAAAATGGCATATATTCTTTGGTGGGCTTCCCAGCAAAGACAGTAAACACTCTGTGCGTCGCTACCTAATTGTCCTCCCCCCAAAGTTAGACTTTGTGATGAAGCACATGTCCTTGACACCAACTCATGACCCACTTTTGGTTCAGGACCCACCCGTTGAGAAACACTGTGCTAAATAATTATGAACTGCAGTCATTGAATCAGCATCCTCTGAAATGGTATTGGTGAATAATTATAATGTGGCCATGGTGTTAATTTCATACACAGGAGGTAGTTATATGCAAGATGGTATAGTACAGTAGATTCCCTCTCTGAAACTAGAACTGCACCCAGAATATTATATTCCTTAAAGGGACTGTATCACATGAACATTGTTTTTACTGTGAATATAGAGCATAAAAAAAATATTGAAAATTATCTATACA
Organism: Pelodytes ibericus; assembly: GCA_036172795.1. Lineage (NCBI taxonomy): Eukaryota > Metazoa > Chordata > Amphibia > Anura > Pelodytidae > Pelodytes > Pelodytes ibericus. The sequence goes on from CM069867.1 coordinate 61,023,858, forward strand.
TTGTATTTACAAAACTGCAAACAAATGCCTAAATTAGGAGACAATGTGTCTGTGGAGTCAGAGATGACATCACCTGTGGTATGGAATGCAAAGTACACATTTCCCTTTCAGAAGCAGTTCATTGCATACAGTACCACAGGTGATGTCATCAGGAGACTCCACATTTTTCTCCTTATTTAGGCATATGCTTGCAGTTGTGCTAATACAATGTATAGATCATGTTCAATCATTTTGTATGTGCTACATGCACAGTACACATTTGGTGAAAGGAGATAATCAGTATTCCTACAAGTCATTATTTTATTTTCCTCCAACTACTGCATTATATATTTTTTTTTATTTCACTTAAGAGATACTTGGTAATGTCTCATAATTTACAAGTGACCCATAATATATGGAATATGTCAGAATAAAAAAAAAAAACCACATTACATTACATCCAGGAATCAATCTAATCTGGCCTGAAGGTGTACAGCTGACACATCATAAATACTGAATGATTAACTTGAACCCCACATATTAATAGAACGTATGATGCCGTATTGGGTGTAATTAACTGGGGTCCACTGAAGCATCTCATTATGTACTTTTCATTTTCTCCTGTGATTATAGCTTTTGACCTGCTGCTCCTTATTTAACAATTTGCTTCCATATACAAAGTAAAATATTGATCAGATCACACCAGTAAATATATAAATAAACTGACTTTATGTCTGTTTATAGTCAGAAGGTCACCAACCTCAATGTTAATATTCAACGTTTAGCGTGATGGATGAATTTCACTGACATTTCTCGATACAGAAGGCATGATTGGAAAAGATATAGCTGCGGCTTTCATACTTGATTTAAACAAACAAGTTCTGTTGAAGAGCTAACCAAGATGGCTGCAGTTTGGCGTGGTTCTGCTCATCTTCTGCATCTGTAGTGACTTATTGTCACTTAGAATAAAATATGATATCGTGAAGCTAAGGCTCCATCATCCCATAATGGGGCTGCTACTCGCATCACCTGTACTTGGACGTCATTGGCGTAAAGATATTGGAACCATAATACTATATAGCCAGATTCCTTTGGGTAAATCTACTTTGGACAACTCCTTTTGAGCAGTTGTCAGGATAGACTTTACTTGCTTCCATATTCCATTTTAGAAAAGATCTCTTTGATGGTGTATTGGCAACGTGCATTTTCAAAATCCCTGTTAGCCTAGTTTTGTTATTTCTGGTGTTGAATACTTTCATATTTCCCATGATGACATGATCACATGCATTTGAAGTTATTAAAAATATCTCCATTACCAAAAACATTTCTACTGCCTGGATATAGAGACATAAAAATGGCCCATGTATAGTTTAATATCTTGTTTTTATCAAAATTGGAAGAAGATGTATTGGTTAAGAGGAGAGAGGAAAGATACGCTATCTAGGGTAAAACACATATCTAAAATCAAATTTCAGAATGCAAAAGGGTTTATTCCCATAATAATGAAAATTCAGGTGAATTGAGAGCTGATTTGCAAACCTTTGACCAAAATCTCAGAGTTGGATAATTTTTACAGCTTGACTGGTTCAGCCTATATTTTGAAACTCAACTAACACAATTCACAATTATAGATAATACTCCCCAGGATTTAAATATAATGTTTGTTATGGTATTTCATTGTCTAACTTAGCTTTACTGTTTATATTAATATTATTACTATATTGTGGATGTCTTAAAATGACAATCATTTTAAATCTGCTTCATTTATATTTGTAACCCATATCGTCTCTGGGTTTTTTAATAATTTTATGTTTTAAAAAAAAAATATATATTAGTACTTTATCTCTAGCACTTATACAAATATCAATTCTCATTTCAATACATGTGTCTCTGTAAAACCAGAGATCAACACAAAAGCCATGCAGGGGAGAAACTCCTTAGTAAATCTGACCTTTGCGTTCTGTCAGTCCTGGAACGGTGGATACATATGCCACTTAAACATGTACCCCATCTTTTAAAGCCGATCAGCATTCTTAACATCGAGCACTGTTTGCCAATGTGCATTAATGTAACACATTCTGGAAAGGAGTCAATGATACTTATATACAAGGGACAGGTTTCAATGAGGTGATTAGTATTCAGCATGTAATCTGTGTGTCTGACTCACAAATAAACAGTGTAGAAACCTTGAAAGTTCATTTATACAGAAGTTTTTTTTTTTTTTTATTAATGAGAAAAATAACACTGCTAATCCTCTATTCAAATTAAATGTAGCAAGTTATAGCTATAAAAGGTTGTAAATTGGTGTCCAGTCCCACATAAAAAGATCATTATAACCTGTTTTTTTTTTTCCTGGGGTTAGTAATATGTGAAGTGCCATTGTTGTATGGATGCTGCGGCCTAATGATAGTTTTGCCTCCGTTGCATCAAATTCCATTGATTTAAAAAAAAATCTTGCCCACTTTATGCTTATGCCTATCAACAATGCTTATTAATACATCGTTTAAACACGTATTATTGACCCTTAGTAAAGGGGTTGAAAGAGGTGAACTTATTTTCTATTTGTAGATTGCCTGTTATGTTAAAAAAAAAAAAAGTTATACAATTTCCAACTCACTCTCTACATAAAAAAAAAAGGGATCTAGGTCAGGAACTGGAACCAAACAAATCAACATCTGGAAAGTGCCATCGTGCCCTCTTCTCCAATAAAACCACTTTATAGTCCATTTGAGATTGCACCTGTCCCTATCCGACTACATCACATGTATTCCACATCATCATCTCTATGTTTTTCTAAACTGTGGTGAATAAGGTACTCTCTTACACTCTGACACACGTGGTGTAAGAGTGTAATATTGCATATAATCAGGATGGAATAATGCAGATCCCCATTCCACAACCTCTACCTACCATTCTTGAACCTCTAACAATACTGAGTCACCTCCCTTTTTCCAAATTTCAATTGGTACGTATCTTAATCACAGAAAAACAGGACAACCCTAAATACCTAGGATCAATGGGGACTGGCTCACCAAGCACGCTACCATCTTAATAGCACCCCCTTTCTCTTTTTTCCTTTTTTTTTACCCTTCACTCTCCTCATTCCCATCCCTTTTTAATCTTCTTCTCATTCTACCGCCTCTTTTTTGTATTTTGATATATAAACATGTGAAATTTGATTTAATACTTCTATGTCACTCCATTAATGTATTACCTGTACTCTCCATACTTATGATAAAACAAAATACAATTAAAATACAAGTTTAATAAAAGTTATTTTTTTTATCATTGTATTTTACTCAACATTTCTCTCAATAGCACCGGCATTTTTTTTTTTTATTAAAAAAGGCAATGCAGGCAATATTCTCACTAATGTTCAAATACCTATCAAATTCTATCTGTCCAGCCAGCTTTCCTGCTTTTCATCTATTTCCCATGATATATTAAGTGACAGGAGATTACCCTTTAATACTCTTTTTGCCAGGACAATGCCAGCCATTCATGGAAGAGATTTCGTGCTACAAACAGATGTGTTTTGTTGATTTTTTTTTTCCCTGTGAAATGCGACAACAATGACATTTTGTCATTTCTTTACTACTACATTTATCTGATGACTGTTTAAGCACAACACATTTAACCAGCTTCTACTCTTGCACATAATAATTATGAGTGTTACAATGATTTCGCTTTAGAACATCAGATGCAAGTTAATTGATGCTGAAAGCATCTGTAATGTTTACAGTTCACAGAGAAAATAAGGAGATACTGTGTTAACCAATAGTTAGGATTCAATGTTCATTTTTACTTTTTTATTTTTACTTAAGACAAACGTGTTGATAAAGTGATTACTTTGCATTAACATTTATTTATATAGGGCCAACAATTTACATAGCACTTGACAAATATCTGTAGACTTTGGTAGCCAAACAGAGCAATTAAGGATCTTGTCTAGTTCTGTGTAACGCAATCAAAACGGTTATCCAGCTGTTGGTATTTAAGGCGACATGGCTCTTTGGCTTTGTCAAACCTAGTTTTATATCATGGGGGTTATTTATAAAGGTCAAAGCTCTAAAAGTGCACAGACAGAATTATGATGCTGAAGTTTATGTAGATAAACATTAGTTCATAAGCTAACCCGTGCAGCCCAGGTTTGACATCAACGCATGCCAGTTTGAAAATATGCAACACAGGAGGTTGGCGGACATCCACTATGTGGAGAGAGAAACAGACCCCAAAAGTAAGGGAGTTTCACTCTCCGGGGCCAGTACAGAAGAATATTCATTCCCCTACGATTGGGGTCTGTTTCTCTCTCCTCCTGGTGGATGTCCGCACTTAAATTATTAAATGTTGTTGTCTTGAGGATGGATCAATAATCTATGTTTACAGTCCTTACTGGCTTCCGTGTCATCCTTCTGGTATGAGTTTAGCCCACCTCCTCCATTGCGTTTGTTTCCTGTTGGAAAAATCATCCATTATTTTTTCTTAAAGGGACAGTCTAGTCCCCAAACTCACTTTGCTGCAAGATGAAGACCACTGCTTGTGCAGTGCACAGACTTCTTTCCAGTGTGATTTGATGCAGGCATTCTGCATAAATCACATTTTTAATAATTGACTCAAGCCCTCTCCAGTGATAACTCTGCATGTTTACTGCAGGTGCAGCAGCACTGATTATATAGACACTGAGGATATAACGTTTAGTCACTTCCTGTGCTGCTGCAATAGAATACATTATGTTGACTGTAATATACTTGCTCTTCTACACAGTGGGATCTTTTAACAATGCCACGCATTATCTGATGACATCACTAGAGAGACAGGACATTTTTCTCATTGGTTCCTGCAGCAAAAAAAGTCACATATGGTGGAAATGTGGAAAGTTTATATTCCTAAAACCAGAATTAGAAATTCCCAATTCCCAATTTTTTATTATGTACTGAACTATAGGGTTTTCACTTTTTTTTTTTTCAGATTTGGAATCCAAATTAATGATTTACATTTTACCTTTTATAAGCCCTCTTGTTCAATATTGTACCAGGTGTAATCCTCTGAAGATTTTTTTAAACCAGGGAGCTATATGTGTCATTTCTGAAGCTTGGTACAAATTCAGTCTGTTTGGTATCCCCAGGCCCCCATCTCTAGGTCTTCTGCAAGTAACTCTAAAAGGGATTCTAGGTATTTTTTTCCCAAATAAATTTATTGAATCTTTTTTGAAAGTCAACGTTGAAGATGGTACATGAATTGGAATGCATCTAAAGAGCGTAATAATTTATTACATTTATTCGTCTACTCCACGAAATATATAGATTGCTCCACTCATTTAATTTTTTTCTTTAGATCCGTCAAGATAGACTGGAAATTATTATTATTTTTACAACATTTTCTTTGAAGAAAGTGATGTCTATTCCTAAATAATGGATAGGCTTTTTTGCCATTGAAAATTGAATGTGCTTTTAAGATATTCTGTGTTTTCTTTATTAGTGTTTAACAATAATGCTTGTTTTTTTTTCAATATTTAATTTATATTGTTATAGTTATGAAAAGAGTTCAGTCTCCTTCCGTGATTCCAAATGATTTGTAAGAGTAAGTATTTTATCATTTGTGAACGATGAAATCGATGAAATCTTAATGTGCGTTGAGGTCAGTACCAGTCCATCCACTCCCTCATTCCTTCTAATGCTTTGTGCTGAAGGTACCATAGATAATACATAGAACATCGGAGCAAGTGGACAACCCTGACAGGTTCCATTTGAGGTTTTAAACCAAGATAATAGTATTCCCGATTCTTTTATTCTAGCTTCTGGAGAATCATATAACACCCATATCACATACAGAAATGAGCCCCAAAGCCAAATGCCTCGAAGGACTCTCTCATAAATGTCCAGCCGACCCTGTCAACTAGTGTGGGCAGTCCTGGTTTCTTGAAAACTGCTGTAATTTCACAAACTCAATAAGCTGTAAGTGTTTTATATTTTAAGCAATGTAAAATGTAGAACATGCATTTTAAAGTACTTTGAAAGCACATTCATATGCATTATTATTTGGAAGATACATTTTGGGCACCAGACATCCGCTTTAATGAATGAAAATACACATTTGTTATTAACTTTATCTTTCAAGGACTAAGTACTTTGGAACAAGGGAAAGACCGGGAGTTCTAGGTGTTACAGACTTGAATGCAAAATGTGACGGAACGTCACAGAAAGATGTATGGCACCCTAACTACCTGACAAATGAGAGGACATCAGTACATGTCAAAGCAGTCTGAAGAAAGTAATTCATGGCAGCCAAGAGGTCTGCCCCAGAAATCAGATGTGTCAAATGGAGCTTACAAATGGAGCCCAATTTGTAGCAGTTTGAATAGTAATGTAAATATAAGGCCTACAGCATAGAAGAGAATCAAACTGTGCTAAACTGTGTATAATGTAAAAAAAAATGTGCCTACTCTGTATATTGATACAATAGCTTGGCAGTCTGTCTTTGGGACAGATGCACAGACTGCGGGATCTTAAGAGACTAAAACGTACTCAGACAATCACCTATTTGACTCCTGTGCCCTTATCTTTTTTTTAAATCATGTTCAATATTGTATACAGCTAAGAAATGTTTGATGAACAAGGGGATTAATTATAAATCCGAAGAGTAGTGTTCACATATTAATATCCTCACTATCATGTTTAAAAAATGCTAAATAACTCTTACAGGCAGAAAGTAAATGTACTACGTTTTATCCTTATTTATTCTTATCTAACATTATTTTAAGCATAATTGGTCTCTGGTGATTTTATTTGGAGATTCACAACAAGAAACACAGCACGAATAAAAATAATCTACTATTCCTTGTGATGAAAGGTTTGGCAAGGCTGAGTTTGTGCTTTAAAAGGAGGAATTAAGAGGGGATGTAAATATTTAAGATCAAGGTAAGTATTTAATTAACTGAGATCCTTTTAATAAATACGGCTTGGCTTCTCAGAAAGGTTTCACATTCAGCAGGAGATTCTGTAAGAGCAGTAATGATATGGAATTCCCTGCCTACCACGGACGTATTGTGCCCCTGAGTGACAGGTGTTCTGCCAGTCCGGAGCATACCTGTCACTCAGGGGCACAATGTATCTTGTGTATGTCCGGGGGTTCGTATCATTTTTGTGCTGGTCGAATTGGTGAGTGACTCTGTTGCCGAATTTGCAGCTGCCGTCTGTCTCTCGAATGTATTTCCATGTTTTTTTGTGTTGCTTTGGCGGAGCACACAAACTCTGGAAATAGACAGCGCGGCTCCATGCTAGCACACATGGAGCATCGGCATCTGCTGCCTATATTGGTTGTTCAATTATATAGAAATGACCATTTGAGTAAAATACATAGTCAGAGTAGGAACTGGCAACCTAAGTGTACCCAGATATTGTATTATACAACTCCCATCATGCTCAACAATATTCTATCTTTCTGACTTTTTTTCTGTCTGTTAATCTGCAACGCTAACAGTAATTCTAAGCAAGATAACTACAGACCCTGTAGTAACGTTATTTGCCTAAGGTGATATTACATATTTTCCACTGTAAGGAAAGAACAGATAATTATGTATTTAGAGATATTTACAGATTTGTTCTTTTATATTCCTGGGGAACAACACCCAGGTGTTTTAAAAGCCTGAGGCAAACAGAGAAAATCGACTAGCTTAGGCCTCAGGTGTTTCACTATAGTTTCCAGCTTCCAAACGGCGTAACCTCCTCACTGACACAATTGTTGGCAGATCATTTTAATTGTGGTTTTTGAAATATCTTTATGAGGTTTTTTTCGGCACAACTGCTAGAAGCTGATGAGCAAAGAACAAATTGCTGAATAATTTTTACTTCTCCTTCCTTGGACGCATGGTGTCATCTAATAATGAGATGAGCTTTCAAAGAAGTTGGACATGTCCTTGACCAGCAGAAGTTCAAGAGAACATGACACTGTGGTACTTTTATCTCACCACCTTTATTATAAAGCTAATCTACACGGTGCTTCTCCCCTGTCATTAATTTAACACCCAGTTTGTATGAGCAGTAGATACAATGGGATGTTCAGATGTCTAATATGGGGCTCTGTTTAATAAGATAATTAATCTCAGGTTGACACTGATGGACCTCTATTACTTCAGATCTATGTATAGCTTAGGTAATAAATATTCTTCTTACATTACATTAACATAGAAGGAAACTACATCCTAAGTTAGACAAACTAGAACAGACTGGTACATGAGGTAGAGAGCCCTGCTAGAGGGAATGGGGTACATGAAACACATAAGGGAGTGGAGAGGACAGAGGGAATGTAGTGGTAGTAACAGTAATGTGGTTGGTTGGCACTAGGTGGGATTGGCCAAAGAATAATTGTGTGTGTTCCAGTTAGGTGGGATAAGCTAAAGTGACAGGTATTAGAGTGGGATGGGTAGTAAGCTTCTTTAAAGAGATGAGTTTTGAGTTTGAAAAGGAGGGAGAGAGCTGGCTGCTCAGCAGAAGGGAGAAGGGGCAGCTCGGGCAAAATCTTGGAGGCGGGAGTGGGAAGAGGTGATGAGGTTGGAGGAGAGCTTTAGTCCCTTTGAGCAGCACAAAGGTCATGCAGGGACGTATCGGTTCACGAGCGGGGCACTGTAGAAAGGGTTTGAGGAGTGGAGGGCTTTGTAGGTTGAAGGCAGGATTTTATTCTAGAGCAGGAAGAGAGCCAGTGGAGGGCGTTGCAGAGAGGAGCTGCCGAATCAGACCGATATCCAAGAAAGATGAGTCTGGCAGCTGGGTTTTGAATAGATTGCAGGGGAGAAAGACAAGCTAGAGGTAGTGCAGTCAGGAGGCTATTACAGTAGTCAAGGCAAGAGATCACTTTTGAAACTGTTCTATTCACTGAAAAGTGAGTTAAAATGTACATTTTCTAAAATCTGGTGAATTTAACTGCCCAAAACTTCAGGAGTGTTCTGACCCATCCAATCACAATGTGGCCACAATGCAGCACATTTTCAGCAAAACTGACAATTTAATGCGGTAAATGGCCAAATTGGGTAGCCAAATTGCGGATTTCTCCACACTTTGACTTTATGCCCTGACCAGGTCCGATTTGGGGCCAGAGCGGGGCCTGCAGAGTCAACCCTTAAGTTGTAAACACAGTATCCCATATTAAATATTATTTATAATCTGAATATTTGAATCTGTGAATACCTGTGTCCTTTCCCGGTACCAATATACTTTTGGAAATTGGGGAGACATGCAATTAACAAGCACGCTCAGCTTTTTGTAACCAAAACATGACAATAATTAGATGTTGTGTCTTTTGAGTTTGACCTTGCCTCAAATGTGTCTTGTCCTTGGATAACCACTCATGCCGCATATGTATTAGGACTATGGGGAAAAAAAGAACAAAGCAATTTGTATAGGATTAAGATCCCAGGACACTTGTTAGAAAATGACACGTTGGTAGCCACCTGATCTTTCCTCCGTAAACTAATGAAACCTTTCCTGCTACAGTTCAACCCGTCATTGAAAAATGAAACACGGGTTTACAGCTCGTATGGGACAAGAGATTCTAGTCAAGACAAGATGGAAAAAAAAACCCAGATGGCTGCGATTTCCAGTTTTCAGTTATTGACAGAGTGTGACACCTAAATCTTACAAATTACTACATATAAAAAACACCATAAAGGATGACCTTTTCTCCCCCAATTAGTCCCAAGCCACTCTTCGCGCGGTACAGACAGCTGCTGGAGGAATGTTTTAGTAGAGCTTGTGTAGATGGAATGTTGAATTCCACCTGGACATACTTCCGTTGAGTAGCTTTGTCATGGATATTATTATCCCTTGGTGTGTCTCTTGCTATGACCGCTGCCGTTAAGTTTACAAATAAAAATAGAGTTTTTGTTATCGTAGACGGGGACTCTGTTCACACCTCTGCTTTCTTTATAGTTCATTGCGGATATACTAAATATTTCTGCTATATAAATTATATTTTTTTTACCTGTTCACAATAAAAAGTATTGAACTCAGTGAGGGTACCTTAGAAAAGATAAATGTTTAAGAAATTAGAGCTGTTATTGTAATATGCTTTCCATTCGTAAACAGAATACAGTCACCGCTGCAGTAGTGAGACAGAGATCAACATTTATAATGCTATGGCAAAGAACCAAGTTGGAATTAAGAATTTATAAAAGGCCAGCATGGCAGAGATCTCAATACAGGCTCACTTATCCATGTTACAAGTGTTCTGGATATCATGTAGAGATGTGAGGTGTAACACAGTTGTTATTGAAGGTGGCTGGGTCTAGCAGCTCTGAAGTAATGACTCTTCTTCCAATAACGTGTTAATTTGCAGATGGGTCAGAGGAAGAAAGATCTGACCCATCTGTCCCAAAGAGGGCTCAAGAAGGTACTTGGTATTCTTTCACTAAATCATTTTAATTCAACATGCCTTCACCCTAAGCAATCTTTCAATTAAGCATCATTTCATTTTTTCAACAATGAGTTATTTGTAAGCAACTTAGGAGGGACGTGGGGTTTATTCACAGCGCAGTGAACTTTTTTAACAGTCAGCCATTTTGATCTATGTCTGTCAATTCAACTGCAAGTTCCCCAAAATTAAATTCATTTGTTTTGAGAAATTACACCTTAAAGCCAGCATACGCAAGAATACATTATTGCTCTTCTTGGGGTCTTTATTGAAAGAACAAACATGGTCTGGGGATTACATGACCACAAACTAAATCATGTCGAACTCTGCCTCATCGCTTTCAGAAAGAAAATAAAAATGACATGCATGCATAAAAAAATTAATTATTTATTAAAATTATAAAACCACTAGTTAGTCTTCACCCATTAAATGGGGTACTATTTTGACGCCAATGTTCCAAAAAAAAAAAAAAAAAAGTCACTACAGAATTTAAAAGAGCATTAAGAAGTGTGCTTTAGTTGATAAGACTTGGTCAATACCATGGGAACAAGATGGGGCACTGCACAGAATCTCATATCTCATAGCACATAGTCTTAGCTCTCCACAAAAATCCCAGATGCACATTCATCATAATGCACATTGTAATGTAATAATGAGGCAATATGTGACACCCAATGCTTGGATTCATGTGTATGTGCAACGTGTAGCAGCAAGAAGAGGGTTCTGTACTGCTTGTGGAAGGCACAGACCATTGCTGCTCTCTGGACCACCAGGAAATATGTACGCTGCCCCATCCACTGGCAATATAAGTGGGAGTGTTCACTGGTTTTGGAAAAGGAAACGGCTTGGAGGGAATAGGACAAAAAATGTTGGTGCTGGTATAAGGCAAAACATTTTTTTTTATCCCACTATGGAAATATTAATAAGGATATCCATATTCATTACTAATTAAAACTTAAATTTAAGGCCTTATAAAAGCCTAAACAATGGCTTGTGATTCTAGATCCTTTAGGTTATCATGTTTACAGAAGGTTTGGCCTGATCTGCCTGTGTGCTGCAAAAATTAATGTTTCAGCATGTTTATTACCAGACAGAAATGCTAGAGGATAGTGGCTATAACTATGTACAAGTGTAAAATAAATTTACACTTCTTCACCTAGCCTGGTGAAATAAACTGTAAAAGTGTACAAAAATGAATTCAAAAAAGTCAAAAAAATATATAGGTAATGATCCAATTTCCCATACAGGGTCATTTAAAATTACTTGGAAGATGTGCTTGGGTTGGTTAGTGTAGGTAGCTCCTTAATTACTGCCCCACCCTCCCATTCAGGATATATCTCCCTGGGCTAGTCTTTAGACTTGCCAAGATTGTGTAGCTAGTGAGACTGGTTAATCCAGTCATCCGCTTCTGGCATTATAAGCTCTGAAACAACTCCAAATGTATCAATATCCACTGCCCCTTAATGCATCCAAATTAAATAATTACATAATTTAACACAGTTAGGGTAATGAGAGACACTTCTGACGGTCTTTAAATGTAAGTAGCCTGCCGTCTTCTGCTACACCGGTTGATCCAGTCAACTAAAAGTGTCTTGGCTCAATTACCTGATTGATCCTGCTTCAATGAAAGATTGCATAATTTTAAATAGAAAAGCTTTAAGGAAAGAATACTGAGCTCTTATTGCTTGAAGAGCGCTATTAGGGGATAGACACCTTGGGTCAGATCTTCCACCAAAGATTCTGACCAAAACATCAGCACCCTGATAGTCATACAAGCAAAACGTACTCAATAAAGTACTTTATTCGTATTTTTTCATTAAAGCATTTCTAAATAAAATTCTTACACTCGGGGCTATCTTTCAGTCACACATAGCTTATTTTATTGCTGTTGTCCTGTGAGGGTGCAGGAAAGTTATGTCATGTCACTGATGACATCACGGACATCCTGCATCTGTGCAATGGACATGTTCATTTATCTTGATGATACCTATCTAAGTGGCTCCCAGGAGATGCTGGAGAAGCCACATTTTTTAAACAGCCCTTAAGATTTCCTGGTGGGAGGTCTAATCCCCAGATGAAAGTTTGCAAAAGGAATACTTTCAAGTATTGCAAAAAACTAAAAATAACTGAAACAATTACATGCACATTTAATATTTGTTTATATGTCCATTTTTTTTAAACCAAATTTTGGTTTAATGAAGAAACCATACTGCCCAGTTACAAAAAGAGAAGCACACAACAAATTAGGGAAAAAATTGGAATAGATGTGTGAATTTTAAATATTGTAAACCTTTTTACATTAATTATTTTAGCATTCATTTTTATTTCTCTCCATAGACAAGTTAATTTTAAAAAATGGTTTATTTATTCTTTCATTTTAACTGCTTCTAGCAGATATCTGTTGAGTGCGTAATGTCCTTTGCCTAAAATGTATTAAATGTATTTATTTAAGTCTGTTATTGAAAGAAAAATATTTTTCTTTTAAATAAAGGCATTTCCACCCACACATACACCACTATAGAAATGTGCCTGCATACCAAATTGATAGGCAGACTCAATCAAGACAAAAATTTCAAATATTATATTACAATATATTTAACAATTTGTTGCAGTAATAGCATGAGCGGCAGTTAGGATGGATATTGTTGATATTGTGTTTGTAGACAGAAAAATGTGCAAATAGTTAATACAAATATGGAGTTATACCCGACTCAAGCTGCATGGGTAAAAAAAAAAAAAAAGATTATGATGTTAACACCGTCATGCTAGGATTAACTATGTAAGAAACAAAACATGAAAAAATATAAATTATAATATAGTATGAAATACTCTAATTGTCATAATTAGGACTATACATAAATTGATCACCATGGCAAATTTATACCACGGGGGTGGGGGGTGGGTATTGGGGGAAGTATTGAGAGTAGGTGAATTGGTAATACATGCAACATGATATTATTACTAGAGTTGAGCGGACACCTGTATGTTCGGGTTCGGTGGGTTCGGCCGAACTTCGGAAAAAAGTCCGGGTTCGGGGTCGAACTTGACCCCGAACTTGACCCCGAACCCCATTTAAGTCAATGGGGACCCGAACTTTTGGCCACTAAAATGCCTCTAAAAAAGTCCTGGAAAAAAGTCCTGGAAAGGGCTGCAAAATGAAGTAAAATTGAAAAGTAAAATAGGTCAATTGACCTATTCGTATGAATGGGGACTCTATTTCGGTTTATAGAAAACCAATAGCCATGTAATGCTATTGGCTTTATATAAACCGAACTAGAGTCCCCATTCATAAGAATGGGGACTCTAGTTCGGTTTATAGAAAGCCAAAAGTATTACATGTATTCCATAAGCCGAAAGTCTATAAACCGAACTACATTCGGTTTATAGACTTTCGCTTTATAGAATACATGGAATGCTATTGCTATTCTATAAACCAAAAGTCTATAAACCGAATGTTGTTCGGTTTATAGACTTTCGGCTTATGGAATACATGTAATACTACTGGCTTTCTATAAACCGAACTAGAGTCCCCATTCATAAGAATTGCTTATGAATGGGGACTCTATTTCGGTTTATAGAAAGCCAATAGCTTTACATACAATGTAATTGCCGAACCCCGAACTCCAACACGGACATACAGTGAAATGTCTGTGTTCGGGTCCGGGATCCAAAAACCACAAAGTTCGGTACGAACCCGAACAGTGCGGTTCGGGTTCGCTCAACACTAATTATTACCAAAATAAAAAACATATATACAAAAATTACATTGTGAAATAATGTAATGGGTCTACTCAATAAAGAGAGAATTGCAGGGACTTGAGTCTCCAGTGCAGCTCAGTAAGGAGAATTCTACTTTGAATTCTGCTGCTTTGAACTTAAGTTTCAAGTTTCTGTCTCAATTCCATGCTATTGTAAAAAATAGTCATTATCATATTTAATCTCTATGGCAAATGTAGAGTATGACGGAACCATCCATCACTGGGGTTTTTGGAGAGAAGCCCACCTCCTCCCTATAGATTATAAACCCTGGTTTTTGTGCTATCATTGTATACTTTAATATGGGTATTTAGTCATATTTTGTTTGTATATTGGTTTGTGTGCAATGCATAATTCTGTGAGGAGACCACTCTGAAGGATTACAGTGTGTCACAGAGGAGTCAGTGACTATGGTTGATAATTTACCCCTTGTAGTGCAGGCACTGCCTGTGTGCTGCTTAGGTGTGATTTCCCATCTTAAGATGATATCCACAGTTCTACTATGTGACTGATCCATTGTTCTATGTTAATTCAGTTTACTGTTAAGCTAATTGTGATGTGTTCTTGTATATTTTTATCAGGTCTGGTTAATTGCTGTTTAGTTCCTGTTTGGTTGTATTTTAATAGGTTATATTTTAATATGTGGTTGAGTTTTATGTTAACTTGATTATGTCTGAATATAAGACTCTGTTGTTTTTCAATAAATATTAATTCCTGTTCTACTCCTATACTGGTGTTGTTTGGTACTTGGAGTAAATGGCTGAGTGTCCTGTGTGGTGAATTGGCATAGCTACCTAGAACACTGGTTCTATCTGGTGGCTTGAGGTGGCTATCCCAGCAAGGAAGCAGAGCTTTGATGGAGCTACCCAGTCGAGGTACCAGGGGGTCCATCACATAGAGCATGGGGAAAGACTCTTGAGATATTTTTTCTTGGTAATCCATGTAGAGTTTTTATTATTTCATCTACAAATCTGAATGTAAAAAAATAAATAAAACATAATATAGAATTAAATATTTTCATTCTCCTATTTGGCAGATACATTAATCACCATAGCTCATTTATAGCATTGGGAAAACACTCTTGAGATTTATTTCATTGGGAATGCAAGCCAAGTTTTGCTCTATCTAGGTTCTCCACTCTTCCAAGATGCAGAATCTTATGCACATGTGCAGAATAAAAGTCTATTATTCAAGGACAGTTCTCTTATCTGCCTTGTACTGGCTTTGCGGTCATGCACACCATTCAATAATTCTGTCAAGTGATATCTCTTCCTGTTGCCAGAGTACTAAACTGTGATTTATTGCCTGGGTACACTCTGCTTTCACGGAAGTGATTTGTTTAAACAACACAAAAGTGTTAAAATAAATCATTCATTGCATGCTAATTCATGACAATACGTGCTGTTGTAAGATTTGGTATGTGCGAGAGTATGAGGTTTTTCACTCTGCAGTAATCCCACCTCATTGCTTCCGACAAGATGGCTTAAATGGTGTTAGCTCGATCTCATCCTGTGAATTTTTCTGGAGCGAATAGATTAAAGGAACATTTTCTGTCCTGAGGTCGGTGCTATCAAAATTTACAAATATGGTTTAGATGTTTCTCGATCACAATCACAAAATGTATATAAACATATCTAGAATTCTTAATGCTCAATGTGAGGTTTAGAAATTGAGTGGTGAAGACAACTAGCAACTATTAAATATCCGCTTTGTTAAAGAATTAATAATTAATTTGAAAATGGTTAAAAATAATAAAACCCTACCAGGATAATTAATTAGTAATAAAAATCACAATCAGTGGAATGCTCAAAAAACAGTTTAATGAGGCAGAAATATATTTCGGATTTAGTCCTTGTTTAAGGGGAAGCCCTTTAGAAGACCACAGTTGTTCCTCCATCAAGAAAACACCTGGTGAACTCAAAGTATCGCACAATTTATAAAGGCTTACCTAGAACAATCACCATGTAAACAATGTTTTCTGTAGATTGCTTAGCTCTAGAACTGATGTGTTCTATGTTTAATAAACTGGAAACAATAGCAGAGTTCCATCTATTATGGGATTGTCTATGCCCTTAGTGATTGGTGGGTATATTTTACGCCGATCTTGTCAGTGTATCAAGCAATAATAAAAAAAAAATAAGTGAGAGACTTCATTTGCCAAAAAAAGTGTTTCCATTGCAAATTGTAATTATGTTTTAAGCTTGCTTGTCATCTTTCCTAAATGAGAAATGTTCACTTTAGCTGCCAGCTACATTTCAATCTATGGGTATCATCTTTTCTGCTGATCTGCAGCCTAGTAATTATTCTACATGTTGTAAATCCTTTGTGCACTTGCTGCTCTGTGGCAAACTAGACAAACAAGCAAAGAAAAAAAAAAAGACTTTTGTTCTGCATAACATTTACATTTTGTAAAATAGACCAGGTCTCGTAGGATCATTGAATAGATTCACCATAACTTAAATGGAGGAAGAAAAAAAAGATTCTGCACTATTATGATCAGCATGGACACATATGGTGTTGATAAAAGCTCAAAGTATAGAAATGATTTTAGTATTTTTTTGGATATAGCTCCCCTGTCTGTTTTTCTGCAACTTGCAAGGTGCCTCCTGTAACAAAGGAAGGTGGTAGCAAAGACTGCAGAGGTTTTGGTGATAGAAAAATGTATTGAAATCAATATAGTTTTAATTGGTTCTTGTGGGTCATTCTCTGACCCCTTTACAGAGTTATGGTTGATAGCATCGGTTGCTGAGAATCAAATTTGGAAGACAGAGGAAAAAATGACTTAAGCACAGTCTTCTACAATGCCCATTATGGTTAATTTTTGACTAAACCACTTGGTTCCCCAATTGATTTTACCCATTAAATGTTTTATATTGCTACTTTGAGAGATGGTACTACTATACCTGCAGTGAAGCCATACATGTCATCTATAAACCCCACAGAATGAATAATTATTTGATTCTCTCTATTAAAGGGACAGTCTAGTCCCCACACTCACTTTGGTGAAAGATGATGATTACTGCTTGTATAGTGCACAGGTGTTTTTCCAGTGTGTTTTAATGCAGGCATTCTGCATAAATCATATTTTTATTATTTGACTCATGCCACCCCCAAGTAATTAGTCTGCATGTCTACTGCAGGTGTGGCAGCACTGATTATAAAGACACTGAGGATATAATGTTTTTTGTTTCATTTATTCACTTCCTGTGCTCCTGGAATTGAATACATTGTGTGGACTTTAAGTGACCTTGTCATGTACATAGTAGGATCTCTTCACCGTGCAGCACATTGTCTGATTACATCACTAGAGAGGCAAGAAATTCCATTCATTTACATGAAATTATTCTCATTTGTTCATGCAGCAAAAAAAAAAAAGTAAATTACTTTTACTCAGCTAGTGTGGGCAGTCCTGGTTTCTTGCAAACTGCTGTAGTTTCAAAAATTATTCTAGCTGTATGTATTGTATATTTTAAGCATTGCAAAAATATTTGCAAGGTTCATTTTGGGCACTAGACAGTACCTTTAACCTTGCATATATATGGGCAGTGCAAACCTTTTACCAGGGTTCCGTCAAAGTACAGATCTTTACCTACTATCTGTCATCCCTTACAGACATTATAATTTGGAACCCTACCAAAGCCTTTTGCAAAATATAATTGAATGCTCCTATTTCGTAGAGGTAGGTTAATAAAAATGGAGAGTGACACCCCCCCCCCCCCTCAACTCAACTAGGGGGAAACTTGGCAGGTGCAATCTGATGCATTCACTATTGAATTGAACTGTTTAAATCCCTGCCAAGCTGAGACAAGTTAAGCTGCTGTCTACTTTAATGGGTACTCTGGTATTCAGCTGTACATGGTAATAATTTTTCCAAAAAATTTGATCTGAAAGCTTCCTGTCAATCATAGCTAAACTCTGCACTTCTCCATACAGTTAAAGGCAAGGCCTGGTGCACATGCATTCTTCAAACGTTAATACATTTTAATCCCTTTACAACCTTGGACTTGCTGGGTATGTCCAGGCAAAAAATGTAATGCCGATGTAAGATGTGTCTGGCATGTCCTGCAGAAGAATGAAATGTGTGAGCAATCAATGTTTGCGAAAACTGCATAGGCAGTGTTGCGCTAATGCCTCAATGTTGAGGCATTAGTAAACACCTAAATCTGCTGTTCATACACCCACGATCATTCCAGGGAGTGAATAAGGGCACCAAAGAGCAGCATTAATCTCCATTATAGTACTGCCCTGTTGTGGGCAAGGGTTTTGAACTGGATCAGTACTCACTTCCGTCAATCTAATGCTATTTCTAGACTGCCTCTAGAGGCAGTCAGCAAAATTACAATACAAAACAAAAACATTAGCCTTAGATCTAGGGTTGTGGTTAGCATAAGGGTTGAGGTTAGAGTTACCCTAAAGTTAGGATTAAAGCTAGTACTAGGGTTAGAAATTAACTGGTATAGGCAAGAAAGCAGCACATAAATAACAGCAGCCAGCCCATTATGCCCTGAGTGTGGGTCTCTTAGCCCATCCATTTATGGACAGCAATACACAAAGGAAAATGGCTCAGTTAATTACACCTGAAAACTGTAAAAAGCTTTGTAACCAGGGTGGATAAAAATTGGATTTTTCAAATCGGATTTTTTTTTTAAATTTAAATCAAATGTATTTTAAGAAAATGCTTTGTGTAGGAAAATCTATCTAAAAATAGTGTTCTATTTAAGCTTTATTGTAGCTAAAAGGTTATACATAAAATAGAGCTTAGCTGTGTAGCATGAGCCTGTAAATACATGCAATATTTTCATTTTTGCTAAACTAATTCAAGAAATCCAAGTTGAGATAACATGCGCTATTTCACTGTAAAAATGGTATAAAATAAACAAAGATCAGGAAAAGACCTTAATCCCTTTCATGTTCTGCAAATCTATGTACAAACAAAGAACACATTACCTTCACACATCACCACTTCAGCTAATAAACATTGACGGGTAAGCAGATACAAGAATATGCATGCTATATAATGTTATTGTTTTAGTTAAATAAAACAAGTTAAGTAGTTATTAAAATATGTGTGATTAACCTATTAAACTAAAATTAGTTCTGATATAACCATTTTACAAATCTGACCGATTATTCTAAATCTGAAATCTTCATCTGGTTGCAAGTTTTAAAGAATTGAACCCCCAGCAAGAATGAGTCTTTCCATCTAAATTGAGTCTTACTGACTGATTTAAATCAAATCCACTCTGTAACCGCTTATGATTTGCTCCCTGTCCCATGTAGACATTTAGTATGAATTTATCAATGTGAGTAGGTTCAAAAGCTACCAGACTGACTGATATAAATAACTAAAAGGTAAAATTGAAAAAAAATTATTCCATTAAAAGATGATTTTATTATTTTTGGAGGCCATAAGCGGAAATCTACAGAGGGAGAAAGGGTGTGTTAGCCATTCCCCCCCCCTCTACATAATTATCTCATCCTAGTTAGGCACTGTGGGGGCCCACTTAGAAAGCTGGGACTATAAGCTGCAGGTTTATTCACTTCCACTGAAAATAAAACATTCTCCAGAAATGGAGATCCATCCAACAGAGTATCATCTTTCATAGTGGCTTCTTTGTTTGTTTGTTTTTATATTTTTTTTTATTTAATGCATTTTACCAGATATTTACTATAGGGTCTACTCAATGAAGAAATAATTGCAGGGAACTGAGATGCGAAGGTCAAACTGTAGGTCCGTGCATCGAGCTGGAAAAATTCTCCAATGTCTCTCTTTATTGAGTAGACTCTCTTATCTTTCACAGAATAAACAGTTTATATCAATTCTCAGACATGTGGAAATGGTTGGGATTTTTCTTTATAAATGAAGAAAAAAAGCTTCCAAGCGAAACTAGAGCCAAATCTGATTTATTATATATTCCTGGCAACTATGACACATTGCCGAGATCCTGAGTATACAAGACATAGATCAAAGCTGTCCGATTTTACTGGCAGAGTGTCAATGCTTGTCTTGAATATCACATGTATAATAAACACAATAAAGCATCGATGAGTAAAAATAAACTGGAGATGAAAATCATCCCCTGATTGCATCATAGATGGTGTGCAGGAAATGTTTCTTTTTCTAAAGACAAATTAACCCCTTTGTGACACATGGTGCTTGCGTCCCCCACGTTTTGTTCCTGGCCATCAATCACAAGGTGATCGTTAGCCAGGAACACAATGGCAGAGGCCTGATCAGGGTCTTATGAGACACTGTGGGTCCCTGACAAAAGATAGTGAGAACTCTCAGTGTCACATGTGATGTCACGGAGGCGTGCCCGAACCCGGAAGTTTGGGTACAGAGCGATTTTAGTGAAATGTAGCCGGTGCTCATTCAAAGTGGTCTCTTTGGTAGGATCCCGCTGCAACAGCCGGGATGAGCTGTTTAACTCTATGGCATTCTATGCCGTCCTAGCGTCTGTTAGGTACTCTCAAATCAGGACGGCATAGAACGTCCTAGCATCACGTAGGGGTTAACAAGGCCTTTCAAAGACTTCTGGTTCTAACAGATAGTGTATGCGCCAAGGCTGCAAGCTAAGGAGAAAGGCACATTTAGAAAAGTTCAAACATATATGGACAAGTATGGTAAAACTGCTTCCATCTAAAAAGTCGTAATTTTGAAGCAGACAGGAATTGATATGTCAATAGGTTTATACTGTGCAGTCCCTTACAATGGTCTATGTACTAGAAACATAGAATGTGTCGGCAGATAAGAACCATTCGGCCCATCTAGTTTGCCCACTTTTCTAAATACTTCATTAGTTCCTGGCCTTAGATTATATCTAGGATACCCTTATACCTATCCCACGCATGCTTGAACTAGTTCACTGTGTTTACCTCTACCACTTCCACTGAAAGGCTATTCAATGCATCAACTATCCCTCTTAAACATTTGCCTCTCTAATTTAAGACTATGTCCTCCAGTTGTGGTAGTTTTTCTTCTTTTAAATATACTCTCCTCCTTTACTGTGCTGATTCCTTTTACGCATATAAACGTTTCTAAATACATTAAATGTTACTCGCTACATTTTAAACTAGAAATAAGAGGAATAAACAGAACAATGTATTGGTTTCAGATGTGCCATATATATTGTGTTTTTTTTTTCCTTTTCTGAAATGGCCTGGGTATTAACTTCTATGTAAAGAGACACAATCACCTAGACATTGCTTATAATGTGAATTACGAGAATAAAAAAAAATATGAAAAATCCTACACTATACAATGTATTAGCAGAACTGAAAGCAATTGCATACATTAAATATCTGCAGTGTCTTCTGTTTATGACATCATCCTGCAACTTGTTATGCGATTTACATATATTCCATTAAAGTGTACTTAGCATATCAAGTCAGAAGATGATGTCACAAAACGCAGACACAGAATCTAACAGATTTTTTTGTCTTAATTTGTAATTCGGCTAACACAATGTATAGATGTTTTTCATATTCTCTTAATTCACAGTATACACACTGTTTAGGGGATCGTGTCTCTTTAAAGACACATTAGAAATGCTTGAATTTATGTGGAATTATTTGCCATTTCATGCTGTACCATTTATGAAATGATAGTATTAATAAAAATCCATCAAACTTCGTTGATCTAATGATTTCGTAGATACTGAACAAGCAGGCGACACAAATTTAAGATGGCATTTTTACATCGTTATATAAATAAATACTAAAAAAAGAGATCATTGAAATGATCTAATTACCAATATCTCATTTTGTTAATAGCCAATTTCTTTCTTTCTGACAAGCATTTATAGGTTTAATAGGATTCAATAGCTAGCCCAATCGTTTGAGTAGTATTTGGCATTACACATATTTTGAGCATCATCCCTGATTGTGTCCCAAGTTTTTCTTAGAGGTTTGTAAGGGATATTGAAGGACATAGATTAAAAGATGGCTCCAGGCTGAAACAAAAGCCGAAGAAACAAAGACATATTATAGCCAACAGTTTAAAAACACATTTGAAATGTTTGCAATACTCAACCTAATTCTTGCAAGCTTTCTCATTGGGATTGATCCAGCACAAGGAAATCAGTAGCTCTATCAAAAACATGAGTCCCCACCATCTCTTCAGAGTCAATAGCAGTGAGTTCCCATCAAGATGCATGGTGATGTTCATCCTCTCCAACCAATCACTGCTGTAAAACAGAAACATAATAGAAGGGCAGTGACTGGCATCTGAATGAAGTTATTACTGCCCAGGTTCATGAACTGGTCCTCTTGTAAGTAAGCAAAATCAATGGGAGATGAACCAAAGTAAATGTGCTACTTTGAATTCTCCTTTAAATCTGTAATTATAAGATCAAAACGTACAGTGTGCTTTATACATTAGTTTATTATAGTATCTGTAACAAAGGACTACATAGAATTTATGACTAATAAGCGCTGTTTCTAGCTGATAAAAAGTAAATGGACTAAAAATGGAAATGCCTTTGAATTCACATATAGGAGCTGACACATCCCTCTGAGAAATTAAATGAATGTTAGTCACTAGACTATGACACACTATTAATATTTGTTTTCCTATTATAATTATTGTTAATCTTCTGCCTTTTGCTTTGCTGTACAATGCTCTGCAACAAGTCATGTTTTCTATGAAAGGAAACTGTGAAAAGGAATCTTTAAATGGAAAGAGACAAGGACATATATATATTTTTTTAGATGTAGTGTTTAAGAAATTTAAGAATCACAAATGAAATGTTCATTAGCTAGAACAGGGGTAATATAGCATGTACTTGTCAAACATGTAGTCTGATCTAGTCAACAACTTAAATAAAAATGATGGTCTCTCTCTGCACAAGCAGGGGGAGACAATTGCCACGCTATAGACCCATGTAATCAGAATTAGATGCTAAGCAGCCACACTTATTGGCCGATCGTTCATTGATAGAGTGAGTACATTCCAGCATCCAGATCAGCTCTGTCTCAGAAAAGAGGCAGGGATGAATGTACACCTGTGTGCATCTGTAAAGATACCTGTCAAGTGGACAAGGGGCAGACGATTTTTAAATACGCAAATGTTTTTTAAAAAAATCCTTTGGTGAGAGCTTTTATTAAAAAGTCTTATTTAAAGATAAAAGATTATTATTTACAATGATACAAAGGAGTATTTTGTAACAGTGTTGCATGGACATTTTTTTTTTTATACCTTCTCCAAATACAGCATGTTTATCATTGAATATGCGGAGGTCATTCATTTCCCTGTGAGTTCCTGTCATTCGGAGCAAGAATCTGCCGGGAAACACAACAGGAAGTGATATACGAGCAAAAAATAATTTCCCCCATGCTGTAGTCAAAAAGTACATACATAGTGGAGTAATGACTAGACCCACTAGGAAGCAGTCACCTTTTTGTTTTACAGGTCAGCATCAAAATACAGTATATAGCCACATTAAGTTACCTTGCAACATCATTTTCAATACACATGTAGGAATGTATTAAATTGCATGTGGGCGTGGCATCACTGTCGAGGTAATCAGCCCACTGTAAAAGGAAAGAAGATTAATCAATACAGCACAAAAGGGGGTGAGGTCATCGCCGGATCTTTCTTTGCAGGACAGTTCATCACAGGATAGCTGTAGGTGAATATTAGGGGTTAATGTTAGTATTAGAGTTGGGGAAAGGTAGTATTAGGGTTTGGGCGTGTTAATGTTAGTATTAGGGTTCAGAAGGGTTAGGTATTAGTATTAGGGTGTGGAGGGTTAATGTTAGTATTAGGCTTCGGGGGGTTAGGTATTAGTATTAGGGTTCAAGGGGTTAATGTTAGTATTAGGGTTCAGGGCATGCTAATGTTAGTATTAGGGTTCAGGAGGGTTAGGTATTAGTATTACGGTTCGGGGGTTAATGTTAGTATTAGGGTTCAGGGGGTTAGGTATTAGTATTAGAGTTCAAGGGGTTAATGTTAGTATTAGGGTTCGGGGGTTAATAGTTAGTATTAGGGTTCAGGTGGGTTAGGTATTAGTATTAGGGTTCGGGGGGTTAATGTTAGTATTAGGGTTTGGGGGGTTAGGTATTAATGTTAGGGTTTGAGGGGTTAATGTTCAGCATTCAAACTGCCACGCTGAACTGTCAGCAGTGAAGCAGCTGCGCTGAAATGTCCTAGACATGCACAAAGAACAGAGGCCCTCCATAGACAGGCATGGAGACGCCCACTGTATATATGCAGGATATAAGCAACGTCACCAAGAACAGTGCCATATCTCCCACACATGTCCCACCATTGCGAGTTTGAAGGGGAGTGCCTGCACATGCTCAGTATTGCTTCCACTCACTGTAGCAACGCAGTGTTTGTTCTGTGTTGTTCCAGAAGGATATGTGAGAGTATGCTTCAAACAACTGTCCATGTCCTTAAATCATTACCAGTTTTTGAAGGATATGGATACTTCACAAGCTTGACGCAAGATAACAAAGTTCATCTACAGTGATCTTCTTGCAATGATTACTTTTGACAAAAGAGATCAAGAGGGAGACACTTTGAAAGACAACCCCTAGGGTCTCCTGCATGTATTTTCTAAGCAATAAATGGTATGATGACCAGTTTAAACACTATATACATCATACTTAGTTTGATGCCTGGAGTGTCCCTTTAATAGCAGAGATAGAAAATAGCTCCAATTTGCCTATCTTTCCAACTCAGCGATTACTGCCTGCAATTACTCTATCACCATCACCGTTCTCAGTTTAATAAATGACCCATTCTATGTGACATTATTCATGATTATAAAACTATGGTACAAGTTTCTACTGGTAACAAATCATTCTCAACTATACATAAGGCTAATGCTGAACAGTATTCCATAGACAAAAAGAAGGCATATTTTACAATCATGCTGACAAATATCAAATTTGTTAAAACTATTTTTCCATCCACACTAGAATGTTTCTGTAATATTTGTACCTAATGGGCTACTGTCCTATAAATTCCTGTGATCGTTTTTATCTCCCAGTATTCCCGTCCGTGTCAATTCACCCAAACTCTTTGCACTTGCTTTATTTATATTAAATGTCCATTAACCAAATGTTAACGCTTCCCTAGGGTCAGCTCTGCTTTGCTATTACCAGACAGTAATTATTTCAGACTAACTGAGATTTTGTTTCTTTTTCTTTTTGCCTCCAGGTAATTTTAATCCTGACAAAGTTGTACGATTATAACTTGGGAAGCATTACAGAGAGCTCGCTGTGGAGGTAAGTAGATAAACTGAGCCTCTAATTGCTGAGTTACTTAAACATGTATCCCGTGTCAGAGGTCTTTTTATTGTGTATAATTGGACATGTGGGAATGTTGATGACAACTCTCCCTAGGCTATGTACATTGTCTATTCTCATATTTGGTGATAGGAATTCATTGGTTTATACAGCACTGAAGCACTGCATATCCTTAGGAGCATTTTTATCTGTGATCTATCTGATTTCTCCTTACTTTCAGCTTTGGAATATTAGACTGTGGTCAATAAAAACATATAGAATAGTACATGATTATTATTCATTTATAAGATAAGCAAAACAGTCAGGAAGAAAAAGTTTAATAACTACTACAATTTGAAAATGACCTAAACATTTTAAAATGCATATTAAAGTTAAATAATTAAAAACAAAGTTTATCAAAAATGCAATAAACACAAGAGTCTTTTCATAAAGCCCCAATTTTGCCAAATCGGGCAGTTTCATGGCCAATAGCTGAATTGCGCCAAAAATCTGCTATTTGGCTATTCCACACAGCCAATTCCAGACCAAATTGAGCAATTTTTCAGTTAATTTTTCCCCATCTTCTGCCAGATTTTGAGGCATTTCTGCGATGCCTGTTTTAAGGGGCTAATCAGATCACCGAAATTATTTAGTTTTGTCCGACATTCGATGCTGAATACTTTGGGGTCTATTCTGGTGGCTTCAATTTTCATATTGATGGTAATTATAGACCCTAAAAAGATCACATCTGCAGTTTTTTTTCTACCAGGTGCACAGGTAGTGCTCCCAAATCTGCCAGTATTTTGTGGGACTCCTACTTTTTACATACATAGGCCAGCATGTAAAAATATACGTATACCTCACAAAAGGGCAGATTATACAGCTGGATGCGTCGATTTGAGCAGTAAGTGAAGTTAAGGTGGAGTCTCATATCATAAAAATATATTTTAAAAAGGAAAAAAAGTGAAATACCTACTAATTTAGGATTATGTGAGAATTTTAAAACATAGAAATTTGTTACTTTTTTTTCTAAAAAACTATGGGTAATTCCCTCTATTTCCAAGGTTCTAAATTCCCAAAAAGTAACTGGGTAAGTAGGCAGAGACTGCAATACATTTTGTGTAAAAGATGTTTGGACGTCACAGTCTGAAAGTCTCAGGTTCCTGTTTTTGAGTTGGTGGATCTTTCACGATGTGTGAATAAAGAGATGAGCAATGGCACAGATATTGAGATGTAGGCTTTACTTGCTATGAGCAAGCATAAACACTGGTGCTAACATTGACTGTATGGAAAGTCGTTTTATTTAATTTTGCTGACAATTATACATAGACCAAGACTTTATTGACTTTAAATGGAGTTGTCAGGCAATATAATCTAGAGATGAGTTGTCATGAGAATCTACTGTCACCTTAATAATGCGAAACTAGATTATTTACTTAAACACGTTTTTGATTACTTGAAAATTTATGAGCTCTGCAGTTAGTTTATATTTATAGTTAGTTTATTAATATATTTATTTCACTTTTCAGATGTTAACTATGCAGTCTGAATAGAATGTGCTGTTATTCTTTCTAATTTTGGGTAAAATAAATGTTCATTTATTAGAAATGGTAATTTAGGGAAGTCATTGTTTTTTTTTTTTTGTTTTGGGGTGGGGCTACTATTCACTGGCTTATCTAAAATATCTATGATTGATTTTTATTCTTGAATTGCCGCAGTAAATCCCACTGGGGAGATTACGTCTAGCAGCCAGACCCCGGTCATTGTTACTTCCTGTCTATGTTGTTTTTAGTTCATGAAATATACATTCTGCAAACGCAGGCTATCTTCAGAATAAATAAAGAGAATCGTGGAGAGATTGTATACTTGCTTGTAACTCTTGGAATACAGACAGCTACAAATGACAGAAGCAAAAAATGTTAGGAGCACCACAGTCCTCGACAACCCGTGCATTCTCTGGGATTTGATATGTAAAATAAAGAGAGGTTTTGGGGTGTTCTTGTTCAATTACAATACAGTTTTTTTTGTTGGTTCTGAATCATTTTTGAATGAAAAAGATACATATGATAAGAAGAACTTGTCACAGGATAGTATTTTACCTAGATTGTCCACATGGTCCACTGGTCAACTCAAACATCTCAAACATCTACAGAGACAGGAGAATTGGGGATTGTCTAGCCTTGATGTAGAAATAATCTGATTTTTATTAAAGACAGGAGGCAAGTATTTGTACTTACTGTTACATACTGTTCAGCAAAAGGGTTTATGCAAATACTTAGCCTCCTGTCTTGCTATAATATTGCATTCCCGTGCTTATACAGAGGAGTAACGAGGGTGAGGCAACCGATGCACTAGCTTTAGGTGCACAGAATTGAGGGAATTCAGCGATGATGGCTACATAACCAGACTGATGCCCTCTCATGCAAAGGACCTGTAGGTCTCTGACCCTTGTGATTGGCCTTTGAGTGGCAGTCATGGGTGTGCAGGACTAATTAGACAAGAGTGTGGGGAATGAAACCATGTTGCCGAACCCTAGTCCAGCAGCAACTTGCGGCCATATGGATAGGTCTCTGCCAAGAAGCAGCAAAAATGTACAGCTCCTTCATTGGCAATGATCACCACATTGACCAACAGTGAGGAAATGAGCCTCCCTACCAACTGGGAACCTGATTTAATTTGTCAAAATAACTTCTATAAAACCTTGTATTTTTGTGGAAAGAGCTGGCAGTGGGATTCCCTCACCAGTACTAAAGGAAAAGGAGGCAAGTTGCTGGGGATAGTGGTGGCTGCCTTCCCAAAAAAGGATACCCAACGTCCGTGTTGATGTACAAAACAATAAAATAGACTAGGAATCTGTGTCGATCAGCAGTGAATGTGAGAAGATTGCAGTCCGCCATGTAAGCGGGAGGCTGCTTCTTATACTCCCGCCTGCGATGAGATTTTCACTGGTTGTTTGTGGGAAGGAGAGAACAGGAGATTGCGCAATAACGTAAATAACTTTGTCACAAGCAAAAAGTGAACCCTTACAAACGAACTTGGATAAAAGCCTGGAGCCAAAATTAAATAATTCAGCTGCCAGATGAGGGGAGTGTTCCAGAACACTCCTACTCCAACTATGCCGACGAGATGAATGCAGAATCAGTTAACCACTGGCCATGCCCTATGTGTTTCATCTAGCCCCTGATGAAGTAGGTGTTCCTAAGAAATGCATAGGACGTGGCCAGTGCTTAATGTTGAGTAATAATAATTGTATGTAATTATATAATGTTTACAGCTTGGACTTTCAGACATTTGATTTGATTATAGATATTTCTACTGCATGTTGTTCACTGTGGCCATTTTCTGGACCTTGATGTGGACAGTTGGATTATGATCTGTGGAGCTTCATAGACCTTACCAACAACATCGGTGTTCTTGTATGGACACCTGGCCTTTATCTGACATTTTTGCCAGTAAGATAGCTCAGTTGGTAAATGCCCAGACTACAGAGCATGTTCAAACCTCAGGGTCACAGGTTCAAATCCAGGCAGTGTTAACTTCAAAATCTGATAAATAAAAATAAACCTCCATTGGGCAATAATAAGCCAATTCAGTTAATTCCAAGAGCGTCCACTAAAAAGCCTGTCTCTCTGTGAGAAGGGTGCTGTATAAATGCTAGTTATTATTTAAAAAAACTATAACAGAAAATAATTATTATAGAATATTGAGCAGACGAGATGGGCCAACAGGTATCTGCCGACACATTCTTTGTTTCTAGAACAATGGGGAGTATTCACTAAACTGTAAATTGGTATAAACGGACAACTGGGTTGCAAAAAGGAGGCTGTAGTGGCTGAATTGGAAAAAACTTCTGTTGTTTTTTTTGCAACTCTGCCACTTTTTTGTGTAGCATATAAAGTAAACTCTGTCTGGATAATGATAATAATTGACATATACTGTATATAGTGATATAAATATACTTGTCCCGATATTCAGGCTAGTCTCAGGCCACCAAGAATTGTTCTTTTCATTTACAAAGCTCAAGGATAAAGAAGGCTGCAAAATTGAAGATTATCAGGCTCACAGCTATTACCTGGGAGTTTCTTACATATAACCGGCTTCAGAGAGAGGAAAGGAAGGTTAACTCACAGGCTTGGGTTTTAATACAGAAGTAAGATTATCTGAAGGTTATGATATAGAAAATGCCAGCCTGATAACTTTAATAGAAATGGTGTACAAAGGACTTTTTCTGCGTAAGTTCCGGAGCTCTTCATGCAAGAATAAAATACGCGAGATCAATAGGTCAGGATCTGAATGTCATACAGGTATTTAAAAAAGGCAATTTTTCGGGCTTTGTGTTTGTTTAACTTTTTACTTTCTAGTTCAGTGATGAAACTTAAATGCCTTACATAGTAATTTAGGCATCTCACATAGATATGGCATTTTGTAACACTACAAAGGGAACAAGCCGACTACTAACTGCTGGTTTTAACACGGGAAGCATTTACCTGAATACAATGTGACCACTCCCTGGCATTAACCTTTGGGAAGCATGCTGGGGTGATATTTTATATGTGAATACATGCATTTATGTAACTAATAAAATAAATATAGGAAATATTTATATTCTAGGAGCTATTTGGCACAGGATTTTTCCAGTCCAGCCTACCCACCCCCAATTTATATCTATGAGTTGAAGTCAATAAATAATGAACTATGGTGAACTGACTCCCCCACATTTTAAAATTGAGGCCAGGGTTGCTGAGACACAGAGACACTGTCAAGTCATTATTGCTTAAACTGTGAATGTTGACAATACAACATATCAAAATGATCTATACATTTGGGTCTGTTCACTAAAATTTGAGTTTGGTGGAAAGTGGTTAAGTTGGGAGTCAAGTTTGACTCAAAATTGAACCCGCACTCTCAACTCAAAAATCTTGAGCTAATCGGTTAACCAATTTCGACCCCCATCTTAGCATTAACTCAACCTCTCTCTTCAATGTCCAACTTGACCTCCCATTGCAAACTCGACTTCCCAAAGAAAGCAATGAAAAATGCTATTCACTAGAAGAAAGGTTGAGAAGAGAATTCAATGGAGACACGGTCTCAGAAATCACTCTTTAAAATTGCTTCTTCTTGCTTGTTGAGTCCTATTATAGTTCATGAGAGAAAAAAAATGACACATGTGGTTTTTGAGAGTAAGTCATACGTGGCCAACCAGGAAGTCTCAAAAATCACGTGTCATTTTTTCTCTCTCATCAATATTAATGGAAGGAGAATTTAAGTGAGGGAATTTGGAGTATAAGTAAAACTTGACGTCCAAACACAACCTCCTTGGGACATCAAACCCGACCTCCATGCGTGGGATAGGCGCAAACTATCCTAGCTGGAAGATAGGGAACTGGGGACTAATAAAAGTATTTAGAAAATTGGGCAGACTAGATGGACCGAATGGTTCTTATCTGCCGACACATTCTATGTTTCCATTCTGACTGCATTCACCACATCTTGACCGTGACAAAATAATATATAAGTAGCATTTTTGGAAGTCGAGATAAGGCCAGGTGAAGGAGGTCAAGTCTTTGTGATTATGCAACTTTAATATTACACTTTTTTGTAATTTTTTTTACAAGCCCCCTGAGTGCAGCTTTTTTAGGACTATTATATATACATATATTTTGCATTATACTTGGGTGTGTGTGTGTGTGTTTATATGTGTAACTATATGTGTAAAAAAAATGTAAAAACTGTGACATATTGCATAAAAATATACAGCTAGAATAAATATACAACATATATAACTTCCAAATCACCTTCAGGAAAATATATCCTATGTCACTGGTTGTACTGAAAAATCTTATCAGCCACGTTACGAAGTTATAATTCTCTGATTGTGAGGAAAGTTGGCAACTTTATTTAATAGCGCCAATCCGATTAACAGTACTTATCTACTGATACTTAATGGTGTAGGGATTATCCAGAAAATCAGACATATCCTTTCACAAGGGCTGTTTCACTTTTCTCACCCGCTCTGATGGCTGAAGTTTGCGGTATTGTGAACAGAGAGAAATAGAGAAAAAGAGATGAGTTGATGGCTTATCGTCTACCTGCTGTTTTGCATTTCAAAATCATAATCTTTGACATCACAATCTGCCTTTGCAGAGGATTAAGGCTCCAAGTTTGAACAGGCAGAAGATGGAAAATTAGATCAGCCGACGAAGACATTTAGACATCTTAAATTGCAATTTGTTGCAGAAGTAACAGTGTAGAAAGAAATCACTAAAGTTAAAGTTAAATTGTCAGAAAGGTTACGTTGAAGATGAATCTTCATGAGGGGAGTCATGTATTTAAGAAAAAAAAGGAAAGATTAGATAATACATCGGTATATCAAATCTAGACAAAAACTATACAGTACAATTCTAAGTCATTACATAACTCAGTTTGTAGCCTAATGAACATTAACTATTTATTTTTTATAAAAATATTTAATGGTTTAGAAAGGGTTACGCCAGGCATCAAGCTAACTTTGATGCATATGGAAATGTTTAATCTGCACATTGTACAAAGTTGTTGTTTTTTTGGATACAGATCCATGCTGGCATTCTTTAGGAACAGGGTTCAAAGTTTTCTGCTCTAGTCCCCCATGCTATTGTTTACTTGCAAGAGGGTCAGTGCAGATGAACTTAGCCCTCTTGCAATTAGCATTAACAACTTCATTAAGAAGCCAGTATCTGCAGCAGGATTGAAAGGACAGGACAGTTGTATTGTTGTACAGTTGTTCCCATGTGACTCAAATGTGACTCAATGGAACATCACTGATTGGCTCCCGGGATATTCCCAGAACTCCCAGTGTTAATTTGTGCTGTTGATTCCATGGTGAGCTGAATAAGTCCCAAGGAGAAAGATTGCAAAAGTTAAGTACTGCAAATACTACTTCTGTCTATTAACAGAAATGTATATGTAATCAGATATTTAATTTTCATATAATGGTACAGCTTCAATAAATGACCAAAATAATAAACATCTGAGGTGCACAATAATGTTAGTACTGAGATAAACAAAAAGTAATCATATGATATAGCTGTCACTTACCTCAGTTCCCCTCCTGATCCGCCGCCATTGTGGATCAGGATGACGCCATCCCGTCGGCTGAGGCTCAGAGTGAGAGCCCCAGCATCTTCCGATACTGAGACACGCGTCCAGCAAGAGGGCTATTTATTAAAGGGCTATTTATTAAATAACCCCTCCCTTGCCAATTGATCAGAGGTGTGTCCTGATCAATTGGTAAGGTATTTAAACAGTCATTTCACAGGTTACCTTTGCCTGTGATAGTGCCTTGTGTACCTCACTAGCGTTTTGACTCCTGATTGACTCAGTTTATCTGTTGCTGACCCGGTTCGTCCCTGTTTACTCTGCATTTCTCCACCCGTTTGTTCCCGCATTCCTGATTATTCTGTGTATGACCCTGCTGTTCCTGACTATTCTCTGTCCGCCGCCTGCCTCGATTCTGCTAGTGACCTGATTATCCGTATATCTCCATTCCGTGACCCGGCCTGTTTTCTGACTCTCCATTTGCCTGTCTTCCTGTACGATCCTATACGTGCTCCACTTGCTGAGCATCCGGTAGTAAGTGTTTCAGCAAAGTCCTTGGTGACATACCACCGGCGGCTCAACCAAGGGTGTGTAGTCATTAAGGTGAAGACCAATACTTGCTACCTACGGTACTTAGTGAGTGTCCCTGTAGCCTCATCAGCACTTGTGGTCCATCTCCTGAACGAGACTGTTACAATAGCAAACAGCTCTAAAAAAGTTAAATGTTTGCTACTTATAATCATGGAACATGCTTTTAAATGTGCATAACAAAAGACGATAAGATAAGCATCCATTTTATAAATACAATACATTGTGAACTAGTCTGGTCTGACAACCATATGGCACAATTAAAGCAATTATATCTGTAGTGTAACTTTACTAAGTTTCCAGTTCAGATGTGAATGCCTGATTTTTTCTGTTTGATTGTCATTCACCACTTTCTATTTTTTTGTTTTTAGACCCAGTGGCCCAGTTTTAACTCCTCCCGTTAAATATAAAACTGACTTTAACGATAAATTAACAGGCATTGATGATTCAATGGCTGCCATTGATGCCATTAACGGGTGCGGTAATAACATTACCACACCAGTAAACAAAATC
Source organism: Pelodytes ibericus (assembly GCA_036172795.1). Classification (NCBI taxonomy): domain Eukaryota; kingdom Metazoa; phylum Chordata; class Amphibia; order Anura; family Pelodytidae; genus Pelodytes; species Pelodytes ibericus. Next base: position 61,057,404 of record CM069867.1, read on the forward strand.
ACTGCAGCCACTAAAAACCTCACTGACCTGATGGTTTTACCATTATATTTTACAAGTCTTTCATATTCACACCATACTTAACTAGATTATTTCATAAATATTAGACTACAGGTGTAAAGCCGGAGGAGCCCTTATGTCCACAAATAATAACACTTCTCAAACCTGTTTAAAAAACCTACAACTTGTCAACATTTTTGGCCCATATATCTGATCAATAATGACACAAAAATGTACTCCAAAATATTGGCAAATAGATTATCTCAAGTTCTTCCATCACTAATTGACTATGATCAGGTGGGTTTTGTTTTAAATCATCAGGCCCCAGATAATACAAGGCATTATATAAACTTAATACTGCAAATTAAACTAAATCGCACACCTTTTTTGTTCTTATCTTTAGATGCGGAGAAGGCATTTGATAGGATACATTGGGGATTTTTGAGACAAATTATGCCACAATTTATTATTCCACAAACTTTCATCAGGGCTGTGTTTGCTCTATACTGTTCTCTTACAGCAATAGTCTCTGCAAGTGTTGAACTTTCTAATAGGACCAGACATGGGTTTCCATTGTCACCACTATTATTTGTGTTTGCAGTTGAGTCCATGGCTGAAAGATTAGAAACTGTGTATAGATAGAGGAGATTGCGGTTGGAAACACAATTAATACAATTTTTCTATTTGCAGATGACATTATGTCATCTGCATGACATTACTAAAAAAAACCTATGTCCTCAATTACACCCTTAATGTCTGTCTTGCAAGAATTCCTATTACAAATTAAATACCAAAAAAATGTAAGAAACCTTTTTTACACCATGGTTTGAATTGGATATTTAAAAAAAAAAAACAGTTTGACTTGGATTGGAGAGACTCTTACATTTCCTATTTAGGTATCAATTTGTACAAAAACCTGGCTAGGATACATCAAAACAACTTAGGAAAAGTCTGGCCCACGCTTAGGGATGACAGGGAGAGATGGTGCAATCTAGAAATGTCATGGTTAGGTAGGATCAATTTCGGTTAAAATGAATATACTTCCAAAAATATTATATTATATTAGAGCCATACCCCTTACTATTCCTCTATCATTTTTCAGAAAAAGTTCAGCCTACCCTTTTGAGATTTATTTGGAATAGGAAACTGGCAAGAATCAAGTTATTCGTATTGCAGAAACCTAGGTTAGGTGGGTGTTTGCCAGACCTTGCTCATTATTATCATGCTACCAATGCAGCTGCTGCATTAAAATGTAATTTAAATACTGGACAACCCCAATGGCTCGAGATGGAGACAACAAACATTTTCCCGCATCTTATTAAAGAAAAAATATGGCTTCCTCCATCTTGACGACCACGTTACATAAATATGTTCCCATCCACCAAAATTAAAAAAAAAATCATGGAACGTTTATAATATATAAAAAATAAACCCTTTGCAATTTGGTCTAGGGCAACTCCATTATGAATTTTTAATTGATGACATCCCCGACTTAAAGTTAGATTACTGGATATAACATTCCATAACACACATTGATAATGTCTTTACATTAAACAGAATTAGAAAATTTGAACAAATGAAAAACAAATTTAATTTGAACATTTCTGATGAAATAATATACAACAACATAATTCATCTTATTATTGTTAATTGTGGCCTTTCAGGACAGGATCCAAACCAAAGTAAACTGGAATTGTCAAAAATAGTATAAACATACTATTTGGATCCTGCTCGGAAAGGAGCCATTTCTATATGCTACACTGATTTGGCTAGGGAACTAAAAAAAAATTGAACCAATGTTAAAATGGGAGGGAGAACTGGGTAAAACATTTAACAGCACAGAATGGATTAACTTTGTAATTGCATTGAGGGGTATTTCACAGTGTGAGTCCCATTATAAAATCTTATATCACTGGTACGTTACTCCCTCCGGATTACACGCATTGAATTCATCACATACAAATACATGCTGCAGGTGGTGTGGAGAAATCGGATCTTTGTGTCGCATGCTGTGGTCGTACGCTAAAATTAGACCTTATTGAAATTTGAAACATAAATTAACTAAAACTGTTGACAATTCAATTCATAATTTGACACCAGAGCTTTGTCTCTTCAAGCAAATTCCCATAAATTTACCAAATTATATTAAAATTATACAAGGCCATATTCTAATTTCTGCAATGACAATTATCACCTGTGGAACTGAGAACACTCCACCATAACCAACTCAGAAGTTTGCAGGAGCAGAGTCTGTGTCAAGCACATGGGCATAGACTCTTCCCCCTCTGCCACCTTGCATGTTTTCTCTTCAAGGAAAGTCTGAATGCCCAATGTCACATGACTCCAGAACTCTGACACATATATGCACATGAAGGGAGACACAGCCAGCACAGACCACCAGCTTCTTGACCCATGACGGGTAGGCAGTCGGCCTGGGGAAGTAACATTTTGAACTCCTCTGTGAAATAAATATTATTCTGGACTCCTATGAGAGTGAGCTGGAGTGATATAGCAAAAGAGATATAGAGTAAAAGAGAGACACTAGACAGTGAGACAAAGAGGGAGAGAGACAGTAAGAGCAGGAGACACAGAGAAATACAATGAGAGAGACAGAAGACCTATTCACTAAAAGGTGAGTTGCAGAAGAGTTGAGGTGAGATGAGTAATTCATCTCACCAGTTTAGCTCTACAATGTGCAGGGACAAAACCTGGCGAGTTTGCTTAATGTAGAAAACTCACCATGTTTGTCCCTGCAGAATGTATAATTAAATTGGTGTGATGAAATGTTCATTTCAACTCACCTTTTAGTGAATAGCCACAAGAGTAGTGTGAGCTACATCTCTTATTACACTTTAATACCAAGGCCATTTACCGATACACACAATGGAATATTTAGTTTGAAGATAAATAAAGCTTCATGTACTGACCCAGGATTATTTTTTTGACACCAGTTTTTGGAAGGTATGATAACTTTTAGAGATTAGCTAATCTCGTCCCAAGTGCGTGGATTAAACACTAATGAGGAAGCACATTTTAATATAAACCAACACAAGAATAAAGATATTCACTGTACTGAGCTTGGGAAAGCTAATGAACTGGCCTTGTAAATCACCCATTCATTCTACTAACATCTTAAAGCAAATATGGAAATGAGAACTGCAAATTTTAATGCTGATTAATATTATCAATATACAATTCTGTAACTACTGGATGCAGGCTGTTTATAAAGCAAAATAATTATTCAATAAATCAAAAGTCTTAGCTTGTCATGAGCTTTTCTCTGTGAGTGGAAAAAAACGACTTTATAATTTCACATTAAAGATATATCTACTGTTACCAGGATATAACTCCTCGGCTACCCACAGAATATAATGCAAATCATAGCACTGTTTTTCTCTCTAGGCTTTCATGAATTAGAATGTTAGAGTGGATTCTCCAATGGTTCTAAATTTCATTCTAATTAGAAGACTAAGTAACAGTTTAACACCTATGGTTCTATAGACTAAATTTTGACTCTGGAGGTTGACTTTCATTGTGAGGCTAAGTCAAATTTGGCACCCTTTGAGTTTGACTTTGGAATAAAAAACAACCCAGCTTTGAATATTCCCCAGTGAAAGTAATGGTAGGCGAAATGATCAAAGCTATTTTTGAGACTAAGTCAAATTTGGCACCTGAGTTTGACTTAGTTTCAAAAATAAAATTTGCCTCCGATTACTTTCAATGGGGAAGATACAAACCTGTTTCCCATCCCCCCCCCCCCCAAAGTGAAAGTCGACCTCGGAAGTCGAATTGTAGTGAATAAACCCAATAGACTCTTATAACACAAGAGTTTATTATGACCTGTTTGACATTTACTAAGCAGTGTAATGTTAGAAAGTAGTAATGTAGTTGTCAGATTTTGGACTATTCTAAGAGTAATGGTTAGACTCCATTATATTATATCTCCAGGTTTTTGGTTTATGACCCTATCATATCATATTTCTTCACTCAAAATAATGTCAAGTTGTAAATACATTATTACTGAGCACTTATATAAATTAGAGCTTTTGTTTTATATTTAGGAAAATTAAATAATGTGTCAAAATGAATTTACTCATTGAGCACAAACAAACATTTTCAAGGGCATTTATTCTGAATATTCTATGAGACTATTCCATGCCTTCCAACATGCTCTACCAGCGACACATGACTTCAGGGGTTTGACTTGGAAGAGGATGGGTCATCACTAATCTGCATGGTCCTAAATCAGCAATAAGTCTCTTAAAGTGGGACAGTTGGGGGGCACACCCATAATGAGCTAGCACACCAACATTTGTGTGGTCACACCTCCATTTATATAGCTATGTATCTCCATTGTGTGGTCATACCAACCAATTGGAGAAATGCTACATGTAACCTGTAAAACTCATATTTTTGTATTTTATATATTACACAGTTATTGTGACTGGAGCCCTTTAATAACCCATCTAAAATGTTCTGTCAGATACAATATTATGCTTTTTTTTAATTATTTTTAAGAACCTAGGCTGAAAGTTTGTCTTTTTTTTTCTTCTACTTTTCTAAGTACAATTCCATTTAAACATTTCTTTTTCCCTGTTATTCTTGGGAGTTTCGGGAGATTTCTACATTTTTAGAATCAGAATAAAGAAATGTTCTCATTTTCAAGTCACACTTCAAATGCTTGCTAGTAATGATGCTTTATCTGTGAACTTCTGGATTCCCAAAGGGGGAAAGTAAGAGATGTGGATGAGACAAAAAGGGAATAAATGATAAACACCGGGAGCAAGCTGTGTCTATAACTCCGGAATCCTTATGTCAAAGTCAGGAGCAAAACAAGAGTTGATAGCTTGGAAAGAAACTTTAATCATCATAAGGAAGGCTTGCACAAACACTGGCTTCTTACATCACTTTGGAAAGCTGTTCATTCTACCGTACAACTTTTGCTGTCTGAGACTGATGGGCTTGCTGTCTGAGACTGATGGGCTTGCTGTCTGAGACTGATGGGAGCTTCAGAGACGTTCAGTAAATTATTGCGCCATAGAAGAACAGAGGAAAAGTGGAGAAAGTAGGGTTAAATGGGCATAAAAGCTAAACAAATATAACTACAAACTTCAACAGGCTGTTCCCAAAGCCAAAAGGAGCAAGGGAGCAAGGGACAGATATGGAATGGTTGCTGTGAGTGATTATAACATACAGGACAGTACACAGAGATATACAACAAATATTTAGTCTTATGTAAAAGACGTGTTTAACCCTTGATGAAGTCCTGCTTAGGGTGAAATGCGTCAGGTCTCTCAAGTGTTTTTATTAGCTCAGCAGCATTTCCAGTGTATCTAATTATTTTGCCCATACACCATTTAAGTGTTTTTGTATGATACAATTATTTTTATATATATTTTTTGTATGTCTTGTCAAATCACTCACTTTGATCCATTCCATGCAGCAGTTATAGGGCTTATGTTAATGGCTAATGTTGGGATTTAGGTTTTTTGAACCTTTGTCTGTTAGGATGCAGAGATACAGCTGTTTTTAACTAACTATGGTAGCACTCCTAATTAAATTATTAATGGAAGCCACATTATGCCACCTGTGCCATTATTAGAACCTCATATCCTTGCAGTTGCAGTTAGACGACAATACTTATTCCCTGGATTACCTGTGTGTTAATCTGGTCCGGTGAGCCAATCAGAAAACATAGCTTGAAAACTGGAAATTCTGACAGAAAAAATATTATGTAATTATTGGGGTGCTAAATAAGGTTTTGGTAAATATAGGAAGAAAACAGTGAGATTAAACAAAGTCTGATTGAAAACACAGGTTAAAAAAGACCAAAAATATAGATGTAGGAAATTCACTTTTCATAGATGTAGAGATAGCTAAATAAATCGCCTAGAGCTCTAAGTTATACCTAAAAGTCCTTATTTATATTCAAATATATATATATATAAAAATATATATATGATGATCTTCCACCTCTTGGATCATCCTTCTCTTTCCATTTTTAAAATAAAATATATATGTATTATATGCATACACATATTAGGATTGTTCTTTTAGTGATTTGCTCACAACCATGATTAATTAGTGCCCTAAGCAGTGAGGGTGTTATATTAATGTAATCATTAACCCCCCCCCCCCCCCCCTTGCCATTCATTTTACAGTTGAGAGAAGAATTTTATTGAACACATAATTTCCTCGATTCTTTTCCTCGCACTCTGTGCAGTAAGCATTTCTCCTTCAGTGCTTAATTGAGAAAACTTGCTGACTCTGGTTGGAAAATTCTCAAAGCTCACTCCTCTCTCCTCACTTACCATTCACTTCTGATGGCTGATACCTTATGGCATTCATGCCACAGTAGAGGCTTCAGGGATGTGGTAAAGCTCGTACGATAATGTCCACTCATATATTAGCCATTTTTAACCATCTAAAGGGTCAGAGGGAGTTACTAGCTTTTGTACTCTTGCAATCAAATTATAAATACAATGCAAGAAAATGGACTCTATCTACCGATGAGAGGATGAAAAATGATGGTTCATCCTGGGAATAAAAATGAATCTTCTCAATATCAATAAAAAAATCAACGGAAAATTTGATGTTTATTGATTTCTTATTTTCTGGTAAATAATTTGTTTGCACAATACATTTCGGAATGTGGTATTGGAAAATATATTTTTGATCTATACATTTACTAATTTAAGGTTTTGATCACATTTTTACTATAAAATTCTTGAAAGGTACGAGCTAGATTTCTAAGAGTGAAGCAAAGTATTAGTAACACATGAGCTTTTGATATATCATATGGTTTAAAATTATTTACATATATTCTCACTGGTCTAAATACTACAGTAAAGCAGAAAGTGGCTCTCCTTTTTTAAGCACCAGATTTCCCATAAAGCAAACACATTTATGAGAACAAGGTAGACAGCTTGGTATAGCTACATGTCCATACCCAGCATGCCTTGCTTAAACAGAACAATTTTAAAATCAAAACTGCCCTTTGAATTGTGCTCCGATTGTATGTCAGTAACAAATGGCTCCTTACCCCTTAGTCTTTGAAGAAGCAACATTACTAGAGGCTTGCTATCTGATGGATCAGCTCTATGTAGCATCATAGAGAGCTGGTTGAGTGACCCTCTCTCTCACTTCATTGGTTTGTGGGGGCATTATTCATTCTGCACACTACTGATCACCATGGATGAGATTAGCAGCTCAACCCTTTTATAGAGACAAGATCTCAGATCTGAGATAATATAGGGATTTGGAACAATCTTTTTTCATCTGTTTGGAGTCCATATAACCCTGTTCTATTAATAATGCATATGAATGGAAAAAACATTCTTCACTTTTATTCCTTTTCAATCATTTAAATATTTTTTTTTTTTTTTTGCACAATTGAGAACAAATGTAATGTTATTGTTCCTTGTCATATATTTTTCAATATATAATTAAGGCTTAGTAAATGGATCCTCGATGCTCTAATATCATATTGGATAAATATAAATGTGCATAATTAGATTAAACTAATGCTCATTATAACACAAGTGTTTCAAACGGTAATGTGATATAAATGAGAATGTGTTTGCCACTGAACTTGATAGCATGTAGCTCAATGACTGTAAGTGACACAATAATCACTTTTTCATACAATTATTTCAAGTGCTCTCATCTGCGGTCAAGACTTCTGAACTGGAAAGAATTATGGATCATGTTCTTTCTATCCACAGAATCATACTGTTCTACAAATCAATGTGTTTTATCACATTTATTAAAATCTAATTCCTAGGATCCATCTTAATTTTTTGTAAGGCAGATGCACATTAACTGATTTGATTGTAAGCACAAGGAACTATTGAGTGAGTCATCCAGAAGCAATAACTGCCCAAAGATGTGTGAGATTATAACATTTTGATCCATTAAGGATATGAGTATGGGTGGTGTTCAATTGTAGTCCTTGGTTTAAAATGTGGCCAGTCATTGGTTTAAAATGACCATGTGAGGGAATTGGTTCTGGGAGGCTCGGTGTTTGACAGATATTTCCTGGCCTTAGGCCACGCCTTTTTTTTCTCGGAAACTGAAGTGCTAAGTTACACCAACTCCCAGTTAGGATTTGTCCATTTTCTGGGGACACACCCATTTTTGGCCCAGCCCTACATGTTTTTGGGCCAGCTATCCTTTTTTTGTTTAGGACCAAGGAAAAAATAGTGGAAGGTTAAGGAATTACCACTGTTCTCACATAGCTTGCCACATTCCCTTGTGAATAAGGCACATTTATGGGTTCCTTTGGGGACACAATTGAAAATAGTCAAAAATTAATACTACCACGTGTCTGTCTATGGGCTGAGAACCCTAACTAAGTCACAGTACTGCTCATCAGTGGTTTTAAGATAGATATACCTTATAACACCTCTTAGCAGTAATAATATTTTCTGAGAAGCATAGTGAACAGCTCAGGTTAGATTTTGGTACTTAGACTGTGTGAGATGAATGTGATATATATATATATATATATATACTCCAATTGTCATTTTGAAGACATAGCTGCAAAGTTCAGGACCATGGACAGCAATATTTATCTTATCGACTAGAGGGCCTACTCAATAAAGAGAGAATTATAAGAAATTGAAAAGGGAATTCAAACTTTGGATCAATGTAGCCAAGTTGGAGAAATTCCCCCAATCAGCTACATTGGAGAATTTTTCCTCTCGGCTACATTGGTCTAAAGTTTGAAATTCCTATCTCAATTCCCTGCAATTCTCTCTTTTTAACGAGTATACCCTTAGGATAGACAGGGGACGAGTATTAATTATTCAAGAAATTAGAGAAGATAGGCATTGGGATCTATTACATTACATTAACATTAATTTGGTAAGTGAGGACAGAGAGAAAGCAGACATTTTAAATACTTTTTTTTCTTCTGTTTATACTAAGGAAGAGCAGATGGACGAGCCCCTGCTACAGGAAGTTATGGGACATTCGCCGCAAACATGGGATTGGCTGACACAGGAAAAAGTGCTTAAGCAATTACACTCTGTTAAGATAGACAAGGCCCCAGGACCAGATGGTATACACCCAAGGGTACTTAGAGAGTTAAGCATAATTCTGGCCAGACCACTATTCATGATCTTTAGGGATTCATTCAGTTCAGGTACAGTGCCAACAGACTGGCGAAAGGCGGATGTCATTCCAATATTTAAAAAGGGATCAAAATCTCTCCCAGGTAATTATAGGCCAGTGAGCTTGACATCTGTAGTGGGGAAACTATTTGAAGGATTGCTAAAGGTATACACTCAAGAATACATCTTGAACCAGAATATAATTAGTAAAAGTCAACATGGTTTTGTGAAAGACAGGTCTTGTCAAACAAACTTAATAACATTCTATGAAGAAGTCAGTAAAAATATAGATCTAGGTGTGGCAGTTGATGTGATCTATTTGGATTTTGCGAAAGCATTTGATACAGTTCCACACAAAAGGTTACTCTACAAATTGAGAGAAATAGGTTTGGGGGCAAATGTGTGTATGTGGATTGAAAATTGGCTAAAAGATAGAACACAAAGGGTTGTTGTAAATGGAAAATTCTCAAATTGGACAAGGGTATTAAGCGGAGTACCTCAGGGGTCTGTTTTGGGCCCTCTTCTTTTTAATTTGTTTATTAATGATCTGCCACATTGTGCTGAGAGCCATGTCTCCGTGTTTGCGGACGACACTAAATTAGGTAAGGCAATAAAGACTAATCTTGATGTTTTTTCTTTACAGGAAGATTTGGACAGAGTGGGGGACTGGGCAGTAAAGTGGCAAATGAGGTTCAATATAGACAAATGTAAAGTTATGCATTATGGGAAAAATAATAACAAAGCAACATATACGTTAAATGTTTTTTCCCTGGGAAAAACTACTAATGAAAAGGATTTAGGAATAATTATAGACAACAAACTTGGCAACAGTGCCCAATGCCAGTCAGCAGCTGCAAGGGCCAATAAGATATTGGCATGTATAAAACGAGGTATAGATTCACGGGAGGAGGATATCATCTTGCCTCTTTACAAATCAATGGTAAGACCTCACCTTGAATATGCAGTACAGTTCTGGGCACCAGTCCTTAAAAAGGATATTAAGGAACTAGAAAAAGTGCAAAGGAGAGCTACAAAATTAATAAGGGGTTTGGAGGATCTTAGTTATGAAGAGAGACTTAAAAAATTGCATTTATTTACTTTAGAAAAAAGGCGTCTTAGAGGGGATATGATAACATTATATAAATATTTGCAGGGCCAATATAAAGAGCTCTCCAGTGACCTGTTCATTAACAGAAAGGTACAAAGAACAAGAGGTCACCCCCTCAGACTGGAAGAGCAAAGATTTCATAGACAGCAAAGGAAGGGATTCTTTACGGTTAGGACAATAAAGTTATGGAACTCACTGCCAAGAGAGGTAGTGCTAGCAACCACAATAGATGCATTTAAAAATGGTTTGGATGTTTTTTTAGGAAAGCAGAACATACAGGGCTATTAATAATAGAATAAGCATTAATAAAAGAGCTTATTGATCCAAGGAGAAATCTGATTGCCTCTTGGAGTCAAGAAGGAATTTTTTCCCCCAGGAGGCAAAATTCGAAATAGCTTCCTTAGGGGTTTTTTGCCTTCTTTTGGATCAAAAGCTGTAATGATAGGTAGAAGGGTTGAACTTGATGGACTTGTGTCTTTTTTCAACCTAAATTACTATGTTACTATGTTACTATGTTACTATATAGTGCCCACAATTTACATAGCTCTTGATACAGAGCATAAAGGTAACTACATACTATGTTAGAGAAATAAGGACAGACTGATCAGGGGGTAGAGCGCTCTGCTTGCAAGCTTATAATCTAGATGGGGGATAGGATATACATAAGTGAAAAGTGAGTGAGATGGTTAGAAGCTATATCATAATAGCCAGTATGTTTCAACTGATGTGTGTCTTGCATCTTTAAATGTATAAATAAAATAGTAATATACATATTAAAGTTCTATATCGTTAGGTATTCTATTTTTGCTTCAAGAAACTTGACTTGTATGTATTTTGTGTATTATGTTTTACCTGAATATGTTCTAGTCAGTGACTTTAACCTGTTTTCCTTGAGAACACAAACAAACCAATCAGGATGCAGCGTTCAGTTGAAATATGGCTGCCGGGGGTGGGGGATTGGGTTGTGTTTATCTGTACCTCTCCGTTACTGCTTAATGGTTTTCTTAATAATGCAAAGCTTTCTAGTACATTAAAGTAAGGGAGAAGCATGTCCAATAAATTTTACAGAAATATGTGACTTTCTCTGTGTGCTACCCTATAAAAAGACCATTTACAGTAAAGAATAACTGACCCCTTAATGTCTCTAATGTGCACTAGATACAGTGCTAGGATCATTCATAAAAGCCCAGGATATGTAGCCATTATCTAACGGCCTATTAGAATTGGAAATGTTATTCATTGTTGTTTGATGTATATATCATAGATTCCAAGAAAGCCGACAACATGATTTCAATTGGTCCAGCTGTAAAAGAAAATTAAATTCATATTAAGAATGTTCCCACTTGAATGTTCAATCCAATGAATTACTTCCTTCATGTAAACTTACTCTACAAACCGGTATAGCTACTTAAGCGCATCGTCGTAATGCTTTCATAAATATTTTCTGTGACTTTAGAATGGACTGAAGCATTTAGATCTATGCAGGAAAAACAATTTCAATTACTAACCTCAAAATTCTAGGTTTCTGTCATAGAAAGGAATTATGTACAGAACTGATTTATAATACAGTGTATAAAAAAATACCTCTCGATACAGTGAGGTGATTTTAGTAGCTGTATTTCCGCTATTTAAATATATGCCTTAACCTTTTGCAGGATTTCTGCTTTTAGTATTACATTTGTATGGAACTTGGTGTTAGGAGATGCATCTGTGCAATTCAATAAGACTGGTTACATACACAGTTAAAAGAAATCAGTAGTAAAGATTTACAGATGGGTAAGAGCCTTAAAGGTGGGGAAACAATCTTTCTTAATGTCAATGACAAATTGATGATAATAGATGGAGAGAGAGAGAGAGAGAGAGAGAGAGAGAGAGAGAGAGAGAGAGAGAGAGACAGAGAGAGATGGATGTAAGGTGGTAACAATTTTTCTGTTGAATAATGTTATAATCCATTACAAAATAGCTACAAAAATAAAAACTTTTTGTTTTAACAGACAATAAAAAACACAATAAAGAAACATAGAGTGTGTGGGCAGATAAGAACCATTCGACCCATCTAGTCTGCCCAAATACACAATGATAAAGGGACTTATCAAAAATACAAGAAATCTTGCAGGCATCTGCCATAGCACCAACACCACATAAAGAAAGGAAAGCTAAAATAGAGGAAGAAAAAGGAGGAGGATGAGTAGAAAGGAGTAGGCAGGGAGTACGGATAGAAGAAGAGAGAATAGAAGAGGAGGAATACATGGAAATGTTAGAAAGAAACAGCAGACCAAAGGAATGTGTTTTGACAAAGCCATTGTTCACCCATTGAGGAATGCGGAGATGATAGAACATTTTGCACAATACATCCGGAAGATATTTAAATATATTGTCACTATACATTTATAGCCATTTTTTTTTTTTTTTAAATGCATGTTAAAACCAATGCTTTAAAATGCATATTTCATTTTTGGATAATTTGTTTTCTCAAGCTGATGTAATTTATTTATTAGAAGTGGTCTTTCACCTGTTGATGTGACAGCAATACAGTACACGGTGTAGGTTTAAAGGTCACATTTTACCTTTTTAGCACTAATGAGCATGTACTTAATAGCCTCATTGATCTGTTTAAACCTTTAAGCTCGGACTTAACAAGTGTTGAAATTAAGTCAGTGATTTTTCCCAACTTATTAATTCCTTCCGATTCATAAACATTCTTCATTACATAGCCCAAGGACATATCTTGATAAGAACTAGATTCTTCTGAAGATATACTGTACATTTTTTCAATTAATTTTTATTTTTGCATCTTAACCTTAGACATATTTTCATATTTTTTTATTTTATTTTATCCTGTGATCTAGTATCATATATTTGTTATATCAATCATATTGGCCATAAAAAAAAAACCATTTATGTCATTATATAATCTTGTAATTTCTCTAAATTATTTCATGTAATATTTTAATAACTGCAGCAAATTCTTATGTCACACTTATCCTGTAAATTAAGCAAGACCTATTAAAATAAATTTTGGGAAAGGGTTAACCCTAGAAGACATGGCATAAGATGGAAATGATTATTTAAAACTATATATATATATATGTATGTATATAGCTAGATTATTCTTCAAACATGGCATGAAACCACTTAGTTTTTAAGATCTACAGGCACAACAAATCTCAATACACCATAAGGCTATAATTTAATATTAAATAGAAAAAAAAATAATGTCAGCTGGAGAGAATTTTCAATTTATTACAATTTTTCTCACTACATAATGACACTTAGGAGGACATACGGAAAATAAACTGTCTGTAAAAAAAGAAAGATTTGCAAATAATTGGTTATATTTAGATTTGGTATGTGTTTAGCATGGAATTCAGCCAGGTTGACTTCTTGGAACATTGTCTAATAACATATTATTACATAAAGAGAAGTAAATTGAACATCTCAATTTCAGTATGGCCAAGCCTGCATCAGTCCACCAATTTATGCTTGTAAGGTAATTAACTGTAATTATACCGAGCACTTATTGAACATTTCTCAGTACAGATTGTATCATCTTTGCATACACGTCAAAGACTTTTATTTCAGCCCTGCTTGTTTCGGCACTCTAAAATTAGCATTCTCGCCAATGCTCGAGAAGGCAATTACGAACTATATTGGTAGTGAACGCTTACAGTCAACGCGGTGAAAAATAACATCATCAGCGTAATGCTAATTTCTTAGCTATAATTGTCTTGAATTGGCTGTATGGGTACGAAATAATATGGGTGCAACACATTCTACATTATTCTCCCAAATTGTAATTCTTCTCTTTCCTGATTTTTGAACATTTATGCCCCTGCAGCAAAATGTTGGTGTGCAGTTATACATTTTGGGGAAATGCACATTTATGAGTACTTAAATTATTAATAGAGTCTATTTATAAACTCCTAGTTTTCCTTGGAGAAATACAGGTTGTTGGTAGTTTTCCTATTCAGTGTTCTCCATGTGAACATGTGTAAAATATGATAAACACAAATAAGGGATGTCAAGGAAAGTTAGCTGTTTGCTAACGGTGTCCGTGGCAAGGTCTGGGAAGTTCCCTAAAACATTATTCAATTTTCCTCACAAAGACAGTAACATGTACTAAAAAAAGTGAATATATTTTCTTGTGCAAAACTATTTTTGCTCTTTGCTCCTTTTGCAATGTACTAAACATTTCAGATTCAAATAGAAAATATGAGCAAATTGTAAATAAAAAATGAGCATACTTGCAAATAAAACCAGGAAAGTTTGCGTGTATATATTTTTTGCCATTTTTAATAGCATTTGCTGAAAACTGGTGTAATTTTCACACGCAAAATAAGAAGTGTTTTCACCAAATAAGTCTTTAAAATGCGCAAATATAATTGCAATATATTAGCGCAACTGTTAAAATGCACACTAAATAAAAATAAACGGAAAAGGTACAAACTTGAAAGAAAATCTCAACATTTCCAAAAATATTGGCAAATTGCTCCTTATTCATCTTTTACCTAATTTTTTCCCTCACTGTACAAGTTTAGTACATGAGCACCTTATCCACTGATTTCCAGGCTCCAGTGCTGATTTATACATATAATGAATAAAGGAGATCTTTAAACTACGGTTATCTCTCTGTCCTAGAAGATATGTCAGCACATGACATAGCCTGACAGATAAATGGGGCTTGCCGTGTCAGTAAAACACCTGACATAGGATTTTTTGTGCCTTGGCAAATATATTCACTAGGTTTGATGGAATGATAATCGAAATGTTTGAAATTAAATAAATATATATATATATTTTTATTTTATCTTGTGATCTAGTATCATATATTTTTATATCAATCTTATTTGCCTTTTATGAAATTATAGAATCTTGCCATTACTCTAAATTATTGCATGTGATTAAAATATTTTAATAACTGCAATATATATATATATATGTCCAAAAGTGGAGCACTCAGCCCAAACACAAGGTCGTTTGGTTTATAGACTTTCGGTTTATAGAATACATAGAATTACATGTAATTCTATGTATTCTATAAACCGAAAATCTATAAACCGAACGTTCGGTTTATAGAATAGCAATAGGATTACATGTATTCCATAAGCCGCAAGTCTATAAACCGAAGGTCGTTCAGTTTACAGACTTTCAGCATTTGTAATAGTACTATTGGCTTTCACTACACGGAGACAGAGTCTCCATTCATAAATTTATGAATGGAGACTCAGTCTCCGTGTAGTGAAAGCCAATAATAAACGTTCAGTTCAGGGTACAGGGTACAGGGTCAGGGCAAAATTTACTCAATGATAAAGTATAGGGGGCGGATCGCAAATGTTCGCCCGCCGCTGCGAACGCGAACATGCGATGTTCTCCGGGAACTATTCGCCGGCGAATAGTTCGCGACATCTCTACAAATATAGTGTCACTTTAAGTTATAGCATTATTCATGGTTAATATATCAATATTCAAATAATGTTGATGTTTGTTATCTACTGGAGAATTTTAGTTTTTGCACCCAGCATTGTTCTGCAAATGGAGGCAGTTTTCAAGTTATTTGAAAAGTTCAATAGTTTCAATGTAGCTGCTGTAAAGTAACTGTTACTATGTAGGGTCTTTATTTCATTTAATTAGCAACCCTTCAGGAGTTTCTTGGGGGAGACTTGACCATCATCTGTTCAAATATAAAACAAAGAAAATCATTTGACAATATGTTCTAAAAGATCTTACTAGAACCAAACAAAACTAATTGCTGGCGCACTTCTATCAAATATAGTTTTTTTTTCAACAATATGTATTGTATTCAACTGACACAATACCAAGTAACAGGGATCAGAAGCAGCTTGATGCATTTTGCACCCTAGAACTAACTTCAAGAAAATCCTTATTAAATAATAATGAATATGCTTTCAAAGTACTTTAAAATGCATGTTTTACATTGCATAAAATATACAATACTTATAGCTGGATGAAATTGTGAAATTACAGCAGTTTGCAAAAAAAATAGCTGAGCAAGTCTGTGTCATCAGACAATGTTTTGCACTGTTAAACACGTTTATTACAGTCCACACAATGTATTCTATTCCAGCAGTGCAGGAAGTGAGTAAATGTAACACAGCTTGATATGTTCAATATCTATATAATCAGTGCTGCCGCCCCTGCGGTAAACATGCAGAGTGATCATTTGGGGATGGCTCGAATAAAATATAAAAAATTTGATTTATGCAGAAATTCCTGCATCAAATTACACTGGGGGGGGAAAAAATCCTGTGCACTATACAAGCAATAATCTTCATCTTGCACCAAAGTTCAGGACAGCATGGAAAGAGTACTGCGCTTGTGCAGTCGCACTGGGAGCTGGAGTGACCATTCTATCGTGCATGCACGATAGCGCTGACACTCCCACTCACAAGCCACGCCCCCAGCTGAGGCTGAGCATAGCGGTTCTTGCTGCCAGTTAGGCTGCGAGTAGGCACAAAGAAACAGTTCTTTGTTTTTTCATCTTGCAGCTGTAACATGAAATCCTGTAATTATACAGTGCAACTTGGCCTTTCATTTGTACTTTTCCTTCAATGAAAAACTTACATTATTAATAATTACACAGTCTGCACAAGTCTTTCCCAATGAACAGTCATACTTTCATCTTTTCTTACAATGTTGCCTGCACATTTCCAGCTCAATTTGCATCTATGTTTTACAGTAACAGTGAATGACACTTGAATTTTATGATTTAAACCCGGCAGAGGAAATGACAATGTTTTAGATTCAGCATTCTTTTTAATGGTAAAATGCCTTTGTGGGGCCACAAGAAGAAAAGAAGTTGCAAAATTAAAGTCACCAAAGGTCTTCTCTGTAGATAAACACATGTTTGATAAAGGAAGAGCTCTTCTTATATTGCATTAAAAGTGACACTGTTTTTTTTTTTTTCATGGGTTCAAAGAAGTTCTACAATTCTATTGCTGAAAAATAATATGCATGTTAACACATAATGTGAACACAAGTGTGTACGAAGCAGATATAAGAAAAGTGTCCTTACAAGACACCAGTGTGTGTACGAATGTATGCAGAGGTCCATAGATATTAGGTAGGAAGTGCACACTATAGTAAAAAGAAAACAACCACAGAAATAGAGAAGAAAAGGTCAGGTTTAATAAACAAAAATCAGTTAACAGCAATGCTGTGACCAAATAACCCCAAACTACAAGGAGCAGTAAAACTAATTGTACAATTGAATAAATGGTGATCGCCCTTAACAAAGGCAGTAGCTGAAAACATTGAGAATCTCATTTATCTTTCAGTCCACTCTCTTGTCCTGTAACCAAGTTACAAAATTAGCCAAACAATTAGCCATACTAATGAAATATTATATTTATGTGTTTATTCCCCCCATGTCTGTTGTCTCGCTCTCCTCACGTTCCATATCTGCTGTTTCTCTCTCCTCTTCACTAATGTGTGCCATCTATTTCCTTTTTTCCCCATGTGTGCTGCCTTTCTCCTCTCTGCCCATGTAGGCTGTCTCTCTCCTCTCTCCCCATGTTTGGTGTCTCTCTTCTATGATTATCCCTCCATGACTGCCATTTTTCTCCTTTCACCCCATGTTTGGTGTTTCTCGTCTATGATTATCCCTCCATGACTGCCATTTCTCTCCTTTCACCCCATGTTTGGTGTTTCTCTTCTATGATTATCCCTCCATGACTGCCATTTATCTCCTTTCACCCCATGTTTGGTGTTTCTCTTCTATTATTATCCCTCCATGACTGCCATTTCTCTTCCTTCATCACATGTCTGCTGTATATTTTCTATGATTATCCCTCCATGACTGCCATTTCTCTCCTATTCTCTCCATATCTGCAGTATCTCTCCTCCCTATGTCTGGTGTCTCTCTTCTATTATTATCCCTCCATGACTGCCATTTCTCTCCTCTCTCCCCATGTCTGGTGTTTCTCTTCTATTATTATCCCTCCATGACTGCCATTTCTCTCCTCTCTCCCCATGTCTGGTGTTTCTCTTCTATGATTATCCCTTCATGACTGCCATTTCTCTCCTTTCACCCCATGTCTGGTGTCTCTCTTCTATTATTATCCCTCCATGACTGCCATCCTCTCTCCCCGTGTCCTCTGACCATAATTTAAATTTCCATCAGAACTTCAAGAAAATGTCCACCATGGACAATGTTGGTGACCATGCATAGCATGGTGATGTATACACAATGGCTTTCAGAAATCGATAGTTGTGTGAGCCTAGCTCAAATAAAAATGGGCAGTACTGAAATATCCTGCCCCATGGTATGGTACCCACTCAGGAGCAGCACACCAACTTTTGATTTGCTCACGAGCACCATTACAGAGGAGACCACTCTATAATAATTTCAGACTGATCCCACCTATAAAAGTGGCCCCGATCTGAATTGCTTGGCAAGTCTCTTCTTCACGAGGAACACAGCAACCAAAAACATATATTTCAGGTTTCAATGGGCTCGTCAGTGTGATACAACTGATGCTCCAATTAGATGCAGAGAGATGGGGACCCTGAATCATATTGAAAAGGAAAGGGAGGTGAGACAGTGCTAAAATAGCCTTTCAGAAAAAGAATCGGAGGCTTATTGTTGGAAATTGACAAGAATTTAAGACATGAAACAAGTCTCCAACTGGTCTATGCTTTCAAACCATTGACTGTTTAGTGAATAAATACATTTTGCAGAGGCAGTTATGATTTATTTTGACATAAGTTCGTTGGATACACATAAGGCATCAAGTGATGGCATAGGAAGATCAAATACAACTTACATGAAGTAACTGGAAGAGATAAGAGCGTGGGAATGAAAGACAATGCTAAGAAACACGATTTTCAACAGTCATGACACCGGGGAAAAGACAAAAGATAATGACACAAACACTTCAGCGGAACTTGGGAAATCTATTTAAGTATACACAGACCTAAACAAATGACATGTATTATCGAGACAAGCTTACATTGTATAAACTTATTTGAACTACAAAAACAAAGGAGTTTGAAGTCAGTTTGGTTATTTTTTTAACAGCTACACTATACTCATGTTTGAGTTTATGTTCCCTGTATTACAAAATGTGAGATTGCTACTCCTAGGCTATAGGACCTCTCTATGGTGTTTTAAGCCATTGATTAGCTCCTCCCACAAGATGCCAATGTCTCTTCCAGGGTCTATTCACCAAGTGAACGGTGGTGAACTGACCAGTGAACAGAAAAGGATCAGGCATGCATAGAGGAATTGTAAAGGCAGAAGTGGATTTGGAAAGGCAGATTAAGAATGGTTATAAGGGCCAAAGTACCTCTTTTAAATATACTGTGGATTCACAACAGGTTGCTTGAATAGAACATTGGGTACAAACATATGATTCAAACTGAAAGATGCCCAAGAGAAGATATAGCTGCTCAGAATTCAGGGATATGATATCCTTTTATTTAGAAGGATGAAAAACAGATAATCAAGTAAAAGTGCCTTATTTTTGATAAGCTGTTCTATTGGGTTCCAAGGTGATTGCACTGCTTTTCTGAACTTTGCTCTATAACCCCATTAGTATCCTATCACCAATAAAAAAAATTCCAATCTATATTTCCCAAAAATCATGTTTAAATATTGTTTTCTTATTCAGTTAATTAGTGATGGCTTCATGGGAAACTTTATCGAGATCAAATTTTTGGGGGGATGTCCAATTAAGTTTTGTAAAAGTAACTGCTCACTGCATCATTTAATACAGAAATTAGTGAAAAAGCATTGTGTTTGTTTCTTAAAAGATGTACTGGGATCTACTGTGTCCTTCGCATACACAAATAATGCAAGAAAAAGGACAAAATATACAAAACGTGGTTGTCCTGTCTGCTATACCTGTCACACTCCAAATGAATGATATAGGAGGACATGCAAGATATCATTAGTGATGAGATTAGACTCCAACTCTCTTAAAGTTAATTAAATCTGTCAAACAACCATTAAGTAGGCAAAACACTGCAGCACAGAGATATCAGCATTCTGGAGTATCAGACATTGAAGTAAAGGACAGAATGCCAACCCTACTTTGACAGTGTCATTAATCAGTATGTGTTTATCCCTTAAAAAGGACTAAAACCTACACAGAGACACAGAGTTTTTTTTAACTACACAGAGACAAGCAGTTAAACTTTTCAGCTCAGTGGAGAAAAAAAAAAGTTTTAAAATTCATAGCCAAATTTAAAACCACATCACTGTAAATCAGATTTTTTTTTCTACCCCCCCCCAAAAAAAATATAAAGCCAATAAATTTGTAAAAAAAAAAAAAATTGAAAGGGAGAGAGAGAAAAAAAAAAAACACTTTCTGTACACATTGTAAATTGGCAGAGTTTATGTGTTGCTTTTGGAAGGAAGCTCTGTGTCAAAACTCTTTTAATAGTCCTTGATTTAGTTATTTTAAGTGCTTATTAGAATGATCAATGTTTTTTATTTTATAGCTGGGAGCTAGCTTGGGGAGAAAACTGAACTAGTCATAATTTCCCAACTGGGTTTTATAACAATGTTACTTGCATTGAGGGACAAGTATTAAACATTGTGAAGAAATCATATGTTTTATAGTGGTAATAAAAGGGCCATCTGAATCACTCAAATATTTAACCCGTTTTACAATAGAAAAACAAACTGTTTTTGACTAATCTCCCTAAATTTGTCTGAAAAACGGCTTTTACAAACTCTTTTGCCAATTGTCATTTTCGTAATACTTTATTTTTTTTGGTAGATGATTAATCGATTTAACAAACTGTTTCTTTGAAGATTGAATACATGGTATGTAAAACAAATGGTTTGGATAAGGGATTTAAGATTTTAAGAAATGATTTATGTATGATGTGTAGCCTTTCATGGAAACTGTATTCCCTGATGGCATTGACCTCTTTAAGCAGGATAATGTGCCCTGCCACAAAGCAGGGGTGAGTGTTACTCAAGACCGGGGATGCGGTGTTCTGACAAATTTCTCGAGTGAATTATACTTCAGAGTGCATGCACACTTCAGTCTAGCTTTTATGTCGCCATTTTGGCAAGCACACTACATACAGGATAATAAATACCCCAGGAGGACAGATGGACTCACACACTGTGTGTGGAGCACAATGGGAATTGTACAATGACACAAGTGTTCCTGAACCACACACAGTGTATGAGTCAGTCTGTCCTCCTGGGGTATTTATTATCCTGTATGTAGTGTGCTTGCCAAAACGGCTGACAAATAGCTAGACCGAGGTGCTTGATGCAGGATGGCAGCGGCTCTCGGAGCCTGACCCTTGGCCTCCAAATTCTCAATCCAATCGAGTATCTGTGGGATGTGGATCCATGGAGGCCCCACTTTGCAACTTACAGGACATAAAGGATCTGCTGCTAATGTCTATCTATCTATCTATCTATCTATCTATCTATCTATCTATATCTAAATATAATTGTGACAAAACGTAATTCTTTCCTGAGCACCCTGTCCTGGGATTTGGCTCTCACTTGATTTGAGGTCCGCCCCCTCCCCTTGATGCAGAGTCTTCATGGGGAGCAGAGCAGCATAAGTTCTGTGTGACAGAGCTCAGTAAGTGCTGCTTGCACTCCCCAAGCGGAGTGATGATGCAGGGCATTGGATTTCCAAAAAGCACTTTCGCCTGTGTAGCAAAAAATCCTTCCACTGGCCCTGTCTCTTAGTGCTCCACCCCAGGGCCCAAAACATACACTTCATTTCACATTACACATGTTCCTGGGGCAAATCTCATAAATATCAAGTTGGAATCGTGCAGTATTTAGGGAGATATATTGATTGTATTATGCACAATTCATTCCTTTGGTCACAATATATACACACATCCATGTATATGACCAAGTAAAATATTGTTTTTCGTGTTACTAATTACGCAATACTAATGTTCAATTAAAAACTATTATGGATAAACTCCAGATCTGCTAGCTGAAAAGAGAACATAAAAAGCTACCTTGTTTTAGAAAGTTTCAAAGTTTGTGGTTTTGCAAATATTTCCTTCATTTGCTGTATTGTGAACACCATTGTAATTAAAATGTGATTAAAAATGCATTTGTCTGGGATGCTGCCTTCCTTCCTTCTTACGCTACTCTTTATTTCCCAGTGACTCCCGCTGAGTCAGTCAGCCTAAGGAAAAGCAAACAGCATACACACCACTAATTATTTAAAGTTGTTGCATGCTACTCCCGTTGTTTAATTATTACCATATAACAGTCAGAAATGACAGAGACAACTAATTAGACGACTCCTCGGTGAGTCTCATGGTGCGTTCTCTGTGGGGCGCCTTCCTGTTGCTCTGGAGAAATCTTGGCGTACTGTTGGAGATGAAAACAGGATGGGTCTTTCGATAACTATGACAGCACTTAAAACACAATCAAACAAAGAGGGCTCCCAAAAGCAAATAATGTAAGGGTACCTCGTTGTGCAGGTATATCAGTCATCAGTTTAAGATTTCAGACACTGACCTGTACTTAACGAGACATTAAAAGTCCCTTAAAGTTGACTGTATCGCTTAAACATTGTTTTTACTGTGTTTGTAGAGAATAAAACAATGATTGAAAATTATCTATACATTTTGTTAGCAGAATTGCAAGCAACTGCATACATAAAGATAAATGCATTTTCTGTGGAGTCTCCTACTTATGACATCACCTGTGGCTCATATGCAAATTAACTAGTTTTCAGTGGGAAATGTGTAATTCGCCTAGCAAGCCACAGTTGACGTCATAAGCAAGAGACTTCACAGACACCTTTAACCCCTTCCCGATGTTAGGACATACTATGCTGTCATGATTTTCAGTGCCTAAGACTCTAGGACGACATAGTATGTCCAGCGTTAAACAGCTCATCGCGGCTCCGCACAATAAGCTGTGCTCTGATCCTGCTGCAGGGACTTGCAGCGGGATCCCACCTGTCAGATGGGGCCACATTTCACTAAGCATCGCCTACATTTCACTAAGTCACGGCATGTCCGAAATTCCTGGTTCAGGAACTCCTCCGTGACATCACATGTGATGTCCGGAGGTCTCTCGATCTTTTGGCAGGGACCCATAGGGTGTATTAGAAAAAATATTTGCAAACTTCTGTTTTTTTATGTACCGTATTTATCGGCGTATAACACGCACTTTTTCTCCCTGAAAATAGGGGGAAAATGGTGTGTGCGTGTTATACGCCGAAAAAAAAAAAAATCTAAAACTTACCTCGTTCCTGCTCTGTCCCCCGGTGCTCTGAAGCTGCGTGGCTGTGAGGGAAGCGTTGTGAGCTCCCCTCCAGCCGCGCGGTCAACAAAGTGTGTTTTTTTTTAAACAAACTTTATTGACCGCGCGGCTGGAGGGAAGCTCACAATGCTTCCCTCACAGCCACGCAGCTTCAGAGCACCGGGGGACAAAGCAGGAACGAGGTAAGTACTGGGGTCTGGGGGAGGAGGGTGGCATAACGAGCATACTAAGGGGCAATATCCTGGCATATTGGGGGCAATATCATGGCATATTAAATGGCATATTGGGGGCAATATCATGGCATATTGGGGGCAATATCTGGCATATTAAAATGGCATATTGGGGCAATATCTGGCATATTAAAATGGCATATTGGGGGCAATATCCTGCATATTAAATGGCATATTGGGGGCAATATCCTGCATATTAAATGGCATATTGGGGGCAATATCCTGCATATTAAATGGCATATTGGGGGCAATATCCTGGCATATTAAAATGGCATATTGGGCTTCAAAGTTCTTTATTTGAAATGTAAGTTTTTTTTCCTAAAATTTCCTTCTTAAAATGAGGTGCGTGTTATACGCCGGCGCGTGTTATACGCCGATAAATACGGTAATTATGCCAGTTTTTATTCACAATTTGTTGCTCTTATTTACTATTTGATTGTTAACTGTTTAGTACATTGCAAAAGGAGCAAAATTCTTGCCTTTTGAAGATCATCTATGAAGAATTGCTTTTATTTATTGATCTCTATTTATAAATTGTTTTATCTTGGAGAATGCTCTGAGATTTCTCTCTTTTATAAGTATAGCATGTCCTGGTGTGCATGTTCAATACAATGTTACAAATGTCATCATACAAAGACAATGTAAGGATATGTTTGTTCACATTGTATAGATGCGTGCATATCATGGAAAGGTTACAAAAGACTTCAGTATCAAGCAGGGTTTTGCAATGTAACAATGTTCGCAGGACCTTCAAATCCCATCTTGAAGATGATGGACAGATTGCTCGCACTGCAAGGCAAAAAATCATTAAGAAAGTAAGGCACAGTGGAATGATTGAATGATTACATGAATTATGTAGTTATGTCCCAATGCACATATTAAACACAAGCCTAATACGGTGCAGCATGTGAACACTGTACACTCGTCTTCTGGGTCAAACTATAGATTATTAAAGGTCCAGTCCAACACAGAGTCCGTTTGTTATTGATCTTGTGGACCATGCTGCCTTAAACAGGCTCAGTGTTTTAGAATGGAATAAAAATGTCATGATTCAATCCTTTAACCAAATATTAAAATACTGTATCTATAGTGTACATGCCTTTCCACATGCTTATGTGTATTTGACATCCTCAAGCATGTCTACAAGAGTCCTCTGACTGATATATACTTGAATGCAAATTTTTGAAGATCACACACATCCCTTCCCAATCTCAATGAAGAGGTACAGCTCTTGCTGCAAACTTGAAGATTGTTCTCCATCACAGTCAAGTCCTTTCCTAGAATTAATTCTCACTTAGAATTCATATGTTCTTTTCCAGATCACTGAGTAGCTCTGTATGTTTTATACAACATATGAATCTATGCAAAGAATAGATGAACACATCAATGAGTTCAAAGTGTTGACTTGGCCTCCAAATTACCCAGATTTCAATCCAACTGAGCATCCGTGGGATGTGCTGGTCAAACAACTCCGATCCATGGAGGTCCCACCTCGCAACTTACAGGACTTAAAGGATCTGCCACTAATGTCTTGGTGCCAGATACCACAGCACACCTTCAGAGATCTACTGGAGTCCATTTATCGATGGGTCATGGGTGTTTTGGTACTAAAAGGGTACCTACAAAATAATAGGCAGGTGGTAATAATGGTATGGCTGATCAGTGTGCTTTGTTCACATTTTGGTATACACATATCCACCTTTAGAGCATACATGTATAGAAAAGAAATCTCAACTGATATTGTAAAAATATTGTAGACATTTAAAAAAAAAAAAAAAAAAAAAAACAACAATTCTTGATATTAACGGGACACTCCCCCCCCAAAAAAAGTTAAAAAGTTTTTGTTTTATTTTGTATTGTTGATTTCAGATGTGTCTTTTGTTTTTGTTGTGTTACTGTATTTAATAAAATATGTAACTAAACAACTGTGACTGGGAGCGTCAATTTTGTGAAATATAGTATTTTTTGGGTGCCACCCCCTAGTGACTTTACAGCACACATTTCTCACTTTGGGGCTGGGGACACAGAATTATGATCATAGACTTGCATTGAAGGGGAGGGTAATGTAACAATTACATCACAAAGGGCAGAGCGTTGATCCTGTTTGATCAGGTTAATCTCCTCTCTTTGTGTTGGAAGGCAGGTAAAAAGAAGTTATACACAGCCACCTAGTCTGGCCCACTATGACACCGGGAGCCAGTAAGAGAGCAGGGGAGTATCTTATGACATAATCATGCAGGCTTTTGCCACAGTTGTAAAGTGAGGCTGGCTGGAAGATGTTGAACGATGTTGCATCATGGGAAATATTCACAAAATGGATCCAGGAGATAAACACCTAATTTTATTTTTCCTTTTATATGTAATTAATTCAATCATATAAAACAAAAAAAAGTGGCATATCATTTATATATGTGTTTGTTTTAAATGACCAGGTTATCTTTTTACATCTTATGTAAGTGTCCCTTTAAAAAATGCTTGGTTGTTACAAAATCCAGTTAGATAAATTGATATAGCGTAGAGAGAAGTGCTAATCTATACTGGCCCTAACATACATTTATCTGGTTAACAATCCAGGTCACCTGACAATGTGCTTATTAGACTCATGTTATAATTTTTTTTTCCTTGAAAAACAAACATTATGTGAAATCAGAAGCCTTTTGTTGTAGCCAATTGCAAGCTGTGTCATTATGCTCGTTTCGATACTGAATACAAACAATGGACCTGCTTATTACAAATTTACATATGCTTCCAGTATCCTCACTAACACAGAAAGCCTGTGGCCTCTTAATAAAAAAAAAAAAAAATGATGCAAGACAACACTGGCAAGAAAAACAAATTCAAAGCATCTCATGTTTATCTGCCTGTTTGAAATTAAACCAAAAAAAAAAGAATGAACAAGAGATAAAAGAACTGTGATTTGTTGAAATGAACATGTTTTTGCCTCAAACAGACAGTAGCAGATGTTCCTCTTCTATTTGTATAACATAATATCCCAAGACTATATAGAACACACAGCTGTCCCCTAGGGTGCCCTACCTTATCTGCCTCTGTGTTATCCATGTATTCATTTCTAATTCTAGATAAAGACAATGGGAATTAGGTAAAAAGAAAACGAAAACAAAAAAACATGTTTGCTTAATTTAGACTCAAACACCTCTCAAATTCCAAGCAAGCCAAATGCAGAGTTACTTATAAAAGGATAGTTGCACTGAATGGTGTATTGGTGCTAGCGCTTAAGGGAGAGTAGTATAGAGTACAAGACAGGTAAATTATACAAAGTGAGAAAATAACGCAGATTTACAGTTTAGTTAGACAATTAATATTTACAGCAAATACATAAAAAACATTAAATTAAAAGTTGAACATTTAAAACAATGCACACCGTAAAAATGGTGACATAAAAGTTCGACATGGGTGCCCTGATGCGTTTCGCCATCAGGCGTTCTTCAGAGAGTCCCTGTTGCTTCAAATTAGTTGCTGTTGTAATTTGCACAGGATGAGAAGATGTTTTTTCTCTTGCGAAGGAAAGTATGGATAGTATATTTTAGATTGTATACATTTTCTAATAGAAGTGCAGGCAGGGGTTTTCACATTATTTAGCCAGAAATGGTTATCTTTTTCTGGGATGATGCAAATGTGAGATGTCAGAAGGATCGTTTCATTGGGCAAACAGAATAGCTAAAATGTTCTCCCCTAGGAAATGGCTGGCATGTAATGTTAATGGCTTATCTTACTGACATTGAGTTCAGAGTTAATGGGTGTGAGTTATAAAAAAAAAATATTGGATAGTATAGTATTTCTAGTTGCTTGCCTTTTAGAGGTGATCTGGCTTCTGCACCTTTGTCCTGAGCTGTGTCTCAAAGTTGTCTTGTACAGCTCCAAGGGGTCCATGTTTAAAATGGATTACGAGGCAAAAGGTGATCATTGTTGACTGGATTTGCATATACCTACCCAGAATCCCTTGCAGTGGGGGTAGCACTGTAAATGTGTGATTCTGTGGGTAAAAAAAGCAGCCTTCTGGGTTGCCTTGTGTGTGTAAATTTATGTTTATCATGGCCTCTGCTACCCGCTGAATTTTAGGTGGAGTGGTTTTACCATCATCTTTATCCCACCATGGTTTGTTTTTTATTTAATTAGAAAGTGTTTTACCAGCATGTCCTGGGGACCATGTCCAGAATGGTATTACACAATGTTTCACATTTAACAGTCGATCAAAAAAAGAATACATGCATATATATATATATATACATATACAAGAAAGTTGGGGAGAGAACATTTAGGGTAAATAATTATTTAAACAGAAAAATACAAGAACACGGCATGTACAGTATATATAGGAGTTTGTAACCTAATAACAGGTACATTCTGTTTATCAAACTATTTTTTTGTGGAGCGACTATTCCACATATGAATACCATGCTTGTGTTTAATATGTGCATTGGAATATAACTACATGGTTCTTGTAACCATTCAATAATTCCACTGTGCCTTACTCTATTTTTTTAATGATTTTCTGCCTCAAATTACTGACAATGAGGGACATCTAGTAAGGAGCTGATGTTGGATCTGAGATTGTAGGATGTGTGGGGAGTAAGAGTGAGCATGCTGCTCAGGTAGAGGGGGAGCTTTCCAGAGAAGTGGTTATGCACTAAGCAAAGTAATTGAAGTTTAGGAGAAGAAATATATATAAAGAAATTGGCACTCCACCATACTTTTTGCACAAATAAAGTAAATTTATTGAAGCATTGTTTTTTGGATTTAGATACATTTCTCTCTGTTTGTCTGGTCAGTCAGTGCACCTCCATCCACACAACTCTGTAAGCTATATTTGTTTCTAATATCTTGCTATTTATAGGAGGAGAAATAGGCTGATTACATTCATGATATGAACAGTGAGCTTGTTTTAACAGTTTTGCAGTCTAACCAGTCTACAGTGAAATCTCCAAGAACGAGCAGCTCACTTTTCTTATTTAGGGGAGTAATGTCCCCCAGAGACTGAGAAGGGGAATCTGGTGGATTGCAGATGCCAACAAGGACTAATCATTTTCATAAGGGACTGTCTGGGGTTCCAGGGCTCAACCAGGATTCAGTGATGACACCAAGAATTTTTGGTTTGTACTCCTGACACCATGCTTCGAGGTCATCCGTTTTGAGTAGAAGGCTCCGTATGTTGCAATGGGATCAAGAGAGGTCCTTTTGAAACTGAAGCTGACGTGTACTAGCCTGGGCAAACAGGAGAATGAAAACAAATGTAGAGCCTTTGATGAAAACCTGCCTTGATCAGTGGGACAAGGTGGGCAGTTTTTTAACACTCAACAGGAAGTGCACATTTTGCAAAGCAGTCCATTGTGGATCACTTTGTTTTACAAGACGGGAGTCTGTGCAGTGGGATGATGGGAATCTGCGTTGGTAAAGCCAGACATAATAAAAATGTAATCATTTTGTTTAAGTATTAATTATATCACTAAGGCAGCTTAATCAAGTAAATAAAGACAGTTTGATAAAGTTAAAGAGTATCTCCTCTGAGGCAGATTAATGCTGCAGTTGAGTTTGTGTTAATTTGTGTGTTACATGGCGTTTTAGAAGTATCAAGTGAGAGTTCACAGATCATTTACAAATCTGCCCTTATTTCTCAGACACTGGCTGACAGATGATTGCTGGCACCAGGGTGTAGATGAGGTGACTATTGTAATTTTAAAAAAATGTCATTGGGTCAGTTAAGGTGTATATAAGAAATTAACCTAAGGGTGGGATCTAAGACCCTAAGTAAATTGTTGGTTAGGAAAAGAAAGAGATGCTTATGAGAAGACGTTCTACAGTCAGGGATGAAGGGGGGAGACTAATTTGACTTATTTTAAAATAACCCAGTAAGAGAACTAGGAGATCATTGCTATTAATGCTATGCGTAATCATCTACATTGATGGAAAAACATCAAGCATATGGTATAGTAACACCATTCCAGGGTGTAGCCATGCTGAACTTGCAAGGAGACATGGTTCTAGCGCTAAACCTTTGTATATGCAATTACTAGCCACTTGACCAAGTACAATACACAGGACAAGACCTGTATGTATGGTAATGAATTATAAACTTCCCTCTTGGGAAGTAATTGCAGGACTGACATGGGAATTCAAATCAATATTAACTTAAGAGACAACTGTCAGCAAAAAAATGAAGTACTGTTTAATTGAAAGATGTCAATACATGTAGACATTTTAAATACAAATATTTAAATCAAAGAATACAAATAAAGTACCTTATAGCGCCCAACAGTCCATTACAATAAACATGGCGGATCTTATTAATGACAGGAATGCTGGAAAGGGATAACTACAAACATGATTTTTGTTGAATCAGTAGATTTTCGGTGCAGACTTTTTAACCATTATCAAAACAAGATGGCCGCCTTCGTGTGTTACACATAGGATCTGGACTACATTCTGTGGACGCAGAGCAAGAAAACACACACTTTTTTTTTGTTTAACATAATAATATCTATTATTATTTCAGGAACTGCATGACTGCAAAAGGAAGGAAAGAAACTTCGGATTTTAGTACTTAAAAATGATAAATCTCAAATTATCAAGACTTATCAATTGTCTTTTGCACAGCACAGATTTTACTCTTTACCCATAAAAAATTGCAGCACTAAAAATAACTATTGTCCATGTCCTGTTGCTAAAATGTAGAAATATTATTGAAGGAATGTTTCTGAGATTCTTGCTCTACTATAAAACATGTTTGCACCTCTGAGAAAGTCATATCACCCAAAAAAAAAAAAGATCTTCACTTAGCTTGACAACTGTCTGAAATAATAAAATAAACTGTGCAGCATTGCAAAGACATATGCTTAGTCTAGATTCCGAGAAAGAGCAGCTTCTTTTCCATTCTGTCTTGTATATCAACATACCAAATGCTTTTTTTTTTCTGAGAGGAGAGGAGGTAAATTGGGGCAGGAATAAATTGCAGGCTCAAATGTTAGAAGCTGACATTTTCTGCCAAAAATAAAATAAAAATGTACATGATCATTCTAAGTGAGGCACTGTTTAAAACAGAATCTGTCTGTGAGACATGATTAAATTCAGTTAAATGCTCATCATTTGCAGTTAGTATTAATGAAAATTGAAATTGAACACAATGAGCCTCATAAATTTAACAAGGGGGAATAAAGTGAATGATAAGGTGCCTTATAGTTTAAAAAAATGAGCTTGCAGACCTGAGACAGATGGCTATCTTTGAATTATGTACACTTAACCCTTTCATTTCTAATTTAATTTCTACTACATAATCAATTCTCAGATTCTCTGATGATACAGTTAAATCCTAAAAATAAAAATGGGCCATATAAAAGGATTCTTATAATGAATATCTTTTAACTTGGTCTAATATGCTGGAAAAAACAACATGAACATAAATCTTTAGAAAGTTCTGTGATCCTTGTAATACTACAGTGCCAGCACATTGTGTCTGTCTCCCTCTCTGCCTGCAGACTCCAACTACAGTGTTATACTGCCTAGTTGTTTGTATGAGCATTCACATATGTGTTCATATACTCATTTATATTCATATCCACATTCACTTCCTCTCCCTCTTTAATAATTATTATTTGTAAAGACAATATGAACAGCGAGTTTAGTGCTTCACATAACGGTGTGTAAGAATAAGATTAGTTCCGTTGAATACAAGTCATACAGAGCATCTTGGAGTGGTCAAACTTCATTGATTGAAAAGTGATGTTTCAGGTCCTGGACTCTTCTGATTTATTTTCTTCTGTCTGGTACTTGCACATTATTGGGGTAATGAAGTATAGGAGGGCATGTACTAATATACCAAGCAGTGGATTGTTTAATGAAAAAGAGTTGAGAAAATGGACTAGTATTTGAGTGGAATGACATGATCCATCACTCAAGTAGTGCGTTGTCTACAGACTTTAGAATAAGCTGCAGAAACCTCCTGTAACAAAACAGGGATTTTGCAGATAAATTTGGCTCTGAAAAAATTGCATGTTTTTAACTTGCTTTTGCTGAAACAAAAAGCAGGTGCCCTAAACTAATTTTATCATGAAAGCTCTAACATGCATCACCAAGAGTTACACGAAATAGAGAGTCATATCATATTTAGTCTGGTAAACAGTACCAGAATTTCCCTGCTTGCACTTTTAAACTCTGAAAATTTCCTGTGGAAATATCTGTGTTTATGACGATGCTACAACAAGTGGGAAAACAATACTTTATCTAAGAATGAGCTAATGATGGGTTAGACTAGTTTTCTGTAATTAAGAGCATGTTTTCTATCCTGGACCATCATGTTAAAAAAGATTCTTGAAAGTTTTGAATGTATTCAAAGGTCATTGTTTTAGAGAACCAACTTCTGGATAAGTTGAATTGTTAATGGGAAAAGACAAAAAAAAAAAGATTATCTTGTTCAATACGTACCTCTTCCTCTCATCCCTCTGCATCTGCCCTCTTTCCTAACTAATCTGAATCAATAAACATATGATTTTCTTCAAATTATTAAATGCCAGAATCAAATCCAACTAGTGAAAGTTCACATACTATGAAATGATTCATCTACTGAACCACAGTACATATGTCTGGATATTTCTAATGAATGCCATATCCACACCCTGGTAAATATAGAACTCTCTCATGGGAATATCTTCCTGTTAATAAGTTGTTGATCAGTAATCAAACTCTAGATTCTTGTGGGTCCATGAACTGACTACATCAACACTGTCAAGACATTTACGGTTATATCTTTGTTCTTTTGCCTATCTAAAAACACCCGGGGCTGAATCCATTTTCATAAAGAAACACATGCATCAAGGTGATGGGTCTTTTGAATGGTCCACCCGGGAAGCTGTGTTACTGTGAGAGCATGGCCTGCTGGGAATTACATGAGTCAAAGGTGTGGGTGTTCTAATTGGTGTATTTTGTCATTACTGTACATGCTGTATGTTTACTTCCAGAATACAAGCAATTAACAAGACTCAGGCGGTCGACGTGTGTTTCTTTTTTATATCCATAGATTTTTTTTTTCCTGGCAATGGTGCAGTTGTTTAGCATCAACATGGGTAAACACAAATCTTTACTCCAGGGGTAGAAAGGTTAGGTTTACAGAATCCAAGCTAGAAGACTTAAAGGGACTGTATCAGCTAAACATTGTTATTACTGTGAATGTAGAGGATAACATGACTGAAAATGATCTATACATTGTATTAGCTAAATTGCAAGCAAATGCCTAAATTAGGAGAAGAATGTGTTTTAAATGTGTCTGTGGAGTCTACTGTATGACATGCAAATGTACTGGTTTTTAATGGGAAATGTGTAGTTTGCATATCAAGCCAGAGGTGATGTCATAAGCAGAATCCTCCACAGACACATTTAAAACATATCTTTCTCCTTATTTAGGCATTTTGCTTGCAATTCTGCTAACACAATATTTAGATCATTTTCAATAATTGCTTATCCTCTACATTCTCAGTAATAACAATGTTTAGCTGATACAGTCCCTTTAAGTCTTCTAATTTTTTTTAAATAAGTTTTTATTCTCCACATTTACAGTAAAAACTATATTTAGGTGGTACAGTCCCTTAGGGATCTAATTTTCTACGAACCTCTATGGGAGCTCTGTAATTGGCCTCAAACCGTCGCCAGGTGGTAACTTTAAGCTTATACCCCTCCCACCTGGACTGTGCATAGTTTCAAGTTTCCCTATTAACCTCACACTAATAGAATTTATAAAAATATATTTGCGTGCACCCAAGAAGCTGAGTTGTATTGTGGCCTCATTGCATAGAACCCATACTACACCTCCGATGATTCTATTCTCCCAGCATACCGAACAATATGCCCGTTAACTGTAGTGTGCACCTTGCGAACTAGGAAGATAGAAAAACTGTACGTTTTACAAGCATTGCTCACTGAAGTGAAAAGAACAATTTTTCTAGCCGTTTCGGTGAGACGCAAAGTCTTTTGTCTGTTACTAATTGTGCGAATACTCCAGATTTTCTGCGATAACAGCTACATGTAATATAAACATCATTTGATACTGGTGCAATGAATGCTTGAATAATTCTTAGAAATGCTTGGTTATTAAAAAGCAATAACCATATTGTATCCTGATGGGGAAACTACAGACAACGAGTTGACATTTATATGACACAAGTAAATCGAAGCTGTAGGGCAAATCAGTGAGTCAAAGGAGAGGTCAAAATGTCTTAAAATATATTTGTGTCTAGCGGTCGGTCACGGTGGACTGAAAACATTAGACGCACTTAAAAAAAAAACTCAAACTTAGTTTTTTTTTTTTTTTTTTTAAATTGCATAGCATTCCAATAATTATAACATAACGGGACTGATTTGATCTTTTACATTAGATTTTATTATAACTTGTTTTTAGTTTACTGTTCCACTGGCCATGTCGTTGTTTTTTTGTGGATAAAGACATGGCAAAAAAATATCTAATATTTCATCGCATACTGATATCAAATGTACTTGTTTCCCCACACCATGAAAAATAAATACATTTATGGAGACTCTCCTTAAAACTATGGTTAAAGGACAATAGGACATTATCATGCTGCATTAAAATATCAGTAATTAATAATAAAAATTACATCAGCAATTGACTAAAACGCTTTATAAAACTAAAACATATTACCACGTTAAAACTCCAAGTCAGATGAGAGATAATCCATATTAAAGAATCCTGATTGGTGGTGTATCCATCAAGTAGGTAAGTGCAGCAAGCAACTAAGGACTCAGAGAGACTGAGACCAAAAATAGCCAAGCAGGAAGGATAACCAAGTTAATGATTGCTCCAACTCTCTGGTAGAGACCCAAATTCCTCCACTCCACCAGTGCTTATCACAACTCAACTCCCAATGAGCACACTCTTAAGACTAAAGAAAAGTCCGGAAAAAAAAAGTACATCTTATCTCTTGTTCTAAATAGAGAGAGTCTAGGGGCAGTTTGGGCCTACAATGGTAATAAATGCAGAACATGGAGTAGCACATGAAAGGGCTCATATACCCAACGTAGGATGAAGAAATCTGGTCTGAAAGGCCCTTGTCAGCCATGAACATTGCAAAACGCAGATTTACGAACTACTACTGGCTACAAGAACCAGTGATATTATAAAGATGTAGAAATAAAAAATAAAAAAACACTTGGAAAAAATAATAGAGATGTAGAATCTACTGTGAAGCTTGGCAGACCAGCACGGAATGTTTGAGATAGAACCCGTTTGAGATGCAGATACAAATGAAGTTCGTGTATAAAAAATTACGCACTGCAAAGTGTCAGGAAAGTTGTAAAAAGAGGTAATCGCCATTTGTTATGTACATAGTGATTGAGCGTT
Source organism: Pelodytes ibericus (assembly GCA_036172795.1). Lineage (NCBI taxonomy): Eukaryota > Metazoa > Chordata > Amphibia > Anura > Pelodytidae > Pelodytes > Pelodytes ibericus. The sequence continues at coordinate 61,092,445 of CM069867.1, forward strand.
TTTTATAAACCCTGATGCTTTGCAGCGCAGAAGAGAGACATTCCCCGAAACTAATCAGGCGCTTTTCAATGCCTGATTCCTTATACATTGGCTGCTCTGGCACAATGAGTGCAGCACAACCAAAACGTACATAATGGATGGACGCAGCACAGACTCCCACAAATGTGTCGATAGTCTGCTTTATAAATGAGCGCACACAACGCTAGCGCCATTATATACATGGCCTCCAAAATCTTCCATGATTAAGAGTTTCTGATTCTGAATATTTAATGTTTAATTCCTCTCTGTTAACAGTAAGAGTAGAGTTGGCATATAATGGGATTTACTATTATATAGGCTTCCACGGTGTACTGTGAACTTCAATACTTGGGGAAGGCAGAATAGGTAGGTGAGGTGGGTTTATCAAGGTTGTGTTCAATGTGCTGTGAGAAACATGTAGAGCTTGGCTGCCGCCGTGTCATTTACAGAGTCGTAAAATCCGTGAAAAACAACAAACACTTCAAATCTATTGACGGCTAGCCCTGCCAGGATGCCTAGTGTTGGACAAATTTTTTTCTCAATAACTTGTACCATATCGCAGGCTGTTAAGATAGCACAAGAGAAATTGCGATCTTCTTCCAAAGAATAAAGGATCTCTGCAGTAACAGCAGACAGAATGCTAAATACTGTAACAGAAATGAGTAAACGATTAAAAAGTATACAAAGTATGAGGGTGTATTCACTAAAATCTAACTGTGATGACCTAAGAAGTGAACTGCAAATACCAGGCATGATAGCCAATATGCAAAATCTCTACAACTTGCCTGTCTTTCCAACTCTGCTTAATTTGTCAGATCATAATTAAGTGGATTAACCCCTATATGAGATATAATTGTCTTTATACTTACATAAGATGTAACTAGATAACCTGGTGATTTAATATGAACACATTTATAAATCATATGCCACTGTTTTTTATATGCTTGAATTATTTGCATATAAATGGAAAATAAAATGAGGTGTTAATCTCCTGGCTCCATTTTGTGAATAATTCCCATGATGCAACGTCATCCAAAATCTTCCAGCCAGTCTCAATTTACAACTGTTGCCAAAGCCTGCATGATGATGTCATAAAATACTCCCCTGCTCTCTTACTGGCTCCTGTATATCATAGTGGGCAGGACTAGGTGGCTTTGTACAACTTTTTTTTACCTGCCTTCAAACACAAATAGAGGAGATTGACCTGATCAAACAGGATCATAACTCTGCCCCCTTGTGATGTAATAGTTACATTACCCTCCCATTCAATACAAGTCTATGATCAGAATTCTGACTTATAGACTGCATTCAGTGTCCGCAGCCCCAAAGTGAGAAATGTGTGCTGTAAAGTCTCAGGGGGGTGGCACCAAAAACACTATATTTCACAAAATGGCAGCACCCAGTCACACATGTTTAGTTACATATTTTATCACAGACAGTCACATAAGAAAAACAAAATACATATCTGAATTCAACAATACAAAATTTAAAAAAGTAAAACCTTTACATTTTTGGGTGGGAGTGTCCCTTTAATTTGGCTGGTTTTATTCTGCATGATGCTATCCCAACATTCTCCACCTTTTTATCTTGTGAAGGAATACACCATGCAAAAACTTGGGTTTTAAGTCAGATATTATTAATTTCAATTAATAGTATTAATTTAAAAAGCTTATACAATAAAACCTTTAGCTATGAAATAGCACACACAAAATCCCATAATTGGCAACTGTTTGCCAGAGGGAAGAAATACAATTTAGTTGCACTTGGTGCCACTTCACCAGCCTATGTCATATCATCAGAGATAACGTAGCAAAACAGATAAGGTACAAAGATTGATAGACAGATTTACTGGTAGATAAGGTACAGCGATTTATATACAGATATACTGACAGGTAAGATACAGCGATTGATATATAGATATACTGACAAATAAGGTACAGCGATTGATAGACAGACAGATATACTGACAAATACGGGACAGAGATTGATATATAGACAGATATACTGACAGATAAGGTACAGAGATTGATAGATAGACAGATATACTGACAAATACGGGACAGAGATTGATAGACAGACAGATATACTGACAGATAAGGTACAGAGATTGATAGATAGACAGATATACTGACAGATCATGTACAGAGATTGATAGACAGATATACTGACAGATACAGTACATTGATAGATAGACAGACAGATATACTGACAGATACAGTACAGTGATAGATAGACAGACAGACATACTAACACATAAGGTTACGAGATTGATAGACTGCCAGATATACTGACAGATAAGGTACAGAGATTGATAAACAGACGGATATACTGACAGATAGGGTACAGAGATTGATAGACAGACGGATATACTGACAGATAAGGTACAGAGATTGATAAACAGACGGTTATACTGACAGATAGGGTACAGAGATTGATAAACAGACAGATATACTGTCAGATAAGGTACAGAGATTGATAGACAGATATACTGACAGATAAGGTACAGAGATTGATAGACAGATATACTGACAGATATCGAACAGAGATTGATAGACAGATATACTGACAGATAAAGTACAGAGATTGATTGATAGACAGATGTACTGACAGACAAGGTACAGAGACTGATAGACAGATACTCTGACAGACAAGGTACAGAGATTGATAGACAGATATACTGACAGATAAGGTACAGAGACTGATAGACAGATATACTGTCAGATAAGGTACAGAGATTGATAGACAGATATACAGACAGATAAGGTACAGAGATTGATAGACAGATATACAGACAGATAAGGTACAGAGATTGATAGACAGATATACTGACAGATAAGGTGCAGAGACTGATAGACAGATATACCGACAGACAAGGTACAGGGACTGATAGACAGATATACTGACAGATAAGGTAAAGAGATTGATTGATAGACAGATATACTGACAGATAAGGTACAGAGATTAAAAGGCAGAAATGACAATTGAATAGAAAGACCAACAGTGTTAAAAGTGAACCTCCCACTCGAGTGAGATTAAAAAGTTGGTGGAAAATTTCCGCTCCTGCCCCTTGCCAGCCCTCCGCTGTCATCAAAAACACTATAATATAGACAGACTCACATGCATGAACTACCTCTACTGTGCCTTTTTTCCATCCCCATTATTCACGGGTTGTGTCAATGCTCAGTGCACTGGAGCAAGCACACACAATGTAATCTCCCATCATTCATCAGGAGTTCACTTTATGCATTGGCACATCCAATAACGGCACAAGTATTAGGTGCCATCACCATGTGTGCCCCTACCATGTGTGCCCCTACCATGTGTGCCCCTTGATCTGTTGAACATTAGGAGGTACACAACCCAAGTCCAGCATTGTATGTTTGATAATGTGTTGATTTTTTAAAGCAAAACACTGTACCCCAATTGGAGACAACGCTGTTTTTTTGTTTTCACCCCTTTGCATAAATGTTTTTATTTTTCTCTCCTGGTTCATAATCGGTAAACAAGATTATTTTATTTAGAAAATGACGTACCTAGTTTATTTAAATAATACAGCCAACCTCATCATAAATCAATGATTTGCATTCACTATCTACCAGGGGGTGGTAGTACATTTTTCATTTTGACTATCTAAGCACTATGAGTTCACTAACAGCATTTAAAAAAAAATCAAACAATATCAGCATCAGTCTGCACTAATGCTTTTTCTGCTTACACCATGGGTGTTTAATTGTGTATAGAAAAAGAGAGCTTAAATAGGGAAAACCTACGCTAATCTTATGAGAATAAACATCATTTCGTGCGCCATACATCATTTCAGATATATGCTTAACCTTGAAAAGAGAAGAACTACATTCAATAAGCAATAGGATATACGTAACAAACATAAGGTTTCTTTATTCCTAGAAACCTAAATTGTATCTCCTGCACACTCAGAGACTCCCTTATCTCAATACCAAAATTGAGCAAGCGTTTTAAGATTAGATACTGGGATATAGTCATAAAAGAACTGTGATAAATTGACAACCGAGGTGTAAAATTTAGGCTTTAACAGACATCCTTCTAAGATTTGCAAATCAGTAGTCAATCCACCATAATTCACTCTTTAGTGTATATTTGCTCTTGGGTTCTTTAGGCCTGTAATACCGCTATCTTCCACATGGTGTAGTAGCAAATGAAGCCACGTAATTGATTTCCAGCGGTCACTCCTGACGCACAGATTAAAGCTTTTCTTCAGAGAGTTCTAATACATTCATGTCAGGTTAATATATTCCTGGGTCATACGGCAAGACCTTCATTTTGGAATTCCTGGAAACCTTCACTGTTAATAAGGTCTTCAGACTGACTCAGACTTAGAAACTCATATTTTGAAAAATTATTTCTGAAGCATGACCCTGCCCAGCTCACATCTACACCTGACCTGAGGTCAAATGTCAAGTAAAGACATTACAAGAGCTCATTTTAATTCCTATCACGGCTATAAATAGCATGTTTTATAGCTCAGTTGATCCCAAGACGTGTAGTGATAAATACGTCTCTCCTATAAGAAAATATACTGGTGCATAATTCTTTCTTTTTTTGCAAGCCTGGCTGATATACGGAATCAAAAAGCGATGAAGTAGCATTCTGCTGAATTATTCATAACCAAATACTGAAATGCCATGGGTGCAAGGTATGTTTAGATGCAACACTAGATTATCCCTGTCATTTTAAGCCACTGACAGCTAATTTGTTTCCGGTCCAGCTCTAAAAATGCTGCTGTTGGCAAGAGTGGAAGAAAAGTAACAAAAAAAGGTTTTCCTTATAGTTTGAACCAATGTTTGTGTTTCACTAGTAATCTTTATACTACATTTATAGCCACATAAAGGTGCTCTGCATGTTTTACTCAACTACATCAACATCAACTACAGTTTTGTCAACCTTTGCAAAACAGATAAGTAATGGCATTGTAAGGTCTTTAAAAGCAGAATATTTATGCTTACTTTGGTTTTCAGCCTCTGTATGCAGTGTTGTGTAGCCACAGTATGCAGTGTTGTGTAGTCACATTATTCACTGTTGTGTAGTCACATTATTCACTGTTGTGTAGCCACAGTATTCACTGTTGTGTAGCCACAGTATTCACTGTTGTGTAGCCACAGTATGCAGTGTTTTGTAGCCACAGTATGCAGTGTTGTGTAGCCACAGTATGCAGTGCTGTGCAGCCACAGTATGCAGTGTTTTGTAGCCACAGTATGCAGTGTTGTGCAGCCACAGTATGTAGTGTTCTGTAGCCACAGTATGCAGTTTTGTGTAGCCACAGCATGCGGTGTTGTGTAGGCACAGTATGCAGTGTTGTGTAGGCACAGTATACAGAGTTGTGTAGCCTCTGTATGCAGTATTGTGTACCCTCTGGGAGCTGGGTTAGGCAGCCTATGGAGCAAACCAAATAACTCACTCAGGAAACGAGAGCTAAACGTACCCCCAATAAAGGTTGCAACATCACCTCTTTGTTCTGTGCCATTGTTAACAGTATGCCACTGGACTGGAGAGTGGCGTCTCCCTATGTCTTAAAGAGTTGGACGATGAATCTTTAAACAGCCTAGTGTACTGTATGAGATTGAAACCAGATAATACGAGTTGAAACATGACATATTAGGGCAGATTAATGTCCCATTGTCAAACCCACACTTATTTGTCACTGGACCAATATTGAGAAAAATATATATGTATTAAAGATAAAGGGAATATGCTTCTGTTTTGTTTTAGACTGACTTTGAATAAAGTTTTACATATTTTCACGGTTGAGCCAGTCAGTAACCAATAATTATAGGAGGAACCATTTATTTAGAAAACATATATATTTTTTAAATATAGCAGCAGGAAACAATTCATTTTAAACTTTTGCTATTCATTTACCAACTTACAGGCTGTAAACAATTTGAATGATTTGATAAATGACACATTTACAGGCCTCAATTAGGAGAAAAATGTGTCTCCAGATTTTGACATCACCTGTGACCGGATATGCAAATTACACATTTAATTTGCATATCAGGCCACAGGTGATGTCATAAGCAGGAGACTCCACAGATACATGTAAAACTTATTGTTCTCATAATTTAGACATATGCTTTCAATTCTGCTAACACAATCATTTTCATTTTTTTTTATCCTCTACATGCACAGTAAAAACAATGTTTAGGTGACACAGTCCCTTTAATAAAATGCTACATAATTTTTCCAAGAAAGCCAACACCTTTACAAGGAGCCATATTAACTTTTTTTTTTAAAAATCTATATAACATTTTTTGTTATCATAGTCAAAACCTATTGCAGTATACCATAACTTTTGGGTATGAATTTTCAATCAATATTTAAATTATGTCACAAAAAATATTTTAGAAACAATTACCACAGCTAAAACTGATATAAGTAAGCCCTATAATACAATTATTATAAATAATAAAAAATAACTAAAATTTATTTAAGTTATATTTATATTTAGCACAAATATTTTAACAAAAATCAATGTTATAATTGAGTATTGATTTATAAAAAAAAAAAAGCTGTATATTTAATCAACTGGAACTTAAACAAATAAATAAAAACACTTATAAAAAATCAATTTTAGATAAATTATAGCTATTGAGTGCCCGACACAAGTGTTATATCATCATCTGGTAACAGAAAAGCACAAATACACATTTTGAATCAATACATATAACAAGTAATGGTCCTCATGTTTTATTAAGGCACTATCTACATCATAAAGCATCTTTTAAAGTGCTGTAGGAAATATTAAACATAATTCATACTGTAGTAGATCTTGGAAAATCTCAGCTTATAAATTTATGGATTCCTTAGAAATATATCCAACTCGATGTGTGTGCTTCTCAGGTCCAACTAATTGAATCAGAAAACTGCAATTGTCTAATAATTAGGATGATTTGTTAGACACAAACGTGCCTGGAAATATTTATTGCCCGACCAAGGGACGAGAATCAATATTATATGCAATAAAATATCAAAACTAAGCATTAGCTCGATTCTGTGGTCAATCAGCGTGATGCTCAGGCTATCCAAAATCCTGTACACTGCTTTTAATCTGTATTTTGCAGTACTGTTGGATCTAATTGATCTAATCTGTCCCATTGAGGATGTTTGTGGGTGTACTGCACAGAGAGAGCAGACTAATCAAGGGATCCATGTGAGCAGCTGGCAAAAGGTTACAATAAATGTGTCCTCCTTGGTTACGAAATGCTCCCTCGAGTAAACATTGAACTTTGGAATGTTGTTTTTAAAAAAAAAACACAGAGTTGAACAGAGCTCATAAGAGTCATACATCAGGATAATATCTTTCGGGCCATTGGGCAATCAAACATCTGATGCAGCTCCGTATAACATAGTATTAAATTGTTTCTATTATAATAAAAAAATCTATATACACAATGGGGGTCATGCATAAAAACTCCCACACTAAAGGAGAGGTATATAAAAGCACAATTGCCATTTGTTATGTATAAAGGCAATGCCTTTTTTTTATGAATACTGACACTTGTCAGTGCTGGAGGGAGAGCTCCGCCAAACAGTGTATTTTTTTGTGTATTGATTTTTTTTTTTATACATGGGCTAATCCGAGTGTGGGCACAATCAAAAAGTAAGTAGCCGTCAGATGCAGTGCAGACTTACGAAATTTGACGAGAGTCTGCTTTATACATGTGCGCACATGGCGATCGTGCCATTATTTGCCCATATCTTCATGCGCGCCCTATTCATACATAACCCCCAATGTTCCACTGTCAATGTTCTCTTTCATTTATTCTTCCCTCATTCCATACTGCTTCCAAATGGTTCCCCATGAGTCCCAATGCATTCTTTGCTCTATTCAAGTCAATGGTAGGCACCAACATTATTCAAGGTAGACAATGACTGGACTTTGTGGTGGATAATGTAATGATGTTCTATGGAGCTTCATACACCAGGCCACGGACACCGCTGTCCTTGTAGGACACTTTACCTAAAACGATCCCACTTATTGCTTTAAAATATTTAAATAGCTTACTCACATCATTGCCAAAATCGGAGAACAAAACTGGTTAACTCTGCGCTCCAGCTGGGGTCTCGTAAGAGGGTAAGGAGAAATATGTGATGCTGATGCAACAGATGCCACTATGTTTGTATGAGTATCTACATCTTGCAAATACAGTCCCCTGGCACCAGGTTAGCTAGCAAACCTGTTACATCAAACATGTGGCCCATCTAACAGCAATGTGCAGCCAAGCTTTCTTAACTGTGTGCCGTGCCACAACATATACAATATATTTCCATCTACTTTAACAGATATTTTAATAAGAGACAAAAACAGGAACATACAACAATGAGTGACAGCCAACAAACAATGCAACACTTTCCAAGACTAACCTGAATCCTAATCGACCACAAGGCCTGGCATTACACAACACAATACATCCATGTAGGACAGGGAAAGGCTGATTGAGATGTCCTATCAACAGGTAAATGGAATGGCTTGTGAGGTCACTGGAGATGTGACCTCATTAATGTATCAAAAGACACATGTGACACAGGAAGAGTTCAACTGGCAAAAGCATTGACAGCATTAATCATGCTTGTTATGTCCCCACACATTACCCCCATTCTCTTTAACCCTATACATATGTTGTTTTGCTTCAACAAAGTTGGTTTCAATAAGCTTTATTAACTTTCTGTGCATTACTGCTAAACAATCAAAAACATTTGTATGTATACCAAGATAAACACGGGCATTTTTGATCATGTTGCCCACTTCAGAAAAAGCTTGGATGCCCCTGTGACAGACCAATCGACAGTGGTGTATCTTGATTTTGTGCTGCCCTAGGCAGACAAAATCCGGGCACCCCCCTACCCAAGCTGCACACCCACGTTACACACCTAAGACATGCCCCATCATTCAGACTCACATCAAGCTTACACTCCCATCACACTCAGTCACACACTCCTACTCCCATCACACTCAGTCACACACTCCTACTCCCATCATGCACACTCTGACTCCCATCACACTCAGTCACACACACTGTCTCCCATCACACACACTCTGACTCCCATCACACTCAGTCACGCACAGTCTCCCATCACACACACTGACTCCCATCACACTCAGTCACACACACACACACACACACACACACACACTGTCTCCCATCACACACACTCACACACACTGTCTCCTATCACACACACTCTGACTCCCATCACACTCAGTCACACACACTGTCTCCCATCACACACACTCTGACTCCCATCACACTCAGTCACACACACTGTCTCCTATCACACACACTCTGACTCCCATCACACTCAGTCACACACACTGACTCCCATCACACACACACTGACTCCCATCACACTCAGTCACACACACTGTCTCCCATCACACACACAGTCTGACTCCCATCACACTCAGTCACACACACTGTCTCCCATCACACACACTCCTACTCCCATCACACTCAGTCACACACTGTCTCCCATCACACACACTCTGATTCCCATCACACTCAGTCACACACACTGTCTCCCATCACACACACTCCTACTCCCATCACACTCAGTCACACACTGTCTCCCATCACACACACTCTGATTCCCATCACACTCAGTCACACACACTGTCTCCCATCACACACACTCTGACTCCCATCACACTCAGTCACACACAGTCTCCCATCACACACACTCTGACTCCCATCACACTCAGTCACACACACACACACACACACACACTGACTCCCATCACACTCAGTCACACACACTGTCTCCTATCACACACACTCTGACTCCCATCACACTCAGTCACACACACACACACACACACACACACACACACAGTCTCCCATCAGCACTTACCTTTTCCTGGCAGGCAGGCAGCATGGTCCCTCCATGCTGCCTGTTCGGCTTCCCGGCGATTGTGCCGACAGGTCACGTGACCGGGCGCGCGTATGACGTCAGCGCGCCCGTCACGTGACTGTCGGCACTTCCGTGTCACACTGCACGGGGAGCCGAACAGGCAGCACGGAGGTTTCTCTGTGCTGCCTGTTCGGCTCCCCGTGCAGCCTGGCAGGCAGAGCGATGGTGAGGGGGGATCTTCCGATCCCTTCTCACCTCCGTCTCTGCCTGCAAGCGCGGTGGGTTTTTTTTTTTTTTTAAAGGGACAGAATTCTTTTTAATTTTTTTTTCCAGTGCTGGGGGGCGCTGCCGCCCCCCAAAATTTGCCGCCATAGGCATCCGCCTAGGATGCCTCGCGGTAAATACAGCACTGCCAATCGATGCAGCATTTGGTTACCTCAGTTAAAGGTATTGTATAACCTAAACATTGTTTTTACTGTGCCTGTAGATAATTAAAAAAAAAATTGAAAATCTATATAATGTATTAGCAAAATTGCAAACAAATGCCTAAATTATCAGAAAACATGTGTTTTAAATGTGTCTGTGAAGTCTCCTGTTTATGACATCTAGGGTTGCCACCTTTTCTTCAGAAAAATACCGGCCTTGGTACTGTCTCCATAGACTTAACATTGGCCTGATGACAATTTTTTACCGGCCTGCCGTTAACATACCAGCCAGGTGGCAACTCTAATGACATCACTCGTGGTCTAGTATGCAAATGAACTGCTTCTCAACATGTAATTTGCTCATTAAGCCACAGGTGATTTCAGAAACAGGAGAGAAAACACATTTAAAATACAACGTTCTCCTAATTCAGGCATTTGCTGCCATTTTCCAAACACAATCCATAGATCATTTTCAATATATTTGTTTTTATACATTTACAGTAAAAACAATATTTAGGTGATACAGTTCCTTTAACAGATGAATAGCTAATCTCTGCAAAGCTTCAATGGTATCCTGATTAAAATGTTCTTGTCTGAAAAGGAAATGTAACGTAATTATTTCAATCATAATTTTAACAAGGGCTGGGGTGTAGTATTACTGAAACAATTTCCACAGCTAGTTTGAGCAAGCTGCGTGTGACAGGAAGCAAGTTTAAAAAAAAAATAAATAAAAAAAAGCATTAGTTTAATGCAGCAATAGGTGCCAACATTGTTTATACTGCAAATGCAGGAAATGATCTTATATTTGTGTTAGGAGAATCATTAACAAAAATTAAGATACAAATGTGTCTCCTGTGTCTCCTGTTTATGACATCACAGTGTGGCTTGATACGCAAATGACACGTATAGTGTACAATGTCCCTTTTTGGGGTCTATTCACTGAAAGATTAGTTGAGGTGAGATAGACATTTAATCTCACTCATTTTTTAGACATTGTGTAGCGACCATACAGGTGTGTTTTGTTAGAAACATAGAAACATAGAATGTGTCGGCAGATAAGAACCATTCGGTCCATCTAGTCTGCCCAATTTTTCTGAATACTTTTATTAGTCCCCCATTTCCGGTCTTATAGCTAGGATAGCCTTGTGTCTATCCCACGCATGCTTAAACTCCTTCACTGTGTTTACCTCTACCACTTCACCTGGCAGGCTATTCCATACATCCACTACCCTCTCAGTAAAGTAATACTTCCTGATATTACTTTTAAATCGTTGCCCCTCTAATTTAAGACTATGTCCTCTAGTTGTGGTAGTTTTTCTTCTTTTAAATATAATCCCTTCCTTATAGAAACATAGAATGTGTCTGCAGATAAGATTGTTGTTTGTTTGTTTTTAGTGAGGGAAACTCAACAGGTTTGTCCCAGCACAATGTGTAACGAAATTGGCGACACAATGTTCTTCTCACCTCAACTCACTTAATCTCACCTGCAACTCACCTTTATGTGAATAGCCCCCTTAGTCCTCTAATTCTATCTGCCTGTGTTAAAACACTCACTTTATAATAAGAAAAATACAGATGGGTAGTGGTATCAGAGCTGAAGGGTGTGGAGCAGCAACGTAAACGGTAATAACTCCTAATCATTCAAAAGAAAAAAACAAGGAAAACAAGTGAACAGGATGTTTAACCCCTTGACGACAAAGGACGTGCCAGGCACGTCCTGGGAGAAACTCCCTTAACGACAAAGGACGTGCCTGGCACGTCTTGCATTGAATGAAGTGGTTTTCGCGATCAACGATCGCGAAAACCGCTTTAACAGTGCTGGTCTATTGCCTCGACATCGAGGTAATAGCCAGCCCCGAAATTTCTATTTCGGGACCCCCACGATCGCCCCACGGAGCGATCGTGGGGAGCCATATTGACGGAGCATGCTGCTCCATCAATATGGCTAAGTCCTCTGCCGGTCTGAGCTTCGGAAGTGAAAGTAACTTCACTTCCGTCGCTCTGAATATGCTACTTGACTACCCCTAGTGGTAGTTTAGTAGCATTGCAATAGGAAATATTTAAAATAAATATTTAATTAATTAAAAACAGGTTATTTAGCTATGTTAGCCTATAGGGTTAAAATTAAATATTTTTTAGCATAAGGGATAGGGTTAAAATTAAATTAAAATTAAAAAATATTAAGGGATATAATAAGGATTAGAGTTGGGGTTAAATTTAGTGTTAGGGTTAAATTTTGGGTTCGGGTTGGGGTCAAAATATCAATATAGGAAAAAAACAAAAAACACTATTTTTGGTTTTTGCCCCATAACTCGCAAAAAAATACCGAAAAATATGGAAACATGCATATTTTTGAACTCGGGAGAACATTTAGAAACTATTTAGACGGGGTCTTTTTGAATGATTTTATTTGTGTAAATTATATTTTAGGTCAAAGTTAGAAAAAGTGTGTTTTTTTTAATTTTTCATCATATTTTATGATTTTTTTTGTAGTAAATTATAAGATATGATGAACATAATGGTATCTAATGAAAGCCCTTCTTATGACGATAAAAACAACATATAATTTGTGTGGGTACTGTATGTGAGAAAGAAAAAAATTACAGCTAAACACAAATACCCTAGAAATGTCAAAACAGCCATTGTCACCAAGGGAAAGTCAAGGTGAAAATGTCTTGTCACTAAGGGGTTAAAGAGCACTCACAGTATTACACTATTGTAGTTGTTTTTTTCTTTTTTTTTTTCATGTAGCCAATGGATACAATCTGGTGAGAACATGTGTATTAAATAACATCAAAGGTTATTTTATAGTTCTGTGTTACACACAGTAGTGGGGATAATTATTACTGTATATTTTATCTTTGTGTTTCTGAGCACACGTATACCATTTCTTGCCACACTCACTTTCTAATGTCTGTGTAGATGACCTATGAATAAAGAGAGTCCGGTATTATTTTTTGTAATGTATAACACATCTCTCTATTCTTATGGTTTGCACAAAATGTTCTCTCAAGTGAATCTCACAGCTACATAAAGCCGAAATAAGCGAAATCAATTAGAACTGCACCTCATACAACTTGCCAGACTCACAGAGAGAGCATTTGCATGAAAGCGATTGAAAAATTCAACTTTGCACAAAAACTCATTTTCTAAATTATTCTTTTGAGATTAAAGCCATTTATTGAGTCGATTCAAAAACTCAACGTGTCACTATTAAAGTCCCTGCCAGGCCAGTCAACATCACGAGTAATTACAGAGACATGCTGTATTAATCAAACTAGCTGAAAAAACAGCGAATAATATAAAGCCACAGAGCAAACATTTGATGATTTTTATTATTTTTTTTACATTTTTTAATGAAGTAGCCAGTTTCAGTGGCAGTGGCTGCTGGTGACTACAATTCCAATAATTAGCTAGCTAAAGGCTCAAGAGTGGATTTTAGAGCTTATCTATAGTATTCCCATTGCGCTAAAAAAAAGCGAATGTAAATGTAAAGAATCAATACAGGTGCAACCCTTCACAACCTGGTTTCGGTTATGACATGGTGACGGATTGCTTCCAATTTTCCATCACGTCTACAGGAGAACAAACATCTGGGTGGAAGATTGGAACCCATTAGGCTACCCTGTTATAAACAAAATTATGTTATAACCAGTTACCCTGTGTTTGTTCTTTTGAGCTACTTATAATTTTACCCAATGCAATGTGGCTGTTCATTCTAAATGTGGGAGGGGTTGTCTCAATGCAACAGTTGGAAAGACACATTAGTCATCCCTCTCCTTTCATTTAAACCCTTAGTGATATTTTAGCTGCTTCTTTTCGTTGGCTGTGTAAACATTTCTGCGGTGTTTGTGTTTAGCTGTAATAGTTTGTTATTTCTCATTTATATATTGTTCTTATTGGCATAAGAAGGGTATTCTTAGATACCATTGTTCTAATCAATTATCATATAATTTATTACAAAACAAATCATTACATTTGATCAAGTTTTGTTTAAACATTTTTTTTTTACTTTGACATGATAAATGTTTTACACAATCACAAATGGTAAAAAAAAACAAAAACTAACTCCAACCCTAGTGTAATTAGAACCCTAACCATTTCTCTAACCCTAACCATAGATATAGGGCTAATTTAGTTTTTTCACTGCAATGTTGCTGATGACCTAGTCTATTTACAGCAACAGAGCGATGGAACTGATAATTAATCACTTCTGACGCTCTTGGCAAAAGAGGGCAGATCCATATTAGAGGAGCATGCTGCTCTCCAATATGGTCAACGCATTTCAGTGCAAAAAGTGAATTTTCGTGTTGCTTAATGCCTTGGCATTGAGGCATTAAAGCAATACTGACTGAGCAGTGTTAGTGATCATTAATCGCGTACACCGCTTGTTACCCCGCAGGATAGACCTAGTCCGTCCCATGTCAGCAGCGGTTTGCCAGCCAGGATGAACATTGTCCATATTTTGTTCCTCGAAGAGAAGTTTGACAATGATGGGAGAGCTGATGTGTGCAGAATCTGGATTGCTGGGGCTGGTTGTGTTTTAAGGCCAAAAATAAACTATGAAAATGTGTCCCTATGTTGTCTATAATGTATATATTTCCATACATGCCAAGGACACCAAGGTTATATGTGCCCTAGGAGCTGAAATAGTCTTATTTGAACAATAATCTAAACTATTACAAAGTTTTTTTTTTTATATTTGACAATTAAACCCGAATCTACAGAAAATGCAGAATAAAAATTTTGATACAGTGGGATTTATTCTGTAATTGTTAATTGTAGTGGACAACTGAGTTTTTAAGTTCTAAAACTTTATTTTTTAATCTGTTTTCAAACTCTTTTGCCAACTTTACCACAATTCGATGTTTGGTAAATATTCCCCATTCCCTGTGAATACATGTATCACAGAACCATAATATATACCTAACAATACCTTAGTTTGTGAACAATAGCTAATTCAGGGCTCGAGAAATCCTGGGCACCAGGTTGCCATGGTGACCAGGAAATTAGACCTGGCACCCGGATATTAGTTATTTTTTCAGTCAGTGGACAAAGTCTGTGCCTGTGGTCTGACATTTCCTCTGGGAATCCAGATCTTACCATGAAGTGAACCATGCATGTGCATGATCTCTCGAACCACTGCTTAGTCAGCATGGAGGAAATGTAATATCAGCCACCATGCATGCTGGAGCATCTCGGCTAAGTCTGAGATGCCAAAAACTATACTTCCCATGATTCCTTCCTCCTCCAATGGTTACAATAAGTGCAAGGGTTAGGGTTTACTCTGTAAATTATGGCTAGCCCTTACCCTTATCCCAACCTTAACCCCCCTGGTGGAATGTATGGAAGCAGGAAGTCAAGTCAAGATGGCCTGTGCCAGTGTGAGATGCACAGGCGAGGTTGCATCAGAAATGCCCCTCTCCCCTGCAAAGAGGTAATGCACAAGGAAGGGGGGACTCTCCATTAATGGAACCACTGACCATGCATGCTAATAGTGTAGATAGGTTCTTGGCACAGAAGTGTGAAAATAATAGCAAGGTACAAAAAATCCAAAAAGGGAAATCCCAAATATAGTCCAGAATCAAGAGGGGGTAACAGGAGATGTAGTAAGAGACTACTTAGAATAATTGATCACTTGCATAGGGAAAAGACAGGCCTTTATATATATATATATATATATATATATATATATATATATATATATATATACACATATATATAGATATATATATATATATATATACATACTTTACCCCACCAATAGATACCCACAGCCCATTCAGCACCAGATCATCTACTGACCATGAAAATAATACAGTTGCACCAAAACTGCCAAGATTTGGACTTAATCTTGTATGTGGCATAGGTATAAAATTATTCAAAAACACAAAAAATAAAATAAATTACTACGAAATCTATGACGCCATGTAAAAATCAGTTTCTTCACTCTGATTTCACCTACAGCTCACCCTAAACAAAATTTATTTATCAAAAGCTTGGAATATTTTCATTTCCTTTCAGTGTGGTAGCATGACCAAAGGCAGATCTAATAGGGCCTCTTACAATTTCAGGAAGCAAAGTCACTGTGTTCTTTTTCTTTTATTGAAAATTCTTATTCTGTTACTCAAACTCTTTGTATACAGCAGGGGGATTAATAAAATTCCGTGACTTTACTTAAGCAGAGCAGGGGAGATTACCGTTATAGAAATGTCATTTGCACTTGGACTGGTAAAACTGTCATTGCCTCCTAATGAATTCATTTAAATACCACATCCTCACAAACATCTCCCAAGAAAAAAATTCTTCCAGATTATACAGTTATAGCTCACAGCTCCATTCTGAAGGTTAACCTTGGGTGCAGTTCGGCTCCTCTGCATTAATAATAATAATTTTATTTGCAAAATGAACTGCTTGCAACATTTTTTTTCAATAACATTTTTGCTTTGGGAATACAGATAATAGCTTGGCTAGTTATTATATTAGAATTATTTTCTGGTAATATATTCTTTTATATAAAAGGCAAATATTGTTGTAATGTGCAGGAAAAAAAGGCACTCTAAAGGCACTTTTGAGGAACTAATATAAGATCTGCCAATAAATGTGTTTGTATAATTCAGAATACTACATATAAATATATATGGTTATATGCAAAGGAAACTGCTAAGTTTCTACTAAAAGACTGTGTGTGTCTGTGTGAGTGTGTGTGTGAGAGAGAATGCCACTGTGTGTGTGTGTGTGTGAGAGAGAGAAAGAGAATGTCACTGTGTGTGTGAGAGAGAGAGAGAGAGAGAGAAAGAGAATGTCACTGTGTGTGTGTGTGAGAGAGAGACTATCACTGTGTGTGTGTGTGTGTGAGAGAGAGACTATCACTGTGTGTGTGTGTGTGTGTGTGTGTGTGAGAGAGAGACTGTCAGTGTGTGTGTGTGAGAGAGAGAGAGACTGTCACTGTGTGTGTGTGTGTGTGTGTGTGTGAGAGAGAGACTGTATGTGTCACCTTTAACATGAATCATATTCAAGTAATATTCAGATAGAATAACAGGGATTTCATGAGTGGAGCTGAGCTAAGCATTCCACTCAAAGTGCAAAGGATTTGTTGGAATGCTCTAGTGCTGCAAAATGCCCATTATGCACAACATATATGTCAGGAAATATACAGAGTACAATCTTGTTGTTTAAACGGAATTTTCCTCTCTGTCATTTAATGCATCCATACAATTTATATGTTGTTTTTTTAAAGGACAGTTAGAGCTTCCTTTTGCTACCCCATTAATAAAAAATAATCTACAATTTAGTATTAAAAAATACAAATAAAATGGAGAGAAAAAAAATTATTCCCCATTACTTTCTAATAATAATCTACACAACTAGTGCAACACTAATCCACTCATCCCAACTAATTAACTAACTAATAAAAAATAGGTATCCAAACCCCCCCAACAAAAAACCCAGTAAAAAAAACTCTGACCAGTATGATGGCAGAGCCATAAGAATCACAGAACCGTCATGCAGGGGTTAACTGTACTTAAATTAATATATTATAATGCTTTTTATTTATTAAAAAAAACTTTAAAATAAAAAAATTGGGAAAAAAATGAGGGCCATAAAGGATAAAACTGTGATCACCAAGGAAAGGGTTAACTTTTTTTTTTTTTTTTACAGATCAACAGATTTCTCTTTACACTTCTGACAGTGAAAATGCTCCAATATTTTTGTTGCAAATTCACACTGACATCTGACATTGATGATTAAACTCTAGATTCACATTTTAGCAGATATTAAATTTGGGGTGCCCAAGGTTTGACCCATTGGCCCAATGTGGCAAGGTACAGGTCAATTTATTTCACAACCCATATTTTAATTGGCCTTATACATGGGACGTTTTGTTTGAATAAAGTTGATTTAAATTGTTCCTGGACTGCTTTTGTATTACTACTAAATATCGAAACATCTATAACCAACAAGCTTTACCATTACAGTAAATAAAATGAAAATGCGACTCCATACATTTATAACTTTTTGGGATTATGTGGCCCACTATAGACAAAAACTTGGACGCTCCTACTTCTATGGCTGTCTCAAACTTGCCATCAGGATACTTGTACAAAATAAAATGAGAATGCTCTAAAACTATTGTGGATGCATTATTCAATGATTTTAAAGTGTCTCAAACCCAACTTATTTAAGAAAAATAACAAGGAACAAAAAATCAGCTATGTAAGCATCAGATGGTGGTTCTGTTCATGATTTGTCTGTTCTTTCTCTGTCCAACTTAATCAAAAATAGGCAAAACAACTAGACATGCATTTTCAATTTGTACTGATGATAAAAATTATAAAAACAAGCAGCAAATTTTTAAAAAGTTCACACAAGCCTATCCTATAGTTGGTGCTTTCCCAGCTGCAGTGGTTATTTTATATATTTTTAAAATAATTGTAATTTGCTACATTACTTTGAAATAATTCTGTAATGAGGAAGGGGTAGATGTATACTCTGTAATCATAATAAGATGCAGAACTAGTATATATAAATGTATTATTAAAAACATACACCCCCCCCCCCAAAAAAAAAAACAAAAAAGAAAGAATAACATAATTAGGTTAACTTCATTTGCTTAGTTAGCAAAACATTTAGATTTATTTTGTTGATTATCAGGTATATTTAATCGACAAGCCACTCACTATGGAAGAGCCTTAATCTTTTCACTGCTGGTTTATTCTGTAGTCAGATATATGCCATTGTGGCATTTTTATTGACCAGAGAATCCCTGCTGTCACAAAGCTCTAAGTAGTTTTCTAAAATGCTTACATGGGACCCACACATTTGTAGGATGAATGAAACATCGGATCCCTACAAATCTACACTGCCCTTTGTCAAAAGAATCCTCTCCTTTTCTAATTGCAATAGATGGCCTTGTCTCTTAGCGCAACCCTTGGTATGAATATGTGCCCATAGGATGAAGAAGACAAAAAAAAAAAGAAAAAAAGCAATCTTATTAAGCCTGTTCAAAAATACAATTAAATTTATTTGTGCGACATATATTTACATTGTCATCTTTTATCATAAAACATCTTAGAAGAAGATAGCAATATGGTATAGCTCCACTGCTCTGAGATTGATCTATATAGGGAGGAAAGACGGGTGCATATTTGTGGAAAAAGATTTAATTTCAATAAATTATAATACTTATTTGATAACATTCTATAAATCTCCACAGTGTGTCATTGAACAATGGGTACACTGTGTCTGCATAGATATCTCACTGGAATCTTTGATTATAGTGTGCAAGTCACCCCAAAAAATTATAATAATTTAAAAAAAATTATATTTTCTTTTTTATCAGAAAAAAGGGCACAATGTTGTTAGTATCTAATTTTTTGGAAATACATTATATTGGGATATATTAAGAATTTCTTATGAATGGGGACTCTATTTCGGTTTATAGAAAGCCAATACCATTACATGTATTCCATAAACCGAAAGTCTATAAACTGAAAGACATTCGGTTTATAGACTATCGGTTTATGGAATACATGTAATGCTATTGCTATTCTATAAATCGAAAGTATATAAACCGAAAGACTTTGAAGAATTATAATATTTTTGGGTGGTAAACAGTACATGCGGTGCACTTCATATCTGAGAGTCAAATAGAACAGTCCAATACTGTGCTTACAGCGCACTTTAAAAAATTCTAATTGCTTTGGGTGCTAAATAGTACATTTGCGTCTTGTGGTTTACTTCATATCTGAGAGTCAAATAGAACAGTCCAATACTGTGCTTACAGCGCACTTTGAAAAATTCTGGCTACCACCTCCTCCTCCTCCAGCGCCGTTTCCACCTACACCGTCACGGTCACCGCCTCCTCAACCTATGGGTCACTTAGTATAAACTGAAAGAGAATACCCTGCACTCCAACCCTCTCTCAAATGGATAATTCTGTTGATCCTCCTGGCAGCCATGCTTTAGATTTAGATTTATGTTCTTCCAAAACTAAAATCAAATATTCCATCTAGTGCTATTTTAT
Organism: Pelodytes ibericus; assembly: GCA_036172795.1. Classification (NCBI taxonomy): domain Eukaryota; kingdom Metazoa; phylum Chordata; class Amphibia; order Anura; family Pelodytidae; genus Pelodytes; species Pelodytes ibericus. The sequence goes on from CM069867.1 coordinate 61,112,800, forward strand.
GGCTCAGCTGTATTTTTAATTTGTATGTATTTTATGTTATTTGAAGTTATTTCCCTCTCCATATTTGTTTGCAGGGCACTTGTCCTACTCTTACCCCCATTTTACTTCAATTTGCAGCCCTCTAGACCTTTCCAGGACTTTTTTAGAGGCATTTTAGTGGCCAAAAGTTCGGGTCCCCATTGACTTCAATGGGGTTCGGGTTCGGGGTCAAGTTCGGGGTCAAGTTCGAGCCCGAACCCGGACTTTTTTCCGAAGTTCGGCCGAAGCCCCCGAACGCGAACATCCAGGTGTCCGCTCAACTCTAGTTGTAACATATGCTTATTTGTTTATGCAAAAGTAATTATCTCCAAAAATACGATGTTTTTTAACAGACGTTTCTTAATACCTTAAGGACAAGATTTTTGGGGGATTTTTTTTTACATTCATGACGTGTTTATAGTTCATGTGTCCTTTAGGGGTTAATATCAACCCCTTGGAACACCTAAAATGGTTCTAGAGAGGAAGATACTTCCAGAAATCCGAAAACAGATCAATCAGAAAAGCTTCACCTCTCATTTAATTTACCACGAATAGTAGCAGTACTATTTCCGCATGTGGCAATGTATTAACTCCTGATGTATGGTGGGAGCTGGCACTATGTGCATCATGCTTTGTCATCCCTTTTTATAAGCAATCTGGCACTACAAAGTGGTGGACCATGATAGTTTGGCAGAGACTCCATTCTCTTAAGTGTCATGACCGCCATCCTACATAAGCTACAAGTGATCAACACTTGTTTAAAAGCTTTCAACACTAAACAATCCCCTAAATATTGTTTTTACTGTGAAGAGAATAAAAAATGATGATCTGACATTGTGTTAGCAAAATTGCAAGCAAATGGCTAAATTAGGATACAAATGTGGTTTAACCCCTTAGTGCAAAAGGAAACATATATATGTTCTGTGTCTGCCTGCAGTTGGTGACACAGCACGTATACATGCTTCCTGTGTTAAAACGAACAGTGTAATTCCTTGAAGCCTAGGGCAGCACTTTCCTTGTTTGCCATTAGGGGCGGCACAAACCCCCCCCCCCCAAAAAAAAAATACAAAAAAGCCACCCCTTTAAAAAAAAACGCACTTGCCGTCAGAGACGGAAGTGAGAGGAGATTGGAAGATCCCCCCTCACCTTCCCCCTGCCTGCCAGCAGGCTGCATGGGGAGCCGAACAAGCAGCACAAAGAAACCTCTGTGCTGCCTGTTCGGCTCCCCGTGCAGTGTGACAGGGAAGTGCCGACAGTCACGTGACCGGCGCTCTGACGTTAGATGCGCGCCGGGTTACGTGACCTGTCGTCACAACTGCCTGGGAGCCGAACAGACAGCATGGAGGACACCATGTTACCTGCCACTAGCCACCAGGGAAAAAGGTAAGTGCTTTGGAGATGGGGGGATGTATTGGGCAAATTGGCTGGGGAATATTAATGGCAAATACTGGCATATTATTTGGCAAATTGACTGGGGCATATTAAATGGCAAATAACACTGGCATATTATTGGGCAAATTGGCTGGGGCATATTAAATGGCAAATAATACTGGCATATTATTGGGCAAATTGGCAGGGGCATATTAAATGGCAAATATTAATGGCATAATATTGGGCAAATTGGCAGGGGCATATTAAATGGCAAATAACACTGGCATATTATTGGGCAAATTGGCAGGGACTTATTAATGGCAAATAATACTGGTATATTATTGGGCAAATTGGCAGGGGCATATTAAATGGCAAATATTAATGGCATAATATTGGGCAAATTGGCAGGGGCATATTAAATGGAAAATAATACTGGCATATTATTGGGCAAATTGGCAGGGGAATATTAAATGAAAAATACTGGCATATTATTGGGCAAATTGGCTGGGGAATATTAATGGCAAATACTGGCATATTATTTGGCAAATTGACTGGGGCATATTAAATGGCAAATAACACTGGCATATTATTGGGCAAATTGGCAGGGGCATATTAAATGGCAAATATTAATGGCATAATATTGGGCAAATTGGCAGGGGCATATTAAATGGCAAATAATACTGGCATAATTTGGGGCAAATTGGCAGGGGCATATTAAATGGCAAAAATTACTGGCATAATATTGGGCAAATTGTCTGGGGCATATTAAATGGCAAATACTTGCATATTATTGGGCAAATTGGCTGTGGCTTATTAGTGGAAAATAATACTGGCATATTATTTGGCAAATTGGCTGGGGCATATTAATGGCAAATAATACTGGAATATTATTGGGCAAATTTGCAGGGGAATATTAATGGCAAATAATACTGGCAATGTGTATGTGATGGGGGCATGTAAATGTGGTGATGGGGCATGTCCTTGGTGTTCAAAGTGGCTTATGGGTCGTGTCGTGGATGTGCATCGTGGGTGGGGGGGGGGCACATTTTGATGGCCTAGGGCAGCACAAAACTAAAATACACCACTGCTCCTCCAGAATGGCACTGCTCTGTACACAGCAAGAGTGATGGAAGGTATCAGTGTTCACTTACATTGCTCTGTTGCTTTTGCAGGACTACCTCCTCAGGCAGTCTGCAACATTGCAGGGAAAAAAAAGCACAAACTAACCCTAGATCTAAATTAACCCTAGATCTAGGGTTAGGGTTAGAATTATGGTTACAGCTAGGGTGAGTTAAGCTCAGAATTAGTTTAAGGGTCAAAAGGTCACTGTAGGAGTGTTGTGATTCGTGGTTTTGGATGAATTAATATGGTGCAATGGATTTCAATGTTACTGGTGTGTTAAATTTAAACACTAAGACAGTTATTGGAATCACATACAATTGAATAATACCCAAAGTCAACTGATTTTTATTCGGAATTTTACTAACCTAGTAGTAAATCCCCAAATTTACAAATCACTCGAACACACTGCTGCTTAGATAATAATAATTTAATAAAGCAAGTTTATAAAATATAACATTATTTTAGATAATAATAATTTAATAAAGCAAGTTTAAAATTATTTTAAGAAACTAGCAGATGGGTTTGTCCGAGTGAAGTTTAAACTACAGTGTAAAAAAATATAAAAGAAATTGATACAGCACAACATATCATATCACAACAAGGAGAAAATGGTTAAATGAGAAAGAGGAAAATGACAACTAAACACAAACACCGCAGATATGTTAAAACAGCAAGGGTATAATGTTTTGAAAAAAGTCTGGTTGCTAAGGGGTTAAATGTCTCTAGTTTATGACATCACCTGTGGCTTGATATGCAAATTACACATTTGCCATTGTAAGCCACCCAATCTATATTTCAACTTTTGGCTACCTTTGTGTTTGTTGACTGTGATTTCTTGTTAATTATATTGTCATATTGTTCCATCACCATTAAGTCCTTTTTCTTAACCATTTCTATTTCAGATCCACAGATTATGGTACAACGTACGAGAAGCTGAATGACAAAGTGGGATTAAAGACCATCCTGAGCTATCTGTATGTTTGCCCTACAAATAAGCGAAAGGTAAAAATATTGCCTAAATATCCTGTTATTTAGGGCTCTCCTGCTTGAATAACTTTTTAATTTTTTTTGGTTTTGTTCTCAAGTCTATTACTGTTGACACAAGCCTTATGGCTGTAAATAAAAAAAAAGAAAGAAAAGGATCTTTAAAACAAATGGACACAAGAGCAATTTGGTGCGCCTTGCAGTCATTTCCCCTCTTGCTGATAGAACGGCTCGTTAAGATTTTGAAAGTGGAGCTATAAATATATGTTTTTTCGGAGGTTACTACATTTGCTGTGACACTCTATTACATCAAAAAAAGCTTCATTTTTTGGGACCTCTGCAGTGCTGTCACCCTGCCCTATTTAACATGTTTCTCTCCCGGTTTATGTCTACGAAACCTCTTTAAAGTTAATGAGACCTTTTGTCATCCCAAATGTTATCTGAAGCTAGAGGTGGATATGGGTGGATGGAAAGCATTGTAAATTCGAGCTTCAGTCACCAGATTCATTAAAAAATTCATTAAAAGCCGATTACGGTTTTATATAAAGATACAGAGAGCGGATTCCCATGCATCAGTGATGGGAATCAGGGCTGGTTATTGACATGTTGCAGTAAATAGTCAGACACATCACTTTTCTCCGTTATCAAGGCTATGCATCTTTTTGATTATTTGAGCTTCCTAATTTAATGGATTTAATTACATCTGTTTTAAGCCAAGTGAGTAGAGCGTAGATGTTACCCAAAAGATATTATCTGAGATTATTACCTTGCTTTCATTAATTTCCCATTTAAAAAAAAAAATTAAAGTATCATGTCTTAGTCTGCCACAGTTGTATTTTCACTAAAACCTATAAAAACCACTATAGTGGGTTTTTTTTTTATAAGTCCTGAGGCAGGAAGTAAGGGTCTAAGTTCCAGGATAACCGACATCTGTACAAAAACGTACCCTTGTTTTTTAAGGTACAAGTTAAAGTCGCTGTCTTGACAATTGGTGGCATTGTAGAAAATATATTTAGTGATTTAGTGGTTATTTTACTACAACCTGCAAAAAAAAAAAAACATGTAAACATGGACTATTACTAAACTCAGGACAAATATCAGAGGCTATTTAGATGGGGTCTTTTATACCATTTGCAATTATGTAAAAAAATAATAATTCAGATTTGAGTTAGAGATTCATGATTTTTCATCATGGTATATGATTTTTTTCATAGTAAATTATAAGTATTAAAAAATTGTGTGGGCACATTTAACGAGAACAATTTAAATTAAAGCTAAACACAAACACTGCAGAAGTGTAAAAACAGCCGATGTCACTAAGGAGTTATTTATAAAGAGAAATGATGGGGCAGTCATAGAAAATAATGGGATGTGCCTACTTATTGTTTCACTTTTACTATTTTATATTTTATACTTTTTTTACTATAGGTCATCCTCAGTGTGACTGTAGTTCTCTATTCAACTTGGATCAGCTCTGTTGATCTTAGTAAAATAATCAACAAATTAGAATTTCAGGCCATTCATAGCACACATACTTAATAATTAACAACAGTGTCAACATGAAGCATTTAAATATCCTACCTAGAATGGGCAAATATTAAAATCAACTTTATTCTTTGCTACATTCACAATGTATTAATAATTTAGTGACTCGGTTTCAAATCCATGCATATTCCAAAGAATACAACAAACATTTTTTCGGAAACAATGCTGCCCATTTATATTGTTCGCTTGCTATAAGCACTCTGGGTTTTCACATAAGGAATGACAATTAACAAAAATATGCACACATTTAACATGAACAAACAAAAACAATATATTAGCACAGTCATAAAATATATTTGCATATTGCTTCATATTCTCAGGATTATTATTCACATCAGGTCAGTATTTATTTTAGTGTTGAAGTGCCTTATTTCATTTATTTACCTGTGCAGCCTACATAATCTTACAGCATGGGGACACTTCAGGCATCACACTAACTTGATTTAAACATCAATTCCTATAAAAATGTCTAATCATTTATAAATGAATGTTTAAATAAACTATTTTTCTGATACTTACCTTTCTTTTCACACTCCATTTTTGAGCTTTTTGCACACTGTGGTGAGAGAATAAGAAAGGGAGGCTCTGTACGACTGGATTATTTAACTCATTCAGAAAAAGTCAGTAAGACCTGTGTAAACCAAGCAATGTTTAAATACTACACTATAGAGTAGTACACTTTCTATTACCACGTTTTTACAATTAAACCCACCCATTCCCAGGTAAACAAGCCTGTCTCTCCTGTTTTGATATAATTACAATCATCCCCAAGAAAAGGACCAACTTATTCCTAGGGTTTAAATGAACAGAAGAGGTTATGTATAAAGGTAATTTCTAGGGCAAAATTGTAATATACTCAGACCAATCATTCCATTGGCTTTCATGTCGACTGGACCACCTGTAGAACTTTGCCCCACAATTGACCTTCAAACATAGCCCCCCCCCCCCCCCCCTTATAATATTTTCAAACTAAAGTAGAAAGATCATGGAAAACTGATTGGTAATGTGAGAACTTTTTTTTTATAAAAAGGAGTAGTAGATCACTGGAGAAACCTTCCAGTAGTGTAATGAAGACCAGCACACTAAAAAGAATTCCAGAATGCTTGGGATGTGCATGAGACAATTGTGAAGGACATATACATCTTAATATTTTATTATGGGTACATATACACGTCAGATCGATTGTCTCTTCCAACAGAATGTTGAATATTTTTGCAGGAATTAGATCATTTTGATTTATTTCAGCCACATGTGCATTTTAAGCCTCCATAATCGCTTATTAAGGGAATGTTTAGCATGTAGACACACAGAGAACACACCATGCCACACTATTTTATCCTATCAGCCAATTTGACGAGCAGATCTTATACCTGATCTGGAGATAAATAGGGGATTAAAAGGTCATCTTTTGAAATGCCATTTGACAGGGAGGCTCCAAACATCACATCAGAATTCAGCTCGGCTTTGAAGAATACTTTGTGCAAATGTTATATTAGGCAATTTATTAAGTCACAATGGGATATCATTCCATTAGTGCCATAGATTGTTTACAGAACTAAGATCTTAAAGGTCAGAACCTGGTGAAATATCTTAATCAGAAGAGCTGAAATCTGCCATTGGCATTCATGTATCTCTGCTTACCAAGATTTGTTACAGATATTATCCTGGAGAACTGGTTACTATATAACGGATATACATATACATTATAGGATAAACTGATAGCAATGTATTGTTTTATGCAAATATGCTGTAGTAAAAAAATTACTTCTGTTTAATTGAAAGATTGCATTACGTGTAGAATATTTGTACATACATTCTTTAATGAGCCCTTTGTTCCAGTTATCTCTCACAACCCTCGGACATGTTGAAGATCTGACCCATGGATCCAAAAAACATGTCTGCTCCCTGACTTGTATTCTTACATGAAACATTTCTGTTTAAAACATCTGCACTTGATACAATCTTACATTTAATATAAGTACATGTTTTGCCCTTTAAAATAAAAAAACAATAACTATATAAAAACAGACACCCTCACCAATTGTGTATTTTATGAAATTCATTTCTCCAGCCTCCTCAATGCACTTCTTATAACTATATCTAGTTTCTAATTTGTATAGCATTTTCATGGTATATAAAGTCTTAACGGATGGGTAACCAACCGCCTTAACAGAGAAACAGAATCTCTGCAGGCTGAAGAAAACTAAGACCAAGCGGAGCAAAATACAGACAGAACAGAAGCAAGATATATGAAATACAAAGTGTAGGTTTACATATAGTTTGTGTGAGCTCATGGAAATTTTTCAAACTTTGCATCAAAATCAGTGGTGTAAATATCCAAATCATTTTGTGTTATTATGCATTACTTTGATATAATGTGAATTCTGATTATTGAATGCAGAATGTATTTTGTACCTTAATATTTGGAGGGCATAACAAAATAGTTTGGCACATTTATGAATAGTTTTTTTTGTTTTTGTTTTGCTTTGCTTCATTTTTTTTTAATATATACTGTAAATATACATTAAATGGTAATTGGACTAATGCGTAATCATAAAACCCTGATTATTACCTTTGGATATTATGCATACAATGATTCTGAGGAAAAAGTAGCACAGTAGGTCCATAACTGATGTCTGCATATACATATAAAATGGATAGCACCTCCCAAAAAAGCCCCAGTGTACCAGTGTTTGGCTGAGGTTCTCTTATTAAGCACTGAAGAGTGCCCTAAATGTTATATATGGCTTGCCTCAGAGTCTCTGAACCCTGGATATTGGTAACAGCACACACTTCCAAGTTTGCATTAGAGATAGACACATATTGAGATAGTGCAATATAAACGTGTTAAGTGATAGGCGCTATTTTGTTAAGAAAAATTAAGCATAAAATTAAGAATAAAAAAAGGGAAAAACTAAATAAATAAATAAATTGTGACGTGCTGCAAACACTAGTGCAATTCCCCCAGAGTGACACAAAACAAAAGTAATAGTAGTGATAAAGTGTTGCGCAGGTCAGTAGTATAAATTCAAAAAGAATGTATAAATTCAAGAGAATGCAAAACAAACATATAAGTGCTTCAATCTATAACATCAATATAGTAAAACAATCGATGGAATAATAAATAATTAATAAGCGAAAATTATATATATAAACTAAATATGAACGTAGAAATACTTATCAAGTCAAAGATTCAGTATTAAAAATATGGATTCCAGTCGGGTTGTCCCCAAGAAACTGTTTTTCTTCCAAAGGGATTGTGCATAAAAAGACAAAAAAACATAGACATACAATGGGTAGTATTCACAGATAGGGATTAGCTGTATATTTTCCCCCAAAGGAAACACACTCACACACTCTAGAGCCTAAAGGTACTGGCTCTAAGTACGTATAGCAGTTGGACTGCAAGTCCCACCATCCCACGTGTGTAGGTTTCGACTCCAAGTTCCAGTTCGTTTTATCCAGAGGATAAGTTGGTGGTAAACGAGTCAAAATGGAGTATATTTAGTATTAAGAAATATATTATTTATTTGCCCCTATATATAGTGAGGCTTATATTAAAAAGACATATAATTACTCAATAAATAAGTAATTTAAAAACGGGGAAAATAAGAACAAAAGGAAAAACAGAGAGAGAGAGCAGGTCACCAGTCCTCCCGTGTTCAGCGTGTTTTACAGGCGGTGTGCACCCTCCGTCTGCTATCAGCGGGGACCTTGTCGGTGCCTCTCTTCTGTGATCTTTTAAAGTTCCTTTTTAAATGTCCTCAAGCGAAGCGGCGCTTTCCTGTGACGCGTTTCGTCGTTTTCGACTTCTTCAAGACAGTGACGCTTCAGCCGGAGGAGTTTCCTTTTTAAAGTGTCCGTCTGCCGTTTCCATGGCAGTTCAACAACAAGTGGGAGTGTTTTCAGCGTGCCGAAAGAAAAGTAGGCACTAATAAACAGACTAGTCGATATTCACCCAACAGAGAGACAAAATAGCATATATCACCAGCGAATATCGCTGTGTATAGACTGGCAAATCAATACATAATTGCTGTAAAGTAAAAAACAGCAAAGTGCAGAACAAATATCTAATAAAACCAAAACTAAGGGGGAGGGAACGTGAGAAAAAGTTGTGTATATAGAACAGAGTGGAAAAAGACATAGGTCAGACTTGCCTCATTTCTCTATATGGCACATACCTAACTATTCCAATTTATAGACACAGATAAATCAAGATTGGCATAGGGATACATATTTTAAAAACAGTACTTTACTTAGAAATGGAAAAAGCATCACAATAGACAAAAAATATATGTAAGAACATTAATAAATAAAAATGTATAATGTAAAAAATATATAAAAATATGCAAAAATATATATTGTTCTAGTGGTTGACTATCTATAAAGGTATGTATATAGTCTAGAAAATGCGGTCTTACAAAAAATGATACAATTCAAAATCTGCATTAAGCCCTCTAGGGGCCAGAGTATCAAGCTCGAATATCCACCTCATTTCGGCTTGGCCAAGGGTTTTAATTTTATTACCCCCTCGCCAATGTGTCTTAGGTTTTTCGATACCCCAGAATTGGAGCATAGAGGGGTCTTTTTTGTGTGTTATTAAAAAATGATGTGACAGACTGTGTTTTTCATATCCATTTTTTATGTTCCGAATGTGTTCACCTATCCGAGTTTTTAGGGGTCTTGATGTTCTTCCTATGTAGTACAGCTCACATGGGCATTTGAGTATATATATTACTCCACTCGATTCACAGGTGATAATTTCTTTGATCTTATATGTCTTATCCATGTGAGGGTTCTTAAAGGTACAAATCTTTTTTTCTTGTGTTTTACTTGTTTCTTTACAAGCCAAACATATTTTGCATCTATGGAAGCCTGTTATGTCACCAAAGAAATTTTTATTATTTTTATCATTTAAGAGTCGTGTCTTATCCGTTTCTAAAAAGCTTTTGCTTATATGGTTTTTTATATTGGGGACACCTCTATATATAATTTTAGGGTGTAGGCCCAATATAGCTTGTAGTTCTGGGTCTTGTCTGAGTATAGGCCAATATTTATTGCAAATGTTTTTAAAAAATCCATTGTTACCACTAAAATTGGTAACAATTGGTATTTCTTGCAGTTTTCCATTACTATTTTCTTCATTACCCTTATGTTTAGGTTTCAGAAGTTCTTTTCTATCTAGATTTTTTACTTCTTGAATGCTTTTGTCAATAAATGTGCTTTCATAGTTTTTGTCTATAAATTTCTGTTTGATCATATTTGCCTGTATTTGATAATCATTAATATCACTGCAATTACGCCTTAATCTGCATAGTTGGTTTTTGGGTACATTAAGAAGCCAGGGTAGGGAATGACAGCTATCAGATTGTATATAGCTGTTTGTATCAACCTTCTTGAAGTGAGTACGAGTCTTTATTATTTTTGTATCGTGATATATTTCTAAATCTAAAAATTGAATACTCTGTTTATTATACTCTGTTGTTAGGGTAATACCCCATGTATTGGAATTGAGGTATAGCAAAAAAGATTTTAATGTTGGAACGTCTCCTTTCCATATGAAGAAGAGATCGTCTATGTATCTCCTATAGTTCACCAGGTTTGCCACCCAGGCATGCCCCCCATATACGGACGTTTCCTCCCAGAATGCCATAAAGAGGTTGGCATAACTGGGGGCAAACCTGGTGCCCATGGCTGTGCCTCTTAATTGTAAATAATAATTATCCTCAAACCAGAAGTAGTTGTTTTCCAGTATAAGGAGTATCCCCTCCAGAATAAAATCAATTTGTAGTTCTGGGATGGTTGCTGCTTTCTCTAAGAAATGTCGAACAGCCTCACATCCCTTTCTATGTTGGATGATAGTGTATAGTGAACTTACATCGCAAGTCACCAACATATAATCATCCTGCCAGGTGAGTCCTTCAATTTCTCTGATAAGGCTCATCGAGTCTTTTAGGTAGGATTTAGTCTGTATCACATATGGTTGGAGTTGTTTATCTATATATTCGGACAAATGAGATAAAAGTGAATTAATTCCTGAGACAATAGGTCTCCCAGGGGGGTTAGGCAACTGTTTATGGATTTTTGGTAAAATGTAGAACACAGGAGTTCTTGGGTATAAAGGATTCAGATATTCATGTTCTTTCTTATTTAAAATCTTTAGTAAGAGTCCTTTATCTAAAAGTTTAGTCAGTTTACTTTTAATTGTATATATTGGGTTATAGGTTAGAATTTTGTAAACCTCTTTGTCTGTTAATTGTCTCATAATTTCCTTACAATATTGTGTTTTGTCCAGTATGACAATTCCCCCCCCTTTATCTGCCGGTTTTATAGTTAGTTGATCATTATTTTCTAAAGACTTTAGTGCTTTTAATTCTCCTATCGACAGGTTTTGTTGGAATTTATTGAGATTTTTGATCTTTTTAATGTCGTTAGTAACCATTTTTTCAAAGGTCTTCATTTCGTCTGACTTCATATGTTTCGGAAAAAAATTTGATTTAGTCTTTAGTGTGGTATGGGTATAAGCGTCCTCTTGTGTCTGAAGACTTTTTTCAGTAGGATTGTTCATAAAAAACTTTTTCAGACATAAATTACGCATAAATTTTTTTTTTTTTTGAAGATCAATGTACGTATTAAATTTATTCGTACTTATTGCTGGTGCAAATTTTAGTCCTCTATTTAAGGCTTTTATTTCGTCTTGAGTTAAAATATGTGTACTAAGGTTGAAAATACCCTTAGGTTCTACCACCTTCCTTTCTTTTCTCTGTTGGATTCTAGTCCCAGCTCTATTTCCTCTATATTGGGACTTCTTGGTCTTTTTTGTGGTGACTGGGTAATACTGGGGTCCCATTTCTGGTGTTTGTTGTGACCCTGATCTAAAAAAGAAGAAGAAGTAGGTTCTAGGGCATAGTTAGCAAGGACTTCAAATCTATTTTTGATAGGGATATTGTTCGGGTTGTTTTGGGGAGCCTGTCTATTTTTGTATGGTTTTCTTGTTTGTTTCCATTCTGAATTAAGTTCCTCATTTTCATATCTGTTGTAATGGGAATTGTCATGTCTCTGTTGGTGATATTCATATCTACTGTATGCCTTCTGATAAAAAGGTTTTCTGTTTGATTGGTTAAAGGAATTGTGGTTATTCTTCCTATAAAATTGATTTTGTTGTCCTACATGATACTGATATGGACGTTGGTTTTGGAGTTGGTTTTGGTATCTCAAAGGGTAAAAGTTTGATTGTGGATAATTAACCCTACTCAATTTTTTGGAGTTAAAGAATTTCAGGGTTGGTGTGGGGACTGGAGTGTTGTTAAAACCCAAAGTATTTTGTTGTCTAGATGCATCTTCCAGTTCTAAGTTATTTCTGGAGAAACTTCTTACTTTGTTATTTTTATAATCATTCTGATCTCTAATAAGTTTTTTCTTTTTCTTTTCTATAATTTCATTTTCTAGTTTTCCCAAGTTACTTTTAATTCTAGTGACAGAGTTCTCAAAGGAAAGATTTGGTATGTGAGGTTCTATTTTATTTTCTAAGTTCCTCAAATCATGGTCAATTTTGGATAAGTCATCGCGTCTAAAGCGAATAATTAGTTCCATCAACTTGTTAGTACAATTTTCTAGAATTTTATCCCAGAAGACCAAAAAAGTTTGATCATCTTTATAGCTGGTTGGGCGTTTAAGAAAGCGTAGCCCCCTTGGGGTAATTTGTTTTTTTGTCTTTTTTTTTTGTCTTTTTATGCACAATCCCTTTGGAAGAAAAACAGTTTCTTGGGGACAACCCGACTGGAATCCATATTTTTAATACTGAATCTTTGACTTGATAAGTATTTCTACGTTCATATTTAGTTTATATATATAATTTTCGCTTATTAATTATTTATTATTCCATCGATTGTTTTACTATATTGATGTTATAGATTGAAGCACTTATATGTTTGTTTTGCATTCTCTTGAATTTATACATTCTTTTTGAATTTATACTACTGACCTGCGCAACACTTTATCACTACTATTACTTTTGTTTTGTGTCACTCTGGGGGAATTGCACTAGTGTTTGCAGCACGTCACAATTTATTTATTTATTTAGTTTTTCCCTTTTTTTATTCTTAATTTTATGCTTAATTTTTCTTAACAAAATAGCGCCTATCACTTAACACGTTTATATTGCATTATTATTTTTCCCCACGTGAAGGGCAGCTTGCTAACAAATATGTCTATCTTTGAATTTAGGAATAACTTTAAATGCACCTTAGACTGTCCACTAGAAACACTAACAGTAGAGAACTTTGTGGAACCAAATGATTCTTTGGACTCACTGTGTTTGGAACTGGAGAAGCTTCTTACCAAGGAAATTAAATTTAAATGTGAAATAGCAACCCTTGAGAGGTATTTAAAAGAAAAGATTACCCCAAGGGGGCTACGCTTTCTTAAACGCCCAACCAGCTATAAAGATGATCAAACTTTTTTGGTCTTCTGGGATAAAATTCTAGAAAATTGTACTAACAAGTTGATGGAACTAATTATTCGCTTTAGACGCGATGACTTATCCAAAATTGACCATGATTTGAGGAACTTAGAAAATAAAATAGAACCTCACATACCAAATCTTTCCTTTGAGAACTCTGTCACTAGAATTAAAAGTAACTTGGGAAAACTAGAAAATGAAATTATAGAAAAGAAAAAGAAAAAACTTATTAGAGATCAGAATGATTATAAAAATAACAAAGTAAGAAGTTTCTCCAGAAATAACTTAGAACTGGAAGATGCATCTAGACAACAAAATACTTTGGGTTTTAACAACACTCCAGTCCCCACACCAACCCTGAAATTCTTTAACTCCAAAAAATTGAGTAGGGTTAATTATCCACAATCAAACTTTTACCCTTTGAGATACCAAAACCAACTCCAAAACCAACGTCCATATCAGTATCATGTAGGACAACAAAATCAATTTTATAGGAAGAATAACCACAATTCCTTTAACCAATCAAACAGAAAACCTTTTTATCAGAAGGCATACAGTAGATATGAATATCACCAACAGAGACATGACAATTCCCATTACAACAGATATGAAAATGAGGAACTTAATTCAGAATGGAAACAAACAAGAAAACCATACAAAAATAGACAGGCTCCCCAAAACAACCCGAACAATATCCCTATCAAAAATAGATTTGAAGTCCTTGCTAACTATGCCCTAGAACCTACTTCTTCTTCTTTTTTAGATCAGGGTCACAACAAACACCAGAAATGGGACCCCAGTATTACCCAGTCACCACAAAAAAGACCAAGAAGTCCCAATATAGAGGAAATAGAGCTGGGACTAGAATCCAACAGAGAAAAGAAAGGAAGGTGGTAGAACCTAAGGGTATTTTCAACCTTAGTACACATATTTTAACTCAAGACGAAATAAAAGCCTTAAATAGAGGACTAAAATTTGCACCAGCAATAAGTACGAATAAATTTAATACGTACATTGATCTTCAAAAATTTATGCGTAATTTATGTCTGAAAAAGTTTTTTATGAACAATCCTACTGAAAAAAGTCTTCAGACACAAGAGGACGCTTATACCCATACCACACTAAAGACTAAATCAAATTTTTTTCCGAAACATATGAAGTCAGACGAAATGAAGACCTTTGAAAAAATGGTTACTAACGACATTAAAAAGATCAAAAATCTCAATAAATTCCAACAAAACCTGTCGATAGGAGAATTAAAAGCACTAAAGTCTTTAGAAAATAATGATCAACTAACTATAAAACCGGCAGATAAAGGGGGGGGAATTGTCATACTGGACAAAACACAATATTGTAAGGAAATTATGAGACAATTAACAGACAAAGAGGTTTACAAAATTCTAACCTATAACCCAATATATACAATTAAAAGTAAACTGACTAAACTTTTAGATAAAGGACTCTTACTAAAGATTTTAAATAAGAAAGAACATGAATATCTGAATCCTTTATACCCAAGAACTCCTGTGTTCTACATTTTACCAAAAATCCATAAACAGTTGCCTAACCCCCCTGGGAGACCTATTGTCTCAGGAATTAATTCACTTTTATCTCATTTGTCCGAATATATAGATAAACAACTCCAACCATATGTGATACAGACTAAATCCTACCTAAAAGACTCGATGAGCCTTATCAGAGAAATTGAAGGACTCACCTGGCAGGACGATTATATGTTGGTGACTTGCGATGTAAGTTCACTATACACTATCATCCAACATAGAAAGGGATGTGAGGCTGTTCGACATTTCTTAGAGAAAGCAGCAACCATCCCAGAACTACAAATTGATTTTATTCTGGAGGGGATACTCCTTATACTGGAAAACAACTACTTCTGGTTTGAGGATAATTATTATTTACAATTAAGAGGCACAGCCATGGGCACCAGGTTTGCCCCCAGTTATGCCAACCTCTTTATGGCATTCTGGGAGGAAACGTCCGTATATGGGGGGCATGCCTGGGTGGCAAACCTGGTGAACTATAGGAGATACATAGACGATCTCTTCTTCATATGGAAAGGAGACGTTCCAACATTAAAATCTTTTTTGCTATACCTCAATTCCAATACATGGGGTATTACCCTAACAACAGAGTATAATAAACAGAGTATTCAATTTTTAGATTTAGAAATATATCACGATACAAAAATAATAAAGACTCGTACTCACTTCAAGAAGGTTGATACAAACAGCTATATACAATCTGATAGCTGTCATTCCCTACCCTGGCTTCTTAATGTACCCAAAAACCAACTATGCAGATTAAGGCGTAATTGCAGTGATATTAATGATTATCAAATACAGGCAAATATGATCAAACAGAAATTTATAGACAAAAACTATGAAAGCACATTTATTGACAAAAGCATTCAAGAAGTAAAAAATCTAGATAGAAAAGAACTTCTGAAACCTAAACATAAGGGTAATGAAGAAAATAGTAATGGAAAACTGCAAGAAATACCAATTGTTACCAATTTTAGTGGTAACAATGGATTTTTTAAAAACATTTGCAATAAATATTGGCCTATACTCAGACAAGACCCAGAACTACAAGCTATATTGGGCCTACACCCTAAAATTATATATAGAGGTGTCCCCAATATAAAAAACCATATAAGCAAAAGCTTTTTAGAAACGGATAAGACACGACTCTTAAATGATAAAAATAATAAAAATTTCTTTGGTGACATAACAGGCTTCCATAGATGCAAAATATGTTTGGCTTGTAAAGAAACAAGTAAAACACAAGAAAAAAAGATTTGTACCTTTAAGAACCCTCACATGGATAAGACATATAAGATCAAAGAAATTATCACCTGTGAATCGAGTGGAGTAATATATATACTCAAATGCCCATGTGAGCTGTACTACATAGGAAGAACATCAAGACCCCTAAAAACTCGGATAGGTGAACACATTCGGAACATAAAAAATGGATATGAAAAACACAGTCTGTCACATCATTTTTTAATAACACACAAAAAAGACCCCTCTATGCTCCAATTCTGGGGTATCGAAAAACCTAAGACACATTGGCGAGGGGGTAATAAAATTAAAACCCTTGGCCAAGCCGAAATGAGGTGGATATTCGAGCTTGATACTCTGGCCCCTAGAGGGCTTAATGCAGATTTTGAATTGTATCATTTTTTGTAAGACCGCATTTTCTAGACTATATACATACCTTTATAGATAGTCAACCACTAGAACAATATATATTTTTGCATATTTTTATATATTTTTTACATTATACATTTTTATTTATTAATGTTCTTACATATATTTTTTGTCTATTGTGATGCTTTTTCCATTTCTAAGTAAAGTACTGTTTTTAAAATATGTATCCCTATGCCAATCTTGATTTATCTGTGTCTATAAATTGGAATAGTTAGGTATGTGCCATATAGAGAAATGAGGCAAGTCTGACCTATGTCTTTTTCCACTCTGTTCTATATACACAACTTTTTCTCACGTTCCCTCCCCCTTAGTTTTGGTTTTATTAGATATTTGTTCTGCACTTTGCTGTTTTTTACTTTACAGCAATTATGTATTGATTTGCCAGTCTATACACAGCGATATTCGCTGGTGATATATGCTATTTTGTCTCTCTGTTGGGTGAATATCGACTAGTCTGTTTATTAGTGCCTACTTTTCTTTCGGCACGCTGAAAACACTCCCACTTGTTGTTGAACTGCCATGGAAACGGCAGACGGACACTTTAAAAAGGAAACTCCTCCGGCTGAAGCGTCACTGTCTTGAAGAAGTCGAAAACGACGAAACGCGTCACAGGAAAGCGCCGCTTCGCTTGAGGACATTTAAAAAGGAACTTTAAAAGATCACAGAAGAGAGGCACCGACAAGGTCCCCGCTGATAGCAGACGGAGGGTGCACACCGCCTGTAAAACACGCTGAACACGGGAGGACTGGTGACCTGCTCTCTCTCTCTGTTTTTCCTTTTGTTCTTATTTTCCCCGTTTTTAAATTACTTATTTATTGAGTAATTATATGTCTTTTTAATATAAGCCTCACTATATATAGGGGCAAATAAATAATATATTTCTTAATACTAAATATACTCCATTTTGACTCGTTTACCACCAACTTATCCTCTGGATAAAACGAACTGGAACTTGGAGTCGAAACCTACACACGTGGGATGGTGGGACTTGCAGTCCAACTGCTATACGTACTTAGAGCCAGTACCTTTAGGCTCTAGAGTGTGTGAGTGTGTTTCCTTTGGGGGAAAATATACAGCTAATCCCTATCTGTGAATACTACCCATTGTATGTCTATGTTTTTTTGTCTTTTTATGCACAATCCCTTTGGAAGAAAAACAGTTTCTTGGGGACAACCCGACTGGAATCCATATTTTTAATACTGAATCTTTGACTTGATAAGTATTTCTACGTTCATATTTAGTTTATATATATAATTTTCGCTTATTAATTATTTATTATTCCATCGATTGTTTTACTATATTGATGTTATAGATTGAAGCACTTATATGTTTGTTTTGCATTCTCTTGAATTTATACATTCTTTTTGAATTTATACTACTGACCTGCGCAACACTTTATCACTACTATTACATATTGAGATAGTGCCACAACTAGGTGATGCCTCTTTGCGCTATATTAATGAATAACCCTCTTTTCTGGGAAGTAGCTATCCTTATAAACTGGCAAGTGTTTCTCGAATAACTCAGCAAGTCCTATATATTAGATCTACGAGGTAACATACTTTTTGCTTAGGTGAAAAAGCATTTTTTTAGACTTGTACTGGGATAACGTGACTATATTACCATTCGTCTTTTATTGAGTTGAAAAAGGCTGAAGTGGTCAAGCATGAAAGGATCACATTTCATACCTCCGACATAATGTGCATCTCTCTAAATGGGTCATGACACCAAGATAAACATACGTTCATCCTAGCAACACAGATCAGTTGCATGTTCAGTGTGATCGTTGGCTAACGGCTGATAGACAAATATCCCTTTACTCAGGGTTGATGTGTAGCTAATGAGACATGAAATGCATTTAACTCATGTGAAGGTATAGATTAATCTCCTTCGTAATCAAGTGGCACAGATCAATATTACCATCATCCTTCATTCAATCAGGCCGGGCAACGGATTTTGATACCTAAAGCAGAAATCGAGAGCGCCAGCAAATGTTCCTCGCGCTGTGGAATTTAGTGAAGATAAGGAAATAGTTACATTGAAACATGCTGACACCAGAAAAACTAACCTTTTTTGTACAACTGTTTGAATGGTCCACGGTTTACGTCCTCATGGATCCCAAAACACAGTTTATTTTCTTACCGACCGTGTTAATCAAAACAATTAATCACTTTGACAGAGCCGACTGTGCTCTATCAATATTCCATTAAAAGTTTCACCAAAAGCTTCCTATCGCCAAAGTCACCTCCAGTTTGGATCTTCAGTTGATAACATTGGACAACACACGTTACTGTGCAGGCAATTTTCTGCTTGTGGTCCAGAAGCCACAAAAAAATTGATTTACAAACTGATGAACAGTTGATGTCTGCGTCAGAGGGTAGAAATTACCACTCGCACATTGTTGCCCAGAAAAGAGCCAATTTTCTTGTGTGATACTTGCATGCTATTCCTGTTTAGATGTATCACAGACTTAAATTTAAGTATGTAGACCCTTGAAATGTTTCTCTATTCTGGTTATGTGCTGTCCACTCTGTCCTTGGGTTTTTCCATTTGAGATGGATTTTCTCCAAGCAGCCACGCAGCCTTGGGTCTCAAGCCGATAATTACTGGTAAAAAAAAAATCCCTGGTATGGTTCCATCATGTTTTATTGTAACCTCAATCACATGTGCATCTCCCCTAGAATTACTTAGAATACTTTGTAAATTCTTGTTTTTTTTTTTTTTTTTTCAAAATGACAATAAATTATAACAAAAATAAAATAAATAAATAATTAATTTAAAACATAAATAACAGGACTAGAAAATAATAAATGACGTAAACATATAGCGAGTTTGAGTATATACATATGCTCATAATAATGTTTATAAATTACAGGATTTTGTTATATTAAAACAAATAGTTTTAAATTAGTTTTAAAAACATAAGTACTCTATGTCTAAAAAGTATCCCCAAGCCGAGAGAGACACAAAACAATCAACTTCCGTCAAGCTGAGAAAAAACAGATTTTATATTGTATTTGGCCAAAGTGACCAGATTTAATCAAAGGATTTAAAAATCTCATGAACCATAGTAGTTCATCTGTCCATTTAACTGACCTTTTTAATTTTTTAAATTGTTTTATTGTACTTAAAGTTGGTATTACCTTTTTATTTCCATTGCTATGCAGCATCTGGCCACTCTAACAATAATACTTAGAATACTATCAGGCTTACGGTCACCACATAGCATTTTCTTGTTATAGCTTGTTATATGTACGACAAAAAGTAGATTGATCAAAATGTTGGTCAACTGTTTGGGCCTAAATTTTGTATGTTGTTTTTTTTTAACCACATTGACTATTCCATCGGAAAAATGATTTTGTAATGGGGTGTGGAATAGTATCTTGAAACAAAATGTACGGTCTAGTGCAGCTACGGACAACTGACTATTTCATCATATTTATCAGTTAAAGACTTTTATGGATTCAGCGTGGTCAGGAAGCACTCTCTATAAAAGCAAACCTAATCCATCTGAAAAGAAAATGCATGAGTAAAGAAAGATCGCTAAATGATGCAATGTGTATTTACCGTGGATAAAAAGGTTTGTTCTATGTTTTTTTTTTTTCTGCTATTGCTCTTTTTAATACTGATTCAAATCACCATAAAGAAAATATGAAATATCGCTTTTGCCATTTGATCACTAGATTTAAAATGCTTATTATTTCTGGGCCCTGTTCCAATTTCCCTCACCTAGTCACTAGTAAAGGTCTACTTTAATGGTGATGCTACTAAACAATTACAAAATGGGTCTTACCTTCAGTTTTAGACTTTATTTCAGGCTTTGTACATTGTAAGGGGGTTAAACTAAAAAGTCAATACACATCCTTGTTATAAATATCTTTGTTGTTTCTTTACTATATTATTATAATTAATATTAATACTACTACTCAGTGGTGTATCTTGGTTTTGTGCTGCCCTAGGCAGACAAATTTTGGGCACCCCCCCCTACCCACGATGCACACCCACGACATGACCCATAACCCACGTTGCACACCAAGGACATATGATATTGATCCAGCTTTAACCTGGGACTGCTGGAGGGTCTTGTAACACAATGTTCTATGGGTTAAACAGTTCAAATAAATCATAATTATGAATTAAGCACGCACTACTTTTTCACCATGATGTCCTTTTTACAATGTTCCAACATATATAACAAATAGATACATCCATAGGAAATGGAGGAATTATTAGTCTCTGAAATTTTCCATTGACCTTCTGTCCAGGGTGAGCTACTTAGCTCTACACAGTGGTGTATCTTGGTTTTGTGCTGCCCTAGGCAGACAAATTTTGGGCACCCCCCCCCCCCTACCCTCGATGCACACCCACGACATGACCCATAACCCACGTTGCACACCAAGGACATGCCCCATCACCCCATTTACATGCCTCTATCACCCCATTACATACACACTGCCAATATTATTTGCCCATAATATTCCCCAGCTAATTTGCCAATAATATGTCAGTATCATTTGCCATTAGTTTGCCCCAGCCAATTTGCCCAATAATTTGCAAGTATTATTTTCCATTAATAAGTCACAGCCAATTTCCCCAATAATAGGCCAGTATTTTCCATTTAATCAGGCCTTGCCAATTTGCCCAATATTATTCCAGTATAATTTGCCATTAATATTCCCCAGCCAATTTGCCCAATAATATGTCAGTGTTATTCTGCCATTTACCGGTAATATGCCCCAGCCAATTTGCCCAATATTAATCCAGTATTATTTGCCATTTAATATGCCCCTGCCAATTTGCCCAATAATATGTTAGTGTTATTCGCCATTAATAAGCCCCAGCCAATTTGCCCAATAAAATGCCAGTGTTATTTGCCATTTAATATGCCCCTGACAATTTGCTCAACAATTTGCTAGTGTTATTTGCCATTTAATATGCCCCTGCTAATTTGCCCAACAATTTGCCAGTGTTATTTGCCATTTAATATGCCCCTGACAATTTGCCCAACAATATGCCAGTGTTATTTGCCATTCAATATGCCCCTGCCAATTTGCCCAATAATATGCCAGTGTTATTTGCCATTTAATATGCCCATGCCAATTTGCCCAATAATATGCCAGTGTTATTTGCCATTCAATATGCCCCTGCCAATTTGCCCAATAATATGCCAGTGTTATTTGCCATTTAAAATGCCCCTGCCAATTTGCCCAATAATATGCGAGTGTTATCTGCCATTTAATATGCCCACTGCTTATTTGCCCAATAATATGCCAGTGTTATTTGCCATTTAATATGCCCCAGCCAATTTCCCCAAATCCCCCCATTTCCCCAGCACTTACCTTTCCCTGGTGGCTAGTGGCAGGCAGCATGGTCTCCTCCATGCTGCCTGTTTGGCTCCACTCAAGAACTGCAAGAAGAAAGCCTATTTATGTGGGGCCCTGAGGCACATTGTCCTTTTTCATTATCATAGGGCTCTAATAGATATTGCTCCTTTGAAAACAAATCAATGTAATAATCAGTTCTCCTTTCTCCATACTCTTGTTATGCGTTCCATTCATCATTTAATAGGGAATAACATGCATTTTAATTACAATACATTTTCCTTGTGTCGTTAGCAATAGGCTGTGGATTGCAAATCTAAAAATCACTTTTCCATGCTGATCCTCTTAGATCTCTCTGCTGCCTTTGACCCTGCTGATTACTGCCTGTTTTGTGACAGAATAGCCTCAACGGGCAAAGGGGCATGGTTCTCTTGGATTGAGTATCTATCTGAGTGCTCGTTTATGTGTTGTTCTGCTCTCAGTTGGTGTTCCACGAGGGTCAGACCTTGGCCCTCTGCTTTTTTCACTGGACACCTCCTCTCTACGAAAACTCATCAAATCTTGTGGCTTTCAATACCACGTGTATGCAGATGACACTCAGATCTACCTCTCCTCCTCTAATGTCACGTCTTCTCTTATGTTGCATGTTGGGGACTGCCTGTCGGCCATCACTACCTGGATGTCTGATTGATCCTTAAAATCTCTAAAATGTTGTTGTTTACCTATCCACCTTTGATCTCCATCCCTGTACCTGACTTCATTGTAACCTACAAAAATGCTACAATTCTACCCAGTGACTTTTTTTCTCTTTAATTATTTATTTGATGTTCTTAATGCAATTAAATTTATAAATCATAGCAAGCTTACCCTTTTCTAAAAATCCCATTATATATACAGACCTACACAACATAGAATTTTTTACAGTATACTTACAGCTTCTTTTTCTGATGCAGGGTGGTGACCGGAGGCTGAATGGCTCTAGTCTCTACTCAGCTGTGTTGCCTCCCCGTCCCTGTGTCCTTCCCTATAGTTTCTCTATCCATTTTTGCCATTTAATCCAATTTCTCTTATATCTTGTATATTGTCTTAAGACACCTGCCTCCATTTTCCATTGGTAGGAAATTTGTAGGACTATTTTTTCCCATCTGAGTTGCTCTGATGTCTTCCAGACTCTTGCTAGATCCCTAAAACTTAAAATCTCTAAAATGGAGTTGATAATCTACCCACCTTTGATCTCCGTCCCTTTACCGGACTTCACTGTTACCTTCAAAAATGCTACAATTCTGCCCAGAGACTTGTTTTTTTTTTTTTTATAATTGTCTCTCTTCTTAGTATCCCATGTTCAGTCCCTGATCAAATCCTGTTGTTTGCACCTAAGGGACATTGCACACATTCCCTTGTTCCTCAGTGAATCATTCTGAAGCTAAAAGGGAATGAGTAATATTATGTAATATATTATTTTTAGTCCAGTAGAGTATAATTAGATGCATATATAACCCATACATTGTTATGGCACCTTGCCTGAAAATAGCTTCCATGAATATTAATTTAAAATTAGACTGGCAGAAAATATGCTAATAATGGGGGGCATGGATATGCTAATAATGGGGGGCATGGATGTGCTAATAATGGGGGGCATGGATGAACGCGGCAAACACGCAGATGGTGCCAAATACCAATCAGTCTGAGTTATCTACACCGAATGCGTAGATTTACTTTGTGTTACCGCTTGTTGCGCAGCCTATGTATAAAAAATCAGGTGCAAAAAAGCGCCTGATTTGTGTCAGACCCTCCGCCAAATACAGTGTGATAGAGGTCATTCTCTCCTGCACTGCAAAGTGTCATGAGTTATATAAAAGCGCAATGGTAGTTATACATACCAAATGGCAATTGCTCTTTTTATTTATAAAACTCTCGATGATTTGCAGTGCGGGTGTTTTTATACATATCCGCCATTGTGTCCAGTTATTACAAACAAGGTTTATTTATAAATGTGGGTGGATCACAAAATCCGCTAACTGATTGCCAAACTCTAACACTTTGCCTCAGAACCAACCTCCCAAATGTATTTTTGTATTCAGGTAAGAGAACAAGTTTTAAATAGAGATCATAGCACATGTAAGTTGGAGTGCAGGATGAGGAGGTTAATCACGTTATTCTGTTGAAAGTAAAAAATAAAAAATTGGAGGAGGACATTGCATCAATCAAGAAGACAATCAAGCAGAACATTGTGCATTGTACCAAAGTTCTGTGCTTCCATAATCCCAAGGATAAGAAAAATTCAGACCAGATCCTGAACATGGAGGCTACAATCGCCAGAGAGATACCTCTCAAGGCAAAGATTGAAACTGAGCGATGTGAAAAAAAACAGATTAGAACGAGGATTTAGAAAACTTTGAGAACTGTCTCCTCGAACAGCAAGAAGTGCCAATCATTGGAGCTAGAATAGGACATGCTGTAAACATCATTCTCAAGATGTTTGTGAATTCTCAAAACCTGCTACAAAATGATGACTGAATGTCTAACCTATTACTTTTTAGGCGTATCAGGCTTCCACACTAGTAACATTCCAGACCCTCTAAAGTTTGAAACCACAGTTACATACAGACACACAATTACATATCACAAATATTTTCATACAGGAAATAACTAAGATCCAGCTTATGCAGGATCTGCATGTGTCCCTAGCAGATGTAACTAGCTTAAAATAAAGATTTTAACATGGTATTACAATAGGTAAGACCATCATATGCCTCCTCCTTTAAATGGCCAAAAATAAACTTAAATATTTAGGACTATACCTTACTCCAAACACTAACTCACTATTTTACACCAATTACCCCCCACTTCTAACTATTATTAAAAAATACAGAGTCAAATGGGACAAGAAATACATTCCATGGATTAGTAGGGTAGCCTCGATAAAAATGAACATACCACCAAGGATTCTTTATATGATTCAAACACTGACAATTTGAATGCCTAAACCCACCTTTAAAATTGTAAAACAAACTATTACCCACTTCATATGAAAACATAAACGTAGATTGGGTTACACATACCTAACAAGACAAAAGGAAATGGAGGGTGTAGGGCTGGCAAGCCTGAAAACATATTACAAAGCCTCCATCCTGACAGGAGTTATTAAATGGACCTGACTAGCACCTAAACTCTGGGTATATATTGAACAGAGGGCGCAAAAAAACCCAATCCCAGTAGCAGCCTGGGTGGCCTATAGACAATATATCTTTGCATATCAATCAGGGGAAGTCCTTACCCCATCAACTACAATGAACCCACTCTCTTTTCAAAACTATATTCATCTGTAAAGAGCCACCACAAAAGCTTATATTGATGCTATACTTCATAATATATGTTGTAAACATAAATATAATAAACTATACTATATAAGACTGTGGGAAAGAGACTGTAATATAACATGCACAGAAAATCAGTGGCTTAAGATTGCTACTCCCATAAATGCTCCCAATCCACATGAAAACTCCTTCAAAATCATACATATATATACCATTCAGAACAAGAAATGATACAAAGCACATACATAACATATATGCCATTTACAATTTACCGTTTAAACTTTATGTGAGGGACATATGTGATCAGTTTATCGTAACCTTCAATCCTGCAGCCGTGACGTTATACATATATCATTACATTCTTAATTTCTTTTAAATTAGGAAGTGAAGTGAAAACACTTATTTAATTACAAAATACATTGCTAGAAAATTGTGCATATCCTCACTGCCTTGGGTTGTTTTTAAATCCCTGGTGTTGGTAATCGGCACTTGATATTGTCAATACAAAACAATATATTTTCAGTTTTGTTTTTTAATAAATATATATATATATATATATTTGTGTGTGTGCATCATGAAAGATATGCTTTATGGTGCAAGGCAGCATTTGTTTGCTATATATTATATATTTTCCAAATATATGCATTGTTAACAGTGCTCAACAGATTATGTGGATTCTGAAGGAGATGTACAACATAAAAATCACCAGCGATTTGTTGATAGCAATTACAGAACAAGAAAACACTGTGTTTTTTTTTTCCGTTGGTAAAATGATTTTCACGTGTAGTGTACTGTTACAATCCAAATATCACTGCTTACAAACCTGACCCCCTGACATGTCACACATCCATTAATTCATATACAGCCCAACGCTGAATATAGTCCAAACTATAGCAGTTAGTTGTGGACTGTTGCGGCTCTAATTCGAGAGACTGTCTATGCTGGCTTCCTTACAACAAGGATAGTTTATTTGTATTGTGCACACAAACTAAATTACTTGCAGTTGTAGTGAAGTGAATGTGGATATATGGGTCAAGTCTTTTGCAATGGTGGAAGATGCAAAACAGTCTTCAATTGTAGTGAATGAACCACATTCCCTCTAGATTGTAAGCTTGCGAGCAGGGCTCTCTAGCACATGTACCAGTCTGTTCTAGTTTGTCTAACTTAGTATGTAGTTCCCTTCTATGCTCTGTATCTAGCGCTACGTAAATTGTTGGCGCTATATAAATAAATGTTAATGTAATGTAATACTTGCAAATGAATAGTGCATGTGACGGCAACAGTGCTGACCCCTCTAAACATTATTAAGGGCTTAAAGTTAAAGTGCGAGGGAAAGGGAACATCACGGTTGCTATGTAAGGATTAATACATTACATTAGGGGTTGAATGACTTAAATGGTGTCCAAGTACTTTAAGGAAACATACTACTTATCATGCTAGAACACCCATTCACTAACCTGTAGCCAAACACACTCAGCTTCCACTGTCCCCAAATACTGTTAAAAATAAGGAAGCTTACAACTCATTCAACTAAAAACACATTCATTAATCTCTGACCACCCACCTAGATCCCACTGTACCTAAAAACTGTACACTATGAAAACCTTCCCCTTTGACCTTTCTACTCCCTTTATCACCTGCCCCCCTTCCACTAGATTGTATCTAATGAGCAGAGCTCTCTAACTCGATTATCAACCTGTCTCTGTTCATCTTACATAGTATGTCGTTCCCCTTTACACTCTGTACAAGGCGCTGCTTTTAATGTTGGCACTGTATAAGTAATGTTAATGATATGTAAAACAGAGCATGGCAGGGATTTAGTAAAGTTAAATGAGCGAAAATGAGTGTACTGAATGCCATAGTTATAGTACCACGGTTCAGTCTTGTTGTCCAGTGTCTGTTCATCCTTTTATAATGACACAACAATATTCTGAGAGTATGTTAATAAAACATAACCTGGGTTGGCTTATAGAATTAAAATGTATAGAGGAATTCCCATGGTGCAGTATATCTTGTGTTGAAAACTAATAAATGGACATTGAAGGGTCAAGTGTGCATTCTGGTCAGTGTAAGCACAATCCCACTTCAGACATTTCTCCCTTTCAATATTTACACTGGGATTGAGGAAGTCAGATTCTGACAGAGATTGACTTCTCATTCTGTGGAGAGAGGAATAATCAGCAGATTTTTGCAGTAACACTTTCTGCCGTGTGGCTATCCTGACGTTATTTATCATTATCAGGTGTACGACTTTGTTAGTCAGTTGGATTTACGTTCAAGATCTTCTTTTTCCCAAGTAAAATATTATGTGCTGCATCTATCATTTGAATTTTATTTGTATTTCTTACTTTTTTTTTTTCTCTGCATCTTTCATTTTATTTTATTACCGTTTCTTTTGCATTCTTTTTCATGTGTGTCCTGGACAGCATGTATAATACAATGTAATGCACATATATATTATATTGGATATGCATTTATAAATATATAAAAAGTCGTATTTATATATCTTTTACAACATTTCTTATAATCTAATAATAATTATTATTTTAGAGTATGCACAATCTGGAAAATGACGTCATGCACAGTTATGTTTGAGTCATTTTCATAAAAAACCTTATGGTTGTTTTTTTTTGTAGTATTTGCACAGTCAGTGTATATGTATGTATGTGTTTATAGACCAATCAGCCATAACATTATGAGCACTGTCAGGTGGCAAGCCGGCAGAGGCAGTGTGATGCTTTGAGCAATGGTCTTCTGGGAAATTCATGCGAATGTTACTTTGACATGCAACACCTACCTAAGCATTGTTGCAGACCATGTACACCCATTCATGGTATTCCCTGATGCCATTGACCTCTTTAAGCAGAATAATGTGCCCTGCCACAAAGCAAAAATGGTTCAGGAAGTGTTTGCCAAACACAACAATATGTTCAAGGTGTTGACTTGGCCTCCAAATTCCCCAGATCTCAATCCAACCGAGCATCTGTGGGATGTGCTGGACAAAGAAGTCCAATCCATGGAGGCCACACCTTCCAACTTACAGGACTTAAAGGATCTGCTGCTAACGTCTTGGTGCCAGACAGGGCCGGACTGGGAGAAAAATTCGGGCCGGGCATTTTTTTATCACAGCGGCCCACTAAGAAGGGGGCGGGGCAGAGGAGGTGTGTTTTGTCATCACCAATGACAAACACGCTCCCTCTCAAAGTGAGCATATTGGTTCAATGCTCTTCCAGGGCAGACCATGCGCAGAGCTCTGCTGAAGAGCTCTAGCATGAGAAAAAAGCCCTGTATGTGTTCTGCACAGTGCAAGCAAATGTAATAACATGCTTGCACTGTGTTTCCTTGCAACTTGTCTCGTTGCCATGGCAATGCTCCGGATCTCGCGAGAGGAACCCGGTGGAGCTGCAAGTTAGAGCTCCGCCGGGTCCTCTTTTCAGTCTCCCTCCCTCTCTCCCCGCCGGCGGCCGCATTTGAAGGCATGTGGGCCGGTGAGGGAGATCTTTGATGTCCTCACCGGCCCTTCATGTCAAACAGCGGGGCCGGCGCTCGGATAGTGCCGACCCTGCATAGACAGGCAGGAGAGATTCTGGGACCTCCCCTGCCGGTCTCGGCCCATGGCCACCGCGGCCCGATGTGCCCGATGGCCAGTCCGGGCCTGGTGCCAGATACAACAGCACACAGTCTAGTGCAGTCTATACCTTGATGGATCATGGCTGTTTAGGTGGCAAACGGGCACCTAAACAATATTAGGCAGGTGGGCATAATGCTATGGCTGATCAGTGTATATCTACAGAACGAGGCACTCATGGGTCTTAAAGCAAAAACAAAAATCTCAATTTATTTGCAGTCCATGTGAATTCTTTTCAGCTTTATGATCCGTGAGGTCCCCCTGATGAAGTCTTCATAGTCAAAACTCATTGGGCTTTTGTTTGCAGACCCATAGACTTTTTTAATTGGTTTTACTGGTCTGAGTGCACAGGACTTCCGCATTTCCTCGAGCGTCAGTGCGGATCTTTTTTCGGCTGTACTAAAATTTGTTTGTCGAAATACTGCGTGGCTGAACTGTCAACAGTGAAATGGCCAAGATGAACTGTCTTAGACCCAGTAGGCAGGCATCTAAGTTTCACCACACACTTATACTACTTTCCGACATACAACAATCAGCATCATCCATGCACACACACAAATAGACCATGTGCATGCATGCATGTATGTATGTGCTACCCAGTTTTATTTATTTTTGACTCAGGAAAAAATTGATAGCCAGTCAATTTGGGTATTATTTATATATTTTATATCATTGAAAATACCTAGGGTAAGTGTAGGCTGGAATATAATTAAGAAAGAAAATAAGAGAGTGAATATAATGAATTATTTACTGGTCTCATCCTAAATCTCCAGGAAATCCAGACACACTGAAGGTTAATTAGCTGTAAGATTTAAGTTCTGATTGTGTGCAGTATTGTCTCTATTCCTTTTGAAAGATTGCCTTCACGCTCAGATTACACATATATTCCATATACATCAGCTTGGCGTAATGTGCTCTCTCCCTCCAAGTGTTTTGATTACAATCCTGGGGATATAAATCTCACTCTCATATTGGTCTCCCAAGCATGAAACACAGCCATACAGTCAAACACTTTGCAAACAATATATAACACAATAGCATCAGCTGTGTGGGATTATCTATTATGTCTAGCAAAATGCTCATGCTGTCTTGACACAATTAGTGAATGGGTGAACCCATAGAGCCTTATGTTCTTCCAATGAAAAGTAGATTGATCTTAAAAGGCAAAAATAGAGAAAAAAAAAATCATGAACAATGAAACTGTATTTCCAAATTATAGCTGTCTTTTCTGCTTACTATAGAATTAAACAATTCCTCCTTGCTCTTGGCATTGAAGTGCAACATTTTATTATAAAAAGAACAAGCACTCCTTATACAAGGCTTCAGAGGCAGCTCTACCTGCCAAGGACTTGTAAAATAGTATAATTCTTTACCAATGGCTTAACACCACTTATCCAATTATATAACTTTTTTTTTTCCTTTTCAGTCTTTTAATAGGCTTTGGAAAGTAGTAGAAGAATTCTGTAACCACTTCTATACAGCGTTCATTTCTTCCAGTAAAAAGTAAGGACAGTGTGAACAAACGTTTATCAAGAACATCTGATATTGATATTGGGGAGATAGGATAGGCGGATCACTTTTAGGTATGTCAAGGAGGTTTTTACACTGTTTAGTGGCTCTGTCCTGTCTTACATAGTTACATAACAGTCTAGGTTGAAAAAAAGACTTGCTTCCATCAAGTTGCACCCTTTTCCTAATTTTTGAGAAGGCAAAAAAACACTTATTTTAGAAATCTCAAATTCTGCTTTTAATGAGGAAAACAACTTTTTGACTCCAAATGGCATATCCTTGAATTAACAAGCACTAAATAAATATGAATGGCTATACTAACAAACAAAGTCCTCTATGTTCTGCTTTTTAAAAAAGTATCCAGGTCCTTTTTAACAGGATCTCATGTATTTGCTACCACCACCTCTTCAGGCAGTGAATTCCATACCTTTATTTTCCTAACTGAAAAGAATCCCTTCCTCTTAGACTAAATCTCCTTTCTTCAAGCCTTAGCGGGTGACCTCTTGTCCTTGTGGCTTGTACATATTTATATGCCGTTATCATATCCCATCAAAGATGCAGTTTTAACTTTTCATGCTTTTATTCATAACTATAACTCTCTTTAGATGTGTAGCCATCCTCTTCACTCTCTCCAGCTCCATAATGTCCTTTGTGAGAAAAACTGCCCAAAAAAATGCATATTCAAGGTGGGGTCTTACCATGGACCTGTAAAGATAATATCTTCCTCCCATGAGTCAATACCCCTTTTAATATGTGCCACTATCTTATTGGCTTCTGCAACCAAACAAAGGAACACTGCTTGACATACAGAAGATAGAGGCGACAAAGGTACAAATATGGTTGTAAAATATAAATCTTTATTTGGGTTCTTAGACGTTAAAAAGAGCAATGGACATGGGGCAGTGTGAAAAGACAAGAGAGAGAACACTTAACACAAGCTAGCTTTTGACAAAGCACCTGAAGGTGCAACACAGACGACCCTACCTAATCTTCGTCTTATTTACCTGAGCCCATATCTTCCAAACTCTAGTCTAACCCTACCACACTTCTTGCTGTACATCTAGAAGTCATTTACACATACATGCTGTTTTATGATTCTTCTCTCTCACTCTGTCACACTCTCTTACCTTGGTCTAATATATTAATATAATAAAGTAAAGTTGGACTCAAGGGTCTTTGCAGTTTGCTTTGTGTAGATTTGTGAGTATTGGACAATATTTTGACTGCTGTTTTGAGCTTTTCAAGTGGTGTCCTTGTACGGTTGCTTTGATAATTTTTGTGACATTTTACTAATTTTATTCCCCGTTTTGTGCACCTTCCACAGTGTTTTTATTTAGTATGCACCACCCATTTGTTTTTATTTAGTGTGCATGTTTCCGGTTGCAATTATTGTTGCATATACCAAATACTGTGAAGAATTTTTGGGGAAAAAACATTCTTATTCTGCATGTACAATTGACACACAATTTGAGCAAGTGCTAATAAAAATGGCAAAAAAAAACATTCACAAAAATGCCATTTTTATTGGCAAATATGGTAGTTTTAGTCACCATTTGCTCATATTTGCTGAAAAAGGTTTTGCACATAAAATGTATTAATTGTGTTTAGTACATGCCCTCATATAATGGATGATATTTTCTATTAGTTCCATAGATCACATGGGTTTTGGAGTAGAATAAGCCCTGAGCCAGTATAATAAGAGGAACCTTACTTATCTTAATTCCCCCCTGATAAGGAGAAGCATGATTGATATTGGTGTAAAACAAATGCCATGGCAGATCATACTGGACATCACAAGAAAGAACAATAAGGATATGTTGAATACATGCTCTTCTTGATAAAAGATTTATTATTTCTCAAATAAGTGCAAATCCTGTAGTCACAGTTCTACCATCGCGAGAAGGAAAGGTAAAAGAACATAGCTGTGCAAAGCTACCAGAAAACATTGTCATGACTTAAAGTGGACCTTTAACCTTACTTAACAAGTTGGTCAAGCATACTTGACAAAGGATCACCTGGAATGAAATATAGAATTGCACACAGCAGCATAAAACAAAGCAACCTACATTTATATATGAAGGGCGGCAGCTTGATGGTTACTGCATTGCTTAGGTGGAATGTTGGTGAGTGCACTTTCTGTGGCCATCTAAATATCCATTAACATTTTGTTTAGAGAAGCTATGTCACATCTGTTGTAATGTTTTGAGTCTTAATATAAATACACTAGCAGAAGTGGTCCAGAAGCACTCCAAAGGGCCAGTGCACAAGCAGGGCTCCACCACGCCCCCAGTACGATAATAATAAAAATAATAATGATAATAACAATGATAATAATGATAATAGCAATGATAATAATAACAATGATAATAATAATAATGATAATAATAATAGCATTTTCGTCCATTCGTCCGAAAAACGAAGAACGAAAATGCTAAGCTAACTAAAGCCGAATGAACGAATGGTTAATAAACGAAAATCATTCGTTCATTCGTCCATTCGTAGTACTATTGGCATTCTATAAGCCGAAATAGAGTCGGTTTATAGAATACAATAGCATTTAACTATACGGAGACAGAGTCTCCATTCATTATGAATGGAGACTTTGTCTCCGTATAGTTAAAAGCCGACAGCCTATAAACCGAACGTTCGGTTTATAGACTTTCGGCTTTTGTAATACATGTAATCCTATGGCTATTCTATATACCGAACGTTCGGTTTATAGAATAGCCATAGGATTACATGTATTCCATAAGCTGAAAGTCTATAAACCGAACGTCGTTCGGTTTATAGACTTTCGGCTTATAGAAAACATGTAGTACTATTGCCTTTCTATGAACCGAACGAGAGCCCCATTCATAAGAATTTCTTATGAATGGGGCTCTCGTTCGGTTTATAGAAAGCCAATAGTATTACATTGTATTTCTATAAAACGAACGAATTAAAATTAACGAAACGAAAATAATGAACGAATTTCGTCTGAAACGAAGGCAGTAATGAACGAAATTCGTTTTAGACGAAATAAATAACATTTTCGTCCGAATGGACAAAAACGAAACGAAAATTTTAGTTTTGCACATGTCTAATAATAATAAATGATGGCAACATTGCCAGTGGCAACGTTTTAACCTGTTTGTGTTTCTCAAGCCTTGGCCACTGGCATTTGTGGAATAAATATGACCCTCACCTTTACAGAGTCTTTTGTTATTATTATTATCTTAACAGGAATAACATCTGGGATTAGTGTCAAGCTGACTTGGCTAAAGAAACTCCAGCCAAGACTTTGAACACTATTAAACATGTTAAGATGAATCCTTGTGCGGTGGCTGAACTTGAGATCTCTAGATTGAACGTCAGACAGACATCTTTTCCTGTTGAAATATACTCTTGTTAGTTGTAATTCTTTTTAGACATAGCACAGGTTGCCAGACAGGGATGTAATAGAAAAAGGTAAGAGGACCGGCTGCACTTATTTGGCTCTTGTGCATATGCCATTTCAGAGTAAATCGATTCTAACGAGAGTTCACTTTCCATAAACACAGTTATCTGGCCCTCAAGCATCAGGCACAGCACGAAAAATGTGTTTGTGATATTGTCTCATGAGGAGATATATATTTTCACTGGTATTCTGAGATTGTCTCTTGGTAGTAGGTTAATAAACTATTACCTGCTGCTGGATACAGCCCAGGTTGAACTATTAACTTGCTAAATTGCTGAAACTCAAGGGTATAATACAGGAAACGGGATACTAGATCCATGTAACCAAAACAAACACTGGATAGTGCTTTAAAAATGATATTGGTATACATGTATTACCAGACACCAATCACTGTGTTTTAGAACCTAATAGTTCTGGATCCAACATACGGCTGAGAAGCTCTGATCTATCTTTTTCAGTGTTACATTGACTTTGTCTTTTTCTGTGCTACTATAAAGTATTACTCCAGCCTGAAAAGAATGGACAAATAAATGCTTGCACTGTAAAAAATAAATATGCATTTTTGTTCTAGTTTTTTTTAATAGTTGTTGCAACTAGCTTGTAAGGTTGTGAAAATGGCTCTCCATCTCATTTATCAGTATGTCTCTGTTTGTCTATGCTCTGTACCAAGCACTATGTAAATTGGTGGCACTACATAAAAAAATGTTAATGTAATGAAATATTTAACTTTAAAACATGCCTTTTGTACACGTTTTTTTTTTACTGGAGATTGCAAAGAATTGTTAGTCTGAGCAAAAACATAATAATCCCAACAGCTATAGTTTGATGCCTGCAGTGTCCCTTTTAAGTCATCACCGGAGCATTGCAAACACAACTGTCTATGTATTGTAATAGGTAGTAAAGTACAAGAAGTAAAATGAGAGCCAGAAATCAGCAAATGAGCAGCCATATTTCAGGGAGAATACATCCAGGGCAGCTTTAGGATGTTGATTTTCCACTCCTATGTGCTGGCAAACAATGCTACCATGTTAAGGAAATGGTGATTTGCTCAAGTACACCCTGCAGAGACCTCACTGTGTTTCATGCATCATTTCTTTAGTTTGGGGGTGGATAATGGAGGCAAGACAGTATAACCAATGGAATGCACTTTAGTGGATATAATATGTAAGTCTGTGCAGTATCAAGGTGTACCCTGCAGTATGAGTAAGTTAATAGCTTGTCAAACCTAGTAATAGTCCAAGGTGGCAACAGAAGTTACAAATGCCACTTTGCACACAACCTGTACATTCACCTCCCCATTAAGAATAACAATTAGAATGATAATACTGTGCTAATGCACAGTTGTGGGTGGGTCCTTTCCAGTTCATGACCCTTTGAGGAACTAGAGTTCCTCATTCAGGAAAGCTCTGCTTAGTCCACATGGCACAATCTCAGAACAATAGAACTGACAAAGCACGTTATGCACCATGGATTAATAAATAATAGCAGCTCATAAAATATAGGGAAACACAGCCCCACCCCCTACTGATGCCTAATAACTCTCTTATCGTAGCCAAAGAAAAAGTGAAGGAAAATCCTCCGTAGATCAAGCAGCAGATAACCAATAATAACTGTTGTGTGTTTGGTGACCGCGTCTCTTTAACATAGTAAAACTTTATGGATGTTAAAAAGAAAAAATGTCCAGTTGGTTGAAGCAGTATTGTAAAAGAGACGATAAGTTTCAAGCTGTGGTGTCTAACCAGACTAATACAAATGAATGCTGGTTCACTAATGTTCATCTACAGAACAGGATATGTATTCTAAGTTAACAACACAACAATACAAATTTAACACAAAGAGCAACAACTTCTTTAACATTTGTCTCTCTCTTCCCCTCTATGTATGTATGTATGTATACATGTTTTCCTTCGTCTCTGTCGCTTTATTTTCTAGTTATCCCTCTAGTTCAGTGGAACATAGTGAGAACAAAACCTCTTATAGAGAATAAATTCAACCCACCCTCATTCCAGAATAGTCCTCAGTACCTAAAGATTCGTTTATAGATAAGAGTTTATATGGGTGTGTGCAAGTCAAACACTTACCCGAAGGCATAACCTAGGAACTCTAACAAAACAGGTCAGCTTTGGTTCTTGGAAACAACATGACGGCCTGGTTTGATTAGCATGTTAAGTGAAAGGTGATATAAACTATGTAAATTTGGGTAATATACAAATGGAATATTACAAGTTGGAGACGTTATTATTTGCTATTGTCTACTGAAAACACTTTAACGTCAAATGATTCCACATACACAATTGTAGCAACCATGACACTGTAATAATACTAATAATAATAAAAATAATGATAATAATAATAATAATAAAAGTAAAGTTTCAGTGTTGTGTGTCCATTCCCGGGAGGTATCCTCATTGTATTCATTCAGGCAAGCTGTAAAAAAATATATGCTTTTTTTTAGTTTTTTTGATGATGGTTATCTTTTAAAGTCTGTACTTTCTGTCTTGTTTGATATCAGCATGGGGTGGAACAGAGACTCTGCTTCCCATTCTGTAATGTGATAATGTATGAGCTAAAAATAATTGGGAAGTTGAATGGAACGGCAAATCCTCTGTTACTAAAGTGTACGTGTGTTCCCTTGGATTTTGGCAATTTTCGCAAATTGTGCAAACATTATTAATATTCATTAAATCACACAAGCAAATAAACACAAGGCTTTCTAAAATCTACAGACAGGATATACAGCAGAAGCACTGACCATTTGAAAATTATAAACATCCAAAGTGAAAAACATATCACACTAATTAGAAATTCCAATAAAAAAAAATTGTGACGCAAATATAAAAATAAATCTGTTATTCTGAAACAAGTGGAAATGTAAAGTAAACATTATAGGGGTCATGAGTAAATAAACACTAATGAATATGGAACAATTTGCACATTTTTGGAACATTTTGTGCACCTTCAGTGTGTTGTTTTTTTTTACTTAGTGTGCATCTTTTTTCGGTTGTGTCAATATGTTGCAATTATTTTTACACATACTAAAGAGTTTTATGAATACTTTTTTGGGAAAAAAAAACTTATTCTGCATATGAAAATGGGCAGAAAATGCATTCGCAAAAATGCCATTTGTATTGGCAATTATAGTCGTTTTTATTCATTATTTGCTAATATTTGCTAAAAATGGTTTACATGCCCCCATATAATGGAATAACGGATGATATTTTCGGTTAGTTCCATAGACCATATTAGGGATTGGAGTAGAATAAGCCCTGAGCCATTATAATAGGACGAACCTTACTTCTCTTAACTGTACCGCCGGGAAAGAGTAAATGCATTCCCTTTATACAAAAGGGTCCGTGCTTTTTATGGGAACACTGATCGGTTTGTGTTTTTTTGTCAAGTTATAGAGGTGGGTACCAGTCATGCGCCTACAGTGAGCGGTCTCCTCTCATTGCTTCTAGCGAATATCATTATTGGAAGTGATGCAGAGGGCCGGCCCATGAGGAAGGCAAAGCAATGATGGAAGATGCCATAGGCAAAAAGAAAACCTCATCTGTTTTTTTATTTTAGTTTTTTTTTATTAAACATGATTTAATTCCTTAGCCCTGAGATAAAAGCTCCCGCATATACGGCTGTTCTTAGAATGTTCTGTACTCCGGCCTTTCCTGAGTTCTGAATGGATTAATCATGTTCAATCTTCTATTTAATCTGTATTGTTAGAGCACTCACTACCCTAATGCACCATAAAGATCTCCTTGATGTAGTCTTAAAACCATAGCTATATATTTTTTAAAGATCCTTTTTTACGAAGCTATTAAGACTCGATGACGTACAAGTTACTTATTGCAGCACAGAGCTGAACCAATTCCACTATCCTGTTATTAATATTTCCTCTTACAAATCATTAGTACCAGCCACTGCGGCAGGACTGCAAGTCCTATAGCTCTCTGACAACTAAGGGTTGTCTGAATGTGATGGGAGTTGGATTTTAGTTAAATAATAATATAGGGTTTCAAGCTAAGGAAATGGTTGATTGGCCTTTTAAGTAAGTCACGGCCCATGCTGACAACAAAGGCAAGACAAACCTAAAACAAAGCTGACTGCGAATGATGGGAGTTATACTTCAAGTGTTGGATCTCTGAATCCTGTGGTGCAAGTGAGATTTTCATACATTGTAGTCTATAGTTGGTGGAAAAACATATTCCCAATAAATCAGCATAAGAATTGCCTAGCTAATTTCCCACCAGCCTTTCACATGTCGTAAATAATTTTAACTCAACCAGGGTTTAAATTCTCTCCATGTGTTTTTTTTTTTTTTTTATCATTTCAGTTCAAATCTGCCCTTTCCCCTCCCCACATATGGCGCAATACACACTTTATTTCATTAGTAGCTAGGTGAAGGTCATTTCACATCAATCTTGTAATGATGCATGCATTCTTCGGGGTTTTAAATATGTAATATACATCATACATACATCATACATACTGTACAGCCCTGTATTGAAATGGCAATGCGCATGTGCATTGTTTGACTTATATAAACG
Source organism: Pelodytes ibericus (assembly GCA_036172795.1). Classification (NCBI taxonomy): domain Eukaryota; kingdom Metazoa; phylum Chordata; class Amphibia; order Anura; family Pelodytidae; genus Pelodytes; species Pelodytes ibericus. Next base: position 61,151,286 of record CM069867.1, read on the forward strand.
TACAAGGCAAAGGGGAAGTCTGGCCATTCTACTGCATCATGGATGTCAACCTTAAAGAGGGACTGACACCAAAAATTGTCTTTATTTGTACCATTTGTGTACCATTAAAATGTATTTGCAAAAACTAAGGGGCTGCCTCTAACAGGGCAGTGCTCCATGGCAGAAGAGAGAGCTGGTCAATACACACTGGTGTTTGATTACAAATGACTCCTGTACAGGTTGAGTATCCCTTATCCAAAATGATTAGGACCAGAAGTATTTTGGACAATGGGTTAGTTCGTATAACAGACCATTTTCACCAATAAGATATATTAAAGCCTCTCAGCACTCATGAAATACAGTGATATCAATGTAAATACTGTATGGAGCAAATCACTCACTTTTGCTGTGATGTGAGGCATCATTGGGAGCCTACTTACATTTTGGTAAAGACCATTCGATTCTCTACATTAAGCAGACTTTATCATTCACTCATTGGTGGATGACAATGATAAAGATGTAACCAGCGTTTGTATTGTCATTACACATGTTCCTCTTTCTTCCATGTGTATGATATTTCTTGTCACACCAACATTGGGGAGGCTCTGATCATCTCCCTCTCTGTGTCTTAATAGCTTGTGGAGCCTGAGGCTATGGGAAAGCCGAGCTCTTTCATGTTGCACAGACTCTGATAACATGCATGTTTAACGTAAGCATATACTTTACAAAGCGTGGACATATCTCATTAACTGCATGCAGGACCTTAAACACTGATGCACACTTTGCTATGGAGACGAGTCATACTACAAATAAGGCCGAAAGAACAGGTAAAATCTAGCTGACTTCTGGCGTATCTGTTCTACAAAACAATAGGTAGACTAAAGTACAGGTATATAATAAAAAAAACCCAGGCCAAACTGTCAAGAGCAATGACAACTATCAAGAGCAATGGAAAATACATTGAACATTACATGAATCAAGTTAAAGTATAGATAACGTGCTATTTAACTGACCCAGTCAAGGACTGGAGGGGCAATTGTTCCCCAGGCCATTATCCTCAATGGGCTAGGGCTGCACTACTTTTCACTTCCACCCAGCCAGTGGTTCATAGACTGGGCAACCCGTTTAAAATCCCATGTGAGGGCAATAACACTCGACCTGGGATCAAAAGGATATAAAACCATTAGGTAAGCGATGGTCCATCTTCTTGCATTCCACAGAGATGGCGTAGACATGCACATGTTCAGAGGAGAGGTGTATGCTGTCTCCACCAACCCCCCCCCCCCCCCCAACTTTGTCTTACCTTCTGTGACATGATTTGCAACCCTTCCCCTGTCTATACTCCACCCCACGTTGAGCTTAGCTACAATTTAAGGGTTGATTAATGCTGGGACTAAAAGAGTCCTTTACATGCTGAGCTTCTCTCCTCTAGGCTTTAGTAATTACCCATAAGTGTGAAATAATACAATTATTAAATGACAATGACTTGATTTCATAATCACAGTGAATTTTTGACACAAGGGACAGATGGAGATATGAATTGGGATCAGCCACATATTTTCCAATGACATTTGTGGCTAAATGTACCAGGTCAACATCTTTTAACTCCCTTTAAAATTAAATAACTAACCACTGAAACTAACATCTCATTGCAGACCTTTCACCTCATTTATGTGTCACTGAAAAGGAATGTCTTGTCTGCTGGCTGGAACTTAAGGGATGATACGTTTCCTACAAGGTGCCATTGGAGGTTAAATCATCACAGTGCTGAGTTTCACACTGGAGCCACGTGGGATATCTATGGCCTAAATGTCAGATGTAGACACAGATTTCTCCTTCAGTTAAAATACCCATTGCAACAGGGGAAGCCTTTGTTTGTTCCTTAAGTGCAATACAATAAACTCCTGGCAAGATGACAATTACGGTGATGTACCAAAACACTGGTCACAAGACATTCATTCTTCCTTTTATTTTGCTCTTTTAACCCACGACCATGGACGTGACCAGAAGTTGCATTCTGAATCAGCTACTTTAATCAATGTGAAAGCTCTTCACTGAAACGTGGCTAGATGCCCTGTAATCGTTTGTTTAGTCTGTCATCACTAGAGAGCATCCTATCATAAGCAACTGGATGAACCCATTTGGTATCTATACCAGAAATGTTGTCTTATAAGGAACCCAAGTTCTGGGAAGAGACAACTAGTCGAACCTAACCAAAAATCCATGAATTGAGTCAAGTACAAATATGGCACACACTCCATGAATGTAATTCTCAGATTGCATCAAACACCATAATTAGTATTACTGATAAATAATGTAAATTAATGAATATGGCACTCTAAAGTGATTTTGGAAATGCAGCAATACCACTCTAGTACAGCCACCTTGCAGTGTACCAACCACACTACAGAGATACAGTCAGGGTGCTCAAAAACATGGGAAATACTTATCTTTTGGGCTTTAATAGGCAAATTCTGATGCTACATTTCAAACAAAGGGAGATAAAAACACTGTATAGTGTAGTAAGTGGGCTCACCAGGAGAAATATAGTACCCCCCATAATAAGACTTGCATATGGCTGAGGCTCAGAGTTATAACATGTAACCGTATGGGTCCTATTTTTTACCAGAATCTTCATGGGATGTGATGTGCAATAGTAGATCTCAGGATGTGAGAATCAGTAATTCGGCAACAGGACAGGAGCAGCATAAGCACAAAAAAAGAGAGGAATCACAATATGAATATCAAATAATACACTGTTTTACTGTGCACACATATCTGCTAACACTATAGTCAGCAATATTGAGCAGAAAAGTCTCAGCACGGTGTCGAGATTCCACATTCCATGAATGTAATTCTCAGATTGCATGGCACACCATAATTAGCATCATTGATAAAATAACCCGCATCTAATAGATAATAATCACTTCTTCTTTTGTCGTTCAAATTATAGGAGTAGAGACCAGGCCACGGTGAAATTATAATTTGGGGCATGCTTTCCATTTAAGTGGAGAATCGTTCTTGTTTACCTTATTTTTACATGACATTAGCTCCTTCATTACCTTTTGATCTTGTGTACATGTTTGTTGGAAGGTTGTCCATTTAGAGTCAAGAACCTTGCATAAATTCTATATCCCATGGGATCCTGGCCAGCAGGCCCTGTAGCACATAGTAAAATAGACGGTTTTGTTAGACGTCTGACAAGACCCACTTAATAATTACGGCAGTGGAGGACCACTAAGCGGAACGCAATGCTTGTGGTCTCGCTCGGTAAACCATATTAACTAGAAAAAGCCAGCAATGTGCAGTGAATCTATTCTTCTATTGATTTGCAGCTCCTCAAACCGCAGTCCTACAAAACAGCATTAAAAACATCTTAAATATTACAGCCTGATAAATAAGAATGTAATTGAAAGAAAATGCATCTGCGTGCAATTAAAGATAAATCTGCCTCGTTTAACATGAGCTATGGGTTATGCAATGCTTGATGAGATCTGTTCTGTCTTCATTTCGTTTTGTACTCTGTATGGGGTATTTTTTTTTTTTTTATCAAATGGACTAGTATCCAGTATTGAATAAATACAATAAAAATCAGATACGAGTTTATACAATGCAGACACTTCAAGAGGTCTTGAAGTGTCAGAAGGTCATCATTGCATTGTTAAATAGCTAGGAAAAATTTCATTAAAGTTGGTTATAAAAAATATATAAAATATATTTTATAGAGATACAAATATATTCTGCCTTACTGCATGATATCATGTTACAAATAAGTGTCCTGTAGTGCACACTGCAAGATGTATAAGCTTCACAGTGATATTATATTTATATACACCTCCCAAAATCTTCTACACTCCATGGACTCCATAACAGTGCTATACACCAGATGTATAAACAAATCCAAGACTCTGGTGCACTCACAAATCACAAAGTGGCTTATTCCAAATCATTGGTTCAAACTCAAACAGAAACTTTTATCAAGACAACCTTCACAGACAAACAGGTTCAATATATAGTGATAATCAGAGAAAGACTCCACTCCCAAGAAGTGACTCACCTACACCTAGTCATTAAAATACGTACCTATCTAAAGGACACTAGATAATGTTTCTCACCAGTGGGTGATGTCTATAGTCATAGGGGAGTGCTTACCTACCAAGCAGGTAGATGTAGGTTTTGAAGTTGTAACACCTGCTGGATTTGTATGTCTACCTAGTACCTACAGTACTTGTTTGTCTGGAGAATAACTTATATTACAAGCTAGGATATGCGTGCCACCCAAGATGCAATAAGCATTTGCAGGGGTCAATCTAAGATGTTACAAGTTTGCTGGGTCACTTTGTTTCTCATCTGGAGACACACTGGTTTATTGTGTGCTGTGGGATACATTGTATATCTATTTCTAGCATTCTCCATCAGCATCACATTGTATGAGATGTCACCCATTATACTGAATACTCTTTTATATGTTTGTAATTGATATGTAATATAGGCAGCTCCAGTGTGCTAATCAAGGTAGTCTTCTCTTCTAGGTTTATGGATAATCATATAATTGTGCGTGTCAGTGACTTTTTGGAAAAACCCACTAGGTTACAATAGTGTAAATAATTAATAATGTTTTTTTATTTAAAAAAAAAAAAAAGAGAGAGAAATGGTGGGAAGATGGGGAAAGGGTCTTTGACAATAAAGTGAACTCACATTTATTTTATGGCCTGCCAGTCCCATCTGGTATCAAATGTCCTAGATCTATAAAATTGAATCCTCTGCTCGTTTATCAAAGGAGAAAGCAGAACAAATAGAGTTTCTTCCTGTTTCTGCGGAAGATGACAAATTGCTGCTCTGAGTTTGGTTTCAGGGGTCTATATTGAATATATTGATTTGCTAGGAAAAGCGATTAATCAGCCGGATGCACTCTACAGCTTATGGAAAAAAGGTCTTGCGTAGTTTGACAAGGGGAAAAAAACTGAGTTTAAAAAAAAAAAATTGGAAAATATTTCCGACATAACATGCAAAGCCTGTTATTCAGATTTCATATCATTACATTGTAATATAAAGCAATACAGCAATGTGATTTTCTGCCAGTATTTCAGTAATCTGTGCGCTGAATTTAGCTGACAAGTGAAATCTAGATATATTAAGAATTTAGTGGAGTTATTTTTACACATTACTCTTACTGGGAAGAGAACACATTCCGAATCCAGCTGTAATGAGAGAGCCGGTAGTGACCCCTGACAAAATAGCTGAACCATTACAAGAGCTTGGACCTTTTATTATAACAGGGAGAGATTTATCTCTGCAACAGGCAAAAGGGGATATCCGCTGTTATTACAGAAGTATTGGAAGCAACATCGTAAAAATCAACTATATCAAAAGTAATCACTTCCTTTTAATAACTGGCTTTTTGCAGATTATTAGTGGAATTCACATAGGAGTCCAGAGCAGGCAAAGCTGATTGGCTTTGGCAAGTGAGGCATATGAGATTGGAGATGAAAGCGATCATATCTACCCAGGGGACTGCTTCGGCTAATGTGTGTTTGTGTGTGTGTGTGTGTATTGTGTGTATATATATATAGATGGATAAAAATCTCGGAGTGGGACTGAAATATTGATGCTGGTGTTTGCTTTTATGCAATATTTTCTTTTTGTTGTTGTTGCTGTTTTTCCTGTATAAGAGCCAAGTTAGCAGTAGGGCAATGGATCATCTGAAGTCTGCACTATATATACATATATATTCACAAGGATAATGTTCTTTAGATGTATATATACAGGTCAGATTGCAGGAAGGGGTTAAAGAAACAGTAATGCTCATATATATGCAGTTTGAATAATAGAACCCGTTCAAAGATGTTGACCTATATGAGATCCATTCACTAAATCAAGTCCTAATGGCACAATGACAAAACTAAGGCTAACAATGGAGGGTTGAGGAATGTTTCCAACAGAGCTATTTTATAATTTTTTTGGAGGTATAGAGGGTGTCCTGACTGAACCCTTTCATTGCCGCTCAGAATATATTGTAACCTTATGAATAAAATGTATTAATAGTTGATCTGACATACATCCAATGTTCAGTAACATAAGTCAGGAATCTCCTCTGTGTTGAGTTGCTTCATCATATACAATTCAATGGGATTCGGAGACTCACCATGAACTTGACGTTTCTGGGTTGTACTCAGTGATGGAGCTACTGGGACCTCAGCATGGACATTGCACGACTCTCAGCCTTCTCACCATACCATAATGATCCTATCTGGTCCTCCTAGATGCAAAATCAAATAATAAGAACCAGGCTCTTATATCATCTCTTAAACCAATATCAATCTCGTAACAGACATAATCCCCCAATACTACACTCAGGAGACTATTTTATAAAGTTGCAGGAGAGTTGTAGTCTCTACATCATGTGGGCCAAAGTTAAGGAGCTTTTACCGCTAGAGGAGCTCAGCTGGCCATGTATAATGCATAGCAAAATCTATAAAAAAAATGCACTTTATTACCAATGCATTATGTACAGCCATGTCTGTCCTCCACACAGGAGGTACCCGCCAGGTTTGTTAATGGAAGAGGCACAGTTAAGATGAAAGGAGCTATTTATTAAATGTGAGCAGGGGAGTAGGGTGAGATGTCTATCAGGAGAAATAGGTGGGTGAAAATGTTCATCTCATGTCAATCCACCAGCACCTTCATTTTTCTGAAAAGCTCACAAAATCTTACCTCAGGTCGCCTTTTAGTGAATAGACTCTCCTGTTTCGTGTTTTGACTGCACAATTTGACACTCCATAATGCACAGAAAAAAGGGGTTAATGGGTCAAACTGTTAGCCCCGTAGGAAGGATGTGCTATAGAATGGTGGGCGACAGAAACAAGGAAAAAAAAATGATTAGAAAAACTCCCTATTCCCCTGCACTCTTCACAGATTAAAGACAGGGGCATTAAAGCAATTTTAAGGATACAAAAGACATAGTTCTAAAAAACAGTTTGGACAGAATTCTAATGGCTCCGATTTTGTTTCCTAAACACACGCAGAAATACCTAAGTACAATAAATTCTCGGATTATCTCTGTAAGAAAACACAGTTGTTTGCATGTTACAGAAACGTCAGAATGGAGAACTGATAGGGCGGCTAACCGTTAGTTCCATCATTTAGCGGTTCTGTACTGTGCATTATCTAATCATCAGCTTTCTTGTTTTTTAGTGCCTCACAGCAATTGTAGGTTGGTAGCTCTTCACTGTAATCTCTCCAGCGCTTGACACGCCACAGTTCTCCAGCTTAAAAGGGATTTTTTTTGTTTATCACCCTTAGAAAGCACTTCTTAGGTTTAATGAAGGCATCCTAGTTTATAGACATTGCAACCTGCAGTCGGGTCATCCAACAAATAATGTAGAACATGGTTAATGGGATTAGACATCTCACTTTGCTATAGTTTATTGCTCGTGTGCTGTACTTGTTTCACTGCTGTACATTGAAAAAAAAAGATAAATGCAATAAACTGTGCTGTTGTGCCTGAATAGCAATTTAGAAGCAGTTCTAAAAGTTGAGCAATCAGCAGGAACACTCCCTCGGTTTCCATGGGGATTGCACATGTCTCACACCTAGCTACTGTGTTTCGAAAATTGCAGGAAAAAAATATAATGTGCCACATACTTTTTCAAGATGTCAAACATGTCTTATTGCCTTTCGAATTATCTGCATAACAGGAAAAGAGCCTGATCATGTTAACAGTAATGCTATTTTAATTTTAATTTTTGAAATTAAGGGTGTTATTCACAAAAAGGTGAGATGAGGTGAGTTGCAGGTGGGATGAGGTGAGTTACAGGTGAGATGAATATGTAGTCTCACCACTTTTGCCATACATTGTGTAGTGACAAACCTGGTGAGTTTCCTTAGCATGGGAATGTGTCTAGGTGTACCTGCACAATGTATAGTGGTGAGTTTACTTAGCATGGGAATGTGTCTAGGTGTACCTGCACAATGTATAGTGGTGAGTTTACTTAGCATGGGAATGTGTCCAGGTGTACCTGCACATTGTATATTTAACATGTTGAGATTAAACTCACCTCCCCTCACCTCAACTCACCTTTTAGTAAATATACCCCTAAGTGTTCAGTTCCTGCTTAACCTTTGAGTAGCATGCTTGCTTATCATCGACCAGGAATTGCTGTGAATCAAAAGAGATATTAAAATCTCCCTAGTGGAACCTAATTTTAGGAATATTATTCAAAATAAGCAGAAAATTACAATTACAAACCATGTGTCCCATATCTGGTTTTATACATTTTTGCCTGAAAGGCAATATGATTTTGTGTTATCTCCCTCTAGATTTGTATGATTTAGAGCAAGGGTCTCCCTACCTTGTATGTATTAGTCTAATTAAAGACACCTAATCCTGGGTTATACTGTGATTATAGGGTATACAAAAATTGTATGCATTCCCTTGCAATTCCTATTCATCTTATAATTCACATCTAGCTCTATGCCACGTGCTGTATACATTGTTGTGTAGTAACATTAATGTGATATTTATTTTATAGATCATGCTCTTGACGGATCCAGAGATAGAGAGCAGCCTCATGATCAGCGCGGATGAAGGAGCCACCTACCAGAAATACAGACTGAATTTCTACATACAGAGCCTACTCTTCCACCCCAAGCAGGAGGACTGGATCCTGGCATACAGCCAAGATCAGAAGGTGAGACTGAAGCACACAGAAAGACATATACTGGGATATTGTGGTCTAAACATACATTTAAAGGGTCTACCGAGGTAGCTCCAATTTTCTCTAGAAAAATTGGAGCTCTGCATTTTGGACCACTTTGGATCAATTAGATGAGAAGTCAAATGCCCCCCAAAAGCCAAGTTTAAGTTAATGTCGGGGGATTTCAGCCCATATTGGTTACAGAAAATCCTATGGATTGCCCAGGCTAGTTTCCCCAAACTGAATGTGGCCCGAAATTGATGAATATTGAGTAGGTCTATATTGAAGAGACCCTTAAATGTTAATTTATGGATTGTATATGTCTTTTAAGTACCACCTATCATGAGTAGTTTGTAAATGTTAATTATTGGTCATCAGAGCATACTTCAAAAATTAAATGGAGAAACAATTGTGTCAGGTGAAATCGGACTAGACCATTCGTATTTTGGGCTTGATTTACACCTATATCTTCAAATGTCTTTTAAAAAAATGATATGTTTTGCGGGTAAAAAGTTGGAGCGCACCCCAAAACAGACGGTAAAGGAAGAAAAATGAGTAGGATTTGGTCCCTAGCCTTCTGCTTACCAAGGCACCTCGCTCCACCCAAAATATGATGGGCAAGTACAAAATTGGGTTCTGGTATGTATGACCATGACAATAGCCAATTGGGGAAATATATATAAATTGAATAATCAGGGACCTGTAGAGATCTGTTGGTTCATTTACTGCCCAAACGAAAGGCAAAAAAAAAATCTATGTAGATAAAATATTTGGTAAACTCTATTCGGTATTCTCCTAGCATAATATTTCCAACTTACGCTAAGTAATTAGTTATTCAAAAAATGTCCAAAGCGTACAGAGGCTTTGCTACCTTGTGTACATTTCATGTGCGCTCATGGGCACATCGGAGATTGAGCTAGCCCATCAGTATTCTGGATCACGGTTCCGCACTGTGTGCATTCATCTAGAAGGCAGAGCAAATGTTACTTTGGTATCAGGGGAATGCAGACCAGCAGCGTGAGATTTCCCTTACCGAGAATCTTCAGGACTGTTTCCATATTCTTATCACTGTGTGTTCTCAAATGCTGAAACCAATAATTAACATGGAAATTAGCTTATTAATTCTGTTTTTGAGTGAGAAGAGCAAAACTTGCACAGTAAACTTCTTGCCTCAACGAGTCGAAATTGTATAATACTTACCCCCCGGACATTGCTTCCTGCAAGGGATTGGGCAATGTTGCCGTATTGCCTAATAAATGCTTCTCTTTGGATCATTTGGTAAACAAAAGGATCTACCCCATAAAGAGAGAATTGTGGGGAATTTAGATGGGAATTTCAAACTTTAGGCCAATGTAGCAGAGTTGGAGAAGTTCTCCAATTCAGCTGAATGGGATCATTTTTTCAACTCCTCTACTTTGGCCTTCCCGTCTCTCCATTCCCCGCAATTCTCTCTCTACTGAGTAGACTGTTACATTGATTTGTTTCCATCTTCCACTTGCAATCTTCTTCTACCACAGGGATTGTTTGAATCTAGCTAAATAAATGTCAAGGGTTGCAATTTTGGAGCACATTTCTAGGAGTGGAGCAATCACAGCCAACCAACAGAATTGTCCAGCTGATTGCTCAGCTTTTAGATAGTCACACCAGAATTGCTCTGTATAAATAACTCTCCTATAGTGACTTTTTCTTTAAAGAGAGACATGGGTTTAGCATGTAGTACTTAAGGACTAAGGAGAAATAAAAAAAATCCTGTGTTTTGTTGTTCCAGAAATTATTTTGCTTTCATTTCATAGGTAAATGGACATTCAATAACGTAGACACCACATATTGTCACATTTATGGGGCGGTTTTAATAGTTCAGAAATGATTAACCCTTTTTAACCTGGCCAACTTGATTACTTTGCAAACTGTTAAGTCTCTTCATCGTTAAGTGTAGCTTGAATCTCGGACAAGGTTGGTCTTAATTGGCTGATCTGTGACAACTATCTTGTAGATGGTTTGAAAGCCTAATTCTAATTAGTAGCCAGTGCCACGTGTCCTGAAGGGTCTTTTATTACTTTTAACCCTCAATGTGCTAGGGGCGGAAATGGACCGTCGTCGCCTTTATATGTTTCAATTTTACAATGAGAGTTGAGAATATAAAAATAAAGAAATCAATGCCTAATGATTCAAGTGTGTCTTTAGAAGAAACTGCGACACTATAGCCAGCTGATGAAAACCTGCTTCAGATATTGATTTGTATTACAGAAGTTTCTGTTCATTTGCCTCTCTGTTACGGTACACAAATGGATCTTGTTACAGTGATGAATCCCTAAAGAGATTTAATATTTATACAAATGAAGATAGCTGAGAATAAAATGTGCAGACATGGATATTCTATACCAGCATTAAAAGCGGTTAGTGCTCAACGTTGGGAACAATCAAGGCTAGATGTGACACAGAAGATAATCATGAAAAAGATAACACAACATATGCCGATGTCTTCAGCAGTGACAGTTCTTTATTGGAATATTCAAACAGACACGGGAGTGCAGGAGGCAAACAAGATAGCCTCCCTACGCATTTCACACCTATCATTGCTTATTCAATTGTGATAAGAAAAATAAAGAAAGAGGAGCTTATCCTTGAATTGGATACACAATTCTTAATTGTAGTGATATAATTATTCATATTAGAAGATGAGGCACTTAATAATATAACCTATTAATTATATAATCCAAAGGCATCCAAAGACCAGCAAAAAAAAATAAGAAATTAAAAAAAGAAATACCCATGTCTACAGTAAATGAACATGACAAGTACTATATGTCTGGTAGTTGTACATTTCATTTTATTACATTCTCACTTCAAATTAATAAGCAAACAGATAATATACCCAAAAAAAAAAAAAAAGTCTAAAAATATATGTACAGACATATATGTTACACAAATAATAACTGTTGCCAAAGTACAAACATATCAGTGACAGTAACTGTATATAGCTAATTAGCAGTTAGCAGAAAATGCACCAGTTAGATATCATCAAAATTATATCCAAGTGATTATATTATATTTAAGACACATCAGTATTTAGATTTGTATACACGTTCATTCGCATAACAAGTCACAGGTGATGTCATAAACTGATCAAACCACAGACACTTGAAAAACATATTTCTCTTAATTTATACATTTTGCTTCACATATGTATTTAGATTTTATACAAAATCGAGTTTTCTTCCAGTATTTTGTTTTAATTTTGTAGATAAAGTGCAGTAGTTACAAAATAAACTCTAACATTTACGCCAGGCTAATTAGTTCCCATGTTGTTGGTTTGTGACAGTTCTAATATGACAAATAGGACTAAGCTCCCACTGTTGTACCCTGAGCACATAAAGGGTGCACTGCAATATTCACTAAAAACAAATACTAGTTCTACTACTACTAAGGAAATAGCTTCCTTAGGGGTTTTTGCCTTCTTTTGGAGCAAAAGCTGTAATGATAGGTAGAAGGGTTGAACTTGATGGACTTGTGTCTTTTTTCAACCAAAATTACTATGTTACTAAAATGCAACACAATGCTCACAAATAAATTATGAAAATGCCCTATACAAGACACAACGGATGGAAATCAACCCTTCAGTATCTGCGGTGAGATCTGGTGACCCTACTTTGGTCAGGCCTGTCCAACATGTATTATCAGTTTATCAGCTTCAGACTCAAGTTAAAAACAGAGAAATAAGACAGAGAACTAGCACAACCTGCAACCAATAACATGAATTACTCATATTTAAAAACTACACTTTCAGAACATGTCACATCTGGGGTTTCATACTCAATGTCCCTATGCATTCCACAAACTGCACCAGATGAGTTACGAGAGCACCTTATACAATGATGGAGTCCGTGACTAATAGAATTTTGTATGCTGCTTATATATCACCTGTTGTTTTGATTGTGTCTTCTCCTAGATTACTTACAAGCATCTTCACATTGTTGGGCCATTCTTTTCCAGCTACATTTCCCTTCTTACTTGCTCCAGGCCAGTAGGAATCATCACTGAGTCCTGGGAGGATCTAAGTCTCGTTAACTCAATTTTCCCACAAGCTTGTCCAACTAGGCTTGTTCAGTGTTATTCCATGATTAGAGAAGTTCCTCCAGCTCTGTCCGGATTATGGCCCTAGGGCACGTACTGTGGTATGCCCATTATCTAGACATGATAGGTATGCTTTGTCAGAACTGGCAGGGTCTCACAAATAAAGGATATTTTTATTTTATATTCAGGAGAGAGTGTTGACATCTCAGCTGCAGACATTATAAAAATAGGTTCTTGCAATAAAAAAAAAAAACGTTTTGATTGAGTTGTCACCTACAAGAAATTCAGCGATCATTTCCAATGTGTTCGTATTGATTTCGGCTAGGAGAATGAGGGAAAAAAAAAACATCCAGGGTATTATATTCAAGTGAGAGGGATTATAAAAGACCAAACTTCTAGCTGTTACTGGAGTTAAGGTAGGGAAGGCAGAGAAAATACTCAGAAATCAATCTCTTTTTCCATTCAAGCAGGGTTTAAAAGGATTACACGTGTATGAGCACAGGTGTGTCAATCAGTAGAAAATCCATTTTGATTGACTTATAGTAGCTCAGGTATTGATATCTTTAAAGGGACTGTATCACCTTAAGATTGTTTTACTGTAAATTTAGAGAATAAAAAAATGATTGAATCATTGTGTTCGCAAAATTGCAAGAAAATGACTAAATTTACATGTGTCTGTTGTATCTCCTGCTTATGACATCATTTTTCTATGACATCAAAGAGACTCCTTATTGCTCAAGCCTTCCTTTTAGTTCAGTAGGACACACACAATGTTACTTTTACTAGAATAATATAACACTACCTTGTAGTAACAGGCTCACTTTAAAAGGAACTAAAATCACGTTTGTTGTAGCTTAACAAATATCATACAGTACAACATAGAAATATACACTATGGCACAACATGACTTTTTTTTTAAGGGTGTATTGCAAGTTCTACAGATTGTGATGTATAAGTCCTTTAATGAAAGGGCAATAGATTGCCAATGTCTTCAAGCTTAGAAACTACTTCCAAGTAATTGAGTTCATATTTAATGATTGTTTGTTTGTTTTTCTTCAAGCTCTTCAGCTCTTCGGAGTTTGGCAGACGGTGGCTACTTCTTAGTGAGGCCGTGGCACCCAACAGATTTTACTGGTAAAGATTTTTTTTGTTTTTTTTCCCTTTCATGCTTGCAGTTAAAATGCTTAAGTATAACAACATTTGAAGGGATAAGGAATGAAATAATAGGAATATTGTACATGAAATTTCAATGTTAAAAACAGTATGAAACAGCAAAGTGACATGAATGCTGAAAGATTGTAGCAATGACGTCATCAGAAATTAAAAATAAGAGGGCAGGAAGAAGAGGAGAAAAAACAGATGGGGAGGAATACCGTATCTTGATCAGGTCTCACAGGTATGTTTTTCTAAAGCACAGAGAGGAAATTAACTTATGTTTAATTGAACTATCGCATCAAGTGCAGTGGTTTTAAATGGAAATGTTTTAAGGCAAAAATATTCAAGTCTAGAGCTCTCTTTTTTCTGTACAAAGGGTCATACTTATTCGGAATCATGGGTCAGATGTTCCTTTATCAACCCAAGATTCAAAAGAACGCTTCTGCTCCCCTGGTAGAGCTATACAGAGCATACTATATAAGGTACTTTATTTGTACACTTTCCTTAAAACATTTCTATTTAATATGTCTTCATGTGATGCAATATTTCAATTAAACCTAACTTCATTTGTGTCTATAGTTGTCCTTAAATTACAATGTAGTCATTACAAATAACAGAGCTGAACCATTTTACAAAGGACTGGAGATGCCTCAACCAGGGGTAATAGTCTAAAATAGATAGTCAGATACTTACAGAAGTGTAATGTGAGGAAGTATTAACTGAAATGTAAGGAAAAGTTCCCAAACAGAATAGGGAGATGTTAATACAGGCGTGGAATGTAAGCTTTATATGTTGGAGTCAGGTTTTATAGAAACATAGAATGTGTCACTGGCAGATAAGAACCATGCGGTCCATCTAGTCTGCCCAATTTTCTAAATACTTTTTATTACTCCCCAGTTCCCTATCTTATATCTAGGATAGCCTTGTGCCTATCCCACGCATGCTTAAACTCCTTCACTGTGTTTACCTCTACCACTTCCGCCTGTAGGCTATGCCATGCATCCACTAGCCATCTCAGTAAAGTAATACTTCCTGATATTACTTTTAGATCATTGCCCCTCTAATTTTATGTTACAGCACTTTGGTTTGAATGTACAAAATCTCTTTTGTGAACTGTTCTACTAAATGAAACATTATCTTCATTTATCTTTTAACTTCTAAATGCTTTAATTAGCTCATTAATCAGTAAATTAGCACAAGCTTGGATCATTATCATTAAAGGTGGCTCTGTCATCTAAGCAATGCACGCTATGTGAATATAGAACAGCAAATTAATTGTATGCGTTCATATACATTAATTAGTCCTCATTGTAACAGTCCATTTAGATATGACATTGCATGCTAAAGTCACTTAAAAGTAAGGGGGGCCAGAAAACACTACTTTTTGCCTTTTTAAAAATATATATTTTTATAGAGATCTCTCCAATTTGTTGGTGCTCTGTATATGAACCTTTCTGTAATGTAACTTGATTTAACAACACAGTATTTGACCAGGAAAGTTGTGTTGAGAAATTATCTTATTAAGTGAGGACATTCAGTGGTCAATTCATATTATATCTATATGGGTTTTTTGTTAATGTCTTTGGAAACAGTAAGTGATGAGCATTGTTGTCTGGTTTTGCATCTGCCTACCCAGAATCCCTTGAAGTGGGGGCATCACTGTGGATATGTGATTTATGTGGGAAAAGAAGACTTTCTGGCTTGTTTGGTGTGTGTAGATTTGTGTTTGATAATGCGCCTGGTACCCACTGAATTTCAGGGGGAGGGGGTTTTTCAGCACGTTTGCTCCAACATTACTGAAATGTTGTGTTCTTCTGGAAACAGCAAGACATGAAGGAAGAGAGCTGAATCTTATGTGGATTAGTGCATTTTTAAGGAAAGTCAGGAAAAGTTGTGTAAAGTAGAGAAGTATTCAAAAAGTGATGAACCTTAGGTGGTAGTGACTTCTAGAGGAAAGTCAGGAAAAGTTGTGTAAAATAGAGAAGTATACAAAAAGTGATGAACCTTAGGTGGTAGTGACTTCTAGCGGAAAGTCAGGAAAAGTTGTGTAAAATAGAGAAGTATACAAAAAGTGATGAACCTTAGTTGGTAGTGACTTCTAGCGGAAAGTCAGTAAAGACTGTGTAAAATAGAGAAAGATACAAAAAGTGGTGAACCTTAGGTGGTAGTGACTTCTAGAGGAAAGTCAGGAAAAGTTGTGTAAAATAGAGAAGGATACAAAAAGTGATGAACCTTAGTTGGTAGTGACTTCTAGCGGAAAGTCAGTAAAGACTGTGTAAAATAGAGAAAGATACAAAAAGTGATGAACCTTAGGTGGTAGTGACTTCTAGAGGAAAGTCAGGAAAAGTTGTGTAGAATAGAGAAGGATACAAAAAGTGATGAACCTTAGGTGGTAGTGACTTCTAGCGGAAAGTCACTAAAGACTGTGTAAAATAGAGAAAGATACAAAAAGTGGTGAACCTTAGGTGGTAGTGACTTCTAGAGGAAAGTCAGGGACAGTTGTGTAAAATAGAGAAGGATACAAAAAAGTGCTGAACCTCAGGTGGTTGTGACTTCTAGAGGAAAGTCTGGAAAAGTTGTGTAATCTAGAAAAGAAAGATATAATAAGAGACGTGAAAATCTTAAGGCAATGAGTGGAGCAGATGGTTTGTAATAAGGGCAGAAGTTTAAGAGTAAGAAGAGATGTGAAGAACTTTGTATGTCAGTTTCAGGAGTTTAAATTGCATCCCTGGTGGTACTGCAGTACACGGGAGGAATCTAAAGAGCAGATAAAGGATGATGGTTAAGGAAAAAGAGCCTGCCAGTAGCATTACATTGGGGAAGAGATAGTCGAGTAAAAGGATTCATAGCTGGAAGGAGTCAAGATGGGAGACATTTTAAACCAACATGTTTGCGGTATCTTTAAAGAAAAAAATTAGATAGACATAAAGACCATAAGTAGATATCTGTTGATATTTGGAGCAAATATGTTCTTTAACCTAATTAAAATACCTTGGAAGTGGAATCGACATCTGAACGGTAATTTAAAGCAAATATATGTGTGTTTTTTCCCCTTAAACTGACTATTTGATTGACTTGATTAAACTTCAATACATCTTGTGTATCAATTTCCATTGGTAATATACGCGAGATGGCAGCAACTGTGAACAAAGGTTACACCCACACATTATAGAATGACATTTTCATTATGGAAGTGTATCAGAGAAATAAATAATAACCTAAGAATGAAATAATGCAAATGATTGTGTGAAATAATCTGTCACCACTTCCTTTGAATTGTCCTTTATTGTGTGAAATAATGCAAATGTAACCCTTGTGATTCAGGATGGCCACAAATGGTTTGGAAATATCCTTGTGCATTGACTGAGGATTAAAAATGGTGAGCACAAAACTAGCTTAGAAGCGTTAAAAATATATAAAGTAAATCAGTCTAATATTTAAAAGAAAAGAAATAGAGATCAGAAATATCTGTTTTGGTATCTGATTCCATTTAGGAATGCCACACACTTGCTTAGAGTGCCACATATTTTCGTGGCCATGTAGAGTCCCTTTAAGGCACTGGGTGTAGTTTTTAATGATGGCCTACTCACATATAAACAAATATATCTTACCATTTCACAGGGTAAATATTTATCCAAAAAGATCGATCTGTTTCTCCTTACAATTGCCTCACAATTCTGATTGACGGAAACTTTGAGAAGTCTCACTATTAAACCTATGTAGTAACATGTATGGCCAAAGGTTGAAAAAGTGGCCATGGATGAGAAATGTATGAACCTCTCACTTCTTCTAAAATTGCACTATTCATCTATTACACCACAGTTATGTTTTTTTTTTTATATAACCCCTTTGCGACAAAGGACGTGTCAGGCATTACCGGCCAGCCACTCCGCTGCTGACAAAGGGCGTGCCTGGCACGTCCTGCAGTGGAACGAGTGGTTTTCGCCATCAGTGTTTGTGAAAACTGCTTTTTATTCTGGGGCACCGACAGAGTGCCATATTGGAGAGCAGCATGCTCCTTCAATATGGCTGTTGCCCTCTTGTGGGTAGAGCATTGGAAGTGAGAAAAAACTAACTTCTGTCACTCTGATGCTGTTGTTACAGGCAGTCAGCAACATTTCAACAAAAAACAAAAAGCTTAATTAGCTAAAATCTAGTGTTAGGGTTAGAATAATAGTTAGGGTTACAATTAAATTAAAATTAGAATAAATTAAAGGTTAGCATAAGGGTTATACTTGGGGTTACATTTATGGTTAGGTTTGGGGTCAAAAGGTCACTGTAGGAAAAAAAATATAATTTCCAGTTTTTGCCCTAAAAACTGCAGAAAAACAAGCATATTTCTAAACTCAGGATAACATTTAGAAACTATTTAGATGGGGTTTTTTAATGATTGTATTTGCGTAAATTATTTTTACACAAATTTACAAAAATGTCATCATATTTTATGATTTTTTTTTGTAGTACATTATAAGATATGATGAACATACTGGTATCTAATGAAAGCCCTTCTTATGGCAACAAAAACAATATAGAAATTTGTGTGGGTACATTATGTGAGAACGAAGAAAATTACAGCTAAACACAAACACCCCAGAAATGTCAAAACAGCCCTTGTCACTAAGGGAAAGACAAGGTCAAAAGGTAATGTCACTAAGGGTTAAACTTTCATCTTTCCCAGTTGGGGACAACTAAAACATTCTGAATGAGTATTTTAGATGATGGAGCATGGAAAGATCCACTTATTGAGAAGTTAGCACCTTGCTTGAATCAATCATATGTGTACCCATTTTGACCAAGCTCCACTAATTTATGCTTTTGCCTGCTGGCCTGGGATACAAACAATCACCTTTCCATCTATCATTTAAATAGAGGTATATACTTAATAATTTCTAATTTTGGGGCAAGGAGGGGATGAGGTCAAGGTAGATGTGTGCCTTACTTGGAAAAGATCTCTGTTGCACATGTATCTGGCATGGTTCAGATGACTAGAGTAGCTAGGATATGAAACCATTGGGACCAGAGACCACCAATTAAACTGACAAAAATGGAAGTAAAATATTTGGATTGTGGAAAACTGATTTTTTTTAAATAACATTTGTTATAATTTCTAAGTATGTCAATAGAGTTAAGCAAAGCAAAACCTTTTGGGGTATGGAATGACCTTGTTTCCCACATGTGTATTTAATATTTTTTCAAGTAGTATATTTATACCTGAGCATCTAGTTGTGCCGCATTTTTCTATGGGTCAAGTCCAGACTGGAATGTACTAATGCAATTCTACTGTTTATGATAGTAGCAATCATGCTCTCATCAAGCAATCCAAAGTGAAAAATGTGCACAGACGAACTGCAAACATCCACTCTCTCTGCTTATCAAGATGTATACACTTGTATGTATGAAGCATTGTGATTCTTAGATATAATAGATCAGGGGTTTACTTAACTTTAATAATAATTTCTGCTTCTTTATTAGTTATTTTACATGAGGGGGTAGAGCAGAAGGTACTTTAGTCAGTGAACCTCTTTTTTGCAAACACCCTACGTAGCTGACCATTAACTCTCTGTTATCAAAGAACAACAAAAAGCATAAGGTATGAAAAAAATCCTTCGATGTAAAGTGTTGTGAGAGGTTAAAAAAAAAAAAAAAAGGCGCAATTGCCTTTTTTTAAATGTATAATGGCAGTTACGCCGTTTCATAAATCCTGACACTTTTCAGTGTGGGAGAAGGACCTCCACCAAATGGCGTTTGACAGATATTCCCCGACACTAATCAGGCGCATTTCACCCCCTGATTGTTTAAACGCTGGCTGCGTTGGCGCATTGAGTGCCTGCAAAATCAACAAGTATGTAACATTACGTTACCATGTATTTATTGAGTGCAAATAAGTTACGTAGCGCTAGGTACAGAGCAGACTGATGCATAAGGTAGAGCCCCACTCTACCTTAAAAGCTTGCAAACTTACAATAGAGGGAATGAGGTGGAAGCAGTGCAGACTCTCAAAATGTATTGGGAGTCTGCTTTATACATTGGCACACACGTCAGTAGCACCATTATTTGGTTCTATCTGTGTGGGCGCCACCTTAATCCATGACCCCCAAAGTGTTACTTTTAAAGTTCAGTAGCACTTTAAACAAAACTATGGCTGGCAGGACTTTTGTTGGTAAATTCCCTTTTTTTCAATGATTATTTCTCCAGCGCCAAAGTCCTACAAGCAATATACAATGATAAATAGACCCCAAGGTGTCTTTCAAGTCAGGCAGCTGTCCTGAAGAATTTCTTCAAACCTCCACTTTCTTAACAACGGAAATTGCATTACAGAAACTTTTTAGAGGATTTCAATTAAAACTTGTATAATTCAGTGAATCGCGACCACTTAGAGAAGCACAGTTAAGCCTGTCTGCTTGCAAAAAAAAAAGCTGTTAGATTACCCTTAGGATGTACAGCTACTCTACAGCAGATATTTGCCGCTCTGGACTGAAACATTTGCTGCAATAATCTTGTTCGGAGCATGAGATTTATAATACTAGATACACATTGGTGTAGATATTTGCAGATGATAAATCCCTCAATACAAATACTACCTATAATTGAATTACAAAACCATTATCATGTGCTGAATAGAGTGATGTTACTGTTGTATTTTGACAAGATAATGTTTGCTAAAGTATTCATGCTCATCCAGTTATTGGGCCGCAGGTAACTTGGAATGTGCTTGCTCATTGTGATTATTTTTATGGGGTATTAGCTTTGTAGATAATGTCAGAGACTTGCAAAGAGATGATGTCTTGTACAAAGCAGCTTCTCCTCCCCTTCTCCCCATCATTTATATAAATGATACTAGAGGAAAGACTTGGTGCTCGGGGTCAGGAAGGATATGAGGTTGTGCTCTGATCCAGCCGTGGTTGATAAATCACTGAAAGCATATGTTATTATGAGGTTCATTAGAGATCCTCTCATGTTTAGCTACTCGGCTTCTTCCTACATTAGTTTGCAGGGCTTTTAGGATCATTCACTAACCTGACAATGGTCCCATAACCCCAAAATGACCTGCATCTGGTCTTCATTCTCTGGTGACAGGTGTGCATGTGCCGAGCCTGGCATTGGAATCTGCAGGATAGGGCAATGGGGAGGAGCACTTGCCATTCCACCACCCCCCCCCCAGATTTTTCCCTTACCCTTTAAAAATGTCCGAATGGAAGTCCATTGCAGAGCTGCAGGGGACCTGGGTCCTCCTTGCTGGCAGCAGGACATTGTACACTGCTCTGTGCCTACAGTAACCCTCCAATGCTGCTCAACATTTCCACCAGAAGTCCCGGGGGCAGCATTGGAGGACTGTATGGTGGCAGATTGACAAGTTTGGGGATACATTAGTTAAAAGAGTGCAGCATTTGTGACATAAAAATTAACCCCAACAAACCTGTGTTGCCAGTGGAGTATATTGGAAAGTATGGTGGTAGTATTGCATAGATACTATACTTATACCAGCCACCATCAGTGGACTGGGTCTCAGGGAACAGCAGGAGTGGGTTCAAAAAGGGCCAGAGTCATGTGTCCCTGTGTGACCTCACATGACATCGTGTGACCTCATGAGATTTAGCTCAATCTTCCCTAGTTGCCACTTTATTCAGGGATCTTATGGAAATGGTTTACTCCAGAGTCATATTCAGTAAACAGTCTATGTCCTTCATGTGTCCCTGAATGAAATGGCAGTGTGGTTACCTATTCAATATTTAACTTTAATGATAAAACAAAGGTGGGCAAATAGTGTTTTTTCTTTACAGATTTTGGGCATTTTTTATCTTCCCCCAAATACCTTGGAAATGTATAGGTAGGGGACTAATTTAAATATACATTTATTGTGCCAGGGACCTTTGTACAGCCCTGGCACAATGGGCCTGGCATTATGCTGGCCCCAAGCCCAGGGGGACTATCATTTTATTTATTAATGGGCAATAGACATTCCCTGGACTATGGCCATTATTTTGTTTATATGGAGGCTGCCGGTGTTCTGTCAAATTCCTCGAGCAAATTCTACTGCACAGGCGCAGTAGAATTTGCTCATTGCGCACCACAGCGCATGCGCACACAGTTGTGGCTGTCGATCAAAAAAAAAAACTAGCATAGTAAGCAATTGGTAAAACTTATATCAGTTACATGCTAATCTAGTAAGTGGAAGACACACACGGGGGACAGAGGGGGATTTCTTGATGGGAGTTGTGATCGGCACCTTAGACTCCCGTGTGTCCCCCTCTGTCCCCCATGTGTGTCTTCCACTTACTAGCGTAGCATGTAACTGATATAAAATTTACCAATTGCTTGCTACGCTAGTAAATGACAATAATCAGTAATATGCTTATACTTACCTGTCACCGCAGCTGATTCGAAGGGGGTGTGAGGTGGTGTGTGTACCTCGCGCAGGCGCACTTCTGCCAAAATTACCGCTGATTGACAGCCGTAACTGTGTGTGCATGCGCTGTGGTGTGCAATGAGCAAATTCTACTGCGCCTGTGCAGTAGACTTTGCTCGAGTTTTTTGTCAAAACACCGGCATACACCAACCTCTTGCTCCTGTTAGAGGGCTGTATTTAATTATATTGCACAAGCCACCGGTCACAAGGGACCACATATTTTTTATGAGGCCAGCGGTTGGCCTCTGACCCCAGAAAGAAGCCAATCATTTTTCTTTTTTTGGTGGGGAAGGTGGGGAACATATTGGTATCACCCGTGGCTTGCCTAAAGTTTATTTTTTTATTTTTTGAAGATTCACCCTTTTATTGCTGTAATTGCCATAGGGAGCACTGTTTGTGTTCCCTACAGCACTGCAAGGGTTAAAATGCCAATTTTGAACATAAGATGAGCCACTAAAGCTACCCCATTGTGTTAAGACATTTGCCGTGTATAATGTCAGTAATTTGCTGCTCTACCCTTGAGCGTAAGCCTTGAAACTCCGTAATGTGTTCATAACATATACATATCTTACCAGGCATGATTGATGCCTTAATTGACACATTACTACAAGTGAAGGATATGTGGGTGGTTCATTTTTATAGCACTTCACTCGTGGAGACAAAAAAAAAAGTGAAATGTTTGACAGCCTAAGTAGAAAAAGGGATTTGTTTGCAAGTCATATTGCCTATGGCAAAATGCTGTAATAAAACAGAACATTTACAAAGCAACTGCTTTATCTTACCATATTACTCACAGAGCAAAGAGAATCATGTCTAGGAGCTAAATTAATGGGCACTGCCACGGGAACCCTTTTGATACCCCCCTCCTTTGAAACACACTACTAGGACATCAAGGCACAATATGAAGAGAAATGAGTAGTATACTTCCTCAAAACCCAGGACTGATTGCAGGATGTGGTGGGTGAGGATCCAAAAGGGGATTTTGTGTTATATACTGCTTGCATAGCTAGAGACCCTTGTTTTGCATGGTTAATCGTTAAAATTGATGTTTTAAAGTTTCTGCGGTGTTGTTGATGGAAAATGAAACAAAAAACTTCTTTACTGAATTTTACTTGAAAAATATTTGACACATATGCGCACTGCATTACAAAAAACTGTGAAATAGATTCTAAAATGTGTCCTGAGTTTAGGCATGCCCCATGTGTTTGTGTTTTTTTTTTAAAGCAATAAGTAAAAATAGTGCATTGCTTTTTACTAACCTTTTATCCAGGAATAAAAAAGTCATGTTTTTGCCCTAGCTCTAATACTACCCTAACCCTAGTTCTAAGCCTAACTTTGAAAAGAAAAAAAAAAACAACAAAATAACGAGTTTAGGTATTTTAAATAGGAATGCTCTAATAAAAGAATCATGGGTCAAATAGGCAAAATGGAAGAAAATCTGAAAACAAATTCTAAACCTCTCTGCCCCCTGATAGATCAATACAGGCAGAGAATACTCAATAAGGTACTTTATTCTCTCATTACAGCATCTCTATTTAAACGATGCAATCTTTCGATTAAACATATTTTTCCATAGTTTTCCTTGAGGTCCATGCTTAATTTGGGCACAAACACAGCAGATGTAATAGCCAAGGGCTTCAAGCCCTCACTCTGATTCATTGGACACATTATACAAATAAAATCGACAGCATTTTAACTTGTTGAATGGTACAGTGGTGATCAACACAGTATTCTGGTCATTATCCTCTTTGGCTTCATAGGGATTAATAACTGGTAGAAATCTAGTACAAACACAACAGAACGGAGAAACCTGCCTTGTTACAAAGTATTGCTGTGATGATTTTCCTTCACATATAACAGCCAATTATATCAATCCATTAGTGCCTCTGAGCGGAACAATATCTATAGTTTGTAAATGATAAATGATTTGTTTATTTTTGTAATAAAATAAATGTATTGTTTTTAGGATAACATATGCTTTCAGTTCTCTTTTCTGACGCTCCGATATTTTTTTTTTTCTCTTTTTGTTCGAGTGTCCTAAGCGTGGGTTTATTTTTGTGGTATTAGCCTGTAGTGCTATTTAAATCTATACTTTCTCAGGGCTGCAATCAAATAAGAAAAGTAAAAAAAAAAAAGCAAGGTTTTGGAGTGATTTTCTCCCTGGGATCCACTTCTTATTAGCAGAGTGTGTAGTTTGATGCAGAGATAATAGGTGCCATCCAATTAATGACACATGTAAATGTGATGTGTCTTACACAATTATCACACCTGACTAATGTCATCACCTCTGGTTTTTTTATTTTTTTTAACTAACTTACTCAAGTTGATTTAACTATTCCTAATAAGACTCAAATCATTATGAGAAGCAGCTGTATAACTAGCAATATGATGGCATGGTTGGATTGGGTTCAGTGGCTGGAACTGACCATGGTGCTGAAACGATTTCTTATTCTGTATTTAATGATGTTGCTCTTAAAGGGTCAATCATTCATGATTCATCTCAATGACTCAATGCAAACAGAGAAGATTCAAAATGAATGTAAAAATGATACTGCTTCAGAGGCATCAGGGGAAGAAACACATATAGGATGGTGGGAGAGCTGACTGACTGTCAAATCAGAGCTGAAATCAGTAAGCATCAACAAATGGTTTCCCTTTGATTACTATGAACTGGAGATTTAGCAAATCAATAACACACTGCACAGGCTTGTCATTTTACATGTATACTTATTTAAAACATATTCTGTCACATAAACTTTATTTAAGTTGAACCGTTTTTTTAAAGGGATACTACTGCTATTTGGTAGTGTTCCTTTTTTAATGACCTAAGAGGAAACGAGTAGGATTTTTGCATACATAAATGCATGATCAAACGAAACTGAATCAATCTAATGAATGTGTACCCCATTGATGTTAAAGAATCACTCATATTTTTCCCAGTTATCAATGGGACAATAATAATAATAATAAACAGTCCTACATACTCATAGCCTAGGTGTACAATCGTGGCGCTAATGAATTACCAGTCCGCTTATTTCCCAAAAGCTTGAAGAATTGCAACTAATCATGGTAAATGTAATTCCAAAACAGCTGGGAATCCAGAGTTGTGCTATACTTCATCAGAGCATTGAATAAAAAGAACACATGCTTGGTGCTGTAAATACTAGAAAGTAAATAAGGTCGGTCACTTCACATGTGGAAACCCCTCTGTGCACACTTAGAAAGACATATAAATAGATAGAAGGAATAGATTATAAAAAATATAAAAGTGTCCTGTGGTATACGTATTTATTATTTAAAAAAAAAATAGTCTTCAACAGCACACATTTTTGAATTTTTAGATTTGTATAATTTATTCATTTATTATTATATGTTCTCCTTCCATTTGTTTATATTGATTAGGACATTCTCTAATCAAGAAAGTGAGGGGAAGATTGTGAACCATATTGCTTTGTTTCTGATATAATGGAACAGACTGAGTAATGTTATGGGCTGTGTGTGATACTTCCTAAAAGGTTTATTCTGTGTGATTAATGTGTAGTTATATTGCATGTTCATTTAACATGTAAGTCGTGCAATCCTCCATATCATGTCTAATGCACTTTATAAGTTATGAGCTGTTAGCACAGCCTGTTTAAAGCTGTCACCTTAGCTTAAAGATCCTGTTGATTCACAAATTGTTTTTAGTTTGCGGCAATGTTAACATTAAACTGCAGGTTTATCTCCTCCTTAACTGCAGAAGTTAAATGATTGGATTTTGGGATAAATTCTGCTGGAAGAGCCAAATATCACTTTATTTGCGTCCAAGGACTGGAGCCAAGTCAGATCTGGGTGAATGCCAAAAGAGTCTGAAATTTACTAAAGCAGACATGGTATAAGACTTTGTGTCATGTATGGTCATGTCTGATCACTAGGCTTACATTCCAACTTTAGGTAAATCTCCATAAACACACACACACACACACACACACACAGAACTGAAAACAAA
Organism: Pelodytes ibericus; assembly: GCA_036172795.1. Taxonomy (NCBI): domain Eukaryota; kingdom Metazoa; phylum Chordata; class Amphibia; order Anura; family Pelodytidae; genus Pelodytes; species Pelodytes ibericus. Next base: position 61,177,585 of record CM069867.1, read on the forward strand.
AACATACATTATGACAAAAAGGCACTTGAAATGTGTCTGTGGTGACTCCACATGACACATTTCAAGTGTGTACATGACATCACATGATCCCTAATATGCAAATGAACTACTTTTCAATAGGAAATGTGCAATTTGCATATAAAACCATAACATGACTTATTTAAAAAAAAAAAATATCTCTCAATCTGTGTATTTCAATGCAATGCTGCATACCATGTGTAGATCATTTAAAAAAAAAATGTATTCTCTATATTCACAGTATAAGCAATACTTGGGAGATTGCGACCCTCTCAAAATGTAATATATATTCAGTTGGATCTAGTCTCACATAACCTACCGAAATCTAAAGAGAATTAGATTAGGGTAGTAGGAGAAATATCTTATTTTGAAAGCTGTTTTGGATTTGACCTCATATTATTTTTAACGATATAATAAACAACAGCTAGTGAATGTGGCCAGATGAACCAGTACCAGCCACGATGTCCTGGGGGGTAGAACAATCCATGCACTACAGCTGTGATACTGCAAAGCCAGCTGGATGGTTGTAAAATGTAGAGGAGCCATCTGTGTTTCTTTCTGTATGCTCTCAAATAGTGGCCGGAAAAACCTGACTTTTAGCACTTTTTGGAATGTCCAACTTGTATTAGTTTTTTTAATCCTTTTTTTTTACATGAAAATATCTCCAATTAGTAATAAGCCAGAGACGAACACTAATTACTTTCCTATATTCCGTTTCCAGATTCAATGGAATATAGACAGTGGGACAACCTTCCAAATTAGCTCACATAAAGTTAACCATGAAAACGGCTCATTAAGGCTACACATTATTAATACTGTTACAAGAAATAGATTTGTTTCCCTCAAAGGAATATTAAATTGCTAAAAACTAAATCGAAGGTTCTCTACCCACTTTGTAATATACTTTATTACATCATAAATATTGTATCCATGTCCATTTCTACACACACTTACTGGTGCCCTCGTGGGATTCCCAGTGGATCCCAGTCAAGGTCAACCCACACTTTTCACAATTATTGTTTTGATCATTAATAAGGATAGTGTTGATATAACAAGAGAGCTTAATTGTTTCCTCTTGCCATTAAGTCTGTTTTATAGGTTTTAAGGAGCACATGTGTGCTTATGTGTTCTGGCAACATACTATATATTTAATATGATATTAATAATATTAGACACAATATACATATGGTAACAACTTTTAAAAAGCAGTGTCGATAATTACCTTCATGTTTTCAGTGGGAAGAGATCCCAACCATAATGTTCCTATTTATAATTGGAAAACTGGCAATCCAATCGTTGTCAATGTCTAAATTGTCTAGATTGACCAGGTCTATCCCTCAATTTGGTTGCCAATTCCATATCTTACACAGTGCCATTCCTAGCATTTCAGATTGTACGTCTGACCTGCATCATCATACAAAAGAGTGACGGCACCACACTAATCTACTTATTTTAGGACTCTAAGCTACCTTGAGTAGAGGTGCTTCCCCTTTCTTTCAAGATGAATTTTGCTGCAACACTCATTAAACATGGGTACTTCAAAACAGCATCCAGATAATGTTCTTACCCCAGCATCATCATCCTACTTTATATTTCAAGTTAAATCCAGATAGGTCTGAAATGTCAATCTCCACCAGGCTCCTATGGAACCTTCATTTTTGGATGTGCCTACTCTTGGTATTTTTGTTGTTTTGGAAGGAAAAATAAAAGTACAACTTTCAGGAACCACCATAATGTTTAACATTTCTGTAATAATGAAGAAAGAATAAACTAGGACAATTGCAAATCAGTAAATAGCATTGTTGCTTGGGCTGTTAGAGGTATTGATAAAGTATTGCAAGGAGCTGGCAATGGAGATACATCTTTCCAGTAATCTTCTTGATCTGTATAGTATTATATTACTGCCACTGTTTAATCCATCCCCCAGGCAACGTTTGGTTATAATCCCAAGAACCAATAAACCACATGTGATTACGGTACTGCCTCCAGATGGCAAGTAATCAAAGATGGGAGGAAAGGAAGGTATTTTGCATGGTACTCTAACAGTCAGACAAATGAGCCTGGCTTCACTGATGACCCTTCTGGCACTGAAAAGGTTAATTCCTAAATATGTTCATGCAATCTGAAGCTGAAGCCTTTCTAGACTTGTATAATGAACAAACAGAGTTGTTACACATGGTGGGTATGGATTTGGGCTCAGATTCAGACTAATACTACGGGTTTCCACTGTTCAAATTAAAAATCTGGCTGGTGAGTTACTCAAGGGATATTCTGACTGCCAGGAGGAGTTGTACTGTTTAGAAGCCGAGATGCTTCTGCAGCCTTGTCTTGTGTGATCAACAATGGGTAGAGGAGTCTGACGAGCTTATTATTTATGTTGAGTTCCTGTTCTCCTTTGGGGATTGAAACTCAAGATGAACAAAACAAACTAATATGAAATGGAACTGCATAACGGCATACTTTAAAAGAAAAAAAACTCTAAGCCCCAAGCCTGGGAATGCAGCTCTCCCATGTAAATTAGGAAACCAGGTCAGTCTTTGCAGAGCTTGAAACAATGTGAGTATAAATATGTAAAATCACTGTATGGAACTAAAAGGCTAATGGAATGCTGTGAATCCCTTCACCACTCCCACTATAAGCCCACAGTATGTTGAAAGCCCCGGATTTGCTGCAAGCACAATTGATCAGGAACATGCAGTGTTTCTGAGCTAGCTACATGGATAGTATCAGCAGGGATGCACTCATTATATTCTGTTGCAATGACTGGGTCACATATTAAATGTACAGGCATTAGTATTAGATCAGGTACATTTTTTAACTCACACAAAAAAGTGTGAGTTAAAAGTACATCATTCTTTTCCTATGTAACGAGCTTCATCCTGTCTACACAATGTTCATCTAAACAGTTTATGCAACTATCAATAGAGACCAATTACATCCATCTCAGTGATCCAGATGGGTAGGAGGTGCAGTACAGCTATGGATTGTGAACCCTGGAGATGTGCATTAAATCTTATGTAAAAATGAGGCACATGTGGGTACCAGGCAATTTTAACTAGGTAGTGTTGCATCTATTCAGAGTCCACTGTGTCAATATTATTAATTAGAAGCACAGATTGGCTGCACACTTCAGAGAGCATCCATCCCTAGTTGAACATTCCCTCAAACAACCCCTGAGGGGGATCTTGGTCATGGTGGAAATGATTCACAGAGGGATACTTTTACCCACGCATTTGTGAAGTCAGATAGTCAACTGAGCTCTCATTCCAACTCTCTACGGAGATCAGATTGACAATCGACTTTGGCATTCAAGTATACATATTGTCAGAAGTGCTATAACTAACCGCACATCAGTTTCTTCTACTGGGCCATGGATGCAGACACACATATGATCCTGTTTTTATCCATGCGTGCATCAATTTAACTTCACACAGAACAAATAGCATGCTCTTTTTTCCCTAGAGATTTACTTGGTAGCAACCTGCATTCACAATGAATTCCACAGGTCATTTCTGCTCAAAATTTGGTGGACTATTGATTTGTGTGGCATTAACTGAATCAGGCCTGGTCTTTTGGGTTTAAAGTGAGATAAGAGTAGCTTCGGGAAAAAAAACTCTATCCCACCATCTTTACAGGTAACGATTTTCTTATCCATTAACCTCTAATCTCTTCTACTAGATTTAGTCCCCAGTATTTGCTAGTTTATGCTACACACAATCGCATGGTACAGATGGTATTAGGCACTATAATATAGTGACTTGTTATATCTCTTGATAACTACAATACCGTAATAGCAGACATTACGGGAGAAACATAATGTGTTCAAATATTTAAAATGATGAAAATGTTTTACTTTTAGAGGGTCATTGCATTCTTTAGCATAATGATAATAACTAATATTTTTAAAGTGCCTTTCTCCGAGTGGGACTCAAAGTGCTTTGAAGTTCACTCTCTTGGAATTAACTGAATTGGAAGCTGAAATAAGAGATATTATTATTACCCAATTGATGGTACTCATTTATTGACCTTGGGGAGATGAAGGATAGTATTGACACTGCTGGGATTTGAACCTGCAGCCCTGTGGTTTGAACAGGCTCTACTTACTAATAATAAAAAAATAGAACCATTGGATAATAAACAAGTTGTAAGAGTCAGCTATTTTGCCTAAATCCGAAATGTACATTTTAAAAGTAAACTAAAGAATGGCCAATGTCTGCTAAAAAGAAACATCAGAAATTGTTGTTTAATTATAGGTAATTTCTGTAAATATTATTTTGGATACCAGATGAACCTAAAATATTATTGTGGCATAGTAAATTTATTGATTCCACCAATAACATACAAAAATATGTTCATCATTATTTTACCAATATGGGAGTTCTTTTAAACTGCACTACTTTGAGTTGACTTTTTTAACTAAAGGGTTAACTCAATATGTTCAGATTTTCAGCTAGCCTCCGAAGTACGGCCATATTCATATCACATCGGTGCCATCTGCTGCTCAGGTAGCTCCCATGTGCTTCTGAATATGTTCATAACTCAGACATCATAGGCGATCCCAAACTGATATCTCCCAACACCAGAATCAATCAAAATGCATCAAGACGAAGCGGTAGCCTCGGTCTTCCCCATGGATTTCTATGGCAAGGACTTCAGCTTATTTCAGGGCAATTTTGCGAGGACCTTGGGTATTACGAATATAGCCAAATACCTCCCATACAAGTCAATGTCAGTGCTTTAGCCAAAAAAACCAAAGTCCTGAAGTGTAATACAATTAAAATCATTAAAAATATTAATTAAAAAAAGAACATGATACAGTAATTAAATACATAAAAATAAAGTAAATTGTGGGCCTAAAATAGCAAAAAAGGTTGTTAAGAGTTAAAAATGCTTATAATAATGTAAACATACTATTATATTATTCATAGTTCACCATTTAGCTAATGGAGTCATGTATAAAACAAATACATCTTTAGAAACGTATGGGATGTGGGTTTGTACAAAAGCTGTATGTAGGTGATACATACTGTATTCCCATTGACTTATCATAATCATAACCAACAGAGCTTCAACTGTCCCACATATGGTTATTACCACCACTTTCCCATTTGACTCCTTCATTCATCATATTTGTATCTCCTCTATCCTACTCCCTTTTAGATTTTAAGCTTGGGTGAGTAGGGCACTCTACCTTATGTATTGGTCTGTCCCTATTCGTCTATCATATATAAATGTAGCTCCCCTTTATGCTCTGTACCAAGTGCTATGTAAATGTTGGTTTCATATAACTAAATGTTAATGTAATGAAATATCATGTCTTAATAAGTAGTGTATGCAACATAATGAAACTAACGAATGGCTTAAACTGAAAGGCTGCCATAGTGCACAATACAATGTTTATACTACACTAAACAATGATACTGAGTATATGTTAATGGAGATGTTTAAAATAGCTTTAAATGTGTCTTGGAAAGGGTAAGACTCATACTCATCTGTGTCATATATGTTTATTTATTGATAGGACTGTGACCGTTTCTAACCGAGATGCTGATCTTGTGCATCTAGAGACCAGGACTGTCGAAGGACGTGAGTATATTTTCAATTATTGAGTTTTAATAATGTGATAAGATGACGCAAGCACCAAAATGTCACGAATTGTTCCTGGCCACAAGGTGATCAGTAGCCAGGAACACTATGGCAATAGACATAATAGACTAATAGACCCTGTGAGTCCCGGCCAAAATATTGTAAGACCTCTGGATGTCACATGTCACAAACCCGGAAGTTCGGGCATGGCTCGATTTAGAGAAATGTAGCCAGTGCTCGCTTTGAGCACCAGCTAGATTTTCCCTGTCAGACTGAGGCCACTTAAAGTGACCTCATCTGATAGGTGGAATCCCACTGCAAGTCCCTAAAGAGGGCTCCGAGCACAGCTCGTCATGGGGAGCTGCATTGAGCTGTTTAATGCTGGATGTACTATGCCATCCTAGCATCTTTTAGGCACTGACAATCAGGACAGCATAGTACGCCTTAGTGTTGGGAAGGGGGTATTCAGTGGACCAATTATGGAGATAAAATGCCACATACCTTTTGAAGTGCATGCTATTTTTTTTATTTATACTTGCATCTACCACTCTTCTCTGTGACGCATGGGACTGCTCAGGCTGCCAACTAGAGCTGTGAGAGAGTTTATATATATATATATATATATATATATATATATATATATATATATATATATATATATATAAATAAGTGGTAGAACCCTAACTTGGTCCCTCTACTAATTGTCTAAAAAGACAAGGATCTCTGCATCAGGCCCCAGACAGACATGAGCAGAGGTCTGCTGCTTGGGCTGAACAAGTGCTGCCCCAGACCAGCTCTGCCTCAGACCAGTTCTGCCTCAGCAATGAGCTAGTCACTTCTTTTCTTTTCTTTTTTACGTTTTTACTTTTGCCTCTTGTAAACAAGTGTCCTCCAAGCCAGAGGGTGAGATGCAGAGTAGTGAAACATGACAGGGTAGACAATGGAGATAAACCAACATTTTTAATGGTGGACTGATGCTTTGTATATCCTTGAGGATACATTGGTAAGAGGTAAGAATTATGTTCAAGGATAGCTACAGGAGAGGCAGGAAGATACAAAAGTGGGAGACATTCATGTACAGAATCACAGCAAACAAATATCTAGTATACGCTGAGTTGGGCATCGAGAGCGCAAACTTGGTGCAAACAAGTGCCATGCTTGGTGTCCATGATTTTGGTTTCGTACTTGTAATTTTCTGTGATAAGCAAATAAAGATACTCCCTCAAATAAGTAAATCTTGTTAATCAGGTCCCCTCAATATATGGCATGGTGTACTATATCTGTGGACAACATGGAAACCTATGCAAGAATTAAAATTGAATTGAATTAAGCCTATGCAAGAATTAAAATTGGCAAAATAAAAGGTACAAAGGAACAGAACAAGATAGAGGAGATATCTTATCTACATTGTTGTTTGGCTGGAATATCATTATAGACTAACTGTGTGGCTTAAACTGATTGACAATTTAACATTCCTATATGAAAGTGGATATTCAATCGTGACCTGATATCAGAGGAAACCAACTATTCAGATAAGAGACGAAATGATGTAACCCCTTTATCATTGGCAAAGGCAGTCAAATGTGTCCATGATCATTAGTGATAACATTTACCGTTATACATTCTGGTACGGAAGAGGTGAGTGGTCAATTATGCCAAATCAGTAGATAAATTAGGGCATTGGAACTTGTTAATGGACAAGGCTGATTCCACTAAAAGCATTTCCATTAGAAACATGCATGCCAATACTGAACAAGGGACACCAGTTACTTGTGACTTAGTAGACTGAATATATGGTAAATGTGATCTCACTCCTCCAACACTTAGCTTTACAAGAAAAAACATCTTTATTAGATGTATGTATTGTTTAGCCTTGTTAAAGAGAAAGAGATAAGAAAGAAAGAATAATAATTAAATGAAATGTGTATACAAGAAACAGATTATGATGGCAAATAAGACCCATATAACTTATTAAAGGACAATTAACCTTTTTTTAACCCTTGCTTCTCTAATGGACGCAAAAGTTAAAAAAAACATGACCTGCTTCTCTGGAGTAAACCTGACGTGTATCTTAATAGATACATGAAAGTTTACTCTTGGCTGTGTCTCTCAGCTCAACTGATCAGGGTCTGCAGTATGTGGGGGGGTCTCTCTCTGCTACAGCGAGAAACACCTCATTTTTGCATGGGACTAGCAGAAGGGACATAGTTAAGGTCCCCTTTGTTGGTCCCATGCAAAAATAAGGGTGTCAGAGAGACAGTCACCGACCATGGAAGCATGGCAGCTGCCGGCCAGAGGATTGTCTGGCATCTTCTATCAAAAGTACATCATAGTTTATCCTCAACCTAATTTTTTACTTGTGTCATATATATATATATATATATATCCTAAAAGTCTCCATTCCCCTTTTTTGCTAAGATGAGTGAATCAAATACAGTGCAGTGTCTCACAGTGAAGGTCATGTTTGACTACGATGGAAAAACAATTGCAAAATGTATGGAAGTTGCCCATTATAAGTTCATACCATTAATCATTGCTATCATGGGTGTATAAAATATGGCAAATAATTAGATAACTGCCCCACCCACCCACAAAATAAATAATTATATGACAAATGTTTATTTTAATGTTTTTCAAAGTTAATGCCCAAACAGTGTTAACTTGGCACAAATAGAACTGTCCCTAGACACCCCTGTATTCAGATTCATTCTATTTATGAAATACATCATTCCAGCTAAAAGTATGTGTGTGTTTTCATTTAGATTAATTCTCCATGAATGGGACGCACAGCTGCAAACACTATATGTATGTAACTAGAGCATCTGCCAACATAAAAAAAAAAATACATCTGCATTTATAAATTCTTTAGATGATCAATCAGAGGCTCCCAAAGAACTTAATAATTGAGAAACTTATGGTGAGTGAAGGAAACAAATGATCAAAGTTCTCTCTCTTGGATTAGACTGCTAGCGATTTGGCGCTGATTAAGTGAGCAGGGCTGGATAACCACATCCCATAAGGCAATGCAGGTTTGTGTCTCTGGTGCTCTAGAGACAGGCTGCACCTGGTATCTGACATCTGCATCAGAAAGTTAAAACTGACATTTTTACAGTGCATTTTGAATTCATGGCTATGCACTGATACAGAGAGCTGCATTTTATTTAACCAAGCATCTCAACTAAAGAGGGAAGTCCGAGGGAAGTCCAGAAGGGCTAGTTACTTAGTTTTTGCACTGAGTTCCAAAGGTAGCTTTGGTTAAAGTTGAGATCAACTCTCCAAAGGTTCTATGCCTTGTGGTTCTTAAGCAGATCTGGTATTATCTATACAAGGGCTTGGCAACTTTCGGCACTCCACATGTTGGGGACTACATCTCCCATAACTCTGGCAAAGCATATGAAGTGCTGAAAGTTGCCTACCCCTGGTCTAGGCCATTGAAATCACTTACACGAAATTTCCACATATAGAACATTACTGAGCACATATGTTTTATAGGATAATTGAAACCACTTCAATTCAGTCTTAGTGAATAATCCCCAGAGGAACTCGACCTTACGTCTCCATAGTCCATATTTATTTGGCTCTCTTGTAGGTTTTTTTCAAGGACACATTTTCCAGTGTCTAATACATTCACATTAATCCAAAAGTGCATCCAGACTGATTTAAAGAATAAATGCACATCCATTAGCAATCTCCAGTCTATACATTTTCAAATAGTATGATACAAAAAAATGTGCACTGTGCATGGACTATTCAGAAAGCATTGTCCTCATTTATTGTACAAAATAAAATAATTTAATACAGACATAAAGGTTGAATTGGTCATGTTTAATGGTTTTATACAACTGAATATAGCTACTTTTACATACTACTTTGCATATTTACTATGTTTTTGTTCAAATGTACTGTATGTTCCCATCTTCCAATTGTCCTGTGTGGGACAGTACCGATTTCTGAAATCTCTCTGAGCTCTACCTCTGTCACGCTTTTTGGGATGTAAGAGTGCTATTCCGCAGTAAAAGTGGAAGTTTCTAGTGTTTTAGACACCAGAGACTTGCTACTGCAAATGTTACATGTTACATGTGCTGCATATCTAAAAGTAAGTTGAGGGGAATGGAAGGTGAGTTGTGCATTTCATCTCAATAATGTAGCTATGCAGTCTACAAGAACAAATATGGTGTGTGTCCTCTGCGAGGCAAACTCACTAGGTTTGTCCCTGCACAATGTATAGCTAAAATGGTGAGATGAATTTTTAGTGAATTGCCCCCAGAGGAATGACCTGAGCATGTTCACACCGATGTCGGGATGCAGAGGCAGAGCTTGGGAGGTGCACATAAAATAGTCATTTCTATGCAAGGATTGGAAACCAAAGCCCCACTGAGTTTTGGCTCTGTCCCAAAAAGTGTGAAAGGAGTAGAGCTCAGTGATACAATGGGACAGCATCCTAAAATCGGTACTGTCCCACCGAAATGGGGACCGTCGACAGGCATGACATTTCATCACTGTCATCCAAGCTCAAAGCTTCCCTCATTATTTCCAAAAGAAAAATGTTCAACGGTGAGTATGGGGGAGGAGCATGCTTTTTTTTCTTGTATGCTTAATTATGAAAAAAAATGATGCATAACATGAAGATTAATGGAGTATGATTAATGCAGCATGTTTCATGAAATAGGAGGGGACAATAAACTCAAAACATGTGAGAACGGGGCTATCCTTGGGTATCTATGTCCCAAATCTAGCCAAACAATCAACTATGCTGCTCAGATTCCGCATGCTGAACATTTTTAAAAGTAGATTTTTTTGTAGGTGTCCAGTGTCTCAAATACCAAATTGTTATTATTATTATTGTGTGTGTGTCCTTTTAATAGAAATATCATGTTTCTTGAGCTTTTGAAAGTATAAAGGTATGTTTCAGTTATTCAGCTTTTCAATTCCATCTCTGAATCACTTTCGTTCTGATCCATCTCATCCTTCGTTGCCAAGCACAATTAATTTTTCCATTCCCCGTTTAAACCACTTACCATGCACAATGTAGACCTTCAAAGCAAATGAACTCTTACTTTTTCTAAAGCTAATCACAATACTAGAAAACATTAATATGAACCTATTCAGACTCTTGTGATAGTGGTTTTTTTTTTTGTTTTTTTTTTTTACAATTCAGCATAATTCCAGATACAGAGAGGCAGATATTAAATGTAATTAAATTACAAATAAATACAAAATGGAGCCATTTTTGTGGATCAGAATAAGCTACAGATGGTGGCGTTGAAAGCTTGCCTGTAGTGCAGTCCCATTCACCTGTCAGTAGTGATTATTATTTACTGTATTTATTAATTTTACTCCAAGTAGAAATAATAAAAATTAGATAAACAATAAAAGCATCAAACATTTGATTTTGCTCTTTGGTACAAAATGCACAGGTACCGAATTTAATAGGACACACTGCTCTTAAACCAATAACATAGCTACAGTGATTTGGAGATGCAAATACAGAAAGGCTTTACGCCAGGAAACTGCCACCCTGACGCTAATGAAGCTCAGATTTAATCAACACAGCAAGGGGTCCAGCAGGATTTATTTGAGGTGCCTCATGATCATCTGCAATGATGATGAATTTACAGTCTCTAACATGCTCTATGCCAATGCTGGCAAAAGGGGAAAGAGAGGCAGGGAGAAAGCCGGGAGGTACAGATCACTATACTCCCACATACAATTACTGCTAACACAGTTATCTGCAGGGCTGACACTGCCTGTCACATCGAATTGTATCTTAGTTTACATTTCTCAGTGTATATGTAAAAAGAAACCTCACACGCCAGTCTTTTGAATTAATACTTCTCTACTGTAATCTGCTTTTTCTGCTTTAGCCTTAAACATGTGTACTTATTGATATTTCAAGGCATATTACTTGTTTTTGTGTAGAAAGCCTTGGATTTTGTTGGAGTAAGAAAGAAGTGAAATGGTTTTCGGTTTAATCAAAGCTTTGGCAGAAAAAGAAATGGTTTTCAAAAAATGGTTTGTAATATGTACGGCTCAGAGAGAAGAATTCCAATAGAAACGTTCAAATAATATCAATGGATTTAATAAAGTTCAGGATAGAAGCATGATTTGATTCCCCACCAGCCCCATCTAAGAATGAGGGAGTAGGACATATCTGGGAATAGAAGAGAAGAGAAAAAAGAAAGTAGGCAGGTTTTATTTTCAACAAAGAGGGATTGTAGACATCGAACATATTGAACACTAATCACTAGTGGTAGAACAAGACTGCTAAGGGCCTTGGTTCAGAAACAATGTCTTCCCCTATGCATTTGGCTAATGGTGTTGTGATACTTGACAACGTGTTGGTCATGGACTCCCTTAAAGAGACTATCCTTGTACCTCTTACTGTTCCACCTATGACACTTATGTGGTAGACAGTTTTGAGATTTGTCTAATGGTTCCTTTACTGTGCGGAATGGAAACAAAAAAGTTGTTCAATGTTCGAAAAAACTAAATCCGACAACTTAATTTCTTTGTATCTTTTTTGTGTAAACAAAATTCTACATTTGCCAAATGTAAATGCATTCTCCCTGTCCTATATGTTATGACTCACTATCATCTAAAACTTCAGTTCATTTCATAATCCCAAAATACTATCTGCCATTTCTCAGCATGTCCTGAACAGATTAAGATACAAAAAACAGAAGTATAGACAAAATAGTAACAATACTCTCCTAATAGGAATTGTGCTCTCAAAGGATATCTCCAATCTCACACCAAGACAGATGAAAAACTAACAAAAGCCGAATGAAGGAATGCTAATTGGACTAAATTCATTTGTCCATTCGGATGCCGATAGCAAATCTGATATGTTGAATTTGAATTTCATCTCAATTTCGGCTTAAGTTATTGTATGTAATGCTAATGGCGTTATATAGCCGAAATAGAGGTAAAATAGAGTTGACAAGTGTTGAATTAAGCCAAAATTACCTAACTGACTAATTTCACAGAACAGGGTAATCAGAAATGCAGTATTCATATGAGATTAGTTTTTATTCTTCATAACATTATGCTATACAGAAGAAAACTGATCCTACATGAACAATGACTATCGTATGACTCTGATCTGATCTGTGGAATTCGTCCTTTCAGAAATTCGTCTTCATTTCAACACATTTCGATTAACAAAGTGGGTCTATTTCACTAAAATTCGAATTAAGAGGTCGACCTCCAAATTCTAATTTTAGTCAATAGACTCAATTTCGACAACATTTCACTCAAATTCGCCTCAATTTCGCCATTAGTTGCTGTATTGTAATGCTATTAGCATTACATACAACAGCCTAAAAGCCGAATTGATGAATGGACAAATGGACTAATTCCACAACTCAGACAAACTACTAGTATAAGGTGGTGGAATTACTTTCAGTTTGAATTAAAAACTAATAAATAAAATAAAAAACTAATTTACAAAAACTTTTTTAACATGTAATATATTTTTAAAAAATGTACATTTCACATCCATAATTATCAAAATACTTAGTAATACAATCTATGTTATATGTTTAATGCTTATATATTATACACTGACTTTCCCTCTAATTCACTCCCTATACTTCTGTACATATACTGATTGTGAAGTACAGAGAATGACTCTGAAAGTGAAAGGAAAAAAAACAAACAAACCCATTTCCTGTTATTTTTTTTAAATTTAAATGCAACATATTACATATTTTTATACACTTGTATTAATATTATTTTAATAACAATTTTGGGTTCACATCTGCACCACTAAGATTTGACTTTCTATTTTTCTGTCTGTTTGATTTCAACAAAATTATGTCCATATGCTTCTATATTCAAATTCCCTAACCACTTAGAGCCAAATTTTGACAGCTCACTAGCATAGGTAAGGGATGAAATTCGGATGATTTCGACTCTTTCAACCGAATCCTCCAACCTTTTACTATTGATATAAGGCCGTTTTCACCTATTGCTGCATTTATGTTGTTATTTAATTCGAATCAGTGAACATTTCAGCTATGCTCATTCCATGCATAGTATAAGGGTGGGAAATTCGTATGAAACAGAAATGAATTTCGACAGCTCAATAGCATAAGGGCTAAAATTGGGCAGGTACACAAAATGGACACAAAGCAGAACTCATACTCTAAATACATAATCTATTTCGTACTGTTACATATACACCTTTGTAATACATTCAAGAGCAATGGCCGTTTACATATCGATTCTTATTTTAAAATTACTGTTGCAATTGCTCTTGAATTATTTCATGCATATAGAGACATTGTGTCGTAATGTGCTCTGCATACCTAGGAGGTATGACATGACAATACAGTGTGGCATCAGGTTTGCTAACAATGACCTTTTAAACAAGTGTTGGTCATTGAAACTATAAATCACAAAGGCAGATCAGCATAAGCTGGTGTTTAATAAGGTGATCGGAATGCAGCAAGCTGCAAGAATGAAAGTCACAGACAGGCACTGTCTTCTCCATATGATGGCGCGGAGTCTTGGCATGCATGCATGTCAAACAGATGGTGTTTCTCTATTTGATTATTACTGACTTAGTCAATGTAACAAAGCCAAATACATATTCCAATTCCCAAGCCATGGAAATGCATAGAAATCTGGATGTCTCGGACACAGGTTTTTAACAATTAGGAAGCTCAATTATATGGAGATGCCAATAACTCTTTATATTATAATAATCTGCATTAAACACATTCTAGCTTCCACACGGTTGTAACATTTCTCCCCCATTAGATTTGGAAAAGGGGACTGTGTTTATCTAATATGGGCCATACTGATGTTAATATGGGAATGACAGTACATTCTGAGATTCTTCCAGATGTGGTGTATAACAGATGTCACCACACCACAGGGACGTTGCTGGAGTTAACTAAATAGAGCTTATTATTACCCAATGGATGGTACTCGATTATTGACCTTGGAAGGCCACATAGGTGCTGCCAGGATTCGAACCTACAACCCTAAGGTTTGAACAGGCTCTGTAGTCAGGGCATTTACCAACTGAGATAGTTTTACATTATGTATGACACTCCTTAATTCCATAGGATTACACAATTTAAACAGGGAATATTGCAAATATTTTAAACTATTCATACACTCACCCTATCTTTCCAAGTGACTTTTTTTTCTATAATTTTGTGTTTAGAAGTTATGACTGGTATAGCAGGGAGAAATTAAGGACCAGGATATTTGTCCACTTTCTGCTTGAAAGCCAGTGAATTTTAAACAGTAGCAAAGGCTTGTCTTTGACACACACACCCTCATACACTTATGCAAATACCCTGACACACACACATCCTGACACACACACCCTCATACACTTATGCAAACACCCTGACACACACATCCTGACACACACACCCTCATACACTTATCCAAACACCCTGACACACACACACACTTATACACATTGCTTCACCCACACAGTCACACTTACACGCAGACACTAACACACATTTTTAAATATTAAAAAAAAAAAAAAACCTTATAGCGTTGGTCCCCCTCCCTGCTAAATTACCTTGGTTTTCAGGGAGGAGGACGTCTCCGATGTCACATCCGGCGCGCAGCAGACTCACAGTGGAACGGGGGCGGAGCTTGCACCCGTCGCGCTGTCAGTATGGCCAGGAGGTGCGGTCACTGCAGGCACTTGCTTGTGGGCCGCACCTCCAGGAGGAGGGGCCAGCAGCAGCGCCTCTCCTCCTCACCCCCTGCACGAGCATAAACCGCTGATTCTGGGACTATGTCCCAGACTGGGGAAAGCTCTGCGGGGGAGATTTTTTTTTTTTTAACAGTGATAGCCCTGGAGTCTCGGGGCTAAAGTATGCTTTAGCCCCAGAGTCTCCATTCGGGGCTATGCACTGGAGATTCAGGCTATAGCCCCAGTAGCCCCCCCCCTAGCGACGCCTCTGCATCTCAACTCACCTAATCTCACATCAAGTCACCTTTTATTAAATAGCCCCATCTGGATAGAGTCTAGGAAATAAATCTCCCCAAATAACCAGGGCCATTTTATACATAAACCACAAACTACCTATTTAAAGAGTGATCAAATCCACGAAACAGTTACACTGATTAGTTTTAAAATGGTACTTCTACTTGAATGCCATGAATAAAAGGTATTTACAGAGTGTCTCTATAAATAACATGTGACTTTAATAGATAACTGCAATATCGTTGAAGGTTTTAATAGTTACTCTTGCATTGAAAAATAAACTTTCATAGACAGAGTGACAATAAAAAATAAATAGATGAAGCCTACCCCATTGCATTAAATATCAAGAAACATTTATTGGTCTTATTTAAATATAAGTAATTCAGAAAAACATGTTAGTTTCTTGATAATATAAAGTGCATATTTGAAACCAGAATCAGTTGTCTAAAACAGAGTTTGTACTTTAGTCTTAAATAATAGTCTAAAATATTAGAAATAATTATGTATTAGATTAAACTAATGCTTCACCCTCATACTGTTAGCTGACAAAATATTGTGGGAGATATAGGATATCCCATGCTAGAAGGCTGCAGTTTGACACCACTGCATTAATATTTTCTCCAAAGCTTTTTTGTCCCATCCAACCACTTTTACCCATTGTATCTCTCCTTACGTCGTTCCCTCTATCTGCAATGCCCCTATGTGATTTACCCATCCTGCTTTACCAGACATTGTTATCTCTACTAATCGAGCAAAGATGCGTTCCTTCTAAAACACAGATCTCCATTACAAAAGATCCACCCAGGATCACATGGAACACAAATGGACCAGACCACTGTTCCAGCCATTATCAACTGCAGCGTAAGAAAGCGTGGGTACTGGGTAGCATATTGACTCCCATATTGTTAATCTGTTTGGTAGCCGTACGTTCCTCTGATGCTAGTCCAATTGCCTCTTTCTTCTGTTGGAACTGAAACGAAATTGTTAATAATGCATAAGCCGAACAGTGTCATTTTAACATAATAATTTAAATTCAGAAAAATCACCATAGAGTATTTTAGGAGATAAGGAGATCTCAAAAATATCCAATCTAGAAAGAAGGGACAAAACAAGCCAATTATCAACAATGCGTTTTCAGCAGAAGTAAACCATTCCCAAAATATCTACCCATTTATCCATTTCTGTTATATAATTCTGAACATAAATAGCAGGAATTAATAGGCAGGCATTTAGAGAGTGTGTATAATTATGGAAGACTCCAGTTTTGTGCATAGTGGCAGAATATGCTTGATGAAAATGAAAAAAAAAATACGTTATATGCAAGAAATGATTCACTACTAAGACAATTGTCATCAATTACAAGATGAAAAACAGACTTCATTATAGCAGAGAGAGAACACCGAATTGGAGAAACCTCTCACCTGCAACATATATCGCAAACATCCAACATGTGTAAGGAAGCACCCATCCTAAAGTGACTCCCTCGCCCAAACATGTTTATACTGGGAATGTAGGGAATACAGACTTTAGACAATGAGCAAATGCACTGGGTAAATCACCTGCTTATGGCATCACATTTTTGCTTGATACACATGTCCTGTTGAAAGGGACTGCCTAGTACCCAAAATGCATCTTCAAAATATTAATACATATTAATGTGCTTTCAAAGTACTTTAAAATGAATGTTTTACATTTTGCTTCAAATTTTAAATACTTACAGCTACAGGACTGCCAACACTAGCTAAATAAGACAATTTCCTTTTTTTTTTTTTTTTGCTGCAGGAACCAAGGAGAATAATTTCATTCAAATGGATTTCCTGTCTCTCTAGTGATGTCATAAGACAATGTGATGCACTGTTAAGCAATCCTACTGTGTACAAGAGCAAGTCTATTACAGTCCACACAATTTACTCTATTCCAGGAGCACAGGAAGTGACTAAATTAAATAAAACATTATATCATCAGTGTCTATATAATCAATACTGCCGTACCTGCAGTAAACATGCAGAGGGAAAGCTGGGGGAGGGCTTGAGCCAAATATAAAAAATTTGATTTGTGCAGAATGCCTGCATCAAATCACACTGGGAAAAAAAAGCCTGTGCACTAAATAAGCAGAAATCTTCATCTTGCGCCAAACTGAGTTCGGGGGCTAGACTATCCCTTTCAAGGTGAGGTAATAAACAGAAGACACCTCAAAAGCATTTACAGAACAATGAAACTTTTTTTTTACCCTTCCTTTCTTGCAAGGCTTAAAAAATGTGCCCTGCTTCTCTCAAGTAAACCCTATGTTTATCTTAATAGATGCCTGCAGGTTTTACTCTCAGCTGAGATGCTGCTGGTGGGATGGCAAAGCCAATAAAAGCATAATGGTCCCACTCAGTTTTTCAGGGTCTTCCTGTAATCTCTCTCTGCTAGTTTTTGCATGAAACAGCAGAGGTGGACCAAGTTAACATCCGCTCTGCTGATTCCATGCAAAAATTAGGTTCTCTCACTGCGCAAGCAGATAGCCAGTTGCTGAAGAGACTGGGCTGCCATCTTCCTATGAAAGCATGGCAGCTGCCAATCAGTGGGTGCACTAGTATGTACTATTTAAAGTACACGCCAGTTTATCCTCATACTAGAGGCAACTCATTTTTCACTTCTGCTTCTACAGTAGAAGCACAAAAGAAAAATAAACTTTATTTGCCTATTAAAGTGCATTTTTTCTCTTAACCCAATGCCTTTTTCTTGCAAATCTGCTTACAAGAGTTAGAAATCTTGTTGAATTCTTTACATTTCCATAACACGTAATATTAAAGTGACAGACTCCTTTTAAATACAATAACCCTGTAGAAAAATAGAACAAATTGATTTTTTCCTAGAACCGCCAGTACATTTTTGAAACAAGTTGGATTGCAAACGGTTCTATAGAGACACCGTTATATAAAAAGTTTGGATAATAGCCCTTTGAAAGCCAGAGGATAAAATAAATGTATTGCCTTTGCAGTTTGACCTTCGCAGGGTTAACAGCGCAGATGCTAGGTGTTCAATGTGTGGACAGGCCGTGTATTTGAGCGAGCGTGCCGTCTGTGGTCACAGAGGTGTTCGAGTGTCTGCACTGCTTGTTAGAACATTTATCTTGTTTGAATCCCTCACTGGGAGGTCAGTGCTTAAAATCATCCATCTGCCTGAGCTACGGATCCCGACTTGGAGCTGAATTGTTCCTTGTAGACAGTACAGTTAGGGTGGGCACCGGTATTTTATAGGCACACTGGTAAAGGATAGGCTTGAGGTTAATGTTACATTTATGGAGGTAATAGCAAAGCTCGTATTTTTAGTTATTTTTTTGGCAGAAAAAGTGGCAACTTTTGGCTGCAGGAGGAGAGATATAGAGGAACCTAAACCCAGTTCAATCAAACACAAACACTGATTTAAGGTGAGAACAGCCTCAGCTGTTTATTAATACACAGACACCATACTTTGCAAGCCCAACTTAATGAACATTGTATATAAAACCTTAAATACTATTCAATTCAAATAAAACTTTACAAATACACAATAAAAATAACCAATGCACCAACCCATAACCAACCATATATCAGCCATGGGAAGTCATGAGTATGCCAATGCCCAGCCCCTGCTCCTACAGGGGACATCCAACTTAGAATAGACCCTTTAACTGGCAAGGTTCTACTCAGTCGAACTGTGATGGTTAGAACATAGATAATAATTTAACATATCCAATAAAAATTAGGTGCTTCCCAACTTGCTTCTAACTTTTAAAAGATGCCCTACAACTTTTACCCACTAATGTCAAAGGTGGCATAGGATAACTGTGTCCCTTCCCTACTAATCCCTCATTAATAATTCACCTGCAGGGAAGGAAAAGTAGGGTATGAGCCTAAACTCGCCAAGATCTTTTTTTGGGGCACCATTCCCAATGTGAAATCAAAAAAGGAGCTGTCCTACCCAAACCAAAAAACGTTTCCTGCACAAAAAACTGAGGCTTTAATAGTCGAGTTGAGAAATAATAAAATCTGCAACTGCCTATCTCTCCACATGAGCGATTCATGCCGGATTTGCTATCTGCTTGTCAGTTGACTGTTAGGGACCTGCAGGTAAGTTGAGATGAATAATATATCTTACTGACTTAAACATTCATTGGTTAGGGACAAACATGGTCAGTTTCTTAGGCTAGAAGAGCTCTTCAGCTATGCATTGTACACAGCCAACTATCTTTCGTAGTGTTATGAACTGAGCAGGTCTGGCTCTTTATAAACTAGTTAATATTGGGAGTTTAAAAGTTCATCTTAACTCAGTTTACCTGCAACTCACCTGCTCCTCATAAAGTGTGAATAATTCCCAGTTTTTTCTTGCATATTTATTTAGCATTTATTGGGTAAAAGAAAATGTTCTGTTTCATTGAAAGATTACATTCCATGCGGCATTTTAAATAGAAATGCTTTAATGAAAGTACCTTACGGAACCCTCTTTTCTATCCAGAGATTGACATCTGTTGGGTCAGATGAAGGAAAATCTGAATGACCTGTCCCAAGATTCTAAACA
This sequence comes from Pelodytes ibericus, assembly GCA_036172795.1. Classification (NCBI taxonomy): domain Eukaryota; kingdom Metazoa; phylum Chordata; class Amphibia; order Anura; family Pelodytidae; genus Pelodytes; species Pelodytes ibericus. The sequence goes on from CM069867.1 coordinate 61,197,695, forward strand.
ATATGTCCACACCTCTGAGATAGCTATACGGATCAAATAGGGCTCAGTTAGGTACTTTATTTGTATTATTTTGTTTAAAATGCCTTCACTTGATACAAATTTTCAATTAAACAGAACTACATTTTTGGGAGACAGTTGCCCTTTAAGCCTGGAAAGTTAGATACCATAGTCCTACCTATGGTATGTCCATCCTCCAACACTTAAAAGAGGTAATGTATTTGACAGAAATAAGGATGTTTGATGCTGACTACGCCTAATGATCCTTTAAATTAAATACAAAAAAAGGTAAAATTAAACTGTAATCCTGTTTTGTGCTTCCAGATTCCCAATACATAGTCTGCCGGATGCACAACTGTTCGGAGACAGTGAGAACCAAGCCTTTTCCAGGAAACATAGACACTAACTCCCTCATTGTCCAGGACGAATATGTTTTTGTTCAGGTGAGAAGAAACCATGTAATATACGTTTCTATAACTGTTATCAAGCCAGTCTAGTCCATCCAGAAAAGAGCTGGATTATCATCCACTGGAGTTAGAACTGGAATTGACTAGAAAAGGATTAATAGGAGCTCAAATGACTATGAAATCTTTGTAGGTAGCAGCTAGAGTTGTACATTAGAGAAAAAAGTTATTTGTCCTCTTCTTCTCTATTTATTTTACAACTACCCACTTTTCCTTTGGCAAAACTGGCACCTATACAATTTGTTAGCACATATACCATGTGTAACTAAACAGAAGCCCATTACTGCTTGATTAAAAAGGGCTTATGAATGATGCATTTAGTGTGCACTGATTAAAAAATGATGGGCATTCAGCTGAATGGGAGAATCTTTCCAACTTGGCTACTTTGGCGGGTTGGGACACTTCATCGCGGCTGCATCCGCTCAGACGCTTCACCGCCGTCACTTCACCACACGAAAGCTCGTCGCGGGAGATTTCATCGCGGTCATTTCATCGGTAAAGGTAAGTTTTAATGTGTTAGAGTTAGAAAATAGAGTTTTAGAATTAGAATTTTAGTATTGGGGTTAAGGGTGGTTAGAATTAGGGTTTAGGGGGTTACAGGGTTCGTGGTTAATTTTAGTATTAGGGTTCGGGGGTTAGTATTAGGGTTTAGGGGGTTAGTATTAGGGCTTAGGGGGTTAATTTTAGTATTAGGGTTCGGGGGTTAGTATTAGGGTTTAGGGGTTTAATTTTAGTATTAGGGTTCGGGGTTAGTATTAGGGTTTAGGGGGTTAGTATTAGGGTTCGGGGTTTAGTATTAGGGTTTAGGGGGTTAGTATTAAGGTTCGGGGGTTAGTATTAGGGTTTAGGGGGTTAGTATTAGGGTTCGGGGGTTAGTTTTAGGGTTTAGGTGGGTAGTATTAGGGTTCGAGGGTTAATTTTAGTATTGGGTTTTGGGGTTAATTTTAGTATTGGGGTTTTGGGGTGAATTTTAGTATTGGGTTTGGGGGTAACTTTGTGGGGGAATAATTTCTTAGGGGGGGTATTTTCTTTTTAGTTGTACATTTGTAAGAGCTGTCAGTTCTTACATAGCCGTGTCCGCGATGAAACGGCCGCGTTATTCTTCATTGCTGATAGTTCAGCGTTCTAACTCCCGCGCTGAACTGTCTGCGATGAAGCGGTGACGATGAAGTGTCCTAGACCCACTTTGGCCTCATGTTTGAAATTCGCTTGTCAGCTCCCTGCATTTTTCTCTTTCATGAATACTGCCCACTGTGTATGGAAGCCCTCTCTGCTCTGTAACAAGTTGTGGCCCCCCACATCAAATGATGCAGAGACATGGTTGCTCAGTCATCTCTCTCTGCTGCCCTGGTGAGCCTGTCCATGGATGATCGCTCCATAATCTTTACTTTTGCAAAGACTGGAGGGAAAATGTTTATAATGGGGCACAATCGGAAAGTAATTCTAAGGGCAGTTTTAATCAAGAAATTGATGAGGACATTTCAAACTTACAGCTTACAGTCGCAGTGTGGGAAAACATTTCTTTTCAGCATGGTTACTTTGGCTTTAAGTTTGAAATTCCATTTCATATTTGCTTCCTGAGCATATAGCTTACGGATTTGCTTAATAATAGGCTCTGCAGAGTCAAGATGGTTGAAAAATCTTGTTTAAGATTTTTTTTTAATTTGAAATGGAATTTAATTTCTTTTTTCTTCTATATCACATTTTTTTTCTTATATCGATGTCATGATGCAGAGCTATAGCTAACTCATTCTACTTTCCGGGCAAGAAAAATAAAATTGCACCCCCCCCTTCAATAAAGTTTTAGAGTAAATATTTAGAAAAATGTAATCCGAAACATTCTTTCTCCATGATCTCTGCTAGTTGGGAGGGTCTTGTCCTTATTTGTTGCGCCCTGTGTGCTCTTCTGTGGTGATCAGTGGCATTGAGGGAGTTGTAGGTTCTTACCTCTTCTTATTAGAGGTGTGTTCTTTCAGTCCCTACAGCCGCAGGTTGCCGCATGCTGAGATGAGGTGCAGAGATATGGTTGTATGTCCCACACTCTGAGATATGATCAATTGTCCAGAGAGGGCAGAGTCCTGCAGCTGCACTGAATGAGAGGGTATCATTCTAGTTATGTAGTAATCATTGTTCTTTTATAGAATTAACATTGCTGTTCTGCAGAGATGGTTTTGGGTGACCATTGACATGCAGGAATGTGCCTTTTGTGTCAATCTTTCATAAAGGGACTGGATGTAAAGCTGTGCTTGCTAGAGAATAGTCGGGATCATGTTAAGATAGTTTTATACTGTGTGATTTCCCCTTTTTTGGGTACTAGCATGTAAATAACTCTTCTACGGACTAATAATGTTTCCCTGGATTATATGTGCAATATGTTTATCTCTGCTGCACTAATTGTATCCCCTGAGTATTTCTCTGTGCTTGAAGCCAATGAATATTTTGGATAATAGTGGTGGCCGAATAATGGTCTGGATGTGTCTAGTATCGTCAATTCATTCTGCCTTCCTCCATTGTTTTTCAAGGAAAAAGCTAGACACAAACACAGATATTAATAACAAATTAACTACAAAATCAAATCACATTATAATTAAGGATAAATAAGGCATCAAAACAAATACATACATTTTTGTTTAACCCCTTCATGATGCATGGTGCTTGCGTCCCAAGGGGATCGGTAGCCAGGAACACTCTAGCAGAGATCCGATCAGGGTCTTAACAGACCCTGTGGGTCCCTGCAAAAAAAACGCGAGACCTCCGGATGTCACGTGTGATGTCACGGAGGCGTGCCCGAACGCGGAAGTTCGGGCACGGCGCGATTTGGAGAAATGTAGCCGGTGCTCGCTTCCCCTGTCAGACTGAGGCCACTCAAAGTGGCCTCAGATGACAGGTGGGATCCCGCTGCAAGTGCCTGCAGTGGCATCCAAAAACAGCTCATCGCGGTGAGCCGCGATGAGCTGTTTATTACAGGACGTACTATGCTGTCCTAACGACTTTAAGGCACTTAAAGTCAGGACGGCATAGTACGTCCTAACGTCGGGAAGGGGTTAAATAACTATCTATAGCTTGTATGAGTACACTAAACGAGGGAGGAATTACAGTTAAAGGGACACTACCACTTACATAAGATGTAACTAGATAACCTGGCCATTTAAAACAAACACACATATAAATCATATGCCACTGTTTTTTTCTTTCTTATATGATTGAATTAATTGCAAATAAAAGTAAAAATAAAAGTAGGTGTTTAGCTCCATTTTGTGAATATTCCCCATGATGCTAAATTGTCCAAAATCTTCCAGCCAGTCTCACCTTACAACTGTGGCCAAATCCTGCATGATAATGTCATAAGATACTTCCCTGCTCTCTTACTGGCTCCTGTTTATCATAGTGGGCAGGACTAGGTGGCTGTGTGCAACTTGTTTTACCTGCATTCCAACACAAATAGAGGAGACAGACCTGATGAAACAGGATCATAACTCCACCCCCTTGTGATGTAATAATTACATTATCCTCCCTTTCAATGCAAGTCTATGATCAGCATTCTGACTTATAGACTGTGTCCCCAGCCCCAACGTGAGAAATTTGTGCTGTAAATCCACTAGAGGGTGGCACCCAAAAACACTATATTTCACAAAATGGCGACACCCAGTCACACCTGTTTAGTTACATATTGTATTAAATACAGTCACAATACAAAAACAAATGTCATATCTGAATCAACAATACACAATAAAAAAAAAACCTTTTCAATTTTGGGGTGTCAGATTAAACACACTCAACAAAAAATCGCCAAAAAGCTTTTATCCTTAACTGGACAGCTCTCTGCACTACTGATGTTATACTTTATCAAAGGATTACATCATGTGTAGTAATTTTAAATGCAAACAAAGAATACAAATTAAGTACCTTATTGAGCCCTCTTTACTTATCTTACTCCTTTAGGGGACAGACATGTATTGGCCCCGATCTTCCTTCAACTGATCCAATATGAACTCTCCCTTATAGAGCAATATGCAGCAAAGAAGGATTTATTCATATTGTATTATTGTATCATTCAAAATGACTACACTTGATGCAATCTTTTTAGTGAAACTCACCTTCATTTTTTTTAAAATGCAGGTTTTTCAGAAAAGAGTAATTAAAAAGATCCCTTCTAAACCTCTATACAAATACTGAATTTCAACTCATCTTGGTTTAATAGAAAAACGATTTATACTTTGACTTTACTAATCCGTTTAGATCACTATTGTTGGTGAGCAAGAGTAGTATATAACCCAGTCTATCGCCCTTGTGACTGTGCTCAGGTATACAGTTACTATTATTTGTATTTCTTTTTATCGTTATTACATTTATTTTAAGCCATCACCTGCAAGCAAAGGGCAATTTAATGACTTCTCACTTTTAATTACAGCTAACATCAGGAGGCCGGCCACACTATTATGTGTCATACAGAAGAGAACCCTTTGCACAGATGAAATTGCCAAAGTATGCCTTGCCAAAGGTACTGTACATTTTAGAAGTGATTTATTGAGTCTGCCCTCTCTCCAATTACCCAGTGGTTATCTAATGACCGTTATATTACTCTCATTAATATCACAAATAATATCTAAAGATGCAAAGATAACCCATGGACCTCTTTCGGTACCAAAATTACTGTCAAAAACAGTACTTGCTGTAACTCTTCAGCTGTTTGATGACTACATCTCTCAAATCCCACCCACCATCCTATAACTGAGTCTTATGGGAGGGGTCTATGTCTGTTCATCGCTGCGCTTTCAGAGCAACAGTTTCATCGTAGATGTTACAGTACCCGTTAACCAAAGAATAACCCTAGTACTAACCCTAAAAGTAACCCCTAACACTAAAACAAACCCTAAAATTACCCTTACGTTCATGACAAAGTAAATAGCTGATCTGAAAGCATGGCGAAGAACAGACCCATTCTATTGTGGGAGATGTACACCATGAACAAATTAGGGGGGTATAGAGTGACACCCCTGTTCTAAAACATTGCAAATGCCCTGCTTGTCCCATGAATTACCCCTGTTTCCAAATGAGGAAGCAATATAGTTGCAAAATATCCATTTATTTTTTACATGTAAAATGCGTCGCTACATAATTACCAGCTGATGTACCATATTGATGGCAATAAGCTTTATCAAAAGTAAATTTTCCTTATTAATGAAACATGTAGAGATTGTTGTTTTTCTTACGGTTACAAAAATACAGGATGTATTTATTTTGACATGGACGAACAAACACAACGTTCTAAGACAAATCTAATTTATTTGCAAAGGAGGGATGGCGTGTTCTTCTTTTGGAAACAAAACAACAGGAAAAAGACTTGATATATTGTGAGGTTATTGTGACATTGACCGAGAAACATCATCTCCGACTGCCTCAGGATCCAAAAATTAGATTATAAACTCCATGGGATAAAAAAAAAAATCACTTTGTAAAGAATAATGTGTATATTGAAAAAAATTCACAGATATCACTTTATAAAAACAGATACATTTTACTCTCACAAAAAAAACCTCTAGATGTTACAGAATGACACAATACAACATACCATCATAAAATAATAATAATGTTAAATTAAATAAAGCATAGGGTTATTATCCTTATTATTTGTGGATAGCCAAACAGTGAACAAGAATAGAAACACAGAAACATAGAATGTGTCAACAGATAAGAACCATTCGGTCCATCTAGTCTGCCCAATGTTCTAAATACTTTTATTAGTCCCCAGTTCCCTATCTTATATCTAGGATAGCCTTGTGCCTATCCCACGCATGCTTAAACTCCTTCACTGTGTTTACCTCTACCACTTCCGCTGGAAAGCTATTCCATACATCCACTATAAATATCCAATAAATCATCATGTACACATGATGGGGAAAGAATAATAAAAAGTGGGTTGACAAAAGGAGAGGGCCAAGCACAAATAAGAAAGATAAAATGCTTAATATTGTTCAGAAAAACAAACAAACAATTAATTTAAATACAAAAGAAAACAAAACATAAAGATATTTATCTTTTTATAATGTGACTCTTTACCTGGGGACATTATGGGTTAAAATAGAGAGATGTGTTCATAAAGTACAAACTGAAAATGATTTATTACAAAGTCGGAAGCTGCCTACGGGATGAAACATGGTCATAACAGATCAACTGCATGTGCTTTGTTAAAGAGGATCCTGTGTAGACTGGAGACGGCTCTCTCTTCTCATTGACCTCAGCACTGCATGTGTTTTCTTAGCACACAGCTTCCCACTGAAACAAAATAGTATTGTATTAACTGGAATCATGAGAAAAATACTGCTCTCAGTAGTGTATTGCTCAAACCCACGATAACCTTGTGATTGACTGTTTAGGTAAGTGTGAAAACATTACTGATATTTATAGACCTGGCTCATTTCAGCTTTTGCTCTACTTCTCACAGTCTTCCACTGGATTTCCTTTCCTTTAAATGACCAACATACTGACTATATTAGCTACCGGGTCTAGCACTGTTCAACGCGGCAAGTTCATTGTGGCAGTTGGAGCGCTGACATTTCTGCTCGGCTGTTTTGGTGCTGAATAGTGTTGAGCGAACCCGAACTGCACTGCTTGGGTTCGTACCGAACATAACGGTTTTTGGACCCCGGACCCAAACACAGACATTCACTGTATGTTCGGGTTGGAGTTCGGGGTTCGGAGATTTAATGGCGCGTTTTGAAAGGCTGCAGGGCAGCCAATCAACAAGCTTTTGACTTGTTTGCCCTTAGAAGCCATCACAGCCATGCCTACTAATGGCATGGCTGTGATTGGCCAGTGCAGCATGTGACCCAGCCTCTATATACTGTATTTGCTCGTATATAAGATGAGGTTTTTTTCAGAGCAAATGCTCTGAAAAATACCCCTCGTCTTACATTCGAGGTCGTCTTATAATCTGACCTCAAATCGAGGTCAGACTATAAGACTGGGATCCAGGTCCCCCGCAGAGCTGCAGGGGACCTGGATCCCCCTCTCTAACAGCAGGGGAATGTCTGCGCGATGAGCTTCCTCCGCTGCCCCGCTAGCCACCAGGAGAATCAGACAGCTGGGAGATGTCTGCACAATACGTGCAGACATCCTCCATGCTGCCCAACACTTCCGTCTATTATGGCGGACCAGCTGTCTGTCATAATGTATTTTATGTTATTTTAAGTTATTTCCCTATCCACATTTGCTTGCAGGACACTTGTCCTATTCTTTTACTTCCTTTTGCAGCCCTCTAGCCCTTTCAAGGACTTTTTTAGAGGCATTTTAGTGGCCAAAAGTTTGTGTCCCCATTGACTTCAATGGGGATCGGGGTCAAGTTCGAGCACGGACCAGGACATTATTCGAAGTTCGGTCGAAGCTGCCGAACCCGAACATCCAGGTGTCCGCTCAACTCTAGTGCTGAACTGTCTGCACCAAATACTAACCCCCTCTTACCCCCTGTCTTACCCTAAAAGTATTTTTCATACTTCTTTATTTAGTGGCCGCACTGTGAATTATACACCCCTCCAAGATTATTATTTTTATTAATTTGTATACTCTCTCTGACTCTGTTATTTGTATTAGAGCAAAATAAAAAGAATACATTCTGGCATAGATTCCAATGTTTGCTAAATTAGCTGCTAAAATAAAACAAAGAAAATATCAATACATACTGTATTTCATCTTGAGCAATTAACAAGTAAGAAAAAGTAGTGAGATCATTTAGAATGGGCAGATTCTCTAATTCAGGATATTTCTGCTTCACTAAATAGGAATATGGTTTAGAAAACCCTTTAAGTCCCTCCCACTGTGACATTGTCTTTTGCCATTGCCAAATATCCTCATTCGCTTACTTATCAAGACGTTTCATTATTTCCCCCCTTGGTTTTACAGAACATATTTGGGTTTTATCCATAATGTAGTTTGTGATTATCTTCATCATGTTATAACACAATCCCAGAAACAAAACCACACATGTTATCTCACCAGGCAAAAATCTGTCTTTTTCTTTAAACCCCCCCCAAAAAAACAAAACAACAAAAAAAAACTAAAGTTTAATGAGTGGATAGGATGAGCTTTCATTATATAAAAGCTGTGCAGAAAGAACAACACCAAACCCACCCCCACACAAACATTTAATTGCCTAGATGATCTTTGCATGGGTTGTCAGAAAATGAGTTCTCGTCAAATGGAAATGTTTTTCATTGATGTGTATTTAGTCTATAAACAGACACAATTTGTATATTATTACCCCTATTACTGTAAAGTGCATAGCTTTATGGTCGGAATACCTGATACATAATTATAGTCTATACTTGCAACATATACACATACCAGGCTGTACTTGATATGTGCATTAGGAACAATTCAAGCAAGCATGTTAGCTGGACCGCAGGAGCACAAACCACTCCAATGATTGTTGGCATAAGTGGCACAATAATGAAATAAATTATTCGGCATGCCAGGATCTATGATTTATGAAATGTATAACATATGTAGGCAGAAAAGAGTGAGGGTGAGTGAGGGTGACATAACAACGCGTTTCGCATTCATCAATGATTATTCATATGTCAGTTTTCATGCCGCCCCCGCTTTTTGCTAATTTAAATATGTATAATGTACATTTCAGGGCTATAATGAGTAGAATGTAGACAGTCCACAGTGATCATTTCACTCCGTCTTGAAGATATGGATAATAAGCATCCCTAAACAGCAGAGATGTTATCACCCTCCCAAACGGAGAAGCAATCCCACAACAGTAATTGTATTTATAATAACCAGTCATTAGTGTGTGCATGTGCAGAGCCCAATGTATAATAGTACCTACAAGTTAACACATGGCTTAAGAGGAAAAAATGTATTGGAAATATATTGGCTCCCCCTAGTAATGTTTAGGTTTGCCACCTTGTCTTCAAAAGAATACCGGTCATGCTATTGTTTCCATAGACTTAACAATTTTTTATCAGCCTGCCGGTAAAATACTGGCTGGGTGGCAATAGTACTTATGACATTACCACCATTGATCCTACGTACATTGAAATCATTACGTATGGCACGGTAAGTACCTATAGAAACATAGAAACATAGAATGTGTCGGCAGATAAGAACCATTCGGCCCATCTAGTCTGCCCAATTTTTCTGAATACTTTTATTAGTCCCCGTTCCCGGTCTTATAGCTAGGATAGCCTTGTATCTATCCCACGCATGCTTAAACTCCTTCACTGTGTTTACCTCTAACACTTCTGCTGGAAGACTATTCCATACATCCACTACCCTCTCAGTAAAGTAATACTTCCTGATATTACTTTTAAATCGTTGCCCCTCTAATTTAAGACTATGTCCTCTAGTTGTGGTAGTTTTTCTTCTTTTAAATATACTCTCTTCCTTTACTGTGTTGATTCCCTGTATGTATTTAAATGTTTCTATCATATCCCCCCTGTTACGTCTTTACTCCGAGCAATACATGTTATGATACCTATGAGTGAGCATGATGGTTTTCCAAAGGTCATAGTTAATTTCTGCTTTGACAATATATAGTTTTTCATTCTGTTGAGCTTCTTCATCCCCCAATGCAGGATGTCAGGGGTATGCACTCTGATGGGGTGTGACAACTACAAGCACACAGCACACCAACCAATGGTTGTTTAACCAGTACGTATCTAAAGAGAATCACAGTAATGATGGGAGGAGTTTAGATTAGTGTTATTTTATATCAGTTAAAGGTCTTATGTGCTCTATCGAGCTAAGTATATTGCAAGGCATATCATCTGTAATCAAATCCATTTAAAGATCATTTATAAACACAAATTACATTGAAACCCTTAATCTATTGATCAGTAGAATGGTTTAAACGAATAATCACTTGCTTTTCCTAAAACACATACACAAGAACAAAAAGAAAAAACCCTGAACTACAAACTAGAACAATTTATTAAAGGGTTCAAAACACTGTAAGGGAACTTCAATAAATCGTACTGTGTTAAGTCAGGGATAATGAATGTGTTTATACACCCTGCCGACACTATCCTTTTGCTATATGCCCAGCAGTTTTAATCAGTTTTTATATCTTTAGATGCTATACAGATATTTTTTTCTTGGGAGAATATAATAGCACAAAAAGTAGAGCTACAAAGGGTCATCATCAAAGCAGATCATCCTATTAAGATAAAGGAGGAAACTATTTTCAAAGATTTTGCATGTATACTGCTTGTGTCTACAAATTCTCTTTCATCTAATTCTATTTCAGCATTGTGGGATGTGCTTTTAATCTGTTTTTTTAAATATATTATATATGTACACACACACCATTTAAAAACCCAAGCGACATTGTATGTACTTCAAACCATTTGCCATTCTGAAAATAATATATTGGATGGAGAATAATTATAATTTACAGTCAGGGCTGGATTATGCACAGGGGAGACTAGGCACACCCCTATTTTAAATACATTCTAGATTATAGTGAAATAGTTTTTGGATCAATATACTTTTTTTTAAATGGAACGTCATTAATATGACCATCATTACAAATTGTGTTTAAACCTATTTACCTCTTGGATCCTGCCAAGAAAACCATTCAAATCTTGTCTGACCAGTTCCTGTAAACTGTCTTGTCACCAAGAACTCTTTGAAGATGGGCAAATAATCAATGGGCAGCTCTGCTTCTATGTTCCAGAAAAAAAATCTTAAAGGAGTACCCTTAAGCCAGAGTGTTCCTGCAGTATACGACATCCCGTACGCACTTACTTTCCTTCTAGGAATTTTTTGTCATCTTTAGCAAAACTCTGAGGTCTGATGTCATGTGCCTGGTATATAAAACATTTACTAAGCAGCTTCTCCTTTTGTACCCTACCCTTGCTTTCAGATGTCAGCCACATGACCACAAAATTAACCCATAAATAACCTTTACTACTACTAATGCAGTTTAAACCCTAATCTGGTCCTTGTCAGAGTCCTTCCTCTAATTCTTAAATCAAGTGCTCTACTTTATGTTAAAAAAAAAAAGTTTTAACCCACCTCCACTGTAAAACCACAAATGCCTTAAGAGAAACCTGCTGCTTCGACCTAGCACTCGTTACAGCTGATCTGCACCTCACTGCTACAGCCCGTTAGCATCCCTTCACTGTGCCTAAAACCAATGGTTCCCTCATGCTCCACTTTTTAATCTGCATGCTGCAGGTTCCTAATATCGGCAGTTCCGCCCCTGGTTGGCACTAAATTAATAAAACATTAATGTAATTCATTTTATGCAGGTCTGGACCGGAGCCTTTGAAATACCACACATTTGTAATTGGTATCATGTATAACACAGTTAAAATGAGCAACAAAGTGTTGAGCCCTTAAGGTATTTTCAATTTCAACAACGCCTTTGTAATGTATTATGTCGGCCTGTAGGCAGCAGGATCACAGTGGATTAACAGGTGTGTTTTACGCGTAGATTATGGCTCCCAGATGACCTACTAATCTTTGCTGGGCCCTGCATTGTTGACCTCTTACACAAAGGAGTTGAAGATTTCACCATTTGTAGTTAACAGATCTTAAGTGTATTGAGTGTAACCTGATCAGCCATAACATTATGACCACCTACCTAATATTTTATAAGTCTCCTTTTGATGCCAAAACAAACCTGACCGATCAAGGCATGGACTCCACTAGGCGTCTGAGGGTGTGCTGTGGTATCTGGCACCAAGACGTTAGCAGCAGATCCTTTAAGTCCTGTAAGTTGTCATGGGTCAGACAAATTTGTCCAGCACATCCCACAGATGCTCAGTTGGACTGACATCTGAGAAATTTGGAGGCCAAGTCAACACCTTGAACACGTTGTATTCCTCAAACAATTCCGGATACATTTTTTTTCGGTTTGTGGCAGGGCACATTATCCTGCTTAAAGAGGCCAATGCCCTCAGTTTCCATAAATCTTCACAGAGGGGTGCACATATGGATAGGAGAGAAAGAAATACACAAAAAACATAGTGTCATAGTTTTGTTTAATCAAATGAAAATAGTTGCAGTGGTAAGTATTGCACTCACATTTCCAATGACTTACAAAGGCTTACCATATAAATGCTTTCATTATTCATGGCTAAAAGATACATAATACAAAACCCATTGGTGCAGTCTCATAGAAAGGGTTAAAAAAAATGATAATTGCACTTACAATCTGAAATGTGCAGTGGTGCAATTTACAACAAATGGAGGACTCGGCAGCAGAATATGGAAAAGTCCACCAGCCAGCAGCAGAAAGATGTCAAGATCTCCATGCATTACAATGAGTAAATGGTCGTCCTCAGGAGGTCAACTAAGAAGTCTTCGCGCTTTGCCGATTTGCAAGCACTAGCCCTGCACTCAATTCTTCACATGATATAAATAAACAAATAATTAAAATACATAATGCATAATAACATACATTTACAGATGCCCACAAGTAGTCTCCATAAGGACGTTGCACCCCCTACACAAAAATGGACCATTAATGTCACAAAAGGATATCCGGTCCATGTAAGCACACGGAAGATGCACTCACCGCCCGTATGAATTAACGTTGGATTAACCCAGAAGTGCCTCAGATTCCAATATGGGCTGAGGATGCTTTAAAGAAGCCGATAGGAGACAAAACAAGAATCTGATAAGATGCAAAGGGCTGAATAAAAAGGGGGATATCTAGATACAAGCAATGAGTTTAGATAAATAAATGTATTGCGGGAGTGGATGAACAGAAAAAGAACACAAAATGAAATTAACAGAATAAGATAGAGATAAATATTGCAGCATCAGTGAAATAAACATAATGAAAAGAGAAAATAATGATGAAAAATTATTTATGAAAATTAAATAAATATATATTTTTTTATAAAAATGAAAATAAATCTAACAATATTATTTAGAAATGATATATAAGAAATAACAAAAAAGATATAAGAAAGAAAAAATAATAAACAGTAAATAAAAAAAATAGGAAAAAGTATAAAAGAATGCATAAAAGAAAAAAATGTAAAAAAAATAATATATATATATATATATATATATATATATTTTTTTTTTAAATAATATATAGCCATAATAAAAAAAAGGAAAATAAGAATAAAGATAGGAATAAAAATACAGTTTTCATGAAAGGGTGTATATGGTCCGCAACAATGCTTAAGTAGGTGGTACATGTCAAAGTAGCATACACATGAATGGCAGGACTCAATGTTTCCTAGCAGAACAATGTCCAAAGCATCACACTGCCTCCACCGGCTTGCCCACCTGTCAGTGGTCATGGCTGATCAATATGTTAACTGCTTCCTATCAATTAATAACTTACAATATATCAAGTTTAAAACCAGTGACAGAAACCAAGTAAGGTGGGTCTTTGAAGGAACTCTGTGACTAGTAAATTAATAACTAAGGAATTATATTAATAAATGATATACGTCTTTGTTGTTCCAGCTCTCCTGTGGCACAAGCCGCTGGGAAGTTAATGGTGCACATGTGCACTCATTGGCATATCATGGATAGATTCCAAGGACCGAATCCGGAAATGCCAAATAGAATTTTATATTAAAATAATTCCTTAGCAATTCCTTAGCTATCCATAATGCTAGGCTATATATGGATGCAAATAAATGCACCATAAACAATGCAGTAAAATTCCTTGTATTACAATAAATCCAACCATGTGTTGCACATCATTCCCTGTATATTAGAAACAATTAATCTGATTGGCCAAAGGGTATTATTGTGCCAGGTTATATTTTTTTTCTGACAAAAATCTGTTGAAATCCAGATATTATTAAAATGATAATTAGCTCCATGAACTCTTTGAGCGCAGCAGGGTTTATAAACATATTGAAAAGATTTGGTTTTGCTATGATTTCTCACATTGAGGGTTATCGGTTTCATTCATGTAGATTGAGCCGATAATTATATTAAAACATAATTAAATATCATCCATTATGAGCAGTAGTTGTTGGCTTCTAAATAATTCAGCAGTGCTTTCATGCTCTGTTATCTTGTTCAGACAATTGTTTAGAGAGTGTGGGCTTTAGATATATATTTTTGACATGTAATAAGTCTTTTAATTGGGGCTCAGTAGGTAAAAACCAAAGCTGGAAAAGAGTCATAGAAACATAGAATGTGTCGGCAGATAAGAACCATTCGGTCCATCTAGTCTGCCCAATTTTTCTAAATACTTTTATTAGTTCCCCGTTCCCGGTCTTATAGCTAGGATAGCCTTGTGTCTATCCCACGCGTGCTTAAAATCCTTGACTGTGTTTACCTCTACCACTTCTGCTGGAAGGCTATTCCATACATCCACTACCCTCTCAGTAAAGTAATACTTCCTGATATTACTTTTAAATCGTTGCCCCTCTAATTTAAGACTATGTCCTCTAGTTGTGGTAGTTTTCTTCTTTTAAATATACTCTCTTCCTTTACTGTGTTGATTCCCTATATGTATTTACATGTTTCTATCATATCCCCCATGCTACGTCTTTCCTCCAAGCTATACATGTTAAGAGTCATGTGAAATGATCCTGTTGAGGCATCAACATATTTGTTATTGCAAACGTACATGGTTTGTTACAATGAGAGATGAAAAAAAAGAGTTTATACAACAACAACAAAGCAAACAGAAGATTAAAACAAATAAAAACACACAGCATTTAAATGACTACTTGCAACATTAATGAATCAAAGTGTGTGATTATCTAGGACCTCTGTCTAGCTGAGTTATACCATCACCAATATAGGTGAGAATGTAATCAACTTGTACACAACTTTAAGCAAATCAAGTGTGTTTATACTACACACAGCTTCCATAGTATTCAAACAATACAACACTTTACTTTATCTTTTATGTGAAGTGTAGGAGGGTTAGGATCTTACAATATCTGGATCAACATTTAGCAAAATACGTGATTGGTATGAACATATCTTAAGATATATATTCTTTGGACAGTCGTATGAGTAAATGACATGTGGAATAAATTATCCAGAATACGTTAAACTGGATTTTTACCTTTCTTTATTTTTTTTTGTAGGCATTTAGTCTTTCAGTGGCTGGAGGAATATAATTTGATGACCCGACTCTAGACCATAACTACATAACATCACCTTGGCACAGATGTTTGGGAACTACATATCTCTTGAAATTCAGTCATTGGAATGTAGTTCTCAAACACAGATATTTGGGAACTTCATGCTAATGACTGAGCATCATCGGATACATAGTTCTCAAACATCTACAGTTCGCAGGTTGGCCATCCCTGGTCAAAGTAGTGGTGTCATCATGGTAAATCCTTCCAGCTCTCACTTTCTCTGCACATATCCATCAATCAGCCAATAATCTTTTATCTCTATCACTAAGTCACAGGATACTTGCACCATGTCAAATTTAATTTTGGTGTCCAAAAATCCAGAAGGGTACAGCCAAAGTGTCAAAAAAAATGTCTGGGGCCTTCACTGACTGCATCAGTGGCTGACCTGGTCTGTTTTTTTGTTTTGTTTTGAAACTGTTGCTCATAACTGCATCACCCCTCAAATTATAGGCTTAAGCCAAACAGTTGCTGTTGTAAATATTACATGATTACAGACTACTAGTTGTGAAAGCCTGCAGGAATAATAGAAGGGAACAAAACATTGATTTCAGGTTACATGTCAGCCATGCGGCAGATTGTGTGCGAGTATGTAATCATCACAGTAAAAAGTTTGCAGACTTTTTTTTTGTTTTCAAATGAGCTGAAATAATTCTGGAAAACGCTACATTAGAGCCTTTTGGTAATCGTGGCTAATAAAGGGCAAACAGGTTTTTTTTTTTTCGTTTTTTTTTCTGAACACAAATACTTCTTCCTATTTTTTGTAAAGACACCCACCCTTACAGTTCTGCATATTTACATCACAGAGAAACCAGGAACCACAATGGGTACAGATCAACTGCAAAGCTGAACTTTTAAAGTTTAGTGCCGTGCATGCTCCGTCCTCCCTCCGCGTTTCACCGTCGAGCATCCAGACTGCCTGCAGCATGAGCGCAGACGCAATACTGGAATGTTTCCTAACCCACTTAATTGACTGGCAGGCTAACTTTATCTCATAAAAGCACTGTTTTACTAGTAGCTGGAGCTTGATTATATCCTTTTAGCAGCTTGTTTTTTATTGGCAACAAATTCTAAATACCTACATTTCTATGGCTTGTCATTCACGTGCGTGGGCAGAAAGATTTGCAGTAGCTGCTAAAGTTTGTTGTTAAGTTTTTTTCAGACAACGACAAGTGTTAGCATGCCAACCGATAAGACCAAAGCACTGGAAATTCAATCGTCAGCCAATTCTAACACATGAAGCGAGCAGCTTCACCTCCAAATTCTTCGTATAAACCCCGGGAATAATTGACACTAATTGGATCGATCGATAACATTGTAATCTTCAGTGGCAAATTTAAAGTGTACCTAGCCTATTTCTTACATATACGCATTGATGTCTAATAACAGATAAGTAGTGCTAAAATAAAAAATAAAAATCATTGCTATATTTTCTGTATATATTCTATCCTACGAACAATACATTTATAAACCGCTGATAAACACATCTACAGCTAATTCGTTTTATTTATGTTTTTTGTATTATTTTGAGTTCAATGCAGCCAGGATTGTACCGGCAGCTCTGCTTTTTAAATTCTTTATGCAGAAAAAAAAAAAACCTCTAATCTTAATTTGCATTACAGATTGCATTATGGGAACTAATTAAATGCCGTGTTTCCATAGAAAAGTTTTTAAATGATTAGCTCCCTGAGAAAACATCTTTTTCATTGAAAGTACTTGTTATTTTTATGAAGATGGAGATTCCTAATTTCCCTCCTTGATGCCAAGTCACCTCTTCTGTATAGAGGACAAACTGAAGGCTCCTTGATGGAATGCTGACAGTCACTTAATTTCTGTTAATAGCTGATAAGGTCTTACATTGTCCAGATATAAAATGCACGTGTGATGTCATTTGCATTTACAGTTATAGCAGCTTTCTAACGAAAGACATTTAATGAAGATGTGTAACGCACAACAGAGACCACAACAATACTGTAGTAACGGAATAGCAGTATTTTGTGAAAATGATTTTATTCCCTAAAAAAAGTTAACTAAATACTATGGGGACTGGGGGTATAATTGCCACCCCAAGCTCCCTGGGATTACCCCCCAAAACAAAATAAATACAATGATGGCTGGATAGGAGTCTAAGCAATCATACCACCTGTTTAGAAGATACGGCTATCAGTTGTGTAATTGTTTAACATTTGGCAGCTTCCAGTGCATTGCCCACTGCAGGGAACCTACTGTCTACTTTCTTAATGTCTGGAATCAAAACCACACAATCTTGATATTGAACTAGAAATCAATTTAACAAGGGGCGAATTTCTAGGTCTTGAAACAGAAAGTGATTAATGTGAGTTGCTGTAATCAGCCTCCCAATGGAAAGGTTAATACGAAGCTGACTGTGCAGGCTTGCTTTGGAAGCGGTAAAGTGTTATACAACATACACATCTACAATGAGTTACTTTTTTGGGGATCAGAGTGAGAGGGTTAATTTCCCATTGATGTGATGCTTATGGCTGTCATTGTACATTGTAAGTTCATTCTGTCAGCTCATTGCAGGCCTGTGTAAGTGCACATACACAAGGGAACATAACAAGGAACATCTACGTGAAGAAGAACAAACAAAAAGGCAAATAAAGAAACACCATGCAAAGGATTATAGCACAGAGATCATTTTGATACTAAGAAAATAGTCACATGCTTTTTAAACCAAAATTTGCTATTCACAGAAAAAAAAGAGAAACCATTTTCCAATAATCAATACTGCATAAAAACCTGCATTTATGTTGTATTTAGGTTTCTTTTCCTAGCACCTTTTAAGACATTTTTAACAATATAGTTTCCCCCAGATTGGAAATGATGGCAAGCCTGTAGTGGATTAGTTAACATTTAATCTTGTTTTTAATGCGGTGCATTATGGTAACAAAGGGATTGCTGGGTGGGTGGGGGTGGGGAGCTAGCTTATTCAATTGGTATCAAAGACTTTTTCTATGAAGTTATGAATTGAGCTATTGGCGTCTACTGGGTATCGCATGTAACATAGTAACAAAGTAATTTAGATTGAAAAAATACTTAAGCCCATCAAGTTTAACCCCTCTATCTCCTATCGTTGTTGCCTTTGAAGGCAAACACCCATAAGTCATCTATTTTGAATTTTACAACTTAGGGTGGAAAAAGCCTTCTTCACTCTGAAAGGCAATCAGATTTCTCCTTGGATCAAGATGCTATATTAGTAATGCTTATTCTATTGTTAATAGACCTGTATGTTCTGATTTCCTAAAAAGAAAAATTATTGTATTTGATAGCACCACCTCTCATGGCAGTGAGTTCCATCTCTTTACTGTCCTTCCTTTGTTGTCTATGAAATCTTTGCTCTTCTAGTCTCAGGGGGTGACCTCTTGTTCTTTGTACATTTCTGTTAATTAGCTGGTCACTGGAGAATTATTTATATTGGCCCTGTACATATTTATCTAATGTTACCATATCCCTTCTGAGACACCTTTTCTAGACAATATAAACTTTTTACAACTTTTTAGTCCCTCTTCATAACCAAGATCCATAATATCCTTCTTAAGGACTGGTGTCCAAAATTGTATTACATATTCAAGGTGAGGTCTTACCATTGATTTGTAAAGAAGAAGATGATATCCTCCTCCAGTGAATCAATACCACATTTTATACATGGCAATATGTTATTGGCCTTTGCAGCTGCTGACTGGCATTGAACCAAGTCATTTATCTACAATTATTCCTAAATCCTTTACATTAGTAGTTTTTCTCAGGGAGTATTGGTTGCATTGTTATTATTTTCCCCATAATGCATAACTTTTACATTTGTCTACATTGACACTTTTCCACTTATTTGCCCAGTCCCCCACTCTGTCCAAATCTTCCTGCAAAAAAATAATCATCAAAGTTAGTCTGCATTGCCAAACCTAATTTAAGGTATAAAGATCATTTGAAGCAAGGTGATAATAGGAAAAGTGATATGGTCAACCGCTTTTGTCACTGCAAAATAACAGCATTATTAAAAAATGGTTATACACCATGCTTCTGTATGCCAGTCAATATTTATACAGTTGTTGTCTTTCTTTTTTTCATTATGTCTACAAGCATCTTACAATCTCTCAAGTCAAAATATACGCAGTGGAGGCCACAAGTGCGCCAAACAATAGATGAAGGTTCAACTTATGGAAGTATAAGAAGTTCCTTATCAGGAAGTATTACTTTACTGAGAGGGTAGTGGATGTATGGAATAGCCTGCCATCAGAAGTGGTAGAGGCAAACACAGTCAAGGATTTTAAGCATGCGTGGGATAGACACAAGGCTATCCTAGCTATAAGACCGGGAACGGGGGACTAATAAAAGTACTCAAAAAAAAAAAAAAATTGGGCAGACTAGATGGACCGAATGGTTCTTATCTGCCGACACATTCTATGTTTCTATGTTTCTATGTTATGTTATTGTCTGTATTCTCTTTCCTCTCCAGGACATGCATGTTATCAGCACGGATGAAAACCAAGTTTTTGTGGCTATCCAAGAGTGGAATCAGAATGAGACGTATAACCTGTATATCTCAGACACACGGGGTATTTTCTTTACTTTGGCCTTGGAGAACGTGAAGAGCAGTAGAGGACCAGAAGGCAATGTGATGATTGACCTATACGAGGTATGTTGTTGTGTCTCTTCTCAACAGAACACTCTCATGGTGGAACATGACTGGTCAACAAGGGGTAAAATGTTGGTTTATTTCTCTACCCCTCATTTAGCTTCCCCTTTGTAATGGTACTCCCACAAAGAGATGGAGAGGGGTCTGCCAGGTTATTGGAAGTTATCATAAGAAACAAGATTATTAGATGTACTTTTATGTTTTTACCTGAATTAGATCATTCATCTTATTGCTGAGGACTGCTCAGGTGGTAATTCATGGTGCACGTGGACCTCACAACATCTCCTACAAAGAGATGTTGAGGGGTCTGCCAGGTTACTGGAAGTTATCATAAGAAACAAGATTATTAGATGTACTTTTATGTTTTTACCTGAATTAGATCATTCATCTTATTGCTGAGGACTGCTCAGGTGGTAATTCATGGTGCACGTGGACCTCACAACATCTCCTACAAAGAGATGTTGAGGGGTCTGCCAGGTTACTGGAAGTTATCATAAGATGCAAGATTATTAGATGTACTTTTAAGCTTTTACCTAAACCAGATAATATGTTGTCAAAGAACACTTCTCTGGCTGGTTTATCAGTACCAAGGTGCTTCTCTTCTTTGCATTAAAGCTGTATAGAATCATACCAAACATATTACCCTGCTTATACTTCTACAACTGGTTGAAGTGTATGGAAAATGATTCCAACAAAATGGTAATTTGATCACCCACTGCAAATCCTAGCTAGACGTTTTAACTAATTATTTAATTGTAATCCATCTTAAAAATGATGACACCACAGTCAAACAAGATTTTGCTCAGATTATCAAGCCAGCTGCCAGGCCCTGGGTCCCACACCCCTCCAGCACCAGTTCATTGGTACTCATGGTATTTCGGATCCCTGGGATGGAGTTGTGGATGTAGCATGCTTACATTTGCATATGCATTGCCGTGCATGCATTTATGACTGGACAATCGGAAGAAATAGCACCTGCACATGATGCTCCATTGCTCCACGGATGAGGCCATGATTAATGGGGAAGAGTGTCTCAGATATCCATCTGCTTCCAGAGGAGGGTTGTAATATAGTGTTGGGGATAGGGATCAAAGCCTGCAGCCCTATACAATCCCCTGCACACCTTCATGCCAGTGCTTGATTGATTGTTCACAAGCTATGGTGCCTCTTCCATTGCAGACACCATTCACTTATCCTGTGCGGTATCACATATCCCCAGTAGGAAATCTGGTGCTGATATGTAATTCCCCAAAGCTGTAGTTCACACCACTCATTTGTACCATCTGACTGCACTTGGTTAACATTTTTTAATTATTATTTTATAATTAGCTAGTGTTAGTAGTAATTATTATTATCTTTTCACATAAATCGCATGGATGATGTTGTGCTGATACATGGTTAGTTCACATTATTTCAGATTATGTGTGCAAAATGACCACAGTAATCAATCTTTTTAATGCAAATATCCAATAAAGTTTACATTTTTTAATTACTGTCACTGTACTCCCAGACCCCAAACTTCACCATAAATTAAAATTGCAGATTGAAGTGAAACATATTAATTTGTCCAATTTAAAAAAAGAAAAAAATGTTTAACATTCGGTACATCAAGTTTAATATATTTAACTGTGTACATAAATCTTGATGAGACTATTCATTGATTTATTTTTAAAAACATAAAGCTTTAATAAAAACAATTTACTTTCACACGTATCAATGAGTGAAGACGTAATGATGAAGAAATCTCTCTTTCCTGCATTTATTGAATAATTTATAATGTTGGAGACTATGTGATGGATACAGGCTCATAAGCTAGAAGTAGCTCCGTGTCACATGTCACCTTCCATCCCCCTTAATAGACCCATTCAATAGAGCTGTATCACGGCATCTTCCGGGCATCACAATGTATCTTATTGTAGAAGATGTCTTAGTAACCATGGCTCACGTGTACTTCCATAGATCTGTCACAAAGAGATGGAGGGGGGTCTGCTATACAGGTTACTGGAAGTTACAGTCACCTTGACAAACTCTGGACACAGGCGGCATCCCTCACACTCAAATTCCAGAATCGAAATGTTGACATTGCCAGAATTATACGTAATATAACAATTTCATTAGGAAAGTGCATATATATTTCCTTGTTGTTTTTCTCCAGAAACTTTAGGCTTTTAGAGAAATTGTCAGGAATATATTTACAGCAAAGCCTCTTTGGTATATTAATTTTTAGTGTATATATAGATATCATTGTTTGTAGCTTGTTCCTCAGATTCCTGTATAGAACTAGTAGATAACAGAATAACAAACTGATATACATATACATTTATAAACGGTTTTATTACTAATACTAAAAAGCATTCAAATTTCTCTCTTTTTCATGCATATTGTAGGGAGCACAGCTCATTAAACATATGAGCATAATGCATAGCATTATTGTGTTGATTATATATAATCTGTAACGCTGTTGTAACGATTCTCATTGAGTACAAGGCCTTCTTGCAAGAGATTCTGCACTGCTACACAGGAAAGTTGCTGTTCAGGACTTTTAAAGCTCAATTGATAAACCAAATTCCAAGTCTTTAAATCATTCTTATTAATGATATTATGAACATTTCAACTTTTTTTCAAAAAAAAAAAATGTTATTTCTGCGGGTTGTTCTTAAATGGATTCTGTCACCTAAACATAATTTATATTGTTTGTGGGAAGAATTTCAAGGAAATATATAAATTAGGAGAAAATGGGGGTTGTGTCTAAAAACTGTCGCACTGCAAAAATGTGCGGAGTTTTATAAAAATGCGCAATAGCCCTTTGTTATGTATTAAGGCGATTGTGCTTTTTTTTTTAATAACTTTGCGGTTCAGGAAAGGGACCTCCACCAAACGCTGTTCCCCAACACACAAATCAGGCATTTTCCCGCGCCTGATGTTTTTATACATAGATGGCATGGCGCAACGAGTGTCCCATATTTACACATGACACTTATTGTGTCTCTGATGTCTCTTGTTCATGAAATTACTTGGTACGTAAATAAACTAGATTCAATGGGAAATGTGTAGTTTGCATATCTATCGAAAAATGAATGCCATGAACAGGAGGGGCCACAAAAACAGTTCACCCCTTAACCCCTTCACGTCCGATGGTGCTTTGGTCCTTAACGACCAAAGCACCAGCGGCGTCTTTTTGTTCCCGGGCGCCGATCAATTTGTCTATGCCGTCCTCCAGGCTTTCACTGTAAAATGGAGCCGACGCTCACTTTGAATAGTCTTAACGTCCTACTTTAAACAACGCAGCCCCCCGCGATGAGCAGTTTCCTGCCGTCCTACTAGAATCTTGGCACAAAAATGTAGGACGGCATGGAACATCCTACGGGCGGGAAGGGGTTAAGGAAATGCCATATATATCTTAATCTAAACAAGGAGTGTGGCCGATTTTTACAATATATATATATATATATATATATATATATATATATATATATATATACATATATATATATATATATATTTATCAAATAAAATGCAATTAAATTCTTCTTTCCAACGATAAATATGGAATTAAAAAAGGACATATCATTTCTAAAAGTATAAGTAATATATCGTTTGTATAAGTGCACTAAATGAGAGCGAGAGAGAGAAACAGATAAACTACTGTTAAACAGACACAAGAAAAAAAATCCCCAAAAATCTCTTGTCCTTAAGGGGTTAAACGTGTTCTTCTCTTGGATGTGTGCATTTAATTGCAGTTCTGTACACTGTGTAGATCTTTTTTTTTTTTTTATAATTGTAGATTCTCTACAGACACAGTATAAGCAATGTTTATTTGACACTTTAATAACTGTATTTTTTTTACTTAGTTATGTTCAAATCAATGTTTTTAGATCTGGAGGTCAACACGGTAGGTATTTGGATACAAATTGCTCATCCCACACCTAATGGTAAGATACAGTGTATTCCTGAATACCATTAACATGCCATTATTTTTAGATCTGATCGCGATAAACCGAAGACTCCTGGAAAATGCGATTACAGCTCTTTAAATCATCTCTTGGTATAAAAAGCACGCTCTCGCTTTTGCCCCCTCTGAGCTGCATCGCTTTCTCAGCCTGTTTGCATATTGACACCTGACCAATTCTATCAATGCCAAAAACAGGCGCCCCGCTGGTTTGACACGCTTAAAAGCCTGTCTAAAATTGATCTGTTTTTCAGCTGCGTCAATTTTTCCTAGGTAGCAGGGATAAAGGGAATGTTCTTGGCTAACAAGAAGACTGACAGCCAAGTGAAGACTTTCATCACGTACAATAAAGGGAGGGATTGGCACCTGCTACAGGCTCCTGACAGCGATCTGAGAGGGAACTCCGTCAACTGTCTACTGGTAAGTGAAGTAGAGAGGACTGTGTCTATCATTAACCTTAAAAGGTATGATCATTTATGTCAGCGTCTCAGGCGCTCCAATTTTGGAAACCTCAGCCAGACAGAGGGAAGCATTTTTCAAACTTTGATAAGTCATGTTCGCACTGCTTTACCTGATGTTATTTCAGCACCAGCCAATCTGGGACATGGATATAAATTTAAGGAACTTCCTGGGAGACTTAAATATCAGGTATTCACAGGGTGCCCCTTACTTTACACTTAAAGGGACCTTTAATTCGGGAGCTTGTGCTCTACCCCCTTTTTTGCTCACCTTAGATATCAGGGTATGCCCATGGCCGTGGGTCCCTGGCCTTTTTGCACCTAGAGGATCATCAGTCATACCACACTGATGAGTCCATTGTAGGCCGAAAAGTATGTCTGTGGTTTGCTGTGTTCCTCGGGCAGAGGGTACTAGCCATGCATTTTGGGGTATGGACTGCCCTTATGGGTGGGATTAGTCTGATATGCTAATAGAGTGGTTCCACTGTAATGGTGTAAGCAGGCAAAAAACGGAGTTGCCCTCCCGAGTAGGTATTATCCTACAGGACAGATTATTGTAGTGCTGTCTGTTCTCTGGAGCTCTTGCACCCAGACCATTTTTTGCTCACCTTTAATTAGCTGACTAGATCTGCCAACACATTCTATGTTACTATACAATCTACGACTTGTAGAACATTGTCGATGAGCGGCAGAAGACATTGTCCCCCAATATTCCATGGCCTTTTGTGTCATTCTTTCAATTAACTACATCTTGCCTAAAACATTAGTGACAGTTTTTTGCCTGAGATACTTGTAAAGGTATGTAAAGTGCTATTATGATAGACTATTCTCGCTCTAAGGTTCACTACAGTAAAAGTTGTAAGCCTCTAAGCCTGTTGGTAAAAGCTGTAAATACAGAACTCCGGTAATTCAACTCAGGTCAGTTAAACCTCTTGAGGTCAATAAATGATTACCATTAAGTTGGATGATAAGAATGTCTATTAGTCAGCTGCCAATGTGAGAGAAAATTATTTTAGTAACACTGGCTGAAAAATAGCTATAAAAGAATTAGTTATTGCATACAGAGATTACGTATTTGGGCAGTTTACTCTCTTAGTACTACCAGTCCTCCATGGGACTAAGTGCAATAGTAAACTTGAGTACAATTTGAGAAATTAGGGTCTGCCTGAATATGTTTTGTTTATCCTTGGATTGGGGTCTACAAGGCCTGTCTCGTGGTCTAGTCCAAGCTATGTCCACATGGAGTCTGCAACAGGACTTAAACCACCACAACATTTGGGAATCCTGATCCTTAAACAAAGTCCTCTTCTAAAAAATTGAAAGCTCCACCTACACATCCAGAAATCTTTCTGCCCAAAACAGGATTATAACCAATCCCTTTTTTATCCAAAAGTCAATTATCCCAATGTTTGTGTCCTGGATCATCTATATAAGCACCAGGGTAGCCTTCATTAGAAGGTAGCAAATAAGGTGCCAAGCTCCTTCAACATTATAAGACAAAGATTCAAACACATTGAGGGTTTAATATGAAGAACAATTCTAGGCCATGATTCTAAACATGGAGCAACCACAATGGGAACTAGTGGAATGTTACGCGGGATTGATTCACTTTTAGACCTTTACTTGGCTTTGTAAATAATCCAATTTTTTTATATTATTTATGATTTAAGTATGAATATTAATCACTGTTCATGTAATGGTAAAAGCAGGACGACATTTTCAGAGATACCCGCGTTTGCTACCACTTAACCATTGGAAAACAAGAATCCTCTGATATGTACAATCCTTATAATAACACCGGAATTTCTCACCTCCTTATATTCTCCTCCCTCTGCGCCTTATTACATGAAATACACGAAACATAGAAACATCATACCCTTTAAAAAGAAGCTGCAGCAATAACTACTAATGACCCTGTTATATGTAAGACATGGAATCCTACCTTATATAAGGAAATTAATGAGCGCCCAAAAGCTTTCGGATCAGTAAAATAAAAAAAATAAAAAATATATATATATAAATATACACACAATGGCAGCAGAATTGGAATGCTGACTAGTCCTAATTAGCTAATTAAATAACATTGTTGTGATTTTCAGCTTGTTATTCAGAGCTATGAATATAAGAACTATGGCAATATTGATTAATTCTGTAGGAATGGCCAATTTACTCAGTATGTATAAATAGCAATCAGCTTTTTGATCAGCAAAACATTCTTTTTGCAGAAAGCTTAGGAATTCATAACCTTAAGCATTACAGCTGATTAGCTGAGAAATGCTGTGATACACGCAGAGCCATATTAAATAGCAATGGAACCTTTGGTAGTCCTTCTAGTTCACCAAGACCCCATCTTCTAATAGTGCAGTAATTAAGGTGAAAACAAATAACTCACGTTCATTCATTTCAACATATGTTACTCATGGATAGGCAGAATTTCTGTACAAAGACAGCAATGTCCAGGGAAAGGTGTGTGAAGAACATCATTAAATTATACATCATAAAGTACAGTAAATGTTAACCACATAAAATGTATATACACCATAACCTACAGAGAAGTATGTGATTTTGCTTCAAAAGGGAAACATCTCTTAAAAATGTAAATATGATTTCTGCCTTGATCGGTAAGCTCCCACCTCCAATTACATCTGATAACACCATCTCACTAAGCAATTACCTAATATTTAGTGTCAAATGTCCCACTGCTCTGGGTGATGATCCCCTATCTTCAAGTATACAGGAGGACACAAGGTTGCCACTTAATTGGGCTATTCTAAAAAAGGTGAGTTGCAGGTGAGACGAACATTTAATTATTCTAATTTAGCTATTCATTGTGCAGGGACAATCCTGGTGAGTTTGCTAAGCGAGGGGAACTCACCAGGTTTGTCCCTGCACAATGTATAGTCACAATGGTGAGATGAAATGTTCATCTCACCATAACTTACCTGCAATTCACCTTTTAGCGAATAGACCCCTAAGCGTCTTTTTAGTCAAACAGTGTTTTATACGGATGCTTTATAAATGTGTCACATTATCTTATCTCCTCTAAGCCTCTCTTTCTCTGTGTTTTGTGTACGGAAATAATTTTCCAAAATGTGTTAAATATTTCCTAAATATAACTTATTTTGTTAGTGTGTACACAGTACACCGGTGTTTGTTTCCAAAATGCACAACTTTGCAAATATCAATGTTGATATTCATTTCCAGCTGGTGCTGCAATTTGTTTAAATCTCCATGCAGGAAATAAACACTGACTTCAGGCCATATTTCCTCTAGTTCCATTTCAGTTTCCATTTGTAGCAAACTTGTGCCAATAAGCGTACCGCAGGGCATACCCTGTTGGATGCAGTAATGCTGCAGGCAACAGAGACGCAAGGGGTATCAGCTGGAGTAGACAAATACAATCTGTGGGCCACCAGAAGCAAAAGGTATCAAGGGAGTAGGCAAGGCGAGGTCAGATTCAATCCAGATGGTCAGGGCAGGCAGATATGGTCCAGGAGCAGTAACAGACAGGCTGAGGTCAGGGGAAGAGAGGAATGCGGAGTGCAGGAAGCAAGCCAAAAGGTCATAAGCCAGAATAATTAATCTATAGGAGGGATATGTGAAAGAAGGCAGGGACAGGGAACACAGCAACAGGAGAGAGCTACTAACACCACCAGCTTGAAAACAAGCAAGGACTCGTTGAGCAGTGCTTAGCTGTTTTATAGCCTGCCATGTCCCTGATACCACCCACCAGGTAGCCACCCTCCTCTGGTTGGGCCTAGTATTGGAGGCAGGGCAGAGACCTGCCTCCTACTCCATCCCCACAATGAGAAAATATGAATGGGCCACAGAACACTCCCCCCCACCAGCGGCCTAGCTCTCATGTTGCATGAGGCGTGCCTTAGGAATGCAGCCAAAATACATGCACTATACCAAGATGTTATAGTACAGAGCTATAATTAAAAAAAAATGCTGCACTTTACAATATGTGCTTTTTTCATTTGTATAAATGTCTCACCAAAAGGAAATCTGGTCCCCCTTGCTCCCAAGTGTACCAATATAAAGCCTCTATTTTAGACCAATATCCCTTTGTCCCTATTTTCCCGAATTGTTAGTGTGTGTTGGTGTTTCACAGGTCTTCAGAGCAGAATCAAATAATTTTCAAGCGTGCACGCACTGCAGAAAACGTGGCTGTATGTTAATTTCTGGGGTAAATAAAATATTTTAATATTATTCTACTTGCCTTAATAAATTACATTCATAGCTAGGAATTGGCCATACAGTTAATTAAGATGTCCTGGCGATATTCCTTCCCATAGCCATGCCACCAGTCATGCCCACAAAAACAAAAACGTCCCTCCATAGCCACTTCAGATATTGGGAGGTATGCACCCGTGCAGCTTTCCTTGAACCTGTTGTGAATGAAAAGTGGAAAATGCATTACCAAGTCTACAGGGATTCAAATAGCTACGAGAAGAGACTTATGAAAAACATGCTTTACAATTATTTCACTATTCAGTAGTATGAAAAGAAACAAAAACATAACACATTCTATTGATAAACACTTGACTTTTATGTGTGTTTATTTAGCTGCCAGGATCCTATAATAGAAGCACAAACAAAACAAAAAATAACCTTTTAATGCTAGTCATTTATGTCATGTTCCAATATACTGTGGTGGTGAGTCAAGGGTAAACTATGATGAACAGACATCTGAATCTGGCAAAAAGAGGTGAATTCTTCAACTCACTTCTGTTTCCAGTTTAATTACCATATATACTGCACTCTTAAAGTGACCCCGCACTGATTCTCCTGCATCAACACAACAGAGCATAACCAAACCTTGGCAAACAGGTACTTGTAGATGTCATTTCTGAGGTGGCCTGGTACCAGTATAGCAATGAGTTTTGAGACTGCCCCCTGCCTGTGAATTACCACTGCTTACCATCCAGCATTTACAGCCAGGCTACAGGCACCACTGAATTAGGGGATTACATTAGGAGATACATTGATGAGGTGGTATTTCGGTCTGATTTATGCAATGTAGTTGTCAGACCTCCAGTTCACGTTTAGTGAACAGACCCATATAAATGCTGGATTGTTCTACATTTGTCCCCAGTGAACACATTTCTGTTTTATTAGCGACACTGAAAAAATACTGCAGTAATATTTCTAAAGTGTACTTTGTGTATAGTTTCTTTTTGCAAAATTTCTGCTTTAAAGTTGCTTTGTCTCACCTGATACTTACATATCATATATATCACTTTGCATCTAACCCATATACAAATATTTCAATATATAGCAGTACAGTATACTATAGCTATCTTATACACAAGCTGCCCTTTTTTCATTGCATTATTTACTCATACATCAGCCGACTGTACCCCAAGATTCATCTTTATTGGATTACAAAGTTGATTCGCAATATTCTTGTTTTGCACTACTCTTCGATTTTATGTTTAACATTGTTATTTCAATTTATTGTGAAGTATGTTTTACACATGAAATATGAGCTTACAGCTCAGTCACATGGTAACTGTCATTAAAAACTGAAAATGTCTAAAAATAAAGAAATAAAAAAAAAAAAAAAAAAGTTGCTTTGTCACCTACAGCAGGTTTATATATATATCACTGATTATATAATATAATATAAACCCTATTGATTTAGTCTCCAGGCGATCGAGATGGGAGGTTTAGTTTAACCACCTTGAGATATTCAATAAAATATATTTGCCTTTTCTACCCCCCCATCGTCAATGTCCAACTCGATCTCCCATCTTGAAATCAACCTTCATTGAGTGAAAGAAAAATGGTTAATCACTAAAAAGTGAATGGAGTTCAATTTGGGGGGTGAGTTGGACTCGATGTCTAAATCACCCTATGCAACTTGCCAGTTCCTAACCCCATTTTTTTAAGGGGAAAGGAGACTTTTGGCCAGCCCCTTGCTCTGGCTCCCTTATTATTAGTGGTGGTTGGGGGCCCAATAGCTAGCCCCAGCCTAGTTTATAATATGGGGGGCTGGGGTATTTGTGTAGCTCCTTACCCCATTAATAATGGGGGGAACTTTCGTCTATCCCCCAGCTCCATTGAATTATTAGGGAGAGTACTCTCCCAGCCCCTGTCCCTATTCATGATTATGGGGCTGGGGCATTATCACCAGCAGTCCCCGGTATGAAAGGGAGGGGACAAAGTCACCATTCCCAGCCAAAGGCCTTGTTATTTATTAGGGTGCCATGGGCCATTTTGGATGCACCCGGCACTGGTATTAAACTTATTTTTTTTTTAAATATGTTTTTTTTTACAGTCTCCTTCATTTCATATGCCTTGACCACAACTCGAAAAATGCTTAGTAAATAGAAATTTGCAAGGTTGTACTGCGGGGCTCTCCGAGTCTGGAGTTTCGAGATGAGTTCTTGTCTCGATCTGTAAACTCAGACATTAGTAGATAGACCCTCTAGTAAACATGTGTAAAATAGCTCAGCAATTTAAAATACAATATAACACATTTCGACTTGCATTACTTAGTCTTTTATAGACTTTAGACTACATAATATTGTCCAGCATGCACCTGACCTGTTATGTTTGGTCTCTTATGTTGTAAAATGCAATCAAAATGAAAACCATGTAAGAGGTTTTTTTTAGCGAAGATAAAAAAAGAGAAATAGAGCCTTTTATGTAAGCACAATGAGTATATGATTGTATGTGTGGGGATAGTATAGCAGGAATGTAAAGGGCTCTGTCACCTTCACCTTGTTTATACTGTTTATGTAGAGAATAAAAAGGAAATATCTAAACATTGCATTAACAGACTTGCATTTTTAAGAGAAAAATATGAGTTAAATGAGTCTGTGGCATCTCCTGTTTATGACATCACCATATATATGTATGTATATGTATATATAATAATATTATACATTCATAATTTGCATATCAAGACACAAAGTGATGTCATAAACAAGAACGACATTTAAAACCCAGGAGCCTGTGAAATGGCTCCCAGCTCTGCTGTTATTATTATTAGCTAGGAGCCTACCACATGGTTCCCAGTCCCCCCCCCCCCCTCCAATAATATGAACAGGGCTGAGATCCTGCAAATTAATGGGACATGGATTTGCTCTAAATATACCCCCCGCGCAGTGATGGGGATTATAATAACCCAACACTATCCCATTTTTTTGGGGGCTTGCCCAAGGCACTGGAATCTACATCAATACTTACTCCCCCTACCCATAAATATTTTCCATCAATAAAAGATACCCCCGGCCTGCCTGCTTGCCCCGGGACGACCTAAAAAAGAAATCATATTAAAATAAAATGACACCCAGCCATACGGAAATAACCCTGAGGCCCCCCGGGTAACATAATTATTAACAAGAATTTAAATACCGGTTAGGGGAGCACGATCCTAAATAATGGCACCAAAACCTGTAAAAAACACCCTTTTAGTGCATGTGGGTGGGCAGTGATTTTCACTGCCCTCACCCCTGCACACAAAGGATGCCATGTCAAATTGTACCTGAATTAAATGCCGTTTTAAGATTAAGTTAATGTAAGTTTTTAATAAAAAAAAAAAAAAAATCACTGTGAAGGGAACTTATTAATAGCCCTGGGACCCTGTGCAAGTCCCTTGCTCATTCGTGTTCAGGGAGCCGGAAGCTATTTGGCATGCTTCCAGCCAAGTAATAGTAGCGGGGGAGAAAGGAAGACTTTCCCTAACTTCCCATACTTATTTGTCAGTGTCAGGAAGCACAAGCAGCTCCCAGCACCATTTAAATATGTGTTAGGGTTTCCAGGGACCATTTGGGTAGCCCATGGGATGTCGTTTAGGCAGGTTGGGTTTATTTTTTATTTTTAAAACCAACTCACCATCTGAATCGTAGGCAGTGGGGTTGGATGGTTTAAGTCCATCTCACTTCCCAATTCGAACTCTTTCAGTTTTTAGTGAATAACAATTTTTATTGTTTTTCTCCTGAAGGGAGTTTGAGATGGGAGATCAAGATGGACTTTGCCGAGGTATGGGTTGAGGACGTTCGAGTTTATGATAGTGTATAGCGTAAAGAGGCTGACCTGGCATGTCGACTTTTAAAGTCAAAGTTGGCCCCACCCCTGAGGATCTGTTCACAAAGCAACAAACAGTAATAAACTGATAATAGAATTGAAAAAATTAGCCAGCTGGAGATTTTTTCTAGAGTAGCTGTTATGGCCAGATATTACCAACGCTGTGCCAATTCACCACAGTTCCCAGTTTCGCAAATACTTGCCATATGTTTCTATTTCTCAAACTGCACAGTGAATTGATAAAACTTAACTCCGGGAATAAAAGCTAGGACTGTCTAAAATTGTAACATTATTATATAGCTTTAATAATGTAAGAGTTTTTCCTCCCCATTCGTGCCAATGAATAATGCATTTTTTTTCTGGAATAATAGTGGTTTCATTATTACTGAAAACTATGTTACATTTGACACAGTTTATAAGATTGTAATGCACACAGAATTTTTGAGCTGCAAGGCCGTCTCTGTTTGGAATTTTATTCCTGGATCCTACACATTTGTAGTTCCAGATATTATTTATCTAGCTGAATAAAAGAACGGTAAGTAGTGTCAACTATTATAACCCAGTTCCATGTTACTTGGGGAGATCTACTTAGTTACGCAGTTATTTTTATCCACTAACTAGCTTTGCACAGGGTGAATGAAATGAGTTGAAAATCCATAACACATGTAGTTCCAAACATTACCACTAGATGGAGACAGGTACCTGTAGTAGAAGCTGCAAGTTTTTATTCAGTTAGACACCAGGTCTCTAACCATATTAAAGTTTGCCACACTGGCTCTCAAAGAGTTACATCAGAGAAGATATCAAGACTTCAGATAATGTAATAAACATTACTGTCAGACTATTACAAGTCTGAAATTACTGCATTTAGCATGTTCTGGTGGAATGGATGGTGGTTCATGAACACCTGCTTCATGTGTTGTGCATACTCGTGTCCATAGATGATGTAATAACCAATTCAGTTACAGAATACTATCGGAGCAGATATTCAATGGATGTAATATTATTGTACTTTTGCCATGGTGCACTGGCAGTGTCGGCTCAGGGGCAATTGCCCCCGCAGGCTGCACTCTTACCTGACGTAATGGGCTGGGATTGCACCACATTTATAAAATGTAGTAACTGCATGGTTGGTTAGATCACTGGAAGAAAATAAACTTATAAGGCAGACCTGGGAGTCCTGGATAACGTGCAGCATAAGCGGTGTCCTCAGCTGTAACAATGATGAAGAAGCAATCTCAGCAAGCAGGTACAGCGCACCTGTTTACCCTTGAAGTAATTCCACAGTAATCCAATGGAGTGTAACTAAAAGAAGCTTGTTAATCGACAACATGGGTAGAGTCTGACGCGTTTTGCCGTGAAGCTTAAACATTGACTTCATTATCGCACCACTTTTCACTTCTAAATGTCCCTGTGGGAAAAACTGTAATTGTCTTGTTTGTCTATCAATCTCTGTACTTTATCTGTCAGAGTATCTGTCTTGTCTGTATGTTTCTACCTCTGATGATAACGGGTGGGCTGATGAAGTTGCGCAGGGGCTACAATTTTTTGGGGGGGTTAATGCGAAAAAACTTTCCAGCCCTCCCCTGATCTTTGCCCAGTTCTTCTGCTAGATATTAAACATTGCTTTAAAAGGACATTTTATCCAAACTATAAGTGAGCACTTTTGCACACTGGCATTCACGGACAGTGTGACCTAGTTCTGCGGTTACAGAACTGCAGGAGCAGGCATGGAAGGAAGAGACAAAGACATTGGAGGGTATAGGAAGAGAGAAAGATACATGGGGGAGAGACATACATGGGGAAGGCAGATAAAAAAATGGAGAGTAAGGAGGAGATTGGTATGGAGCGATAGAGACAGACATGGGGGAGAGAGAAACAGACAGGGAAAAAGAGACACACATGGGGAATGTGGGAGAGTGAAAGATTCAAGTTTATGGAGAGAGAGAGATAGACATGAGGAGAATGGGGAGAGAGAGATAGACATGGGGGGAGAGAGAGATAGACATGAGGAGAATGGGGAGAGAGAGAAATACATGGGGAGAGAGATGTAGACATGAGGAGAATGGGGAGAGAGAGAGATAGACATGGAGAGAATGGGGAGAGGGAGATGGACATGGGGTACAAGGGGAGAGCGAGATCTATAAAGAGATGTTAAATTTGTTTAAAAAAAATATATAGTATGCTCAGTCTATTATGCTCTGGTCTAATTTTGATCCCAGTCCGGACCTGCACTCAGATATCCAGCAGAAAATAAGATATATTGTTCTAGCCCTAACAGCTAAATCTAGTTAGATACGGACCATGCTGAATCAAGTTTTACATCAGGGAAAAGAGACAAGGAAAAGAGCCAACTCAAACTATGCTACATGCACAGATCATGCATTCATTTAGGACAAATATGTAAACCAGTGGACGATGCATTTTACCAATCATGGGAGAATTTGGGGAGGCGAATAACCTACACTAAAATAACTCACAGTCGTTGAATTGAAGTCATATGTTGTAGAACCTGTGTAGAATCCATAAACAAGCTCTCTTTATGCAAAATTGTTGCCTTTTTTGCTTATGATAATAACAAAAATAATATTAGTATTTGAGTTTATTTACACATAGAAAGTATAAGTTGGTAAGAAATATGTTTTTCATCTATTAATCACAATTGAATCATTTTATAGTATTTGAGGAAAACAATCAGATAGAGGCATAGGAAAAACATGGACAAATACAGATGATCATTTTTCTTTTTATTTCATTTTTTTGTGTGTTAAATCCTATCTTTAAATATAAAATCACTCCTTTTAGTGTGTTCCATATGAGGGCAGTCCTGCAACATGAAAGAATGGAGAATAAAGTTTTCATGGATCAGCGGAATTGTCTCATCTACTTGAAATCTAGACATCCGCATTCATTCCAGCTGATTTACCGCGATGAACAATGTTACTGATATCTTGATAGCTGTAATAACCACTTCCAAACATCTGAAGAATTATCCTCCCACTTCTGATTGTCAGGCGCTGAATGGGAGCGATTTGGGGCAGACATTTTTATTCCACTCAAACTGTTCAGATCAAGAGAATGTTCCGTGCTCCATTTTACAGAACGTTAAAAAGAGAAAATGTCTACACAATGGTTTCTGTCGCTTGTTTGTGAGATGGGATATTTTGTTTTCGCCTTACTTAGGAACTCCAATAAAAATGGCAGTGACTTCTTGCAGTAAATTTAAGTAAATCTCACAACATTTACTGCTTAACAGAGTTGTCACCATCCAACGCGTTGGTTTATTGTGATTTGGGGCACATCTTACATTGTAGCCTTGGACATAGTAGAATGAATCATGCTAATTATGTTCTATTTGGTGTAACATATATCCAGGCACCAGCTTTGTTCACTGGGGTAATTTACTTCACTTTTGATGTACACTTTAATGATGTTCTATGGAACTTCACAGAACTTGCTATGACTCTGGTGTCTTTGTAAGGAAACTTTGCCTATCCCTGAATATATCTAACATGCTTGTTGTATGCAACCCTATAGAGCTTCCTTCTTTCACCTTCACTCATCAGTTTTCAGGGACAACACTCCAGAAACCTGCCAGACTTAATCTGGTGGTTTCAAGTTTGAAAGCTAATGCTGGGCAAGACCATTTTCCTCTGGGTAGAAGAGTAATGGTTTGTAGTTTCACCCACCTTCTGGCTCGGCATACTTCCGAGTATCCCCACTAAGCTAAGCAGTTGCAGAGAATTAACCCCTTCATGAGCAGACCAAAGCAGTTGTAGAAATGAATCCCTCTGTGAACAGTTCCGAGGAGTTGCAGATAATTAACCTCTCCATCAGCAGACCACAGCAGTTGCAGAAAATTCTCACTCAGGTGAGGATTCTTAACTCTCAGCCAATAAGAAGAGTTGAGGAGTCTCTCCTGATTGGCAGAAACCTCCTTTACTTACAGCTCTCAATCTGGGACTTTATCCCAGAGTGAAGCTGCCCCAGACCTGTGATAAACTCCCATTGCGGGACTGTCATGGAATGCTGTGACATGTGGTCACCCTAATCTTGGCCTAAGTGTGGAAGATCAGCCCACATATGACAGTGCCTAGCCAAGATTTTTGTAACAATGCTGTTTCTCAAATAGTTTGAAAACTAGAAGATCCTTCATATATTATATCCTATACGGTCACTTTAACTGGTTGTTGTAAACAGTGAAGCCATACATTCCCCCAGTATCAATGAGTACATCAGAGTGGCACAATATAATCATTTATAGCTACAGTAATAGAAGATGATCTAGCTATAAAAGCGGTCTATTATTTGAATAGACATTTAGAGACACACCAGATATAGATGCAATTTTGTTAATTGCACTCTGTATCTTAAATCCATTACACAAGTTACTGTAAGACATTTTGCAATGAAAATGATAATAGAATTAGCCATTCTGCCCCTTGATTTGGAAGCTTTGAGGTTTATTATACACAGGAATATCACGTTTGCCATTATCTATGCCTATTATTAGCGATCGCTCCTTTTATTTATAATCAGACTGTTAAATATAATATATACCTTGTCTACGGATAGAAATAATTTCTATAAAGTTTAGATGGTAGCAGCTAAATTAATCTTACTCCTTAAGAGATGAGGCATGAGGTCCTGGGAGGAGGATTTTACCCTTAAATGTAGGGATGCTAAATTACTTGTAGCCTCTGTGTTTATTAACACATGACAGTGTTTGATGAATCCATTCGCCCCATTGTCCCACTTACTTACAATCATAAAAGATAGTTAAATCTTTTATGTATGTGCATAAGTGGCTGTGATTTTGCACAGTGTCGTAAGTGGCTGCGATTTTCCACAGTGTCGTAAGGGGCTGTGATTTTGCACAGTGTCGTAAGTGGCTGCGATTTTGCACTGTCGTAAGTGGCTGCGATTTTGCAC
This sequence comes from Pelodytes ibericus, assembly GCA_036172795.1. NCBI lineage: Eukaryota > Metazoa > Chordata > Amphibia > Anura > Pelodytidae > Pelodytes > Pelodytes ibericus. Next base: position 61,235,269 of record CM069867.1, read on the forward strand.
TGTCGTAAGTGGCTGTGATTTTGCACTGTCGTAAGTGGCTGAGATTTTGCCCTGTTGTTACCAGTATGGAAAGACTTAAACATCTTGTGATAATTGCTGTGTAGCATAAACCATTTCTGTTTATGATGCAAACTGTGGACTATGACGTTTTTGAAGAGAGTATTTTGACAGTGCTCTCATTAGACTGACCAACAATCATTTCTGTGACACATGAGATGTAATTGCTTCCCTAGAGGCCAGGACTGAATGCTGTTAGTGCTATTCACTGAAAGGTGAGTTGCAGGTGAGATGAGGAAAACATCTCACCTATTAAACTATACATTGTGCAGAGACAAACGTGGTGAGTTTCCCATGCCAAGCATACTCACCAGGTTTGTCCCTGCACAATGTATAGCTAAATTGGAGATATTCATCTCACCTAAGCTCATCTTTTTTCTGATTAGCCCCCACTGAGTCTGCTGCTACTGGTAATTTCCCCAAAACCAGGAAGATCACTAAAGATTTAAGTTCACCTCAATTAGGGACCATTTGAGTGGACACCAATGAGATGTGTAGACTAATACTTAGATACTTCATTTTATACTGATCTTACATTTTTATAAAATTCACTTAACCCAATGAGCTTTATTTGCAAAACACGTAATCTAAAATTCATCCAAGCAGCAGATTGTTTTCTGTGGCAATTCCTCTAGTTTTAGAACTTTTCCCAATAATTGACTTTTATAAATAACCAGCATTGTGCCAATCACAAGAAACCAAGCTGTATCCGTGCAGGTCGGAAGCTTGCTGGTTTTGTACCAGGTGAAGGATGACGTTCCAAACATGGTTAGATCTACAGAACTTCTCTTTTAGGGATTCAACAACTGGCTAGTGAGTGGGGCTAAAAATAAACTCCACCTGATTTCACCCATGTCCTACTCAGAAATGCCTTAAATATTAGCTCTGTTCATGGTTTGCATGGGGTGTAGGCTTCATTCCGAGGACCTAGTCCCTGTTAATTTAGTAGTTCATTGCCAGTAGACCTAGAGTTTATGTTCTTTGATAAATTTTTTCTTCCATCTTTTTTCAGCCATATTGCTCTCTACATCTTCACTTGAAGGTCTCTGAGAATCCCTACACAACCGGTAACATAGCGAGCAGAGACACGGCTCCTGGCATCATTGTGGCATCAGGTATGACAGCCGTTTTTTCCGCTGTATGCGGAATCATCCTAGATTAATTGGAAGTAAATGTGTCCTCCAGTGGCCGTGTGACCTGCAACTGATTAAAAGCAATGGATGGTCCAATGAGGGCGAGGAAAGTGCAATAGCTTTTGTCTCATATATCAGTCTGCAAGATTATCAGGGATACATCTAGACTTTCCATTTAAAGCGCGGCCGATTGCTCATATCTATCTTCACTGCACGCAGAGTTAGATATTTCCTTGGGCATTTAAAGTGTTGATTCGTTTTATCTGTTGTCTACAAACATAGGAACTAATTTAAGAGCAAACTATATATTTATTTTGAATGGCAATCCTCTGGTGAGTTTGCTTCGTGTGTTTGTCTTAAATTACATTTTCTCACTGAGTTATTGAATCACTGAGGGATGGAGAGGTGGGGTGATTATAAGGAATCTATTACTTACACTAAACATGATACCCTTAAACATATTGTAATGCATGAAAGAGGACATGAAGATGATTAAAATATATATAAATACAAATATTTAAAGGTCCAGTTCACCCCCAATATAAAAGAATGATAATGCTTTAAATATAAAATGAACGCATAATGGTAGTTATTTTTTTTATTTTTTTTTTAACTTTTGCAATACTTACCTTTCTTTGACGATTTTCTTCCTTCTGAAGGGCCAACTCTGGTGCCCCTTTTTTGACACCATAACTAATTGACATCTCCACCATCTTATGCAACCCAATTAGAGGGCTTTCACTGAGAGAAATGTGAATGCCCACATCATAGTACCCATGTGCATTAGGAGTCTACTGCTGTTCTATGCATGGTACAGACGGCCCAGTGATATTCCATAGTGCGCATGCATATTAGGAGTCTATGCCTGGTGCACAGGCCCAGTGATATTCCATAGAATGCATGTGCATTAGGAGTCTATGCATGGTGCACAGGCCCAGTGATATTCCATAGTGCGCATGCATATTAGGAGTCTATGCCTGGTGCACAGGCCCAGTGATATTCCATAGTGCGCATGCATATTAGGAGTCTATGCATGGTGCACAGGCACAGTGATATTCCATAGAATGCATGTGCATTAGGAGTCTATGCATGGTGCACAGGCCCAGTGATATTCCATAGTGCGCATGCATATTAGGAGTCTATGCATGGTGCACAGGCCCAGTGATATTCCATAGAATGCATGTGCATTAGGAGTCTATGCATGGTGCACAGGCCCAGTGATATTCCATAGTGCGCATGCATATTAGGAGTCTATGCCTGGTGCACAGGCCCAGTGATATTCCATAGAATGCATGTGCATTAGGAGTCTATGCATGGTCACAGGCCCAGTGATATTCCATAGAATGCATGTGCATTAGGAGTCTATGCATGGTCACAGGCCCAGTGATATTCCATAGAATGCATGTGCATTAGGAGTCTATGCATGGTGCACAGGCCCAGTGATATTCCATAGTGCGCATGCATATTAGGAGTCTATGCCTGGTGCACAGGCCCAGTGATATTCCATAGTGCGCATGCATATTAGGAGTCTATGCATGGTGCACAGGCACAGTGATATTCCATAGAATGCATGTGCATTAGGAGTCTATGCATGGTGCACAGGCCCAGTGATACTCCATGGTACTCATGTGCATTAGGAGTCTATGCATGGTCTATGCATTTTGTAGTGGTGCTATGAACAGAGCAGTATAAAATCCAAACCAATATTTCTACCATTGTACCTGTCATTCTGCCATTGTGTCAACATATATATATATATCAAATTAAAATAGATATAGCAATTCATCCTAATGAGTCTTTGGGAAGGTGACAAATTCACACTAACCACTAGCAAAACAATATGATTTGGCTCGCAGTCTCGTGGTTTAGGACATTTGGGGTCCATTGCCACTGTATTTACACCTTGTGATGTAGAATAGGGAGCATACAGTTTGTGCCTCCAGAGCTCTTGCCATCCTGCTCCAGCTGTTGCATATGCTCGATGACGTATTGAGAGTTCCAGCATATGACATCATATCCTGCTCTTAGTCTGAGATTGAACGGGAACGGGAACAGAAAAGAGACATCTTGGCACTTCAAGATCACCTCTCCAGGCCTCACAGATACAAAGTCATCATGTAAATGATTCCCTGACCATATTGTCCATTATACTGAATACACAGGTTTTCTGTAACTGTATCATACATCCTTCTGACTGCTAAGCTGCTAATCATAATTGATTTTGATTACAGATAAAGGTTCAAATAATGACCATTTTAGGACATGTGATGCAAAAGACATTACATCACTTATTGGTTTGTATTATTTTGTTAACCCTTTAGGAAATATTGGAACCGAGCTTACGGAAAGTGAGCTGAGTATGTTCATATCATCAGATGCTGGCAATACATGGAGGCAGGTAGGTACAAACAATGCCATTTGCTGATGGGCACAATGTTTGTTTCAGGTGAATGTTAGTTTTGCGTTTATAATTTTTTTCAGTGTATATAATGGGGGCTGGGAGCAGTTTTTCCGGCTCACAGCCCCCTTTCTGATAAGGATGATGTCAGGGATACTTTCCCTAGCCCCACATGTATATTGTAGGGTCTGGGGACCATTTTGCCAGTTCCCAGCCCCATGTATTATTAGGTGGGGCCAGGCCTACTAACCCTGCCCCCCAAATGTTAATTGGAATACGGGTAATTTTATTTTATTTATGGTGCAAGAGGCAGTCTACTGGGGGGAGGTTGGACTTTTTTTTAATTATCGCAAAAAGACAGAGATTGTCTGTGCCTAGCATATGGACACAGACTCTTCCATCTCAGCCCTCTTGCACTTGTGCTATTTCTGAAGAGTCAGAGCACTGGGTGAAACATGGCATCTGATGCTCTAACACATACAAGCTTGCAGGGGCAGACAAGAATGTAGCCTGTCCGTATGTGCTAGACACAGACAGCTAGTATTCTGCACTGGGCCACCAGGAATCCCCACTCCAGAGTGAGGAACCTGAATTGATAAGGGGGTAAGGAGGGAGCTCTAGTATTCCCCTGGAGAGATTCCGGTGGATGCCCTTGATTTCTATGTAGTCTTAAATGATCAATGTGTAAATGATTCTAAATAATAGCAATGTGACTGTTTCTAACCTGATTAGAACCACACCATAATTTCACACTGTGGCGTGTTGGTGGCATATTTGCATCAGACTGTGATTCCAGATAAACCTATTAAATATTAGTGACTGTACGTTTTCCCTTCCAGTAAATATGTAAAATGGCAATATGCATTTGTTATGGAAGATATCAATTTAATATGGCTAAAAAAATGCGAAATCTCATCAGTGAGACCAGAACTGTGCAAAATGATCATGTTATATTGTATGTAATGACTGCTGCATGTTAGATCTTAATTACACAACTCTCCCGAAATCCCAGGACAGACCAGCTATTCATGTGCAGAAAAGTGCTGGCTGTTTGTTTTTGTGTTAAATGGGGCTTTTTGCCCGAGGCTTTAACAGATCCCGTCTCCAACTTATTTCTGCTGCCAGAAAAGATCATATGAATCGGAAACGACAGAAGTAAAATGTAACTTTGAACCGTCCAGAGAAACAGAGGATCTTTTTGATCATCCTCGCTGTCTAGCCATCTTCTAAAGGTGGTTCTTAACTCTTAAATGACCAGAGGCGTTATTAATAAATTGCTTTACGGCGTCTTTTCTCTTATGGTAGATAACGTTTTAACCCTTTACCACAAAAAAATGCATACTTACCAACTTATACTTGCTAACGTATAGGGCTTCTGGGCCAAAAGATGCTAAGGGGGCAGACCCTAAAAGAGTCAAGGGTCTGCTGTACTGCAGACAGGTATAAGTCACTCGGCCATATAACAGGATTGAACCCCAAAAAAATCAGGACTACAAATGCAAATCCATGGTTGTTGGGAAGTATGATACACATAGTACAGTGTTAAATATCTTACTCCTTACCTTATGGTACTCAGAAGCTGGCTTTCTAGCTAATAAGTGGTTTCAGTCTGCCTCCAGGATGCCAAATGGAGAATCTTTTTCTATACTGATCTAAATTTTGCAAAACAGCTGTCAACTCAGCACAATTTTTGTATTTTTTTTTTTGCAATTAGACGGTTTTCAGTTTCTGGGATAATTAAACTGGGAGTAAGAGAAGGCAAGTCAGGGCAATTTAAATTTGCCAATGATCGTTTTTTAATAAGGACATAAAACCTTGGAGTCCTTTGGGTAGGTTACAATTAACCTATTGTGTGCTTCTTGCAGATCTTTGAAGAGGAGCACAGCGTGTTATACCTGGATCAAGGAGGTGTCTTAGTAGCTATGAAGCATACCTCGCTACCTATCCGCCACTTATGGTAACGATTTCAAATGATGCTTTAAATGAATGCAGTACCACTTTAAATGTTTAACCTCTCCACTGCCTGGCACTGTGCAACACACTTCATTAGCCCTTGACATGTAGTGAATGGGATATACCAAATTATGCTCACCAGACATTAGTGAAAACAACGATTAGGATAATAAAAAATATGCTAAATTAAATATGCAAGAATAACCAAATTTGTTAGTAAATAAATATATGTATATAATTATTATAAATAATTCAAACAGGAAAGCAATATAACTAAATAATGCAATAAATAAAAATCACCAGCTTTTCCAGGTGAATGTTTTGATTAGCTATGGTCTTTTCTATACGTTCCTGGCCATTTGATACTTTTTTGAATTTCACTACAAAGTAGTAGCGGTTACACTCCTGTTACTATGTCTCTGCCTGAAGATAGTGTGTGTGTCAAGCAGGAAACTCATTCATACATGTCTAAATGCTTTTCATTCTTAAGATCCTGCACCCAAGAGATGTAATCCCTACTAATATATGGCATAGACATGTGCATTCGTTTTCGGACGAATGCATTTTTGGACGAAAATTGCATTTTTGGACGAAAATTGCATTTTTGGACGAAAATTGCATTTTCGTCCATTCGTCCGAAAAACGAATAACGAAAATATTAACTAACAAAATCCGAATGAACGAATGGTTAATAAACGAAAATCAATCGTTCATTCGTCCATTCGTCCATTCGTGCTATTGGCATTCTAAACCGAAATAGAGTCGGTTTATACAATACCAATAGCATTGTACATTCCATAAACCGACATGAATGACTTTCGGTTTATGGAATGCATGTATTGCATTGAATGGAAAATTGAGTTCCCATTCATACGAATAGGTCAATTGACCTATTCGTATGAATGGGGACTCTCTCGGTTTATAGAAAGCCAATAGCATTGCATGTATTCTATAAGCCGAAAGTCTTTAAAACGAACGACGTTCGGTTTATAGAATACATGTAATGCTATTGCTGTTCTATAAGCCGAAAGTCTATAAACCGAACGTCGTTCGGTTTATAGACTTTCGGCTTATAGAACAGCAATAGCATTACATGTATTCTATAAACCGAACGTCGTTCGTTTTAAAGACTTTCGGCTTATAGAATACTATTGGCATTCTATAAACCTAACTAGAGTCTCTCCTCATTCAAAAGAATTTCTTATGAATGGGGACTCGACTCTAGTTCTGTTTATAGAAAGCCAATAGTATTCTATAAACCGAAAGTCTATAAACCGAACGACGTTCGGATTATAGAATACATGTAATGCTATTGGTGTTCTATAAGCCGAAAGTCTATAAACCGAACGACGTTCGGTTTATAGACTTTCGGTTTATGGAATGTATAATGTAATGCTATTTGCAATGGCATTACTATAAACAGAAATAGAGTCGGTTTATAGAATGCCATTGCCAATTCCATAAACCGAAATTCGTTCATTATGTCGGTTTATGTATTTTGCTATTGGTATTCCATAAACCGACTCTATTTCGGTTTATAGAATTGCCAATAGCATGAAATGATTTTAATTTAATATTAAAAAATAAATTGAAAAAAGTGGAGAGTTTTAACCCCTTTGTGACGCATGGTGCTTGCGTCCCAAATGACGTAAGCACCAAAACGTCACGATTTGTTCCTGGCCACTGATCACAAGGTGATCGTTAGCCAGGAACACTATGGCAGAGACCCAATCAGGGTCTTAATAGACCCTGTGGGTCCCTGCCCAAAAATTGTAAGCCCTTCGGACGTCACGCACGATTTAGAGAAATGTAGCTGGTGCTCGTTTTTGAGCACCAGCTAAATTTCGCCTGTCAGACTGAGGCCATTTAAAATGGCCTCATCTGACAGGTGGGACCCCGCTGCAAGTGCCTGCAGCATGATCCGAGCCGCGATATGAGCTGTTTAACACAGGACGTACTATGCCGTACTAACGACTTTAAGGGACTTAAAATCAGGACGGCATAGAACGTCCCAACGTCACAAATGGGTTAACGTTTGCTCTGGTCATAATCACAGCACAGGCTTGTAGGAGTTAACTGTAATTACATTAATACATTAAAAGAATATAAGTAATATAGTAAAAATGTACAAAATAAAATTTATGAATGGAGACTTTGTCTCCGTATAGTTCAATGCCCACAGCCTATAAACCGAATGTTCGGTTTATAGGCTGTGGGCATTTAACTATACGGAGACAGAGTCTCCATTCATATGAATGGAGACTTTGTCTCCGTATAGTTAAAAGCCGGCATTTAACTATATGGAGACAGAGTCTCCATTCATAAAATTATGAATGGAGACTTTGTCTCCGTATAGCTAAAAGCCGACAGCCTATAAACCGAATGTTCGGTTTATAGGCTGTCGGCATTTAACTATACGGAGACAGAGTCTCCATTCATAAAATTATGAATGGAGACTTTGTCTCCGTGTAGTAAAATGCCCACAGCCTATAAACCGAACGTTCGGTTTATAGGCTGTCGGCTTATGGAATACATGTATTCCTATTGCTATTCTATAAACCGAACGTTCGGTTTATAGAATAGCCATAGGATTACATGTATTACATAAGCCGAAAGTCTATAAACCGATCGTTCGGTTTATAGGCTTTCGGCATTTTACTACACGGAGACAAAGTCTCCATTCATAATTTTATGAATGGAGACTCTGTCTCTGTATAGTTAAATGCCGACAGCCTATAAACCGAACGACTTTCGGTTTATAGACTTTCGGCTTATGTAATACATGTAATCCTATGGCTATTCCATAAACCGAACGTTCGGTTTATAGAATAGCAATAGGAATACATGTATTCCATAAGCCGACAGCCTATAAACCGAAGTTCGGTTTTTAGGCTGTCGGCATTTTACTACACGGAGACAGAGTCTCCATTCATAAAATTATGAATGGAGACTTTGTCTCCGTGTAGTAAAATGCCCACAGCCTATAAACCGAAAGTCGTTCGGTTTATAGGCTGTCGGCATTTTACTACACGGAGACAAAGTCTCCATTCATAATTTTATGAATGGAGACTCTGTCTCTGTATAGTTAAATGCCGACAGCCTATAAACCGAACGACTTTCGGTTTATAGACTTTCGGCTTATGTAATACATGTAAACCTATGGCTATTCTATAAACCGAAAGTCGTTCGGTTTATAGAATAGCAATAGGATTACATGTATTCCATAAGCCGAAAGTCTATAAACCGAAAGTCGTTCGGTTTATAGACTTTTGGCTTATAGAATACAAGTAATACTATTGCCTTTCTATGAACCGAACGAGAGCCCCATTCATAAGAATTTCTTATGAATGGGGCTCTCGTTCGGTTTATAGAAAGCCAATAGTATTACATGTATTCTATAAAACGAACGAAAAATAATGAACGAATTTCGTCTGAAACGAACGCATTAATGAACGAAATTCGTTTTAGACGAAATAAATAACATTTTCGTCCGAATGGACGAAAACGAAACTAAAATATGGCACACTATCCTAAGCTTGCGTCTCTCTCTCTCTTGCTACTCACATGGAAAGAGTGGGTGTTGGAGATGCCAAGGCATACATGAAAGGTGGCCTAAAATGAAGATTTTAATACCAATATATTGGAGGAACTGGTTTATATTGCAAAAGGTCAGATAACTATACATGGTGACTCTCCTGGATGGAATATTTGGAGAATGGCAGATATGAAGACCCTAGCTTCACTATGATACTGAGTTTGAACACATTCAATGCTGTACCCTTGTAACCTTAATTTCCGCACGGGTTGACTATCCCTTATCCGAAATACTCGGATCTGGCAGCATTTTGTGTAACAGATACTTATGGATGATGGATCATTTCGGCAGCACCAGCCCTAAAATGTATCTACATTAACTAAATTCAATGTGAGCAACTTGCTCACATTGTACTTGGGTAATAATGATCATTTTTAGCATTGGATCTGGTGAACTTACCTGTTCCATGGTGCTGACGAGATGATCTGTGCGCTGCGTGTAGTCTTTCCGTCCCATCGCAGCGCTCTGGGAACTACATTTGGCTCCAAATTGATGACACTCGGGAGGGTTAAGCAAAGGAAAGGGAGTATCCCTAATCCGAACTGACCCACATCCCCCCAAAAAAAAATTTGTGTGTGGATTTGGGGTCATTTCGGTTTTTGGATCTTCGGATAAGGGATACTCAACCTGTATTAAAAATTAGATTTTTCATAGACCCTAAAAGTATAACAAAACTCAACTGACAGGTGAACTGTGAAAAAAAAAGTATTCACATTCCTTCTTTTATACCACCCAAGCTATTGCTTTCATAGGCTTTATAAGCCTTTATATAAGCCTTTAAAAGCAAATACCTTGTGTGTCTGATGCTATCATTAAGGCAAAATGGTGACGATGGCAAGGCAACAGTGCTGTGATACAATGTATGTATTGTCCTTTGTAACATGTCCTCCTCCCCCGTTTTCAAATATTTCACAGCATTTTTAAGATGTAGAAACCATTGTCAGACATGAAATAAAACTACCTTCCAGCAAGCGTTCTAAAACTTTTAACTAGTGCTTCACCTCTTCCCACACTTTTGTATACTTTTAAATGCTTGATGTGTTTACGCCTGTGAGATAAATGATCTTAGATACATCTACCAGCTCAGAAGCTGAATACATCTCTCTGTTGCTATAGAGATATCTAAAAATGCACTCTTAATATTCACGCACAGGTAACTTGTCTGCTCTGTGTACAATGCTACTGCAGTCATTCTCCAGTAGACTTCCATGACCTGGCACAGGGCTTATTCATTCATTAGTATCTGTGGTAGATAGACAGATCAGTACAGAAATATCAGACACAAGACTATAAAGCTTATCCAATAGCTCTGTATTAGCCACCTATTCCACATTACATGACACAGTATAGAGTAATAAGTGGGCTATAAAGGGAGAGGTATAAAAAGACAAAATCTACCCCTCATGTTCTGAACTAAAACTAGGACATTTAAATAAATATTTAAATGTCAAGATGTACTAGTTATGTATATTTGTGTTTCTTGCTTCATATATTATCTTTGCATATGAAAAACTCCATAGATAATATGTAAGCTATGACAGTCTCATCGGTCATCATCCTTATACACTAAGGGGGCTATTTACTCAAAGGTGACTTGAGGGGACATGAACATTTCAACTCACCAATTTAGCTATATACATTGCAGGGACAATTCTGATGAGTTTGCTTAGCGGGGGATACTCACCAGGTTTGCACAATGTATAGCTAAACTGGTGAGATTAAATGTTCATCTAAACTCACCTTCTCACCTCAACTCACCTGAACTTTTTGAAAAGCCACAAAGTCAAGTAGATGTCCACCGTGAATTAGAATAACCCAGGTGCCCCTGCTGGCTTTCACACTCAGGTGCCCCTGCTGGCTTCCACACTCAGGTGCCCCTGCCGGCTTCCACACTCAGGTGCCCCTGCTGGCTTTCACACTCAGGTGCCCCTGCTGGCTTCCACACTCAGGTGCCCCTGCTGGCTTCCACACTCAGGTGCCCCTGCTGGCTTCCACACTCAGGTGCCCCTGCTGGCTTCCACACTTTTCTCACGCTTTTGAACTCTCCAGGAATTATCTTTACATTAACCTTCTTAGTCTCGAAATGTAACACAAATATTCCAAGGACCAGTCTTGCAGGCATTACGGAATCCTGGCTGGGTGGCAATGCGGGGCCTATTCTAGAGGCAGCTGTTCCACCATCCAAGACAAGATCGTAAGGGAGGAGCAGTAATGATCGGTGTCAAAGCATCCTTAAACCCCAAAACAATATCAGTCCCTACACTACACTCTTTAGAATGGATAGCTGCCATAGTGTCTCAATAGATCGATGATTCCGGTTTCTGTTAATAAACAGACCCCTGGGAGATGGGAAGAGATTTCTTCAAGAATTCTCAGATCTTTTGACTGGTTTAATCCCCAGATGGCTTATAAATGGGAAATGGCATAACTTGGATTGATGACACCCTATCCCAACTTGGGCAGGACCTCCTCAACTTGATGAGTGCACTCGGCTTCATAATCGTCACCACTCCTACCTACACAAAAGGTCAAAGTTTAGTGTTTCAGTCGGGACTAGAAGTGTTGTCAGAAACTGTAAAAGATTGTTTGGTCAGACCACCATTCCATACACTTTTTCCATAATATCAAAATCATCTAGATCCCAGCCTCAAAAAAAAAAGCTCATTAAAAGGGGTGATGCCATTTGACGTAATATCACATATAGATCTAAGTTAACTATTGGGCACTTGTGAAGACCCCAGGTCCCTAGTCTAGCTTTACAACAAATGCATGAGAGACACCCTAGATGGGCACTGCCCCAACACGCATACGCACTGACAAAACCCCCAACAGTACATTGTGGTTTGATAGCACCATCAGATAAATAAAGAGAACAGGCCTTAAACTGGAGAGAAGGTGGTACAGGACATGTGATCCAGAGGATAAAGTCACTCTTACTAAAATCTCAATGACTCAACTGAAGGTAATAGAAAAAAAAATATTATTTTTTGTGTCACAAAATTATACTCTTCCCACAGTAGACCCAGAGTAGAAAAGCTCTGCAATACAGCAATGCAGCATGCATATCCCCATCAACCTTTCTCAGGAAAAATTCACAGAAAAGATTTACTCTATCCAGACCTGTATCAACACAGGCCAACCAGTTACACACCAGAACCCCTACAGTGGAATCCAAAATTGCCCCAGTTCATGGTCTACATTTACAATTGTGGACGAAGATGAAGTTAAAAGAACCCTGCAAAAGTTGCACACCACTACCTACTCCAACTTATCTTATATCTGCATGTATTAAAACACTCGCTCACAAAAATAGTGCAGTGCTCACTAAAAAATGGGGACTTCCCAGATCCTCTCAATGACACTTGTGTCCTCACGTCTAGATTACTACAATGTACATTATTTTGGCCTCCCAGAAAAAGAACTCCATTGCCTACAGACAGTACACAAAGCAACAGCCAGATTATTAACCAATCAAACTCGATCATGTCACATGTTCTCCACTCTCTGCATTGGTTTCCAATTAAATGGAGAACCGCTTATTCCATCTCGCTAACTTCAGTCAGCCAACAAATCGCTCCTATCAGTGCCCAGAATAAAGACAAACTCAGGTACCTGAGCATTCAGTGGTGCTGCCCACACATTCTGGAACTCTTTACCTTGCAAAATCAGATAGGCACCATCCTTACAGACTTTAAAAAAAAAAAAAAAAGCTTAAGACCCACCTCATTTATCAGAAATTCAGTCAGTTCATTTGACCACCAGAGAATGGTAGTTTATCATTTACTTGGCAGACACAAATGATCAAGCACAGCTACCAATGATTGCATTTTAGTCTATGAGAGTTGTTTGTGGTGCAAATGTTTAGTACATGGAGCAGTCGTCATGGAGACAAATAGGATAGTACTATGGATTGCTCCACACCTGCTCTTAGTACATAATTTAACATGTATAGCTTGGAGGAAAGACGTAACAGGGTGGATATGATAGAAACATTTAATTACATAAAGGGAATCAACACAGTAAAGGAAGAGAGTATATTTAAAAGAAGAAAAACGACCACAACTAGAGGACATAGTCTTAAATTAGAGGGGCAACGATTTAAAAGTAATATCGGGAAGTATTACTTTACTGAGAGGGTAGTGGATGTATGGAATAGCCTGCCAGCAGAAGTGGTAGAGGTAAACACAGTCAAGGATTTTAAGCATGCGTGGGATAGACACAAGGCTATCCTATCTATAAGACCCGGAACGGGGGACTAATAAAAGTACTCAAAAAAAAATTGGACAGACTAGATGGACCGAATGGTTCTTATCTGCCGACACATTCTATGTTTCTATGTTTCTATATGTTTCTATCCCCTGTATCTAAGTTCCAAAGAAGGAGAAAAAAATCATACACATCCAACAAAAATTCTCATCTGAGGACAGTGATACTGCAGTGATCGTTTGCTTTGTATGGGGTTTGTCAAGTTACACTCTGCTCAAATGAAGAAAAAAAAAAAAAAACAACAACTTATTTGTTTGCTACGCTCTGAAAAATAAAAGCAATACAGATCTTGGAGGGAGATGAGAAAAAACCTCCAGGGTGCTATTGTGTGCTATGTAATCTAATCAAATACCTCATCCATTATAGTAAGATAATAAGAAAATTGCTTCTCTGATGTGTTGAAAAGGTGCAGTGAATCGTGACTGCTGCAGTGTTTTATTATCAGACACCTGAAGAATGTTTTGACTATGTCGGCGTGATTTGCAAAGTACTCGCTAGGGTTTGAGGAGGTCAACAATCATCGTTTGTAATAGAACCTTCCCATATCTGTCATAAATAATGAAATTCTAAATCTGGATGTGTAATGCACAGCATAGGACTACCAATAAAGATATACTCTAATGCCAAGGTCATATATATAGCAAACCCACCAAATGGAACTTTACCAATATGAGAACCGACAGATTCATCATCCCTTCTCTCGATTCATTGAGATACCGGATGGCAAATCTGCCTGCACAGGCACAAAATAATAACCATGGTGGTTAATCAGTATCTAGGATGCGCAGATATGCAAAATTCCCTGCAATTCTCTCTTTATTGAATAGATTCTATAATGTTTGGAGTGATTACACTAATGCCAGTATTGCCTTTTTTTTTTTTCACATTTTGCCGCAGGTTAAGCTTTGACGAAGGCCGATCATGGAGCAAATATACGTTCACGTCTAATCCGCTGTTTGTGGACGGAGTCCTGGGAGAACCAGGAGAGGAGACTTTAATTATGACGTATGTTTCAACATTAGGGATTATAAATTGAAGATTGTCTATATTTACACAGGGGGATTAATATATCCATGATACGTTGTACTTGCAGCACCCTTATCCCAGCCTAGCAAGCATCATATTATATATGTAGATTATTTAATCCCATGGCCAGCTTAATCCACTATCATTTCTCTCTTCCCTATTACTACTCTTAAAGGGACTTTATCACCTAAATGTTGTTTTTGCTGTGAATGTAGAGAATAAAAATGTATTGAAAATGATCTATACTTTGGGATCTATTCTCTACAATTCGAGAATAGCTCAAGGAGGTCGACTTTTCTTTTTGAGACTAATTCGGCTCCCGGGTTCGAAACTTCGAACAGTGAAAATAATGGAAGGCAAAATAATCTAAGCTATTTTTGTGACTGTGTCCATTCACTAAAATTTGAGATTTGAGGTCAAGATTAGAGTTAATCTTGACCTCCAAACTCGAATAAACTCACTCCCTTCTCAGATGCCTCATCTCAACCTCGCAAAATGGTAATGGTAGATCGAAGGTCAAGTTTGACTTTGAAAATAAACCTGCTAGTTGCACTTTGCCTGCCATTATAGCCTATGGTAGACACATTGAAACAAGATTTTTAAGTCATATTCAACCTCCTAACAACAACAAAATCATTGTATAGATCATTTTCCATCATTTTTTTATTCTCCTAATTCACAGTGAAGACGATGTTTAGTTGATGCAGCCCCTTTAGCTATTAACCATGGCTGTTTTACAATAAACCAAATATATACATCTTTTAGAGTTAAAACTATGTTTTACAAACTTGTTTTCGATGAACACTTACAGTTCTAAATCATTTTCTCTGTCCATTGCAGTGTCTTTGGACATTTTGGCCACCGGTCAGAGTGGCAGCTTGTAAAAGTGGACTACAAGTCAATTTTTGACAGAAGATGTACCCCAGAAGACTACTTGCCCTGGCAACTCCATAGTCAGGTACAATACATTTCCAGGGTCTACTAATGTGGTAAATATTAATGTGAGTATTAAAGGGACAGACACTATGTCCTTATTCCATAGAACAAAAGTTAAATTTGCAAAATATATGTAAAAGTTTCTTCTTTTATTTTGTACATAATTTAAATGACCCAAGGCCCCCTTACACTGGCGCCTCAACGATAATAATCCTTTTAAAATGGGGAAGAATGGGAGGGAACTTATTTTATTTCGGTAAAAGAGGCTGAGGAGGCATAATCCTGAGCTTTTAAAGGTTTTGAATAGCCTATTTAGGGTCAGGTCAAGCAGTCCATGAAAGGCAACTACTGTCCAGCGCCTGAGATTGCAGGTCGCAGGTCAATACTGGATGAGATAGTGTGATTGGACATGCGCATGCTGACACTGCCAGTACCCACTCGCCTTCAGTCCTGCTTTGTCTCAGCTGTGAGATACAGCAGAGACGAAACCCTTGTGAAGCTATTAAGATCCATGTTGAGTCTACTCCGGACTAGAGTTTCCATCTCTACTATATAGGAAATCAATTACTTAATCAGGTAGTGGATCCCACAGAACCACGTTGATTAGTTAATTGATTTCCTTCTGGTCACAAATGACTTCTACACACTACAAGGCAGCCTGCAAATCATATGTGTGGCCTGTAAAAAAAATGGCAGAGGTGGCTGCCCTACTCTGGACCATCAGGACATGTTTTTCATCAGGACATGTTTTTTACTGTGAGAATAAATATAATTTTGAAAGAAAAAAAAAATGATCCATGCAATCTGTCAGTGTTGGCAGAGTTATATAATAATAGATATATATGTTTTTAAAGTGTCTGTGCTGTCTCCTGTTTAAGACACCACCAACGGCTTGATCTGGAAATTAACTAATTTTTTAATATGAAATGTGCAATTTGAATAGCAAGCTACAATGTACTGTCATAAAAGGGAGACCCAAATTAGTATGGGGACGAGGGCGCAGAGTGTCACATAGGGAACATAAGAAGAGATATATCTAGTGTAACACATTTTTTTTAGAAAAACACTGTGCCGTAGAGTATGTGAAGCGCACTCACAAACATCAAGATAAAATAGGCATTTAAAGATGATCAACTTCTGATGAAAAACCTCAGTTTAATCTGTGGGGATGGGGCGAAATACAAAAGAACACATAGAGCAGTAAAGTCACTTTGAAATAATAGTCTGCGCGTAACAATCGCACTTACAAGAGCCATAGATAAAAAGCGTCCTAATAAAAAATGGTCCATGGGGGTGATCTGGTGGTGGTTCCATTGCAGTGTAAAATCGTGGTCCAGGGGTCTCTCAACGCGTTTCGCCAGGGTAATAAATTCGAGTCCCGGCTTCCCTCAGGAGTAGCAGTGAGTTAGCATTTTTTCTTTATAAACAGGAGACCCTACAGACATATTTAAAACATGTCCCTTTTTTATGCATTTACTTGCAATTCCGCTAATGTATCGATTATTTTTCATCATTTTTATTCTCTACATTTACAGTATCAGTAGTGTTTAGATTGAAACAATTATCTCTTCTGTATCTGACATCTGGATATTGAATAGACTATTTATTATAAGTGACATTAACAGGCAGCACGTAATGTCCAGGTGAGATCCACGCAACCATTGGCCTGATGTGGGAAGCAGTATTATTATTGTATTAGAGCAGAACAAGAGATTGAGTATTTAAACTGAAACTGCCTTGTTATATACACCAATGGTACATTACACAGTTATAGTATCAAATCTGACTTCAATTTAATTACTTTATGATTAAAATAGACCTTGTAGCAATTCTATCAAAGTCTACAGATGCCAGTACTATTCTTTAAACTTTTTTTTTTTGTCACCGTCTTGGGAAATGTGTCAGAATTTCAGATTGTCACCATCATTCATTCATGGCCAATGCATTTGGGAATAGCACCTGCTAGTTTCCTAATTGTACAAATAAAATACAGGTTCAGACATTTTTAAATTAATTCACCCTGCCAAGAGAGCCAACAACTTAAATTATGCTTTTCCTTAACTGCATGATACACGACCTTCGAGAACAAAATAGTGCAGACTCATCTTGATTTTATTGGAAAAGGTTTGCAGTAGCTGAGGTTAACAAGACAGTCAACCTAGGCATTGTTAAAACCCCTATGGCTAACACTCGCTTGTCCATGTTAAACTTTCCTATTATAAATCTTCAGAATGTAACATAAAAACCATTTTGTTATTTTCTAAGACACCTCTACAATCCATCACTGCCAGGCTGTACAATATTAGCTCTGACGCTAGCCCCAAGCAGCTGACAACTCGAAATCAAAATCTGACAAGATGGGCTACCGCGGAATGTGTAGATGTCAGGCATGGCTGAAGGAAACATAAGGAAGGAAAAGGACCCAGACAGGAAACAATTCACAGCCGTCAACTGTGCAATAAGAGCCTGAAAATAACACTTTACCTTGAAATCCAAAGCGGCAGCAAAATATTGAATCGTTAAAGAGGTTCAGTGTTAAATGGTAGTCATAAACAGACTGCACATAGCAGAGGATTTGAGTAGTTATAGATAGATTTTTTTTTTTTTTTATTACAAAAAATACAAAAAGGAATAAATAAGGGACAGTTTGCACATTGTAATCTTAGAATAAATACATAAGTCATCTACCTTAATCAAGCATTAATGTAACTTGATAACTGTCCCCTAGAAAATGAATACAAAATAACGAACGTTGAAACATAGATTGACACGAGTCTGGCATTGTCGGGGTGGGGACGAGGGAAGATACACCCCATCAGTCATCAGTCGTCAATATATATATATATATATATATATATATATATATTTATTTATATATATATTTCTTAAACCACATCTGGATGAACCAATACCTTTTTGTTGCTTTTGAAAAGACTCATGGGCAGGCTGACAATTACACCACAAGGTCACTCTCTAACCTGATCTACTCTGCCTTGGTTGCATTCGTTTAAGACAGAGCAGGCTTATCAGAGAATGAGTTGTCGGAGATAGATAGCTCTGCTATCTGAGCTTCAACACAGATCTCTTACTACTGCCCATTTTCCTACCCCCATGCATTCCTCTTGTTGCCTCGCCTCGGCTACACCTTTAAGAGGGTACAATCCAGTCATGCCTTCACCATCACAGCCTCTCTCTCCCCCAAATAAGACAATACATTTCTGAATATGAGTTAGAGAAAGGATGATACAAGGCCAGTGGGAATGACTGAGTAAAAAGGTCATTTGGGCCCAATCGTGGCTTTTGTATCTTAACTTGTCTTTGTACCCATCTCTGCACCTTGTCTGACAGTATATATAGATTACCCACCTGTCTAGTTCTGTCTTGTTTTTTTCCCTTGAGCTACAAGTTGCCAGTCATTGCTTGTGTGTTCATAATGCACCTCTCACAACTGGTGACTGTGGCAGAAGACTGGCAGTGCTTGATAACTCAATGGCTTTGAAGTAAATCCAGCCATGCTCCAGCATACCGTGCCTTGCTTGAACACATATTTTTTTTTCATTGAAAAATGACAAAACACATACATCTTATTTCTCTCTCTCTCTTTCTCTGGCACTCTCTCGCACTCTCTCTTTATCTCTCGCTCTCTACCGCTCTCTCTCACTCTCTCTCACTCTCTCTCGCTCTCTCTCGCTCTCTCTCACTCTCTCTCACTCTCTCTCACTCTCTCTCGCTCTCTCTCACTCTCTCTCACTCTCTCTCACTCTCTCTATCTCCTTCTTATCAAGATAGTTGCTTATATAACATTTACATATTCCAAATTTCTTTTACAATTATGCTTAAACAGTTAACATAAAATTCAGACTTAAGTTAAAGTCTATCTACTCTCACTTCATTCCACAGTATTAAAGACTACAAGGATTCCTTATCTGGTATCCATCTCTGATGTCAGGGAGGGGGTCTCATATATATCTTCTCAGTCTGTTTCTGTTTGCCAGCGGCACCAGATATCATGATATAGCTCCATATTATTCTTATTCCAATAAATTGCTTTTTTCCATATATTGCTGATAATTTACCTGCATTTTTATTTAATTCCAACTGGGACATACATTTATGCCATCCAAAGTTGAATGCAAAGGTATTTTTTTTTTGTTTTATTAACATTTGACCACATACTTATAATGTCTGTGTGCAATAACATCACTGTATATAGGAGTAAACCACTTGTGACGCCCCAGTGGAATACAACACATTTAAATTTGTGTCTACAGCTATACTTGCACCCTATCTATACATCCTCTTGCCAGATATATAGGCAATAATAAATCCAACTTACAACAATCAACAGTACTAACTACATAGTTCCACGTACCTGCCTTATCCTTGTTTATTAAACTGCTCTTGCATGAGTTACACGCAAAAAAACAGTCATCATTGCATGAGAGAAACCCTTTAAGCATAGTTGAAGTTCCGCGATGAAGGTAAAAGGTTTAGATTCCTCATTTGCTAAATACAACATCTAGCATAGCTATTGAAAGGGAGTAAATTCCTGTCTCATCTCAGGATGGCTTCTAGACTCTTCTTTCTGTGACCACCCTACTCATGGGTCTCAGACCTTTCTCTCCTACTGCCTGCTCACACATCAGGTTTTATGGACCTATGTCTAATCAGACATCGGGACGCTGTAATGCAAAAATCAAAACACTACGCAAGCTTTCATTCTTTCAGCTCTAATTATTTATTGTCAAGTAAACCTTCTTATACCCACAGAATAGGGTGGTATTTTCTCTAAATTTCCATTACCCATATTGTGGAGCAAACTTATTGTACGTAGCATATCACTTGATCTTGAAGCTGCTCTAGAACACCTTATCTAGATGTGAGGCCATTCACAAGAAACAAAACAATTTCTCATAACAAGTCTAGCTACCCTCAACCTCTAATATTTCTGGGAGTATGGCCAAATTACAGAAGCAAAATAAATGCTATCAGTGCAAAATGTTCTATTTTACCTATCAAATGCCAGGATGGACCTGACCTGGTGGAAAAGCAAATAAGGTAGCAATCAAGATTCTACCACCACCTGATACACGTTCTTCTATAGGAGTTTACATTTAATTGGGCATTACCATTTCTTAAACAATTTCAACACACATATTGACCTTTTGTTAGGATTGTATTCATCAAACAGACTTTTAAATTAAAACTACAGCATACATGCTGTTAAAGGGACTTTATCACCTATACATTGTTTTTACTGAGCATGTAGATTATAAAAAAAAAAAAATTTGAAGATGATCTATACATTGTGTTAGCAAACTTTCAAGCAAATTCCTAAATTAGGTGAAAAATGGGATATAACATTATCTGTGTTTTGATTTGCAAATGAACTGCTTTTCAATGGGGAAATGTGTAATTTGCATACCATGCCACATGTGATGTCATTAGCAGGAGATGCCAAAGACACATTTCCTCCTAATTTAGGCATTTATAGATCTTTCCAATCATTTTTTATGCTCTACGTGCACAGTAAAAACAATGTTCAGGTAATACAATCCCTTTAAAAAGAGAGAGTAATAATAGAACAAGGAAATTTCAGATTTGCTGTGGTTTTCTCTTTAAAGGACAATTGTACCAAAAAATAACTTATGTTTAAATGCAAGGTTGTATCAAGTGTAGATGATTGTAGATGTTTAGAATCTTGGGCCAGATCTCCACTCACTTTGGTTCAGATGAAGAAAGATCTGACTCATCTGACCAAACATTCTAAACAAAATGTCTGCCTCCTGGTAGAGCTATATGGAGCAAAGAGGACTCAATACGTTTCTTTTATTGTATTCTTTCATTAAGCATTTCTACATAAAATGACTACACTTTAAATTAAACAGTCCTTGATTTTTTTGCTACAGTTGTCCTTTAAATAATTAGTGCTACGATTAAACATACCGTTAGCCATATGAAAACATGATTATTATAGCGTTGCTGCTGTTCACTTGACCTCCGAAAGTACAATGCTGGGAAATAAAAATCAGGGCATATTGAGCACGAAGAACAACTCAAGGATCGGTTAATTGGGCATCCTGGGGATTATTGCTGATGTAATTAATTTAAGATTTTTTTTCAAATAACTTTTTTTTTTCTTTTTCAAAACTACACGGGAATATTAAACGCACGTGTGGCCACTGAGAGCTGACTGTAATATCCCTTAACCCAAAACACAAAGGACAGCAATTATGTGACCGTCATGGGAGCTAGAGTCTTGAAGTGGGCAATTTAAAGCCAAATAAAAAAGGGAGCAAATTAATAACCCCTGAAATAAGATGTTTATCTGCACTTTTTTTTCACTTCTACATCTCCTTCACATTTGTTAAAATAATTGGGATAATTATGAGTAGCACACAAAAAAAGATCCATGCCCCCTGAAATTTATAATGTTGTTTTGCACAGAACTTACTCTAGTTTCTTGGCCTCAAACTACGGTCCTCTAGCTGATGCTAAACTACAAATCCCATAATTCTCCATTCGCTTCCTACAAGGAAAACTATACCTTGAAGAGTTTGTAACCTGCTTAAATAATTGAAATAGTGAGTGACTCTGTATTTAATAGTATGTAAGAATTCCTTTGTTAATGCTTATTTTAAATGTTAATTGTTGCAAGAGTCTCAGTAATTCAGTAAATCCAATCTGTGGACTGTTATTTTTGTTTTGTTCAGGGACAAGCCTGCATCATGGGCGCCAAGAGGACATACAAAAAACGGAGATCTGAGCGGAAATGTATGCAAGGAAAATACGCAGGCGCCATGTCATCTGAACCATGCGTGTGCACAGAGGCAGATTTTGAGTGGTGAGAGAGTTGCTGTGGGTTATACCTATATATTGTCTTAGTGAATTCATAATAAACGCTCTATGTGATTATATGTTGATGTCTTAGTGAGGTCATGTCTGGCAATATAGTAGACATTGAGGCTTAGACAAAAGGACAATAGGAAACAAAAAAAAAAAAAAAAGAATCCAACTGTTAAACTAGAACTTCTTTTAATCCCTAGTCATTTGGCTGATCACAGACTTGCTGAGAGTCACAAGAGTTGTTAAATATTGGAGAGATGTGTTGGTTTCTTCTGCAGTTAATGAGTTGACCACACTTTTAACCCTATCAGTGCCAAGGGCTAAGCCATGCTTTGTAAATAGAAATATGACACACATATTGAGTTGCCTAGAAAAACACAAGATGATGTCATAGACTGTAGACATTCAAAGGAACTGGGTCATGTAGAAAATCAATATAATGTCACCTATACATCTGCTAAGTACTGTTTAATACAATGATGTCTATTATTCAACACACTGGGGTTTGTTCCTTAATTTGCAATTAATTAAACATTTTCTTTCACCAACTTAACTATGCCTTGCGAAGGAAGAACAGAGTTGGTCCTGATAAATCGCATGGTTATAAGTGAGACATTCTACAGATTTAACTATGCATCATCCATGGTCAGCCGAGCTCTTGTAGCAGGAGTAAATACTCAGCTCACCTTTTAGTGAATAGATACCCACTGTATGGGTTAAATCTGAAAAACACATTGAGGAGCAATGAGTAGCTAACAAACGCACAGTGAGCTGTAGGTGAATTGAGGTGACATATATATTTCTTCTGCATTTTTGTAAATCAGTGAGAGTTCTTCAAAGGTTAGCAATGAATTACGCAGGAGAAACTCACCAGGTGTGTCCCTGAAACATGCATAGGTAAGTTGGTGAGATGAAGGGTTTATCTAGGTAACCCCCATTTAGAGACACCTATAAAAAAAAATGCAATTAATTCATATTATTAATCGTCATCCCCAATAAATTTAACAACAAACAAATCGTACAGTAGGGAAATCCACAACTAGTACAGGTTACCCCATCCATATGTTATATATTATTCTTTAACATATTAAGCTGTATTTAGGTTTTGCACCTAGCCGGTATTTACTGGCAGGCCAGTAAAAATAAAATGGCTTGAGATCAATATTAAGTCTATGGGGCAAAGCCAGTATTTTTTTTTTTAAGCTGTATTTTAAAACACAATCACCGTGACTGTCACCTCAAACTTCCTTCAAATATATCAGTTTTAACAAATAATTCAAACACATTTCTATTACATTCATGGACGCAAGGTGAAATGCATGTAGCAGAAATTACCTTTTTGAAGATATGGCTGCTTTTCACCAGGGAGTGGCCATCTTGGCATTGCATCATCATACGCCTCCTGCAGTCCTGATCTCATTCTCCAGTGTCTGGAACTGGAGAAGACACACTGCGCATGCAATGCATATTGCATGACTAATAGCACTATCAGTTTGAGTGACAGCGCCACTGTAATGCATAGTACAAATACAGAGTAGCGCTGTTTGTTTGAGTGACAGTCTCACCATTCATGTGTAGAAGCTGTGTCATTTTGAGTGACAGCGCAACCAAACATGAATGGTAATTCTAAAACCCAACCTTCCAAGCTCCACCGACTGGCATTCCGATTCATCGGGGGAAGAAGTATAATAATAGTACCACAACTGCATAGATTTCAACAGTCCTGATGGTACTCCAGGACTGTCTAATTTTTGGGGTTCTGTCCTGCCAAATTTGGGTCTTTCCTGCCTTGCCTGCTGGATAGGCGTAGTGTAGGCAGCATTACGTTTAAACTGTAAATGTCTGTGAAGCTGAAGAACTGAGCTCCTGACGCCTGGTACTTGTACTAGAAAGACTCCGTCTTGCAGGGTTCTACATTGCCATGTGCCATCACATGGCTCTTACACAGCCAAAGTCGGCAAGTTTGCAACTACTACTATGATTCTTTTCTATTCCATGTTCTATTGTGTGCTACACTGAAGCTAAACTGGCATCCTCTGACTCGACTTTGCTTCTAAGTCCTGACAAGAGAGGGTGCTTTCAGATTAGAATGACTCTAGGTGCAGGTTTGATGTTTAGGTCTGTTATGCTACCCGATAGCATAACGTCACCTGGGTATAAATCCCAAAGTGTCTAAATATCATTGTACAGAGTAATGTCAGATGTATGTTTTGGCCTTACTAGTGGGTCTCTGCTGGTGGAAGTTGAGGCTTTATGAGCAAAGGATCCACCATAAATAAAGAGATACATTGCTCCTCCAGGATCCACAATAGTGATTTAATGTCATGACAAGACTTTATATACAGCAAAGAGTGGGAACGACATAACACTGGATGTGTTTCACGTTCAACAAGACTTAATCATAAGACATGAGCAAGAGCCCTTGACAAAGTGTTATATGAGGAAATCTCAGCCGAGAACAGACTTGATTTTAATTGTTCTTACACCCAGACAACATGATACCTGATACCCTGAGATTGGTGTAAAAACCCTTAGATCATGCCCAGAGAGTCACCCAGTTTGGTGATTACAACGTCTTATTCACTGTATTAGACTGATGGTGGAATCTTACACTGGAGATCCATTATGATTTGTCACTGGGGTCTGAAACCTAGCTTATCTGAAACGTTGTCGGAATAAAATGAATAATAAACGTTTGAGGAAGAAGGAAACAAAGCAAGGTAGGATACGGAATATTAAAAAGCAGACGGCTTTGAAACCTCTTGTTTTTATTGTATCTGCCTTAAACCTTCTAGAATGTGCAGAGACACATTGCCAGAGTCTGAATATCCAAATCTATCTACTCCCAGAAATGTTTTTTTGCTTCAATTGCAACATATTACATTAAATCTAAATTAAAGACAGCCTGTATGCTACTGTTGCTCATGTTGAATGTAATTTTAGATATAGGATATTTTGTTAAAATCCCTTCAGCTCTTTTTTAGACAGTTACCCGGAAAGCTTTGTTCTACAATGAGATTATGAATTCCCGATGGCCAGGGCTTTGGAGTGAGTGAGAGACTGTTGGTCGGGTAATTTGTTGATAAATGTTTTTTTTTTTATGCATAGCTCAGTAGATAAAAATGCTGCCTGGAGCTTTTAAGGGTTATGATAAATAGAAGGAGGCAATGTTAGCTTAGGCAGCAGTTTCCTCTGACCCCCTCCAAGATATCTATGTGCATTCACCAGTGTATCAAGGTTGGCGGAACTGAAAAATCGCAAGTCCTTTATGTTTAGTCTATCTCATGACACAGAGCAAGGCAGATAAAGGATGGGAAAGACAAAAATGGAATCTTGCTGCAGTATATTTTGGCTCTCCACAAAGAAAGTATTATCTTATTTATAAAAGACTCTCTTAACTGGCATATGCATTTGGCTAACAAACTAGACAAGTCCTTTCCCAAGTAGACTTACGGCCTAAAGTCTAATTATATGTGCCTTTTATAATCCCATGTGAATAAGTAGATAAGCAACATTCCCTTAACATTTTAACTCAATATAATTTATAACACAAAATGTAGAAAATAACACTTTATCAAAACTGATCTATACATTGTGTTAGCAGAAACACAAAAGGTGACAGTTGCGTTTAAATTATAGAAACACAGGATACAAGTAGAGTCAAGTTGATACCTTTATTCACTAACTGAGTAGCTTGAGAGTGCAAGCTCTAAAGACCTCTCAGGACTCTTAATCATGCATGTTATGAGATCAAATGTATTAAGATTAAATTAAGAGAAACATATGTTTTACATGTCTTTTGTGTCTCCTGTTTATGACATACCCTGTGGCTTGATATGCAAATAAACTATATCATTTACATATCAAACCACAAGTGATGTAATAAACAGGCGACACCAAAAGACACTTTTGAAACCCATTTGTATCTTTTAGTTATGTATTTTCTTGCAATTCTGCTAATACAGTTATAAATCATTTTTGATAATTTATTTTCTATACACACAGTATTTACTGAGTTGAGAAATTCTCTTTAAACCCAAGTATTGATTTTTTTCAGCAAAGGGTAACCTCCTCAAAGTAGATTTGTCTTTGAGAAAATTGTGGTGATCTAAGTAATACAGTGAGTACGATACCTTTTGAAAAATGCCCACAGAGCAATCTCTTGATATAGCTAAACATTGATGGTCAGGTATCATGAAAGCTTGGTGGTTGGATGGTGACATTATGGAATGTTGGTGGTCATTATGTGTAGGATGGGTCATTCCATTCGAAGAAAGGTTGGTGATGATATTTTATGAGAAATCATGGGCTGAGATCTCATGGAAAATGTTGTATCCAAATCTGAGGAAAGTGTAATGGCCAGATGTCACAAATCTTGGCATATGATTTCTTGAAAAAGAGGTGGTCACTTCATATGAGATATACAAACACGAATCATGAAGCCATGATATGCTATAACTGTTTGTCTCATTATTTTCTAGAACTGTATAGACTTTATTATAATTATTAATTGATCATATCTCTCTTATCATAGTGACTATGGGTATGAGCGACACAGCAATGGCCAATGCTTATCAGCATTTTGGTATAACCCATCTTCCTTGTCAAAGGACTGCAGTTTTGGACAGAGTTATCTGAACAGCACTGGGTATGTAAACTAGAATGTTATTTTAATCATATCTCATCGTTTTTATATAACTGATGTATCTTAAAGCCTTTTAGGAATGTTATAACAACCTTTCATCTCCCAAGGAGAACATTCGTCATCCTTTTTGACTCCACAGAGTTTGATATATGTTAAAATTGTCCAGAGCAATGGTGTCATTTATTTTGGCAGGGAATCGGGATGGACTTGCTTTAGGTATGGCAATTTTCATGCATTCTACATTCTTTCAGTTATCGAAAGGTTGTGTCCAACAACTGCACTGATGGAGTAAGGGAACAGTACACGGCTAAACCTCAACAATGCCCAGGAAAAGCTCCACATGGTCTTCGCATCAGCACATTTGATGGGAAATTAACCGCAGAACAGGGACATAATGTCACATTTGTACTACAGTTAGAGGAGGTAAGAGATGCCCAACCCACAGGAAACAGGGGTGCAATATCCACTGTGTTTTACTGTAAGGTGACATGGAAGAGAATATCCATAATACACACATGGTACAGGTACTCCTGAAATATCTGGCTTTGATTAATAGATCAACTTTAGAACCCTGAGAACTATTCACTAAGGATGAGAAGACATTCTATCTCACTATGCATTGTGCAGGACACACTTGGCGACTGGCTACTGCAGGCAGAGGTCAATTGACTCTGCATAATTAATTGTTACATTTTGGATGAACTCTCACTGATTTAACAATTCATTCAGCAGGGCCAACTCTGTTCTTCTTGCAGGATAAACTCACCAGGTTTGTCTCTGCACAACGGATAGTTAAGTCGGTGAGATAAAATGTCGGTTCCAACTCAACTCTGCCTTTTAGTGAGTTTTCAAGGTGATCTCATGACCACATCCCAACCGCTGCAGGAGAATACTCTCAGGGTATTTGCAATACGTGTCTCAGTCCACATAATACACTAACCAACAATATGCGAGTAGGTAACCTTAGAAAAGACCCCAGGGGTTTCTGCTGAGAACGAGAGCAGGCGCTAAAGATATTGTGTGATCTCTTCTATAAGGGGATTCATTGCAACCTTTTTTTTTTTTTACCTTGCTCAGCAATCAATAAAATGCATATTGTGTTTGAGGGTTAGACACGTCTTTCCTCTAAACAAATCGATAATGAATCAGAGACGAGCAGAAGTATTTTGAATTAAACAATTTTATTTTCAGGTATACAAAGCCCCGTGCCCTCATTTGCTTGACATTGAATTTCAACCTGACCTGGTTATATTGAAATATATTGCTTTTTCACTCCACCTCTACGTCTCCCTTTTCTCTCACCTTCAGTCCTTCCTCATGTTCATATCTTCCCTGGAAACATATGCAATTCTACACAGCGATCAATGTAGTATGTAATGAATCAGAGTTTAAAAGAATACTCGGACTCAGCTAAATAAAGTACATGGATCTGTTTCCTACAGCCCCAGCTAGAGGGACTAAACAATGAAATTATTTATTAATGAGGCAGAAGACCACCTGTGCTATTTGATTGGTTCACAAATTGTGCACCACTCAAATGTAATTTAGCCCTAGTCTAAATAACTAGGAAGCGATCATTTGAGGGTGCATCGGTCCGGAGGCCATCACTCTCCGTCATTGTTTTTAGCATGCGGCAATCAATACGGCACAAAGCTACTAGACAGGGAAGAGGAGACCATCTCGTTCTGTCATTGGTTGGTGCAAGTGTCAATCAATTCGGCACAGAGCCACTAGATGGGGAAGAGATTAGCGTATCTTCCTCTCCTGGAGTTGTGTTTGGCATCATAGAGACCGATTACCAATCAGTGCTGTCTCTCACCGGGACTTGCTGTCTCTAAACCCTGGTGACTTTATCCTGAAAGCAGAACAGACTTGGCCCTGCATAATGCATTGTTAAAAAATTTAGAGTTTTAACTTTGAGTTATCCATGGCTAGCTGAGCTCTTCTATCTGAAGATGCTTGTCCCTGCACACTCACATCTTAGTGACTAGACCCTTATGTAGTGGCGGACTAAGCGGGGTGCGGAAGGGGTGGTCCGGCCCAGGTGCCACTCATTTGGAGGGTCCTCAGCCGGGTCTCCAGCCATTGACACCCCTCAAATGAGCCACAATGGACGTGGAGGTGCGCATTAGCGGACCGCACCTCCACTCTGCGATCCGCACCTCTGCATCAAGCAGAGTTGTGTAACTAATTTCCTGATGCTGTACAACATGCAATGAGGAAACCCCTCTCTCCCTCTCTCCTCGACCCTGCATGTGACGTCATGCGCAACGGTCAGAGGGAGGGAAGACACAGGGTACCAGGACAGCACGAGGAGCAGTCCCGTCTGGAGCCTGCAGCACAGTATGAAATATGTCTGTGTGTGTAAGTATGAGTTTGCATGTGTAAGTGTGAATATGCATGTGTGAGCAGGCATGTGTGAGTCTGCGTGTTTAAGTGTGAGTCTGCGTGTTTAAGTGTGAATATGCATGTCTAAGTGTGAGTATGTATGTTTAAGTGTCAGACTCTGTGTGTGTGATATTGAGTGTGTAAGTGTACAAGGTCACCATCAGGGGGTGACAGGCGACATACCTGTCACTAATTGCAGGCATATTAATGGCATTATGGCTGGTGCATGTTAATGGGCATATTGACTGTGACATATTAATGGGCAAAGAGTGGCATATTAATGGGCAAAGAGTGGCATATTAATGGCTATACGGCTGTGGCATATTAAAGGGCAAAGAGTATCATATTAATGGGCATACTGGCTGAGGCATATTAATGGCCAAAGAGTGGCACAATAGTCATTATAACTATGACAGATCAATGGACATACTGAATGTGGCATATTAATGGGCAAAGAGTGGCATATTAATGGAAAAACTGGCAGTGGCAAATTAATGGGCAAAGAGTGGCAAATTAATGGGCATACTAGCTGTGATATATTACTGGTCAGACTGTGTGCAGCTGTGTGTGTAAGTGTGCGACTGTGTGTGTAAGTGTGTGTGCATGTGTGACTGTGTGTGTAAGTGTGAGTCTGTGTGTGCAAATTCAGTTTTTTCAAGTTGACATTTTACATACATATCAACAAAATATACAAACACACATAAGTACGGGATCAACAATTTACAAATCTATATATTTTACGATTAATAACGATTTCCTGTCGTGTATACATTGAAATTAAAAAACATCTGGTTTGGTTGACAAACAAAACAAACGTCTCTCTGGCTAGCACTGTGCATTTACCAGTAATACAAGTGGGAGTTTATTATTTTATATTGACGTTCATGCGTAGGAATTACTTTTATTTCTACTGCAAACATATAAAATATCTTTCTGCATTGCTGCAGCACTAAATGAGTAAAGGACTGTGGTCAGATCATGTATAACAATGTTTCTTAGTAACTAAAGGTTCCAAAATCAAAGCACAATGCATCACAAACAGGCAGAGTTAAAGGGACATGGACGCCAGGCTAGTCTAACTTCTGTTAACACCTTGGCTTTGATTATGAAAAGGTGATCCTCTGTAAGATTAATCTTAAAGATGCATTGTTACCTTCAGTGTCTAAAATAAATATTATAAGATATGTGCTACATTATAAAGTAAATAAATAAAATAAACAGATCTGGTTTTATATTTAAAAGAAGATAAATGAATTAACAAGAGGGCTGTGTTAAATTTGAGGGGCAAAGGATTAAAAGTAATACTAGGAAGTATTGCTTGGCTGAGCAGGTAGTTGATGCATGGAATAGTCTTCCAGCGGAAGAGGTAGATATTCTGCACATTCTATGTTTCTATGTGTGTTTTTGTAATTGTAAAAACAACAGGAGAACTATAATTTAGTATGTACCAAAAACAACATACAGAAAACATGTCCAGAAATGTAAGTGTATTTCATCCCATTTTAACCATTGTAAACATTGATAATACTGTGAATGTTAATAAAACATTATCAAAAACGATCGATACATTGTGTTAGCAGAGTTGCACACAAATCCATAAAATAAGAGAAAAATATGGTTTTAATATGTCTGTGGAGTCTCGTGTTTATTACATCACCTGTGCTTGATATGCAAATGAACTAATTTCCAGTGGAAAATGTGTAATTAGCATATGAAGCCACAGGGTGATGTCATCAGCAGGAGCAACCACACACGCACACACACACACACACGCACACATACACACATACACACACACACACACACACACACACACACACACACACATACACATACACACATACACACATGCACACATACGCACACACACACATACGCACACACACACATACGCACACACACACACACATACGCACACACACACACACACATACATTTAAAACCCATTTTCTATGTTATGCATTTGCTAGCAATTCTGCTGACGCAATGCATAGATCATTTTTCATGTATTTTTTTTATTCTGTACATTCACAGCAGAAGCATTGTATAGGCTGACATTGACAAAGCAATGAAACGTTAGGCTTCACAGTCCTATTCTCTCTGTGTTTTATCATTTTTAGGGGGATGTCCAAAGGATGAACATTCAGGTGGACTTTGGGGATGGAATCGCTGCTTCGTATGCTAATGTCAGTGTGACAGACGATGGCATCAAACATGTCTACCAGAACGTTGGGATATTCCGAGTCTTGGTCCAAGTGGATAATAACCTGGGATCTGAAAGTGGTACCCTCTACTTACACATAACGTGTATGTGACTGACATAATATAGCCTTTTAATATAGGAAAACAATATATTCTGCAAAAAATCCAAGTATAAATATGAAATGTATCATGAGGGCTGGTGAAGTTTCTTCCTACCGTAGGGCTAAGAAGATAATTTATTATTGATCACAGCTAAACACATCAGTACCTTGTTTCTGGAGTACTGGAGAACAGCATAGTATATTTTTCTATATAGGTCAGAAATATTGTATATGCAAGAGGAGGCCATGTTCTTATGGGAGTAACATAAGCCAGCTGTGAGTTGGCTGCCATAGACTGCAATGGGTGAGCTGACCTACTATAATATCCAAGCCCACAGGGCATTCTCTGCAACTCTGCTGTGCATCTAGGTGGGCGGAGTTGAGGTGGTCCAATGAGACAAAGGGAGGAGAACGGAACTTTTAGAGGTGAAGATGAGAGACAAAATGTAAAGGGACAAAGAGAAGAGATGGGAACTATAATGAGGTAATGGGGTTAAGTAGGAAAAAATAAACTGTAATGTTACTTAGGGGAGATTAGAGAACTGAAGTGAGACAAGGAGTAGAGAAGGGAACTGTAATAGGACAAGAATGAGCATTAAATGGTTAACATTAGCCTGTGGACTAATAGTTCAGTTTTTTATTTTTGTTTGTTTTGTTCAGAAATCAATTTGTAGTTAGGAATAGAAATTCAAATAAGACATTAATAGGCCACATCACCTTGGTAGAAAAAATAATAATAATAATAAATATATACATAATCAAATGTATGGGTTTAGAAAAGGGTTTATGCTTTTTTTTTTAGTTTCTGGTCTTTATGACATTATAACATTAACTTGTGGCACAATATGCTAATGAATTATCCCCAGTTTGTATATCATGCTGCATTGTGAATTCAAAAAGGAGGTGGGGCCAACAAACCCCTCATTCCCTTTTAATTTATACGTGAGCACTCTGTATGGATAGTTCTTATGGCTAACCTATAGCAATGCTTATATTATGACAAAGAGGACTCCAAAACCAAGTCAACCAAATGGTGTATTTATTCCAAAGAACAATGTGTTTTTAATCATAAATTATATCCTTTGAAATAAATACACCTATTGGAGTTGATGCTTATATTATCCCCTCGTGATTGGTTCATTTAAATTGCACAAATGAAATATAGAAAATAATTGTTCCACATGTATTTTAGCAGCAATTCTTCCTAGAAATGAACTGACCAATTGCAACAGAATTATTAAAACCTGCATCCTGCAAGTGACATTTCTGCAACAAATAAAATCCTAATAATTACTCTGCACTATTCATAGTGAACTCCATTAACACCACAGCACACTGTCACCCCAGAGCTTTAACACCTGCTGCTCTATAACTTTCATTTCTGCCTATAGCAGAAACTTTATTAAACTATAATAAGATCACATTGTGCTCTAGCTGTATTTAAGGAGACACATTTGGAGCAACTGCTGTGCCACCTACTGTTCAAAATTAATAATTCATCACATATTTTCCACTAGCACAGCTCAGCTTATTCTATGTATGCCTCTCTCTATATTAAACTTTCACACCGCAGGGATCTCTTCCGCTGAGCTATTTATACCCATCTGTTAAGCAGAAACCTTAGATGTCCTCAAAGACTTTAAATATTTTCAATTGAAGTCATTTCTATAAGCCAGTTCAATTATTAGCATACATTAATTTTCCCTCTGTGATGCATGTCTGAATAGATGTATATAGTACCCCTGTATTAGAAAAAAAAACAATACTGATAGGATAATATTATCCAATAACATAAAGTTTTCCTGGTTTATCTTTTTTTTCTGTTGTAAATGTTGTACTGATTATTTTTTTAGTTAAAGGGTAATGTTCGTGTTTATCATGCACTCTAATAAGTAAATGATTACATTTTTTGGCAATGGAAAAATAAGCTATTTCAGTTGATTTATCAAAAATGTATTTATACCATTTTAAATAAAACAAATCCAGCTTCTCTTACCTGCACTACTTCCGTTTCACAGCAGAGGGCACTAGTGTAACATGAATCTAAAGTATTCTGGACAAAAAGGACATTGTTTTTTTATTATCCCAGGTACTTACAGCAGTGAGCTATATTAAAAAAGGACAGGGGCATGGTACA
This sequence comes from Pelodytes ibericus, assembly GCA_036172795.1. Lineage (NCBI taxonomy): Eukaryota > Metazoa > Chordata > Amphibia > Anura > Pelodytidae > Pelodytes > Pelodytes ibericus. The sequence goes on from CM069867.1 coordinate 61,268,952, forward strand.
AGTGCAGCTATAGCGCCTCTAAAAAGCCAAAATAAGATGCAAAAAGTTATTACATTTTGATATAATAAATTTACATGCTGATTGCATACTAATGTTAACCAGCTGGTACTCAAAAGGACAAGTGTTGCACAAAAAAAAAGGCCTTATGTTTAATTGAAATATTGCATTGTAAATGGTATATAAAGATGTTTTTTAATGAAAGAATATAAATAGAGTACATACCTCCCAAGTGTCCCTATTTAGGAAGAACAGTCCCTATTTTGCATTCAAACCCCCCTGTCCCTCTTTCCTCCTCTATTGTCCCTCTTTTCTCGCTGCTCAGAATTTTTATTTTGTTTGAGGTCCACAGCAATAAAACTCATAATAAGGAGAGATTGAACTGCAGTAAATATGTGTTTCTATTAATTTGTGTTAAAATACTGTATTATTTTTCTAAATGACTTACCAAATGACATAAATAAATAAATAGATAAAGCCCCACCCACAGCCACACATTTAGCCACTCCCACAAGCAGAAAAGTGTCCCTCATTGGACATGTAAAATGTTGGGAGGTTTGTTAGTAGCTTGTTGGGACCTCTTGGTTCCATATAGGTTTCTCAGGGTACAGACATGTTTAGTATTCTGGGTGAACTCTTTATTCACCCAAGATTCTAAACAACATGTCTGCCTCCTGATAGATTTGAACCAAAAGAGGGCTCAAGAAGGTGCTTTACTGGTATTCTTTTCAGTTAAGCATTTGGTTTTTAAAATGCCTACACTTGATGCAACCGTTCAGCCAAACCTAACATCATTTTGTGCTACAGTTGTCTTCAAAAGACCAGCAATGCCCCTGGGGATTTAATGAATATGGAATGTATGGTCAAGCTTAGTTTGTTAATAGTCAGTAATATCAGCATCTTTGTTACCTGGATGTGACCCCCGGTGATGTCTGTTTCCACAGCCCCGCTGGAACACATCCATCTGGTCCTGCCTTTCGTAACCACAAAGAATAAGGAAGTTAATGCTTCGGTGATCCTCTGGCCAAGTCACGTGGGAACCCTTACCTATGTCTGGTGGCTGGGAAATAACAGTGAGGTGCATTCAATGTCCTGCTTTAGTGGTGTTGATCAGCCAACACAATTATATGTGTTTGTCTGTCTGTCTGTTCACAGTACGGGAGTGTCTGAGGTCTGTACAATTATTCCTGTCCTCAAGGGCTGACCTTTGGCTTTTGTGACCTAAGGGTCTGCACAGGGTGTTGTGACAGTCAGGGCTCCAACCTATCTCACCCCCGTTTTAATAAAGACAGTGTAAATGGCTTTGCATGTGAAAGGGTATGTTTTGACTCCATGAAATGTGAAGAATTATGATGTCATTTATTTGGGGTTTTGTGTCAAGTTCCTTAGTAACGTGGATCTGTTACTCTCTCGTGTCTCCCGTGGCCCCCTTAAAGCTTGAGCTCTTATTTGCACACTTCAAAAATAATGATCAGGGATTTTAATGCTGATATAACCATGCTTGGAAATGATGTCATCAGGTGATACGTTAAAAGGACTCTATCATCGTAACATTATTTGGACTGTAAATGTAGAAAATAAAAAAATAACCTATGTATTGTGTTAGCAGAATTGCAATAAGATGTGTAGAGTAAGAAAAAAAAAATGTTTTAAATGTATCTGCAGTGTCTTCTATTTATACCACCACCAGTGGCTTTATACCCACATGCAATACTTTAATGGAACATATGTAATTTGCATATAAAGGCACAGGTTAATGTGATCAGCAATATACATCATAGACACATTTTATTCAATGATTTAGGCATTTTCTTGCACTTCTGCTAACAATTTGAAGATCATGTTTTATCATCTTTTTTTTTTTCAACATTCAGAGTTGCTTCTAACTCCCAGAGGCTTTGGAAATAATTAAAATAGTTATGTATCTTGGATAAATAAGTAACTATTTTCAATTTGACCGTAACCAGTGCACAAACATTCGTTCTCAACTGTATGAAGACTTGTTTTGCTGTCATTTGCTCTTTTTCATGTATAATTACAAGTGGTACACGTGGCAGCCCAAACCTCTAATGTGGTCTTCTAACACTGTTCTCACAACTACCTATCATTTGTATACTCACCCCCACCACCACCACCACATGCCATGCAAAGTTCCGAATGTACAGCTGTACTCTTGCAGTCTGCAAAATAGAGCCAGAAGGTGGAGCATGCAGTTTTTTTTTTTTTTTTTTAGCAATAAGTCAAATTTGACCCCACTCATCTTAAAATAAAGTAACTTATATGGTGCACATTATTGACTGACCAAAGGGGTATTTTTATTCTATTTTGTATATATTTTTTTTCTCAGCCCCATTATCCTTGCATTTGTTTTACAGTTACAGTCCTCTCTTATCTCTTATATAACGCGTCACAAACTCCAGCAAAGCAATTACATGGAAGAGCAGTTCCAAAATATGTGCTATCATTGATAATTTGTTCCATGTATACGATTTTATTAAATATAACAACCTTGATACCCGAGATGTATATTTAGCTGCTGTCTTGGAGAGGACACTTAGCTTGATAAAACACAGACCTATAGTCAATATTTGAGAAATATAGCACCACTCACAGGCACATATCATTTTCCTTATTATGTCTTTGTATTACTGTTTATTTTTCAGCCCCTTATCACGCTGGATGGAAGCATTTCCTTTACATTCTCTGCCGAAGGAATGAACAGTATAACTGTACAAGTCTCTGCAGGGAATACAATTCTCCAAGATACAAAGGCTATTGCTGTGTATGGTGAGCCCTTTTAAATCCTGTTTATGTGACTTGTTGCTCTAGTAGCTGCATCCACAGTATGAATCATAAAACCTAACAGTGGTTAGCATAGAAAATTGGCTTCTAGGGTCTTTCTGTCTACCTGGGGCTATCATGCTAAAACACTGTCTAGGGGCAAATAAATTACATATTATGTACAGATTGCTCTACCGGGCTGGATTTTAGTGCTCTTCTACCCTGAAGTTGTTACAATCAAACTGATTTGGTCTTGTAAATTAGCAATACAGAATAGATGCAGCTGGTATCTTGAGAAAAGCTATCAAAATAGATTAAACAGTCTTGAACAGATGCGATTTAATGTGCTGACAACCAATCAGAGCACAGATCATTTAATCTCAGAGAATCCAATCATGAGTGAATCCGATTGGCCAATTTTCGGATTGTGGTAGATCCAGAAATATGTTGCATAATCTGGTATATGTGCAACAGGAAGCTTGATGTGCTCAGCTTGATGGTGATGACCTCCTACTCCTCTGACCCAGTCAAATTGTGCTCCCAGCGCTTCCGTCGGGCTTTGCAATGTAAAAAGTAGATACAGAATAATTGGGTGGTATTATGTGTTACACAGCCACTAGGGTATATGACGGTCCTTGATGAAGTGCCGAGTTCTGGTGCAAAAGGCGTAGGCATTTGATCCACCAGGTGAGGAAAGCACTTTTGCCGCAGTGGCTGTGTAACACTTTGCAGCCAAAATCACGTCTGGAATTCTTATTTCTGCCCACGCTACCACCCAATTATCCTGCATCTACCTTTAAACATCTGGCCCTGCTTTGCTTATTTAAGAACATTTAACATTTTTGCTCTATCATTTTTTGTTTAGACAATATCACTAGTTATGAAGATTAGAAATCAATAACTAGGACACGTGTGCGGCTTTCAAGTTTTCAATCTGACAAGTAAACCTGTGCTAATGCCCTTATAGAATTGACAGACCAATAAAGGGAGCGGAGACTGTGCAAAGGAAAGTGTCTTGCTCTCTCTTCTACTATGTCAGTGCTACCTTCTAAACAGAACAAACTAATTTGAAAAATGTATTAGTGGGACATGTATTAAAAAAACACAAATATATTTTATGTGCAAAACTATTTTTGCTCTTTGCTCCTTTTGCACTGTACTAAACGTTCAACACTCAAATAGTACGAGCAAATTGCGAATAAAAACAAGCATAATTGCGAATAAAAATATGCAAGTCTGCGAATATTTTTTCTACCTCTTTTGATAGCGCTGGCTAAAGGCTGGTGTAATTTTCACATGCAAAATAAGAATTATTTTTCACAAAATATTCGCAAAAGTCTTTAGCGTGCGCACATATAATCACTATATATTAGCGCAACTGGAAAAATGCACGCTAAATAAAGATAAACGGAAGAGGCGCAAATCGGGTAAAAAAAAAAAGTGCAAAATGTTACAAATATTTGCAAATATCCATACTCTTGTTTTACTTACTTTTTTCCCCACTGCACTTGTTTAGTACATGACCCCCTAAGTTGGCAAAACATGACAAAAACATGTAATCTAATTACCTGCAAAAAAAATAAAAAAAATATATATATAAATATAATATAATAATAATCCAAAAGAAAATAATGTTTGAAATGTTTTTCATACATCATTCCAGGAAACCAGCATTTGGCTGATGTATTTTTTTGTTGATAAAACATCCACATTAGATGTAGCTCATTGTTTTATTAAAATCCCTGCGTGTTCGCTAATTGCTTGCAGCAATTTGTTCACGTACAATATATTTGCTGTCGCTGAGCTGAATTAAACGTTAAGCAGAATAACGAGGTGAGGTCGGCGTTTCACAGAAACGGCTGCATCTTCATGGGAACAAGAAATGATTATAATACATTATGTGATTAAACATATTGTACAAGAAGGGCGACCTACTTCCACTATTACATGCCCTTAGGAAATTAATCATTTTTTTTTTTTTTTGGGGCCTGGTGATTTGTAGCTATTGAGAGAGCTTAATGTGTGTGTTTGTGTATGTATACAATGTTTATTTGTTAAATAGGACTGCATCGACATTCACTTTGGAAAAAAGAAGGGCAACATCATTCTCCGAAACTCAGCTTCTTAAATATAGTCAGACAGCTAAATATAGCTCCTACTGTGCATGTAGAGAATACAAAATATAAGTATAATGATGTATACAGACTTGCAAGCATGAATTAAAGACTTGCAAGCATGCATTAAATACAGACTTGCAAGCATGAATTAAAAGAAAAAGTTATTTTAGGTATGTGATGTGTCCTGTTTATAGACAAAAAGTGTCCAGAAAACGGTAAAAATTTACGATTTCTGAAATTTGGCTACTTTGACTGATCTGGCCCCTTTAAGGGCCAGATTGGACTATTCTGAGTTGACCATCCTTTCGGCAGGGACCACTTTGGGATTGGTGTCAAGAGAACACTATTTTGGTACATTTATTCTTAAGGTTGAAAGTACCATGCAGCGTTAAGGAGCTACTACTACTACATAATAATAATAATAATAATAATAATAATGTCATTTACCATGTAGTATTTTTTTCGATTTCACTTATATTCAAGTATGTCCTAGTCATATTACTATTACCCAATTTATTGGTTCTCATTTTATAAACCTCGGAAGGATAAAAGACTGAATGGATTCCTGCTGGGAATTGAACCTGCCAACTGGTGTATTACACAAGCAGGACCAAAGACATGTAAAATGATTCAGCAAATGTATATATTTCTAATCACACACTTGTCTTGTGTGTGGGACATACTATTTTGCAGCATGCAGTTAGGGTTGCCACCCAGCTGATATTTATCTGGAAAGTGAGTAAAAATTGGGTTTGAAGCCAAGGTTAAGTCTATGAAGGTAAAAACAAATCCTGAAGCTTGTTGAAGAAAACTTGACAAGCCGACATGCAGTTAACCTAGTGGGTCTACTCAATGCAGAAAGAATTGCCCGGAACTGAGATGGAGATTTCCAACTTTATGCCAATTCTCCAATGCAGCTGAATGGGAGAATGTTTCTAACTCTACTTTGGCCTTACGTTTAACATTCCCAGCAATTCTCTTTTTATTGAGTAGACACTTTTAATTTCTCATCCCCTTCCCAACACTCAGACGTTCTATGCTGTCCTGATTTTGTACCTAAAAGACGCTAGGACGGCATAGAATGTCCAGCATTAAACAGCTCGTCGTGGCTCCCCGCGATGAGCTGTGCTCGGATCCCGCTGCAGGGACTTGAAGCGGGATCCTACCTGTCAGATGAGGACACTTTGAGTGGCTTCAGTCTGACAGGTAAAATGTAGCCGCTGCTCAAAGCGAGCACCGTCTACATTTTACCTAATCGCGCTGTGCCCAAACTTTCGGGTCTGGGCACATGTGGTGTCCAGAGGTATCGCGATCTTTTGGAAGGGTCTTTAAAGATCCTGATTGGGTCCCTGCTCCTGGCTACCAATCAGTTTGGTGCTTGCTTCGTCTGGGATGCAAGCACTATTTGTCACAAAGGGTTAAATGGGGCCTATCTACAATGTGCATAGGCCGAAGGCAATTAGGGAAAAACCCGAATCCCACAGGACCCGATTTTTTTTCCTATGGACAGTCTATTTTAAAGATGTAGGTTACCATTTCCCAGGTAATGTATTGAATGCCTTCCCAATAATTCTGCCCATATTAAGATTGCTTATTCTAATTACGCTATAGCCATTGGTCAGACCCAAACAACCCCACCGTAACGCCTCTGCCTGTATCCATTTCTAGATATTCCGATCTGCATATTAGCAACAATAACTCAATCCACGTGCTTTCACTGCAGATTCTAATTTGTATTTTGAGTCTGCAACTTTCCATTAGGTGTAGCAATACCTACAATTTAACTTGCGTGTATTCATCGTAATTGAATAATTACATAGCTGGAGAGAAGAATAAGGTTTCACAGGATTCTGTAATTACAGGGACCAATGTGTTTATATGTGTAATACTGAGTAATCACTTCTGTTTGTGGATTGCCTGCTACACTACATACTACATTATCAGTTCCCATTTTATTCAGAATAGGGAAATCCTACTGCAGCTGCAAAGCTACAATGGATATTATTTTCCATGCAAATGTGGATGTTTATGCATTTGTATGGAGATAGATAATATTAACATAGTTATCATCACACCACAAACAATTTCATTTTCCTGTCCATGTACACAATGCAGTAACTTGACACATGCATGCTCTACTACAGTGCTGGCCACCCTTGTCACTGCAGATTTTTGGGAACTCCAGATTCCATGATGCTCCGTCTGCAATTCCCAGGTTTGCTACCACTGCTCTAAATCACAGCTATATAACTCAATTATACTTCATTGGTGGGGTATTTTGTAAATCATTTTCAACAATTTGAACTGCTTGCAGATCTTGAAACTTTGATTTTTACACACTGGGCTTTCTGAAAGAGAGAACTGAAAAGGTAACTGCAAACAAAAAAGTTGGAACAATACTCCCAGTCTGCAATACTTCAAACTCTTTTGTGGCCTTTATTTTACAATTCTCTTCTTAATTCCCTCTCTAGAAAGCCCTATGTTTTTCAAGGCTTGTCAGAATTCAGTGAGAGCTGCAGGTTTCTAATGATTTGACTCCTTCTCTCTCCTGTGTGGAAGTGTAAAAACCTTTAAAGTGAATTACAAAGCTAACAGCCTGTTTTGTATTACTTTTGTTGTTACCTTGAAATATTCTGAGCCTATATGGTTTTCTTACCTCGTCTATTAGGCATTACAGGGGCACCATACCCTAAAGGGCCCTACAAAAACCATGTACACCACATGTCATATTGTGGGGTATATAGAGACTGGCAAACCACACAATGGAAATTACTTATTAAACGACCCTCACATGGCAGTGTAGGGAATTATTTTTAAACATTGTTGTGCTACCTTAAGCCTGACTAAACTCATGCACCCAGCAGTAGTCATTTGTCACATAATTTTCTCTCCAGGTTGCACACCTTTCTCACATAAACTTTCCACTATGCCAGATTGCCCTGCATCTCTGTCCATTGGTCCGATTGCCCCAAATCCCTGTCCACGGGTCAGATTGCCCCGCATCCCTGTCCAGGGGTCAGATTGCCCGCATCCCTGTCCACGGCTCAGATTGCCACACATCCTGGTCCACGGCTCAGATTGCCACACATCCTTGTCCTCCGGTCAGATTGCCCCACATCCTTGTCCACGGGTCAGATTGCCCCACATCCTTGTCAACAGGTCAGATTGCCCCACATCCCTGTCCACGGGTCACATTGCCCCACATGCCTGTCCACGGGTCAGATTGCCCCACATCCCTGCCATAGGTCATATTGCCCCGCATCCCTGTCCACGGGTCAGATTGCTCCACATCCCTGTTTATAGGTAAGATTGCCCCGCATCCCTGTCCACAGGTCAGATTGCCCCACATCCCTGTTTATAGGTAAGATTGCCCTGAATCCCTGTCCACAGGTCAGATTGCCCTGCATCCCTATCCATCGGTCAGATTGCCCCACATCCCTGTCCACGGGTCAGATTGTCCCACATCCCTAAAAATTTCAGATTGCCCCACATCCCTTTCCACTGCACCATACTACCACAACTTCCCTATGTACAGTACCAGACTGCTCCCTAGTGAGAGCAGCCTGGATGTCTGTGCAGGTAGTGCTGTCATGACCTTCAGTCTGGGGCTGGCTTATGATTCAAATACAACACTGGGTGTGCATCTTTATCTTACTGGCGTCTGGATGACTTAAGCCAATCAAAACACAGCTACTATTCTGCTACAGAACACACAGTTCTTGGATCAATAACAGTAGAACTGTGTATGCTGTGCAACTTTTACTTGTTTTAATGTCGCACAATGTGCCATGGTAATATATTTAATCATTGTAAACCTAATTTAGTGCCACAAGGTGAGTAAATTTGATGAATAATGCATTGCTCAGCCCTCTGGCGAAAGGTTTATACTTACACAAAAGGCTGGTCCAAGGCATTGCGCTGATCTGCGCCCACCCACCAAATGAACACCCATCAATACACGCCCACATCCATTATGTTATATCATGATAATTAAAACTAAAATGAAACCTATCAGGAATAGAGTTGAGCAGACACCTAGATGTTTGGGTTCGGCGGGTTCGGCCGAACTTTTAAGCCCAAACTTGAGCCCAAACCCGAACCCCATAGTAATAATGAGGTCCATTACCGGTGGGTGGGGACCCTATAATAATAATGAGGGGGGCACCTAATGTCCCCCCCAGGTCCCCACACATGAGCGGTGGGTGGGGACCACAAATAAAGTGACTGGCGGTGCACAGGCCCTAGTCACTCCCTCCTCACCCTAATAATAGTGAGGGGGGTGGGCAATAAACTAACCTGTAAAAAAATGAAAATTATATACTTACCATCTGATGTTTGGTATCTTTAATCTTTTTTCTTTGTTCTTTTTTCTTTCTTCAGCCCCAAAAAAGGCCAAATAATAAACCATAATACGCGCCGCAAAAAAAAAAAAAAAATCCACGGGTGAAAAATAATCCATCTTCTTTTTTCTTTCTTCTTTCCTCTTTTTTCTTTCTTCAGCCCCAAAAAAATGGCAAATAAAAAACCATAATACGCCCCACAAAAAAAAAACTGAACGCATCTTCACCCATGGAGGGCCCAGCGCAAACTGAGCTTATAAAGCCTTCCCCCGCCTTGCAATTAAGCTCAGAGCACTCTGATTGCCAGATTTCATACAGCGGTGCTCAAGTTCCCTGGGCTTAGTGATCACTTGGAGTGTCGTTTCATCTGAGAACAACACTGATTTGCTTGTTTGGGCGGCAATTTTTCACCTCTTTTCACCTCTGTCAAAGTGCTGCCTGGATCCATTGCCCACCCATGACACATATAGGGTCATACTCTGCTTATACATAGCATTGCCTCCCAGATGGTGGAACATTTACCAGTGTTAAGTCTATGGAGGTTGCATGGTCAGTAATCATACTTACATCAAAAATCTTTCAGCACACTGTATCATTATATATATATATATTTTTTTTTTTTTTTTACTACAACTTGTTGTTTTGATCTGCTGTGCATTTAAAATAATTCGCAGATTGTGTTTCAAGATGGTATTTTATATGATGTTTCTTCTATTCCTGAGATATTACACAATATAAAAAAAGACGAGGTCATAATGTTTTCTTAAAATGGAAAACGCTTCTGTAGGGGAGCCTGGGAGGTTGTTAAATGTTTAACCAAATAATTTTGTTACATTGAGTTGAAATGTTCCTTAAGTCGTCATTCTTCCCCAAAGAAACATAATTACATGAAAATATTGTTGACTCCATCAGTACATGGTAGATATAAAATCTGTATGTGAGAAAGAAAATAAATCACACACATTACTAAATTGTGATTAAATATATTGTCAGATGCACTTGGTATTCTTTAAAAAATGAATACCTTAATGAAGTCACTTGTATTTTAAGTACAAGTTAAATGGTTAGTTGTGTTATAACATGAGTGTATTTTGTATAAAATGGCATACTGAGAGATTAAAATTTGTCTGTATATTTTATAGCACCTGCCTTTTTTAAAGAGGCAAAAATCCCTGCATTTTGATTGGTTCATAATATTAAAAAGGTCAATCAAAATTCTGAAATTTGTCTCTGACCAGAAGATCCACAGACTAGAATAAACTGTAGGCTTTGGAATGTCTACTAACATTGACTTACATATTTGTGCTTCTCTATTTGATTTATTATATAAGATGCATTTATGTTGAAGTTCAATTGTTGCTTTAAGTTCGTTATTTAGAAACTGACACCTTTGACCCTCCCGTTTTTGATCGTGTTGGTGCTTAATATATACTTTTAACGTTTCAGAACAATTCCAGTCTCTTCGTCTGTCATTCTCGCCCAACCTGGACGAGTACAATCCTGATATTCCTGAGTGGAGAAGAGACATCAGTCGCGTGATTAAGAGAGCGCTCATGTATGTAAGTGACAAAATGCATTGCACGTTTCGTTCCATATATAATGCAGTGTCTACCATGAAAATGATTATCCCCTCGAGTGCCTGAGATTTGGACAATGTCTCAGTCTGCATCTCCTTGATACCAGGTGAAGTTGGAATATTTTATTATCCAACCATAGTGTGATATTCTCGTTATGAAGATTACACGATAGACATAGTCCATCAGACTATCTCTCTATAACGCAAATATAGTCAGTGGGTTTCAAACAAACAGAGGATTCTACGGAGGGGTGAAGGAACAGAGGAAGCAATGGAAGATAACTATTGTTGTAAATTAGAACACTGGGATCCACCAATGAGAGACAAATAATATGACTGTCTGTCTCCCATTGGCTGTACACTTTTTTACAAATTCTCTATAACATGAAAGCCACCACCGTGTATGGTTAGAGATTGGGATATTCTGATCAGCCATAAAACAGCAAATAAAAGGTTTCACAAATTTAGATTTCTTTATTTGCTTTTCTTTCTAACCACATCCTTGTTTGTTTTTCTAGTCTGTTAACATGGAAACATGTTTTATATTCCGATGCATGTGTTTAACCAGTGATCTAGAGGGGCAACCATAGGTCAATAATGGCCCATTGATCATTAAAGTGGGCCTGATTCACTATTTGGGACTTCTATATCGTGGTCCTGGCTTCTTTGAACTAATTATGTTCCGAATACAGATATATTCAAGTATTTATATATCTTTCATCACTAAAATGATATAATACACGTGTAGACGGATCCACTGCTGCAACTGCAAATTCTGCCTGCTCTTGTGTTAACCCTTTTACCTTCTGTTCTTCATTTCTATGGGGATTTTTTTTTTGCAGAGGATAGAAAGTGGTAACAAGTGACATTCCTCTTCTGAAAGTCATGTTCTTCCAGTTGAATTCACTGGAGTGGAGATTAGAAAGCGTGTTACATGGGCCTCTGTGTGCCCCACTGCGGCATGGTCCATCTGTTTACCCCCTTACTTTGCTAGTTTCTAGTCTGTAGGACACAATGTTTTGTTTTTTTTTTGCTTACATTTTTTAAGAAACTTAATTTATTATTCAAACACATTTAGGTAGGCTAGTAAAGCAAACATTCCTTTTCCTTTTTATTCGTTTTCTTGTAATTATGGTTACTAAACAGTCACAGAGTCGACAGTAGAAAGGCCTGCAGCAAAAGCTGAAGTCATGTCTTGTTACCCAGAGGCAGCCTAAATGCTCATCCATGCTGGTGCTGGCAATTAATCAACCAGTGTAAGTTTAGCTCTGCAAAATTCCATCTCCCTCCTGTTCCCATGGCTGTCCCTCTAGAGAGCAGGTGCAGTGCTCAGCACGCCAGGCGCAGCTGTGTTTAAACCTGAAAGCCGTCTGCTAATTAAAGTGGCCGGGTCTGAACCACCAGTATTCAAAATAACAGTTGGAACCGGTTGCTCCCAGCCCAGTTCGGCTTCACTATAGCCATAGGGGTCTGAATAGATTTTTCAATGTCTTGTTGGATGCATACTGCATCTAGTTTTTCCTTGTATTAAAGACTTTTCACATATTTTTCAACGAAAACTGATATCCCGTATTTCCTTGATTTGAAGACACACTTCTTTTCCAAATATAAAGCCTCAGAAACAAGAGGTGCGTCTTAGATTCTGCTGCATCTTGAATACGTCAGCTGAGAGAGATGTAAAACATTGTGTACTACTCACACACTTTGTTCACAAGCTTTAAAATAAAAGGTGACCCTGCTTTTAACACAGAATGTTCAGAAAGGAACATAATGCACAGTGTGTATTAGGACCTTGTGTGACCCTGAGTCCAGTGGCAGGAGCATGATCACATGGCTTAGTACATGCCCAGGGCTCCCAGGGCTTGCTTTACTAGGTTTGTGTGGCTACATCCCAGACACTGTGATTAAAACAGGAGATCTCCAGTCAAATAAAGGGAAGTGTTTGCTCATATTCTGCAGGATCCTGGATCCAGGCTTGTTAGGTGGAACCTCAGGTCACTTGGTTTGATCACTGGGAAGGTTAGGCATACCAGGAAAGAAGAGATAGCTAAGCAGAAATGGAAAAAAAGAGACCTATAACATAGTTACATGCCTAAAACACAGGGCTAGCAGAAGGAACTACAGTAGCTGAGAAAACAAGGCTTTTTGTTTCATCTGATGGCCATAGAATGGTAAGCTTGCGGCCACATCACGGTACCTCACTATAGGCAAGTCCCAACACTATCCCTGCATAGAACATAACTAAACCTAATCTAAAGCATGGGAAAACAGAGAGACTAAACATAGGCTGTACTAGCCCAACTGAGCCTCATAGTGCCACATGAAATCCTGATGACCAATGATCTGAAGTCCCTATGCCTATAAAGTAGATTCAATGTACATATAAATGTTCTCCATAAGAGACAAACAAACATGTACCTTTATTTCTGAGACATGTCAGCACATCATGAATGCCACGTTAAAGCAGTGATTGTAGATTTGCTGTGCTCCCATTTTCATTTATTAGCAATACCCAGAACACGGATACACAAAGAGTTACAAAAGGTTTATGACTTGCATTAAAATCCCATCAGCAGAAATACGTGAATGAACTTTGCCCAAAGTGTTACACAGAATAATCAACAAGTGTTGATCCCTCAATAAGTAATTTAGCCTTGGGTTATGCTGGAAAACATGATTAATTTTATTGTGTAAAATCAACAAGCAAAATCTGCATTATTATGAATATTAGCTTTACTATCAGTGCCACTGTGAACTGAAACACTTTACACACCTGTTATGCTATGCTTTGTTTTCTCTGTGGTTATACATGTTTTGTTTGTTTGTTTCTTTATTAAGGCCACAGGTGTCAATAGCCGACAGATTTTGGTGGCTGTTCTTCCAGGGTTACCTACATCTGCTGAATTGTTTATTCTGCCATACCAAGAGGGGGTAGGGGAAGGCAAAAAGAAGTCAGAAGACCTGGGACAGGTAACTTGGATGTATCATTATTTTTAGTGTTTTTTGTTTCTGTTGTTTTCCATTCAACAAACTTAATCGGATTTTCAAACTACAGATGTTCTGTAAAGATGATCAAGTGTATTGGAATAGCTTTCTGTTTTGTGCAGCTAGTGTAGTTACATGATGGACCTACTGGTAGTTTAAGTACCATCCTTCCTTCTGATGATTGCTGTTTTCTAATTGGTTGGCTTTTCCAAGTAGAGTGAGAGAAGCTTGCATTGCATTTGCAACAACATTAATAATTACACTTGCCTGCGTTGTCATAACGTTCTCACCATTCCAGCAGCAAAAGAACACAAACATTACAGAATCACCTTTCCAAGCAATAACACCAATACAAACAGCATAACATCATACTTACAGATAAGAGCTCCTTATAATGTCATGCTGCCAGCAGAAGAGCCAACTATCACTTCCTGAAAATGTTGGATTCTCTCCAGCCAGTCCCAGCTGTACTTTCACAGCTGCCACTGAGGTACCAAACTGATTTTAAATGAAAACACTAATAGGGTGGAGTTCACTACAACCAGTGTATAGCAATTCTACCGTGTTTCCCTTAAAATAAGCCAGTGTCTTATATTAATTTTAGGTAAAAAAAAAATGCACTAGGGCTTATTTTCGGGCAGGTCTTTTTTTTATTGAAGTCCCCCCAAAAATGGTACATTTATTCCAGTTCAACAAGTACAGTACAAATTACTGGTACGTTAACACCTGTTTGCACTCATGTTTTCTGAGGGTAAAAATATTAATCCGATGTTATGCTGGACAAAAGACAGCATTTACTCTTGTAACTACTTGTAAAAGGGCCTTACATTGTAACCAGGGATGTTTCTAGGCTAAATACGGCAGCTCTCAGAACACCAGGGGCGTATCGTGCCCTTAAGTGACAGGCGTGCTGCCTTGCTAAAGAAGAGAAGCAAAGTTATTGCTTAATTTGTATCTCCTTACTCACATCTCTCCTTCTTTTCTGGATCCACCTTTGCTTTACATTTTGCTAATAATGAAGGGTTAATTCAGTGAAGGTCAGTCACAATTATTCATGTTGTGATAATTCTTGGATGAACATCATAGACCACTAATGGCTGACCTTATCACTGGAGATGTTTGGGACTAACGCTACAAATCCCATCATTTTTTGCCAGCCAGGTGGCAAGACATCAGCAGTGCCAAGGCAATCCATCACTGGCATGTACTAAGGAGACTGCTTCTCAGCTTCAGGTGCGCCATGTTATTCACAAGCTGACCTCCTAAGCCCCATTACTAGTGATGTACCATGTACAGCTCCATGAAATAACAAGCTCAATCCCTGTTTTTAGCTTTTTTCTTTTTTATAAAACTGCAATTTCTGGAATTTATGTGGCTGTGCTAGTGTGTGTTTTTTTTTTTTTCTTCTTTCCGCCAGTTCAAAATTTTCTGTGGTCAGTGGAAAATGCAGAGATAATTGGTATTGTTTCCTATCAGAGAGTTACAAAAGGTTACGCTACCCTACAGTGATGTGAGACAAAGCTGCTGTCTAACTGTCAGCCATTTTACATTTACAAAAACAACGCCCCCCCTGAATCTTTCCAATAGCTTAAATTAAGTTAATTGATAGGACCTTTGACACACTGACATTTAGACCCACGTGTAAGCATCACTTGAGGACTACTGACAGGAATAATGGAGCTGAAATAGGTCTTTATTTTGCCAGAGATTTAAGATTGTGTCTTAGTTCAGTGCACTGATTGTGTGCCACTGCATACATTGCGGTACACTGTCTCCATACTGTACAGCAGAGGTAGGCAACCTGCGGACCTCCAGATGTTGCAGGACTACATTTCTCATCCTCCTCTTCCAGCCTCTTGGCTGAAAGACCATTATGGGAGATGTAGTTCTTCAGTAGCTGGGGGGCTGCAGGTCGCCTACCCCTGAAATGTACACAGTAAATGCAGCATTTCTCACAATTGCCCCCTCCTCCTGTAACCTTATAAATTAGATAACATGGCAACATACACATTCATGAGGTTAGAATGAAATCAGGCCCCCTCTATGGGATGCCATTACAATCCTAGGAATTGTGAGGTGCAAGAGCTTTTCTTTTTAAATATTACGGTATTCCACTCAGGAAAAAAAAAAAAATACACAACAACATCAGAAACCTGAAGCTGCAGATTGACGCTCAATCGAAAGCAGTCATATTTAATTTTACGTCAGGAAATTTCAGATAACTCATCGGAATTAACAGCTGTGAGTTTGAATCCAGCTGAGAAGCAAACTATTGAATCAAGAAAATGTTTGCGACTAAAATCGTTCTATAAACACAATCAAATAGCCCACAACAAATTCTGGATGAATATGTATGATAATACTCCCCCCCTTGTTACAGCACCGACCACTTACATTATGTCTTTAGTCCTATATGGATTGAAAAACTGGAATTGGTAGACAGGGCCCCATGCAGGGAAGAGCTGCCAACCTTTTACCCAGGGGGCAAAAGCAATTTAGTGGCCCATGGTGCTTCATTTATCATCAGAGATAAACATAGATAGACTGGCAAGACAGATATTCTGACCATTATGGTACAGAGATTGATAGGTGTAACGGACGGCTGTGCCGTGATGGGTTGGAGTCGCGGTGCAGGGGTAGTGGGTGTTTCAAGGCCCTGCACAGGGTGAGCATTCTCCACCTGGGGTGGAGCCCCTGGCTTTAAATGCCCAGATGCAGAGGCCTTGTTTGGTTTCCCACGGGTCATAGCCAGGCAGGGAGTAAGCAGGGTCTAGGATCTGAATAGTCGCAAACAAGCTGAGGTCAAAGCACTGAAGAAAGCAGGATGGTCAGGAACAAGCCGAGGTCAAAGGACTGGAGAAAGCAGGATGGTCAGGAACAAGCCGAGGTCAGAGGACTGGAGAAAACAGGATGGTCCGGAACAAGCCGAGGTCAAAGGAGTGGAGAAAGCAGGATGGTCCGGAACAAGCCGAGGTCAAAGGACTGGAGAAAGCAGGATGGTCAGGAACAAGCCGAGGTCAGAGGACTGGAGAAAGCAGGATGGTCAGGAACAAGCCGAGGTCAAAGGACTGGAGAAAGCAGGATGGTCAGGAACACTATGAACAGGAATCCTAATTACAAGCTAGCAGATAAAATGTACCAGCTGATTGCTGTCAGGATGGGGTTTATATAGCTCCAGGGCTCATCACTGCAATGACCCACACCTGAGCAGTAGATGAGTGACAGGACAAAATGCAGAGTGATAGCCACTACTGCTTCATGAGATTTCAAAACCAGCAGGTGGCACCTGGAACAGGAGCGTGCAGCAGCAAACACATGAGTGAGGGTTCAAATCCAGGCAGATTGTTACAATAGGTTTGATAGGCAGTCAAGCCAATTTGGGTAGACAGACCCAGGTGTCGTGTCCAGTTTTCATTGGACGTTTATCACCTCCTCTCTACCTCAGATTAATCTATTTATATGGGAGAGGAATTCTCCTAAGATGGGGACTGCAAGGGATGCTACCTCTACAATCATGTCTAGGAGGTCTGTGGTGAAGGACAGATTTTGGAGCCTATTTGACCTCTGGGATTTTCTATTCTATTGATCTATCTTATCCCCAAACTTGTATGAACAATGGTGATGGTGACATAAGCAGTGTGCTTAAATACAATTGAGCATTGACTACTGTTCAAAAGTTTGCAGCCACTTAAATATTTCCTTGTTTTCCATAAAAATTTACATCATATCAGTTGCAAAATGGATAGGAAATGCAGTCAAGATGTTGACAAGGTTAGAAATAACAGGTAGAAGATAGCTATATAATCTTGGAGATCCGCTGCCCTCTAGTTAGCACAGTGCAGTCGAGCAGCCTCCTCTACAATGGACCGAAGGAACAAAATAAACAGATGAACTCCCCACTTCAGGGAGTAAAGGAAAAACATCCTCAACCACACAGAAGAAATAGTTTTGTATACACCGGGAGACGATGAGGCCTGCTCACTGGTCGCTTCTCCCTTCACGGATGATGGAGGTGAAGAAGCCCCTGATCTGACTCAGTCAACGTTGGCACAACAGATTTTCTCATCAGCCCCGTGGAGAATCGACTTTAATAACCTAAGACCAGAATTAAAACAAACTTT
Source organism: Pelodytes ibericus (assembly GCA_036172795.1). Taxonomy (NCBI): domain Eukaryota; kingdom Metazoa; phylum Chordata; class Amphibia; order Anura; family Pelodytidae; genus Pelodytes; species Pelodytes ibericus. The sequence continues at coordinate 61,286,869 of CM069867.1, forward strand.
CCATGAAGTGATCTCTGCCACAGTAAGTACCTTTCCCTGGGACAACCAACACATTTGTAAATGAAGCTCTTCTATGTGTCCTACGTCCACTGCACATACGACTTAATAGTGACTGATTGGCTTTAAAAAGTTAACAATTTTCAAGGTGAATAATTCAAAAACAGAAGACAAAAATATTTAATCGATAAATATATATTTCTTTTAAAATTGAACACGATAAAAACACATTTATTTGTTGAATTTTGTTGCTGTCTTTTTTTTTTCTCCATGCTGTAATGATTCCTTTGTGTAAAAATTGATTAATAACCTGTGTGGTTATAATTCAATAATGTAATTCGAAAGTTTGTTAGAAATCAGCGTGGAAGATAGTTTCAATCTGAAAAAAGGATACTTAAAGAAAGAACCTTGAAAAGTCTCATCCGTGTCTGAATTATGGCTGCCAAAATTGGACTCAGTCCATGTCTGCAATAAAACATTCTGTTATGTGTTATGATTGTTTCATATCTTTGACCTAGATCCTGCTTAATAAGGAGATGTAAATTGTATGGCGGATCAGGTGCGGGGAACGCGGATTAACATCTCCATGGACTGCGCTGAAACAAATCATTAACCGTGGAAATGCTGACTTTGCGCGTCCGGTTAAACTCCCAGTAACGGCTGACCTAAATCAGACGTGCCGATCGCTAATCGCGGGAATATTAATCATTCTAGCTTAATTAGCTCTCGGTATTCATTTTGTGTCATTGGTGAAAAATGAGTCATGAAAAATTATCTCTATTATAGGATTATTTCTGCTTAAGATAACACATTTAATTTCAGTTAGGAGAAAAAGTTTATCGTTTAAAATATTCCTAAAGTCTGTATCCTTTAAGTGGCTGTCGCCTAACCATTGTTTTGACGTTTTAATGTGAAATATAACAAAATAATACCTACTTTGTGTAAGTATAAATGCAGAGATTCAGATAAAAAAAAAAAAAAACATGTTTTAAATGTGTCCCTGTGTTATCCTGTTTATAAAATTACCTTATGGAACCACATGCAAATTACCTATTCGAAAGAAGAACGTGTAATCTGCATACTGTGTCAAAGGCTGATGTCATAAATGGGGACAGAACAATCAACACATTTAAAACACAATGGGGTCTATTCAATGAGTTAAAGGGACTGTATCACCTAAACATTGTTTTTACCGTAAATGTAATGCATACAAAAATTATTGAAAATGATCTATACATTGTATTAACAAAATTGCAAGCAAAAGTCTAAACTAAGAGAAAAATGTATTTTCAATGTGTCAGTGGAGTCTCCTGCTTATGACATCACCTGTGGCATGGTATGCAAATTAACTGAATTTCAGTCGGGAATGTGTCATTTGCATACCGGGCCACAAGTGATGTCATAAGCAGGAAACTCCACAGACACATTTAAGACATTTTTCTATACTTTAGATATTTGCTTGCAATTTTGCTAATACAATGTATGATCATTTTCAATAAGTTCTGTATACTCTACATTTGCAGTAAAAACAATGTTTAGGTGATACAGGCCCTTAATTTATCTCATATCCTTGAATTTTATAGACTGAAATAGCAAAACTCCCATCGCAATCAGTGACATCGATTTTTTTTTAAAATTACGCAATAAATAATATCAGCGCACAACCAAACATTACTAACCTCTCTTATAGCTACTTTAAAAGCACCTATCCTAGAATAAGAAACTGGAGATTAAGCCACATCATATGGCCATATCACGATTAGCCCACCACTGCGTCAAAGTTCTCCAATAATGGTGAACGCAATATATTGAGCACCTGTGGGTGGGTATGATTCTATACCCAAAAGCTGGCCAGGCTTCAAATATTCATACAAGTGATGGCACCATTTTTATCAAACCCTGATGCTTTGTGGGATCTACTATAGCATGTCCTTCAAAATGTATATTAGAGGTTTCAGCCACTTATTATTTTTTTTTTATACATGAAATGTGCTATAAGTACACGTGTTCTCATTTACTTGTACACTTATTGCTAGTTACCATAATAAATAGTTTTGTGCAAAGACAGCATCACTATAGGGTAATATTTCCACATTCCATTGTTTTATATGAAACTCCTTTTAACTTAGAATTCTAATACATAGACAAATGGGTCTTTCTCCTACGGCAAATTGTATTTATATCTTGGTGTCGGGAGTTGTAAGACCAATATGAAAGCAGTAAACGTTACAGAGCTCTCCGTTACTTCCGCTGCTCCTGAAGGTCCTCCACAGGTGGCTCCTGCACTCTGCAAGCAAAGACTTCCGGCTGGATTGAACATCTTTGTTTTGACGTGTAAACTTAAATGGAGGTGGGATGCACATCTTTATATACCAAAAGAAGACTGCGGACCCGAGGGGAAAATGTCTGACTCTATTCACGAAAACTCGACTTTGGAGGTCGACTGTCATTTTGAGACGAAAAAATTTGGCACCCGACTTTGACTTCCCAAAAAAAAACCAGGTTTGAATCGTCCCCGTTGAAAATAATGGTGAGGCAAAATGATTGAAGCTATTTTTGAAACTAAGTTAAAATAGTCCCCCGAGAAGAACTATTTTCCTTCTACAGATGAGTCTAAGAGGTGTTGGTTTCCCTTGAACAGAAGGATAATAAAATGTGTAACCTATGCTTTGTAAAATATAACTCCCCTTATAAAAAATAAAAAAAATTGCTCTGATTACTGGAGTTACAATCCCCTGCATACCTACTGATTATTACCAACAAAAAAGAAGGCAACATTATAAAAAATATACGATTGGCATAGAAAGCCAATTTATGCTGTTGAATAATTTATGTGCAACATAATACAACACATTTTAATCTTGTTTTGAACACAGATCCTGAAAAATGTAATTAAGATACAGCATTCTCCATCAAAGCAAGTGCAAAATAAAACTAGAAATAATCGCATTTAGACTCTTTTTTTTTTAGGTTTCTCCAGAAAGGGCATTCTGTATTCACTCTTCATGTACTCATTGTGTAGACTGCAGTCATATTGTGCAGGGACATGCTAAATTTCTCACTGATTTATTATATCTGGGGGGCAGGGGGCAATATTGGTAGTAAGGGACAGGCAGTATGGGACTTGTTCTCAAGATACAAAGCACAGAAATACAAAAACAGTGCGTTGTGACCATCCTCAATAGCAAACATGTAAAACTGTATGTCCATGGTGTAGGATGTTCTGTGCATCCTAGGTATCACCAGCCTACACACCTCTTATCTAACGGGGGTCTTTGCTACCACTGCTTCTGCCATACTCCACCATTATTCTCTCTTGTTGACTAAAGGCTGGGGAATCTTCCACAACTTTGTGGTGATCTCTCCTACACCTACTCAAAGGAAACTATAATCCGTTCATCTTCTGACCTAGGCCGTATGTTGATACCAATAAAGGTCCGTATAGCATGGTCTGAATACCTTCTTGAATACCTACCCTTTCAGTTTATTTGTTTGCCTTAGGTCAGCCTTTGCATAGCTGTAATAGAGTATTATATTATCTCCATTTGTCATCAACAAGACACAATATAAACAACCTATACAAAAGTCAAGTACCACCTCCTTTAGTTGCCGTATGGACGGAATGTATTTGATGGAACATTGGTAAACCCTTGGTGACATGCTATGTGAAAATTCCCTAAAAATATAGTTAAATTATTAATCCTCTTTTTCTTCAGCTATTACATACGATGAGTATGCTCATTTCATTGAATATTAGTCGAAAAATAGAGTTTTTGTGACGTCTACTCCAACGAAGGTCTTTAGGGAAGATATATATATATTCCTTACTGTTAGTGCATGGAGGAACTACACTCAACATTACATTTTTCTAAAACTAATAATAAACAACACTTTACATAATTAACTTTTTAACCTTGCCAGCCAGAGGTGGGCAGATAATTTGTTGCTTCGTTACGTGTAGGATGCCACAAGGCAATTAAAAGCCTTTAAATGTTAATGCACTAATCAGTAGATTTGTTAAGTGATAGATTTTTATATATTTCAGACCAAAAGTCTTTACTTGGAATGATGTTAATGCATACGCAGACATAAAAAATATTAGCAAACCTTTCACACAAAAAATGAACGGAAAAATGACACCAGTACCTGCAGCTGGGGACAGATGCTATTGTGTTGTAGTTTATATTTTGCAGTCCTTTTATTTGGTATTAATATGGCAGGCTGCAGACCTGCAGACTGGCTCTTTGGGACCTGTATAGCTGTTATTCCTAAATCCACAGTGCCAAGACCTGTATTTATCCTATCTGTGCTTTGACTCTGCAGTCTCTTGCTTCTGCTATTCCAAGCAGGCAGTTATCCTGTCTCACAGGCATGGTGTCCTATTATATATCCCTTCTGCGGATTTCTGATCAACAGGATCTCCTGCCAAACAATTATTTTATCTCCTCGAATCCACTTTGTGCTAAAAACCCCTGCAGAAGAGACAAACCTGGAGCCCCTTTCAAGGTCAGCCGCTTGTCCTCACACCAACCCATAGCACTATTACTATCACACGCAGATTATATAGACGTATTATGCTTCCCTACAGGACAACATATAAAGCTTAGTTTCCTTGCTGTTGAGCAAGAGGAGAACCAGGCTCACTTAGCACAAATAACCACTGTTTAATCTCACCTACCAAGATGCAGTATACGGCTTAGAACAAGATCACACTGAGTTAACCCTTTCAGAACAACAAGTGTGTCTAATAGTAAATAAACAGAATTATTTCACGCCTGTACCTTCCTTCTCAATGTTAATGCTCCCCAAGCATCAAACTGTGGTTTGGTAGACCTAGTAAGGAAATATCTAGAGCCTGCATCCCCGTCAAACATAAAGTCAGATAATGACTGACACAATATTGCATCTCTATTCAGGTTTCTGAGTATATCTATAGGACATTCGTATAATGCTCTGGTGGTGGCTTTAAATAATAGCCCTATGGACATTTTAGGGATTTAGCTACCTGGGGCCCACATTTTTGCTTCAGTCAGAATTTATATTTAGGTCTGGGTCTGCAATTTACAATGCTAGCATGTAATGTGGTTATATTAACCCCTTGATGCCCAGGCACATTACCTTGCTTAAATGTCTGCGGCAAAGCCAATGGGCGTTGACACCGCTGGCATATAATTGCTGTGACTGTTATTTGTGCCCTGGAAGTCAGACTCGCTTAGAGGCTGAGTCTTCTTTTGGTCACTCAAGCAAGGATGTATATGTGTGCATCCGCATGGTCCTTAAGTACAATTCTATTACAGACATAATAGTGGCACAAGTGGTTATAACATACTATCTCCAGGTTTGGTAGGCAAGGGGGGGTGTTCCTAGTCATACATAACATTAATGTGTTCATGCCATCCACCCATGTATTGACAATGAAGCAAAACCACATTGAAAACAGCCAGTTTGCATGTTAACCCTTAATGTGAGAGATTGGTGCATTGGAAATAAGACTGGAATTCTGTGTCTCCCCCACTCTTCACAATAGAGTGACGTATGGGTTATAGAATGGAGAGAACTCCAAGGATTCTAGCAGGTTTAACTGCTGAAATGAGACTATTTGCTGGAGTTACATTTAACTAATTGCACCACTAATTTTAAAAATAGGCTCCCCTCCAATCACTACTTGGTTTCTACTCACACAAAAATACTGATTCCCTGGTCTCATTTCACTCACTCAACTCTACATCGTACATGGTCAGACTTGCTAGAAAAGCTTAACTGATCATAGGTAACTGTGTGCTGACTCTCACATTTTTATTAAAGCAGTATGCAGGAACAACCCATTAGATTTGCACAGTGCATAGTTAAGCCAGTGAGATAAAAGGAACAGCCTGGAACTTACTAACGAATATACCCCCTTGGTACCCCCTAGGTAACTTTGTTGGTGCCCTCCATTTCTTTGGATCCTTTAAACAGTTTTGTACCAGGGGGCCAGTTCCCTTCCCATTCTATCATAGATTGCCTAAGGGGGTCACCATAATGACGGTTATAATATAATCTATCAGGAAAAAAGCATTGCATTTGACTGATTATGGATTTCACACCATAATCCCGAATCTGTGCTTTGTAATATCTTAAAAAGATTTGGTTAGAATAACAATATTAATATATTTAATCCTTCTGAGCCTAATAAGAACATTGTGATATGCTATTCCTTGAAATTAATTTTCTGTTCTTTACCTTTTTCTTTTTCAGTGTAGAGAGTTCATATTTATAAAGCCCACTATTCTATCTCTATGGAATAATAAATGTTAATCATGCAGCAAAGCGAATGTGCACTCTATAAAACAAACTTTATAAAGAATGTGCTGGTGAATTTGTTTTTAAAGCTATATATTTGTGCCATATGCCATCTACCATGCCTTGCTTAAACATTGGACTAATGCAGACTCTACAAAGAGACCAAAGCCATGACCAATCATGTGATGAGTACATTGTATACAGGTGTTTGTAAATAAAGTTCCACTAGTTTGAAGCGTTGCACCTAAGAGAGATGATGATTTTTGCAGTATACCCCACCCTTCACCGAAAACCCCTGCTGCTCCATGTTTTTTGTTTAGTTATACCAAACATTTTTTAATTGTGGTATTGGCCTACTGGAGAGATTTGAGGCAGGAAATAAAGTTTCCCTCATTAACCTTAGTTTTTTGATGTGCCAAGAACCTTCGAAACATCACCCTAGTAGAGGGCTCGTTTTGTTTTACACTCACAATTATGGTTAAAATAAGACAATTAGCCTAAACATGTACACAGAAAGCCAGAATGGACAGTGAAGGCCCACACTACATGCAGAGGCTTAGTTTGGTTTGCCAGACATGATTGATGTCATGGAGTAATGCCAACAGAATCTATTGGCATCTAGAAGAGAGGAACACCATTGAAGGCCACATGTGGGCAAAGTAAGGCTTCCCTCCATTGATCCGTTATAAAAATGTGTTAACTGTAAGTGACGACCTGTGACCATATCAGCCTGCATGCTTCTATGTGAAGCAGGAAGGTTGCCAGGTAGTGGGTAAAATGGTATTTTATTCCTATATTAAGGCCACTTTCTAATAAAATGGGAAAAATCATAATTCCCTGTTTTTGGGGTTCTCATCTGTGCTTAGCTCTCATTGCCCTACAGATAAGAAAGGGATTTGCTGGCACTATAGGAGTTAATTTTAGTTTTATCGAAAAACCCATCAGCACATCTATTTCAGTTACTCACGTCTCCTATGTGCGCAGCACTGGATTAATCACAATGTGATGCCATCCTTGCTAACCCTATACTATTCCATGTATCTGATTTATCAGAATTGCATTGTTTGATGAATCAATCCTGTGTGAATAATACAGGATGTAATCATATGAGCAGTTGGGGGGAATCATTCTGTCCATGATAACATGTGATTCAGTATCTTGGCTGTGTTATTCCGAACATGCATACAAATAGAATACTGCGTACTGTCTACGCAAATCCTGACAACAAGCTCCAGCAGAGCTACAGCTTGGTCAGCATTTGTGTATGCTTTAAGAAATGTACATTTTTGAATTGTTATAGATTTCTTTTATTCTTCGAAATTCATGATTTGTTTCTAGACATTATAAATTTAACCAGTAGGAAAGCAGGGAATATTACATCAGGGGGTTATTTATATATATAACAGGCAACATTCTTGGACTATTCTTTGTTTCCATAGTGATTGTTCCATTTTTAGAATTATGTCCAACAATTAGTAGAGATGGACAACATCTTTCCATCTTGTCCTGAAGGAAAGGAAAATGGTATAATCTAAGTTGGCAAGTAGTGAACATTAAAACAAGAATAAAAGAAAAAAAATCCTTAGCACTTTGTGGCCTAACAAGAATCCTTGTGTGTATATATGCAGCATGTGTTCATGCTATTTATGTATATGCACAGACTTATATATGTGTGTGTAACAACAAAGGATTTTAGAATCACATACAGGAAGTATTTAAATAGAAGAAAGCAACTATTTTTGTACAAATTGTATTTAAATATTGAACAACTGTCTACTGTTTATGTCTAAAAAAAACTTGAATTGTGTAATATCTGCACATTGATTTAAGCTCCTGAAATTAATTTAAGGTTAAAAAAAATACTAGACTTGAAGGGCAATATCAAATTTGGGAATTTCTGTGCCATCTTCACCAGTATTTTATTGTTTTATTAGTTATTTCTAAAGTCTTTACCAGGAGGATTACATTGAGATTGCTTTCCTTTTCTTTTTAGTATGTCCTAGGGAGTCAACAAAGTCTTTTTTGGCTAAAAAAAAAAATAGCAATAGTAATACAGCTAGTTCTTCTAATAATTATAATACATTAAACATAACTATTATTAGTAGTAGTAGTAGTAAACATAATACTTCTAATACTCATACTAATTGATACTACTACAACTATTATTATTATTATTATTATTATTATTATTATTATTATTATTATAGTATATACATAATTATTATTATAGTATTACTTATTATTAGGAGTAATTGTTGTGTAGTAGAAGTAATAGTAGTAGCAGTAATTATTATTATTTTAATATTTACATTAAACAGGATTAATAGTAGGGGTAGTAGTAATAATAATAATTATTATTACTGCTACTACTCCTACTATTAATCATTATTATTATTATTATTATTATTATTAGGAGTAGTTGTTGTATAGTAGAAGTAATAGTGGTATTAGCAACTTTCGTTATTATTATTATCATTATCATTATTGTTATTATTATTACGAGTCATGGTTGTTGTATAGTAGAAGTAATAGTAGTAGTAGCATTTAATATTACTATTGTTATTATTATTATTATTATTATTATTATTATTATTATTAAAGTTATTATTATTATTATTATTATTAAAGTTATTAGTATTATTATTATCAATAAGAGTTTTGGTTGTTGTATAGTAGAAGTGATAGTAGTAGTAGCAGCATTCATTATTATTATTATCATCATTATTATTATTATTATTATTGTTATTATTATTAGGAGTCATGGTTGTTGTATAGTAGAAGTAATAGTAATATTAGCAACATTCATTATTATTATTATCATTATTATTATTATTATTATTGTTATTATTATTACGAGTCATGGTTGTTGTATAGTAGAAGTAATAGCAGTAGTAGCATTTAATATTACTATTATTATTATTATTATTATTAAAGTTATTATTATTATTATTAAAGTTATTATTATTATTATTATTAAAGTTATTATTATTATTATCAATAAGAGTCGTGTTGTTGTATAGTAGAAGTAATAGTAATAGTAGTAGCATTCATTATTATTATTATTATTATTATTAGGAGTTGGGGTTGTTGTATAGTAGAAGTAATAGTAGCATTTGCTATTATTATTATTATTATTAAAGTAATTATTATTATTATTATATTATTTTTATTAGGAGTCGTGATTGTTGTATAGTAGAAGTAATAGTAGTAGTAGCAGCATTCATTATTATTATTATTATTATTATTATTATTAGGAGTTGGGGTTGTTGTATAGTAGAAGTAATAATAGTAGTAGTATTCATTAGTATTTTAATAATAGTATTACTTATTATTATTGCCATTGTTGATATTATACTTCTACATCCTCCAGATCCAAACCACAAGATAAAATACCACAGTAAGGAAAGCTTGCTTCATCTTCTTTAAAGCAATACACATTATTATTATTATATTATTATCAGCAGCATTCAAATCTAAGTTTTGTTGTTGTAATATAAAAAGGTCAAGCGACTTGTTATGTTAATGCATTTCCCCGTGGATTTCTGTGTGTGCAGATGGGTAAATGTTTTGCACCCAAACACCAATAAACTGAGAGCTCGTTTGTGTGTTTGCATAATCACATTTGACATTCTTCCTTGCGCAACCTACCAGATGAGCATAATATTCTGCAGATCGTATACAGACAGCTTCACAGCTGCGTAATGAACCTACCTGGGTTAGCAGCATGGCTTAGTGGAATTATATTAACCCACTGCATGCCAGTGAAAAGATCATTCACACTCCATAGGGTTAAATACATGTGTGTTTGTTTTTTACCCAGAAACCTCTGCATTCTCTGACTTGGGTAGTTTTTACAGGCTCTAATCTCATGTCATGTTTCGGTTATAAGCGTGCCCAATAGTTCTTTCTCAAGAAACAAAGCAAGAAAATGAATTATTGATTTTATCCACAATACAGTTGTTAAATATTGGTTAGTTTGTGTGTCAGGCCAGCATAGGGTAAATCATTATAAATACTCAATATATGTGTAGAACTGTGAGAAAAAGTAACCATAGTGATGGATTGTAGGTGTTTACACTTTTGCCGGTCCATTTTGTTTCATTAAAAGAGAAATATTATGGCAAAGGGATTCCTTAAATACACTTGTAAGTTGTAAGCAAATGCAGAGATTAGGATACATTCCTTTCTGTCTCCCCCGCTTATGACATCATCTTTTGGTATCATTTGCAAAAAAGAACTACTGTCACTGAGAAAATGTCATTTTATACACTATCCCAGGATCCCAGCGTCATTCTCCTGTTTTTAATACAAAGGAGGGTGAATAATCTTCATGCACACAGATCTGCACATGTGCAGGAGTTGCGCAGGGCTCTCCCAAGCCGCATCCCACAACATCACACATCCCAGGTGGAACATGTTGGAAAGTACATCATTCACATGTATAGCGAGAGAGAGAGAGAGAGAGAGAGAGAGAAAGAAAGAGAGAAAGAGAGAGAGAGAGAGAGCTTGACAGAGAGCTTGACAAACGTCCCAGCAATGCACTGACCTCGTTTATGATACTTTGAAAAAACAGAACGCTATTGACATTGTAAAGACCCGTGAGTGCAATATTTTTTTCCATTGGACTATATATATATATATACACACACAAATAAATGCATACACATACACTCAGCATTCTCACTAACGTAATGGTTTATTCTTTTCAATACTTTTTTAGGATAAAGGGGATGAGATGGATTCTTCAGAGCCAGAGAGGGGGAAAACAGCCACCTTTGCAGAAGACTCTTAGTTAATAAATCTCAAAGGTTCTACTATAGTTTGCTTAGTTTTTAGCTTGTGTCTGATGTGCAGCTTGCATACTGCACCCTGGGAACCACAGAGCTCCTCTCTGATGTCATGCTGCTTACAGTCACAGTAAATGATGTCTTTCCATGGGATAGCTGTGTATTTGAATCTATCTCTGATGAATACAAATGGGATGGTAAAATTGCACCAATGGCCACAAGTTGGAGAACATTTTAGGGTGGAAATGATAGACAGAGATGACCATGAGTATGACTGAGAAGAGAAGGAATTTAGAGCTCAGGGATGAGTAAGTAGAAAAAGGAACCAAGAGAGAGAGGAAGGAGAGACATATGGAGGTGGGCAAGTAGGAGGGCAGAAAGGAGAAAAGAGTAAAAATGAGAAAGACAGAAAAAAAGAAAAGAGATGATACACATCATGAAATATGCATGTGAGCAGAGTGAACACATTGTTAAAAGATACATAATAAAACATTCTTCCCTTTTACTTTGTGTCTACCACAAGTTTGCATCTCCGTATTTACTATTTAACTAAATAATAATACTTTTTTCCCTTCCTTTATCAGATCTGTGACATATTTATCAACAAACTCAACCAAGACATGGTCCATTTTGAACTGAAGCCTGGAGTCCGAATTCTTGTCCATGCCGCTCATTTAACTGCGGGTAATTATTTCGAAATCCTATAAACCATGTCACATTTCCCTATAGGATAACGAGATATCCATATATTAGCCTATGAGGCTTACCTTACTGACACAACCATAGAATACCTCGCTTGCAGCTATTAATGCTTTACTCCGACATTCCACTGTTTGTGACATACAAACAACTAAGACATACGTTGTAATTTTCAACTTATTTCAACTTTCTATATATACACTTGTTAGCAATTTAGGGGGCACAATGTATAGATTGAAATGTTTTAACTGTTAAAGTAGCATTACTGCATGCTAGCTGTACTTAAAAATAATAATAATCTACATCTCCTGACCGCAGAGGTGACAGACAACCTTTTCACACTAAACATTTATTTTTTTTATTTTTCCTTTGAAATTACAGCCCCAGCAGCTTATGAACCTGTGTATTATAGTGTCTGAATCTAGGCAGTACAAAAAAAAAAAAAAAGACATGTTCAATGCTGAACCTTTTTCTCCTACTTCTTCAGGATTTCTCAAAATGTGCATTCATTTACAGAATAGACTACATTATCGAAACAATTTCCCAGGCATTCGAATTATATTTAATCACAGGCACTCAAATGTATTTTTATTTCAGAATTCAATTTTTTTTCCCAACATCAAAGTGATCTATATAAGAATTCTTGGTACATGTCTGTACAATGTATAGTGGTTTAGGTAGGTTTCCCAGCTCAGGGACAGGGGGTAAATTCTTGGCATAGGAAATCATAATTACTAGAAAAATAACTTAAAACCATTTGAAACATTTCTTCTAGGAAATAAAAATTTTTTTTTAAAGCTTTTCATGCATTATTTTTTATTAGAATGTTTTAGTGAATAATCATTTATTTTCTTTTACCAATAATGGTCACTTTACTTGACGAGGAACAGTTTGTATTAATTTGGGCTCGTTTGGAATCAAATTAAACTTCTATTTGATTTTAATTTCCAACTTTCTGCTTTATACCTGACCTAGCAGATTAAAAGCAACTAAGCTAGAAACGATTATAAAGTGGTTGTAGAAGTCATTACATTTAATTCATAATTAATGTTTTTTATTTAGGCAACTCACTGCTGGGAGATTTTTAAACTAAATATATAAGATCTGGTTATTTGGAGGCACATCATTTTTCATCGAGAACATGTAGGGAATTATTTAAAATTAGGTTAATATCTGCATTTAAAAAATGCTTATGGTTATTTTTGCCTTATTTATGTTTTACATAATTTATTATACAATTGTTTTAACGATATCACTGATTAAGTGGAGAAGGTAACAAGTTATCAAAGTAGTCTCAGCCCTTGCTGTCATTCTTTCTCTCATCCCTTGCTGTCAGTCTTTCTCCTAGCCCTGGCTGTCAGTCTTGCTCTCAGCCCTGGCTGTCAGTCTTGCTCTAAGCCCTGGCTGTCAGTCTTGCGCTCAACCCTGGCTGTCAGTCTTGCTCCCAGCCCTGGCTGACAGTCTTGCTCTCAGCCCTGGCTTCCAGTCTTGCTCTCAGCCCTGGCTGTCAGTCTTGCTCTCAGCCCTGGCAGTCAGTCTTGCTCTCAGCCCTGGCTTCCAGTCTTGCTCTCAGCCCTGGCTGTCAGTCTTGCTCTCAGCCCTGGCTGTCAGTCTTGCTCTCAGCCCCGGCAGTCAGTCTTGCTCTCAGCCCTGGCTGCCTGTCTTGCTCTCAGCCCTGGCTGTCAGTCTTGCTCTCAGCCCTGGCTGCCAGTCTTGCTCTCAGCCCTGGCTGCCAGTCTTGCTCTCAGCCCTGGCTTCCAGTCTTGCTCTCAGACCTGGCTGTCAGTCTTCCTCTCAGTCCTGGCTGCCAGTATTGCTCTCAGCATGTACTATGCTCTGATCTTGATGGACATATGTACAGGCCACACCCACAAACTGATAATCAAGGAACGAAGTGACCACTTTCGTCAGGACATATTGAAAATGTATGCAATGTTAATTTATCTTGCTAAAATAACTTATAGACACATAAAGAAGCACCCACATATTTGGATATAAGGTTTGCATCAAATGCTATAATTTCCATTTTACACTCTCTATTGATTTCACCTCTCAAGGTTAGAGGCACATACATTGTTACATTTACTGCAATATTTCAGACTCTGAATTCTTGTTCAAAATGCCATAGAGAATGTGAGCACAAGGATGCTACTTTGAATAACATATGTAGTGGTGTCTACAAGAAAGCAGACAAATCCACCAGAGATTTCTTCTGCTGAAGAAGCTCAGGATGCAGATAAGAATATCCTGTGTGTGTACCATCTCATGTCTTGCTAGCAAGACTGTTAATAAGTTACAGGGGAATATCAAATCATGCTTTTGCATTCCATTAGCTACTAAGCAGATGTTCACCCAGACCTCCGTCTAAATGTGGGGCACAATGCATCACAGTGAGACCAGCATACAGCATGACAAAAATTAGTCTGCAGGTGAAGCTGCCTTTTGTGCAATTGGCTATTTAATGTGGCTTTTAAACTCTTAAAGAATATTTCACAATACAGTGTGAACAGAGTGCACTAGTTATTCATTTTGTTTTTGTACAGAATGAACTCTACTTAAATGTTTTTATTTATTCCTTTGTTTATACTTTAGATGGATTATCATGTTTTAATAGCATTGTACTTTACATAGATTGTTCCTTGAAAACTTATGGCAAATATTGCGTCAATTTGATTTCTGAAACAATGTGTGGTCGTGTTGTTTTGTCTTGTATGGAAATTTAGGGGACAATTGGAGAGCCCTCAATTCTACAAAATAGTTTAGTTTTTTCTAGGTATTGCATAAATAATGCTGAAAATAAGTTTAGATATATTTATCAGGCAATACAATCCTTCATGTTATACCCTTTTTCTGAATTTCACACAATGGGAGTTAGTATAACTGGAAACTCTGGGACATGGTTGTAAAAGTTAAGTAATCAGCAGGAACATTCCATTGGTATCCACGGCAATTGAATCCAGTTTTAGAATTTTGCTCTTTCTACCATATTATTACTATTAATACTGCACAATTTAGTGACTTTATGCAATAGTATTACCTTCCAAAGCACTCTATAGTAATAAATGACAATGAGACTTTTGATTCAGTGATAGTTTAAATGGATATAGTAAATTGTGCTAGTTCCCCTGTGGTAATGTAGGTGTTAAATCTAAACTGCCACCTTAAACTCAATACACTAGAGCTCACAAAACAATTTATTTTCAACATTTTGAGATGTAACATATTGTTTTAAATTTTGTGTATAATCGATGCAATGATAGATAAATAGATGAGCATACTAATAACTATATATCCAGTGAAAACAAGAGGCTTGAATCATTCACACACTCGATATTGAGCCATTAAAAGGGACAGTCTAGTCCCCAAACTCACTTTCATGCAAGTTGCAGACTATTGCTTGTATAGTTCACAGGCTTTTTTTCAATATCATGTGTGTATAAGCTTGGTTAGCTTTTCAGCATTGTATTTTCACATCTTAATCCTTGTGTATGGTATAGTGTTGGAACCAAAAGCCATTTTTCTTTTCATTTGGACTGAATAGGTACAAAACACTTTCTATATTGTTCGTGAGTGCTGTGACTTATAGGTTTAAAAGACAACTAAATGTAATGTTCCTCTTGTGCTTCTAATATAGAACAATATTGCCCTAGTACGATGAAAAAACTGGCATGTACTTTTGCTTCCAAGCTTGCCTAGGAAGCAGGCAGCCCAGTCTGGTCGGCAAATAAATAGGTCCCCTTGGCTGATCCCATGCAAAAACAAGAGTCGACATCTGTGCTAACAGAGAGACTGCTCCATCTAGACCCCAATCAGACTAGCTGGGCATGCCCCTACTATGATTGGCTGTGCACATTATGATGCTATCAGCATGGGCCAGCCTCCAGACTAGTTGTGTCAGACTAGTTTAGACAACGACAAGAGTAAACATGCACATAATACATGGCAGGGTACATCAGAAATCAGTCTCATAGCTTGTAAGCATCGCTTTATTGTAACAAGGTACAAGTGTAAATTCAAACAGGCTCTGTGCATGTTGTCACAATAAAATAATATTTGTATGGTATTATGTGTCATTTTACATCTGTGGTTTATTATCAATTATATTTCTTATCATTATATAAATATTTATTAATATAAAAATGAAATTAAAATAAAAGAAAGAAAAATTATATTTGCAAACACAGTGACGATAATGTCTTCTAAATAAATGATTGGTGAGATTTGATTATTAAAGATCTGGAGAACCACATGAATGGTTCAATAGCATCAAAAGAAAAGTGTACTTGTAAGCTGATGGCGTGACATGAGGGTGCATAAACTGACTGGTCCACTCTAATGTATCAAATGAATGACCCCTAGGTGAAGCTACACTATTTTTGCCAAATAGTGGGATTTGGCAAAATGATTTGCCGATTGAGCTAATAGTGGGATTTGGCTAATATTCACCAAGTAGCCCTATAAGCTGTGAGATGAGTCGGTAATCTATAAGTCAATGTATTAATTGTTTTATTATGATTTGTAGTCTATCGTCAGCCATTGTAAACACACTATAGGACATAAACTACATGGTACCAGTATAACGCTCTTGAGTAAGATAGATGAATAATGCTAGTTCCTTTTGCCCTCTCTAGCCCCATTGGTGGACCTGACTCCGAGTCACAGTGGCTCTGCAATGCTGATGCTGTTGTCCGTGGTCTTTGTGGGACTGGCCGTCTTTGTCATCTATAAATTCAAAAGGTAATCACAGCCCTCTTCTAACTCTGGAGGTGTTACCAGCACGTGGCACTCACTACTGACAGCAATGACGGTCTCTGTTGATATTTTTAGGAAAATTCCTGGAATTAATGTTTATGCACAGATGCAGAATGAGAAAGAGCGAGAGATGGTCAGTCCAGGCAGTCAAAGTGAAAACATGTCACCTATTGTCACTCAAATTCAACCGGTTGGTCCTGAGCAGCTGTTAGAGGGCAAGTTGGAAACACAGCCCATAGGTAAATAAATTCCAAGCCAGTCCTGAATGGCTGTACGGGAACCCAACTGAGTAAGCCCTGCCTGTCTGAATGACTGTGCTTCGAGCACTCTGTACCACCCTTCCTTCCTGCTCGTAGACTTTTGTGTGAGCTTTCTCTAATATTTATTCTTTTTTTGTCATATCCCTGTCTAAACTAACCCTGAGAAATGTAGGTCAGTTTTCATCTCAATTCCTTCCTTGCCAGAAGCCAATAAACAAGTAGATCAACTCCCTAACCTGACTTTTAACGTAAACTGTCAGCTGCGTGCCCTAGTGAGTTAAGTTATGACATTAAATGTAATACGATAGGTTGGAGAGTAGCAGATAGATGGCAAAAATGATCATTTTACATTCTGGCTTTTTTTCATTCTTCAGAATGTATGTATTCGCACTTTTTACAAGGATCATTCAGTATATATATATAAATATATATGCAAACCTGCAGGGACACTCTTATAGGATTGTTGGCATTTTTATACAATTTGCAAAACATTCACACATGATTATATTCCATATGGGGCAAGCTTGTCCAGTTACAGCAAAGTATTCTCATCCTCTTCAGAATAACCTTTAAGACTCTAGTGTAGTTGTTTTGAGAATGCCTGTGTACAAATTTATTTTATTGGGAGACTCATCATCACTGAGCTACCCGGCTGGTATGTCAAACACAGGTCGGTAAAAAAAATGGCGTGTGGCCATTGTTCAGTCTGTGGAGGAAGTGGCATGGGATTTTTTTTCATTTTTTTTTGAAGATGAAGAAGAAATTGCAACTCTACGTATACCCGTGTTTGTTTGTGAGTCTTCTCATACTGTAGGACTTAATGATGTGTAAAATGAACAACTTCCTGTTTGACTTGGTATCCCCCTTTCAGTCCCTTTAAAGATTAGGGGTTTTCTTTTTTTTTTTTCAGATGGGGCTGCTCACTAAAATTCGACTTTGAAGGTCGACTTTTCTGTTGAGACTAAGTCAAATTTGCCACCCGAATTTGACAGTCCCAAAAATAGCTTCAATAATTTTGTTTTCCATTACTTTCAATGGAGAAGATTTTGACTTAGTCTCAAAATGAAAGTCGACCTCCAAAGTCGAATGTAAGGGAATAGACCCAAGAGTGTAAGATTTTGACTGCTTTGGATCATATCAATAAACTAGGTTAATTTATGAAATAACTAGTAACTGGAATGTCTAATGTAAACTACTTGTCCTCTGTGATATATTTAGAGGATAATGGAACACCCGTCTAGAGTTTTGATCACACTGAACAGTCAATAATGATTTTTACAAGATAGCGTGTTTTCAGATGATTTTAAAAAGCCTGGTTCTCTGAATTAAATTGTTTCTATTACATTGTATCAAGCGTATATTTTTATTTTAGACTTGGGGCTTGAGCGATACCCTTTTATATATCAGATTATGTCTGTGTAATTCTTTTAGCAGGAAATTGAGGCAACCAATTAATACTTCAAAACACTTTCTCAACTTTTATATTATACCACACAGATTGAATTTTAGATACTGGAAACATGATCAGTAAACATTAAAGGCACAGTCTAGTCAACCTTTTTTAACTTTGGTGCAAATTGTAGGCACCACAAGGTAGACTAGGCTGTCACTTTTCTTTTTTTGATTCATTCTTTTAATCTCTGTAAAAACAATATTGAACTTACATTTGTAAGTGCACCACCCAGTGTCCGTCCTCGGTACTGCAATAGTGTGGCCACACTGGGCTTGCACATGATTTACCCTTCAACCACTGCTTTGGCATGAATGATCTCCCAGGTTCCCCATGCTTCCTGTTGGAGATGCGCGTTCACAAGCGCCTCCATGGCAACAGGCACACTGAGCAATGATCAGTGTGTTCAACTGGGGAGGAGAGGGAGCTTTTGGTGCCAGATCTCCCATTTGGATAAGATCAAAATGGAGCCAAGTAATGATATTATACATGAATTTTGGATTTTCTTTTCAGATTTTAGTTCCAATAACTGCAACACTTGACAACTTAGATTCTTGACAAATATGCTTCATTAATGAGCCAGCCAATGATTAGTCATTAGACATCATTAGTGCATGAAACAAAGCATGAAAATAGAAATGTTTTGTTCCAAACGGATAACGTATTTTTAGAAGAGTTTCAGGAGTTACAATGTAAATATTTCACTGACAAAAGGTGCAGCTGGCATTGACTGATCGGCTTATTTGGGGATAATCATTAGTCTATTCGCATTTCTATGTGATTTTCATTGATGAATCGCTCGCGCTATTACATCGTTATTACACTTGCCCAACAGAGTAATGGTTAATTAGCTGGACTTGGATCCCAAAGGTCATATGTTCAAGTCTTTCGTATGGCTACTGTCTCCAGAGGACAAGACAATGAATGATTCTAAACATCCATGCGTTATGCACAAAGCTATCCTGGACATACCGTGTAATGTTTAACTGGATGCACTGGATATCCACCTCTAACCCCGATATATTTATTTGTGTTAATGTGACAAAAAAGAAAATTACATTTTAGAAGGTTTTAATTCACCCTGTTACTAATTGTTCATTGTGGTGTTGTTAACCCTAGTGCATACGTATCTTTATTAGATTAATATCCCTGTGATGCTCCAAATTCACTGTCCACTAATTTAAAGTAAGAAATGAAGATGATATTGTTAAAGTTCATTATTTTTAATATCAAGTATTAAAAACAATCCCAAGGCATAGAGGTGCAAGCAAATATACCTGCACAGCAAAAATACCAATAAGTTTAAATAAAGCTTATTCACTATGCATAACAATGGTGGCATCATCAAACCATCATCAAGGATGTGATGCTTCTAGTGTGTGGGATACGTTCCTAACCTCTATACACAACACAGTTTCACATTCTCCAATGTGATGTGATAAGTACTCTGTTATATAAAGTCATAATCACAATTGATATACTCCCATTGTCCATGACAGACTCTTACTGGACTTTGTGACAGACAATTTAATGATGTTTGATGGACATTCACCAACACTTTGCCTATCCCTGTATACCAATAATACCATCTATATATGTGCTTGCCATGGGAAACTGGCCAGTTTAATGCATGACAGAGTCCCATTCACTTGGTTTTTAGAATCCTAGTCACGGCAAGTTGTCAAAGCAAGTTTGGTCTTAGCACTACCCTTGTTGATAATTTGGAATATAATCTAAAGGGTGAATGATGAATCTGCAGCATGGAAGCCTTGTCTTTAAAACACCCGCCATTTTAGCAAATAATATTGGAAAGAGAGGACACTTGAGAGTCTACTCAATAAAGAGAGAATTTTAGGGAATTCAGAAGGGGAAATAGCCTTCAGTGCAACGGAATGGGGGATTTTTTCCAACTACTACAACGACTTTGGCCTTAACTTTGACATTCCTGTTATAATTCCATGCAATTCCAACTCCATTACTAATGCCTGATTTTTGCATTTCACCTGTCAGCTCACTTTTAGCGAATACCCCACTTGCAGCTGCCTTAAGTGTTCAGGCACCGTGTGTGGGCCATCCCTGTGGCGCCTCCCCACCTCTGTGTTGCTGAAAGGAGAAAGAGATAACACAATCTGTTGTTATCTCTTTCTCCCTTCCCATATCTGTTATCTCTTCTCCCCCTCATCTCTGTTTTCTCCCCCTCCTCCCAGTGGCGTACTAAGGTGGGGGGCGGGGGGGCGGCCCGCCTCGGGTGCCACGGAGTAGGGGGGTGCCACCGGTGCTGCCGGCACCCCCCGCGCTGCTTACCTTTTTTTTTTTTTTGTGTTCAGGCGGCCACATCCTCTGGATGCGGCCGCCGGGTTTAAAAAAAAAATAAAATCACAGCGACCGGATGTGACGATACGTCACATCCGGCGACTGTGTTTCCCTCCTCCGTGCAGGAGGGAAGAGAAGACTGCACGGAGGAGGCGTCGCGGTCCACAGACAGACCTGCTTCGGTAAGTGATGGGGAAGGGGGGGAGGAGGGGGGGTTTAAACGAGCACAATATTCCTGGGCTCTGAGTGGCACACTATTACTGGACTGTGACTGGCATAATATTACTGGGCACTGACTGGCTTAATATTACTGGGCACCGACTGGCATAATATTACTGGGCAATGACTGGCATAATATTACTGGGCACTGACTGGCATAATATTACTGGGCAATGACTGGCATAATATTACTGGGCACTGACTGGCATAATATTACTGGGCAATGACTGGCATAATATTACTGGGCACTGACTGGCATAATATTACTGGGCAATGACTGGCATAATATTACTGGGCACTGACTGGCATAATATTACTGGGCACTGACTGGCTTAATATTACTGGGCACTGACTGGCATAAAATTACTGGGCAATGACTGGCATAATATTACTGGGCACTGACTGGCATAATATTACTGGGCAATGACTGGCATAATATTACTGGGCACTGACTGGCTTAATATTACTGGGCAATGACTGGCATAATATTACTGGGCTCTGACTGGCATAATATTACTGGGCACTGACTGGCATAGTATTACTGGGCTCTGAGTGGCATAATATTACTGGGCACTGACTGGCATAATATTACTGGGCACTGACTGGCATAATATTACTGGGCAATGACTGGCATAATATTACTGGGCACTGACAGACACACTATTACTGGGCACAGACTGGCACTATATTACTGGGCTCTGGCTGGCACAATATTACTGGGTTCTGACTGGCACACTATTACTGGGCTCTGAGTGGCACACTATTACTGGGTTCTGACTGGCACAATATTACTGGGCACTGACTGGCATAATATTACTGGGCACTGACTGGCATAATATTACTGGGCACTGACAGACACACTATTACTGGGCACAGACTGGCACTATATTACTGGGCTCTGGCTGGCACAATATTACTGGGTTCTGACTGGCACACCATTACTGGGCTCTGAGTGGCACAACATTACTGGGCTCTGAGTGGCACAACATTACTAGGTTCTGACTGGCACAATATTACAGGCACCTGACTGGCACAATATTACTGGGCTCTGACTGGCACAATATTACTGGTATCTGACTGGCACAATATTACTGGTATCTGACTGGCACAATATTACTGGGCTCTGAATGGCACACTATTCCTGGTATCTATAATTGTACAATTTTCAATCATTGAAAAAATTGTGGGTGTCTTCTTACATTTTTATAATGGGGGGGGGTGCCAAACGCAGGGTCCGCCCCGGGTGCCAAATGCTCTAGGTACGCCCCTGCCTCCTCCCACATCTGTTCTTTCCCCTCCCATTCTCCCCCCTCCTCTGTTCTCTCCCCCTCCTCTGTTCTCTCCCCCTCTTCTGTTCTCTCCCCCTCCTCTGTTCTCTCCCCCTCCTCTGTTCTCTCCCCCTCCTCTGTTCCTTCCCCACTCCTCTGTTATCTCCCCCTCCTCTGTTCACTCCCCCTCCTCTGTTCTCTCCCCCCTCCTCCTCTGTTCTCCCCCCTCCTCCTCTGTTCTCCCTTCCCCTCCCATTCTTAGTAGAAGCAGTCAGCATAAGCTCTGTGTGTTAAACACACACGGAGCTCAGTAAGTGCTGCCCTCTCTTGCTGCACTTAGTGATGAAGCAGGGCATCGAATTTCCATTGTCCTGCATCATCACTATGAGTGGGGAGCGTGAGCAGTTTAACACACGGAGCTTTTGTGGCCTGCGGCTTCTCCGTGAAACAGACGCCATGCTGCTTCACATGGTGGGGGTGGACCTTCACCTCTCTCCCAGTATGGCTCCTCCTCTCCCCAGTTCCAGCACTGCAGTCATGCAGAGGGCTGGTGAGGGAAGATCTTCTGATCTCCCCAGCCAGCTCCTCTAGTAGCATTTTTTTTCTTTAAGTGGCGGACGCTCCCTGGGGTAATGCGTCCTGTGTGCTCGCACAGGTCGCACACCCCAATGGCCAGCCCTGCCCACTTGTCTTGCAATCAGTTGCAACACAACATTGAGTTGAAGTTCAGTGATTGAGCTCCACATCTAAGCCCCCTGTAATAATCTTTGATGTTACAGCTTCTGAAGCAACTATAACATCAAGATTCAGATTTAAATGCTGAACTAAATGAAATACTGTTGAGTGTCCTGTATAATTAATATCCAGAAAACACAGCTGGATAATTAACATACACACCCAGCCGGATAATTAATATATACATCCAAAGAAACAGCACTTACCACAAATGTGGGCTAACCAATCATACATGCACTGCGTGTAATCCCAGGCACACACAAGGGAATAATTTCATTTTGGAAGTTGCTAGTGATGTTGTAAAAGTTCTGTTTAATACATTTAAGCATGAACCTGTTATTTAGATGTATGTGGATGGGCAGAATAACAGATATTCAGACACAGGAGGATTTTTAAAATAAAACATTCATTTTATTGTCTTGGCACAAAAAATAAGGGTAAAAGATACATTTTGTACAAATCTCTTAAATGAAATAAACACATTTCACTGTTTAAGCTCTGAAAATGGATTCTAGATTTCAAACATTGCCTGTTATGCACAGCCCCCACTTTCTGTACTTTGAGGACCAAGCCATTATATCAGGTATAATAATGTAGTGTTCCAAGATGATAGAACATGTGGTCACTTTGGTGATTCAGCACTGGGGACAGGTTAAATAGTGATATGTTACAGGACTGGACTGGGTACTCAGTAACCCCCCTAAGCCAAAGCATATATCAGCTAGATGGGCCAAATTAGCCTTATCTGATGACATATTTTATAGACACAAAAAAGGGACAAAACTGTGACTTTTTAGTCACAATATCTGACATTTTGTTCAGTGCATTGAATGCCAGTTTAGGATTGGTGGATAACTGTAGTCTAATAAAGTAATCTAAAATAGAAGCATTTTAGATTATTTTTTATACATGCAACATAATTCTTAAACAATAATTAGATTTTTTTTTTTTTTTCATTTTTGGGGTAGCTTGAACAGAGTGGATTTTTTTCTTGGGGCAATCACTTTATAGATAGGGTTACAGTAATTATTAGACTATTTGTTTGACAGAAACATCTTTATACATCACATCCCAAGTCTCTAAGTTATCACTTAGGTCATGGGTAACCTTCAATTTGTGAATTTGGGTCTAGAGATACTATATAGCCAAGCAGTAACCAGTGGTTAGTATATGGTTCCAGCTTCGAGTGCAGAATGAGTGAATGCTTTATAAATGTGTGAACCAGTCCTCAGCCTCAGCAGTATACACCAGCCTTTTATATTCTTAATCAGACATGAGGAAGGCAGCATCACCAAGTCAAAGATGCTTTCTTCTGCATGGTAGTCTTCCATGGGATTCTGTTCCTGACAATGACTTAAAAAGACCTCAGATCAAATATAGTTTAGCATTGAGCAAATGATCTTAAGTAAGATCCCAAATGATTAAATAATGTTAGCAACAAAGAAAGCTGTAATTAGTGGGGGAATCCGGCAACTGCTATACAATATATACAACACTGTCAATGTTAAGGATTTTTGTCATTGTTGGAATATCAATCTCTCTTTTTTAGCATTTTACTCTGTAATTTAAGGAAACGTAATTTAATTTTTTTGTAATCCTTAAATCAGTATTTCATAGGATGCACAGACATGGCAAAAGTAAATTGTAGGGACAAAAATCCCCCCCCCCCCAAAAAAAAATATATATATAAGTGACGCCAAAACACCAACCACAAGCTTTGCATTTTTTTAGATGTGTTTTCCTGCAAACATTTTCCTTTATTAATGTTCAGTGTTTTGCTTCCTTCCTCACTGTTGGTCCTTGTCTGTTTTCTATGCCTCTAGGTATGTATGCACATATATGTCAAACGTGTCAGGCAGCAGTGGAATAAGAATGGGCAACATGTATTATGCAAGATGGAATAACCTACTTTTAAAATAGAAGCAGCTGATAGTCAAAGTAGGAGTGGCTGACCTTTAAAGTAGGTGGGGTGAAGGAAGGTTCTGTAGTCAAAGGATCCTTTGTTCTTGTTTTACTTATAAATCCTTTCTCGTCATTCGTGTCAAAGGTCGACCGCTCCTACTTGTAATAAACTTGTGTTGCCCATTTTTTATTCCCGTAATTCGAAAAGATTTTAATAAGCTGTTTTCATTCTTCCCAGGAAGTATTTCCACAGTTGCTGAAAATCCAAGCACACACGAAAATCCAACCTATGTAAATGTTTGAACGGAAGACGTCCCGCCATTTCAGCTCTTCTTACAAAATTCGGTGGTTTATAGCTTTAAACCTGTTCCGGAGGACGCGCCAGAAAATGTACAGGTTCTAGATTTTTACGGGACACGTCTACCTTCTTTTTCAATTCACTTGTGTGTTTGTAGGCAATGAATTACTTTCTGTATACCAAGAAATTGCATGTTATGAAACCACTACACGTCCAGTGGAGTTGAGCAATGCTGTGTTGGCTTTCTGTTGGGGGTGAAGAGGTTAAATCTTCTTGGCATTATAAAAGTTGAATTGCTCTGGGAATTTAACCCTTTGAGTGCTGGTCCTTTGGCCAGTCAGCACTCACCGGGTTAATATAGGAACACATGTGCTGCAGTAAGGACTCTTGTTGGCAGGCAAGGGTTCAAATGGTACATACCATCCAATGTATAGGGTGATCTGTGAATTTTACTAGTTGGGACGTGGAGGATAATGCTTGTAAATAATCCTTTATAAGAAAATGTATAAATCTTTTAAAAGATTGAAACTGTCATTCATTGTAAGTGTTCAGATGTCCACTGATTTGACAACTTCGTAGAAAACAAGCGAACATAAAACAAAAGGATACTGGTCAGGAGTGATGCATTTTTTTTTTACCTCCTTTAGAGCAAGAAAGGCGCGTAACAAGTGTACATTATAATTCATTTGCAAAAACATCTGGTACTCGAGGACTTAGCCTCAGTATCTTGGGATAGAGGCTGGATTTATATTTTTGCACCTGGATAAACAGACATAATCTCCCCGTGAACTCAAAACACCTGAAACTACTCAACAAAATAATTAAGGAGCTGTAAACTACATTTAAATCAAAAGTGGCATTGTTTGAATAAAGCAGAAATTGCTCTAAGTCCTCCCTTTTTTGTCTGAACCAGTTCTATCACACAAATGACATCATGTCAGTGTCATCATGCTACGCCAACCCAAGTCAACATTTCCATTTCATTGGGCGGGTATCGAATCCAGCATCACTTTGATCTCCTGTTTTCCAATGATTTGTCTTTCCGTTATATTCCAAACAGAAGACTCTCAAGTGATTGTGAGAATTCCACATATTTGTGTTCCACTAACACAGAATTCGAAATTACACCCTAGGTGTATGAAACCATTCAATGTTCTCTCTGCAACTCGTGGCATAAAAAGCTAACATGCTGAAAGTGTAATGTTGCTGCTTTCTGACCTTCCATTGCCTTCTTATTCTTTACATTATATTCATCTGCAATATGTTCTTGTCGGAGCTTTGCTACTGTCAACATCCTTGACTACTGTAAATCAAATAAAAAACACCTGGTGTAAGGGAAAAGTAATTGATCAGTCCAACTGAACCAAGTAAAGACCTGTTTAATCTGTGGTGTCTTTTTTTAGCATTATTTCGAGCTGTCAACACACAATTTAGGAGTGGTGAAAAAAATAACAGAAAAATCTGTCTGTTGATCTATGGACCTTGAGAAATGAGACACTATTGGGTCACTAAAATTCGACTCTGGCCTTTCGGTGCCGAGTTTGACTTAGGAAACAACCCAGGTTCAATTCTTCCCCCTTCAAATATATTTTTTTTAGACTAAGTCAAATTCGTCACCTGAATTTGGCTAGCTGTCATTGGAAGGTGGCAATGGGATGGATTGCTTCCGAAGGAGTGACTTACAATGAGAAAGCAAAATATTTCTATAATTCGATAAACAACTTATATATAAAATACATGTTCAACACTGAGAAACATGTCCAAAAAATAGAAGAAAAAAAAGATCAATCTTGAACAAATGCACCATTTATGTATTAAATTATTTTCTTTATATATCAAAGAAAATCTCCTGCAATTTTTTTTGTTTAAATTTCTTGTGAATTGTTCATTGTTTTAATACAGATATCACTTTTATTAATTTGTTTTACTGTTTTCTCTTTTTAAAAGTTGTGCAGCATTCCTGGATAACTCTTTCGCAGTGATTTTTAATGCGTAGATTTATCAAATTGAGCTTTTGTAGTGCTTTAAAAAAAATCAAAACTCTTTATTCATTAAATGCAATCTCAGCTTGAATCTACCTAACAGTTAAAGTATGTACGTCACAGAAAAGGGATATGGTTTTGCGTTAAAGAGAATAAAATGTAATTACATCATTACATTGTGATTACCCGTTTGTTGGGAAACATAACTTACATTTTATTCTCTACAGAAGGTTTGCCATCACCATACAAATAAAAACTGTAAATATGGCCCCTGTGCACCCAGACTGCTTAGTGTAAATTGTCCTAATGCTTTGCATCATGTCGGTGGAATGTCACTGTTCTTCATGGCAGCTTCATTGTGGGACTTAGAACGCCAGACTGTTCAGCACATAGTCAAAGGAGTTTAGTTTTAGGGGTGCATGTTAGTTTTTGGGGGTTTTAGGGTTAGGTTAGGGTATTAGGGTTAGTATTAGGATATTGTTAGGTAGTTTTAGGGTTAGTTTTAGGGTTTGGGGTTAGAGTTAGGGTTATTTTTACAGTTAGTAATAGGGTTTGGTTCGCAACTTTATTGGGGATTTTAATATTTAGTGTTGACAGTTCAGTAGCGAAAAGCAGCTATGCTGAACTGTCAGCCCTACAACCACCACGGTGAACCGGCTACAGTGCACTGTCCTAGGCGCTAAGTTGGTAGCTACATATTTTGGGATTTTAAGCATTTGTGCTCATTATAAAGCATAGGACCAGGCAGCACTCATCAATCAAACATTTTACCTATTTTATACATTTATTTAGCATTATCTGTGGACTAATTATATATTTCTTTCTCTGAATTATAAAATATGAATCCCAAAAATGGTATCTTTATATTATCCGTTTTGAGGCGTCACGCAAGATTTTTAAGTAAAATGATGCCAATTTCAATCTCAGGTTTCTTAATCCTAAGAACAAATGCATTGCAATAAATTTTTAGGAAGAACACATTTATACTTTTTTTTTTCTTTTTCCAACCATGAAAATGTCTGTAGAGAATATTTTGAAATGACTTGGGAAGAGATGCATTGCTATGAATAGTAAACATCATGTCTACGATTTTTAACTTGTGTAAAAAAAAAAACGAAAAAAAAAAAAAACGATTGGCAAAATTGTTTTCTCACAATTACATTATGAGTACAATTTTTCACAAACACATATCAAAAATTAAATTCTTTTCTAAAAAATTGCTCTTTGATAAATCTACCTGTCAAATGTAAAGGAATTGGAAACCAGTTATAACTTGGGTTCTGAAACATGAAAAAAAAAAAAAAAACATCTCAAAGGGTTAGTCAGACGGTGAGGTAATTCTGTGGCCTTTATTCATGAAAGAGGTTGTAGGATATTGAGAAGAGAATGTCAAAGTTAAGGCCAAAGTAACAGTTGGAAACATTGGCCAGTTATCCAATTCTTCTGAAATGTTTTTCAAAATTTCCGGCCTTAACTTTGTAATTCCCTCCTTCATGAATAAAGCTGTATGGTACCCCGTAGGAATGCAGAATGCATTTTGTTTTTATGTGTACAAATCTGTGTTGGTTTCCACTTTATTTTGCAAATTTGTAGGAAAATAAATTCTTAAATTAAATAGATTGGCATCTGAGTTTTCATTTCTTTCTGGTAAGATAGGAAACAAGTCAAATGGAATTATTCATTGGTAGCCATGTCAGTGACGCCAAAACGATGCGTTATTTTCGTATGCTCCATATTTATACATAGCCTCTTTGTGTCTAATGTATACAGGTGCCGTGAAGCACAACTGAACAAGATATTATGCTCACAGCTGTATTTTCTAAGTTATCACGATGCTCCTGCTTGAGCTCAGGTTTACATTCAATTCTTAACTTAGCAGCGGATTTTTAGTGGAAGTCAAAAAAAGCTCAATAGACTGCGGCCAGAGGGAGGAGTACAGATCTGTAAATCAGAATGTGGATCTAATAATGGTAGCCTACCATATAGTGGTATACGTCCCCAGCTGTTGGTGGGCAAATTCTAACCACCTATTCTGCCATCTGTCGACAATAATGGACCATATTTAATAGTAGTTATGCATAAAAAGCAATTGTGGTTCAAAAAATTCTTGCTGGTTGCCATTTGTAATGAACCAAAATGATGTCCTTTCTTTGGGGTGATATTCTCAGTGTATGTCTTACAAGACCAACCCAGTAACAGACCTTAGGGGTCTATGTGATCAATGGAAATTTGAGGGGAACATTTCATCTCACTGATTCAAGAACGCACTGTACCTGGCTTTTTCTTTTAGAAGACCTCAGATGGCCATGGATAATGCATAGTAAAAGCATTTAACAATCTCACTTAAGAATCTACTCAACAAAGAGAGAACTGCTGGGAAGTGAGATCAGAATTTCAAACGTAAGGCCAAAGTAGCCGAGTCTGAAAAATTCTCCCATTCAGCTGCATCGGATCATTTTTCCAACTCCGCTACATTGGAATAAAGTTTGAAATTCCCATCTTGATTCCCAGCAATTTTCTCTCTAATGAGTTGACCTTTTCTTTTAACAATGCGTTCTGCAGAGTCAACTCTGTTCTTGCAGGAGGAACTCGCCAGGTTTGTGCCTACACAATGTATAGTTAAAAGGACTGTCGCCTAAACATTGTTTTTACTGTGAACCAAGAGTAAATACAATTATTGTATACATTGCATTGAATACATTGTATTCACAAAATTGCAAACAAATGCCTAAATTAGGAGACAAGTGTGTTTCAAATGCGTCTGTGGAGTCTCCTGCTTATGACATCACCTGTGGTACGGTATGCAAATGACCTTTTTTTCAATGGGAAATATGTTATTTGCATACCATGCCACAGGTGATGTCATTATCTTGTCTCCCCACATTTGTCTCCTAATGTAGGCATTTGCAGTTTTGCCAATACAATGTCTAGATCATTTTGAATAATTGTTCATGCTTTACATGCACAGTACAAACAATGTTTAGGTGATACAGTCCCTTTAAGTCAGTAAGATGTAATGCTCGCCTTTTAGACTCTTTAAATGTTCTTCCCAGACATACTGCATGTTTCCACTAACCCACTGGTAACCATTTAATCAGTTTACCATCAGCTTTGATTTGTGGTTATTTAAATGTTTCTCTTTGCAGTTCCGTTATTTGTATTAGACGACAAACTAGTGAACTAAATACATTTTGCGTCATACAAACACATCAAGCTACGTGGAGAAACGGATCGGCTTCTAAACATGAGGGCCGGTTCTAAACGATTTTTATAGGACAATGTAAAAAATGTCATTACTTACTGTAAGTACAACTTATTTTAAATGACCTTTTTAATGTTTTTTTTTCCTGCTAAATGTAACATAGTTTAGTGCACAATTGTTATTATTTGTTGCACTTACAATTATATTTATTAAAACATTTATGTCTCCTAAGCAGTGTGTCTGTTGCTTTATTGCTTTCTGGGTAATTAAGAGTTTTATTACAGTCATTTATTCAGATAGGATTAGGGTCGGGGTTCTGAGGTGAGAAGATAATAAAAACAATGTTGTCATTGTATATAGATTACCAGTCACCGTACTACAGGAATGTAGCCCATTTATATTCATACATCAGCAGTCAAAAGTTTGAGCACACAATTATCTTGCATTATATTACCATTTACTTATATAGCTACAACAATTTATGTAGCGCTAGATACAGAGCATAGAAGGGAACTACATACTAAGTTAGACAAACTAAAACAGACTGGTACGTGAGGTAGAGAACCCTGCTCGCAAGCTTACAATCTAGAGGGAATGGGGGACATGAAACACATAAGGGGGTGAAGAGGACCGAGAGAGTTGTAGTTTTTAACAGTTATGTGGAAGGTTGGCACTAGGTGAGTTTGGCCAAAGAGTATGTGTGTGTGTGTTCTAGCTGGATCAGTTGTAAGCTACCCGAGATTAAAAGTGATTGAGGACAGCGAGAGCTAGGTGAGAATAGCTTGAGGTAAACCAAGGTAAGGTAAGCTTCATTAAAGAGATGGGTTTTGAGGGAATTTTTTAAAGTTTGAAAAGGAAGGCGAGGGATGGATTCTCTGCGGAAGGGAGTTCCAAAGAGTTGGGGCGGGCCAGTGTGTACAAATGTTCCTCCTTTTCTCATTCGGTCCTGTTTGATGACATGTGGTACCACTGATCACTGTTTTTTTTTTTTAACTCAAAATGTTCTATTGCTTTGCAAGGTATTCAAGGACAGGAGATAAAGCAACACAGGTCATTGAATAGGGCGATTTAAATGGAACTTATATAAATAGGTGAACTATATTCAAACATTTAATGTTGAGGCAGGGAAAAAAATAATAAATGGTCAACAAATGCAAGGGCATTTCTTGCTACACTTTTCAGTCTGCAGAAATATTGCTTTGATGTGTGCTATATTTATATATATTTACATGACACCATGTATTTTAAGTTTAGCATCACCTAAAACATTGTCAAGTATCTCATTTCCAGTAAGTTTACCTAAAATGAAACTGGTGTTGCATGCCAAAGGTGCCAGCAGTCCTGGATTTGCAGAGACAGCTCTGTTATATGGGATCCTGTCCAATAAAATCTGGGACTACCGTCTATGCCTTCCTCCTATGTACAGTGCTTTGTATAGATATTATTGCATGTAAAATATATCTGTACAGAAGAAATGTATAGCCTAAATGCTAAAGAATTGAGCTCCAGATACCCAGTACCTGTGTTGGGGAGGAATCGGAGGATTACATCATTTAGCATTACACAACTTTTATCTTTGTCCACCTTGCATCCTAGGAAGTGGTCCATCGAAGTTGGTGGGGACTGTGTACATATAATTGCTTTGTAAATGTTTGGTACTAAACAAAATTAACATTATTGTAACACACCATACTAAATCAATATATATGTATACAGGGAGACCAAAAATAATGTAACCCTTTAGTTGCAAAGTAGAGCACCTTAGGAAAGGACAGACCTTTAAAAGGATGTCTCTAATGGTTTCCGCTAGCCAGTCATCAGTACACAATCTTAAACACATCAGTGCAATATTGTTTTACTGTTTGAAAATACACATATATATTTCATCAAGAAAATCCATTACCCAGCCGAGCTGTTTGCGTTACTAAGAAAAAAGGGGGGGGTAGAAACCTGTCATTCTGGCTACGTGTTTTGACAGAGTAATTTGAATTTTGCTGGCAGACTGGCAGCATCCTTTAGAAGAGTGAAAGTTGTGTCTCTGAAGAATTGTATTAAAAATGAAGCAGAAATCTTGAATGTGTACTCAGTAAGCTGAACTAGGAAGAGCACTCCCCAAGGGAAAGGCAGTTAGTAATAAAACATTCCAATTGTGCTCAGGAGAACCACTGACTGTATCAGCAGCAACAGAACCTCCATTCACAGCAGGAATCCATAATGATCAGGATGCAAGAGGGGCCCTTCAGTTGGGTCGTAAACTAAAATAAAAAAAAACACCAGTGTGCTCTCAACTTATGCAAAAATGTAGTGACCTGATTAAATAGACTGGAGGCTCGAGAAAGACGATTTCACCATTACGCTTACTCACTCTAGTTACCGTCAAACAGCATCTTTAATGGCAGAGTGAACTGGCAGTCATCAGATCCATTGCAGATATTCATTATATGATTAAAGGACAAGTGTCATCAAAAAAACTCTGTTTATTTGAAAGATTACATCAAATGTAGGCATTTTAAAGATAAAGGTTTCGATGAAAGAAAACCAAAAAAGCACCTTATAGAGCCCTCTCTGCTTATTTAGCTCTATTAAGGGGGAGTCATCTTGGATCAGATAGGTTTACATCTGGTGTTTTATTTGTATTCTTCCATTAATGCATTTCTATTCAATCTTTCAATTAAACAAACTAATTTTATGCTGACAGTTGTCCTATAATAAGATATTGTTGTTGTTAGTTTGTTTGTTATTTTTACGAAAATTGGCAAAGGCTTATTAATAAATGATGGGGAATCAACAACATAGTTACACATCTTAGATTAATATAGCAGAATTGAAAAAAAAAATTGCTTGTTTTCCCCAATTCACCTACTTTTGTCTTTGTTTTGATACCCAGCTGTGAAGTCACCATTAGTCAATATTTAGAGAATAAATCCTATGAGGTCAATTCACTAAAGGGGAGTTGAGATGAACATTTCTTCCCACTGACCTAGATATCAACTGTGTAGGGCCAAACATAGTGAACTTGCCCTGGAAGATAATCCTGGAAGCTCAGCAGGCAAAGGATAGTTAAATCTTTAAAAACTCACTTGTTAACAACGCATTGTGCAGGAACAATGCTTTTCTTGCAAGAGGAATGCTTCAGGATTGACCAATGCATAGTTAAGATGGTGCAATAAGCTCATCATCCCTTACAAGTGACCTTACAGTGAATAGACCCCTATGTGTCCAACTCGGTCTAGATACATTACTTGAACTTGATTTAGTATGTCAAATACTAATTTGTTACCCATGAGCTGGATCATCAATGTCCTTTTCTATCCTGATGACGGTGTCTCTTTAAGCACTAACGAACAACATAATATATTTAAATGTGTTGCATGGGGTTCTGCATGTTTGCTTACTTTCCATGTAGTGGAGAGCTGGCAATGTTTGGATCTCTGTGGGAGGCTGCAGGACAAGTTCAATTTCTTACATAAACACTCCTACAATGTACATACCCCTTCTCGAGCACAGCTGCAATGTCCCTATTTGCCTGAGCATCTGTTTTCTTTGGCATGTTCATTAATGCTCTGATATTAAAAAAATATAAGAACATGATGTGTCATTGTAGATTTAGCCTTTGATGTGGTGATTTAAGTCACTTTAAGCATTATATTTTAAACAGGCATTTAAAAAAAAAAAATATCTATTTCACTGTTTCTGCTTTTGGCTCTCCACTGTTGTTTACATTGAATTGAGACAGTTCATCTGAATTAAGAAGGCCAGAATTCTCACATGTATGCACGTTTAGAATATGTATTTAGAGTGAATTGATCAAATGAATTTCCAGTTTTGGCCATCAACTGATCTGGATCTACTAGTCTGTCTGTAGTGGCACTAGGATCACAGCAATGCATTTACAGATGAATACCCACCTACAAGAAGAACTCTATGGTATGAGAAGAAATGCACAATTCTATCAGATACAGCAAAAATCTAGTTGAAGCACCAGGACATAGGCAAATTCAAACATGTATTTCCATTTTATTAGAATCACAAGTCACACAGTAACATACTTTACACAATGCACAAAATGCATTTCCAACCTATTATAATAATGTATCTAATATTGGACTCACAGTAGGGAAACAAGTTCTGGTTTGGATAAATAATAAACATATTAGTGAGTACAGAAAGAGTGTGATTAGTTTAGCAAGATCAGTCCACAGCCTTCACAGCATACAAAAACAATATGAAACATACAAATGGGAGTGCTATATAGCCCATGGCATGTCCTATATACTCTACCAGAGGTGGCCTGAAGGGGGCAGTAGTCCATCATGGTTTTAACTTATCCTACAAACTATAATTCAATTTTTCCTTTCAAAAGTTATAGAAATTTATATTAGAAAAGAAAACACCAATCTCTCTGTTTGAGCCAATGCTGTCACTTAATGTTGATTCAAATCTCTAATCAAATCAGTAGGTAGGAAGCTAATTTGACATTACCATCCATTAAAAAAAAAATGAAAAGGTAGCATTTGCACTCTTAATGCTTTGGATGCGAGAAAAATGTGCCACACAGAGGAAAAGGGATGCGAGAGAAAATCTCCTCTCAGGTCACAGTCCTCCAATGGTACTGAGGAAAAGTTCAACTGTAAGGCAAGTTTAGTTAAGATGATATAATAAACGTTGATATAACTTGTATTGACCAGGTTAGTGATGATACCTAATGCTGTCTTTTATGGCATTTCTGCCAAAAATAGAGGTGACCCTTGCTACAATCCACAGATTCATATCGCACTACTATCTTCTATTCCCAAGAGCTTGCATAACGTTTGATTTGAAGCGGAAGCAATGCGAGATCTACTGTTACGATGGTTTCATGCACTGAGAAAGGCCTACATTTTGATGAAACTTTTCAAAGCCCCATTTACATAATGTTATGGGAACTAGTAGAAGGCAGGTGTTTTCATGCATTACATGCTTCTCACGAAACGTGTCAAGCATAAGCGGATTTTTTTATCCATCCACCTTATTTACAGCTTTTTTGTAACTCCATGTCCTGTTCTTAAATATTTTGGAAATAAACATTTACATATGTTTTACTTACCTGTGGATGCGGAGTTCAATTAAAGCCTCAACTATGGATTTCTATAGTTGGTCAACAGCTTTTGTGGTACAGGCTGGTAAAACACAATGTAATAGTATACTCATAATTCATTAATCGGTACATTAATACATGATCTAAAGAAATGGGTTCTCTTTTATCCTACAAATAAATCCACTGAATGCCAATATGCACATGGATGTGAGTAAGAGACGTAGATCCTTTTGGAACTTTTGTTTTTTTTTTGTCTTGTTTCCTGTTTAGTACATTACATGTGGCAGCACAGGTTGCCACTTTATCCTTCTTGGTGCAAGAACTCACCAATTTTGTCCTTACACAATATGTAATTATGTTATTAAAATGAGCTGTGATACCTCTTTACATTTTTAATTGATGGACCACTTGTGAACGAAGTACTTCCCATTCTATGATTTTTTTTTTTTTTTACCAATGTATAGGCAGCTAGCACGTGATGTAAAGTTTGTTTGTTTTTTCCTGTTATGACCAGGGGAATTAAGGTGTAACAGTGCATTTTCAGGGGTAATTTCCACACTGTGTGTAAAATAGAATTAACTTTGTGAAAAAAACTCCTGCCATGTAGGTTGAATTAAGTCCAACCAAATATACATACAATTACCTGTAAAGTACCCGCACCTCCAGAAATGATTGGGGTGGCCATTAAACATTTTTAGCACCAAGGGCACCAAGTACCATCTATTAAACAGTTTATATGAGCATTCTGTAGTATACAAACAGTGCATGGATTGGTTAATTGCTGCTAAAGGCCAAAGAAATATATTATTTTATATTTTTAGAACTATAATAACCCAGTCTTAGATGTAAAGGTGCCCTGTGCAGGAAACCACTGTATCATCCCTTCCTTGCCAGTCACAGGTGGTGGTATATAAGGAATAGTTATCATATAAGACAATTGCTTTTGAAAAGATGCATCCCTTGCTTTTATTTCTTTCCTATGCCCCTTTATTTACTCCTGCCCTCCTTTCATTTTTGTCTCCACATATTTTGCCATTGCACCCACAGCACCTGATTGCACCCATATAACTTTTCACAGCACCACCTTGCGGCACCCATATTTCCCTTAAAAGTCTTGCCAGAGCTCCGGGATTACACACATAGGACTTTCCTTTGCACCTGCGTCGCACCCTGTAATTATCCTGGCACCCAGATTTAATTCAGGGACTTACCCAAACATGTAGATTGCATCCAGGACATATCCCAGAATGAAGATTGCACCGATGACATACACCAGGATACAGATTTCACCCAGAATGTACACCAGCATGCAGATTTCACCCAACATATCTCCCAGCACACAGATTTCACCAAGAATGTACCCCAGCACTCAGATTTCACCAAGGATGTACCCCAGCACACAGATTTCACCCAGGATATACCCCAGCATGCAGATTTCACTCAACATATATCCCAGCACATACATTTCACCCAGAATGTACCCCAGCACACAGATTTCACCCAGGATGTACCCCAGCACACAGATTTCACCCAGAATGTACCCCAGCACATAAATTGCTTTGAAGAACGTACTGAAAGACCCAGATTGCACCATGGCTTACCCTAGCACACAAATTGCTCCCAATGAATGCACAGACAAAAGCGAGTTTCTGCTCTCTTCTCTCCGCAAAGAGGGGGTGATGGGAGATCTTTTGCAAAGATCGCACACCCCTAAGGCCGGCTCTGAAAACTGCATGTTTCAAATTAATGATTTCATGATGTAGAAAAGTTTATAATTTTTTTATTCCATTTAATGCAAATAGCAAATTGATCTCTCACATTAATACAAAATTCATTGTTTGATTTATTTTTCCTGTACACTGGAAGTTATCAGTTACTGGGTCATAACAATAGAAATTACTTTTCTGTAAGAAAGTCATGTACACACAGTAAATAAAAGACATGGGACCAAAATTAACCAGCTTCACATAATGGCACACACCTTCTACGCCGAGGAGCATCTCTAGCTGTAAACCTTCAAATCTCCTCCAAGCAAAACAGAAAAGAAAAAAACGTGGTCATTTCAGAATACAAAATGAGTAAAAAAATACTGCTCATGAGCTGGGGTGGCAAAGAATGCTAACTGCCTTGTGCATTTTGCTAAGTATCAGCACAAGTGAAACGCGTGAGGCAGTTAGCATTTTTTGCCATCATAGCTCATGTGACAATGAACAGTATGTTTTTAAATAATGTTGTATATATATATATATATATATGTTTTTTTTTTTTAACTTACACTAAAATGTGTTTTGTCTGTACTTTACACTGCATTTTATAAAAGAGACCAATACACTTTTTCAAAATGATAGCTAAACTAAAAATCAAAAACAGAGAGGAACAGCTCAATATCTGCTTGGAAACCGAAACACATTTCAGGATGATTCTGGAAGAATTTGAACTCATCTTCGTAATTTTGAGTTTAGTCCAACTTTATCTTTATTAACCTGCAGGTTTTTTTTTTTTTTTTTAATTAACATTGCAAATGTCTGCAGGTTAATACTGGATCGTTGCCAGGAAGAATTCAGACGGTAATTAAATTTTACTGAATATTTCAGTCACATGAAGATCTGCAGTACAAATAGATCTGATTTGTCAAAATTCCTTTCAGCCAAATAGCCACTTAACTAATCTCAAATTGAATATCTTAACCATGATTGTAAAATATATATATTTTTTCTGCTCCTCAAGGACTTTTACAAAAAAAAAAAAAAAAAAAAAGATTGAGTTCTATTATAAACACAAGATAAAGGATTAATTTACTTTGAGGAGATTAGACGGAGCCTGGCCCATAACCCTTGTACTTACAATATTTTCTAACTACTCCCATCATCCTCAGTTAAAAAGTGGTACGGAGAGCTGATATTTTGGTATAAGATTTTAAAAAGATGAGACTTTTTTTTAGCATTGTTAAATATGATGGTGCAACAATGTCTTAATAAATAAGTCTAAAATTAAGACTAATGCTGTTAGTTTGTGGAACAAAAAATGTAAATGTATCACAGTTTTAAGGACCATTGATAGCAACCTATGATTTTAGAACACAAGAATGTTAAATAGTTCTAAACATGTATCTGTGCTTTAAATTAAATTTACAAGCAAATATCAGATTAACAGTTTATTGATTCTCTCACCTAGCTCTCAGCATTTATCTAGAGTCTAAAGAAGAAAAATTCAACATTGTTTATACTGTGATTGTAGACAAAACATATAATAAGATATTTAACAGAATTGCAAGCAAATTGTCACAATAAGCCAGGACTTGAACCCTAATGTCTGGGTTTTGCTGCTGTTCTAGACACCACCTGCAGATTCTATTGGCCTAGGATGGCAGCAGTTCTATAACCTGCCTTTTCCATCTCTCTTTCCTACTGCTCAGGTGCTGGCTCTTGCAGTGATTAACCCTGGAATTATATAAACCCTATCCTCCCAGCAATCATAGCTGATACATTTTGCTAGCTGGCTTGTATTTGCTTTGTGTGGTTCCTACAATTGACTTATTTCCTGACCATCCTGTTACTCTCTAGTCCTCTGATCTAGGCTTGCTTCCTGACCATCCAGCAACTCTCCAGTCCATTGACCCTAGCTCCTTTACTGTCCATTCTGAATCCTAGACCCTGACTTTGCTCCTGTTGGTCTATAAGGGATTGGCTTGTGGGTGCTCAAAGCCAGGGGCCTCACCCCTGGTGGAGAGTTCTCACCCTGTGCAGGGCTTTGGATCATCCACTACCCCTGCATCTGGACTACTGCACTGAAGCTCATTATAAAAATTCAGAAATTGATAGAAAATAAATATAAACATAGTTTTTGCTGTGAATGTAGAAAATAAAAACATAGAAAAATAGAATGTGTCGGCAGATAAGAACCATTCGGTCCATCTAGTCTGCCCAATTTTCAAAATACTTTTATTAGTCCCCATTTTCCTATCTTATAGCTGGATTGTGGGAACTATTCAATAAAACTGAACTGACAAGGGCAGCTGCAAAAATCAGGCTATTGACGGATTCCTGCAGTTCACTTGTTAATTCCGTTTTAGTGGACGAGCACTGTAGGCATTTAATAACATACATGAGCAACGTATGGCCTATTCAATATGCTGCAAAGCAATGTTTAACCATCGGTCTCTCTTTTCTTCTGTCATTTTCATGATTGCAAAAGGTTAATGTAACTCAATCACAAATCTCAATTTAGGCAGGATCCACGAGAGACTCATCGTAACATAATTGCAATTAAAATGCAAACATGAAGTAAAAATCATTAATAACGTATTGGATTAATAATGTCATTCTAAACTTCATTAGCAAGAGCCATCAGTTACTGAATTTGCTTTTAATGTTACACAAACGTATCGTTATAGACTGCACCATTTCCAGTCAGTAGTCCAAAAAGTGCTTTATGTTTTAATTAGGAGCAGTTATCATTAACTGATACCTACACCCACTGCTCTCCATAATGTGAATATACATCACTTGTTTTATAGAGTCATAACCACCAACAACCAATAAACAGCACACAATGCATACAAACCCACTACAAGGTAGGTAGACGAATATATAACACATGTGGTAGAGACTCCTGAGTCTCACAGGTGATATTAAGGAAAAAAGCAGCCAATCTTTAAAGCTGGGGCTGACAAAGCTGGCACAGTTTGTCTAATGTCCGTCTCTGCATCTCTAACTCACCCTTCCTTTTCAACCAGGTGACTCAAAGGTAACTCATATAAGGTAACTCAAAGCCTTTCATAGTCGGCTGCTTGTTAGCCCACGGCCGATGTCTGGTTTATAGGGACTAGTGCTAGTTAGTCTATTGTCTGTAACTAATTGGTAATTACTATATATATATATATATATATATATATATATATATATATATATATATAAATGTACTATCATCTTTCACTTTTCTCAGACACTATTATATTTCTCTATCCCTTTTCTGTCCCTCTCCCTGTTCTTCCCAAATATTAGGTGTATTAAAATAAAGGGATTTTGGGGTAATTCTGGCACATGTGGGCTGAAAAAACACTCCTCTGACATATTACCACATGAGACAGTGTATTTACACTATATTTTAAAAAAATGTAAAGATATACAAGCTCTCACAGATAGGATAGACTTTATGGCAGGGTATCTTAAAGTTTTTTTTTTATTAACTTATGTATGTGGTTTTTCCCTAATATTGTGACTGACCTATTTTATTTGCTAATAAGCTACTTTGCCAAACAACCTCTTTTGGATTGGCACAATTTGTTTTGTCAATTTTGTGTTTGTGTGTCCTAGTGCTGTAGTTTTGAGTTGGGTTCTGTGGCAATTCACTCACTGTATGTTCTGTTTTTATCAGTATTACCAATAAAATGTATACATTTTATACTGTTTATCTATTTTTGTGACATACTGACGTTATCCCTTTGTCAGCTGTCCGTTTCTCTGCTTCTCCTTGTTATAGTATTTATTTATTAAAAAGGGCTATACCAGAAAAGCAGGAAAACAATGCAAAAGTGCTGACACATGGGAACGGCAGGTGAATTAATCATTCACATATTCAGTTATGCATCCTGTGGACTGATAAGATGTGAATGTGAAAACACATTCTCATTCCTTCGTGTCTGCTGCAGCCGCAGTGTGAATCAGTCTACACTCACATGGATTTTCATAATCAGAAATTCAGAAATGCATTGAGAAGACGGTCACGTCTCTTTGAAAATACAGCAATTATGAGATTCAGTTTGACAAAGTGGAGGAATATGGCCATTAATCCCAAGTAATTGAAATCAATAATTCGGATATGCACTCCAAGTATTCAGTGCTATGGGACGAAGATTCCGCCCAAGTTGTCAAAGCATACAAAAAAAACAATCGACATCCGGTACTCGATTAAACTGTGAGAACTTTATTACATCAGACTCAGGCAACGTTTCAAATCTCGCGAGTTTTCGCCAGGCCTAACGAATACTCGCAAGAGTTGAAACGATGCCTGCGTCCAAATAATAAAGTTCTCACAGTTTAATCGAGTGCCTCCCAACTAGACCGTTAAATTGATAACTTTGATTGGTACTGGACAAGGTATTGCATGGATTTCTTTGAAGGATGGGCTGGGATGGACATTACACCTGATGTACTCCCTATTGCTTAACCTATTTCTCTCTTATTTTTTCATATTTACCTTGCCCCCCCAAAATGACAATTAATGATGTTCTATGGAACTTCATAGATCTTGCTACAGACACTGGTGTCCTTGTTCCGCTGTTGCTACATGAGTATGCGGTATTTTTGGCATAGCTTCTTTAAGGACTGGGTTGTTCAGACAGTGAAGATAATCACTTTCTCATGAAGAAGTTCAATCAATCTTTTTTATTAATTCACAAATTTCCAAGTACATTTTGCTCTCTATTCCTGAACTGCTCAAGGAAAAGTCATTACGAATGGTACATTAGCAGTCTACAGGCATGTGTTGCCTGACCTAGGAAATGCATATTCAATTGGGACAGACCAGGCAGAACTTAGCAATAATAGTACCGAGTGTAGGTAAAAGTAGCATTCCAAGGATGTAGATGATAATATAAAAAACGAAATAGTCAGCTACATAAATGCGCGCACCATACATATGTATATAAAATAGGAGGTACTGTGGAATGGACGCAGATTCATTTGTATTACAAATAATAATAATAATATTATTACTACCGGCCTTAGACTTCATGGCTGAAGTTTTAATTTCAGCCATGAAGTCCTATTCAAATAATTTACATTTAAATAAATCCAGTTGGAAAAACAAAACTCTATTTCTTGATATGCCCAGATCCACAATAACATTAATAAAGTCTCACAAATCGTATATCCTATAAATGTATCACAATGACATATCAACATCCATCTTACCTTCTGCTCCATTGACCCAATCTATGTTACCGGAAATCTGGAGCTGTCTTCTAATTCTAAATCTAATTTTTTTATTTTTTTTAACGGATGACCCTCCGTAGACTGTATTGTGCCCTTGCACAAACCCTCCCAAGAACATTACCGTATTACACTTG
The DNA here is from genome assembly GCA_036172795.1 of Pelodytes ibericus. Lineage (NCBI taxonomy): Eukaryota > Metazoa > Chordata > Amphibia > Anura > Pelodytidae > Pelodytes > Pelodytes ibericus. The sequence goes on from CM069867.1 coordinate 61,329,161, forward strand.
CTCCTCCACGCTTGCACTCAACAAACAAGCTGTTCTACTTTTAATTTATAGAGGATAATGGATCCCTTGAAATGAATTCACTCTCATAAGACATCATAACTCTGTCTTAATCCACTTCATTAACATTGAGACTCATCCTTACAAAATGCAGTGCTAATTAATTGTGCATAAATATACGCCAGGTTTGTTCCAGAGTCTTCTATAAGACATTTCTTCAAGGGGGAAATCGCTAGCAGTTTTTTTTTTAATCTCTATAATTTCTCTACATTTGCAAAACATTATACCTATGTCCTGGTACCTTCCTTATTTTTTTCCAACATGTTCACATCTGTAACCACATCCTTTTCATTTTATCCATGCTGTAGCCAATTATTTCCTTTGAAAATTAGTTTTAAATGATACGTTAATGGACTTGGTGTTGATGTCGATGTGGGAGTTTGGGGTCATAATAACCAAATGGTATCTGATAAAATACAGCTTGACTCTCAAGTCAGATTATGAAGGAATCTGCAGATGAGGGGTACTTGGCTGTGAGTTGGTGCACCTGAAATCAGATGTGCGCAAGAATATCAAATAGGTATAATTCCAACTTGTACTTTACTTTAAACAGAAAAAAATATTATAAAAGCAAAATAATTGAAAGAGTTTTTGTGTCGGGTGCTTGTGTTTTCCCATGTGTTATGGGAACTGGTTTGGTTTAACATTTATGAGTCACAAGAGGACATCCGTGGACTTGATACAATTGGGGGTGCTATTGAGTGTTATATGACACATCCCTTTATCACCAACATGCACAGGGAAAGTGTTATTAATATGGCTATTGGCACCACCTGCAGAATGACAACATGGTGTCCTACCACCAAAAAAAAACTGCACAGAGGGTACCTATTTACAATACCTCTCAGAATCACTGCAGAGTACTGTAGGTAGGGTCCAGCAACCAGTTTGAATAGCAAATAGTTGTTTCTGACTTTATTGAACATTTTCACTGTCCAAGGTTTTTTCTGAACCTCCGCTCAAACTATGTTGCCCTTTTGTCTACAGTACACACTCCTTTTAATAGTCCTCGACATTTTTTACTACAAGAATACACTAAAATCAATACCACCCTGTAGAATGTGTTGTTTTTCTTCCAACAAATACAACCGTAATAATACAGTCCAGTCAAATTTTTATACACTCACAACCCAGGTGCTGTATCGCTCCATATACAAAGCTAAAAAAAATAAAACAAATCAAGCACCCACAGGGCTTAAAAAAAGGCTTATGCTGATAATTTAAAATAATAACGGAAGTTTACGTATTTACCTATCTTGATAATGGCTCAGTGTGGAGCAGAAACGTCAATTTGACTTTGTTGATTGAAATTTACTGAATCCTATAGACTAAACCCCATGAATGCATGACATTTTTAGGATTTTGTGTGTAGTGGGTGACACTGCATCTGAGTTCAAGATCATATCTACATCCAAACTATTTACTTATTTCAGATTAAAATTGTGTCTGGAAGGTATGACTTTGGAACCCCCAGATTTATGGGAAGAGTTTGCTACACCTGCCCCTCTGGTAAATCTTGTTTCAGCCCTATTAACTTTCTTGGGAAATCTGAGCCACCCGCTTAAAACTAAATCGATGATTAAATGGGAGGAGGATAGAGGGACCAAATTATCCTACCAGGCTTGGTGCTCCGCATGGGTGAGTTCACGTCAAGCTGTACACTGTATTAATTTACAGAAACTCTATTACATGCTTGCACAATGCTGGTACTTAGTATCAACTCTGCTGTTTCAATTCCATCAGTCTTCAAATTATCTGTGTTGGAGAAGTCTTAGGGAGAGAGACTCCCATAAGCACATTTGGTGGGATTGTCATCTCCTTAATCAAATGAAAAAGAAAATCGGTGACCTGTTGACAGATGTCTTTGATCGTCCCTCTATTTTGACCCCTCAGAATTTTTTTGCTACATCTATATTTACCCTTCACAAAAAAATATAACAACTACCTTTTCATCAATACTGTTCTGGCATGCAAGATCTGCCAGGCGCGGCAGTGGCGGACATCTGAAGTTCCTACATGGAACGAGATTTTAACCCAAATCCAATTGCAAGCCTCTTCAGAGAAATTATTTTTTTCGAAAAGATAAATATTCTAGACAGAAATATAATAAATTTAGCAAAAATTTAATTTTAGGATTTTAGTTCATACCAGGTACTTTTGTTTTCTCTTTTTATCCCCGTGCGTTCTTCATACATAGTTGAGCCTTTCCTGTGACGACTCGAGCTGGGCTAGATTAAAAGAATGTTAAAATTTGTGTTGGGCTGGGATGATACTGGAGCATCTATATATTGGTATGTTGATGTGAGTGAAGTTGTTACAAATTGTTTGTCAGGTCTTTGTCTTAAATTTAAAAAAAATGTAATAAAGATAATTTGAGTCTGATGATTCGCTCGGTGCACAAATTTGAACTGATATGTATATTCTTCATTTAGTAAGATGCCAGTGTAAACAATGCAGTATTCATGTTATATGATATGAGTCTATTTGGCTAGTAGTCCATGTGTTGCACTGTCTGCCAGAAATTATCTGTTCCAGTAATTGAGGTAATCATACACTATATAGATCCAAGAATCCAAGTCACATGTAGTACAATGAGAACTGTGATGGTGGAATTTTTTTTTTTTTTATACAATGACCATTTGGACAATGATATATAGCCAAATGGATATTGTTCCTACTTTATTGAAACTCAAAATAAACATATAAAGCGTACACCAACCAGCCACAACATTATGACTACCAGTCTAATATTGTATAGGTCTCCTTTTGACACCAAAACAGCCCAGCCAAGACGTTGGTGGGGCCTCCATGGATTGGACTTGTTTTTCCAGGACATTCCATGGATGCTCAACTGGATTGAGATCTGGGGAATTTGGAGGCCAAGTAAAAATCTTGAACTCGTTGTTGTGTTCCTCAAACCATTCTTTATTTTTTTTCTTTGTGGCAGTGTGCAATATTCTGCTGAAAGAGGCCAATGCCATCAGGGAATACTGTTTCCATGAAAGGGTGTACATGGTCTGCGACAATGCTTAGGTAGGTGGTACGTGTCAAAGTAACATCCACATGAATGGCAGGACCCAAGGTTTCCCAGCAGAACATTGCCCAAAGCATCAGCTTGCCACCTGTCATACACACATATAAGCATAAAAGCAATACTTGCCATCACAGTTCAAATTTTCTCTATGTTGCATCAGGGGTACATTTGCAATATCAGGATGAATGTGTTTATCAGCAGAAACTTCCAGTACTGTACCAGTCCTTTCACCCTCCCCATTATTTTAAATCAATGCCCTTTGTTCATTTTAGTATATCTTATGCCAGCAGGTGAATGGTAATGAATAGTTTTCCTAAACTAATGCAGTATCTTTATTATATAACATGAAAGTTAACCAAGCCTTAGAATGCTCAAAGCCTCCATCTACAAATATGAAACCCATGCCTTGCAAATCTGGTGTTGGACTTGATCATGTGTCTGACTTAAAAAAAAAAAAAAACAGAACAGCATGCATTACCATGTTAATTAGAAAGCAGATAATAACTATGTCAAAGGCTAACATTAACATGATTCATTCTATGAAATCCAAAATATCCAACGAGCCTCCATGTTTGCCAATATAATTGTATATTAATTATTCAACCATTACTTTGTGTCCTTGTGTTTCTGCCTGACAAGAGTCATTTTGATAATTATATTGATTTTTTTTTTTACCTCTTCATTTGCATGGAATTTATACATTACTACTAGAGGGCAACACGGGAGATGTGCAAATAGAACAGAAACACTTGTTTGGAAATCTGTGAGAAACCAGTCAACCTGCAGGATAAAAATGTATTTGGTTGTACTACAGTAAGTTCTAGTACAATTACTTCAGTGAGAAAGATCTCTCCAATGACTATAGTTTGAGCCTTTATACTCCTGGATGTAAATATATATTTTTTTGATGGTGGTTTATTATCCCAGGAACTCCAAGTCAGCAGAACCTCAACAATATATATATATATATATATATATATATATATGATTCTTATTCTATTTTTCTTTTTTTAAATGGGACAAATGAACAATAGAGGACAACATTAAGACAAATAATATTAAGCAATTAATACAGGTAACATATACTGAGGATGAAATACAGAGATGTTCAAACAGCCACGGTAAATATAAAAAGAGTAATATAATAAAAGACAGATTTACAAACATACACTGAGGTCTAATAAATATGAAGGATTAATTTGGAGTTTGATATCTCCCCATACTTCTTCTCTCAAGAGAGATTTTTAACTTAATATACACCTACATACTACATACCACCTTTCATAATGGTCAGGGAGAGGAACCTTAACCTAACAACGTTACCTGCTGGGTATTGTATTTTTAAGAAGCTATTCAGTTCATCCCCCTATGGATGTGCTTACCTCGTGGGATAAGGTGATCTTGGAATTGATAGTGTTTGTTTTTTAAGCATCACCTAAGCATACTAATGCTAATATATCTATACAGTGATGTTTTGTGTACAACGGTAGGTACCCTTCACTAGAGTGACCACATTGCCATGTTATTCAGGGACACTAATGAAGACTGTATTCATGCATAAGCTAAAATAGAGTTGACTAATGACAGCCCTGGATTGTATACTTATCACAAGCCTACCTGAATAAACAGTGATGTGGTCACCCTAATCCTACCATTTATTGGTCTAGGCTCCTTTTACAGATCCCCTATTAAGTTCTAAATGAATTCTTTATTTAATTACTTTGCGTAAGGGCTACGTGATTCGCCAGAACTGCTTACGCTTAGGTGAGCCTGGATCGAGCTCCATCCACGCAAGGATATGCCACAAGACACAGGACTCATGGACAGCACTACCAAACAATTCATAAAATAGCATGAATAATTAAAAAAAAAAAAGATTAAAACAATAAAGAGAGAGAAGGATCTAAAGTTTTAGAACTTTGCACGTTCTGTCTTCACTCAGAGAGCATTATATAATAGCTAATCTGTTAAATACCACTGAAATGTGACAGCATAATTGCAAGAGATGTACAATTATACTTACAATTAAAATATAATTGCTAAGTGAGTCACTTAAACTATTAAGAGCAGGGAAGCACCACGGTGTAACATGACGGATTCGATGGATGTAGATTAAATCGCTCAGTCCGGAAAGGGTTACTTTCCAAAATAAGAGGAATAACAGCTCCTCTAATGCACCCTTTATTCCCTTCTTATCTAAACAGAAGTCTCAGTTCTGACATTTCATGGCATTTAATGAACAAAGCTAATGGAAAACAAATTAAAAAGCTACAGTCCTTTGGGGTCCACGGTTATAAAGCTCTGCATTTTACCTGCTCCCATATACAGGTTTTTCCAGACTTTGTAGCACTCGCTTATCCCTTAATTTTGCGTACAGAGAAGTCATTTTAACAGAAGGTGACATGAAGCTCTGCCACCTGGAGACAAACTGAGAATTGCCAAGAAAACAACAAACTTGTTTTCTCATTTGTAGCCCACTGATTACTGAGCTGTAAACTAGGAATTATTTTTGAACGCAGAATCTTGGAGAACAGATTGTCCATGTTGAGCTGTACACACCATCCTCCCCTCCTTTCCCCAATTAACTCTGTCCCACAGTGTTTACAAACATAATTAGGCAATCTTTCATAACTGGATTTGATCCATTTTTCTGCAAAATGTTGGGGGATGCTTAATGGAACTAATAAAGTTCGGTGTAAGGGAGTCGAAGGACTGAGCTATTGGGCGAGAAGATAAAACAGCTAAGTACCATATTAGTAGGAAAGACTCTAAACAGACAAACAGAATAGAGGTGACCCCATTAGCAGATTAAAAAAGATTTAGAGATGTTGATGAATCATTTGCATACTCAGTGTTAAGATGGTTCGTCAAACCTGTGGAGGGCCATTAACGGACAACTGTAGCAAAAAATGTACCTATGTTTAATTGAAAGATTGTATCAAGTGTAAATGATTTATAAAGAAATTCTTTAATGAAATAATATAAATACAGTTCCTTTCTGAGCCATATGACCCCATATCGTTCTCTCAGGGGGCAGACATGTTGTTTAGCATCTGGGTCAGATCTTCACTCACCTGGTTCAGATTAAGTAAAATCCGACCCATCTGACCAAAGATTCTAAACAAAATGTCTGCCTCCTGGTGAAACTATATGGGGTAAAAGATGGCTCAATAAGGTACTTTATTTGTGTTCTTTCATAAAACCACTACCTGCACCCTTAACACAGTGAGGGTTATATAAAAAGAAGGCAGAATCTTCACATATATAGTGCCTAGTACTGGTGATATCCCCATGTGCATCATCCCCAAACATCCATATACTATGGCAGGCTATGAACAGGCACAACCCACTTATATAAAGAATCAGACACTTTTCAAAACCTGATAAGTCCTGGAGTTTTTGGTGGAGGTTTCATTATAACACATGTTTCAAGATGTATTAAAAATAAGAAATATTATTTAAATAAAAAGGAAATTATTTTTAATAAACAGCTGTTGTGGCCTGTGTTCATAAATAGTGCATAAACATTGTATACTAAATTAATAGTCTATTTTTGTCATGGAAACATAATTTGTGAAGTACGAGTAATTTAATTGAACAGATAAATTAGGGATAGATGATCCTCGTTGACTTTATCAGACTAGTGCACTCTTAGGTCTGTGGGACTGTCTGTAAAGAATGGTATTCCCTCCCTTGGTATCTTTACTCTAAATTGGTAAATTTGGAGATATTATTGTATAGTTATGTTGTTGTTTTTTTTGCAGTTGCTGCTGCTGACCTCCCTGAAATAATCAGAATATATGCAGGAAAACATCTACCCACTCACATTCTGTGCCTTCCTCCAAACCTACATATATCTAAATAAATAAATTATATTTATTTCTAAGCAGATCAGCTTCTGGTATTCTTACATAAACACATCTTATAAGTGAAAAAAAAAACAAAATGTTACAAACTGTTTTTTAAAATATCTGAAGTGATGTTATAATATAAATCTTTTTAGTAAAAAGGATTAATGTCATGGTCTAAAGTCAATAGAAAAGCCATGTACATATAACAATCGCCTTTATAAAACACAAAACAACTTCCATCAGTAAAACAGAGCTCACAGGACTGGCCCTCAGACCTCAAGGAACAAACATATACATTATGTGCATTGATTGCAACGCACTATTTTCAGACCAGGTTAGGATGACCCCTCATGCTTATTTAATTTTCAGACATATTGCTCATCATCTTGAACTTTTAAACTGTTGAAAACTATAAAGGTAATCAGGGCTCCCAGAGAGAATAGTTATCACCTCCATGTCTTAATTATGACTTGCCTGTTCCAAAAGCTAGAACTCCGCGTGTTGCACGTTGAATGCTCATTTGCTATACACAAAGCTATGCATTGAATAGGCTTAAAATAGACTCAATTGGTTGTTATTATTGTATACTCTAATTCAACTCCTGAAGACAATAGCCACAAAAGGTCACTCTGACCTATCAAATGAGCACAACACTTAAAGGGCAATTACTAAAAAAATAAAATAATAATAATAATAATAATAATAATAAAAAGCAAATAATGTGTATCTTTGGTCCTTTTGCAATGTACTAAACATTTAACACTCAAATAGTAAATATGAGCAAAAATGTGAACAAAGAAGCAGGCAGATTTACGAATAAAAACAGGCAAGTTTGCTAATATATTTTTGACTTTTTATTGGCTCTTGCTAAAAGCTGGTGTAATGAGAATTACTTCTCACAAAATATTCACAAAAGTCTTTAGCATGTGCACATGTAATCACAATTAGAGTTGAGCGGACACCTGGATGTTCGGGTTTGATAGGTTCGGCCGAACTTCGAAAAAATGTCCGGGTCCGTGCTCGAACTAGACCCCGAACTTGACCCCGAACCCAATTGAAGTCAATGGGGACGCAAACTTTTGGCCACTAAAATGCCTCTAAAAAAGTCCTGGAAAGGGCTAGAGGGCTGCAAAATGAAGTAAAATGTGGGTAAGAGTGTCCCCATTCATACGAATAGGTAAATTGATTGGTTTATAGAAAGCCCATAGCATTATATACAATGTAATCACCGAACCCCGAACTCCAACCCGAACATACAGTGAAATGTCCATGTTCGGGGCCGGGGTCCAAAAACCGCAATTTTCGGTACGAACCTAACAGTGCGGTTCGGGTTCGCTCAACACTAATCACAATATATCAACGCAACTGGAAATAAAGGCACACTAAATAAAAATAACTGGAAGAGATGCAAAATGGGAATAAAAAGCTAACATATAGATATATTGGGGGGCAATGTATAAAGGTGCCAAATGGGCAAAAAATTAACGCAGTTAATAATTGCATATTTGTATAAAAGAAAATGCGACCAAAAAATCGTGTGCAATGTGCACTTAAATTCTTGCAAGGACGAATACAGCAAAGTATTTGGTGCATTCTGTGTGTTGAAAATTGGTGTTGGAGAACTCTCTGTCTCTCTCCCTCGCACTGCAAAATGTGGGGATCTGGAAAACGACTTAAATTGACATTATGCATATCAAATGGCGATTGCGTCTTTTTATTCCTCTCCTGACACTTTGCAGTGCTGGAGTTTTTATACATGACCCCCATTTTGTTCTTGCTGACATGACTTTGGTTTTTCAGTAAAAGATGTCGGTATATTTTATATGACATTATGAGATTTTGTATAATATATTCTGTACACGTCGGGAAGTTTTTTAAAAAAATGTGCAATCGCTATTTGGTTATTTAACTGTAACTGCACCATTTTGTCACATCAACCCAACACTTTGGACCATTTTATACATAACCTGCTGTTTGGCAGTGAATCTCTGACATTTCTCAAGCACCGAAAAGTGCTTTGTCCTTTTTATCAGCAAAACATATTTGGCTGGAGTTTACATTATAAACTGGCACATGTGGTGGTAACAGTATCATTAGGTACTATGGCCACATTCTCCTCTTTTATACATAAATCCCATTCAATGATACTACCGAAGCAGTAAAATACTTGCTGTCCACTTCTAAAACATATGTAAAAAAAAAAGATAAAAAACATAATCAAGCTTTATATTTAGAGTCTTTATATCAGGTCATGCAAAGGATAGCATTACAGCCTTATTATTATCCTACAATTCACTGATTGAAGGGTGAGATTGCCTACTTAACATGAAGCCTTGCATTAATTTACAGAATAACATATTTGATCGGAGTCTATTCCATCTGGATGTGAGCTGCTGAGAAAAGCTGTTCTTTAAACTTTACATGTTCTATATTCTGAACTTTTTGTAACAGACTGAAAGGAAACATTTTCATATGTTTTTTTTGTCCAGCTAAATATCCCAAACTTTCTGTTGTACTAATTTATCAAATAAATTAACATCCAGCTACTACATCAAAAGTTGGCCACTACAATTGTAGAAGTTATATCGAGGTTATATCTAATGAAAAATAAAGTCATCCTCGATTCTGGACCAAGTGATTTTATGCTGTGTCAACAGACCTCCCCTCCGCTACTGCTGGTACAGTCCTAAGCTTCCGCTACTGCTGGTACAGTCCTAAGCTAGCTGAGTGCCTCAATACACAAAGCTAGTGCGAGCTTACTCTATTTATATGAGTGAGCTAGCACTAGCTTTGTGTATTCAGTTTTCAGTTCAGAGTCTGTGCAAGTGTGGGAACGGTCGCAGCATTATTAACAATTTATAAATAATAATTTCTTGGCAGAACACACCACGAAATATATTAATATAATTCATCATAAATCCTTAACATACTGAACATTTCATATTAACATAAACCCCAATCATATACATTAACAATAAGCTAGCCACGGAAATGGTGGGTGTGTACCGATGCCCACCCCTGCTTTAAGCAGGGTCATGTAAATAATCCCTTACCTGGCAAGGTCACATTCCACCACCGCAAGATCTTCCGACTCCTCGGAAAGACGCCGCACTCACCCCAAGCATAGACAGTGCCTGTTCAATAGCATCATGAAAACCACTCAGAAAAATGTCTAAACCTATATCGTTCAGATGAACACCATCCACACGAAGTAGGAGAGCATTTTTTCCCTTCCAAATAGCGGTGACGTAAAGCGACACCACCTGACATCCTAACAAATTTAGACACACAAGAATTCAATCACCGTCAAGCCATCTCAACAGCCTTGAAAGAGCACGCTCCCCTCCAAAACAAATGAGGCACTATTTCTAACCACACTATCACACAAGGCGACAGCGTGGCAATCATCTTCAGCTGAACCAAATCATTCCCGCCCGGCGGTTATATCGGAATGTCAGGTTTCAGATAAGTACCTTTCAGGATAAAAAACTCTGGTAAGACTTGTGTCCAATGCAGCCCTCGAACACCGTGCCATACCACATGAAATACTAAACATCTACCAGGACAAACAGAAGCATGACTCTCAGCCCAATGGATAAATGAATGCTCTACAATCCAAAGGCACGGGGGGAATGATCTGAAATAAAACTAAACCAAATGAGGACGAATGTATGACCGGTACCTCGAGGAAGACCACCTTCCCAACCTCATTCATTCCCTTTCCATGGAGTCATTAATTAATAACTCTGTCCTACTCTTTAACGAGTAAAGAAGGAGCAGCTTCCCTATTTAGGTTAGGCTGAAATAGTTCCACTCTTTCCCATGCGTGAGGCTCAGTCACTATACTCACAATTTGAGGTACCAGGGACCATGTGCTTCTCTAAATGCAGCTAGATCTGAAGTATAATTCACATATCTGTATGGTAATGTAATGTAATGTAATATAATTAATATGCAGTGCGATAGAATTGAAGTCTGAACCTTCGTATAAAATGACCGTCAGCAAAAAATAAACAAAAGTAGGTTTAGGTGGCTCAGTTAAAATCTCTAAAGTGTTATGATAAAGACAAGCACATGTAATAGAAGTGCAATAAAAATCCTGCCTGGCCTGTCGACTTTTCCACATTAGACAAGAAGTTTTGCTTCTATTTTCAAATTTACAGAACAATTGTACAAAAAGACGCTTGAGATCTTGCCACTCAGTCCCAGGTGTGTGCACTAAATCTCAAAGCATCAAGCGTTCTCTCGGAGGGAGAATTATCCTGTCCTACTGTTATAAGAACCAATAAAAGCCACAGTTGACCTAATTTCTCCTCTTTTCCACATTGCTGTTTAAATGAGTTCATACGGAGTTATTTTACTGCTGGAACCGCATGCAACATTTTAAAGGCTGTGACCCCAGTGTTAATTGAGATTATACAATATATGGGCCGTGACACAAGAGGCTGTAATTTTAAGTGTTGTGGAGTCCTGCCTGTGTATGATGGGCGTGACCTGCTTGATAATCACTATTGTGGACTAAAGATTGTCTGCGTTATTGCCCAAGTGTGTGCAGTTATTTGAGATGGAGCTAGGTGTACAATCCCTTTGTGTAGTTTACTCACAAGACAATTAGTTGGCTTAACAAAGTACCACAAGGTCCATGTGCAGAAAAGATAACCTCGCCAACACATTGGTTGGCATTGTCAAGAGTGTCTGGTCTTATTAAGAGTGAGCCATTAATGCCTGTTTTTTTTTTGCAGTTCACTGTCAGTTCACGTTTTATGAATAGTTACCAGAGGGTTAAGTTTTGTGTACTGTTTGTTTGCCGATTGCTTGACCAATTTTCTTGACCAATAAATATGAAATGTTGTAAGAAGCCATAAAGGGCAATACCTGCAGAGCAGATACACATTATAAAAGCAACGGATCAGCATTATCATTTATAGAGTACAAAGATGCCAACAAAGCCTGCAAAAAGGCAATTAAAATGGCTAAATTGAAAAATGAGAAAAGGATTGCTAAGAAAAGTGAAATTAACCCCCCAAATTATTATAAGTATATAAAAGAAAAACAAGTTACCTGCGCTCTCTCCTTTATCCCTATGCATTTAAAACAAATGGAGGTCTTTAGTTACCTCCAATGGCCATGAGAGGATGAGCCCACCTGCCAACGTCAAGGCAGACCTATTAAGGGTTAATAATGTATAGGGGTGTAAATAAACAACACCCTTTTCTGTCTCATTAGAGATTTTTGCCAGAGGCTCAAAGAAGCAAGGTGAATGGTTAGAGTTAGGACCCACCTAGGGGGGTCTGCCTTGACGTTGGCAGTTGGGCTCATCCTCTCATGGCCATTGGAGGTAACTTAAAACCTCCATTTGTTTTAAATGCATAGGGATAAAGGAGAGAGCGCAGGTAACTTGTTTTTCTTTTGTTTTTACTATATATTGGGGCTGATGTGTACTGTAGTCATTGCAGCCGCCCAGTGATGGGAGTGAGCGCAGGACTCTTCTTTATGTATTATAAGTATATAAATGGAAAAAAAAGCTAAAGACAGAAAATGTTGGGCCCTTGTTATCAAAAATGGGAAATTTGGTTAGTGAGGACAGAGAGAAAGCAGACATCTTTAAGACTTTAATACTTTAATACTTTCTTTTTCCTTCTGTTTATACTAAGGAAGAACCGATGGATAAGCCCCAGCTATCAGAACAGTCCTCACAAACATTCGATTGGCTAACACAGGAAAAAGTGCAATTAAACTATGTTAATATAGACAAGGCCCCAGGGCCAGATGGTATACACCCAAGGGTCCTGGCCAGACCATTATTTTTTTTTATATTAAGGGATTCTTTCAGTTCAGGTATAGTGCCAACAGACTGGCGAAAGGCGGATGTCATTCCAATATTTAAAAAGGGATCAAAATCTCTGCTGGGTAATTATAGGCCAGTGAGCTTGACATCTGTAGTGGGGAAATTATTTGAAGGATTGATAAAATTATACACAAGACTACATCTTGAATCAGAATATAATTAGTAAAAGTCCACATAGTTTTGTGAAAGACATGTCTTGTCAAAAAAAAAAACATAATAACATTCTATGAAGAAGTCAGTAACAATATAGATCTAGGTGTTGCAGTTGATTTGATCTATTTAGACTTTGCTAAAGCATTTGATACATTTCCAAACAAAAGGTTACGCTACAAATTGAGAGAAATAGGTTTGGGGGCAAATGTATGTATTTGGATAAAAAAAAATTGGCTAAAAGATAAAATGCAGAGGGTTGTTGTAAACTTAAAATCCTCAAATTGGACCAGGGTATTAATCTGAGTACTTCAGGGGTCTGTTTTAAGCCCTCTTCTTTTTAATTTGTTTATTAATGATCTCCCAGGCTGTTTTGAGAGCCATGTCTCAGTGTTTGCTGATGATACTAAATTAGGTAAGGTAATACAGACTAATCCTGATGTTTGCTCTTTACAGCAATATTTGAACAGAGTGGGGGATTGAGCATTTAAGTGAAAAATGAAGTTCAATATAGACAAATGTAAAGTTATGCATTGTGGGAAAAATAATAATACAACAACATATACTTTAAATGGTATTTCCCTAGGCAAACTACTAATGAAAAGAATATAGGAATAATTTTAGATAACAGACTTCACAACAGTGCTCAATGCAAGTTTCAGCTGCAAGGGCCAATAAGGTATTGGCATGTATCACAAGTCAATGTTAAGGTATCACCTTGAATATGCAGTGCAATTCTGGGCACCAGTTCTTAAAAAGGTTATTATGGAACTAGAAAAAGAGAGGATTGGAGAATCTGAGTTATGACGAGAGACTAAAAAAATTGCATTTATACACGTTAGAACAAAAAGGAATCTCAGATGGGATATGCTAACATTATATACATATGTGCAGGGCCAATAAAAAAGAGCTCCCCAGTGACCTGTTCATTAACAGAAATGTACAAAGAACAAGAGGTCACCCCCTGAGACTGGAAGAGCAAAGATGTCATAGACAGCCAAGGGTAAGGGCAATAAAGTTATGGAACTCACTGGCCAGAGAGGTAGTGCTATCAAGTACAATAGATGCATTTAAAAATGGTCTGGATATTTCTTTTTTAGAATAGCATAACATACATGGCTATTAATAATAGAATACGCATTAATAATATAGCTTATTGGAGTCAAGAAGTAATTTCCCCCCCTAGAAGGAAAAATTTGAAATTGCTTCCTTAGGGGTTTTTTGCCTTCATTTGGATCAAAAGTTGGAATGATAGGTAGAAGGGTTGAACTTGATGTACTTGTGTCTCTTTTCAACCTACATTACTATGTTACTATGTTACTATGTTACTTAATGTGGCCTTACTTGCAGGCTTGTTTTCTTAACAAAGTAAACTGCTTGTGCTGCAAGGGATCGTTATGCTGCAATCACAGAAATGGGTTAAACTATACATTAGGCTGTATGTAGGAAAATGCTAGGAGACAATAATACATAACTCAAGGCCCCATACTCCAGACTAAGGATACAGCGCTGTAGTACCATGAGCAGCAACTGAAGCCTTGTCTGATGTGTGCACAGTTGCTGGCAGGAGTGGCTTCATAAGGGGAATGTCAGTGCTACAGAGCATGTGGGATACCTCTGTCATTCAAAGCAATAACGTAACTGGACATGGGCAGAATTTCATCACCTCCAGTCAGTGTCTCAAATAATTGGGACACTGGAGTAAAGAAAAAAAAGGTAAGGACTGCAAATATAGTACAAGGTTTTGCATGGGATTTTTCCAAGTTTTTTTTTTTTCCCCAAAAAAACATTGATGCACTTATACTAAATCTTCTTTATGTTGACTAGTAATAAATGTAGCAATTAAAAAACAAAATTAATAAATAGAACATGGGCAGGAAAAAATAAGCGTTACACATTATAAGGAAAGAAATCCATGCAAAATGCATTCAGATTTTCAAGAGGTATTAGATAACTTTGTCCATGGAATGATCTGTCAACAAAAATCAATATAGTGGCACTTATCCACAGCACTATAGACAATAAAAAACACTATCTTTTATGTTTCCCTAAAATTATTGGGGATGCAAAGCAGGGACACAATAAAAATACATGTCTGCTAACACTTTTTGCTGCCAGACAAATTAATAATAGGTACCTTTATTACAGTTAAGTACATTGAACATGGATTCAGTAATCTTTTTTGCAGGTACTGTATGCCAGAAGCTAGTTTTTAACCTGACATAACGGTGTGGTGTGGAATCAAATGCTTAATATTACTCATTGTCACCCCTTGAGCAAGAATCCAAAATCCAATTAATTCCTACGCTCATCATGTTATTTGATTAATCTACATGCTGCTGACATTGAAGCAGTTTGCGTATTTCTGTATGATTTCTGATATCCCTCTTACTTTCAAAGAAGACCGTAACATCACTTGTTTTGATGGTGTGGAAAAAAAGCCAAAGCAAAACAGTTGACGCCTTTCGCATTTACCAATGCATACTCAAAAGACATAAAAATGGGTCAACCATATCACTTCCCCCTATGGATGTCACATTTGTACTGGAGGCACTTCTCTATTGCACAAGTCGTGTGCTGTCAACAGTGTGACTTGGAACACCAGGTTCACCCATATTTTCTAGTGTGAGTATATATGTGGCTTGTTGCTGATGATGAAATGAAGCCCGGTTTGGTTGCATTTAAATATAAACAAATATGAATAAAATAAGATACCACACACATGTTTGAGTATACTTGCTGGAAACAATGTTTGTTTTAGAATTTACCATGCTAGACTTTTCTTGAAATACATGGAAACAAAATTCACATTAGAGTGCAGAAAAGGCATAGGGGTCTTTGCATTACTATCCCACTTCAAAGCAGTCACGTTCTAAGTGGTATAGAATAGAGATGCATGCATTAAATAACCATGTTAAGATCATAAGGAGAGTCACCTGACACTAGCTTAATAAATTCTACACAGTGTGCTTAGCCTAGCTCTTCACTGAACTGTGGACAATGTTTGTTGAAACTGCACAACTCAGGTTTGGTGTCAATCGGGATGACAGGCGGGTTGGCTTTTTCAATCTCTGCTATTTTGGACTGATTTTAATAATAATAATAATTTCTTGTTAGGTCAGTGTAGATCATTGTTTAATGTATTGACCTCAGAGTATATGACAGTACATTTTCAAGAACGTTAAACATTGCCATAGGTCTTCTATCCGAGATTCCTTGTATACCCAAGAGGCTTCAGTCTGAAATCTCCACAAGGACAATCATTGAATGTTAATCATGTCTAGTAGATGCCATTGACAAACTATAACAATTTTATTTTGCAGTAAGTTGACCCAAACGTTTAACTGGTGATACATGTATATGAGCATTATTGTGTAGCTGGAGAAAGACAAAGTGGCCATACAAGGTCATCAGTTTCTGTGGCAAGATCAGTGAAGATTCCATAGAACATATTTATACTGTCCAACACAAAGACCAGTACTTGTCCACAATGAACAATGTTGGGTGGCTGCACCTGTCTATAACAATGTATTAGGGTTCTTCTCTGACCTTCTGACTCATGCATTTAAAAGTTATCATTCATGTGCTTATATACCTCCTGCCTCATCTAGGCTCATCTCTGTTTGGTGTCAGGTGGGCTCGTTACCTTTTGCTCACACCCATGTTAAATGGCTGCAGTTTCTTGCAAACAGTGTTTTGGCATTAAAGTTGGATGCCTGACCTCTGAGAGCTACTGCTTCTGTTCCTGATCCTCTGCATGAAGCTCATTTTGTTTGTGACCCTGTCCAGGAACTGTGAATCTGAACCTGTGGTGACTCAACCAGCCCAGTGGATGATTTTCAGCATCTCCTGAGACCCTCTGGCTACAGCAAGATTTCTTCAGCTAAGTTGCTCCCTTAAAGTCACCCTTTTCAGTCCTCACCCTCTCTATGGTGTTCCTTCTACTTAGCTACCCTTCTCAGTCCTCACCCTCTCTAGAGTGTTCCTGTTTAGCTACCTATCTCAGACCTCACCCTCTCTTGGGTGTTCCTGTTTAGCTACCTATCTCAGATCTCACACTCTCTTGGGTGTTCCTGTTTAGCTACCTATCTCAGATCTCACCCTCTCTTGGGTGTTCCTGTTTAGCTACCTATCTCAGACCTCACCCTCTCTTGGGTGTTCCTGTTTAGCTACCTATCTCAGACCTCACCCCCTCTTGGGTGTTAGTGTTTAACTACTTACCTCAGGCCTCAACCCTATCCTCGGGCCTTTCCCCTTGTTTAACTCTCTTTAACGCCCCTAAACTCTCTTTAACGCCCCTACCTTTGCTTTGTCTACAGTCCCTGCTATAGCTCTTTGTTCATACTGCAGTTCCTACTCAAACTCTTTTCCTATTCTGCAGTTCTTTGCTTGCAGTCCAATCCCTATCACTTTGTTTCTTTATCTGTCCTCCCTCTGCACAATATATAACATGCAACCAGACACCTCCACTATCCCTGCACTGAAACTTCTACCTGACCTCGTAAAGGCCCTGACACAATGTTTTTCAGTTATAACAAGTGAATTGCAAATAATGTGAAAATATGAGCGGGTCAAACTATGGAACAGAGAACAAAGGAAACTGCTCTACAATAGATATATTATACAAGATTCAAAAATTGTTGTGTTATTGTAACCTGGGTATTGTGTTTTCCCTGTGGCTATGCACAATGTGCTTTATGAGGCAAAAAGCCTTTTTTTTTTGTATTTGTCTAATTTGCAAATAAAATTCCAAACTTTGGCAAAAAAAATTAAATAAGCATATATGGGACGAAGCAAGCGCCTGCTGTTCCATGGTAATGCTGACTTTTCATTCTTCGTAACTGAATTATTAATCCAGACAGAATGTGTGATAGAGCGTGCAGTCATATTTCCCAATTCTCAAATCTAAAATGACAAATAGGTGCATTTACAAAGAATGCTACCTCAGCCTGGGATCTCACCAGAAGCTAAATATATCCCTCAACATTGGACAACATAAAAAACTAGTCTATTCCTTGGCTACAGCATAAGATTTGCGAGGCCAGTATTCCCTCAGGGGAGTAGGCAACAAACCTACGAGGAAGTCTTTGACATAACAATTATCCATTCCAGTATGCTTACTAGGGGAATTACATTCCAGGAACTATTGCACGTTACCAGTTTATATTAATTCCAAAGACCTGAACATGTTTTTAGATTTAACCCTCTGTGGTGAAAAAGACACTATGGAATTTTTAAGACAAAAAGTCTTATGGAGTTAAACAGCATAGTGATAAAGTTACATAGGAAATAATGTTGACTCAAGGTATCAACAGAAACCACTCTCTTCTCCTCTTACTACTGCTGATCCTAAAGGGGGCAGCAATTCCACATTGAAGTGGTTTGCAATTTTGAAAATCTCCAACCAACCAAATCTTAAACAAACCAGTATCTTGCTAAGACTGTGATGAGCGATATTTGAAGTGTCCACTAGCTATAGACTATGTTGGTTAGACAAGACTAAGTAGAGCTGTTCATCTTTATTTGTACTCTGGTTCCATTATTGTAGACTTTTGCTCAAAGTTAAACCGTCTTTGTACCATTGCAGGATACAATAGCAAATAATTGAATGAGGCTCAATGGACACAAGGGTTTGACAAATCGTTTTTGAGAACTGAATTCTTTCTCTTATGTATCCTTATCCAGTGATAAATCATGTCGTGTATGCTACTTGTTTAGAGGTGAAGTCAGTGGTACACCAAAGTTATGCTAACAATTTATATTGTTTTTTCACAGAGAACCGAGTTGACGTTGGAATACAGATGAGCGAGACAGGATATGATGGAACCATGTAACAGCATAAAAATAATAAACTTGGTAATGGTGTATACATAAAAAGAAAAAAAAAAAATACCAGGGCAAGAGAACATAGGCTTAAATTAGAGAATCAGAGTTTGAAAGTAACATAAGAAAGTATTACTTAATAGACAGGGCGGTGGATGGATGGACTGGCCTTCCATGCATGGGAGAAGCATAAGTTTATCCGGAACATAAGATAAGTCCAAGGACCAAATACGGAACCAGAGTTTTACAGAAGAGCTAAAGTCTAGGGGGAGCCGAGGTGGACTGGTTGAGTCTTATCTGCCGACACATTGTATGTATCTATTGTAAAAACATTTTCATCACACAATGTTCATAAAACATGACTGGCAGAGAAAGTCCTTTACAACCCTGAGTGAAAGCATTGAGAAGTTGTTCAACTTGAGGAACTCTGCAGAACCTTGAATCTAGAATCTTTTTCTTAAACAGAATTGAACAGAGTCCCCATTAAAATTAATTATATATATATATATATAAATCACATTTTAGTATAGAAAAAAATCTATACCACCTCCAAAAAATCCTATAAAATCTAAAACAGCATTTGGGATATTGCAGATATCTTAGACTTGTTTCTAATACATGCAATATATGACACATTTCCTTTTTCGGTTCTTTTTTCTTTTTCTGTCATTGTCCTGCAGCACAAGATTAACATGCATACAAAGTTACACATTAGAGCAAGTTGATTCATTTCAAAACAAAATCAGCATTTTCACAGCACTGTGTGGAACAGCCAGAACAGTGAGTATGGAAGCTCACTGTGTGTGTTATCTAATACATGATAACACATTCCTTATGCATGAGGAACATGCTCTGGAAGACCAGGCTTTCTATCCCACCACTGTACCTTTTCAGTAATGCATCAGATATCCTTCACTATGGTCTTGAGAACGAGTATGTCCAGTAAATTGAAATGTAATGGCCTGCAATATGTTTCAATTTAAAAACCAATATAAAAAATAGTGACCATTATCCAACAGGAAGTCAAAAGTCTTTTGTGGAAGAAGTAAAAAGCAGGTCACTAGTCATACTGTTGATTTTTAATCTTTATTTATCCCTCACACACAGGGCCGGTGCAAGGATTTTCGTCTACACAGGCGAAGGTGCATTTTGGTGCCCCCCTGCTCTGATCCGCCACGCCTCCCACACCATTAAGCCTCCTTAAATTATATATATATATATATATATATATATATATATATATATATATATATATGAATAATGTATAGTGTAGAAAATAAATACATCTAAATATTCAACTCGCATGCTCTAAATGTGTCACACATTGAAACCCTTAAACACAAAGACACCCTTGCAGTCACACACACAGACACCCTTACCACTTACACACACCCAGTTACACCAATTCACACATAACCTGAGACACACTATTTTGACACTCAATATGCCAGTATTTAGAGCAGGGGTCCTCAAACTTTTTAAACAGGGGGCCAGTTCACTGTCCCTCAGACCGTTGGAGGGCCGGACTATAGTAAAAACAAAAACTATGAACAAATTCCTATGCACACTGCATATATCTTATTTTGAAGTGAAGAAACAAAATGGGAACAAATACAATATTTAAAATGAAGTAAAGTTAAATCAACAAACTTACCAGTATTTCAATGGGAATATTATGCCAGTCAGAGCCCAGTAATATTATGCCAGTCAGATGCCCAGGAACATTATGCCATTCAGATGCCCAGGAATATTATGCCATTCAGATGCCCAGGAACATTATGCCAGTCAGAGCCCAGTAATATTATGCCAGTCAGAGCCCAGGAATAGTGTGCCAGTCAGATGCCCAGGAATATTATGCCATTCAGATGCCCAGGAATATTATGCCAGTCAGATGCCCAGGAATATTATGCCAGTCAGAGCCCAGGAATAGTGTGCCAGTCAGATTCCCAGCAATATTATGCCATTCAGATGCCCAGGAATATTATGCCAGTCAGATGCCTAGAAATATTATGCCAGTCAGATGCCCAGGAATATTATGCCAGTCAGATGCCTAGGAATATTATGCCAGTCAGATGCCCAGGAATATTATGCCAGTCAGATGCCTAGGAATATTATGCCAGTCAGAGCCCAGTAATATTATGCCAGTCAGAGCCCAGGAATATTATGCCATTAAGATGCCCAGGAATATTATGCCAGTCAGATGCCCAGGAATCTGCCAGTCAGATGCCCAGTAATATTATGCCAGTCAGATGCCCAGGAATATTATGCCAGTCAGAGCCCAGTAATATTATGCCAGTCAGAGCCCAGGAATAGTGTGCCAGTCAGATGCCCAGGAATATTATGCCATTCAGATGCCCAGGAATATTATGCCAGTCAGATGCCCAGGAATATTATGCAAGTCAGAGCCCAAGAATATTATGCCAGTCAGATGCCCAGGAAAATTATGCCATTCAGATGCCCAGGAATATTATGCCAGTCAGATGCCCAGTAATATTATGCCATTCAGATGCCCAGGAATATTATGCCATTCAGAGCCCAGTAATATTGTGCCATTCAGATGCCCATGAATATTATGCCATTCAGAGCCCAGTAATATTATGCCAGTCAGATGCCCAGGAATATTATGCCATTCAGATGCCCAGGAATATTGTGCCAGTCAGATGCCCAGGAATATTATGCCAGTCAGATGCCCAGGAATATTGTGCCATTCAGATGCCCAGGAATATTATGCCAGTCAGATGCCCAGGAATATTATGGCAGTCATAGCCCAGGAATATTATGCCAGTCAGATGCCCAGGAATATTGTGCCATTCAGATGCCCAGGAATTGCTCGTTATACCTCCCTCCTCCCCCCTTTCCCAGACCCCAGTACTTACCTCCATGCCGCTGTTCAGGTCCGTGGCTGAGAGGGAACCGCTGTGCGCTCCCCTCAGGCCGTGCGCATTCAGTAAAGTGTGTTGAAAAAAAAAGTTTCAACACACTTTATTGAATGCGCACGGCATTTTCTATTTTCCCGCCCCCCCATTGGTGCGCCCTAAGGCAGCCGCCTGTGCTGCCTTACGGTAGCGCCGGCCCTGCTCACACATACTGATTTGACACATAAGAACATATATGTATATACATATATATATATCTATCTATATATATATATATATATATATATATATATATACATACAGTATATACAGTGGATATAAAAAGTCTACACACCCCTGTTAAAATGTCAGGTTTCTGTGCTGTAAAAAAATGAGACAAAGATAAATCATTTCAGAACTTTTTCCACCTTTAATGTGACCTATAAACTGTACAACTCAATTGAAAAACAAACTGAAATCTTTTAGGTAGAGGGAAGAAAAAATATAAAAATAAAATAATGTGGTTGCATAAGTGTGCACACCCTTAAACTAATACTTTGTTGAAGCACCTTTTGATTTTATTACAGCACTCAGTCTTTTTGGGTATGAGTCTATCAGCATGGCACATTTTGACTTGGCAAGATTTGCCCACTCTTCTTTGCAAAAACACTCCAAATCTGTCAGATTGCGAGGGCATCTCCTGTGCACAGCCCTCTTCAGATCACCCCACAGATTTTCAATCGGATTCAGGTCTGGGCTCTGGCTGGGCCATTCCAAAACTTTAATCTTCTTCTGGTGAAGCCATTCCTTTGTTGATTTGGATGTATGCTTTGGGTCGTTGTCATGCTGAAAGATGAAGTTCCTCTTCATGTTCAGCTTTCTAGCAGAAGCCTGAAGGTTTTGTGCCAATATTGACTGGTATTTGGAACTGTTCATAATTCCCTCTATCTTAACTAAGGCCCCAGTTCCAGCTGAAGAAAAACAGCCCAGCATGATGCTGCCACCACCATGCTTCACTGTGGGTATGGTGTTCTTTTGGTGATGTGCAGTGTTGTTTTTGCGCCAAATATATCTTTTGGAATTATGGCCAAAAAGTTCAACCTTGGTTTCATCAGACCATAACACCTTTTCCCACATGCTTTTGGGAGACTTCAGATGTGTTTTTGCAAAATGTAGCCTGGCTTGGATGTTTTTCTTCGTAAGAAAAGGCTTTCATAATGCCACTCTACCCCATAGCCCAGACATATGAAGAATATGGGAGATTGTTGTCACATGTACCACACAGCCAGTACTTGCCAGATATTCCCGCAGCTCCTTTAATGTTGCTGTAGGCCTCTTGGTAGCCTCCCAGACCAGTTTTCTTCTCGTCTTTTCAATTTTGGAGGGAGCTCCAGTTCTTGGTAATATCACTGTTGTGCCAAATTTTCTCCACTTGATGATGACTGTCTTCACTGTGTTCCATGGTATATCTAATGCCTTGGAAATTCTTTTGTACCCTTCTCCTGACTGATACCTTTTAACAATGAGATCCCTCTGATGCTTTGGAAGCTCTCTGTTGACCATGGCTTTTGCTGTGGGATGCGACTAAGAAAATTTCAGAAAAGACCAACTAGAGCAGCTGAACTTTATTTGGGGTTAATCAGAGGCACTTTAAATGATGGCAGGCGTATGCTGACTCCTATTTAACATGATTTGGAATGTGATTGCTTAATTCTGAACACAGCTACATCCCCAGTTATAAGAGGGTGTGCACACTTATGCAACCACATTATTTTATTTTTATATTTTTTCTTCCCTCTATCTTAAAGATTTAAGTTTGTCTTTCAATTGAGTTGTACAGTTTATAGGTCACATTAAAGGTGGTAAAAGTTCTGAAATGATTTATCTTTGTCTCATTTTTTTACAGCACAGAAACCTGACATTTTAACAGGGGTGTGTAGACTTTTTATATCCACTGTATTTGCTCAGCCACAAAGCTCAGAATGTAAGGCTTGCCTCACGCGTCTGATCATGGTCTGTGTTATTTTCTTGGCTCCTACAAATAACCCAGATTGCTTGGCTCCTAAGTTGAGCCCTGATTTTACCGGCCTTCCAAACGTGCAGATATAATACAGTTTAGCTGAGTCCAACGAGCATCTCTGGATGTTCCATTATCATAAAGACTGATATCTTATTATTTATCTACAATAATTTAGTAGAAAAAGATTAATGTTTTAAAACTCCTTAGATTTGTGGTCTCTTCTGAAACAAAGTAGCCACTAGAAATTCTCATTTAAAACATCTAAAGCCTACAATTCCGGGTTATAAATGCAGTGCTGCAGAGTCCCCCAGCCCAGAGAAAATAAAGGTGTATTGCTCAATGACAAGTTGATTGGATGCACTATCTGCACGTCAGCACAAATGCAGAAAACAGCTAAAAGGATTTTCTTCTGTACTTATCTCCCAGGTTTTGCTGACCCTGGTTCCATGACATGAAATATTACATTCTGGATCAATGGAGCGGATTTGCGGACGCATTGCAGTAGAGGATATTAACCTCTCCAGTGCTGAAGAAAAGCAGAGTACATTGACGGTACATTTAATGTATGCTGTCATGATTCTGTACCCACTTTTT
Organism: Pelodytes ibericus; assembly: GCA_036172795.1. NCBI lineage: Eukaryota > Metazoa > Chordata > Amphibia > Anura > Pelodytidae > Pelodytes > Pelodytes ibericus. The sequence goes on from CM069867.1 coordinate 61,353,393, forward strand.
TGGGCCAACCTTCTAGGATCAGCATTGGGGGGAGAGGGAGATGGACATCTGTGCAATTTGGTAACATAATGTAACTTCTCTTTGCTGCTTGAAAGTTTTTGAAACATATAAGCCTGTATGACTAAAGTAACGCACACAAAAATGCGAAATAAAGCACTGAACCAGACTGTTATCAATTAAACAAAAATGATAACGCCATGACAATTTTTGCATGGTGACCCCACAACATTTAGTCCAAATAGGCTGCCAGTACTTTAGTGTCAGGAGAATTTAACAACCTTCATGACAATATCCACTGCAATTCTAACATTGTTAATAGACTAATATATTTCTCTGCAATATGGAAGGCATACAATTTGTAACACACACATAGAAATGGGGACCTCCTTGACACTATAATAATTTACACCTTGAGTATGTTACCAACCACAACCTGGTATTAAATAATGTCATGTTGAACGTGAAATGCGTTGGTTCGCTCAGCCACACTTAGTGGGGGAGGGAAAATTAGATACCACACGATTTATTTCCCATTGATTTATGAACATTTTTCCAGAAGATTATAAAACTAACAGGTATGTATAAAAATATGAACCTGTGTTGGTTAACATGCATTCTGTATACACTGTCAATATATCTACTGCATTTAGTGGTAAAATGTTAAGTGGTAAACATCTAGTGTATTATCTGGATGCCACCTCTTTTGTTCAAATTAATAAAACTTTATTTGGCATTTTTAAAATTCTCATTTTTAAATAACAACTTACATAATTCATTTTAAGCAACATATTTATATATTTTATTTAAAAACAATGGTCAATCCTACATCATAATAATATTTACAACATTTTATTTTTTTACTAAACTTTCTTTAAAAAATGATTATTACAAACAGGTAATTATTTAATCAGTTTCCTAACACATGTTCATTTCTGGATGCCAATAATGTTTAATTTTATCCCACATTGCATCAAAGAGATTTTATTTTTTCAGAAACTGTCACCACATGAATTCTGCAAAATAACTCTGGATGAATCATTAAGAATTTCCTCGATGTTTTGTTACTACATCATTTGACTGAACCCTATAAGCTCCAATTGTTTGTGTATGAGCACCTGTTTCTGGACACGGTTTTCTCAACAGTTAAAATATTGCATATTTAAAAATGCGTTGGTTAGGTTTGTTGTGCCTTTTGGTGTCTCAGGCCATTTCCGCGCATTTTGAAAAAAAAATAATGATACCTGTGGGGTGGTGGTGGCGGCTCCCAGATAATACACAAGTACAAACATCTAATGCCATGGGGGTCTTTAAAAAAAAGACCAACAATTCACATATATGTTTTCCCAACTTTGAAGGTGTTAAATTGTTACACTTGTACACATTTCTTAGCATATTTTTTTTTTTAAATCTAGAACTAATTGGGTGAATTTTTGCATTCATGTGACCCCTTTAAAAATTATTTTGGATATAATAATAAACTGTGAAAATCTGAAACGCTAGAAGTCAGTTTAGCTTTGTGTACATTATGGAGATCTACTAATTGTGATGAATGAATGTATATCGTCCAAGTTCCACAGGCAGATAACGTGCCCTCAATCTATAATTCATAACTCACTAATCAATTATACAGCACATTCGATAAGATGATTTATTCGATGACACAGGTTGAGTATGCTAAAGCGAGTGCTTACAGCCTTTCACCTTCACATTTCTGCTAGACATTAAAAATGATTATTATTTCTCTGCCACATCTAATGCATTTCTCTCCACACCTACTGAATATTCAGATATGGGAACAAAAAAACAGGTAAAATTATTATTGCTTATGCTGGGATTGGGACTGTCGAGAACACAAAGTGTTACGGGAAACAGACACTTGATGAAAGACAGTTTTAAATAGTTGGACAACTGACAGATTTGCCCAATAGGTGGTAGGGTTTGATATTTGATGCCAGAGCTATTAATGGAATCCATAAAGGACTAGGTAGTGGGAGTAGTTCCCATTTAAACCCACGTCTTGACCATATCCACCAACAATTCACCATGACTCCACCTACTAGGTCCAACCCTTCACTTTATCAATAGCAAGGCACATTTTTTTAGACCATTAAATAAGGAAACTTACAAAATTCTTACGTATATCATGGACTATTACATTGACAACAATGTGCAGTCCATCTGACAGCAAGAGATGATCCAGCTGAACCATTTGTCATTTTATATATAACTACCATTCCAAAGTTTAGAATCACAAACAAATGTCTTAGTTTTTCATGAAAACAAAATTAATAGGAAATACAGTCAAGATGTTGACAAGGATAGAAATAATTATTTTTAATTTAAATAATAATTTTGTCTTTCAAACTTTGTCTTTGTTGAATCCTCGTCTGCAGAAATTATAGCCTTGCAGACCCTTGGAATTCGAGTTGTTAATTTGTTAAGGTAATCTGAAGAGATTTCACCCTATGCATCCTGAAGCACCTCACCCAAGTGGTGTGGCCTTGTCTTACGTACCACATGGTCAAGTGGTGCCCACAAGAGCTCAATAGGGTTGAGATCCGGTGAATGCGCTGGCCACTTCATTATAGACAGAATACCAGCTGACTGCTTCTTCCCTAAATAGTTCTTTCATAGTGTGGCGCTGTGCTTTGGGTCATTATGGTGTTGTAGGAGGAAATAGTCTCACCTCAAGTCTAAAGGGAATAGCATGGCAACACAAAATAGATTGATAACCTTCCTTCTTAAAAATCCTAGCCCATCACATTGTCTCCACCATGCTTGAAAGATGACTTCAAACACTCTTCCAGCATCTTTTACATTGTGTCTGTATCTCATGAATGTTCTTCCTTGTAATCCGAATGCCTCAAACTTTTTCCAGTCTTCCTCTGTCCACTGCCTGTGTTGTTTAGAGACCAATAAGGGTCTGTCAGTGATAAGCCACGCCCACTTGGATAGATTCCAGAAAGCACATTTCCTACTGATAGATTTCTCTCTTTCATAACCAATCTTCTACACAAAACATAAAAAAATTGAGGCATTCATCAGAAGAAGGCCAGCATCTTAACACATTTTAATATTATCATTATAACTTTATATGCACTTTAAAAATTTCAGCTGACCGGGGGCAGTTTTTTCCCCTACTATTCAGTCCTGTTTCCTTTCTTTTTTAATCTATTGTACAGCACTTGGAAGTGCTGGATTAAAGTGGAGAATCTGCCACAAAGAAAAAGTTATTTTTCTGATTTTTTTCGGGCTTTCCCTGGAGTGGAGAATAAGTCGTCGGAGGGAGCTGGTGTCATTTAATCTGCGAGGTTTATTTTAAATCAAGCATCCTTCTTTCCTGCCCTGTATCACTCTGCCTAGGAGCCTCTGCCCTTTTCATATTGGTTTAATGTTCCACTTGACATGAGTTAATAAAATAGCACTTCACTGCCTGAGGTCCTTGGTTTCAAACCTCTGATGTCAGAGTCACCCTGGCAGCAAAGTTTAGCTGATGTAAAAAGACATATTAGAAAAGGATTGGGGTAATGGTTAAAGAGAAGTGTGGAGACAGATTATGCAAAATCATCCACAGGATGATGCAAAATATATATTAACTTCTGAAAGAAAAGAAAAAGCAGATAAAAGTCTCCTTGCAAAAAAAAAAACTAATTTGCACTGGGAAATCCAGCAGACATTTTTTATCTATTTATTTCTTTAAACATATAAAGGAGATCATTTTCCACAAAATAACCAGAATAAAGCTATTCTGTTAGAGTATCTGTTCAGAAAAAACTATGGATGGAGAGTTCATCGTCTAGACTAACCCACATATCTTACAAACCCCAATATTTTTCTCCCTTTCTTTCACCTCCATCCACTGTCTAAGTAACCCCTTTGAAGTTCTGAGCTACAACTGTAAGTAAGAAGGAAGTAGCCACTCGTTACACAGGTTGTTAAGTCCTTAACTTTGAGTGACAATCTCTGACTGAGAGGCTAGAAAAAAAGGTAGAAGCAAAATCAGGTAAGCCGAGGTCAGTAGGTAGGAGAAGGCAGAGTAGTCAGATGGTCCAAAATCAGTAGCACACTTTATTATAATGCAGACAGCAACCACAATAATCGGGCAAAAGTATAGTGATGGGAAGGGGCTTTTATAGGTAAAGATTCAGCATATGACCAGATACAGCTGAGGAGAGTTGACAATAACAAGGATTTTCAGATTCATGGTTACCAGAATAGAGGCTAAATTGAGAAAAGAAGGCTGGTAAACTGGTAAAGTAGGGATCTGGAAGTTGGGGTTCAAGTCCAGGTACTGTCAATTCCTGATTGCTACAGTGGTGTTGCAAAGGGAATATGTTAACCTAAAAACAAGATATATATCATATTTTAATTCCTTAGTCACACAGGACATGTGTGTATAGATAGATAGACAGATACATTGAAAGACGAGCACCCAGATGAGAAGAAGATACTGGCCACACATTTATGAAATGTATATTGAATAAATAGTATCCACATGGAAACATTGGTAATCCTAAATTTATAATAAATGATATGGTATGATGAACAATGAAACAATAATAATAAAGAAATAATAAAGGAATTGACTTTTACTCAGCTAGTGTGGAAAATCCTGGAATTACTGTAATGTCACAATTTCATCTATCTGTGAATATTTGATATTGTAAGCAATGCAAAATGTAAAACAAGCATTTTAAAGCACTTTGAAAGCACATTAATATGCTTTAACACTTGGAAGATGCATTTTGGGTACCAGACAGTACCTTTTATCCTTCACAAACTATTAGCATTAATAGCTTTTTGTTTAAGCTTTTACAAATGATTGTTTTGCTTTAGATCATTTCCTGACTCTTTAGTGACCTTAAACAAAGTTTAAATATTGAAATGCTCACATGTTCATTGAAATCAAGGCAATGTATCATGCAGAAGATGCTCAACATTGTTGTGACATCAGATTCTCTGCCCACAGTAAAGCTGTCAGTTTTGTTAAATGAAACTTCTGCAGTTAAACTGTAATAAATCATCAATCACAACCGATAAAAAGTGTGACCCTTTATTTAACGAAAGTATTTTTCTTTGCCTTTGCTCCCTCTTGGAAAGATTACTTAAGCTCTATTTGTAGTGAATGGAACTGCAATCAGATGGAAGCATTAAACCAACAAAATCATTCCTGCTGTGATCGATCAGCTGTTTTGTTCTTAATGTGAGCTTATCAGCAGGAGGCCAGTTTCTGACATTCTGCTTCTGAGGCCTGTGATATTTAGACAAAGGGGCAACTGGGGTAGACACCCTACAATAACAACATGGTCAAACTTATTCCTATTCTAAGCAGTCTTAAAGGACAACTGTAGCAACCAATTAACTCATCAACTGTAGGCATTTTACATAGATATGCTTTAACTAAATAATACAAATAATGTACTTTATTGAGCCCTCTTTGCCTCATTTAGCCCTAACAGGGGGAAGACCTGTTGTTTAGAATCTTGGGACAGATCTTCATTCATATGCATGAAGGTTAATGCAGATCTGACCCAAGATTCTACACATGTCTGCCTAATAGAGCTATATGAAGCAATAAGTGCTCAATAAGGTGCTTTATTTGTATTCATTCATTAGAATCTAAATACACACCATCTACATGTATCTTTCAATTAAACATGAGTTATTTTTTTGCCTACAGTTGTCCTTTAACTATGACCTCTGATATTAATTGTGTCTTATATGACATCACCCTTCAGATGTTTACCTATTCTGCTTACTGGGAATCTTAGAAGCAGGTATGTAATTACCAGAGTTCTTTCACCTAGATCAGTGGTGGCGAACCTATGGCATGCTGTCACAACCTGGGATAACAGAAAAGGGAGGTGCCTCATTGCAGGGAACGATGTGGGTTCTGTATGCACCCCACAATGCATAACTGAAGGTTGGATGGAATCTGTGACAAGACTTGTAGCGGAGACTAGCAACTATGACAGGACGGGTAGCCCTCTGAGCAGGGCACTGGACTAGTAGCTGAGACTGAGCTGGTAGAAGATGCAACAGGATATGAAACAGGACAGTGCAATTTCACCTAAATGGTATTATACCCTATGGTTGAGCCTCAGGCAAATGACCACCCACTTAAGCACACTGACTGAGACCGCACACTGAAGCAGGCAAAACACACAGGTAGAATAGTTAGCAGGCCGGGTCATACATGGATCAGGACAAGGTACAACAGAGGAATATCACTATACAAAGTCACAAGGCAGGCAAACAGGTCAAGACTGGCGGCAAACAGGCTTGGCCGAGGACAGGTAAGGATTCGGCAACAGGATATCAAAACAAAAGAATCAGGAAGGTTAGAAGAGACACAAAGGCACTGTACAGACAGTAACCAAAGAAAAGCAAAGGGACCTTGTGTAAATAGCTGCAGATAGGAGAAGAATGGACACACTAGAATAGTGGCTACTAGAGGCTGAAGAGGAAAAAATGTATAGCAGAGATAGAAAAAATCTCCAACATATACATTTGGTTTCAAACTATGTTGGACACTTAGGGCTGTATTTATCAAGACACAATAGGTGGTATTTCAGTAAAAAGTGCGAAAATACTAGTAGTAACCATACAAACCAATGGGAATTAATGGCAGTTTGCTCCAAATGTAGCATTTTTTTTTTTATTTTTTTTTTAAAGCACCTGTTTTGCCTTGATAAATTTGGCCATAGTAATTTCATGGGATAATATGGATCTATTTATGTATACATACTCTATGCGTGATACAGACGGTACTCTTCAACACCACACATACTGCTCTGCTCCCTTCCCAGCTTATCATACTTGTATGCTCTATAGAATCGTAGCTATTACATATTAATTTGTATTTTTAAAAATGACAAAAAGACCCATGTTTTTTTTTTCATGCATGAATGATAGATCCGCCACTGGCCAATTTGGATTTTGTTATCTTGCCTGCTCCTTTATAACTATGGAATAACTACTGCATCCTTGAGTGAGTTAAAGAATGGTGCACTCCCCCCCCCCCAAAAAAAAAAAAAAATACTTACATTTCATAATATGTCTGGCTTAATGCGTTTCCCTTTGTGTTTTGCAGTCTTCATTATACAATAAATGAATGTTGGTGTATTCTCTGTTAGTCAGGCTCTGCTGCGAGTTTTCTTTATTCCAAACACAAACGATTGTTCGGAGAGTAAGTTAATGTAGCGGAATAATTGGGCAGATTTGTCATAAGAGCTGCACCATATAGCAAAATTCTATATTTGCAGTGTAAAAGAATGGAACATATGCTGATTCAGTGATACGCTCTATTATAATGTGGTTTAATTACCATTACACTCATACACAACAACTGTATTATCGGTTACTTATCTCCAAAAAACAGACCTTCGGCAAGCCTCTACACTTAACCTGTTCACTGCGTGGCGTGCTGGTGCCATAGTTTACCAAGCTACAAAAAAAGAAAAAGAAAGAATGTTTGGTTAAGTTTAAATTCAACCTATTATTTGGGTTGAGATTTTAACTCCATCAACATATATTACCTGTTTGTCCTATTTGTATGATCTAAATGTGCTAAAATCTATATTTTAAGATACAATATTGGATTAATTAATGTTTTTCCTTAAATATACAGTAAATATTACAGGACACATGCAGCTTACATAAGTGTAATACATGCTTTATCTTTCCCCTGGGAACAGGAATGTAGTGGGGACAAGTGGCAGGGGCTAGTGGTTACTCCAAAGATGGCGGGGCTAGTGCCACACACCATATGTAAATAGAGGTGTATGTAGCCCACTTAGGGACAGAATTTTCCATCATCAGAGACAAAAGGGGAACAGCTAACAAGGTTCTGGAGTCTCCTGTGGTCATGTAGATAAAGGATACATACTGAATCAATAGTTTCCAGGAAAAAGTATATATTTGTAAATAGGGATAGGCATATTAAAAATAGAGTACAGGAGAGAGGCGAGGCTTCTGGACACTATGGATGCTTGAAGTCTTAGTTCTTCAACGACAGCCAGATCCTCAGCTATTATTCTTTTTTTTTTTTTTTTTCATTGCACTGAGGTATCGTATAATTACCTAATGAGTCCTGAACATTGAAGTGAAATCAGGAGAAATATGGACCCTCAGTCACGTCAGTCTTTAAAAATAAACTGCCACCGGAGTCTCGTTACCAAGCGTTGGTTTGTTACCAAAACTCACAAGCGGAAATGAACCTGGCTATCTCAATACTCCATGTTAACCTACCTGAAATCTTTTATGAAAGAGGAACTTAAATCAAACATCGAAATATTGAAGGAAGACCTTCAAAAACAACATGAGCAATGCAAAAGTTAGGTCCATGGAGGAGGACTATTCACAGTTTAGAAAGGAATGAGATGTTGCAACATAGAGATTAGGTTTAAAGACTTTCGTAACAGGGCACGAAGAAGCAATTTCTGTCTCCGTTGCCAGGCTGAAACCGTTACAACAGACATGTTGGTTTCTGTCCTACAGGATTTAATTTCACAACTGCTGCCCAAGGTCTCTGCTGAGAAATGAATGTTGGACAGAGACCACCGAGCAATAATATCAGCAAATATGTAGTGGTTAGCTTTCATTATCACCATATTAAGGAAAAGGTTATGGCACCAGTGGATACCATCCGGCCCTAATGTTTCTGTTTTCTAAAATCTCACAATCAGTACAAAACCTCAAACCGGACCCCAATTTGTTGCCACATAATAAGTTCCCCTTTTACTGCTTTATGTTGAGAGGTACACATGACGTTGATAGTTGTTGGCACAAGCATACATCCCCATTTATACACACACGTTGGCAGTTTATCTCTGAAATATACACATTGCATAAAACGTGTGTTTTGTTTTGCTGTTAAAAGCATTAAACTTTCTAGCTGTAATTCATTTTCAGTGAGTGGGCTGAGAAAGAATTGTCTTCTCAGGGTGTTGAAGTAAGTATTCTGTTCCTAATTCCCTTTTTCCCATAGTTCATTACCCGGTATGATCCACTTCCTGTGGTTTTCACTTTATGACAACTTTAATACATTTCCTTTTGATTTCAGACTTCAGTTCATTCCATATTTAAAGATCTATAATCCCTGAGACCATTACGACCTGAGAACATTCCTGCCTTGCTACATTAATGTCAGCTCCAGTGTTTCTTTTACTCTCGGAAAAAAAAGAAAAGACAGGTCATGTAAGATTGTAGAAGCTGTTTCTTATGCAAAAACGTTGTACTAAGGCATTGTTAGTTAAAGGCAGTGCTTTACACACACCATTGTTCTCTGTTAATCATAATTTACACACTTAATAAGGTGTCATACATAGTTTTTTTTAAGGTAAGGCTTATAAATATATACAAGATCCGAGTCAGTCTCATGCTGTTGTGCATAATATCTAAATGCTTTGTTTTAAAAAAACTTTTAAGTCATCTCACCATTAGTGGTGTATCCTATCCACCAGGGTCTGTGGCAAGTTCTGTGAAGGTCTGTAGAGCATCATTAAGTTGTCTGACGTAATGTTGAGTAAACTTGTTTTACTGACCTGTTCATGTGTGTCTTATGGCTGTGTATGTTTGTTCAGCACACTTGACTGTTGATGCAGTAAATGCTACTACAACACAAACCTTTAGACATCAAAAGACTTATTCAAAAGATTACTCTAGACATTGAATATGTCTTCCTTAAGAAGTATTTATTGAGTGTTGGGTAAAAGGATGTCCAAACCCAACTTCTCTGTTTCATGAATGGTTCCTTCATAATACAAAATGACTTATGATGTTATGATATGAAAATATTAAAATGTATTTGTGACATCACTGTGTGGTACAACCTGCTGGTTAGTTAATTTATATCCTAATAATTCACAAAGAGAATGAAGCCAACATGCAAAGCTGTGTATTATACCCTGTGTTTCCAGAACTGAATACAAATGCATAAATTAAAAGAAAAATGTGTTTTTAAATAGGTCTGCGGTGTCTACTGTATATTTCACCACCTTTGTCTTGCTATACAAACTGACTACTTTCAATGGGAAATGCATCCCCCCCCCCCCCCAATGTCCCAAATTATGGGGTCCCGATTTTTTATTCTCGTGCTGTCACTTTGCATGACACCGCATGACCAAGCATGTGTGGGTGCTCTGACATTTCCCCCCCCCCCCGCCAATCCCCACCCCCTGTTGTGTCCCTGGTTGGCAGGGCAAGAAGTCAGATAGTATCTAAATGCATCATTTGCATGTCAAGTCACAGGTAATGTCGGCACTGCAAGCGCATTTAAAATACACCTTTCCACTTAATTAACGCATTGGTTTGCCAATCTGTTTTGTTTAATTCTCTACATTCACAGTATAAACAATGTTTAGGTAAGGGAGTGCCGTTAACGAGATGGGGACAACAAGCCTTTCCGATACATCACCTTAATAAAAGTCAGCCCTGTAGAAATGTTTATGCTCTGGAATGGCATGAATAACAAGTTGCTCTACAAGCAGGTAGATAGATTCGGGGAATACGGTAAAACTCTTCTCTGCATGGGAAAAAAACAAGCCATTAGTGCCATGGACAGAAAGAGCTTTGAAGCGGAAGGAAGCGCATTTAAATCACTGGGACTTCATTAGTGCACTGAAGGTTCCTCACAGTTGTGCTGTTTCAGATTGTTATTGCAGCATAGGAAAGTATGGCTTTGCAGTCTGTTTCAGAGCTGCGTGCAGACAAATTCCAAACTGTATCATCAATGAACAGAAGCAGCCATTTTACTCAACCTGCTGTCATACACTGTATACAGATCTGCATGCCCATCACCCAAGAGTAGGAAGGAGTTTGTTTAGTGTATGTGTAGATTTCTGCCTTAGCTGACACCGACTAAAAGGATACACTGTTCACTAAAACTGATATGTGGACTGCAAAAACTGCAAAGACCAGGCATTACTAACAGAGCTTGGAACATTCTCCAAATTCTCCATCTTACCACTTTTATCTTTAAAATACAGCTTTCACTCTAACTGCAGACAGGTAGTAGCTGCATCCTTCAAAGGAACCAACCAAAAACTGTTTATAAAGCCTATGGAGGGGGGGGGGGGGGGCAGAGAATTGGCACTACGGGGAATCAGTCCCTATATAAACCCCATGCTAGTTTCCCTCCTTCCCTGCTTGTTAAGCTTGTTGGTGTGCTACTTTAGTCTCCTACATTTTGTCTATTGTTGTGGCCTTCCTGGTTTTGATCCTTCGCTTCCCTCTAGGACTATTCTCCATTCTCCTGACATTCGACCTTGGCCTTCCTACTCTCTCAAGATACTTTGTTGCCTGCCTCGACCCTTTGTACTGTCCCTGGATTACTCTTTTGCCTTGCCCTTTGTTCTGATGCCTCTTCAGCGCTCCTGTTCCTATTACTGGCTGCCTGCTCTACGCTCCAGCAGTGTCCGCTAGTGTATGACACAACCCATTCATTTTTTTCTTTAACATATGCATTTGCTTGCATTTCTGCTAACACAATGTATAGATAATTTATCTTTTCTTTTTTGTTCTCTGTATTCACAGTATAATCAATGTTTGAGGGATGGAGTTTTGTTATCTTTGTGTTTATACCTTAACTAGCAGTTTAACCAGCACAGTATAGAAATGAAAACATATTTAATGGGACACCTTGATATTTGTGCATGGCAAATGCACTTTAACCTTTTGTTACATTTATTGGACTCTTTGACTCTGCTTTAACTGGTTAAAAATAATAACACAATGTTATTTTGAGGTCCATAAACTGGGTAAATATTAGACATGTGCATTCGTTTTCGGACGAATGCATTTTCGTCCGAAAATAGCATTTTCGTCCATTCGTCCGAAAAACGAATAACGAAAATGCTAAACTAACGAAAGACGAATGAACGAATGGTTAATAAACAACAATCATTCGTCCATTCGTGCTATTGGCATTCTATAAACCGAAATAGAGTCGGTTTATAGAATACCAATAGCATTACATACATTCCATAAACCGACATAATGAACGACCTTCGGTTTATAGACTTTCGGCTTATAGAATACGCGTAATACTATTGCCTTTCTATAAACCGAACGATAGCCCCATTCATAAGAATTTCTTATGAATGGGGACTCTAGTTCCGTTTATAGAAAGCCAATAGCATTACATGTATTCCATAAGCCGAAAGTCTATAAACTGAACGAAATTTGGTTTATAGACTTTCGGTTTATGGAATGTGTAGGTCAATTGATTCGTACGAACGAATAAAATGAAACGAAAATAATGAACGAATTTCTTCTGAAACGAATGCAATAATGAACGAAATTTGTTTTAGACGAAATAAATAACATTTTCGTCCAAATGGACGAAAACAAAACAAAAATTTTAGTTTTGCCATGTCTAGTAAATATGTACAGTTTTGCCCTAGGTGGTTTTGCAGCAATACTATGTATTATCCCACCTTTCCAATCCGTCGTTATTTATCACAATCAACAGATTCTTGAGGTTCTTCAAGCAATTTGCTTCACCTGAGTTGGGGAGAGAGCTGATTTATTTGTAGAAAGCTTCAGCACATGGTGGATAACAAGAAGAACCTCTCAACTGCCATATTCCTTTCATAGTATTTTACTCTCCTTTAATCCTATCTAGCTTTTTAGTTGACAGAGCGAGTTAGAAAGGGTTTGATCTTGTTTCAGTCCGACGTATACATAGCACAGATGCTGTTTATCAGGATTCTCTCGCATACTATAAAAAAAAAAAAACCTGAAGCTTTGCAGAAAGCCCTGGTTCAAACAGGCTTCACATTTTCCTACTGATAAGGCACAAACATCTTCCAAGGGAAAACCCTGCAAATTAATGCACAATATTAATCTACTAGGGCGCAGAGTGGCTTATTGCAACATTACAGTTTAAAATATGGTATTAGTAAAGAATGGATAGTAACGATAACCTCGTCTTAGATAATGATCTGCTTTCTTTAACTGTGATATCTTTAAAGTCAGTTAGACCCCCCCCCCCCCCCCCCGTCACACAGTACTTTGTACCGTTTGCCACGTGCATCATTCAGTGACCTTTTAGAGATTGCCCAGGCTGGAATGTGTTCATTGAATGGAGTTAGAGAGCCAGCGAGTGCATTAATGTGCAATCCTGGCATTTTGAAAAGCTTTAACTTCAAAAGCTGGAGTCTGGCAAAGGTTAACAGTACTCACCACCCTGATGTGCACTGGCCTTCACATGGTAGACAGAGCTGTGCACTGTGGGAGATTCACAAACCTGGAAGCTTATTTCAAAACATTTTGATTCAACTTTATCGTACCTATAAAAGGCTCCAAAATAATCCAACTCTGCCTTTCAAGAACCTGTCTTTGTAGCTGTCAGATGTTTGCTGAGCAAATTACGTTGATTCTTTAGATTTAAGTTTTATTTTTTTTGCAGAACTGTGCATGCAAAGACACAACATGTTCCTGAATGAGAACCAAACAATATGACAACAACAAAAGCATGGATATTGTTTAAAAAAAACACCATACCACTTGCTTTTTGGATTTTAATATATTTTGCAGTTCTGTAATAAATTAAAATCAGGTTTATGTACACACACGCACACACATTTATTGTACATATATGTATGGCCTCCATTTTTAAATGGAGAGATAAAAAATGCCTCATTACTTTTATTTTGTTCCTGGCATAAATAATGGGTATAGTGATAACTATTAATTGATCAGTACAGATTCCAATATGGCACATTTGTTACACACAATAGTTTCTACAAAAACTGCAACAAAAGAAACTTCTGAACCTGTCATCTCATTATCACTTAAAAAATTGGATGGCAAGTTTGAACCACTGGACGCATACATTAGACATACGGTATGTTTTTTATCTACTGCATGTTATTTGTATGCGCTGACTTTCACATACACAAGATTATGCTTTTGGAAGTATCCGATTTATTGTTTATATTTTACAAATGTTAGCAAAATTTGATGTTATTTTTAATTAAATAAAAATTCCGTAATGAAAGGATATACATCAAGTACCTTATTCAGCCCTGTCTGCTTGTATAGTTAAAATAGGGGCAGACATCTTGGGTCAGATCCTCTTTCATCATGATTCTAAAGAACATGTCTGCTCAGGACCAGCCCAAGACATTTTGTTGCCCTGTTCCAATAATGAAATACTGACCCCTCCACTAAAACTACACCTACCAATACCACACCCAACAGAAACATGCTAACATCCACTATGTTATATAATGATAATTAAAACAAAAATTTAATTCAGTTTGCCAATAAATCTCACACACTAATGTAATTTGTTTTGCATTTAAGCATGCAGTCTAACAATATTTCTTTTGCCAAAAAAGCTCACACTCTAATATAATTCAGGTTGCCAATCAAATGTGCATTCATTTGCACTTCGTGGCATCTTTGTCTTCAAACATCTTATCAGGGCGATATTTGCCCCTAACAGAATTTCTGTGCCATCTTTGCACCCAAACTGCTTATTAGTGCTATATTTGTGTCCAGATTGTCAGTGCCATCCTTGCCTTCAAACAGCATTTCACTTCCATATTTATTTCAAATAGCTTGTAAGTTCCATATTTGCCCCAAACAGCTTGTCAGTGGTATTGTTGCATCCAGTTTGTCAGTGCCATATGTGTGCCCAAACAGCTTATTGTTGCCATCCATGTGCCCAGACAGCTTGTCAGTGCCACCATTGTGCCTAAATAGCTTGTCAGTGCCATCCATGTGCCCAAACAGCTTGTCAATGATATTGTTGTCCCCAAACATTTTGTTAGTGTTATATGTGTCCCCAAACAGAGTGAAAATGTTTTTCCCAAAACAGCTTGTCAGTGCCATATTTGCACCCAACCATCTTGTCAGTGGCATTTTTTAATACAAACAGATTAACAGTGATATAGGTGTGCCCAAACAGCTTTTTCAGTGCCATATGTGTATCCACACCATTTGTCATGGCCCTCTTTGCACTCCTTATAGCTTGGTAATGCCATATCTGTTCTTAAACATATTGGTAGTATAATATGTATCCCAAAACTGTTTGGCATGTCCATTGTTGTCCCCAAACAGCATGTCAGTGTATTGTGTGCCCCCACACAGCTTGTCAGTGTCATAGTTGTTCTCAACAACTTACCAGTGCCATTTTGGTGGTGGCAAATTTGTCCCTAGCTTGTCACTGCCATATTTGTTCCCAAACTGCGTGTCATTGCCATCTTTGTCACCACATAGCTTGTCACTGCCATATGCGTCCCTATACAGCTTGTCACTGCCATCTTTGTCTCCAAAGAGCTTGGCACTGCCATCTTTGTCCCTTTACAGCTTCTCAGTGCCTTAGCAATGAGCGACGGGTGTCACTGAAATCCAATGCTCTGACTTTCACCCCTCTTGTCACTGTCATCCGTGTCCCCATACAGCTTTTCAGTTCCTTAGCAATAAGCACAGGGTTTCACTTACATTGGGTCTACCTTTGGGGTGGGAAATTGCAGCCCCCGTCAAAGTGGTGTCAGGGTCCTATGGACCCACCAGGACCTGTGTAAGCTATACAGCTATACAAGGAAGGAAGGTGATCTCTATAGTACTTTCTTTATTTTATTAAATTAAAGCATTTCTATTTATATACCTACACATTGCAATTTTCCATTTAAACATAATTGAATTTTTAGCCGACAGTTGTCCTTTAAATTATTTTTGGAAGACATAAGCTCTACTAGTTCATGGAAAAAAAGAAAAGATTTATCTGCGGAGTAAAATTGAAATCCAATCACAGTTGCGCTGTGCTCAATACAATCATCATCCGAATTCTAAGAGCCCTATGTTGTCATATTTTGTTTACGTTATACAATTGTAGCCTTGGTCCTTTTTCATGGATTTCTATGAGGAGGACTACAGCTTATATTGGGGCCTTTTCAAGAGGACCTTGGCTATTGAAAAAAATAGCCAAATTCCTCCCAAAATGGCACAACATGAAAAAAAAATGTCTAGCTAATTCTCATAGGAACTGTACTAAACAGCAGATGGAGTGACAAAACTGACACGAGAAGACTGGCTGGATGAGTCAGCAAGCATTGGAGGATGTCTATGTGTACCACATAGTGCACAGATATCTTCTGGGTGCCCAAAGTAGACTGGGGGATCCTGGTTATTTGATATGGCAAGTTCCAAAGGGTGCAGTGACAAGTAATGTAAGTGTTCTATGGGTGTTCTATGGATGCAGTTACATTTACTGTGGGCAAAGATGGCAAAACCAAGCAATTTCGGGACACAGATGACACTGTCAAGCTGTTTGGGGACCAATATAGCACTGGCAAGCTATTTGGGGACATATATGGCACTGGCAAAATGTTTGGTGACAGAGATGGCAATTACAAGCTGTTTGGGGACAGCAATGGCACTGTTTTTACATTTAAAAAATAGGGAGTGCCAAACTAAGGATCCACCTTGGTGCCAAATACTTTAGGTATGCCCCTAGTTTCATACACAACGTACTACAACAGTAAAATTGACAGGTAATCAATGTATTTAATTGGACTCTGTCAATCAAAGTTTTTTATTCTTTGCATACAAAATGTCAACAGACTTGCAAGCAAAGGCATTTTAATAAGCAAAAATATATTTGAAAAACCCCTATGAAACTCTAGTGGTGTCCTCTGTGTATGACATCAAAGTGTGGCTTGATATGCAAATGCACTGCTTTCAGTGACAAATGTGCAAATTGCATATCCAGCCCCAAAGTGATGTCATTAACAGGATTCACCAGAGTGAAAATTAAAATGTGACCTTGCTTTGAATTGTGCTAACACCATGCATAGATCACAGCCAGTGTCCCAGCGCAAGTAATGTTCAGTCAGTGAGTGCCCTTAACTATACAACCTATACATAGGGTTACCACCTGGCTGGTAATTTTACTGGCAGGCCGGTAAAAAAATTGGCATTAGGCCAATGTTAAGTCTATGGAGACAGTACCAAGGCCGGTATTTTTCTGAAGAAAAGGTGGCAACCCTACAGGTACATATACTACACCTCTATGTTATTTTGCAATTCCAACATAAAGAAGGTTTAACAACATTTTTAATTCCCATCTTGTTTTAATGTCACGACGTATAACATACTATTACTGCAGCAACCCAAAAATCAAAGCAACTGAGATTTTAATAGATAGGAATATAGGAACCAGTGGCAGTTATTATTATTTTCAAGCTCATTTTTTCACCTTTAAAAACAGAGAAAAAAAAACAACATATTTACAAGTGCCTGATTATAATGCTACAGTCAAATCATTGCAATAGGAATAGTTATATATTACAAGCATTACTAGCATTATTTTTCTAAACTCCTGCTGTGTCTCCAACACGTTCTGTGTCATTTAGCGGTAGAGATTTAGTAATTGTACATCACAATTGACACAGTTAAATATGTTGGGGGGAGAGGGATCAAGATGCCCCAACAGGTGGTTGTCATTCTTCTGCTTTGCCACTGTAACTTTTCATTTCAAAACTCCAGATCCTTCATAATTCAGAGAAATGCAGGTATACATCATGCTAAAATATAGTTGGGGCTTGATTTTTATGCTCCAACACCTAATCTGCAACATAATTTAAAAAAGATGCTTGCAAATAAAACTGAAGCCTTCAGGGTAGTATTGAGTTAATGCAGTCTTGTATTAAGTTCATGAAGCAGTGAGGGAGAGGCCAACAGGGGATGGAGTCACATGGCACCACAAGATGATGGAGTTCTAGCTTCCCCAGTATAGATAGCTGCCTGTACCAATGCCCGGAGCTCAATACAGGCATGTTTAAGCTATGTTTAGCTTCTTGATATGGATAATGTATTAGGGAATCTGTTTGCATACAGTGCACTGTGCACAGGTGTCAGCAATGCAGGTACGACTCTAAATATAACAAAACAGGACTGTCCTGGGTCCTTATTCAAGAGACCAACACAAATGGAACTTGGAAATTAGGATCTGCACAATTATGGGGTTGTGAATGGTATTTCTGCTATTTGATGGCCAGTGTAACTGAATTGTAAATGGGGAAAAAAAACTGACACACATAAACTAGTAATAAACAAGTAAAAACATTGAGCAATAATTGTACATTTTACAAACTCCCAGTAGATTAACAATCTTGCTAAGAAATATTCACATTAGTGAATATATTTACTAATTAAGTGTATGTTAATTAACTACTTATAATAACTTTTACAGAGCTGCAGTGTTTGATTAATACCCAGTTGACCTCAAATATAAATAATAAAATGGTTACATGCAAATTACACCAAAAAATTAGTGTCTTACAGGAGATTGGTTGATTTTCTTATTTCAGTTTACTTTTATTTTTTTTAAAAACTGACTTTACTCTGTTCTTACATTTTTGCTTTTATAGTCTAATAGTTTTTAAGACATTATATTTATTGGAGGTGTTTTACCACTGCCAAATTGTGTCTACTTCTTGTTGTACCTTTTGTGGTATTTCGTGCATGATTATATGATCATTTTACATGAGTTATCCTCCCTTCTTTCCTCCATTTTGTCCTTATGAGACTGCCAGGAGAAATACATTTCCATTAAAAAATTAAGAGAGTATATGTTTGATATATATATATATATATATTAATTTTATTAGCTCATTGTTTTTTTGTTTTATTTCCATGTGAGTTCAATACAGAAATGTTGAATTTTTTTTATACCCCACTTAATGTTGTACTTTTCGTACCCGCTGAAACATTCATGCAAGAGTCATTGTCTCTCAATAAATGAACACTCTGCTGTTCTCTGCTGTCCCTGTTAGCCAATGTCTTACATCTGCATCGATAAGGATAAATTAAGAATTTAACGGGTTTTTTTTGCTGCACAAGGCAAGAAGCACAACAACAAATGTGATTTGCCACTTGAGAATGACTTGTTTTTGTAAGTCCGTGGGTTTAATTAGTGGGATCTCATTAACACATGTCTCATTGCTTCTTTTTAGACAACCAACAAATGTTCTGTTAAAACTAAATTAAAGGTATATCATTACAGGTTTGGCAGTAATTGCGAGGCAGGGATGATTGTTGGGCTGATGAGTTCTGCTGACCAAACTCTACTTCTTCAATGACAAATCTGTGTCTAACCGCATTCTCCACCCTTTTATCAAGTCATACGCATGAAAAATGGGATGCAAAGTTCTGCCACATTTTGTTATTTTGCTTATTCTTCACTGGACTTTTATGACTACCCGAAACCACATTAAAAGGACTAGGAAGGGAAGGTTGTATAATGCTGCTGAAAATCTCAACAGAAGTACACCAAGCTCCGATGGAATGTGATAAAAGATGGAGTATTTACATTTTTTCATTCTTGAAAAATACAAAAGGATGTTGTACACAACAGGCACAAATCTTGTGTTTTTTAAGTAGGTTATAAAAAAAGAAATATATACATAATCTATATGTTTTTCACATTTTAGACACATTTGTCTAAAACAGAATTTCCAGTACTGTACCCTCCAAATATGCTTATCTTACTGCTGGTCAGGTACAAAATGATTATTATTCCTGGACTATTTTTCATGTATTAATCATCCTACTGTGTAAAGACAACTCCATAAAATATATCCCTATATGTAAAAAGAAATCCAGAAAGGAAGCACAGGAAAACATGTTCACTGAGGTCAACCTTTTCACGAGCTCTTGATCTTCCACAAGTTTCTCGTCATTATTTATCAGCACAACTTAATCAAACTCAAGTTTTTAATGGTATTATCTGAATACACTGTGTAAACAGAGAAATGACAGCCACTATACCTTTTAGTAAATAGACCACAATGAATATAAATGGATTTTGGCACTTTGCTCATTTGGGGTGTTGGACGGTATGCTTCATTCTAACCAGTAATGCAAGGGAACAAAACATGTTTAAATCATAAAAGTAAGAAGACAAAGACAATATTAACGGCAAACAGGATTAACTTTAAAGACCACCATGTTTCTGCAACTCATGATATATATTATGTATATGTTTACAAATATTGACATTAAAGTTTCCAGAACTGGAACATTACATAACTGACTGACGTAAGTGCATAAAGACAATGCTTTTGTGCATGTCTGAAAATGTTAACTATTAGCATTTAACTGGTGGGGAATCTCTTATTTGCTTTTTCTCTGCAGACCAGAAAGGGGCAGTGTTGGGAGGATTAAAAATTGGAAGAAAATTGACAGAAAGTAGGTGGGGCTTTGAAAAAGGGGGTGGATCCATTCAAAAGTGGGTGGGGTTTAGACAGGGGATACTGGCAAAGCTAAATCCCATCTTTATCTGGAGAATACAGCATTCTCTCTATGCTACCAACCAGGTGTCTCTGCTACATAAGTTATTTTATTTTTATTGTTTAAGACAAAATTACTTTGAATCCCAAGAGCATAGAGTAAATATAGGCCCACTGAACATCTTTGCTGCATGAAAACCAAAACATTATCCATTTCCGACATCTATCTCTAATTTACTTAGCAACAGAAATGATACAATCTGTTTAAAGACAGTTGGTTTCTGTCATCTAGGTACTAGGAACAAAATGGATTAATGGAATACACATGTATAATAAGATAACTTTGTTCAGGAAAAAAAAACCTTCACTGTTTCACTAAATTAACACAATTCATTTTGCTCTTTGGTTACTGTAAAGATAGCACAACAAGTGCATATATCTGTGGAGCGCTTACTAGCAAACCTCTGCGAGAAGCAGCAGAAATACCATAATTGTGTTTAATTAGCATCAGGAGTAACTGGGACATTCTCTAATATTCCTTATTCACTATGACTCAACTTCTGTCCTTTTATTGCACAGAGACAATCTGTGATTACAATTTAATTTCTGCCTAATATAACAACTAGTCACAGGGGTATAGAAGAAAAAAAAAATACTTAATGTCAATTTGAAACACTGCCCAATTAATAATAGATGATCATAATGCTAGAAGCTAATGATAAACATGATAAAGCTAATACACATGGTATATCCTTACATGCTCAGGGCTGGTATCGAGCTCGAAGACTCATGAGGTATTTGTAAACGGGGATGGTCAGTCCTGAGATTCTCTGATACAATTAGTAATGCAGCTGCTGAGAGATGCACATTATATCTTGGTACAATTTAAAGGGTCCGTGTCACCTAAGCATTGTCTCACTGTGAATGTAGAGGATAAAAAATGATTGAAAATGATCCACACATTGTGTTAGCAAAACTGCAAGGAAGTCTCCTGATGATGACATCATCTGTGGCTTGATATGCAAATGTATTTGCATCAGGCCAAAATGTGATGTCATAAGCAGGAGACTCCGCAGACACTTTCAAAACAATTTATTTTCTCCTAATTTAGGCATATGCTTGCCATTCAGCTAACATAATGTATAGATAATTTTCAATAATTTTTTTTATTCTCTACAGTCACAGGGAAACTCATCAGGTTTTTACCTGCGCATGTATTGTTAAAATGGTGAGATGAAATGTTCATCTCACCTGCAACTCCCCTGTTAGTGAATAGACCCCTATGAGCCTTTTAGTGGAACTATAACATGTTCGATTATGCATGCCAACATGCTTTGCCTGGATTACTCACACCCCCTTTTAAACATCACACACCCCACATGTTAAGACCAGTCTAGATAATGTGAAAATAGAACAAAGAAGATGGTGTCTCTGCTAAATTATAATAGTGATAAATATCAGAAAAAGTAGGCAACAATTTTACTTCCCTTTTAAGTTCTTTTGCACTGCTGCTCACTCAAGGATGAAGCAAATTTGCAATTCTCTGCATCTGTTGTACGAATGAGCAGCGATCTAGCAGCAATATGCCTCATTATTCAGCGTTACCGAATTACTTTTTTATGTGTGGAGTCTGTAAACTAACACGATTGCTTAATCCCTTAAATATCATATTTCATTTCAGCTTTTATTTGAGGTTTGAAATTGTGTTTTCCACTCCCTTTCCCAAGGTAATTGGCAGCATCCCTAAAATTATAACACAGGTGTCACTGCTTTGCTGGGAACATCTATCCCCTCAGGTGGTGTGAGATGAAACACATTTTACAAAAAGAAAAGGTTTGCTCTAGAATTTGCAAAATGGCAACACTGGTCATTCTGTAACATACTGTTGTTTGTTGTTTTGTTACTAGTGGGGTACCTCGGGGATCTGTACTTGGACCCATTCTCTTTAATATTTTTATCAGTGATATTGCAGAATCTCTTGATGGGAAGGTATGTCTTTTTTTTATTATGAGGGATAAGCCAAATGGCAAATGATTTAGCTAAACTTATCAGAGCTATGGCAACTGACATTTAATGTGGATAAGTGCACGATAATGAATGCACCTTGGGTGTAAAAACCCAAGGGCAGAATATATTTGGTACAGTCTGAGGAAAGAGACTTAGGAGTAAACATATTGTTAGACAATGTAATAGAGCAGCAAGAAATGCTAGCAGAATGCTTGGTTGTATAGGGAGAGGTATAAGCAGTAGAAAGAGAGAAGTGTTCAAGCCATTGTACAGAGCACTGGTGAGACCTCACTTGGAATACTCTGTGCAGTACTGGAGGATATAGATGCTCTGGAGACAGTTCGGAGAAGTGCTACTGAACTAGTTCATGGATTGCAGGATAAAATTTACCAGGAAAGGTTAAATGATCTTAACATGTATAGATTGGAGGAAAGACAAGGTAGGGGAGATATGATAGAAACATTTACATACATAAAGGGAATCAACACGGTAAAGGAGGAGAGTATATTTAAAAGAAAAACAACCATCACAGAAAGAGGGCATAGTCTTAAATTAGAGAGACCAAGGTTTAAAAGTAATATTAGTAAGTATTACTTTACTGAGAGGGTAGTGGATGAATTAGAGGAAGTGCTAATGTTAACACATTGAAGAAGTTTAAACAAGGTGGGTAGACATAAGGCTATCCGAGAAATAAGAAATGGCCAGTGACTAATACAAGTATTTAGAAAATTGGACAGACTAGATCCTTGTCTCTCCAGTTTAAGATGTTCTATTATATAACCTGTGCCTGAATGATCAAGTGATGATGTAGTCTATCTTTTGGAACATTCTGTTGTAAAATAATTAAATCATAGACTTTATTTAAAAGACATAACATTTGCATAGCACATTGTACACCACATCTGCTTAAAGAGAACTTTCAAATAACCGGAGAATTACAATTTGTTATCTAGCTGTATTTACCTGGAAAATGTGTCTGTACTAAGTTTGTATCAGGGTCTGTTCACCAAAGGGTGAATTGCAGGTAAATTGAGGTGAGATGAGATGAGTTCAGGTAAGATGCACATCTCATCTCACCAGTTTAGCTATTTATTGTGCATGGCCAATCCTAGTGATCTTGCTTAACAGGGTAAGCAAGAACACCAGTTTTGTTCTTGCACTCTGAACGGCTAAACTGGTGAGAAAAAATGTGCATCTCACTTAAACTCACCTCAACTCACCTTTGTCTTTTTTCTCAGAACCCATAAAATCTCTTCCATTCTAAAGCTGTTCAAATTACTGAAGGAATGTTTTCTAGATGGGCCAAATCATTCCGACACATTCTTATTTAATATCACTTTACTTTGATTAAGAACCAGTTGATATTATTGAGTACTAAGGTATATTCACAAAGTAAGATTAGGTCTCACTTTAAAAAAAATCTACATTTTACGGAACTTATTGACCCCCAAATACATTTACATTTTTGATCTAACCAATGAAGTGGAAGAGAGGGGGCTGTAATGGGTCTTGATTGATTTTATAATCATCTCGATTTAGATTTGTTGCACCTACAGACAAGATTTGTGTCGATACGCGAATGACGCTAAACTTTTCTATACACAAGTTGTTTCTTGATAATCCAATTTGATTCAATATGAAATTTATCTAGAATAAAGATTTTTTTTTCTCTTCTTTCTTTCTATGTTTTATGGAATTCATTGTAACTTAAAATGTAAACTTGATTTATTGTTCTCCCTTTAGATTAAATGCTAGCTGATACAATGAGGTATTAGAGTATTGTATTTATAATGTATGAATAATTTTGATTTTTTTTTTCTCTCCCCTTTCTTCTCCCTTCTTTTGAATCATCATTCATAGGGTTTTGAAGACCCTTGCATGTATAGCTTGGATGAAAGAAGTAACAGGGGGGATATGATAGAAACATTTAAATACATAAAGGGAATCAACACAGTAAAGGAAGAGAGTATATTTAAAAGAATAAAAACTACCACAACTAGAGGACATAGTCTTAAATTAGAGGGGCAACGATTTAAAAGTAATATCAGGAAGTGTTACTTTACTGAGAGGGTAGTGGATGTATGGAATAGCCTTCCAGCAGAAGTGGTAGAGGTAAACACAGTCAAGGATTTTAAGCATGCGTGGGATAGACACAAGGCTGTCCTAGATATAAGATAGGGAACTGGGGACTAATAAAAGTACTCAAAAAAAAATTATTGGGCAGACTAGATGGACCGAATGGTTCTTATCTGCCGACACATTCTATGTTTCTATGTTTCTATGTTAGAGAGATTAATGGAAAGGTTAATTTTCTTAATCAAATATTTTCACATCAAATAGTTTAATTGCTCATTTAGACCTTACATATCTTTTTGTATTCTTATCAGATGACAGTATGCATGACAAATGGACGATGGACATAAGACGAAATGCATTGATTTATACAGCCTGAAATTGGCTCTCATCCCTTGGGTTTTCTCCTGCAGCGGCTGTAGAAATTACGTTGGGAGTATTTTTTGTATGTGCTCTGCACCCCTTTGTGGTATAGATATAGTTTGAATGTTTGTGGTTTTTGCTTGTCTGGCCAGGTCAAGTCGGTTTTTGGGTGGAATCTAACACATGAAAGTTAAAACTGATAATCCTTTATGTCTCTTAAATTAGCATCATTAAACATAAAGGGTTTGAAAACAATTCAGAAGTCCAGGAGGCACATTGGTCAGAACATCCATTAAAAGTATGTAAATTTAATAAATACCCAATAATACACACTGCATGTCTTCGAGGCAAAAAGAAATGAGAGGTTGCAATTATAAATTCAGGTAATTAAAAAGTTGAAATTGTCCATGAAGTGATATTAATGGATGATACCAGATGTTAAAAGTAAAAAAAATAAATTATGTCCTATATACTTTTTTGAACATGTATGCACCAAACCGATCTTCTATTAGATGTGTAAATGTTTTTTTCTAAAGTTGAAAATATATTTTGCGGGACCTTAATTTGTGGGGGGGAGACTTCGACTGTGTGGTGAATCCCACACTGGATAAGAGTAGTTCACAAGAGATGGGACATAAGAAGAATTTAAAATTACCCATACATAATTTCCTTGCTCAAAATTCACTATATGACTATTGGAATGGAAAGAGATTAATCTTTTCACCAAATATTTTCACCTATTTCATTACGAAAACTTGTTGAATAATAAACTGAAAATCTAAAGTCTAAAATTGGTCCAATAGCAAGTCAGACCATGCGGCAACCTTTGAGATTAAGCACAACAGTGAAGGACTTTAGAAATGTGTGCAATAGATATAAGGCTGTCCTAGATTCATTTCTAGCAGTAGGAAACAGAGTGCTGCCATAGGCGCTGATGCCCACACTGGTTGTCCAAGTCAACAAGATGTCAGAACATATGACATTGGACTCCAGTTTCTGTTGTCAGGCCTATACAATAGAAGTTCAAGATGTCACATAAATCCAGTACTTACAGAAAACGCATTTAGAATTTTAAACATGTTCTGTAACAACTTATTGAACATTATTTGATACAAGTAGGGTTTAATGTAGGATAATGTTGACCGCAAACCAATATAATTCCACCCTGCTGGTAAAATACTGTTTGTGTGGCAACAGTAGATACAAGTTAAGCTGGAAGGGACATGCATAAAAACACTGCATTTGATGAAATACTGGGAAATAAACTCTTTAGAGATTGTTTATGTAAGCGATATGTTAGTGTTTCTTATAACTTTCTTGCTACTCTGCATAATATATCCCAATGAAAAGGATAGAGTAAAAAGGCTGTTGAAAAGCCCTAGGTCTTCAATGACAACTTTTATAGTATTCAGCAAAAGGAAGACAGTTTAAAGAAAAAGATGTCAAAACTAGTCTGAATAAAAAAAAGAAACCTGGGTATCCTGATCAATCTCCTGCACCGGTTCTAGAGAAAGCTGGCTTCTAAGAACAGAGAGCACTGAACATGCTCAGGTGAGTGCTATCCTTTTAATGACAATTCTTATACTGAAAAACAAAACAGTAAACAATTCAAAGAAAAACATTTTCACAAAGGCCAGGAAAAAAAAAAAAAAAAAGAGACAACAGCATCTAAGATTCCCAATCAGTCTCCTGCACCAGTAGTGATCAAGCTTGTCTCTGGTTCGAGAGCATACATGATTAGAAACAAGTTACAGTGTTAGGCACTACTGTGGACAATATTTAATAAATATATATTGTTAGTATTTTTACAGCTCAACTCCGGGTGGAAAATGACCTCTATTGCCATTTAAGTAGAACATATAGCAAAAAATTTGGAAGGAGCGCAGTGAAAAAAAGTGATTGATATAGTTATTATGAAATTTTAGAGGTGTTAGTGAAAAAAGGGAGACTATGTGTATATTTAAATATTTGTGGAGATAAAAAACAAAACGAACAATTAAATGTGAATAAAACAGGCTTCTAAGACAATACTTATATTTCAGGTGGGCAAATTCAGGTGGAATCGATAAAAATACAAAAAAATAATAATACAATAGTGTTCTTTGTTTCCAAAATTCTTCTATATGTGTGATGGATGATAGGAGTTGTACTCACAAAACTGGAGTAGTAAACTACTATCTCAAAGCATGTGACTGAGATTCAGAAGTTTTTTATAGGGGAATTGTTGGTCTTACTTTAATATTATTACAGCAACTCAGCACATGTGTACCATGGCATATATATGGGGGGGACAGGGTAAAGAGATACCACAATAGTGTATTATAAGTACAATACAGAACAGATTTAATACAAAATATAGTAAAAAAGGCTTACTTTAAAAATTTTGAGAACAGTGAACTAACTCACAATATGCGCTGTATCAGCTACAACCGGCTGATCATGGTAAAAAAATAGTAGTCTACTTGATGGTGGTTCTGTAGGACTGCAGGAAACAGCAAACACTGAAAACAAGAAGGGAAAAAATCATCTCCAAGCCTTTGCTTACTATTCTGTGTGCTCCTCTGCAGCTCTGTATATCCAGCCATCAAACGCTCTCAGTGTGAGGAAGTCACGGAGAAGAGAGGGCGTCAGACGCATTTTGCCTAGCGTGGCTTCTTCATGTGCATGCCCCCTCCATCGCAGCATCCTTCTTTTATACTAATCTTTGCAGACACATCTCTTCTCCGTGCTACAAACATTGATTAATTGTTGCCATCTTGTTTCAAGAGTGCAAATTAGTTCTTATATATTTCTTATTGATAAATATGTATTCCTTGTTGCAATCCATAAAAGATAGTTACTTAACAAAAAGAGGCATTCTACTTTTTACAATTACAAGGGACAGCCATGGGTATCAGGTGCGCCCCCCAGTTGCAAACCTGTACATGACATTCTGGGAGGAGTATTTCGTTTATGTGATACATGACTGGAAGGCGAACATGGTGTCCTATACAAGATAGTGAAGAGTCTTTGTTAACTTTATTTAATTATCTTAATGCTAACGATTAGAATATTAAACTCACTATGGAACACAGTAAAAATAAGGTGACTTTTTTGGATTTAGAAATGTGTATGGAAAATAATGAAATAAAAACACAATTAAAAACGTACATGTAAACAGCTATATTCATTTTGATAGTGGCCATTTTTTGAGAGAGCAGTATACTGCTCCAGTTTGTGAGTACAACAGAGAACACTATTGTATTATTTTCTTGTTTGTATTTTGGGTACCTCCACCATAATTGAGACCTTCAATCAATTCCACCTCAATCTGCCCACCCGAAGTATTGCCTAGAAGCATGCAGCCTTGCAATGTGTAGAAGTCATATGTGACCAGACGTAAATCAATTAATTATTCAATAGGTGGATGTCACAGAATCACATTTATTAGTTAATTGATTTCCTTCTGGTCACATATGACTTCTACATGCTGCAAGGCATCATGTAAAGGTTATATGTGTGTATGCAGACGGTAAAAAAAAAAAACAGCTAAGGTGCCAGTTCTGTTTACATTTATGAGTGGATAAAAGAAGGCTTTTTTTTAAGCAGGCACTTGCTAATGATTGTAGGAGACATTGATTCAAGGACTTTTTTCAGCCAGAGATATTATAGAGAAAATCCTCTGATGCTGTGCTCCTTATAAACAGACACAAGTGATCAATTAATTAAAATCACATTACTTGTAAATGTTATACATCCAGATCCAATGGAATACAGGCAAGGTGTCAATAGCCACTGGAATGAGATCACAACCTTGGATATTTAAACCTGTACTTGAAAATTACAATTAACTACAAAAATAAGGCATAAATAGTCTGATCATAGTTAGAAATATGATCCATCTTGCCTATTTTTCCATCTAAGGAATTAAATGACAACTGTCTGCAAAAAAATAATGCTCTGTCTAATTGAAAGATTGAAACACGGGTAGGTAAAACTATTTATGTATTAGTACTTTAAGAAACCTTCTTTGCTCGTATAACTCTACGAGGGGGCAGATGTTGTTTTAAATCTTGGGTCCATCTGACCCAAGATTCCAAACAACATGTCCACCAGTTGGCCCTCATTGCCTTGTTTTGCAATTCATGTCCAGTGAATAGTCCACCTAAAAGACATGATGCACATCAAGCATTATCAGAACAAAACAAACAAAAGTCACTTTGGGATTACAATGATGAGAGTTATTGTACATCACACTCAAGTGAGGAAATTCAGGTTATAGCTTTTTAAATACTTTTTTTTTTTTCCGATCCTGGAGTCTAAAAGTTTCCTGAGACTATAGAAGCCTACAAAGGGATATGGTTAATTTATATGAATATATTCAAGGTCAGTACAATGAATTCTAATAGGAGCTTTTCATCTTGGGAGATATAAGGATGAAATAACATCAACATCTGAGATTAAAGGATGGAGATTTTACCTGCAACAAAAGAACGGCCCTTTTATTTTTATAAGTCCACTAATGTTGTGAAACTGACTGTCAATGAAGGTTATATTGAACTACAGCAAACAGTTGAAAGGATTGCACATGATTTAAAAAAAAAGTATCCAGGCACATGTATAATTATATTAATTTATTAGATAATGATCCAGGGAGACATCTAAAGGTATTATTAATTAGTATTGTCATATTAATAAACATACACAATTACCTAAACGAGGTGTAGCCCTCGTAAAAAAAAACGTGCTGGTCCTATTTAATGTAATGTCACTTTATCAGTACTTAGATCAATTAGACAAACCATATTCACCTGCATCTCTTTGGTCTTGAATGGTTTTGAGTCAGTATAGGAGTTGCTGTATTTAAGGACAATGGATGTTACATTTATTATTGGACATTATAAGGATCTTCTCAATAAAGAGAGCATTGTAGGGAATTGAGATGGGAATTTCAAAGTTTAGGCCCATGTAGCCTTGTTTAAAAAAATATTATCCAATGCAGATGAATGAGATAATTTCTGCTGAAATTATCCCTTTATTTAGCAGACCCTAAAATGTTCATTAGCTTTTAAGATCAAAAGCAGCAATACACAAGGAAGGAGTCCGAGTGGCTATTCGAGTTTGGGAACAACAGAGTCGCTAATAGGGGGTACTCTAGTACTGTGGCTCAAATAGTGGAAAGGCTGGATCTTAAGATCAATCTGTAGACCGTTCCTAACTAGTTCTAACAGCAGCAAGTAGTGCGGGCTCAAGTTGATGTTAGCACTAGATGTGCAGGTCCATGTGATGCACATACATTCAACGTTACACTCTAGTTTCTGCAGTGGTCTTTTAATCAGTTAAAGTCACATGAACTCAGCTCTTGCAGGAAACTGTTCTAGACTTTTAAATATTTTCTAAAATACTTTATTATACATTACATGATGCAAGTTATCCTGGAAAGGACATGTACATACTGCATTTGATGGCCTACTTGGAAATAAACTATTTCAAGAGTGTTGACATATGGAATACGCTCGCATGTTTTTTATAACTGTGATAATGAAGATTTCTGAGGAATATTATACTGTGATTGCATTGTGCTGCTTCATCCATATGTCGCAAACAGAAGCTTTCTGTTTATTTTCTTTTAAATAAAACAAAATGTTGGTCAACTGACATTTTAGTCTCTGCTTAAAGGAGCATTTTGACTTGAATTTCTCCTTTTTACGTAGATTAAGTTAATTATACAATTATAAAAAAATATGTATTTATTAACATTTTAAATATATTTAATGTGTCATTTATTTAGGTTTGCAACTTTTACTGATCCTCAGCTCTTCAGCATGTGAGACTTGGAGTGGAAGCAAAAAAGATGGCTGCTTAGAGTACAACAAGAAACAAAACAGTGCAACTAGTTTTTCTTGTTTGTTTGGAGTAGTATTAAATCTGGCCACTTGTGCAAGTATTTTACAGTCTACCTGATCATGGTCACCTCCACCCAAACATTACCCATCTGGATTGTACTTTAGTAGGCTATTGGACATAGTTTTTTTTTCTGTAACATTATTTAAATAGACATCAAGTGAAATAATAGCATACATCGTCAAACATGGTTCTTTCTGCCAACAGGAAGCTATACCTCCAATATGCTCCCAAAAGTGTCTTGCCTGTGGTAATTTCGGTTACTGTCCACAACATGACTCACCACTGAACTTAATACTATTCAAGAGCTGTCCGTGAACCAGAATCAATAAACAAATCTGTGGCAATAACAAACAGAGAGATAAAAAATTAGCAAACGTAAATAATTTATACAGGAAAAACAGGGTATCACATGCACATCAGTGGTGAGATCACTAATACACCTTAATTTATTATTTAAATAAGTAAAAACATTCCAATAAACTTTATACATTAGCTAAATGGTTGCAGAATAGTTTAGCAGATACAGCATACCTCTCAAGTATCATTTTTTTGGAGAGACAGAACCCTGTTCAAAACTCTCTGTACCTCTCTTCTCCTCTAATGGCCCTCTTTACTGGGAGCTCACAAGTTTTGGCTTGTATGAGTGTATCACAGAGCTCCAAAGGAATAAAACTCTCAATAAAGTGGGTGTAAATTGCTGTAAATATGATATTTGTGTAAAACATGTTATACCAAATGTAAATTATCACATTTTTATCAATTGGCCATAAATTCACTGAAAATGTTCCAGTAATGCCCACCCACAACTTCACCTCAAGCCACTCCCACAAAAATGAACGTGTCCTTCCAACAACTAAGAGAACTGTATAATATGCCTTACATTGACACTTTTTACATACTTAAGAGTTAAGAACTACATCTCTTTAAATATATCTTTCAACATACAGAAGAGTGGTTGGGAATCCATAAAAAAATCTAAACAAATTTCCAAAAATTTCAGAGTGTCACAAACTTTAACTCATGAAGATCTCCCCACCTGTAGATGGGAATCTGATCTAAACATATCATATTCCATAGAGGACTGGGCTAGGGCCTATGCAATGACAAGAAAAAGTGTCCACTGATAGAATGACATATTGAAGTCACTAAATGATGGTACCCCGAATAGATCCCATAAGATCTGGTGGCATTGCAGGGCCGAAGACAACTTGAAATTTAAAGTACAAGATCTTATGGCCGAACTTTTCAAATGTCAGATAGTGCTTTCACCCAGGAAGCTTTTGTTATATTTATCTCCCAAACCTTACAAAAAAAAAAAAATTAACTTAATGATACATATTGCAATAGTGGCAAAAATAGCAATAGCAAGACAATGGAAGCAGGCAGGTGAGATAGCTTGGAGGGAAGTCCTCACACTAACAGGATTTCAGCACTTAATGGAGAGGGGATTTTATTGAAGAACTGGGAAACTCAATGAATTTGGAGAAGTTTGGAACACATGGGAGGTGCATGTCCCCAGGTGACCTAGATTAATCTAGATTAATTATATTTCCACCTCAAGATGGATCTGAGCGGTTCCTGGACAACCCTAGAGGACCCTCACTATGGGAATCCCCCACTTAATTGCCATAGGGCAAGTACCATGATTGAAAGGAGAGTGATTGTTGTAGATGAAACACAGTTGACTTTGGCCATAAATCTAACAGATCATCAAGGGGATACTATGAAAAGGAACACAGGGGAGAGTAAATCTGAGTAAATCTGGGAAGTAATGGGTGAGAAGAGAGGGAGAAAGAGTGGAGGGATGTCAAAAGATGATCGTCAGGGAGAAAGTGTGACGGAAGAAGAAGATATAGGGAAAAGGAAAGAAAAGTTAAAAACAACAAAAATGATAACAGGAAAAAAAGGAAACAACACCTTCCCCCTCTCCCACAGTACACAAATCTCCCCCTGTCACACAAACCTTTAATAATAGATGAAGACCCCTGTTAAAAGAGACCTGAATATCCGAACCCTTAAAACAATGCGACAACTTTTTATTAGGGGTACTTCGCCCAAGCAAATCCTCCCGCAGTTTAATTACATAACTTAAGGAGACCTTAGACCTTAGATTTGCTAAATGACAAAACTTTTTAATAATTCTCCTTGTTATGTTGCAAAATATAATAATCATCTACAGAATTTTTTGTATAACTCTTTTATTGAATGCTATGTATGACTTTTCTTTTGTTGCTGTGAACTTTTATTTTTTGTATGGAACATTTAATTGATAAAATAATAAAATAAAGACAGTATATATATATATATAAACATTTAATTGATAAAATAATAAAATAAAGACAGTATATATATATATATATATATATATATATATATACAGGGAGTGCAGAATTATTAGGCAAGTTGTATTTTTGAGGATTAATTTTATTATTGAACAACAACCATGTTCTAAATAAACCCAAAAAACTCATTAATATCAAAGCTGAATATTTTTGGAAGTAGTTTTGAGTTTGTTTTTAGTTTTAGCTATTTTAGGGGGATATCTGTGTGTGCAGGTGACTATTACTGTGCATAATTATTAGGCAACTTAACAAAAAACAAATATATATATCCATTTAAATTATTTATTTTTACCAGTGAAACCAATATAACATCTCAACATTCACAAATATACATTTCTGACATTCAAAAACAAAACAAAAACAAATCAGTGACCAATATAGCCACCTTTCTTTGCAAGGACACTCAAAAGCCTGCCATCCATGGATTCTGTCAGTGTTTTGATCTGTTCACCATCAACATTGCGTGCAGCAGCAACCACAGCCTCCCAGACACTGTTCAGAGAGGTGTACTGTTTTCCCTCCTTGTAAATCTCACATTTGATGATGGACCACAGGTTCTCAATCGGGTTCAGATCAGGTGAACAAGGAGGCCATGTCATTAGATTTTCTTCTTTTATACCCTTTCTTGCCAGCCACGCTGTGGAGTACTTGGAAGCGTGTGATGACTTCTTCCTGTACCACTGCTTGAAGAAGGTGTCTTCCAGGAACTGGCAGTAGGACTGGGAGTTGAGCTTGACTCCATCCTCAACCCGAAAAGGCCCCACAAGCTCATCTTTGATGATACCAGCCCAAACCAGTACTCCACCTCCACCTTGCTGGCGTCTGAGTCGGACTGGAGCTCTCTGCCCTTTACCAATCCAGCCACGGTCCCATCCATCTGGCCCATTAAGACTCACTCTCATTTCATTAGTCCATAAAACCTTAGAAAAATCAGTCTTGAGATATTTCTTGGCCCAGTCTTGACGTTTCAGCTTGTGTGTCTTGTTCAGTGGTGGTAGTCTTTCAGCCTTTCTTACCTTGGCCATGTCTCTGAGTATTGCACACCTTGTGCTTTTGGGCACTTCAGTGATGTTGCAGCTCTGAAATATGGCCAAACTGGTGGCAAGTGGCATCGTGGCAGCTGCACGCTTGACTTTTCTCAGTTCATGGGCAGTTATTTTGCGCCTTGGTTTTTCCACACGCTTCTTGCGACCCTGTTGACTATTTTGAATGAAACGCTTGATTGTTCGATGATCACGCTTCAGAAGCTTTGCAATTTTAAGAGTGCTGCATCCCTCTGCAAGATATCTCACTATTTTTGACTTTTCTGAGCCTGTCAAGTCCTTCTTTTGACCCATTTTGCCAAAGGAAAGGAAGTTGCCTAATAATTATGCACACCTGATATAGGGTGTTGATGTCATTAGACCACACCCCTTCTCATTACAGAGATGCACATCACCTAATATGCTTAATTGGTAGTAGGCTTTCGAGCCTATACAGCTTGGAGTAAGACAACATGCATAAAGAGGATGATGTGGTCAAAATACTCATTTGCCTAATAATTCTGCACTCCCTGTATAAACATTTAATTGATAAAATAATAAAATAAAGACAGTATATATATATAAAGAAAGAATCCCTCTTTATCCATTTAAAATGTTAGGAGGCATGGCTATAGCGCTGTATCTAATGGTAAAATGTCTGGTTTCTTGCTGTGGATATTTAAAAACCATACCACCGCTTCCATCTCCTGATTCCAACACCAATTATTAAACATTTAGAACAACAGTGAAGTCTGGAGGATTAGTGCCTACTTTGCATTACACTGCCTTCTTTGCACAAGAAACTGGCAATGCAACTGTAAAAGTGTTATTAAAAATTGTACCATCTTAAAAATGTCAACAATAACCTTTTGTACTGTGTGGATTATTGGGTAGACGTATTTGGTCCTAACCAATAATGTCTGCAAGTTGCAAACTCTCATAAGTATTAACTGACATTTCCAAAAATTCAGCCAACTTGATTTAAAGGGACTGTCTGGTGTCCCAAAATGCATTTTCCAAATATTAATTTTATTCATGTACTTTCAAAGTAATTTAAAATGCATGTTTTGCAATTTGCATTTGGTTAAAAATGTAAAATACTTACAGAAAACAATGAGAATAATGCTATTTAAATGAAAGGCATTTCCTGTCTCTCTAGTGATGTCATCAGACAATGTGTTGCACTGTTAAGTTGATCATGGTCCACACAATACATTCTATTCCAGGAGCACAGGAAGTGACAAATGAAACAAAACTTTATATCCTCAGTGTCTACACAATCAGTGCTGCCACACCTGCAATAAGCATACAGCGTAATCACCGGGGAGGGCTTAAAATGTCATTTTTTATTTCTAATTTGCTTCTGGCACTTAGGTTTTACAATACTCCCACTTAGAAAGATAAAAAGTATTTAACAAGCTGTACAAAGTCAACAACGAATAATAAATAATTCATGCTTCCAATTTGGTTTGCTGGATTTCTAAGTAGTGGTCTTACACAAATTGGCAGCTCTGTAGCATGACTAGCAAATGGAACTACTCATCTATGTAGTGCTTTGTCCACCTGTTTCACTGGACTGGAAACCTTTACACTTCTGCAGAGAACAACTGTTGATTACACTATAGCTGACCATGAAATAGCCAATTTGTGCTCATCCGAGATGCCCTGCCAGTTTGGTTAAAGGAGGATGAGAATCCTTGACATTTTGAAAAACAGGTTCTTTTTCAGTTCAGTGCACAGCTAGTCATGGGCTGATGCCATGACATTCTGGCTCTGTGATGACAATCGATGTATTTACATTTTCCTGGAGTAGTGGTTTAAGAGACAGTAAAGCTGCATAACATGTTTTACAAAATATAATCCAGGTTATTACATTGGAGCAAACACAAAGCTAAAGGCTGTTCTGAAAGTGAAAAAGAATTGAGATTTGTTCAGGTTACATCTTATACACAGTAAAGATGTATGCCTAATATATATGGTCACCAAACCATATTAGTTTCTCCAGGATCCTCAAAATATTCAGTTTCACCATAGTGTATCCTGAAAACCCATAATAAAAAAAAGCATATTTGACTTAAATAAACGTGAATTAAAGAAGGATTATACCCTAAAAATAAAAATGTGCTGTGTAAAATACTTAATGGTTACCTAATGGTTACCTTTTATCTTGATCTAACGGACTAAAAACAAACAACTCACCTGTAAAATTACAGCATGTTCTTTGAGCCTTTTGATACTACAGTACTAACATCTTGTGTCTGCCTCACTGTCTGACTGCTGCTCCCTCCTACTACAGTGTCATACTTTTTAGTTGTTAATATTAGAATTCTCATTCATATACGCAATCACACACACATTCGTACCACCGTAACCTTCCTAACTGTTCACAATAACATTAGAGTGCACTTCTACTACACTATCATCTTTTTTAACGGTTAGCATTCACATACACATTTCCATTAGCACTTTTTGACACAGATCATGGTATATCTTTTAATTGGAGCTTTGAAGAAGTACCATTCACAAATAATTCAGAGTGGCAAGAAATGGCCTTCAAATATAAAGAGAAAATACATTTTTGGGGTTTACTCAATAGCCTAGAACGCAAAAAAAAAAAAAAATACTTTCACCCTGGTTTAAACCAAGTCAGTGTGTTGTGTGGGATAATATAGTATGAAATAAACAACTCTCTTCTTCCACCCACTGCAATTAAAAAGACAAGAGCAGCAGGTATTGTAAGGAAGGCAACCTAACTATGGATCTTGTTAGACATAAGTGAGGAAAGTTTAATGAGTTACACTAGAATAGTTTCAAGTGAGTTGGGGTGCGATGAGGTGAGTGGTTACCATTGTAGCTATACATTGTACAGAGACATAGATGGTGAGCTTCCCCCATTACACAAACTCTGTCCCTGCACAATGTATAGCTAAGTTGGTGAAATTAAATGTTCATCTCAACGCAGCTCACTTCATCTCAACCGCAGTCCACCTTTTAGTGAATAGCCCTCAAAGTGTATTCCAAATAAACAACATACAAATAATTCCAAGACTTTAAATGTGGACATTCCCAATAAACACTGATGAACAAGTAGATAAAAGACTTCTAGTAAGCAACTGTACAATTATAAAGGAAACAAAAGTCTTAACATAAACAATGCATTGTATTGAACGTCGGAAGTTGTGCGGCATTTGGAGAGATGGGAAGTCCTACCATAAGAGCTGCTGAGTTCTATTTTGCTTTGAGGAAGCAGGAGGTATGCAAAGTGTGTGGCTCCTCATTGTTTTGCAAAGTAAATACCGTGAAGACAATTTGAAAGGGTCATCTTTGAATACTTAAGTGTCGGCTGCATGATATCAAAAAAGCTTGAAATGAGAAGATTAACATATGTTCTTGGCAGGAAAACAGCAATCCCATACACCGAGGGACTTCTGCTGTTTGTAAAAAAAAAAAAGCGACCAAGCATAAACCATGGATTCGCTTTTCATCTGCATGAAATGAGAACAATTTAAATGTTTGACTGGACAGTTACACACTTCTATTTATATTCAGAAGTATTTAGGACTCCTTGGGGTGCCATGTGATTTGTTTTGAATGCTGGGAAGAATAAAACAGATTGTCAGACCTGTAGTATTTAATTATTACCTACACATGCTTAGCGATAGGAACACGGCAGAGTTGAACTTTTTTTTTTTTCTCTCTAAAGTAACTGGCAGCAGAATAACTTTCAGCATGAGAAGCAGCTGTCCATGTAGAAGGGAAAAATAAATAAAATAAACAACATCCCCATTTATCCGCGGACAAACAATTATGGAAATGAGTTGTTTAATGATGCAGTTCCTGTGCTGCGCTACATAGCGAGAGAGAGAGAGGCTCTCTCTTAGAGGGCTGTTAGAAGTGGGTTCACAAGGGGTGTTGTTAGTAGAAGTAGCGCCAAAAGTATTAACTCTTCACCAACCAGTAAACATAGAGCCCGAGCTCATTGTATTTATCAGTTGGATGCTATAGTATTGATTATACTTTATTTATAAGGAAATAATTTGGTTCTGAATATGGCAATTTTTCTGGCACTTTCTATAGAACATTGCTAAGAAGAAGGTGGTTGTATATATATATATATATATATATATATATATATATATATATATATATATAAATATATATATATATGTAAAGTAGTATATTGATGTATGGGAATGTCCAGCGCCATTTAACACGTTGGAAGCATATAATAGACCAATAATAATGTACAACTTGATATACTTCCCAAATTCTTCCCCTTGCAATTTGGGACACCAGGGGGTGGGGCTTTGGAGGATGAGCATCACTCAAACTGACAGCACAACTATGCATTTATAGTCCTCAGTGTCCCGGAGAATGAAAATCCTGACCACGGATTGGCCAGTGCCGAAGGGGACATGACTTATTTTTTAAATTTCCATATGAGCCTTTATAGTGTTTATTATTGTCAAAACTACCTAACAGGTTAATATGACTGCATGTTGTCCCTATGTAGCACAAAAATACGTCATTGCCCTCATCCAATATGACTGAAATCCCTCATTAATTGGCTGATATTAAGGAAGGGATTTTGTTGTTTCCTAACATGGCCGATCGTCAGGAAGTGATCTCAACCTCACACCAGCAGGTGTCATCTATCAATGCTTGAACGATAAAGGCCAGGGCTTGTTTTTACCATCAACCAATGTTTTGTCTTCCAGTAGTCACACATGAAAGCTGTAAGATTTCACTCTGAGTGATGACTAATATGCTGAATAAAAGAATTATATTATTTTAGCGGAAACATTGAAATATTCTGTCCTTTGGATGTTACTGCTGCCAAACATATGACATTTGTTATTATTATTATCTCACTTGATGGTACTCATCTTATCAATTTTCGAAGCATGAAAGGCTGAGTTAACATTGAAACAGAGAATGTGTCGGCAGACAAGAACCATTTATCCCCTGTAGTCTTCCCAATTTGTGCCTAAAAAAATCTTAGTACTTTCATTAGTCCCTGATCTTATCTGTTATCTAGAATAGCTGGATGCCCATTCCATGCATACTTAAACTCCTTCACTTTTAGTTCACAGAGAACCAAATTTGATGGATCTTAATCCTTTTTCAACTCAAATTACTATATCAACTAATTACTACCCATATATCCTAATTTCCAATTTTTTTTTATTTTGCAGCTCTTTCCCTTCAAATTTGGAGCTTTCTTATGCACAGTGACTTGCTCTGTTTTTAAGCAGCTTTCTGGTGAGGAGGAGAATATTTAAGCTATTGATGTTGTGTTTGAAAGGCCCTGCTGATTCTGCTTAAAGCAGTAGGTTTACAAATTTGTTGAATGATGACTTTTTTTTTTTGTCTCAGCTAGTAAAGAAAGAGTAAATGTGTGTCTGGATCTGCTAATACAATGAGGAGCGTATCTATCACATCCAAGTAAGGAAGCACTTGGGGAATAGTGCCCAGAACATGGTATCCTTTGAGATTACTTAAAAAAGCCAAATTGGTATAGGTCCCACCAAAACACTGAATGTTAAAAAGGCCGACTTTAGCAAGCTTAATACAGCTTTTGGTCTTGTTGAGTGGTTTGGGTTTTTTGGGGTAAACAACATGGAAGGTAAGTGTAATACCTTCAAACTAAGAGTACTCAAATAGCTACCCGCTAAGACTTGAGAACAGGACATTTAGTCTATGACGGTGGGAGTGATTTTTTACAGTAAGGATAATACAGGTATGGAATTCACAGCCTGAAGAGGTGGTGCTAGCAAATACATTATATGCCTTTAAAAGAGGACTGGGTACTTTTTTTTTTTTAATGAAACATAACATAAAGGTTTATATAAGTGGGGGGGGGGGTCTTATTTTGGATCAACAGGGTAAACAAGCATCAGTAAAAGGGTTGAACTTGATGTATACAAGTTTTTTTTAAACCTACACTAATATGTAACTATGTAATATTGGCCCCAAAGCAATTTTTTTGTGGCCACCGGCTAGAGGTGGAAGATGTGACCCACCTGGCCCAAGATGTCAGCTCCCTGATACAGATACACCAGCAGAGAGTGTTCACTAATGTGTTTTATTTGTATTCATTTAATAAAGCATGTCTATTTAAAAGGCTTTCATTTGAA
The DNA here is from genome assembly GCA_036172795.1 of Pelodytes ibericus. Taxonomy (NCBI): domain Eukaryota; kingdom Metazoa; phylum Chordata; class Amphibia; order Anura; family Pelodytidae; genus Pelodytes; species Pelodytes ibericus. The sequence continues at coordinate 61,393,466 of CM069867.1, forward strand.
GTAATATTTCAATCAAACAGAACATGTTTTGGTCCCTAGCGTATCCTTTAATTTTGTCTTTGACATCTTGCGACAAAATCTGATAAATGGATTCCAAGTATATGATACCCAAGGCAGTTTTCTTGTAATTTTTAGTGTTGATGCTTTTATTTTTATAACAATTTGGAGGGGGGAAAAAATGATTTCCGGCGTAGAAACTCATAAACTTAATTTAAAAATAAAATAAAATGGGAAATGCATTGGATCATTCATTTCAAACTCATTAGAGTGAATTACACTGCAGAAAGCAACGTTTAAACCTGTGTTTGTTCCTGGACTGTCACTGTACATTGATTATTTCAAACAGTTCATACACAATTAGAGGGAGATGAATGAACAGTAACCAAATGATTGATTCAAACCATCTTAAAAATAAATGCGCCAGCGTCAGTAATGCTAAATTGATATTTATATAACTTCTTTTGAAGATCAAATTAAATTCCCTTAAAAAGGTTGTTATAAAAGAGAAGGGAATTTTCAACTGTGATACCATTTCGTTAATAAATCTTAAAAAAAACTATATAAAATAATAATATACATTTTTTTAAAGAAAAATCTGAAGTGCGCTTTTAAACTGATTGATGGACTTCTGAGCAGTAATTACTAAATGTGCTTATCTAGATATCCTTCCTTTCTATTGATCCTTGTACGTCTTTTGATGAAAAGCTCATAATTCATAGCTTTCTCCATGCTTAGCAAAAGGATGGAATTATTTATAACTAAAATCCAAATGCACCAAACCTATGAAGTTTAACTGATTTCATTGAACCAAGTTATTATTTTATTTTTTTTAATTATTCAACGTGTAAGGGAATATATTCTAGACATTTCCAATATGGTAACACCAGATATTTTTAAATACCTACTGCAAGAAAAATATTTGATTGCACAGTTTTATTACTTGTACCCTAAGCAGCCTTCCCTCTCAGTCATACTTTTGTATAGGTAGAATTATTAATTCTTAATATTACATTGATTTAGACAATGGCAGACAGGACAGATATATTGACAGATAAGGTTAATTGGTGGACAACAAAAATTGGATAGAAATTCCTACTCACTAGGGTAGGGCATTTAGAAGTGAAAAAGTGGAAAAGCCCCAGCTCACTGAGCCAGGGTAGAGGGCAGCCTGGAGGGCAATTGTCCCTCTGATCACCTTGTCAGCCCTCTCCTGACATGAATAGATCTTACTTGAACTCCTTCTATACCTTTGGGCCAAATATAACCATGGGGACAGGCCAGTTCCTTAATAATGCACATACATCCCAACATTTGCCCCCAACGAATGAGTGGAGCTTGGCAGGTTGAGTGTTTCACGTTAACTGACAGCCGTACTGCACATGCGTGGTGGCGCTGTCAGTAGGCATTCTCTGGTGTCTCAGACCCAGAGAATTCGTTTGGGAGTTTGGGATTGCTGACCCGCTGTCCAGATGAATTCTACATCTGTCCCAAAAAGTGGAACAGCGGGGACATTGCCTCAAATTTGGGACAATTGAAAAGCATGCACACATTTACTGATTGTTTTTTTTTTTTTTCAAAATGTAAACCTGCATGAGTAGACTATGTATGTCTACAAGCTATTGTAAATTAAGAGGAAATTAGCTTCGGACACACACTACTTGTACCGGAGATGTTGGAGCTGAATGTTGTGAGGTCACGCAACGTTGCATGACACATTACTTTGCCCCTTTTTGCCATCCCCCTTTTTGCCAGCTCCTCTTCTTCATGCACACACCCTGGAACCTGGTGCTGAGATGTTGGCAGTTATGGGAGAGGACTATTCTCTAAGGATCTTTTCCTAAACATTGTCATTCCCTCCATTTCAGTGGAGCCCACAAAGACAAATGGGGATGTAATGGCTTTTGCAGACACATAAGGTTGGCTATCACATGTGCTTACTTCTTTTGTGCCCCACCGGTGTGTTGTTCTTTCGGGTGACATCATATTAGTAGATAGCTAGTGCTTCATTACATTAATGTGGGGAACTTCTTGCCATGCGCTGACCTGAGGGTACAACTGAAAGCTCAGAATCTGCTACTTTTACATATGATCACAATTTGTTTGCATGTTTTTGAGCAGACAAAAAAATGAAATCATGTTTTATGCAGCATGAGCCAACAAATGCATCAGAAGTTAAATGTGTTTATCGACCTGAAGCTGAACGGGTCTGGGCAAAGTTTGACAATGATACATTCACTTTAAATATCACCATCTGCTAACTTAGCAATGTTATACCTTGATATATTATGTCTTGTTTATGTATATTGCAATGTAACCTGTTTATTGAAGGAACCGGATCATTCTCAATTATTACTCAATGTATAATCACATTTTTTTGGTCACCTAACACAGTGCTCCAAAACCAGTGTGCCGTGAGACAATGCTAGGTGTGCCATGGCAAATAAGTAATCAGTGCATATCTCCAGACTTCTGCCTCAGGCAAATCAGGATGCCAAGGGGGCAGAGTTTCAGAGGTTGACTGTCACTAAAGCTGTCAATGCTACTGCACATGCGCAGTAGTGCTGTCACTGTAGAGTCAGTGTTCCTGCACATGGTCAGTAGTGCTGTCACTGAAGAGTCAGTACTCCTGCACATGCACAGTAGTGCTGTCATTGTAGAGTCAGTGTTCCTGCACATGGTCAGTAGTGCTGTCACTGAAGAGTCAGTACTCCTGCACATGCACAGTAGTGCTGTCATTGTAGAGTCAGTGTTCCTGCACATGGTCAGTAGTGATGTTATGGTAGAGTCAGTGTTCCTGCACATGTGCAGTAGTGCTGTCACTGTAGAGTCAGTGTTCCTGCACATGCACAGTAGTGCTGTCACTGTAGAGTCAGTGTTCCTGCACATGCACAGTAGTGCTGGCACTGTAGAGTCAGTGTTCCTGCATATGCGCACAATACTGTGCGTGCATAGTATGTATTCTCCAGTATCCCAGACACAGAGAATAAGATCAACACTACAGAATAGACATGTGCAAAACTAAAATTTTCGTTTCGTTTTCGTCCATTCGGACGAAAATGTTATTTATTTCGTCTAAAACGAATTTCGTTCATTAGTGCATTCGTTTCAGACGAAATTCGTTCATTATTTTCGTTTCGTTAATTTTTTTCGTTCGTTTTATAGAATACAATGTAATACTATTGGCTTTCTATAAACCGAACGAGAGCCCCATTCATAAGAAATTCTTATGAATGGGGCTCTCGTTCGGTTCATAGAAAGGCAATAGTATTACTTGTATTCTATAAGCCGAAAGTCTATAAACCGAACGACTTTCGGTTTATAGACTTTCGGCTTATGGAATACATGTAATCCTATTGCTATTCTATAAACCGAACGACTTTCGGTTTATAGAATAGCCATAGGTTTACATGTATTACATAAGCCGAAAGTCTATAAACCGAAAGTCGTTCGGTTTATAGGCTGTCGGCATTTAACTATACAGAGACAGAGTCTCCATTCATAAAATTATGAATGGAGACTTTGTCTCCGTGTAGTAAAATGCCGACAGCCTATAAACCGAACGTTCGGTTTATAGGCTGTGGGCATTTTACTACACGGAGACAAAGTCTCCATTCATAATTTTATGAATGGAGACTTTGTCTCCGTGTAGTAAAATGCCGACAGCCTATAAACCGAACGTTCGGTTTATAGGCTGTCGGCTTATGGAATACATGTATTCCTATTGCTATTCTATAAACCGAACGACTTTCGGTTTATAGAATAGCCATAGGATTACATGTATTATATAAGCCGAAAGTCTATAAACCGAAAGTCGTTCGGTTTATAGGCTGTCGGCATTTAACTATACAGAGACAGAGTCTCCATTCATAAAATTATGAATGGAGACTTTGTCTCCGTGTAGTAAAATGCCGAAAGCCTATAAACCGAACGATCCGTTTATAGACTTTCGGCTTATATAATACATGTAATCCTATGGCTATTCTATAAACCGAACGTTCGGTTTATAGAATAGCAATAGGAATACATGTATTCCATAAGCCGACAGCCTATAAACCGAACGTTCGGTTTATAGGCTGTGGGCATTTTACTACACGGAGACAAAGTCTCCATTCATAATTTTATGAATGGAGACTCTGTCTCCGTATAGTTAAATGCCGGCTTTTAACTATACGGAGACAAAGTCTCCATTTATAATTTTATGAATGGAGACTCTGTCTCCGTATAGTTAAATGCCGGTGTTCTGACAAATTTCTGGAGCAAATTCTCCTGCGCAATCGCAGGAGAATTTGCTCACTGCGCATGCGCATAAAGTTACAGCTGATAACTCAGCTGTAACTTTGTGACCACCGCGCATGCGCCAGCTGCGCAACCCACCTCCCGCCCCCTCACACCCCCTGCACACCCCTTCTTACCAGATCATCGACCACAGCGATACACAGCGCATGCGCACGCCTATCCAGCCGTTTGGGAATGTGCGCGTCCGTTGTTGTGTTCTTAAGGTGGTAAGTAACATGGGGCGTCGGGACATAAGGGGGCAAGCATCCTGGTGAGGGCTGCCTCATCTTGATGGGATTTGTGATCCTCCTGCTGCATCAATAATACAGCGGGAGGATCACAAATCCCATCAAGATGAGGCAGCCCTCACCAGGATGCTTGCCCCCTTATGTCCCGACGCCCCGTGTTACTTACCACCTTAAGAACACAACAACGGACGCGCGCATTCCCAAACGGCTGGATAGGCGTGCGCATGCGCTGTGTATCGCTGTGGTCGATGATCTGGTAAGAAGGGGTGTGCGGCGGGTGTGAGGGGGCGGGAGGTGGGTTGCGCAGCTGTCTCATGCACGGTGGTCACAAAGTTACAGCTGAGTTATCAGCTGTAACTTTATGCGCATGCGCAGTGAGCAAATTCTCCTGCGATTGCGCAGGAGAATTTGCTCCAGAAATTTGTCAGAACACCGGCTTTTAACTATACGGAGACAAAGTCTCCATTTATAATTTTATGAATGGAGACTCTGTCTCCGTATAGTTAAATGCCCACAGCCTATAAACCGAACGTTCGGTTTATAGGCTGTCGGCTTTTAACTATACGTTTGTCTCCATTCATAAATTTATGAATGGAGACTCTGTCTCCGTATAGTTAAATGCTATTGTATTCTATAAACCGACTCTATTTCGGCTTATAGAATGCAATAGTACTACGAATGGACGAATGAACGAATGATTTTCCTTTATTAACTATTCGTTCATTCGATTTAGTTAGCTTAGCATTTTCGTTCTTCGTTTTTCGGGCGAATGGACGAAAATGCAATTTTCGGACGAAAATGCATTCGTCCGAAAACGAATGCACATGTCTAGTATATATTCACATGTAAATTGCTTTTTAAATAAAAAATTATGATATAAAAAAATCTTGTTTTTATTTCCTTTTATGTGACAATGCTGCCTCTCTCTTTCCCTTGCCCCCAGATTTGTCGCTCTCCCCCCCTTAGTGTTGTCTCTCTCTCACCCTCCCTTTGGCTCCCCCCTCGCTCCCCTTGTGTCTGTCTCTTCCCCCCTTCCCTCCCCTTGTTTCTCTCTGCCCCCCCCCTTGTTATTCTGTCCCCCCCTCACCTGTTTCTTGCTCCCTGGTGGCTAGTGGGGGCAGCCGGGGGATGTATGCACTATACATAATAGACGGAAGTGTCGGGCAGCATGGAGGTTGTCTGCACGATTCGTGCAGACATCCCCCAGCTGCCCGATTCTCCCTGGTGGCTAGCGAGGCAGCGGTGGATGTCTGCGCGATGAGCGAGACCTCCCCTGCTGCCGCCCGGAACGACAGCCAGGACTTTTATGAGGAAGCCGGAAGTACCCAGCTTCATCATAGAAGTCCCGGCGGTCATGCCGGGCGGCAGCAGGAGAGGTCTCGCTCATCGCGCAGACATCCTCCGCTCCCTCGCTAGCCACCAGGGAGAATCGGGCAGCTGGGGGATGTCTGCACGAATCGTGCAGACAACCTCCATGCTGCCCGACACTTCCGTCTATTATGTATAGTGCATACATCCCCCGGCTGCCCCCACTAGCCACCAGGGAGCAAGAAACAGGTGAGGGGGGGACAGAATAACAAGGGGGGGGGGGGGCAGAGAGAAACAAGGGGAGGGAAGGGGGGAAGAGACAGACACAAGGGGAGCGAGGGGGGAGCCAAAGGGAGGGTGAGAGAGAGACAACACTAAGGGGGGGAGAGCGACAAATCTGGGGGCAAGGGAAAGAGAGAGGCAGCATTGTCACATAAAAGGAAATAAAAACAAGATTTTTTTATATCATAATTTTTTATTTAAAAAGCAATTTACATGTGAATATATACTAGACATGTGCATTCGTTTTCGGACGAATGCATTTTCGTCCGAAAATTGCATTTTCGCCCATTCGCCCGAAAAACGAAGAACGAAAATGCTAAGCTAACTAAAGCCGGATGAACGAATGGTTAATAAAGGAAAATCATTCGTTCATTCGTCCATTCGTAGTACTATTGCATTCTATAAGCCGAAATAGAGTCGGTTTATAGAATACAATAGCATTTAACTATACGGAGACAGAGTCTCCATTCATAAAATTATAAATGGAGACTTTGTCTCCGTATAGTTAAATGCCCACAGCCTATAAACCGAACGTTCGGTTTATAGGCTGTGGGCATTTAACTATACGGAGACAGAGTCTCCATTCATAAAATTATAAATGGAGACTTTGTCTCCGTATAGTTAAAAGCCGGCATTTAACTATACGGAGACAGAGTCTCCATTCATAAAATTATGAATGGAGACTTTGTCTCCGTATAGTTAAATGCCCACAGCCTATAAACCGAACGTTCGGTTTATAGGCTGTGGGCATTTAACTATACGGAGACAGAGTCTCCATTCATAAAATTATAAATGGAGACTTTGTCTCCGTATAGTTAAAAGCCGGCATTTAACTATACGGAGACAGAGTCTCCATTCATAAAATTATGAATGGAGACTTTGTCTCCGTGTAGTAAAATGCCCACAGCCTATAAACCGAACGTTCGGTTTATAGGCTGTCGGCTTATGGAATACATGTATTCCTATTGCTATTCTATAAACCGAACTTTCGGTTTATAGAATAGCCATAGGATTACATGTATTACATAAGCCGAAAGTCTATAAACCGATCGTTCGGTTTATAGACTTTCGGCATTTTACTACACGGAGACAAAGTCTCCATTCATAATTTTATGAATGGAGACTCTGTCTCTGTATAGTTAAATGCCGACAGCCTATAAACCGAACGACTTTCGGTTTATAGACTTTCGGCTTATGTACTACATGTAATCCTATGGCTATTCTATAAACCGAAAGTCGTTCGGTTTATAGTTTAGCAATAGCATTACATGTATTCTATAAACCGAACGTCGTTCGTTTTAAAGACTTTCGGCTTATAGAATACTATTGGCTTTCTATAAACCGAACTAGAGTCGAGTCCCCATTCATAAGAAATTCTTATGAATGAGGAGGGACTCTAGTTAGGTTTATAGAATGCCAATAGTATTCTATAAGCCGAAAGTCTTTAAAACGAACGACGTTCGGTTTATAGAATGCATGTAATGCTATTGCTGTTCTATAAGCCGAATGTCTTTCGGCTTATTGAACAGCAATAGCATTACATGTATTCTATAAACCGAACGTCGTTTGTTTTAAAGACTTTCGGCTTATAGAATACATGCTGCTATTGGCTTTCTATAAACCGAAAGAGTCCCCATTCATACGAATAGGTCAATTGACCTATTCGTATGAATGGGAACTCAATTTCGGTTTATAGGAAGCTAATAGCATTACATGCATTCCATAAACCGAAAGTCATTCATGTCGGTTTATGGAATGTAGTACAATGCTATTGGTATTGTAAACCGACTCTATTTCGGTTTAGAATGCCAATAGCACGAATGGACGAATGGACGAATGAACGAATGATTTTCGTTTATTAACCATTCGTTCATTCGGATTTTGTTAGTTAAAATTTTCGTTATTCGTTTTTCGGACGAATGGACGAAAATGCTATTTTCGTCCGAAAATGCATTCGTCCGAAAACGAATGCACATGTCTACTACAGAATGTATGTCCTAAATCCAGCTTTCCCACAGAGCATAAACGTGCCCCAAAAAGGGAAAGAGAGGTAGAGCTTGGTGAGACAGACCCCTAAAATGTGGTGTGCTGTGGAATTCTGGGAAGAACTTGGGTGTGCTGCGAGTGAGAACAGGTTGCAAAGCACTGACCTAAAAGTTACTCTATATTTCATTCCCTGCTATTGGTGATTTTCTGCAGAATTTGTATAGTTTATACGCTACTGACTTGCAGAGGTCAGACCGGAGAGTTATTGTAACCATATATTATATGCCTGAAGGCAGCTGAATAGTAATTAAATTATAAATAATTTATATAGCAACTGTGATTCCATTCAGCTTTAGATAAATAAATGTGGTAGGGAAATCATGTGAACTATAGCACCTAGGAAAAATTACCACAATCTATAAATAGAGTTTGTGATACACCTGTAAGCTAGCATCTCAGGAATACTGATGAAGGGGAGGAATAGTGTGATTCTGCCCCAATTCTAATTTCATTGTTATGGCCCCAAATACATAAAACAATGTCCTCCAAGTCCCTATTCAAATAATTAACTGCCCTCCCCAGGGACTTGGGACTAGGGCTATGTCCCTTGTCCCAATTTAATCAAAATAAAAGTCCCCCTCCTGGGACCTGGAGAGTCCAGATTTAATAAAAAAATATATAAGTCACCCCCTCTCCCTGATACTATGCCCCAAGTCCATATTTAATAATAATACAAAAAATAGCCCCCTTCTTGTGCCAGGGGCTGGCCAAATACCCCTGGAACAAGAAATAAAATAAATCAACATTAAACAAATGATCTACCTACTCCCCGCCTCCCATAACCTTGGGGGGGGGGGGGGGGGGCATTGCGCCAACACCATTTGAGTGTCATGAGGGTGGGAAGTGAATGAATATAATTGTTAATTTATTTTTATTAAACAATGGAGGCCATTGTTTTGGCTTTTTAATGACAGCTGGCATGGCGCTGGCTGGCGATGCCTTTTTTTTCATGGGGCCAGAGGAAGCTGTTGGGCCCCTGGGGCCAACAAACTTTATTTATTTTGTTTGATTGCTTGTGGACTCTGATTGGCTATTAAACCCCAGTTCCATAGAATTTTAATAACAGGGAAACCGTGCATAACAACATTTTATGCAAACCCGTCATCATTCCTGCAGTATCAGTGCTTTACCGTACGGTATTTCTGCGGTCCCCATTTCAGCTGGATGGCACATTATTCCTTTAGGAATGCCAGCCTTAAAGTCTGGCATTGCAGCTACCCCATTTTCTCTTAATTTATCCAATTTTGCCAACAATGTATATATAATGTTTTATTGTTTTATTTGTTCTCTATATTTACAAAAAAAGCAAGGTTTCTTTTGAAATCATAGTTGCATACTTGAATCACGATAGTCCCACATAGAACAGGACAGTTGAGGGGGGGGGGAGAGGGGTGACTTATTAAAGTAAGTGTTAACAGGGCTGTTAACACCAGTCATAAAGCAGAATGGGATCAAATCCGTGACAAATAATATCTCTTATACTGGTTTTTAACTCAAAATTTTCTATTGCAGTTCATGAATTTCAATGACGTAATAAATTAGCTCAGGTCGGTTAATAGACCCCAACATCTATCATTTGAATGCTCCTTTAAAGCTGAGACGTGGTAATCAATTCTGTTGGATTAAAAAGACCTGATACAAAGCATATGAATGCAATGTATTCCACATTCCCAACTCTGCACTGAGATTGAATGAATCAGGCTAATATAAGACAGCATGAGCCAATTATATTATTTGATGTTTCCAAATACAGTTTGCCCTTTAAATGTCATAGTTCAAATAGTAAAACCCAGTCAGTGTTTTATTGAAAGTTTCTTCTGTGCTTTCTAAACTGTTATTTTATATATCAGAGAAATGGCGTAGCAAATCTAAGAACTACGTCGTCGGTCTGCTGGACTCATTTTACCTTTCGTTTATTAATGAATTTGTTTGGCAAGCTGAGAGCCTTGCAAATATTCTTCTGGGACGATTGGATTTCCAGCCCTTAAAGGAAGACATCATTTAAAATGATGGAACATTGTTGAATTCCCTGGCTTAAGGGCCTGCAGGTGGGACAGAGGGTTAGATATATTTTAGTAACAGAACAGAATGTGCTCACTATTGTAAATTAAAACAAAGGGATGACCTAGGACCTATGGCACAACACATTTAGAAGGGAACATGATTACTCTCACATATTCTTTTGGGAAAATGGCAGTAGTCCTAATAGAGGATTTTGTTTATCTTCTTCTGGTTCACGAAAAGATAAATCTGTGTGTAGTTAACAAGTAGAATTGGTTTGGGGAAGTTTAAAAAACTATGGTCATCTCTATTCTTATAGAATAAAATCACAGATCTATAATTTTTTGTCCATCTGTCTACAAAGTGGATGGATGACATGACCAGGGCAAGATTCTTCTGCAGTTCATTTACCTTCAGTTGGATGCTTACCTAGTTTAACCTGCAGCTGACCACAGCATTTTCTGATGTAATCTACTAAGATGCTCTCTCTTGTGGGTTTATCACCTGCATAGGTTAAAATTAACAACTGACTAAGCCTTGCATGTAAAAAATTACCTGCTATAACATTGTCCTAGCCACAATGAACACAAATGTATATAAATGAGACTATGCCTCCAGTAGGACATAACTCTATAATGCTGCATAATACTGGCACAATTTCTTACAGCCACTATGGAATCAGAACATACATAAAGCGGACTTGGAGACGTATGGGGCAATCTTGGGCCACTGTTCCAAAAGCAGAATATGCAGGAATATTCCTCTGATTTTAAAACTTTGACACATAACTGACATTTTAAAATAACCTCCATTGTTTCCTGGACATTAGACCAAGGTAATAGTGATCTACATAACTGTCTGCACAGTTGATAACCACCTAGCATAAGCTCTGACCCAGGTCTGACATTTGTATACAGAATTAATCTTATTATAAATTAAGATAACTTACTTAAAAAAAAATGTTTGTATAAAACTATGTCAGTGGAGTTACATTAATGCATGCTTTTTCTTTTAAAATGTCCCTTTGTTGGGGAACTTAAACACTTGTTAATAACAATTATCTATGCTGTTTTCCTAATCTACCTTTTACTTCTTCAGTCTAATCTTTAGACTCAGAAAGGAGAATACATCATATATAAATCATTCCCAACGAATTATTTTAGAAATAAAAAAAAGAAACCAAAAAAATAATAATTGCACTGTGTTAGCAAATTATACAAAATCATGCATATGTAAAATCACACATTAAAACAATCCATTGATAATACAAGTTAGGAAAGAGTTTATCAATCAAATATCCACAATAATTGCAATAATTGCTGTGAGATACATCAAAACGAAAAAAGACAAGAAAATATGGTGTATAATGTTTAATGTATACAAGAGTGGACCAATAGACTGCAGCCGGAACACTCACATATGCTTTAGAGAAAGACCTTGCTCAAGTTGGACGATTTAACCCCCACGGAGTAAAACAGGGCTAATGTCAGACACCTCAATGCTTCTCAGATCTGTACAGAAAGAAAAGCTCATGTTTCTAAACGGAAGGGGAAGGTCTCCAGATTTTCTTCCCAAAATATTGTTTATATCCAAATAATAATGTAACTATGTGTAGAGAAAAAAAAACAAATAAAACAAAAACAAAGCATCCCTCCTTACGCGTTTCGCTATGGTAGCACATGTAATAAACATTCAATCTTACATGAAATAAAGTGGAAAATGTCCAAATAAAAGCATCTTTCAGTTAAACATAAGGTGTTGCTTTTCCGACAGCTGTTAGGTCATGGTACTTCCGGCACCACAGGAGTTAAATTACTGGTGGAAACAGAACAGACACTCGGACTAGTGAGTGACATGACTTGAATGTCCGACTTATTTATCAGGAGAAACGAACAGCCCCCCACCCCCTCACCCCACCTCCTTCTCATTTACAAAAGGGACAACAGATTAATTGTTATTGAAGCTGCATGAAGCTTGCTTCAGATCAATCTCAACTTTGGCTTTAAAATAATCAATAGCAATAAGGAAAAGAAAAAAAAAATCAAAAGTGAACGCACCATTCCTACAAAATATGACTATGGATTAATCTCAGTGTTACTTATCCAGTCGTGGATAAATAAACTTAATTAAATTTATTCAGTGATTAATTTCCCAACTATTGACTTCAATAACACTATCTAAAAAAAAATCTTTAAATGGGCAACAAGTCTTTTTTTAATCAAAATCTCCATGATACATTATTACTGTGAGCCATTTATCAGGAGCTGGGGGATTACCAATATTCTCTGCACAGCAATTGTTACAATTTGATTTTGTTATAATATGTTTAGCATATAAACATATGACAGGTAATTTAGCACTTTCCTCTCACAATGCTTTACTAAGAGGTCATCCATTAGGTTTATCCATGCAATAAAATGTGAAGTGTACAGCCAACCAGGAGACCACAGAACCTCTCGGAACCAGAAACTTATACATGGACGTTACAGTAATTATTTGGGTGATGTTTAAATATGGAGAATTTCATAGGTTTATGGGACTTTGATTGCTTTTTTTTTTCACAACAAACACCTAAATAAAAGATAGCTCCAGACCTAAAAGTGTTTCTCACTGTGTCTAGAGGAATACCAGAAGTAAGGAATACAATAGATTAGCTCTAATAAGGCCTATGATAGACCAAAAGGTATATTTGCTGTATTATTTGTAGATTCATTGCCTAATATTTGAAGTCTAGGCAGGGTTTGGTTGGTCAGTTAGGGTGACATATTTATGTATATTATTTGTGTACAATGGCACAAGGGGGCAGGTTACTTCCTCTTATACTATAACGCTAACTCAGTTTAATCAGACAGAAGGTCACTTTTGGTTATTTGGAAGACTTCTAGTCTGCCATATCTCTCATGTATTGAAACTACTCACACAACCCCTAGCATAACGAGATAAATGCCTCCTCCCAGCTAGAACACATGTTAGGGATGTCATACATGATTGGTCAATGTGCCATACTTGGCAGTGTGGAAGTCTTAGACTTTTAATTAACTTTTAATTAACTATCAATATCTTCTGAATGGTGCACAGTCAGAAGTTTCAAATAATAACAAAACATTTCTTTTTCTATTTATTCAGGCTTTTATGTTTGTCCATGCTTGGTTGTGCTTGTCTTACATACTTTCCATTATCTGTGTGAGTATAACAGCACTGAGATGTGGCTCACATTAATTAGTTTTCTTTCCTGGGGTTATTCAGGCCATTCCTATGCCCCTGGCTCATTGCACCTAGAGGGACACAAGCTTTGCCACACTGACAAGACCAATGAGAGGCAAACATGTATATATGTGGTTGCTGTGTTCTTCATGAAAAGGAGGCTTTCCAGGCATTTGGGGTCTGGACTGACCTAATGGGTGGGACCAGTCTGATATGCTAATTGAGAGGACACCTCTGTAATGTGCAAGTGAGAAAAAAAATGGTGTTGCCCCTCCAGAGTAGGTTTTAGCTTATACTGCAGACTATTTTCAGGGCATGTCCAGACATGGGTCCACAGCTCACAGCATCTAGAATGACATCAGCCACACTGACAAGGCCAATGAGAGGTCTTTGTCTGTGGTTGCTGTGTGCCAGTGGAAGCATGCAGGCATTTTGGTTCTGAACTGCTCTTATAGATAGGACACCCTTCCTAAATAGGGATTATCCTATAGGGTAGATTATTTTAGAGCTCTGTTCTCTGTTGTATGTAACTCCCATGGCTCTGTTTTATCACAGCACTGAACACTGAAAAGAAACAGAACATACTGGAAATCAAAAACATTGCTCATTAATATAAAGGGTTACTTTTTCCAAGACACAACTTGCAATTTCTTTTCTATAATGACCCGGCAAGAGTAATTATACATGTAAAAAAAAAAACCAGTAATGAACTAGTATATCGGGAAGTCCACGCTCTTTTTGTCTTTTCACAAAACAATTTATTTTGTATTTCACTGCACACTGATTTGCATAAATTGAAAGGTGTAATTTTCTGGAAATAAGAAAATAAGATTTGTGATTTCCTTTTCTAGTTAGCAAGCGCCGATGTTTATCCAGCTCTGTAATGCGTCTTCCTCCATTGCCGTTTCTATGAATTACTGATAGCTTCATTAAGTCTAAACGCTGCGGCACAAGGGACTGAGCGCACATAGCCCCCACGCTCAAAATTGGTCATGTCCTATCACAGCAAATGTTGCCAGGGTGAATTAAATGTGAGCAGAGAAAGAATGCTGGCAAGTTTGGGAAACATTTCAAATGAAAAACATACAAGAAACAATAAAAAAACAACATAATAAACCTAAGAATGCAACATCTAACAGAAGACTGCTCTAAAATAGCACAGATATGTCTGCTGAGCATAAAATCCAATCATCTATTTATTAGTTTATATATATATATATATATATATATATATATATATATATATTGTTTATTTTAGTTTGACTCTTTAATTTTCTACAGTGAAAAGTATGGGAGTTTGGTGCACTTTTTTCCATTCTTGAATGGCATTGTCAGTGAAGGGACCCCAGTCAATAGACCTGGTTGGTTCTGTTGAAAGGACAAGTGTCAGCAAAAGTGCATGTTTAATTGCAAGATTGCATAAAGGGCAGGCATTTTTTATAAAGTTTCTGAAGGGATAACAATACTTTGTATCAATTTTTACTCCATATAGCTCTATGAGGAGGCTCAAATGTAGTCCTGCATCATCTGACCCAAGATGTCTGGCAAATGATAGTCCCCTGTGGAGCAATAAGGTACTTTATAATCATGTTTTTAAAACATTTCTATTTAAAACATCTACACTTTATTAAATGGTTGACTGCTTCTTACTTTGTCGCCAAAATGAATTATCAGAAAATGTTAGAATGGTGTAAGGCATTAGGTGGGAGCAAAGTCTTCTGAAAGACCATGGATGGCTTAAAATAACCAAAGCACAGACCGATGAGGGGAACAGTGGTGCCCCAAGCAAGACCATCAAGGACTGCAGTTTCCTCAGTTTTCCAACATTAAAAAATGTACCTCAATGGGGCATGGTTACTGCCTAAATGAAATGGCCGTTGAGCTCACATACTAGCTTAATTAATAATTAATTGATATCTGGTGAATACAACAACCCTCAGTCAAGGATTACTTCTCCTATTCTCATGTTTATCAAAGATGCACAAGAATAGACGTCATGTATCTTCCTCACCATCACTTATACCTCTTGCACAGCTCCTTGATTGGACTCTACACATCCAGTAATCATGGAGTTGGAAGATAAACTAAATAAACTAGTATAGACAGATGAATTAACTTGTCGCCTCGAGAATTACCCACATGTCTGTAAGTAGGGGTCATTTTGTCCAAATGGGTGCCAGACTGAAAATATATGCAACTTTGGAAATGTGTTTATTGGTCACCAAAATTGGCACACTTGAATCACATAAAAGTACTCTGAAGTGGTTTAACTTTAGATGAATTCACCAAATCAGTAGATTTGCTGGTTTTACCTTACTACCTTCACCGATGGCTCTGTTTGGTGTCACGCTCTCTCACTGTCTTAACAAAATGAAGTATTGTCATATTCCCAAAAAATATCTATGTAGTCATTTAAAAACTATAGTTTAATGTAATTTTCATTCAAATGCTAGGTTCAGAGAACAACACCCTCTCTTCTATTCCACTTTCCTTTCCTTCTATCCCCACCTTCCCTTTCCTCTACTCGCCACTTATTTATGGGTTTTATTTAAGCATAGGTAAAATGTTATGTTTTTCTTTTTATTATATTTATTTTCCTGTAATACTTTAATATTGGATTTGTTGTAGCCATGTTTAATTATTAAGCTCTATTTTCACTATCAGCGTTTGCTAAGTCATGGTGCACATTCTATATACAATTTCTCTGCTATCAATAAAACCCTAAATAAAATACATTCTTCTGGATCAGTTTGTATCTTAGACATCAAATCATATATGCCCTTTACTTTCTCGCAATAAAACTGCAGTATATCAAAGGAATAATAGAAACATAGAATGTGTCGGCCCAAGAACCATTTGGCCCATCTAGTCTAAAAACTTTCATCAGTTCCTGGCCATATCTTATATCTAGGATAAACTTAAGCCTAGCTCGTGTATGTTTCAAATTCTTCACTGTATCAACACAACCACTACCCTCTCAGTAAAGTAATACCATTGCACTTCTAATTTAATATCATTTTCTGGTTGTGGTAATTTTTATTCTTTTTGAATATACTCTCTTCCATTACCATGTTGATTCCATTTATATGTTTAAATGTTTTGATCACATCTGCTCTGTCTCTTCTTCCTTCCAAGCTAAACATGTTAAAATCCTTTACCATTTTACTGCTATGTTTTATCCTGCAATCCATGAACCTGTTTAATAGCCTCTCGCTGCCCAAAGTATGTATTTCATTCTAGAAGTACAGTCCCCAGTATTGCATACAGTACTGCAAGTGAGGTCTCACCAGTCCTCTGTACAATGGCTTGAACACTTCCCTCTTTTGACTGCTAATACCTCTCCCTCTACAACCAAGCATTTACTGCTGCTTGATCACATTGTCTGCCTACTTTTACCTTCTCTGAAGTAATGACCCCTACATTCCTTTCCTTAGGTGTTGAGGTGAGGACAGTATTGAATGTTCTATCTTCTGCACAAGGTATGTTACTCTGCCCAAGGTGCATATCCATATTAAAAGTCAGTTGGCACAGCTCTGACCAGTTTTCTAATTTAGCTAAATCATTTGCCAGTTGGCTTATCCATCCAGGAACATCAACCCTGCTGCAAATCTTTATATCATCAGCAAAATACATACCTTACCACCAATACCTGCAATATCATTAATAGAAATATTAAAGAGAATGGATCCAAGTACAGATCTCTGAGGTATCCCACTGGTAACAAGTCATTGCTCTGAATATACTACATTAACTACAACCCTCTGTTCTTTGCCACTCCGCCACTGTCTAATACATTTAACAATACTGGAAGCCAAACTCAAAGACTACAGTTTATTGATATGCCATGTGATTTTAGATGTTCAACTCTATCCTTTCTCATAGTTTCTATTTGTCTCGCCACTAATGATGTGAAACTTACTGGCCTATTGTTGAATATACAATGTAAAAAATAAGTTTATAATTTTTGAAATAAAAGAATCATCCTTAAGTATCACCATGATCAACTAGGACTTGAAGAGAATGAAAGTTAACTGGACATAGTACCAGAGCCCACCAAAATCTTTTACAATTAAAAAACAGCACACATTGTGTATGGTACCCCTTTAAGAATCACACATTTTAGAGTTAATATTAATTCATATTTTTTTATTCAAGTGCCTTTCTAATCTTTCCTGTGACTGTGGGTTTCGTCAAGTCATTGGGAGTGATTTTACCCCATTCAATAAGTCACAATAGTCCATTTAATTTTCATATACAACATGCGCTGAGAGCAGTTTGTCACAAGTGACAGTCCTGTCCTGGATATTAGTTATATGCTGAATGCTGCAGCAGGGATAATCATCTCTCAGCTCGTATATTTTTCAGGAAATTGTCTTCTTATTTATTTTTGCATCTGTTTTGTGGCCTAAATGAGTAAGGGGGAGTACGGAGACTTCCAGAAAATGACTAGAACTATAAATCTTCTTTCCATATGCAAATCTCAGTTAAATTCAGCCACAATTTATATCCCTTCCATATATGGATATTGTAGAAATAATCTTTTCTGCTGTTTATTTTGATCCCAAAGTAAAAGCAGGCTGCAGAAATTTAGAGTCAAGCTAGTAAATAACATTGCATTATAAGACAAGTTTACTTATCAGAAAACTCTATGCAGTTATCTTAGTTCTCTAGTAGTAACATATATATATATATATATATATATATATATATATATATATATATATATATATATAATATATATGTTAACATATAT
This sequence comes from Pelodytes ibericus, assembly GCA_036172795.1. NCBI lineage: Eukaryota > Metazoa > Chordata > Amphibia > Anura > Pelodytidae > Pelodytes > Pelodytes ibericus. Next base: position 61,411,583 of record CM069867.1, read on the forward strand.
ATATATATATATATATATATATATACATATATATATATATATATATATATATATATATATATATACATATATATATATATATATACATATATATATATATATATATATATATATGCGTGTGTGTGTATATATTTATTTATATATATATATATAATATAATATAATATATATATATATAATATATATATATATATATATATATTAGATATATATATATATATATATAAATATATATAATTATTTTGCATACATCTGATATGGAATCATTCCTTTGTGCAAGAATGAAGGTGTAAACAGACAGTAATTAGTAATGGTTTGTATATGATTCAGATGCATTAAAAAGCAAGTAAGCATCATCTACATCAACCATGCTCTGAAATAAAATAATCTACTACTAGTTTGCTAATCCCTTCATCAGTCGGCACAATTGTCCCATAGGCCCTCGTAGTGTGGTCAATGGTGTGGCTGCTTCTTCTTACTTTGTTCCATTCCACTGGTGGACTACCCAGGTCACCACCACTGTTGGACAATGTTGACATGTAATGCTTAATGTCAACATGTAGAGCTAAAGGCTATTGAATTCTAACTATGATTAGAGTCAACATTTCAACTTTTCCCACTGTTATTATGGGTCAATTTAATGAGATCGTGACTCTTATTGTAATTCATGTGTAAACAGATGAATTGTAAGACGGGATCTTCTGACTAGTTACCATGGGGGAATGAGGGTATCCTGTATGAATAAATCTATATCTATCTAAACTCTGGGATACTGTTTACTTCTGTTTTTGAGCATATCAGTACGTAAGGTAGCAAACATTAAACTGTTCTGATTTTGAATGTAAAAACAAGAAGAAATAACAACAAGAAGTAACCTTTATATACATTGTGGTACATGATGTCTGTTTAATGAATGCGTAAATGTAAACACATCCTTTTTTGTCTGTTTGATGATTATTATGTTGAGTATGCTGGTTTTTAGGACGTTGGGCTTTTTAGCGTCTTCCATGTCCACACCAGGGCCACACTATGGCAGCTATGTGTCCCCCCGATGGATACTATGGAAATGACGACACTATCATTCAAGTTCATTCCACTTCCGTTTTTTTCGGTCCCCACTGTAGGAAGTGTGCTGGACGCCATCTTTGAGGCTGAGGAAGGAATCAAAATGCGTCCTGTTATATGAAACCTGGCCAGGTTTTTTTTTATTGTGTTCAGCACACTTCAGCTATTGTCAGTGTGTATTCCTCTCTTTGTATCCTGTCTGATTTTTGTATATTTTCTACCATTTTATACTGTATTAACCTCACAAGGTTACTCATATTTCTGGGTACATTTTAATTGTATAGCTGATTTTTATTTTTTGGGGTTTTATTTCTTATTATTGATATTGTCTGTTTATATATTAGTGTTTTGTCTATTTTTATATATGTATTAAATTGTAATACTATTATACATTGACAAGTGTGGAGTTTCTTCGTTGTTTTTTGATTGCATTGTTTATTTATTTAGCGCTGTCTATGTAGATATCTATCACGACAAGAATGAATGACGCTCTGCAAGTAATGTCGTAACTAGCATGGTGCACTCACTGAATCTCTTACAATGCATTACAGCTCCTACTCTAACATGCAAGTGGATAGTCAAAATGTACATATTAGACACTGGTCAAGAACCTCGGATAATTAATCTCATGTCACTGAATACCGTAGATTGCCAACACTTCTTCCGAATCAGGGATAGTGATTATGCAGGTCATGGATTAGACCAGAAGGCCACTTCTACCTCATTAAAATGGTAATTTGTTTTGCAAAAGCAAATTACCATCAATCACATGCCACACAGCCAATCACTGGGGAGGAGAGGATCATCTCCTACCTGGCTAGAAATTCGTTCAGTATCACAGCTTACCAACATGTGCTTCCAAGTCACAGAGAACCCTCATCACAACATGGCAGCCTAGAAGAAGTCAAACATGAATCGCTTTTGAAAGGCTCATTATGACGAAATTTTTTAATCACACAGAAGTTACCTTATGTGTGATTAAAATATTACATCGAGGGTTTAGTCCCTACTTAAGTAGTGCAATTAGTATGGCTATTTTTATACCTCATTTACCATTTGCAGTAATGTAGGTTGTCTGCTTGGGGTCCAAACTATTAAACATACAGCTCAGGGGACATGGCCTGTTTACAGCTAGTTTGTAAAAAAAAAAGTGTAACCATTATAATTAGGACACTTGATGTTCTCCTTCCGTATTGGGACATGCAATTAAACATATGTTTTTCAATTCCATGACTTATGCGTAAGATGTGATGAGAAATAGGGATTATACACATTTCTTATTCCCCCTTATGTATTCCTCTATCCATTTATTTAACATATAAATAAAATGTAGGTACATGTAATTGTTATTACAATATATGTATTTTTAGCAGTAAATATCTAAATATGTAAAATAACTTACATTGTAACCCACAGGAGAACCAGTCATATAAAAAAAAAATTTAATTAATAACTTTGTGCCTACAGGCAGATGAATAATATATAAATGTCATTTAAAGCGCTCAATAGTCTACAATTACTGATGGTTTTAAAAAAAGTCCATGGAGAATCTGACCTTATAAACATATCTCTTCCAAATTTAGCCCAGGTTCCAAAATAACATGTTATAAAGTACCTCTCACTTTAATCTACAGGAGGACTTTTAACATAATTTACTGCAGATCTAATAAGAGATATGTCATGCAGGACAGATTCCAATAGTAGAGCAATAATGACACTATTTAATGGGAAACATATTCTCCAGATATAGGTAAACTGAGGGATTAGAAAGATAAAGTTTGGAATCTTGAGAACCATGGAAAGGAATTTAGAGTAAAGCAGACCCGGAATGATGCAAGTAGAACATCAAGACGTTTCATAAAGGAAGGTGAAAACCTTCAAACTAGAATTATGTAGGAGATCTCTTTCCCTGTATCTGATTGACCCACTGCATCCACCATGGCTTTAGTGGTACCAGCACGGTACTGTTGAAGGTATCTCTTGTGCTCACACACTCTCTCAGAGTGTAGAATCAACATTTGATAAAGGTGCCTTGGCCCGCCTATGTGGTGCAGTAACAACATGGACATCTGGAACTTGTCTTGGTATGCATGTTTATTGAACCTGAAGGAGTATTTGACATGAGTCATCTCTACTATAATAATCTTTTATAGCACACAATTACATAAATGACCCAATTCATAGGATCTTCTTCCCTTACTGAAGATGAGGGTCCACAGATTTGCAAGCAAGGGGAAAGGTGGCTATCAGCCAAAACAAGTTGGCGAGCATTAGGCAGTTGAGCAATAATGCAGATTCTAAATGCTCAGAATGTTCCGAAAATAGAACGTAAAGTAATACGTTATAAAGTCCTAATCTGACTAGTAAAAGTTATAACCAGATCAGAAGTAGGTGAGAGAGGCCTAATCATGCAGCAAAAGAAGATAAGAGCAGGTAGCTCATTTAGAATGGGATGAGGAAAACCTACCCTGGAATTCCTGAGAGGCTGCAATAAAATGTAAGCGACTTTTCACTTTAAGTGTATTGTACTTTATTGTATTCCATAGGTCACCACTAAGGAGATCACTCGGGCCCAAACTATTTTTTTTTTTAAGTGATCTCCTTCTTTCATAAGACAAAGTTACTTCTTTTAAGAACATTTTATGTTATTTGTACCTAAATTTACTTCATTTTATATTCTGCAAATGTAACGACTGGTAACTAGAATGACAATATTACACACACGGCAAAAGACGTTACAAAGAGATCCCACACTATCCGTCTTAAAAGAAATTAAAAGACATAAAATATGTTTTGGAATAGGAACTGTAACAAAAGCGAGTTTGACTTGTGGAGTAAATAATTTAGAGATACGAGCCAAAAGTCTTATGTCTTATAACAGATCTTGGTTATAATGTGCCTGGCACTTTGTACTTCTATCACCGTGAGGAATCCTTTTATTTCACCATAAAAAATGTATATATTTTTTTCACATATTAACACAGACCCTGGGGCAGGTGTAAAGGTTTAGCCCTAAAAAAGAAACATACTTTTTATTGGATTTACAAACGAAAAAAAAACTACACAGTCATAAAACTTTAACCATCTGTGATGCTCCCAGTACATTGTGGATTGTTGGGTACATTTTATGTAAAGTTTGACATTTAAGACTTTATCTGGGTATTTAAAGGGGCAGTTCCACCTACTTTATTTTCTGTATGTAGAACATGTTTCTAGTCTATGTGAGATGCACTTATTTTTAATTAACATCAATTTACAGTTCTCCAGTCATTTTATATTAAACATTATTTCATCGGGGCTTCGAAATTCAGCAATATTCAATAAGGAGCGCTTTAAGAGACAGACAGGGCTGTTGCTAAAGTAGCAAAAGCAAATCTGCTATTTTAAGATAGGAGACGGGAAGAGTTGAGAACAACACTTTTTTATTTGCTTTACACGATGCAGTATAAAAACAATGTGTACACTGTAGGTGGAACTGCCCCTTTAATTTGGAAGATGGATTGATTGATCATACAAACTTTTCCAAACATGTATTTTAATAAACTAATATTATAAAGAGGAAAAAAGAAACCACTGATCATTAATGTGTCAGATGATTATAAATGTTCTAAGTTCCTCAAATGTATTTATTATTAGAGAATACAATGTATTGGCACTTAGTTTTCTTCTTTCAGTGTACCAGAACATTGGAATACGAGCACTGACCATTTGACAGCTTGTTATAGCTCCTACACCAAGGCAGTGCTAGCATGGCAGAAATGTGATGATGCTACATTGTTGAAAGGTGGAATACAATGACAGTGTCCCATTGTAAGTCCCTTCAGAACAGGCCAGACTATTGGCAATACTGGTCTCTGACGGTGTGAACAAATGGAGAACCGCTACTAGTAACCGCCAGAAAACAAGTGGCCTTTTTGCTCGAAGAGAGTAGAAGAAGGAATACAGATGTAAAATAATTGGTACATAAAATTAAATCAATTATGACAATCTTTTTGAAGGCTGTGTCAAGTGAGTATTCTCGCACACAAAATAAACTTTATCAGAGGTAATTTTCAAATTAAAGCAAAACAAGCTAACAGAGATAAGGCTGAAAGGATGAATCTAAAATGGACTCAATAGAAGTCCAGACAGCAATGCTGTTGTATCCCCAACTACCGATAGCAGTGTTGTTGCATTCATTTTAGATACATCTTTTGATTGGGCTAATAGTATTTTGGACTAATAAGCCTTTGTGAGCACTCCCTTTATCAAGTCAAGAGCATTTTTGACGCACATAGTAAAACACACAGATTACATCTCTCAAGTACATGTCCTGATTAGGGATGAACACAAAAGATGTTAAAACAATAAAGCAGAGAATTCACAGATCTAGTCCATAAACAGAAAACTTCGGAGAGTGGATAATCAGGCTTTAGTAGCATAGACTGCAAACATAGGGGGAGTGGCAATAGGGGAGAGAGGAAGGGGGCATGTACATTTAACAGCCATGGTAAGATGCAAAAGCATAGATAATAATCAAGTTATAGAAAGCTTTGATGATACACTCCCACACCTTTGTTTTTGTCACCATGAGTTATCAGGGTATGCCCAGACGTGGGTCCCTAGCTCGCTGCACCTAGAGGGATACCAGCCGTACCACACTGACGAGGCCACTGAAGGCCGAAACGTACGTCAGTTTTTGCTGTATTCTTCATGCAGAGGAGACCTGCCAGGCTATTTGGATCTGGACTGCCCTAATGGGTGGGATCAGTCTGATTTGCTAATGGAGAGGTTTCCTCTGTAATGGTGCAAGCGAGCAAGAAACGGTGTTCCTCTCCCGAGTAGGTTACAACCTATAGAGCTATTTCAGCCTTTGCCCGTTCTCGGTGAGAGGGATCCCACACCTTTGTTTTTGTCATAATACACTAAGAAAATCAAATCCAAATTAAGTTCTTTGGTTTTGCAGTAAAAAAAATGTATAATTTTCCCAAAAGTCAGAGTAGAACCTCATTCTTGTCATTCTGCTAATTTGAATATAGTTTTGAGTGATTAATGTCAGAGATGTAGATTTACTTTTTATTTAGCCCTCCCCCCCAAAAAAAAAATTATTATGTACATTTCAAGCTGAAAAGCAAAAACAATAACAATTTATCCCAATTAGATTTTCTGTGCACAGAAAGCGGAAACCCCCCCCATATAACTCCTTAAGTGCATCTGTTTTTCTTCATCGTATCCCCTCCTCCACAATAGCATTGATTTAAGCAGCGCAGTTTAAGGTAGATGGTGTACGTCCCGAGCAACTGCTTGGCAATTTCAAACAATGACCCATCAAACTGAAGGAGTTTGTCGAAGAACAAAATCTTTTGAAAATCATTTGAGGCAAAGTGATCCTGTAAAATGGTCATCCTGCTGAGCGACACTGCACAAGGGTAACATCCTTTACATTGAGCCTGCCACGAAGGTGAGAAAAGTGTTGTATAAAAATGGAGCAATATGTAGCCCATATTGTATCACAGCTTGAAGTTTCCCTGTTAATCTAACCTTATAGAGTCAGGGCCTTCTCTCTCTGCTCTGAGAAGAATTGACAATGAGATGCTTGGAACATCTGCACCGACAGATGGATCTTGCTCCCTGAATTTAACAATTGATCAGCTGCTCCTAGAGTATTGTGCATCACTATAATCATTATGCTCCATTTTTCTGAGGAGTGTTCAACCACTGTAATTATGATACATGTAGAATTCTGAAAGGCCCAAATTGCAAAGATGCTCTTTGGATATATTAGCATAAAAAAGGTAATTCCAAAAAATAATTTGTCACTGCCTTGCACTTGATATTTTTGATATTTTTTTTTGTGTGAAAAATATTAATCATTAGAGCATTTTGTGATTCAGAAAGACTCTAAATTGGCGTACCATGTGCCAAACATTGTGGCGTATTTCACTATGAGCAAAAATGTTTTAACTACCAACCTTCTGGATTTAGGCATTTTTTTTGCCTGGCAGTAAATCTCAAGTCACTTGCATGGGGATCTTTATTTAATTGGCACAGAAGGTTACATATAAGAGAGGGAAATCAGGAATACTAAGTGTTGCTACATCTGTATCAAGAAAAGTTCAGAAACAAAAGAGGGAGCTCAGATTAGAACAAATATGTTCTGCTATAACTGAATGTATAAGATGTTCAGTGGTTGAAGTGGCGGAGGAAGCTGACTTTAGCGGATATAACTAGTCATGGTGCTGAGATCCGTTATGTTGGCTATTGCTAAAATGAAGTTTGTGAAATTCACAGGCTTTTTGGAGATCTGTTTATATAAACCAACATCAGAGACGCATAACAGACCATGCAATACCAGAAACACACCCCTTCTGGTTCAAATGTAGAAACTCTCTTTGGTAATAGACTAATGATTAAATGTGGAAGGCCAACCAATTTGTTTGTAATTCTATAGAATCCTTTAACCTACATTCAATTTCTAACCTTTGTCTTAGTATGCAGGAATATAAAATAACGTGTTTTGTTGTTTGTTTTTTCATGCACGAAGGAGTTTATGAGTAGGCGATTAATTTGACAATATTCCTGAATTCCCTACTAGGGTCCCAAATCAATGCAGGGGTTTACTCTGGGTCTGCTCAATCTCAGGAGTGAAATGATTGCCACTGTGTACCCATTACCAAAGATGCACATATGGGGGTGCACAGAAGATAGACCACACCTGAGACCAGGCACTTGGGGAGTGCCTGACACCTTCAGCCCTATAGTGTTAGGGCATGTGAATTAATAAGATTACCCCATATTGGGTTGGGAACTTCAGGCCTAGCCTCTTGGGTTAGGGCTGCAACAAAAAAGAAAACTCCAAATTATTTCATGGTTGGCACCTTCCTATCCACTGCTATCTGCAGGATGTATACAGGAATCAGAAGGTCTAAGTGAGAGGGACATGTTCCTCTCACAACTAGGTCTTCAAAGCCTACTGTAAGTGCTGGGACTTTTTCATAGTGATGATAATACTGTTAGAATAATGAGATACCACTGATTCAGAGAACAATTCCTTCATATTTTTCTAAAGAATAAAGAGGGCGTCTAACCCATTCCTGTTCAAGCTAATGTAAAAGTAGAACTTAAAGTTAAACATTGACTTAATTGACTGACGTACAATGTGAAAAATGAAGCTTACTTTGTTGCAACTATCAGCCTAAAAAACAGCCTAAAGAAGCCTGACACAAGCCAATAAACTATATTTTAGTGTAACTAAAAGAGTCAATTTTGTTGATTGTACTAATACTTAGTGGATGTGTATGCAAGTACTTGGTTACATACACTATATATATATTAGTTTACTCTGCCGTTTTGCTTAAGTCAGATAAATTACAGTTAAACACAGTTGTACATTACTTGCTAATGATTTATTTTTGATCATGAATATCCTTGTTATGCTTGTAAATTTATAGACAGCTTAACAAGGTCTGTTTTGATTAATTGCCTCTTTGTTACGATTTACGAGTCAATCTATTGTAGGCAAATACTCCAAATAATTGACTTATCCATTGAACAAAGTTCAAATCACAAGTGAAATAATTTATATTAAACATGCTAAGTGGAAACATAACCGATGTGGAGGTGTCAATTAATTCCGATTTGTTATATCCTGGTGCAATCATTGACTGAAATTGTATACACAGGTAGTTTTGTCATTTGTACATACTTACAGTAACCTTTAACAGTGAATTTCCCCATTGTACTTTCATATATATACTTTTGGATTTCCTCCTCCAGATCTGAATCTTGTATGTGCTTGAGACAATCTTGGCATCTCCATTGACCCCCATGGCCCATGCTAAGAAGACGACAGCTAGCTGACTTGGATGCATTTATAGGGGGCTGCACAAGATGAATTCCAAGGAAAATGCCCAAATGCTGGATCAAATGAAGGATCTAATCTAAAATACCCTAAACAAATAACACACTCCATGATTAAGCCGCCTGTCCATTGTCAGTCTTGCCAATTCAATATATGTAAAACTAACTGGATTTAGAAAACCCATTTAAATTATTTTCTAAATTCTGGATAGTGGAGTAATTTAATATTTCTGAAAAAAATATATATTTTCAGGAAATCACCAATTAATTTGAGTGAACAAATTTCACTTTTTTATACCATAACCTTTATTTCAACCAGGATTGTTGATATTTAATAATTTGCTTTATATATTTTTTAGATCCTGCCAGTCCTGTTCCAGTACATCAACACAATCTGGGTATCTAAGCTCACCAATGTATATATATGCTGAACATCTGTGATTTTTTTCTCTAAATGTCACATAATTTTGTTTCACATATATTTGAAATGGTAAATGATGCTCTGCTGCTGGGGATCACTAGATGGCGCTGAGAGAGGGCATTTTCCCTATGTCCCCAAAAATATTCTGTGCAGCATCATTTTTTCTGAATTATGACTTTTTTTTGTATGTACTAGACATTATAATGTAAAATTTTGCTGAATTCGAGTAGTGTTTTTGAGCATTACGGGCTTCTATGGTGAGAGAGCAGGTGATGTTTTTGGATGGCATTTCATTTTCTTATCACTTGATTTTTGGGGGAGGTTTTTCCTTTACCAGCAGTTGTAAATGGAGAATTTAGTCAATGTGGGGTGAATTATAAATGCAAGTAACCCCCCCTTCCCGGTTTTTACCACCAACATTGGGCAGCATGTTCCAGGTTTGAAAATTAAGAATCCCATATTGTTTCTTTCAACTGGAATATGTTCTAGCTGTCTAGATGATTCCTTAGCAAGGTTCTTTAATATTTCTCAAAAATATATGTTTTTCGGGATAACACCATTTCATACATGCAAAAAATTTGACTTTTGTTTAGCTATCTTTGAACATATGCTATTCAAAAACTCAGGATCCTATCAGTATTCTGTTAACTGGTATATCAAGGTGTCGCTCTTTGAAAAACATGGTGGAAAATGTCAAGTGTCAGCTGCTTCATGTCTTCCTAGTTCTTTATTTCACAGATTCCATGGATGCATAAATTATTCCTTCAACCGCTATTATCGAGGACAAGAATATGGTAGGGGAATTGTGTCCAGATGGCTCTCTGTTCTTGGAGCTACTGATTTAGAGTGGTGTGTAGTCTGCTTCAATTGCTCATAGCCTGTTACCTTGCTAAAACGTGAGTAAGGAGCAATTTGTAACTATTTGTAACATTCTGCACTTTTTTTATCTGATTTGCGCCTCTTCCGTTTATTTTTATTTAGCGTGCAATTTTCCTGTTGCGCTTATAAATTGCGATTATATTTGCGCACGCTAAAGAGATTTGCAAATATCAAAACAGGTAGAAAAAATATTTGCAAAATTGCCTGTTTTTATTCTCAATAATGCCGGTTTTATTTGAAATGTGCTTGTATGTACTCTTTGAGTGTTAAATGTTTAGTACATTGCAATAGGAGCAAAACGCAAAAATAGTTTTGCACAAAAAATATATTTGCGTTTTTTCTAGCACATGCCCCTCTAAGTCAAATTTGGCACCTGAGTTTGACTTAGTCTCACAAATAGCTTCAATCCTTTCACCTCCCATTACTTTCAATGTGGAAGATTCAAACCGGTTGTTTTCTTCTAAATCAAACTCGGGTGCCTAATTTGACTTAGCCTCAAAATTAAAGTCGACCTCCAAAGTCAAATGTTAGTGAATAGACCCATAAGTGTGTAAACATCAAATTCCAAGTAAAATAATGAGATGATATAGAACAAATAATACAATAAAGCAAAACATGCTCTTTACTCTTGATGGTCAAAAGTAGAGCGAACAAATGGAAGAAAAAAACGTTTTCAAAATGTACAAAGCTGAGAAAATGTGAGAATTAACACCATCAAGTGACATAAAACACACATAAATACAATTAAATCTACAATTAATGAGGTGATTATATCATACCTGGACAAAACGAAATAAACAGACTGGCATACGAGACACGTGGACAGCTTAACAATCTGAAAAACAAAAACAATAGAAACAAAATGCATGATAACATTAGAGGAAAAAGAGTGATATACAACCTGACGGAAGTATAAATACCGAGCGCCTGTGGGTGAACTAAGTAAAAAAGGGAATTCTTTAGTAAAACATACAAACCCGTACGTTGGTAGGTATTGAAACGGAGGTAGATGATATCCGTAGAGGGCCCGTCTGGCTTGTGTCGAGAGATTGACTAGTTTGGAACTAATGGGGAAATGGTTTAGGTAGCCGCCAGTCCAGAAAAAATCACAGTGGGTTAGCACTGTGAAGGGACAGAGAGATGTAGAAAAGAGGAGGACAGCGCTACAGAGTAATGTTAATTAGAATAAAATAAATACAAATGTGTATAGATACATCATAAAAAACACACAATTTTGAGGGTATAAAAAGTATATAAATTTAATAAATATAAAAATAAAATAAATACACACAGAACCACCTGAACTCAGAGGTGGAAACACAGTATACAAATGAATTAAATTGTAATTTAGCAATAAGGATATGCTGGTAACAAATGCAGGTAAACACTACAAGGACAAAACTGAATAAAAACAATAGTAACAACAGGTAGATAATACACACCTTTGAAGAAAAACCGTTTGAGACAAGGAAAAAACTTCTTCAGCCTGGACGCCAAAGGCTGAAGAAGTTTTTTCGAAACGCGTCCCTTTTTTGGCGTCCTGTTCCTTCTGCGAAAAGACCTGGCCAGGCTTCTTTTTTCGCTCCGGATTCATTGCTCTGAGTCCAGCATTATCTCAAACTATTGTTGTTACTATTGTTTTTATTCAGTTTTGTCCTTGTAGTGTTTACCTGCATTTGTTACCAGCATATCCTTATTGCTAAATTACAATTTAATTCATTTGTATACTGTGTTTCCACCTCTGAGTTCAGGTGGTTCTGTGTGTATTTATTTTATTTTTATATTTATTAAATTTATATACTTTTTATACCATCAAAATTGTGTGTTTTTTATGGTGTATCTATACACATTTGTATTTATTTTATTCTAATTAACATTACTCTGTAGCGCTGTCCTCCTCCTTTCTACAACATTAGAGGAAAACCATAAGATCTTTTTCCTCATTAAGTCCCTAGGTGGGCCAGTCAGAATCATCTTGAGATTCTTGGCCCTTCTGCAGGCCATCAACGTTCTATCCATAAACAGACGCCCAATCTTTGTGACATTCTATAAGAAATACCAGTTTTAAGCAATAATCTTCCATACCATAGGAGAGTTTGAGGAGTAAGTAGTAACACAGGGTAATCAAGTCTGTTTCTTTTTCTCGAGCCGTTGGGTCTCCAGCAATTTGTTGATGGTCTTATGCCAGGCTCTGCTGGCACATTCTCTGACACTTGTGCCGTTATAGCCCCTGCAGGGAAAAGCATTCTCCAATTTAGTAACTTTGCTCTCAAAGCCAGTTTCCTTATTGATTATTTGCCGAAGGCTCAAAAACTTTAATTTATATGCGGGTGGCAGGGTCTATATTTTTATATAATCTTGTTGTCCCCTCTTCAGTGGTTAAACTTTATTATAAATGATGGCAGTGAGTCCTTAAGAAGATTTCTGCTTTGAAACTTCTCTGACCTTTTAAAGGTTCCTTGGTAGTAGCTGATTTAAGCACCATGTATTCAAGCATTTTTAGTTAACCGGTTTCCTACATCATTCCAGATTCCGCGAAGTCTGGGTCTGTTCCCACTCCTTTTTCTTCAAACGCCACCGTGGTCTGAGGTCTCGGCGTCGCTCCCCGAGGAAGTCAGGTATGGTCAGCGAAAAAAAATTTGGTGACACTTTTGATGCCTTTGCAAGTGTACAGTGTTGGAGGCTCTTTTCTAGTATTTTTTGCCCATTTTCAGAGGCTTTAGAAGGTGCTCACTTTAGTTTAATTAGGCTTAATTAGGCAGGCACTTGTGCTAAACACATCTGCTTCCCATCTATTGCAGGCCACGCCCTACCATCTGATAAACTTATAGTCATTTTCTGCAATAATAAGAAACATACCATTTGCTGTACTGTGATACATTGCAGTGTCTCTTCAGCTAGAACATCGTAGGCACTTAGTATTTTATGCTGGACCATTCTTTAACTTTCAATACAATAATACAATAGTGACTGTGGAATCAAAAATTCAGGTAACAAAAACAAACAAACAATACAAAGCAAGGACAAATGGAACATGTTCCTATTAAGCTGCTAAACTAACAATACAGTGACGCTGACATTTGACCTCACAAGCACTATCCCCATCACCATCCCAATTAGCCAGCACAAAGGTTGGGATGTATTTTTGGGTTTTGAACCATCTCAGTTAGCTATAGAACCCAAGTTAGCAAGTACTAATAGTGAATCATTGCCATTGTTCTATTCAGTTCCAAACAAACAATATATTCTATATTTTTTATTATTATGTTTATTTTTATTAATATTATTATTATTATTTGTTTTTAACATTGATCAATGGTGTTCGATAATACTAAATGCTATTTTTTGAAGACAGAACTTAGCAGCCACTAAACTATAAAGTTTAAGTTCCATAAATATAAGGTGATACTTTACCAGCAATAATCCACGTTTACTAACATTGTCTAAATTCTACTTTTAATGCCCTGTGTGGAGTTCTGTGCACGTCACAACATAAGTCAGCCAGCAGATATCTTCTATGGGCAGAGGTTAATAACTTTCATCGGGCCTTTTGTACCAGTCCATGCTCCATTGTAAGCGCAGGACACAACACATCTGATTTTTTTTCTGTTGCCTTTTCTAATTAAGCTGCTTCTAAGAATTTGGCCATGTTGGCATTTAATGCAGGATAAATGAAAAATGATCATGAAAACATTATCCCATTGAGCTGAGCCACTGACATACATAATGCAATCTGCTATCTGTTGTTTATGGAGTAGCCAAGGGAGGACATCTTGACCATGGACAGTTGTCAGTATTTTCTCTCAGGTACCCTGACATATCCCCATTTAAGATGTTTAATAGATGACAAGTCTTTAGAGCTTCGTTGCACTTGGCACTAGCAAGGCATGCCTCCCACCTGTTTAGATAAGGGACAGTCCTGATTTTTGGACAAAGATAAAACTAGGGTGGACAGAAGGATTCGAGAACACAATCTGTGGTCCCACTTTCATTTGAGGTTGCATGGGAGACCAGATAATGCATACTGTGCATGCGCACAGCACTGACACCAGACCATCCAAGCTACACCCCCAGGCATCCAGAATTGGCAAATGTAGAAGTTGGGAGGTATATCATGGGTAGAGTGACTCGTATTACTTTTTCAATAGGGAGTTTTGTAATCATACAAAACAACAGTGTAACCCCTGCGAACAAATTAAATGACCCAAAATTGTGAAGTTACCAATGGTGCTAAAACAAATGCTCTTAGTGTAGAAAACTGCAGACCGATACAGTCTGCTTTGCTGTGTGTTTTATCATTTATGCCATCAGAAGGAAATCAGTAAACTAGTTAAAGTGGTTCTGTGGAAACTTGATTAGTTAAATGGACTTGATCACTAAACAAAGTATATTTAGTGGGAATGCAGAGAATAAATAATCTACATTTTCAGTCAGCAAAATACAAATGTGTAAATCAGGAGAAAATATATGTCTGTGTAGTCTCCTGTCTATGACATCACTGGTGGCTAGTTAGTCAAATGACACATTTCCATTTGAAAACAAGTTAATTTGCATACCATGCCCCAGGTGATGTCATAACCAACACATTTAAAACACGTTTCTCCTAATTTTGACATTTTCATGCATTTTTGACAACACAACACATAGAGCATTTTCAATCATTTAAAATGGGAAACGTGTAATTTGCATACCGTGCCACAGGTGATGTCATAAGCAGGAGACTCCACAGACACATGTAAAACTATTTTTTTTTCTTAACTTAGGCATTTACTTGTTTTGCTATTATAATGTGTAGATCATTTTCAATCATTTGTCATGCTCTACAAGCACAGTAAAAACAATGTTCAAGTGATACAGTCCCTTTAACTCTCACAAAGCCCAGCCAGCCTAAATGTAGCCTTCCCACTGTTGTTATGGCAGCTCCCTTATAATCAGTCTGCCAATTTCCATGTTTAACTTCAGCTGGAGAGATGTGCGCTCAGCAAGAGTCCAACATGTGTCTCTCGTGTCCAATTTGTGAATGAGCTAGTTAGTTACAACACAATAACATCACAAAGGAAACCCCCTCTGCTACCGGTCTATGTTAGACCCTACCTGCACAGATAAGCATGGCGTGAGGTTCAATATAAACCTTAAAGAGGCAAAAATGAGCACTGGGAAAGTGTAATTACAGCACTTGAAACAGAGAGTCTTAATTGAAATAAATCAATCGCAACTAGGATGCTGGAAAGAGGGAACTAATTGAAGAGGTTTGAAATGGAAAATAACATGATGTGAATAGCACTTTAGAAATGTTCATGGAGACATCCCTTTGTGTGGGTCAGACGCGTTCCCCATTCATAATGTGAAGTCACACGTCGAGCTTTTCCTGTCTATTGTCAGAAGGCTTTAGGCAGCAGATTGCAATCGCGTCCCAGCGATCTGATAAGAGTCTGTGCTCGGAATCTGCAAAGCGCCAACAAATTCTGCAACATTGGATGGAGAGGAAATGAAGCTGAGAAACAAGGGCCAAACAAATTAAAAGTCACTGAGAGAGAACTGAGAAGGTCCCTGCTTTACTGACAGCCAGGCCTGAAAGAATATGACTTCCTAGTAGTTGTACAAATTGACCTCTGTATTTTAATTGGAAATTGCCTATCATTTGAGTGCATGTTGTTTTTCACCCAGTGCTCGATGTCAAAGACTTTGCCAACCCTCCTTGTTTCCTCATTATATTTACTCCAATTACTTTTTTCTTGCTTTTTTTCTGCTAGAACGTGTCGACAGATAAGAACCATTTGCCATAGTTAGTCTGCCCAATTTTCGAAAGACTTTCTTATGTCTAGGATAGCCTTGTGTCTTTCCTACTCGTGCTTAAACTCCTTCCCTTTGTTTACCTCTACCACTTCAACTGGAAGTGTATTCCATACATCCACTACGCTCTCTGTAAAGCAATACTTCATGATATAATGTATATGTAGCAAAACTATACTTCTTTGGAAATATTAGTATTTGATTTTTCTTAGTTGTATCTGCAGTATTATTATCCTTAAAAACCCACTCCAAGCAAAACATTTTACCGTCCTTTCTTCTTTTGCTCTCTATGGCAGAGGCAGTGTTATGCTTTGGGCAATGTTCTGCTGAGAAACCTGCCATTCATGTGGATGTTACTTTGACACATGCCACCTACCTAAGAATTGTTACAGACCATGTACACCCTTTATTGGAAACGGTATTCCCTGATGGCACTGGCCTCTTTCAGCAGGATAATGCGCCCTACTACAAAGCAAAAATGGTTCTGGACTGGTTTGAGGAACACAACAATGAGTTCAAGGTGTTGACTTGGCCTCAAGATTCCCATGATTTCAATCCAGTATCCATGGGATGTGCTGGACAAACAAGCCCGATACATGGAGGCCCCACTTCAAAATATTTAGGACTTAAAGGATCTGCTGCTAACGTTTTGGTGCCAGACACCACAGCACAACTTCAGAGGTCTATTAGAGTCCATGCCTTGATGGTTCAGGGCTGTTTTGGTGTCAAACACAATATTGGGCAGGTTGCAGAGCCAGGACAAGACATTGTGCTGCCTGGGGTGAAAAATGGAATTCTGCCACCCCCACCCCCCCAAGAAACAAAACAAAAAATTCCCACAGTCATAATAATAAAAACTAAAATGAAACTGATCAGGAAGTGATAATTTAATTCAATAGCTCCTTGCCTATATGCAAAATTATATTAAATACTGTATTGGCCCAAGTATAGGCTGGCCATAATAAAATGTGTGCCCTTAATGTCAGTGGTCACATATTATGTTCTGGGGAATGGTCAAGCCTATTTTCGTAATGTTTGTTTTACCATTACTTTCCTTTCACCTTGTGGGTGAGCCCTTAGAAAAAAATATTTTTATTTTTGCTAAAGCACTTCTTATATACATAATAATACAATAATGTTTTCAAAGCAGTCACTCATAAGGTGAAAAGAAAGTAATGGTAAAAAAAAAAAAAAAAATGATAATATGGTGTTCAATTCCCTAAAACATAATATGTGACCAGTGACCTATAACAAAATCCATAGATATATAGGCATTGTTAGAGGAGTTAATCGTTGTATTGCTAGACAGATATTGGCAGTGTCAAATGAGTTAACCCCTGGATTGCTATATGTAGACAGTGTCAGATGAGTTAACCCCTGGATTGCGTGAAATTGCCCCCCTACCACTAGGAAGGTGGTCTTAATGTCATTACTGTGTGTGTGTATAAATATATATATATATATATATATATATATATATATATATATATATATATATATACATATATGCAGATCTTTATCCCCTTTTTTGACCAAGTAGGGGGCTTACGTCTTAAGCAGTAAAGAGAAGGTTTGTGAAAAATCTCCCCTATGATTTTTTTTTATTTTCATGAGTTTGTAGACATCATTAGCTTGGTGTTCACTGTTCTCTTTTCAAACATAGGAGAGTATAACTGATTTCTCTTTAGCAACTCAATGACAAAATGATAATACCATATATAATTAAGGCTTTCTCCAGTAAGCCACTTAGCAGACTGAGCTCTTAAAGATATACTATGATCATCAAGTTTTTTTTTTCTTCAGCACTCATGAAAAGGACACTAGGCTACTTTGCAATATGCCAGAGAAATATAAGTCTGAAAAATCTGAAATTATATTACTTCTGATCAGGGAAAAGGGGAAGATTAATGAATGGTCCATTAGCTAACTTGTGTAATTGTATGATAATACCTTGACATGCTCTCTGCCTCAGGACAATGTCTGTCCATTTCGAAGGTGCTTCAATCA
This sequence comes from Pelodytes ibericus, assembly GCA_036172795.1. Classification (NCBI taxonomy): domain Eukaryota; kingdom Metazoa; phylum Chordata; class Amphibia; order Anura; family Pelodytidae; genus Pelodytes; species Pelodytes ibericus. The sequence goes on from CM069867.1 coordinate 61,429,587, forward strand.
ATGTAGCGAATAAAATTGTGAGTTGGACATAGTCTCTCATTATAATCATAGAAACAGGATTCATCTGTCAGACTGAGAACCTTTAAAAGCCAAATGTAAGGCTCTTTCATCTTCGGCTTTTAATCACTGAGTAGCAATACATATAAACCTTCCGAGGAAAATAATCAGGTAGTTGAGTCGGAATATTTTAGAATTATTTTGCAAATATCCACGGCTCGCAGTTTAGAGAATTGATATCTAAATGATGTACAGGATGGGGGAGATGAGACAGTTTGGTAATTCTGCAAAATGTGAGGCTTTGTTTCCTAGAACATTAAATAACAACAAAAAAAAACGTACCATTAGCCAAGTATATTATTTTCCCCACGTGTTGGAAACAATGAGAAAAGATAATGAGCAAAGGATAATAGCTGGATTACTGAGACAGCTTTGCACATGGTTTCACGCAGATGCTTAAATGACTGAAATAATATAGCTGTCATTATTGACAAATATTCTGGATCATGTTCATATGTTAATATGTTCTTTTTCTTCAGTATTGAGACTTAAAGAGGGAGTAAACACTAAAATCATTTATTTCATTGAAGCAGAAACCAACGCCTGCCTTTTTAAAACGGTAATTTAGCTGGTGGGCTACTTTTCATTCAACAGTTAGTTAACCCTGTTCTTTGCTGAAATAAAATACATTGCAAACTAGTGGCCTCCTGTCTACTTATCATTGCCAGACAGGGTTTAGTCCCTATTTATCCACATTCCACTGCTGGGTTCTGAGACATGGTGGGGGCGTGGCCACTTGGATGATGTCATATGACCCCCACAAGCTTATGCTTGCATCACCCAAATGCCACACCTTACCATAACCTTTTCAATAGTTTATACATGTATGGAATTCTAATGCTATAGTGAAGAATTAGGAAGGATTCAGTGGTGCAAATTACTAATATAAACAAATTGAAAGAAATAGGACTAGACAGGTAGGTGTAACTCTTGTACAGCATGCATACATAAAGAACAAATTCACAGGGACAATAATACAAGTTAAGAAAAAAAACCTATAAAAAACATTTGATTGGTTTCCACAGAGATTGCTCTACTTTTAGGATTGTACCCCTTATTGCTCTTTAGCAATAACCCCCGCTGTATTGTTTCCTTCTAAAACATTTTTTCCCATCCTCTCCATCAAAATGTTGAACAGCAATTATATGTGGCCAAATGTTAAATCATTATAGTTATATCATTTTACCTCACAAAGCACAACACACGTACACTATTCATGTTGGGCTGATGTAATATTAACCATAGTCACATGATCGTCACAGTCAAATTATTTGAACTCAATCAGTGATAATTATAACAATTCCTGAAGCAAGAACCATGCATCCTTAATGTCTTAGCTGGTGTGACTAGCATGGCGTCTATGGCTTGGCATCTGAAGCTCTACTAATGAGGTTGGAATTCCTGTTAGTTTATAAGGGAAAATAGCTAGAGGTCTAGTTCAAAACTCAGGGGAACATGTTTTTTTTGGGGGGGGTTTAAAATCATGTTTAATTAGATCCTTCATTCTTATCAAAATGAATTTAATATAAATGAGTCTCAATTCTACCGAAAGAATGTACAGTGATACAACTATTAATACTTTGTTTGCTTTTACTATAGCCTGGACCAGTTCATATTTTATTAAACTATTTCAGTTTAAAATGCCTACACTTGATGTCATCTTTCAATTAAACATAACTTGATGTTTTGCTGACATTTGTCCTTCAAGATGAGTTTTCATGTGACCCGTTGTCATAATTCTCTATTGCTGCTGGACATACAGGAGCCCCACAAAATATGGCACAAACAGGAACCTCACAAATTATGCCACATAGAGGAGCCAATTAACTATGCCAAATACAAGAGCTCCATTAATTGTGTTTCACACGGGAGCCCCATTAATTATGCTACACGCAGGAGCCCCTTAATTATGTCACAAACAAGAGCCCCATAATTCCTTAGTAATGACAGTCAGATGGCCCATTAAAAATGCCATACAGGAGTCCCATAAATTATACCACATACAGGAGCCCCACAAAATATGCCACATACAGGAGTCCCACAAATTATGCCATGTACAGGAGCCCCATTAATAATGCCACACACAGGAGCCCCATTAATAATGCCACATACAGTAGCCCCATTTATGATGCCTTACACAGGAGCCCCATTAATTATGCCACACACAAGTGCCCTGCAAGGTGACAATTGCACAATTCTAAAACAATCTCTGACTTTGACATCCAACACAATATCCCGCAACACACCTCCTTTGTAGGTTGCGAGTTGCATTAAAAAAAATGGCCCTGTCTTCCCTTGCTATTATTACCAAGGCTGGGAGCCTGCCATATAAATGAATTAGAAGAAATGATAAACCCTCAAGAAATGAATAAATACCCCCCCCCCCCCCCTTGCCAGGGCCACCAGAAAACATAATTAATAATAAATAAAATTCCTCCCTTATTTGGGGGCTGCCTCAAAGTCCGCCAGATAGCATAAATGATAAAATAAATACAGTTAAATAAAACTAACCCTACCTATCTCTCCATCTCTCCCTTGGCCAGGTGGGGGGTGACACAAATCTCACAATGCTCCACAACATTTAAATAAAAACACCCTTTGAGTGCCATGAGGGTGAGTAATGAAAATCACTGCCTATCCCTGTAAATAAACCTGAATGAAATGTCCCCAGGTGATCTGTGACTCCATTGCTCTTCATCTTCAGCTCAGTGAAATGGGCCTGCCCAAAATAAAAATGTAAAAAACAGGAATGCACCCAGTCTAAAAAATCCATCTTGTTACTCTACAATTCTCTGTTTGTTGATCAGACCCTGTAGTCTCACTCTGAAGTCTCGACTCATCTCAACCTGGTAAAAATAGCGGATATCATTTTGTTAGGTCGAGGTGCATCTGAGCGAAAGAGGGGTGAGTCTGTGCTAAGTTGGAGGTCAAAATGCTAATTTTGAACTTCGATCTTGAATTTCAATGAATATACCCTTCTTTCTCTTATTTAATTCAAGCAAGAGAACCATGGATTACAGATCAGGCCACAACAAAAAAGTAAATCATCTGATAATTGTCTAATGTCATTTGCTAGTAACATGTAAAACAAATGTCACTTGGAATATATTTGGCAGTCTCCTGTCAGATTGTTAGAAGGAACTAGACATTGCCATGAGATTTGTCTGCGTGGCTGAGATTAGAGTCTGTCACAAACCATGTATAAGCAATTCAGAAACCGAATGACTGGAATATGAACGCCAGTTTTATTCAGCATCCTCCTTGTCTGAGGGACAGTCGGGTCTTTGACAAACAGAGCAAGTTCCCTACCCTGTGCTGAATACACATTTCCAGATAAGATCATGTTTAGGCTCACACACTGTCTCTTTCTTACCTGCTGTTAACTTTCAAAAACAATTGGGTTTCAATCTCCTTTTACATTTAGAATCCTATTACGTTTGTTCAGTACACCCTTAACCCTTGTAAACTGTGTGCACCGTGCTGGAGTATGTACAAGTAATTCAAGAAAGCAAAAGTTTTTTGGATTGTGCCAGAGGGGTTTCTTCATTAAAAGGACAACTGTGCTGAAAAAAAATCATTAATAGCTTAGCTGATAAGATAAGCAAGTTGTAGAAAAATGTATGTTGCTTTGTGTATATTAACCCCTTAAGGACAGAGCCTTTGAAACATTTTTGTCCTTTCTGGACAATGGCTATTTTAACATTTCTGTGCTGTTTGTGTTCAGCAGTAAGTTTCTTCTTCGTCATTTGCTGTACCCACACATATTATATATTGTTTTTATCGGGACAAAAAGGGCTTTCTATGGATGCCATATTTTTGATCATATCTTATCATATTATTAAAAAAAAAATACTAAAATATGGTAAAAAAAAAAAATACACAAATTTCTTTGTTTTTATTTGAAACAACTTCTCCTCATCGACAATAGCGAACGAAAAAACATGCTAAATAGATTCTACTATTTCTCCTGAGTACAAGGATACCACCCATGCATAGGTTTGTTGGGTTGTTTGGGGGATAAAATGCCAAATTTGTGAGGTGCAGTTTTTTGTTTTCCAACTTGAAATTTTTACATGCAGACAGCCTGCACCCATGTCCCATTTGGGACATATTTGAAACCAGCCAGTGTATTTTACCCCATCAACCCATATATTTTTTAAAAGTAGACACCCTAGGCTATCTCAAATGGTGGTATTTTTACACTTTCCATGCACTAATTCTACCACCAGCCTTTGTCAAAGTTTGTGGTAGTAATTTTTTTGTGTTTTTTTTTCACAAACCTTGTACTTTAGACATGAATTTACTGATTTTGGTATGTGTCACTGCCAAATAACACCCCAATAAGTGTTCAGCAACATCTCTTGAGTACAGGGATACCACCCATGCATAGGTTTGTTGGGTTGTTTGGGGGGTAAAAGGCCAAATTTGGTAGGTGCCGTTTTTGGTTTTCCAAATTGAAATTTTGACATGCAGACCGCCTGCACCCATGTCCCATTTGGGACATATTTGAAACCAGCCAGTGTATTTTACCCCATCAACCCATATATTTTTTAAAAGTAGACACCCTACGCTATTTCAAATGGTGGTATTTTAACACTTTCCATGCACTAATTCTACCACCAGCCTTTGTCAAAGTTTGTGGTAGTAATTTTTGTGTGTTTTTTTTTCACAAATATTGTATTTTAGACATAAATTCACAGATTTTGGTATGTGTCACTGCCAAACAATAACCCAATATGTGTTTAACAACATCTCCTGAGTACAGGGATACCACCCATGCATAGGTTTGTTGGGTTGTTTGGGGGCTAAAAGGGCCACATTGTGAAGGTGCGCATTTTCAACTTGGATGGAATATTGACGTGTAGCCAGCCTGAGCCCATCTTTCATTTGGGACTTTTTTTTAAAGTAGGACAGTGTATTTTACCCCAAAAAGTATATATTTTGTAAAAGTAGACACCCTAGGCTATTTTAAATGGTGTTATTTTAACACTTTCCATTCACCAATTCTACCACCAGCCTTTGTCAAAGTTTGTGGTAATCATTTTATTGTGTATTTTTTCCCACATACATTGTACTTTAGACACAAATTCACATATTTCGGTATGTGTCACTGACAAACAACACCACAATATATGTTCAGCAACATCTCCCGAGCACAGGGATACCACCCATGCATAGCTTTGTCGGGTGTTGAAAGGCGTTTGAGAGGTGCGCTTTTTGATTTTCAAACTTGGAATTTGAACATGTAGAGCAAGGAAGGGGTTAATAGCTCTTATAAGAGCCTTTGTAGTACTGTACAAAAAAATTAACCCCTAAAAATGCACAGTCAAGAAAAAAGGTTCTGCTGTGCAGTGATCAGTGGCAGGGAAGGGGTTAATACACTACACTATACAAAGGGTATGGCTTTTATAAAAGCCCTTGGGACTCACAATTTTTTTACATTTTATTTAATTTATTACAATTAAAAAATTATGTTATACAGATCTGTCTCTTTCCCTCACTAAAACTCAAGTGAGGAGAGGGAGGCAGATCCATATGGGTCAGAACAATATTTACGAACCAGACTAATGGTGATGCTCATCTGAGAAATCACCAAATCACCTTTGCCACTGATCGGCTGTTACTGATTGCTATACACGCGTTCAGACAGCTTCAAAAGGAATACACGTAATCCCCTAGTGGGTATAACTAACCCCTAGCGAGTCTGACAAAAAAAATGCTGATAGCAAAAAAAAATCCTTCTGCGACTAGATTGCTCCATATGCGCTGCTTAGGCAGTGACCATATGCACTGCTTAGGAAGTGACCATATGTGCTGCTTAGGAAGTGATATACGGCAAGGAAGGGGTTAATAGCTCTTAAAAGAGGCTTTGATATACTGTAATAAATCAAAGTAAAAAAAATAACCCCTAAAAAAATGCACAGACAGCAAAAAATGTGCTGCTGTGTAAGATCACTGCGTACACAGCGATCAATTGCAGGGAAGGGGTTAAATACTGGAAACGGCTTTTATAAAAGCCTTTGGGTCTCAATTCTATTAAATATATTATAATTAAAAACTTACATTATACAGCTCTGTCTCCCTCCCTCACTAAAACTCAAGTGAGAGGGAGGCAGATCTACACGGGTCAGATCAAATATTTACAAATATTGATCTAACCAGACGAATGGTGATGCTCATCTAAGCAAACGCCAACCCGCCTTTGTCACTTATCAGCTGTTACTGATCGCTATACATGCGGTCAGACAGCTAAAAAAAAATTTTTTACGTTAAACGTAGTCCCCTAGCGGGTATAATTAACACGTGACGGGTGTAATAAAAAAGTAAAAAAAAATTTAAAAATGCTTCTGCAGCAAGATTGCTGCATTTGCGTCAGATCGCTGCTTAGGCAGTGATCTACAGCAAGAAAGGGGTTAATCTCTCTTAAAAGAGCTTTTTTTTATACTGTAATGAATTACAGTAAAAAAAAAATGAACCCCTAAAAAATGCACAGACAGCAAAAAATTTGCTGCTGTGTATGATCACTGCGTACACAGCGATCAATGGCAGGGAAGGGGTTAAATGGCTTTTATAAAAGCCCTTGGTGTTTAAAATTTTATTAAATATTTTTTTTATTATTTTATTTTATTTTTTTACTTTATCTGATCTGTCTCTCTCCCTTACTATAACTAGTAAGGTGAGGGAGGCAGATCAATACTTGTCAAAGGCAATATTTGCTAATATTGCCTTTGACTGTATGGTAAGTGCTCATCAGAATGTGCATTATTTAGTCATTTTTTAAAAATGTTTAAACTATTTTTTTCCTTAATTTCTTCACTGTCCATTACTGATCTGACTGAACGGTAGGGATCCAACCAAGCTGGTATTTGCTGGGCAGGACAGTAAAAATAGTCTTGATGCCAAAGTCAAGACTATGGAGGCAATAGCAAAACCGGTAATGTTTTTGATAAAAGGTAGCTATGCTACCTTACCTTATTCTGTTTTGACATGGCGGCTTTCTTCCCATGCAGGTAGTGATGCCTGGGAGGCAAAGCACATATAAACATTTAAATAATAATGCACTGCTTCTTTCCACTATAGTTTTCCTTTGATGCCTGTTTTTTGTAGTTCACTTGTCAGTTCCTTTTTTAGTGAACAGATAGTACAAGACAACATGTTCCTGAGATTAAAAGAATACCAAAGGAAAAAAAAAAAAACAATGTTGTAATTCAGGAGAATAGCAAAACCGTTTTCCACTCAAAGGTTGAAAAGTTCTATCATTCTTTTTCCACAGCATAGGAGTGTGACAAAACCATTGTAGGAGTTTATCAGAACTTTTTTCCCTTTTCTTCTAGATTATTGGACACTGTTCAAAAACCTTTTTTTTTTTTTTACTTTCGTCTTTATTATTGGAATCTTTTATCTCTTGTAGGATAACATAATTTTTTTTTTATACACGTTATAATGCACTAGAAAATCTGTGATGCCGAGATTGAGAAGGGACTGAATAAAATTTTAAAAACAGCAGAAATATTGTCTAATGAATAAAGAACTTTAATTAGGACTTTTTTTTACAAATTGTTACAAATTAAATAATACTATTCAAAAAAGAGAGCTTGCAATTTATATTGACAATGAAATAAATGCAGTGTGCACCCATGCAACATATTATCTTAATAATTTTAAACATTTTTAATGATTTTAGATATTTTAAAAGCACCTAGCTTATATGAAAAAATATTGGAGATTTAGTCACAATGTATGGCCATATTTTGCTTAGCCCACCACTACGCCAAAGTGCTCCAACATTGGTGAGTCCTATATCTAGCTACTTACTTGGAAACAAATCTCTCTGACAATCTGAGAATTTAAGTTTCTTTATTATTATTTTAGTAATAGGACTGCAGAGAAATGGCTAAATTATTACTGGAGGAACACAGTGTATCTTAGGTGTGGTTCAAAAGGTGGGTTCAGTGTAATAGTTTAAGAAACTCTATCATCGCAATTTGGTATAATCATAATTATCTTTAAACATAGTCTACACGTGGATACTGTAATTTCCTGTTGCAGTTATGTGGCAATTTGCATAAAACCACACGTTTTGACTGTTGAAAACTTGGATTGAAGTTCTTAGCATGATTGCATTTTCTACTCTCCAGGAATGCCCAATCCATTTCAGTGGACTATAATTGCAGTTTTGTAACAAAGCAGGCATCTTCCGATGTCACAAAATGACATTCTACTTTTTATTCATATCACTTTGAGAATGATCTATCCCTGTACCTTGAAATTGATTAAGACATGCTAAAATGTCAGAACATTACTTGCAAAAGAGGTAAAAAAAAAAAAAACATTTGTTCATACTGTTTCTTACTATTATTCTAGATCCACCCAGTCCATATGATACCGGCAGGCCAGTAAAAAAAAAAATTGTATTGAGACCGATGTTAAGTCTATGGATGCAATAACATGGCTGATATTAATTTGAAGAAAATGTGGCCACTCTATCCCTGGGAAATAATTATATAATTTTCTACCATGATTTTTAATTTAAGGCATAAAAGAGACTCTCCTAAAAAATATAACCAAACAAATAAAAAAATAAGTATCTGGCCATCCAACAATAAATGTCGAAAAGTGCTTTGTAGAGTATGTTATACTGATCGTACATACTTACATTAATTAATTTGTTTATTATAACATGACACTCTTATTGTTATCTGTACATGTACAAACATGTGTCATGTGTACCAACAAGTCTATGAATAAGGCTATGCTTAAGTGTTACTATACATAAAATGCATTAGTCCTTCATCAGCTGTTACGCTGGGCAAGGAACAGGGTTTTGGACCCACGATGCAGAGCTCTGGTTATCAAAGGGAGCAACCCAGATCCCAGATGTGTTCACCAAAACTGTTATGTATCAAGGGTTGAGCCCAGGATAGGTGCAGCCGAGGACTTGTGCGGCTCTGATGGGACCAGAATACTGGGAAGCTATCTCTGATGGTGCCTAAACTTGATGGAGAATCTGCAGAGGAATAATGCATGTCTGGGGAACACAGAGAACTGGAACCCAGAGTGACATGAGGTGCTGTTGAACAGGTGGAACTTGAACTTGATTCCGAATATTGAACGAGGCATTGGATTGGAATCAGAAGAACTTCTAATGGAATAAAGCAGGACTGGAACAAAGTCAGGAGTCAGGAGAGGTCAAAAGAGCAAGCCAGGTCATTAACGAAACAAAGCAGACGAGTAGAGAACTCACAAATGTTATATGTTTTTCTCTTAGTTATTTTTGTTCAAATTTGGGTACTGTTATGAGGGTTGGCATGCCCAAAAGAAACTGGATAGAAATGAATAATGGTTGGCAGACCTACAACTAAGCCTTACTAAAAATGGTACTCTAGACCAGTGCCAATTATTCGTAATAGGTGATCTGGCCCTGTGTACCCAATGTTCATGACAATGGCATCATGACCATGGAAAAATGATCAACATTATTTGTTTCATTTAGGTGTTTGTTTTACAGATGTTGAATGTGTAGGCACAGTAAAATATTTGCCTGTAGAGTTTCATGTACAACAAGCAAAATAATTGACAAATGTGTGTTTATCCAATATCTAGCACAACTGAACGGTCCTGCTCATCATCAATACAGATAAAAAAAACTATTTGCTCTTTATAGTGATCTATGATCGCATAATATACCCCATTCTATGCAGATAACGCATTTTGACACTGAAATGGAAACAAACAATTTGCTCTAAAATACCATCACTGTAAATGTATAAGTGTAATTTAGCAAACAGCTCACCAATGAGCTGTTACTTCTTTTGAAAATTAACTAAATTACACTTAAGAATTTAATTCTGTTAAGTAGTCTCCATTTGCCTTGTTTTAGCAGCAATTTATACAGAAAAAAGAAAAATATTCTAGGATTTCAGTTTCTACTTTACAAACCAAATAACGTGGCAAATAAAACAGAATGAAAAAATGAAAGAGTTCGTAAAGCAAAATAACATTTAACATGGAATATACAGAGTTCAAAATGTTAACTAGTGCCATTTGCACATTCCCTTTTTAGTTTAACTCCATTGGCTTACTAGGTTACATATAGTAAGACAATACACGCTTGATGTACCAATGGCTAATCTTGATAGTGGCATGTAGTGGCTAACACCAGTTTTGTATGGTTCTTTTAGTTTCTAATAGAAGTAATTGCAATCGAGGAATTTGAAGTGGATTCAGCCCTTGTGTGTATGCCTATCTATGAAGCAGACTGCTTCTGCTGCCTCCGCCAGTCCTGAATTTCAGGGTTGCTCTGAACCCTACTGCATGGGCACAGCCCAAGTAGAACAAATCAGGATCCGAACACACTTGATTTGTGTTGGAGAACCTCTGACAAACATGTTTTGGTGAAGGTTCTTCCCCTACCCTGTAAAGTGTTTGGATTACCATTTCGGAAGTCTTCAGACATAGCCTCCACTCTATCTAAGACTTTGGATGTGAAGATACTGTAGTAGTGTGTCAACTATCTCTCTACTATCTGCACTTGGTACCCCAAGCACTTTTTACAATTTAATTAATTTTGGAATGTATACATAAAAAGCTTGGTGGCATTACCAGCCTAATAATAATACCCAGAAGGATCCTGACCAATATCCATAGAGCCAGTGCCTGGTTTTTCCAGGTGTCCCTCATGGTGGCCAGAACTATGTTCTAGGGGTGATATGCGATGACTGAATTGAAGGGCTGAAAGTGTTGATAGTGGCCCCATAGAGTCACTGGTCAAGCTCCATACTCAAGGATTTTTTTTTCACCCAACCCGTTAGCATTTTATAGAAAAACTATAATCATAAAAACTATTTAGCCATAAAATGTGCAACAAGTTAGCGCTCCACCACAATACATAACTGCTATAAAATGGACGTATGTTCCTTGTCCTTTGTTTTACAAACTGCCCAATCAGTTTCTGCTCCTTTCATGATTTTAATTCATAATTTGCTGTTGTGCTGACGGACTTGCATGCATCGCTATTCTAAGGAAAAAGAAGCAAAATAAGATTAACTCTTTGAAACTTTAAATGTGGGTGTAGTAGTTCTGCCAACACTGTGCATTGTATTTAGAGTTTAAGTTTGCATTGCTAACATAAGTCATGGTTCCTTTAACCCTTTAAGGACCAGGGATTTTCCTGGGCCAAGGACCAGAGCGTTTTTCAATTTTTAATATGCGGTTTTTGAAACATAAATTTCCTCTCTTTCATTTAACGTACACATACAAGTTATATGTTGTTTTTTAGAGAACAGTTAGAGCTTTCTTTTGATACCCTATACATAAAAATGATTTACATTTTAGTATTAAAAAATACATATAAAAGAGGAAATGTTTGAGGAAAAAAAAGTTTTTCCCCATTATTTTCCCAATAATAAGCTACATAACTAGTGCAACACTAACCCACTTATCCCCCCTAATTAACTAACTAATAAAAAAGAAAAATATTGGTTCCCAAACCCCCCATAACAAAAAAGACGGAAAAAAACTCTGAAGTGTGTGATGTCAGATCAGTAAAAATCATGCAACAGGCATGCAGGGGTTACATTTTATTAAATAAATATATTAAAATTACCTTTATTTATTCAAAAAAACTTTATAAATTGTAAAAATAAAAAAATCTGTTAAAAAAAAAAACTAAATGAGGGCCATAAAGTGGAAGGAAACTGATCACAGTTAAAAACTGTGATCAGCAATGAAAGGGTTAATTTTTTTTTTTTTTTTTTTTTTACCTATGTGTATGTAATTAATTTATTTTTACTTACAGGTCACTCTCTGTGCTTCACTATAAGAATGTGAAGCACAGGGAGTGAATTAGAGGCAAAGTCAGTGTGTGAACACACTGACTTTGCCATCTAATTTGCATGTTATCGCGGTGATCACGTTATCACCGCGATCACATGCCCGGAAACTGACCGATCGGGTCCAGGAGCTTTGCCTCGGGTGCGAGGCTTAGTCCTGGACCCGTTGCAGACTAGCTGGCGGTGCCCACCGCCGGCTAGACTGCATGACGAGTTAACTCATCATAAGGTCGCTAACGCTGCGGCTCTTATGACGAGTTAACTCGTCATAAGGTCGGGAAGGGGTTAAACATCATGAAACTAATGTAAATGATGTTATGTGAACTCTCTCTCTCTCCTTTAAAGCTTTGATGATTACTGGGTCCATGCCACTAATGATGCCGCTTTCTACTAATAAGAAACCAGCAGGCTCCAGATTTCTTCTATTTCCCTAAACAGCGCTACCCAGGGACAGGATGTTTTCTCAGATCTCACTCATTATTCAATCAGTGACAGACATGCTGTTTAACAAGAGAATGTCATTTCACTACCAAAAGACACTGGACACATAAGGAAAATAAAGTAAAAAAAAAAAAGAAAAGAGTATGGATCTGACAGCCGCAAGACTGGGATGTCAGTCATTTCATGTTCTCAGGATTTCCTAGTCTACCAAGACGGCTGACTGTTCACGCCTGATTCATCTCTTGCAGTCAGAAATCAGAATGCTACTGACGAAATATAAAAAAGGAAAAAAATAACGACAATAAAATTGTCATGAAATTCAAAAAATATTTCAGGATTTCTGCACACAAAAGGCATGATTGGTCTATGAGTATGATAGTACTTCCTGATAACATGTGTTCCAACTGTTCTGATTTGGATGAGACAGTCACAACTTTGGGATGCAACCCCACTGCTGGATATATACCGGTTAACAACTGATACACAGAAGCAGACAATACATACAGACGGAACTCCTTCGCTGCTGAAATGGGCAGTATCAAACAATGCATCAGTATATCCACAGAAAAGGTGTTTTAATTCACCGGCTGGTGAAACCCTTGAAGCAAACAGTATCAGATAGCAAAAAACATCACAGACTTATGAGTATCTCATTCTCTGGCATCAAGCACGTCATTCTCTTGACATCCCAAGCTCCGGGCCCAGTATCCAGATTGACAATAGTTCACTGTTTGCTGAGTGGACCAGACTATCACTTTGTAAATGTAGAGGACAAATGAAGAGTCAACTACGGTCAGCTGTCAAATCACAATATTTGTGCAGGTGGGGAAACGTTTTATAATAGGAAGAAGGGGAGAAGTTAAAATACAACAAATACAAGATGTCAGTGGAAAATCAACATTAACCTTGAGAGATCGGCAAGGAAGGAATTCTAGCAAGATGCAGAGAGAATAGTAGACACCTCGATTAACCTTACACTACAGAGAGAAATAAAAGATTTCTCTTTGGAGGAATTCAAGAAAGCCTGCTACGTGGATAAGGTTTTCCCAAAGAAGTAAGTAAAATATTAAGTCAAGAAACATTGCAGAATCTGAGTATTCATCATGGTCATAACATAAGGGCCACCTGTAATCACAGGTTATGTATAAATATACTAAAACACAACGTTTAAAAAGATACAATCACAATATGTTATGTATCATGGCGATTGTACTATTTTTCGTATACATCCCAGGGCAGAGAGGTCCAGGACAACTCGAACCCTGAAGACTGGTATACAAAGGACACACTCCTGATATACAATAAGGCATTTACATCTAAAACTGTCATGTGTGCTAATAAAATAGTTTACCAATAACTCCCAACAAGCATAGCCCATGCATAAAAAAATTCACAGAAATTGATAACAAATGGTACATTTTTTTTGGGGGGGGGGTTCACCCCAATGACTGCACTTTTTCTATCCCTTCCTGACAGTTTGTACCACTTCTACACATGGTTTTAATGTCTCCAAAATACAGTGATTTTTTTTAAGCATAACTTTAAATGTCACAAATATCCACATATATTTACAATATACAAAGTTACAGATCTGATCAAAGGCAAGCACTTTCACATGATCAGAAGATGAACAGCTATACAAATAGAACCAGCATGTTTGAAAAGAAGCTATATATGACTGTAGCATCTGTTTATACATAACTGGGAAGACACATCCAACCCCCCCAATCACTCATAAACATTTCACAGAACACACAAAGATAATGGAACAATTACTACAATTGTCAAGCAAGTGAAATCCACTCATGACTCTCATTCACTCTCCTTAACATAGCTATCACAAGACTGCATTGCAAGTTAAAGGGTTTCAACATTAGAGATTGGCACACAAGGGGAGCACGGGGCTAAATGCAGTCAGATGGGTGTGAAATGTGTGAGGTTGTAAGTCCTGTGGCCACCCCTTGTTTCTTTATCAAGTTGGTTACCAGGTTTTCTTGTAGCATACATACAGATTTGGTGAAACTAACCTGAAGTTTGTGATAACACTAATCTTAAATAGACACTACCACTTACATAAGATGATACTAGATTACCTGTGCATTACCTGTGTATTTAAGACAAACACATATAGTAAATTAGTAATAGCAAGGTCATGGAAAAGAGTAGGGCAAGTAAGTCTTGAGGCGATGTATGATCAACGGGATTATCAGTGTAAAATGGAAAAGGGATAATACATTAATAATGATAGAAAAAATGGATTCTTGTAGTAGAATCTGGTTTCTGTTGATAAATAGAACGAGATAAAGTTTTAAAGAAAAATGCAAAGAGTTACTAGAACAAGGGGTGAAAGAATGTGTTAGAACGAATGAATGAATTAATTTATGGGAAATACAATGTACTGTTTTGTGTTTATTGAAATATTAGGTAGAAGTGATTTATGTAGTGACATTTTTATTGCACTTTAGATAGAAGTGGCATGTGTACTGTCTAATGTCTATTGCACTTTAAACAGTATATATCTTGAAAAAAAACCACGTATATACGATATATGCCACTGTTTTTTCTTCTTCTTCTATGTTTGAATTAATTGCATATAAAAGTAAAAATAAAATTAGGTATCTCTCCCCAACATCCATTTTGATAATTTTACAAATGATGCAACATTTTCCAAAATCTTCCAGCAAGTCTTACTTTACAACTATGGCCAAAGCCTGTATGATGATGTCATAAGACACTCCCCTGCTCTCTTACTGGCTCCTGTGTTTCACTAGAGGGCAGGACTAGGTGGCTGTGTACCTCCTTTTTTTAACTTGTCTTCCAACATGAAGAGAGGAGATTGACCTGATCAAACAGGATCATAACTCCGCCCCCTTGTGATGTGATAGTTACATTACGCTCCCATTCAATGCAAGGCTATGGTCAGAATCCTGACTTATAGGCTGCATTCTGTGTACCCAGCCCCAAAGTGAGATACTAGTGCTGTAAAGTCACAGCAAAAAACACTCTATTTCACAAAATTGCGGCACCCAGTCACACTTGTTTAGTAAAATATTTCATAAAATAAACTCACAGAACAACAAAAAAAAAAACATATCTGAAATCAACAATGCAAAAAAATGAATAAATAAACCCTTTTCATTGTTTGGTAGGAGTGCACCTTTCAGCTATAATGGTATGTTTAGTTGAGTTTGTGCCCGGTATCGGGAAACTGAACTTTTGTTAAACTTTTTGCTTCCTTAGAGATTTTTTTTTTCTATGCATTTTCTGTTACCTTTGGCCTATAGGTGTGTGCTAACACTTAATTAAAGTTTATGTAGGTTAAAACATTTTATATTTTTAACTGCAAGTCAACATAATACCCCCCCCTCCTCCCCATTTAATGTATTTTTGTCTGTATTACACAATGTCTCTATGATTAATCGCTGATGCAACTGCTTTGGATAAACCTGTGGTCAAACTCGTTAAACTTTGCATACTAAACAGTAATTGGCGGTGAAAATTAGGTCAAAATGACCATCCAGCATGATAGAGATTCACCAGAAGTCCATTACTGTGCAATAAAGCCAACGCAAACAAACAATCTGCTCATGTCTGTCTCATTTGCACCAGCGATTTACATTTAAAAGCTAAAATGTTTCCAACTGTGCTAAATACATTTAAGGAGATACAAGAAATTGACCGCACCATGAACCTTGTGTCCGTGACTAAAGTAATGGCTGTGTTTTACTTCACAGTACATAATACTTTACTTTTATTAGAGGATCTTTTGACTTTTGTTTGTGGATGATTCTTAATTAGCCAATTATACATTTGGTTTCCTCTTTTACTCCTCTAATCTAATTGGTATTAATTTGTATTATTGTTTTGTGTCTATATATATATATATATATATATATATATACAGTCCAAAAGCATCAAACTCACATCAAGCAAGTCACAAACTCACAAATCTTAAAAGCACCTTTCTAAGATAACTTATGGGGCTAGATAAGCAAACGTATTTAGAGTTAGGACCCACCAATATTGGAGTACTTTGAAGTAGTGGTGGGCTAAGCATAATATTTCCATATAACAGGACTTAACCTCCTGTCTATATGGGCAGACTAGAAGGGCCAAATGGTTCTTATCTTCCGACACATTCTACGTTTCTATGTTTACAATTGTATGATCTTAGAAGGGTGATTTTAAGTAGCTTTGTGAGTTTGTGACTTGTTTGATGTAAGTGCGCTGAGTCCTATTTGATCTTCAGTAGCACCCCCTTATAATGCTAGCTTAGGTGAGTGATTTCCAGTTGGACTTGTGTTATATATATAACGGGTTAAGGATTATACATTATATATAGGTTATAGCAGCTGTTCTTTTCACATCTTGTGCTTTTGCCCTGCTGAAAATGCACCTACTCATTGTTTTTCAGATGTTCCTTCATAGTGCACTTATCTACAGGAGAGGGATGGCAAGGGGGGCAACTGTCCTATGGGCTGATCTCTAACCAGTTTCAATGAGCTGGAGTTGCACTATGATTCATTTCTAAAGGCTACAGTGTGACAACTTTCTATCCTATTGTCTTGTTTATCTATCAATCTGTGTACTTTATCTGTCAGTATATGCACATTTATTTTGGTGCTTTTTCGATGAGCTAGATTCACATACTTTTGTTTTTTAATTTCCCTCTGCATTACAACAATTGAGACACGTTTCTTGGGTTAGCACATCTGAAAGAGAAATGGGATATCTGCAGCAATGATAGATGTTCTTTGATAAACAAGTCCGGAGAATTGAGGCTGGTTTAATGTTTAAAATCTATAATGGTGTTAGGAAAACAACACTCGTTCATTAGAATATATGTGGGGATATAGGGATGAAAGAAGATTGCTTGACTAAGTGTGCAATAATACTTTTAATCCCTTTTAAATTTGTGTTTGGCCTTCTTGTTTGCTTTATTCAAGGTCTGTATTTGGTTTCGTATTATTCCTCCTAACATTAAAAGAGTAAATAGATTCTTATTGGTTCCTCATGGGAGGGGCATAGAGCAGAAATGACACAGTACACTTGCTATGAAGGGTGTACTGCTGAATAAAGATTAACTCTTCTTCTTCCTGCTTGACTACATAAAATTATTTATATTAGCATTATTATTATTACAATTTTTATAATAAATAGTATTGATACTGTATCCAATAACATGCTAAACATTCAGTGTCCAGAAATAAAGAAATAAGATGATTATCGATTGCCTCTCAGGGATGTAACTACTAATTAAACTGCACCACACCTTTAAGAGTTCAGGGTGTCGATGTACATACATAGTATTAGAAACCATAATGAAGTTAAAGATAACATATTCATTTTTGTTTCTCCCATAACTTAATTTGCAATTGGGAGCAGAATATTCTGTTTAAGAATGGTTAATGAACGTTTATATGGAAAAGAACAATAGCATCTTTACCATCTGTTTCCACCTTTGTTCATGCAGGTAAAAAACAACAGCTTGTACACCTGCATTTAAGAACAAGCATTTCTCACTGATCAGTGTGTGCACTGTTGTCAGTATGTCTACTGGGTCTATTCACTAAAATTCGAATATGGAGGCCGACATTTTGAGACTAAGTCTAATTCGGTACCCGAGTTTGACTTAGAAAAAAAATCCCAGGTTCGAATCTTCCCAAAATATAGTTAAGACAATGAGATGAAATATTTCTCTTATCTCAAATCACCTATAACTGCCCTTCTAGTGAAGATACCACTATCTATGCAAGATGTTGGTAATGGCAAATAAACATGGGTTCCATCTAAATAAATATTCATTGGTATAGCCTAAGTGTCAGCTGTGGGATATAGTTTCTTTGCCAGCTGTCATCTCCTATGTGTGTTTGCAAATAAAATGCCTGGCATATTGTTTGAAGTAACCTTAGCCTTATGTTAAAAACAAACGATATAAGACATAAACCATAATTTAAGGCTCTTTATGAAATTGTTTATATGTGGCTGGCGAAGAATTAGCATGAATTATAACACAGAGTACCTTTTTGGCTGACTCCAATTCATCTATCTTTTTATGCTCCTTTGGGATGCAGGTAAGGTTAATAAAGATTTGTGATTGACACAAGATGGAAAGGAAACATTAGGATAATGTGACTGCTGTTTTTATGTCAGTATTAGATGGTTTATTGGATTCCTATGCCCAATGAACAGCACATGACAGTTAAATGCACTTACAATCCAATTATCCATTTCACAGAGGGAGCACGATGTAATGCTTTGGAAGTCTGGGCATTGCATTAAGGACAGATTTATTTTACTGTAACCATTCCAATTTAGTAGTCTGCATTCCTTACAATCTATATTGGATTTGGATTTGAGTAATCTTGCAGGAGAAACACGCCAGGTTAGTCTCTGCCCAATGCGTAGTTCAGTCAGTGGACGACATGTTCATCTCACTCCAACTCACTCTTTAGTAACCAGACTCCATAAAAATAGTATGATTACAGGCTAGAACAGTTAATATGTTCATACATGTTATATAATAGCTGTGGATGGCCTGCTGCAAGTACTATAGATCAAGAAAGGAAGATGAAGGCAATTGAGGCACAGAGTGGGCCCAGCCTTTTTATTCTGTGGCTGACTTCCTGTCCTCCTATTACCCTATAACAAAAACAAGCAAAATATATCCAAAGTATGTGCTCCCTACACACATCTAAATTTGGGCTAACAAAAATCCAATGTTGCATTTTCAGTACCCTGGTCAATTCGTGGAGTTTTAATTGTCACATGTGGTACCAGTGTTGCTCCCTAAAGTATGGTTTGCTTGGTACTCTTCATGGGACTGTCAACATCTTTTGCAAATCAACAGACAAAAATATAGATGCATGCACAAATAGGGATAAGCTCTAGGTGCAAAGATCAGAGAGGTAGCTAATGTAGGCAACAATATGTGTTGGGATCCTATGCCACCACATTAAACAACATTTGACCCATTGTTGCTAATCTGAGAGTTAGGCGACCTGTAGAATCTATAACTAGGTATCTCTGAGACTTAAACCCCAGAATCTGGTAGGACCTAACAAGTAATTTGGTGTATTTCATCCTGATTTGGAATTATATTCTTTTGATAATATCCAGGATGAGACAGTCCTCTGCTTGACATGGATGTGTTTGATACTTGGGAAATGTCTTGTAAATAAATAATGTTTCCCATAAGATTACCCAACATCACAGTTTGTGTAAAATGATGAATATGCAAGATGGTATTGTAAAGATCTATATAACCACAATGTCTCTCCTCCGAGGCGAAAATGTGTCCTGTCTACTGTTTTGAAAGCACTAAAAGGAGAAAACAAACTAAATAATTAAATTACCTATTACCGTAAGTAACAAACACATCAGGCAGGCATACAGAGAAATCATGTGACTTGAAACAGCCAATGGACATGTTTTCCGATATTAAGCTCTTCTACGTAAAAACAAGTAAAGTAATGGCCACTGGAGGCACATGTTTCAAAAATCTATATCTGTCGGTCACTTTGGGCCATCTATTCCTAATTTTCAATTGTAATAGGAGATAAGACAATAGTTGCAATGATATTGCCATTTATTGTTAGTTTGCATTAAATGTAGGTATTTAACATAGAAATGCTTTAATGAAACAGCACATAAAAAGTCATAAAGTACCTTATTTAACATGCTTTGATTTTATGAGATGGTAGGCACATGAAGGAAGATCTGACCCATCTGACCCAAGATTCTAGACAAAATATCCTCCACTGAAAGAGCGATATACACAAAGAGGGATGATTAAGGCACTATCTTTGTATCCTTTCACTAAAGAATTTCCATTTATAACGCTTACACTTCATTTAAACAGAACTCAGTTGTTGAGTATACTGACCTGGTAACATTCCTAATGGTCTAGCATTCAGAGGATGGTAATATTACCCAATACAATGGTACTTATTTTATCCACCTCACCAGGATGAAAGGCAGAGTCAACCACACCAGGAATGTAACCTTGAATAGTTTTTATTTTTTATTTTTTTATTTCTTTATTCACGTGAGAGTGCATACATAACAAAGATAACAAGGATACCGGACTCATAGCAGTACAACATGAGTACAATTAATAGCGAAAGGGTATCTCTACGAAAATATAATAATACATACGTAAAAGAGCAATACGACTGACCATTGTTTCTGGCGTTGCACACGCGCTTATGCGTCGTTCATATTTTGCATCATATCCTTCACAAAACATATCATATACAAGCATGTTAATTTTAATGCAAAATAAATTATTTACTTTACTACCGTTCTTCATTCTATATATATATATATATATATATATTAAGCAACTTTTGAACTTGATAAGCTAATTTGTTTATGTTTAGTCCTCTCTGTATAATAAAAGAGTCTACTGGTCAAACAGAATATAATAATATAGCAGGGAGGATGAATGCAGAAGAATTGGGCTCTGTCATTCTGCTCCATTTTTGCCATTGCATCCGATTATTTATGGGCAAAGGTTAGCAGCTTTACAAAGTATTTTAAAGCTATTCAATGCAGGTTGATTCAGGAGTGAAAAATGTACTTTTTTAACCAATAAACGAAGGATATACAAACGTGCTGAATGTGTTTTATTTACACTCGGAAAAGCATGATGTGCTCAGTGCACTCCACTGTGTGCCATAAATGGATAACTACTTCTCGTTCATTGAACACTTGTTGTAAAATCAGTGGAAAAAAGGAGGAAGCGGGAAATAAATGTAACCCAAGTGACTCGTTCATGTTGTCCAGACTTACAAGGCCTGTTTAGCTCAAAAATTCTCTTTTTCAGTGAAGCTGGACTGCACACATGCAGGCAAAATCGACTCCTGCTAAAGAAAGACTTCAGTTCTAGAAGCAGAAACAAAAAAGAACATCAACCCTTAGCTGCTAAAAAGTCAGGCATCCATTTTAGACACAATAGCACTCTAAATGTCAAATTACAGTAGGGTGCAAGAGCAATGGAAGGGCTTGTAGCATTCACAAGATAGAATAGATTTAATGCAAAGTATTAAAAAACATTCAGATGTTTAAGATTAGCCGGGCACATCAGGAGCTGTCCGTGAGAGGGTAAAGGCAGAGAATACACTGCAATGACACAGAACCCACACTGCAAATTCAACAAGCCACTTATCAGATACACATCTTGGAGATACATACAATTTGTAGAGAGTTAGCTGTGTTTTTTGCAACACCGACCCATCTAGTAGACACATTCAAAATAGGATTGCTTTTGATATGTAGTTAATTAGCACCAACTCAGTGGCTGTACCCCCAGTAGAAATACCTTAATGTGCACATAGGGTTGAAAGATAGTGTCAGACGCTGGGTCCTGGATGGCATTAAACATTGAATGCCGAAGACAAGGAGCCCATTACAAGGAGCGGAGACACAGTGCTTGGTTCAGGGTGACTGCATGTTTCTGGTGGCTTGGGGCCTCTGGTTCGTGTAGCCTCATTCCAAGGGCGCTGCGCGAAAAGCTGAAATATCCAGATGGAGCGAGAATGAAACTGAAGATATCTTGGAGACATCCTTGATCGGAACTTAGAATACGTCTTTAAATGAACTGGAGACACATGCAAGCTAAGCACAGCAGACCAAATATGGACAGAACAGAAACAAGGTATGTGAAATGCAGAGTGGAGGGCTTCAGGATAGCCTTGAAACTAAGGTATAACTAGAACAAACTAGAGCAGGATAGAGACAAACATAACACGTTAGAGGGAAGCATAGGGAGTTCCGAATTTCAACATAATGACAGGCAGAGCGGAAAGCCAGAAATGGATTCAGAACAGAGACAAACAAAACACAGAAACAGGGTACAGGAGCAGAGCAGAATTAAGACAGGGTTTCTAGTGTACAGATCACTCCTATTATAGGGCTCCATGCATCCCCATTAGGGGGGCTCAGGGGTCAGGACATGAACTGGACTATAAGCCGAATGGACAGATGCTACTCTGGGGGCCAATCTAGACAGATGCCAGTTTGGCCATTGTCTCCCTGGGGCCAGGCTAGGAAAGTGCTGCTCAGGACAGGAGCTAAGGAACCGCCATACTGTGGCTGGACCAGGAAAGCACCCTTCTGCGGCTGGGTCTTGGAAGAGGCAACACACAAGGATACAAAGAAAAACAAGGAGTAAGAATAACTTGGAAAAAGAACAGCAGAGGGCAGAAAGGAAACCAAACTAAGTGGCAACATACTGGTCTCAGAATGGTCTGTATGCTGGATGGTATCTGAAAAAGTGATGATGAAAAGGATACAGACACAGATATAAGGTTGCCTAATTTGTCATTCACATCTGATGTCCCAAGATAACCGAACTCAATATAAAAATTATGTCTGATTTGCATCATCCCTACTGTGTGTCTCATTAATTCTGAACAATTTGCATCACACTCACATACACAGGAGACATGAGCAATTATATCACTGAATACACTTGTTAATACTTGTGTTTCCAGGGTATCATGGGTGCATGCCTGCACAGATACATCCAATATAGCATCTGTGGGGGAAATGGAAAGAATCATTTATATCAACCATGGGTGTCAAACTGTACATATAGGCTCATCATATGACAGGCAGGGACCTGCTATGGTAATCAGTACATGTACAATTGAACATCATATTGTTAAGATGGTCATGATACTCATATTAGACAACTGTCCCATCATTACCAACATCACTCTTGTGATGAAAAACTGATCTGTATCCACTCCCAGGAAGTAATGGTTTGAATACATTAGGAGGTAGTTACATATTTACAACACCTTTTGAGTGAACTCTGATAACATGAACATCAGCCGACACTGCTGTCAACTCCTGTGCTCCTCGGTCCCCTAGCACTAAATCCAGGCAAGGTGAAAAGGATTGCTAACTGAGCCTGACCATCCACCCAGAACTAACTACAAGGTATGTGAAGATGATGCAGTATTGCTAACAATCTCAGGTTACAGATCCATGTTCTGGTACAAATCCAGGGTGGCCACTTGAGAAAGCCTAGACATTTTGAGATGTTGGTGCTTTTCCAAGATGTTTCTGGCCAACATGTACCTAGGCACTCTGACACCTAGCAGAATCAGCCAGCAATGCTTCCTGGTTGTCACCCCTCTGGGCATCCCTCAGGAATAGATAGAAATTAAATGGCTGCATCTCACTCAGTAAACAATGGGTGGGGTTGTGAATGTTCCTCCTTTTTATAATGATCCTAATTGGGTCCCGTGAATCATGTGTGGTGTGTATGACAGCATTCAGTCCACTCTGACCCATGTTATGGTATACTAATGAATTTGCCCATGTAATTTATGCTATTACAGTCTGTTGGCAGACATTACCCTGTTCATGTAGCTATTTCAATTGTGTGTTTATATATTTTCCTTGTGGTGATGGTCTGTGGTTGTGTATAACAGTGCCATACTTTCCCTTTGATTGTGGTTACATATTGGTGTCTGTGCTGGACATGTATTTTGCTGCAGAACATTTTTTAGGTGTTTTTTTTTTTTTTTTTTTTACATGGCCCCAAAGAGCATTTAAAGAGGCCTTTAAAAGATGAATTCTATAAAAAAAAAATGAAATCTGTAGGATTACAATGGAAAAATATTGGAGTGCATTCAGGGGTGATCAGAGTATATTGCAGAACCAAAAATCATGGCGAAATAGTCATTACCAGAATGCTTCTGATGCCAGATTTCTGAGATTCAGCTAACTTGCCTGATCCAAATCCATTACTAGACAGTTAAATGTTTTTCAAAAAGAAAGAAAAAAACAAAACAAATAGCATACCACCAAAAAAAAATCATGGCTCTAACGTACTGAAATAAATATATGTTAATGATAAAGCCTCCATTTATTTTGCTGGACAAAGAGCTTAACATCTAGACTGCCCAATATCAAGTCTTATGTATAACTTTGTTTAATGATGTTAATAAATGTTCTATTTGTCCAAAATTTATATTTTTGGTCCAGGATCATGCCTATTTCATTGGATGCTTACTGATGCAAAAACTATGACAAAATATACAAAAAAAACAGCAAGCTTGACCAAGCCAAGCAAAAACTTTTGCCCGGAGTACACCATTCAGTGTGTATTTTGGACAGATTTATGGTTCTATTCATGTTCATGGTTCATATAGAAAATGTTTCCAACATACTCACTATGCTTCTTGACTGTTTTAGTTATTTCTGAAATTAATATCTCACATTCTAAACTGACTAGTTTGATGAATTCTCTTTTTTTCTGTTTCTGTCCAAAGCCTGCTATGTCTTTGACACATTTTGTGACATTTGCTAAAAATGAAAAAGGAACAAGGAACAAGAATAAAAAAAGAAAACTTAGGGTGGTAACTAGAATGACATTCTGTCACCAGCTCCAGATGTCTTTCTTGCAAAAAATGCTAGTAAGAAACAAGAAAAATTGGATGCGTGTCCTTAATATGTATGAGATTTTTATTTTATTTTAAATTCACCTGAATCAACAGTTTTGGGCTAATGTGTATATTGAGGTTAAGGGCTACCAGTCAGCTGATATTTTACTGCCAAAAAAATTGGCATGAGGTCAATGTTAAGTCTATGGAGAAAATAGCATGGGCGATATTTTTGTAAAATAAAAAGTGGTAACCCTATTGGGGTTGGAGGCCAGTGGACACTAAATAACTATGCTTTTATATTTCAGCATGTAAATGTATTATTAGATTTAAGATTACAGACATTCTGATCAGTAAAGGTATAGTTTTTGAAGTGTATAATGCACTATATGGATAATATCTTGCCCATAAAATCATTAACTTGTCCTTACAATCGATCTGCTATGATTAAGGTTTAGTCAGAATGACTAATGACCAATGTCACTGGTGGGAATAAAGCATCTTTAAGCACAGGAACATGTCTTGCATATTATTATTTAGATCCTTGGATTTTGAGATCAGGCGCTAGATTTGGTATTTTTAAATTTCAGGTGCAGTGTGTATGCATAATTATATGGACAGTAAATTCCAGATTATCCAATTTAAAATCCACTCCATATATATTTGTTTTAGCATATGGCAGTGAGTGCTGCATAATGCATCACCATGTTTTGTTGCATGCTCTAACAGTTAGTTTTTGCACATTGGAGCATGCAACATAAAGCGCCTTCTCCAACTTTTTTTCCATCTCTCATGTAAACACCATAGCCCAGGCATGCATGGTGTGCATGGCAACCTTGGGAGTGACTTGGAGTGGTCCTTTAAATTGGGGCATTCAAAACTATGAAGTGTATATGATCTGGGTTTGCATAAAAACAGTAAGTGAAGAAATATTAAGTGAGGATTCACAAAAAAATCTTGGATTTATGAAGCTTGGCACAAGTTTGTAATAAAGGAATTCTATTGTAAAATTGTTTTTCACATTAAAAAAATAGCTATAGGTACAGAAGCCCCTATTCTCGCCTTATGTGCAAAGATAATATATATATATATATATATATATATATAAACCTTTATAAAGTGTTGAAAAGAACAACTGCTAATTACCACCATAATAACAAGATGTAATCAAGAAAAAGACGCCAGCACTCTCAAACATTTTGGAAATGGACAGGGATACAGTTCCCACTGAAATCTTTGGTAGCCAGATAAGCAATTATAATTATATTTTTATGCAGATTCCTTCAACTGTAACATGTTATTCTTCTGATAAACATATTTAAACACAATACTATTCATATATAATTATAATATATTAATGCTATATATTATAATCGTATATTTATAATTAATTTAAGCATTTTTACATTTTAATAAAACATATTTTTTTTTATCTTCATTTACTTTATTTGTATGTATTTAATTAATGTATGGTGTTTTTAAAATTCTTTTTTCAATGATTTTATTTTGTTACACTTCTGGGCCATTTGGGGAGGACTATTGTCTTCTATGGGAAGACATTGGCTATATTCATAATGGCCAAGGTCTTCCAGAAATGGCCCAGATACAAGCTGAAGGTCTCCCCATAGAATTGTACGAGAAAGACTGAAGCTACCACTTTATATCGGTGACTTTCATCTTATTTTGGTGCCAGGAGATATATGATTTCAGATTTGTGGATGTATTTGGAGGCACATCTAGAGCTATCCGAGTAGCATGTAATTCTGTTTATTTGTTTGTGCCACCAATGTTATCCAAGTATGTCTGGACTTCAAAGGCACAATTTTGGAGCCCCAAATCAGGGCATATTGAGTTGACCTTTTAAAAAAAAGCTTTTTGTGTTCTATGCAGATATGGCATTTATAACATGTTATTGTTGGTACTTGTTGGCTTGGTAGATTGCTCTTTTGAAATTGAGACTAAGTTCCTCACATCTGCAACAATTTACATTACAGCAACTGGGAGAAGATACCGTTCTCTCCACACCACAGTACAAAAAAGATTAAACAAAATTGCAGTAATCCCCCTCCCAATACAATATAACACATACTATTTTTTAAAAACATACCTCCGATGTCACACAGCAAAAAACAAATAGCAGACGTGCAGAGAAGAACTCCTGCTGTCAGAATGGCAATTACCCATCCCCAAAACAGTCAGCTGTCCCTTCCTGAGCATACTGGACTCCCGTCAACCAATTCTAGTCTAACTTTCAGTATCACAGCTGGTATAGCATTGATTGTAGCTGATAAGCAGCAACCTGGTGAAGTTCACGGCACAGTCAATTAGTAGGCAATCCAGGTAAAATAGTTATACTTTTTTTTTGGAAAAATAATTGGTAAACGGCATATTGATAATGCTAGTGAAGGCTTTAAAGTACATTTGATGCCTGGAGTGTCTCTTTAAGGAGAAGCTAAAAGATTGTGAAAAGCAATGCTGTGAAAATATATCAATGCCTAAGATAGCACCGTAGCCTTGGCCCAAGGTTATTGAAAGCATCTATTATTATAGCTGTCTTTATAACCCTTTTACATTAAATGCTAGCGAACTGGTGGCTAAAAGGAAATCAAGAGGGGTCATGTGTACAGTGTGATGGACACAGCTGCTGCAGGATAAAGATGTAAGGTTTCGTGTTTAAGGTAGATCAAAGGGGTTGAGAGTTCGTGACTAACTGTGAACAAGTTATAAGGATCAAAGATAAGTGCCATAAAAGCAGTAACATAATATTTAGATTTCAGAACCTACCTTTTATTTTTTGTGTGTGTGTAACCATGTTAGCCGGGTTTTAAAATCCATTCTACAAAACAGATGTTAAACCAATTGGCCTAATGATTTGAGAAAGGGATTTTATAAATGTTGTGACCTTGTATTTTACTTATATCGTGGTGTTAAGCACATTATATGATTAATTTGAGCTGACTGACATAACATTCAAAAGTTTGGGGTCACTTAAAAATATCCTTGTTTTTGAAAGAAAAGACAATGTTGTACATTAAAATAACATAACATTAATCATAAATACAATCTAGACATTGTTACTGTTGCAAATGACTATTGTAGCTGCAAATGGTTGATTTTGTATAGGAATATGCCCATAGATTAATAGAGGCCCAGGTCCAGCAACCCTCACTCCTGTGTACCATTTGTCTCCTGAGTTTGCTTACCCAAGTTTAGCATTTTAAATGTCACCAACTTGACTGTATTTCCTATTCATTTCGCAACTCATTTTGTGCATTGTTTCATGAAATCAAGGACACGTTTAAGTGACTCCAAACTTTTGAACGGTATTGTATGTATACGTAGATGTATTGTAAATAAATAATACAATTTTTTGTATTGGATATATATTGAAGCATGCAAAAGCTACTAACTGCATATAAATTCTAAGTTGAAAATCAAAATAAATTAAACTATCAACCAGCGTATTGTGATTATTTTATCCAAAAGGTAAAATTAAAGGATGGTCGTATAGGCTAACATGTTTCAGTAGGCTAGGGGCATTACAACTTGCAATTAATAACCAGATTTGTTGAAAGTTACAGAAGTTGGTACAGTTTAAATAGTTTTGAGAAGAATGGGACATAGTGTGGGTAGAACTGAGAACTCGGTAACCTTCCAAGCAGTAGAGGTCATCTGAATCCAATGCTAACACATTTCGAGCACTGTTTTAAGGAGCTACAATGAATACATGAAGTGTAAGTAAATGTGTGGTTAGTATAGATGTAGCACTTGTCCATTTTCTGACTTAAGTCATCTTTGTTCGAAACCTTATGCTTGACTTGCATGAAAATCTTTCTTTACTAGGCACACAATCTTGCAGATAAGAGAGAATGGAAACACTACCTTCAACTACATCTGTATATCCCCACTTTGATTTTGGGACTTTACATGGAGAAAAAAATTGTGCATTACCATATATCCTAGATATAGTCCCTTATACCAGCTCTAAATCAATTAATTTTGTGCATGGACTTACTATGGATCTTCATTTTTGTTGGCTGTTGTCCTTTTTGTCATGTTTGCTGTCCTGACAAGCCATGTGTATAAATCCATAATCAACTGACCTTATAAAGGAAAAGAAAAATAATTATACATACATATATAATATATGATATAGGTCATTTTTATTTTCAAGTATTGTTTATTTTCTACCTTCACAGTAGATGCAATGTTTAGGTGATAAAGTCCCTTTAACTTGTATTTATACAGTCCAAAAAAGGACTCACAGACAAAGTTTGACAAAAATATGCAGACTTAAACATGAAGTAGAGGGCCCTGCTCTCTAGTTTACAATCAAGGGGGAATGGGCGAATGGGGAACATGAGAAACATGCGTTGAGTGAAGAAGTAGGAGGAAAGGAGGGGAGGGAACAAAACTATAACTGTGGTAATGGAATGTATTGGGGGACTGTGACAGCTGAGTGAGTCACACTAGAAGTTACTGTACTGACCATTTCAAAGTAACAGTTTTCTGAAAACTGATAAGATCATGCAAATGCCTTATATTCTCATATTTTACTGCAGGGACACATAGGTGTAGCAATTTTATGGCTCTTTACTGGGAAATAATTTACTTTTACGTCAGCTCAAGAAGAATACTGAGGTTCCATTCTCTTGATTTGGCACTTCTTGAAGATAAGAGCTTTCCTCCAGCTTTTTCAAAGCTTAATATAGAACAGAATGTTACTTTGTTCTCTTGTTTGCAGAAATAAAAATATTTATGGCAGTAGACATACACTGGTCTGCAATTTTGGCTTGGGACTGTAGAAAAACAATGTTTCTATATGACAAATAGCAGGAATACTGGCCTCATGCAGAATACTTCATTAGACTGACATTGGGTAAGGCTGATAAGCATCCAGGAACTTTTAAACAAACTAGAGACCCCCAACTAAAACCAATTACATATGATATCATCAATCTGAGATCAAATGGTTTAACTTTTAGTTTACAGGAAAAAAATACAAATTTAAAGTTGAATGTACTTATATAACGTATCCTTGTAAAATGTTCCATTTAAGCAACCAAGAAAGGTAACTTTAATCATGCTGTGTTGGAGATGGTATAATCAGTATCTCTCTTCTCTGATTGCTTATCATCTACTCTTGTGTGTCATTGCACTCCAAAAATCCTCTTGGGTGCTAGATGCATAGCAGCCCACAACCTACCTGTAGATCATCAAAGTAGAGCAGTGGATTTTATCTTTTTAACAAGTTGTTGAGCACTTACCCTGCAGGAAAGGGCCCCTTAAGCAACCTAAGACATGCAGGGTCATGAGCACCTGGCCTGGCACTACGAAATGAGATGTTACAGTATGTAACTTTGACTTTGTAGGGATTGGTGGACCTGTTACGAAGGGGTAGAGGTTGTCATACTTTCTGATGTTATTATCTCAATTATATCTAGGGATCCTGCATGGCACAACTGCTGTCTATTCCTTCCTCCATCCCATGTGTTTTGATTGTATCGTTAGTGTGTTTTGTGATTGCTTTAATCTGTTATGCACAATTCTTCCTTTTTTTCTCTCTTTTATTTACTGTCACAGCTTTAGGTGGAAAACAGGCAACTGCCTTGAAGATGAATCAAAAGTTATTGCCTGCCGGTCTTACAGACGTACTACTACTGGCGGACAATGACCTATATCTTGTCTGCTTGGAGTCAGAGACTCCAAGCAGACCACAGTGGGTGTAAAAATGATGTGTATGTTTGCTAAAGTTTAAACTTAAAGCAGTTTTTAATTCCAATGTTAAATTTCAGTCTTTATTTCAATGGCAATGGCAGTTATCAACTGGTGCAGGTCAAGTGATAATATCTCAGGGCCTGGGTCATTATAACCACTTTTCACATGGAATTTATCTTCTGATTCATGTCATAAATGTGAAAGTCAGAGGCAATCGGCAATCTTACCTTGGAACTAAACCACAGCTTGATACTCCACTATGAATTTTTAATGGCACACAAGTTTCAAGTCTAATAGAAATACATAGCTTAAAACTGGCAGTTAAAGGAATTCGCCTGTCACCTGAACAGTGATTACCCTCTAAATGTAGAGAATAATAAGGATCATCATAATCTGTACAGTGTTAGCAGACTTGCAAACACATGCTTAAATAAGGAGAAAATGTGTTATATATGTGTATGTGTTGTCTCCTATTTATGACATCACCTTTGGCTTGACTTAA
Organism: Pelodytes ibericus; assembly: GCA_036172795.1. Lineage (NCBI taxonomy): Eukaryota > Metazoa > Chordata > Amphibia > Anura > Pelodytidae > Pelodytes > Pelodytes ibericus. The sequence goes on from CM069867.1 coordinate 61,460,534, forward strand.
AAGCAGTTGATTTGTATATCAAGCCATAGGTGATGTCATCAACAGGAGTCACCAGAAATAATTAAAAAAAAAAAGTTAAAAATCTCCATTTTGAACATTGATAAAATATGGGGACCTTAACAAGATTGGGACCTTGCCCAAGCTGATGCATAGAGAGGGACTAGCAAAGTGTCTGATTGAATGCACATTCGCTGACACAGTCAGCGCGTTCCACGCTCCTGACCAGCTCTGAAGCAGAGTAGAGAGTAAACCCCATGTATCTGTAAACTCGGGATTATGAAAACGAACATTTTAACCCTTGCTCCCACTAAAGTAGCAAGGATTAAAACAAATGTTTAATTTTCCTTTAAGACTTTTTGCTTAGATATGCCATACCCGTAGGAGCGTTTTTTAGCACTTCACTTTAATTCAATGCTGAGCCCAACAAAAGTCGCAAGCAGAGATTTCTTGTGACAGAGGTTTGTTTTCTAAAAGCCCTACAAACATTTTTTATGTATATACTATCAAGCGTGGAAGCAACAGTAAGATTAACGGCACTGAACTGAAATCCTCTTCAGCAAAGGGGGGAAAAAGTAAAGATACTTGCTGTTCAAATAGAGTATTAAAAAAAAAAAACCCTGTGTGTAGATAATCTCCTCAGGATGGAAATTAAGTGCTGTTGAAACCATCAAACAATGGATTAATCTGTGTGTCAGTGTTTGTTCCATAAATTTCCCACTGAAATAAGCAGAAATGTATTTATAAAGATGGTTATGACACAAACTCGGTGGTTCCTAGATGTGCCTGCTCATTAAAGGACAACTAAACTTTTGTTTTCACTTGTGCTACTACTATACAAGCCCAAGTGAAATAGCTTAGTGTCCCTAGTATAAGTATAAACTGGCATATACTTAAGGTAGTACATGCCAGTCTATCCTATAATCGGCAGCTGCCATGCTTCTGTGGGAAGCAGGAAGCCTGATCAGGGTGACAATTCTCTCTCTCGCTGCCAGTTCTGATCTCAATTAGGTACCCTCTGCTGTTCCCATGAAGAAATGAGGGTCTCAATTCGGAACTAACAGAGACCCCGAATAAATTACCATTCTGATCAGATGAGCGGGGCGAGCCACCCCCACCGGCTCTGCCTCACGGCTGAGGCAGCGCCAAAAGTTAAACTGAGTGTACTTGAAAAGACACATGTCAGGTTTACTTGGGGGAAGGTGGATACAGTGCTTTGTCTATGGAAACAATGGTTAACCTCTGTTTAATTTTACTCAAATAGCCAGACATGTGAACATCAATATATAAAGCATGCAGACATGGTGAAGAGGTAAGTAACCATAATTGTTGGTGCCAGATGTGGTTTGCACCAGGGTAACCACACTCCCCTGTTTAAAAATAGAAGCAAAAGTTAAAAACATGTTGTCACTTACATAGAATAAACCTGCCATTTGTCTTTAGAGAGAAACAAGAGTTGACTCTCCGCTCTGTCTCTTAACTGAGGCATGGTGCATTCTGATACTATCTGTTCCCTCTGAGCTAGTCAGAGTTGAGGTTCATGTCTGATGGAAGTCTGGCGGGTCCAATAGTCTCTCTCTGCTAGTGCACAGAGAGACCTTGGTTTTTACATGCAACTAACAAAGGGGATGTAGCTGAGGTGACAATCTCATCCTCCATGCCTCCAATGGATCAAAGAATAAACTGACATGTATTGTAGCACTAAATCCAGTTTATTCTCATAGTAGGGCCATTGGACAAGTTCACTTGTTCTTCTAGATTTGTACTTTAGTGGCTCTTTAATAAGGTGATGTATGTAGATAACGTGTTTTTTTTTTCTTTCTTTTTTAAATACAGCTCTATTTCATGCAGCCACTGCCATGTTATCATACAGAGATTTCTCCCATAAATCACCGCGGTGTGACCTTCAAGAGATATGCTATCCCTGAACTCACATGCAGCATTGTCACCCAGGGATTTTGTTTCCTCCTTTGTCACCGCTGCTGTTTACAAAGTATTCATCCACGGCCAGAGCTTTAGTTTTTAAATAAACTATCGATCCACATGCCAGAGAAAGATCAGTTTAATAAAAAATGATTTGGCATCAGGAGGAGCCCAAATGGGCATGTGATAAATCACAGTCTGAGCTGTGAAGTTTTGAGTGTTCCTGCGATGCTCCATTATCGTGCCTGCTGTGAGTCTCCGTCTAGATGCTATGTGGTCAGTGATGCTGAATCAGGAACAGAGAGAAGCAAAATAATGCAGATAAAAAGAACATCATTTCATGGCATTTTGAGTGATGCAGCAGTTCTCTTTGACTGAGACACATAGCATTTTCATTAGATCAAATCTGCCTGTTTGTGCCTGTAAAACCACACAACTATAACATATGGTACCAGTTATAAAGTGTGAATACACTTGCAGGTAAGCATCATTTCATAAAACATCCTAACTGTTTCTCTTAATGAGAGAGAATGCATTTACAAGTAGCTCTGATGTCAACCAATTGCAGCACTCCATTCAGTACCCATTGATTTCACTGAACAAAAACAGTGGATTATTATTAGTATTCCATAAAAGGACAACTGTAGCAAAAACATAAGTAACGGTAACTGAAAGATTTCATTGAGTGTAGAAATAATAAATAGAATTGTTTCCAAGAAACAATATAAATAATGTACCTCACCGAGCCCTCTTTGTTCTGTGTAACTCTAATAGGGAGCGGACATGTTGTTTAGAATCTTAGGACAGTTCTTCATTCACCTTGGTTCAGATGAAGGAAGATCTGACTCAGCTGATCCAAGATTCTAAACAACATGTCTGCCCCCTGTTAGAGTTAAACAGAGCAAAGAGGGCTCAATAAAGTACATCATTTATATTCTTTCATTAGAGCATTTCTATGCAAACGATGTACACTGGATGCAATCTTTCAAATAAACAATAATTCATTTTTTTTTCTAAAGTTGTCCTTTAATGTGAATTCATTACTTTGTTGTTGTTAGCACTGTCAGTTTGTTTTTGTTTCACTTGGGTCAAGGTTTTAAAGGAACGTATAACTCTTTTCTTAAATATCCTTTAGAGATCTTCATTGTATTTGCTTTGTGTTTGACTTTTGGCTTATTAAGGAGACCCACTCTTATTTGGATGCAAGACATAACCGCGCAGTACTTTTTTTGTATCAGGCTGCCAATGTTTTGATTAATGCAACTATTTTTTTCCTAATATGTTTTCCTGCTTGTAACTCCTCATTTCTTTTCCATATTATTAATGTGTTGTTGTAGCAGAGTTAAATAGATTGAACAAGAACGACCAGAAAGAGAATTAATTGAGTAAATACAATTTGGTTGGCGAAAGAAACACAAGGGGAATAATAAAGGATCGGAAATGCTGGTAATTTGATTGGGAAATCAAACAACACTTTTCAAAATATCTTAAACTCTACAGCAAAGGAAACAAAACTCGATTTGCCTCTGTTTCAGAATAATAGAGATGGACATAATGTGTTTAAACGCTTCTTTTCCTGCTTTACTTGCACCTTCTTTTCCATGCCTGTCTAGGAGCACATTCGTAAGGCCTTATTTAAATTATCAGCTCCACATGGTATTTGCCCCCCCCCCCCCCCTTGGGAATTAAAGTGTTAGTTTCATAACATTCCCAGGCTAACTACAGCATGCTTTTCCTACATGATCAGACCTCCCTTCAACAGACTCCCTTCAACAAGTGCAGGTGTACCTTGTTTTAACTAGTTTAGTTAATGCATATATTGGTGTTAATTTAAGCTAGTTCGCACATCGGCGGTTCAACATTTGGGGCAGAATTTGGCTGAATTTAGCCACATATACTAATTCCTACCAACCAAAAAGAGTGGATGACTCTGCTGCATTGGAATCTTTAAGGTTGGTAGGTTGGACCCACCATTAAAGATCCATTACACATTCAAGTATCCCTTTTTTGAGCATTTGCAAGCCAATTGACTCGAAAGTTCTACCACCGAATTAAAGTACATCATAGGCTACCAGAGCATGTTCAAAAATATTTCTAAAATGGTTAATAATTAAAGCCACGGTCGCAATAAACCTCCCTGGCGCTCTCACTGAGATTTCAGTTCCGTGGAAACTTTCCAGGCTATCCCGCTGCTGATGGAACAAAACTTAGTGACCTGTATATTATGTTAATTAAAATTCCTCAATACTCCTGTTGATTGTTTGCTATCATTTAACGATCTTAGATGGCTTGCTCTATAATGAGATTGGGTGTTTAAAGAAAATGAATATTTAAATATAGAAATTGAAACCAGAGATATTATGGAATTAAATGTAATTAACTGAATTAAAACCCCAGACCTTGTAGAGAAATGCATGAGCATCCGTGAAGTCTGGTTTCTGCAGAAGAATCAAAAATGATAAATGATTAAAATTCATGGTTATTGAGAAATGCATTATGGATTAATTGTGAAACCAAAATGAATGTTTTATTGCTGTTGCTAATTAATTATGTAACACGTCTCCTGCTTTTTATCAATGCACTAGAGTAATTAATAAGATGTAATGTTTGGGCTAACGTATGCCAGATCCATTGCAACTGAGGAAGCCGCGACTGGAGGTCCGGCGAAACGCGTTGAGACAGAGACCCCAGTAGCTAGAGTTCTTCTACCCTGATCCTGCTTTCTGCTCCTACCTCATCCAGGTTACGTTTTTGGTCCTGGACTTCTTCTGCATATGTTTGTTTACTTCTTGTGAGTTTGTTTTTAGCAGGGACCATTAGTGCACTTACCATCTACCAGGTCCTGCACATGTTTTGTTGCTGTTTTTATCTTCCAGAACCCATTAAATACTCGTGAAGGAATCACGGCATTTTATGATTATCAAACACGTTGGTTTGTGAGTGCATCTATCACCGTTCATATTTATTATTGTGGTGTTCCACAGTATTGCACTATTACTATTTGTTTTCAATTTAAGGTACCACCATCCTGCGCCATTCTGCTTTTTTATATGTACATTGTTTGAGAGCATTCTGGAGAGTGCTTCAGAGGGCTGCGTTTGTGTGTAGTACCGCAAGTATCACTGTTATACCAATTTTAGCACTTTGTTTATTTTACATCTATCACTTTGTCTTTGCACAAAATTAGATGTGAAACAGGCTCAAGAAGTAGAGCCCTACGAGGTGCTAAACCCTTCCACCATTATAGAAGGTAAAACTTAATAGAAACAAGAGTTTAAAACTCAGCATTGGAATCTGTGAATTGGCTTGACTGATTTGGCAAATGACTCCCACGCCCAACCAAGAAACCCAACATTAACATTTTAAACCAGCAAAATTACCATAACTTTTATGACCCATCAGCTGCAAAGCCATCAGTCTGAGCAGGCAGTTGACCCAACGTGTATAACAAGAGCTCTAGTGTCCTGATGACATCATCATCTCCCAACAGGAAATGACCCAATTTCAAAGGTTATCGAACCAGCGCTGGTGAGTACTTTACTGCTGTGACTAAAAAATACCCAGCTTGTACTGGACCCAAATAGAAAGACCTGGCAGGATGCAATAGATTTTGTAAAGTTTAGAACATTGCAACAATTTTACACTACAACCAATCAGGAAAAACAGGACATATGTACTTAAAAGGTTAGTATGGGCAAGCAGTCAAGTTCCCATTCCTTTATTAAAAACAGCAAGATTCCTTGAGTGCTCCGCTGATAAACAGTATATAGAGGTCCACCACCGGCAAACAAGGAGACAGGAACACAGCAATAGGCCCGCAGCTCCATGGAAGAAGCTCAAGATCAGGTGCTTGACATGTGCTGTAAAAAGGTGCCACTTATATTCCTATTCATAGCTCTGGGGTTACCCTCCTTCTTTGCACTAGATATAATGTGTTTAGCCAATGACAAAAATGGGATTCAAATATAAAATGCCTGCTTCTTTCTTCTTCAGAACAATCACTTTTTAAAAAAAGAATAAAGGAATAAGTTTAAACTAAACTCTAGAGAAAAAACCCCAAGAAACTCTGTTTTATAAAGGGCCACAAATGAGGATTAAATGAATCATGCACAGCAGCTTCTGTAGTAATTACATTATAATAAGAAAAAAGTAATATTTAGTAAGACATGCTGAGTTATCATCTGTTGATTTCAAAAGTATTTGTACTTGGATACAGAGTTTTTTGAATGACAGAATGCAGAGAGTGGCTATAAATGACATTTTCCTGCTAGAGAAGATTTTTAAGTGGAATGCGTCAGGGTTCTGGCCATAGGCCAATTATTATTTTAATCAACAATGTGTAAGAATGCCTTTAAAGCAATGCCATTGTATTTGCCAATTATACATAATTAGGAAATAATACAATCAGAATATTACTTTTTTTTTTTTTTTAAAGGAATTTAGACAACATGGTAGAATGGCAAAAGGGGAAGAAAATTATACTCTAAATTATTGTTTATTTGTGTAAACCTCAATGGAAAAGGATTTGTCTGTACTTGTTGACAATAGATGTGCAGCTATCAAATGGTCTACACAATACGCACCGATCCATTCTGAAATGGATCCGGATTGGGCATAATAGCCGAATCGAAGGGATCCTTGAAATTTGACTACACAATATTCAGAAACGGAATCTTTTGACTATTTTGCATTGAAAACCATATGTTTTTGGCTACACAATATGCAGCACCTTGAATACAATTCAGATTCGGCGATTATTGCCTTATTACAGACATTGCATTTCACCTTCTTTGAGAAGTATTAAATGAACAAAAATAAGCCCGCATTGGGACCAGTGGACTTCTGCTGGACCCATAAGTAAAACTCTACACCCCAAAAAAAATTAGGGTAGTCAGTAGCCCTGGCTCAACCTAATAATAAACATAGCTGGGAACAGGCAAAATGGTTGCCAGCCCCTAAAATGTACACGAGGGGCCAGGGCAAGTAACCCTGACTCCTCCTTATAAAAACAGAAAATAGGGCTAGAAGCCACCAAAATGACTCACAGCCCCCCTAAAATATATCAAGAAGTAGCCCTGGCTCCAATGCTAAAAAGTTATTCCCCCTGGTATCCAGAGACTGGAAAAATGCATCTGGACTCCGGTGAAAAATAAACACCCCATGCTGCCCGCTGGTTTTGTGCAGATAATTGACAACTTGGAAAAATCAGACCAAAATATATCTTTTTTTTTAACCTTGCAGTTTTGACCTGATTTTTACAACATAGAAACATAGAATGTGTCGGCAAATGAGAACCATTCGGTCCATCTAGTTTCCCCAATTTTTGAAATACTTTTATTAGTCCCCAGTTCCCTATCTTATATCTAGGATAGCCTTGTGCCTATCCCACGCATGCTTAAACTCCTTGACTGTGTTTACCTCTACCACTTCCGCTGGAAGGCTATTCCATACATCCACTACCCTCTCAGTAAAGTAACATTTCCTGATATTACTTTTAAATCGTTGCCCTTCTAATTTAAGACTATGTCCCATTGTTGTGGTAGCTTTTCTTCTTTTAAATATAATCTCTTCCTTTACTTAAATGTTTCTATCATATCCCCCCTGTTACATATTTCCTCCAAGCTATACATGTTACAAATGTGTTTTCAATTCACTACAGTTTACTGAAAAGATGCCATATATATTTCACATCCTGGTACCATTTACATTAGTTTCGAAGCCACTGAACCTAACCCACCTCTTACCTTTTCTGTGGATTATGATGTCATTATTTTTCTTTTTCATTACTTCTTTGGAAAAAAGCAAATAATAGTTTTCAATTATAATTTTGGTTATTAATCATCTGGTAGAAAAACCTTCCTAGCTCAAGACAGTAGATAGATGGATAATTGCTTTCCTCAGGCTATTGAAAAACTATTTGTTTCCCTAAAAATGCATTGACTTTTAGGTTTTTTTTCAATTTTTCTTTCTTACTAAACGACTACTCTGGTAATATGTTTAGTTTAGAATTAAGGTAAAAAGATACAGACTTAGAGGTTAAAATATTTAACTGTTGTCTAACTATTCTCCTCTTGTCCTTAAAAAAAAAAAAATTATGTTTTGATATTTTTCGAAATATGGGTCGAATTGAAATAAGTGGGGGTCCACAATTTTGCCTGGGGCCCACTTGTGTGAACAACCCAAAGAAATCCTGGAGTCAAAGGTAAGAGGTGGAAATAAGAGAAGAGTTACAGACAAAGGTCATCAGCAATTGGGGGACTACACAAAGGAAAAATGGTTTTACATAACTCCATTGACATATGTACTATTCAAAGCTGCAGCGTGAGAGGCGCTCAAAGGTCAGAGTAATATTGTAGACGGCAAAGAGACACATATTTTCTACAATGCAAGATGAACTAAATCTCTATTTGCCTTTATTGCTGTTTCAGTATCTATTTCTTCCAAACTACCGAACGCTCACAGTGTGATATATGTGATACACAGATTGCCAACGAACATATTGCAGTACATTTTTACTTACTGCTGGACTGATCAGTATGTGTTCAGCTTGCAAAATGAATAGTTCTTTCTCATTTTACCTTGCTGAAGAAAAGACAGGGATTCAGCAATATTTGTCCCCACTGAATTAAAATGAATATGATGCTGTGTGTAATTGGGGAGCGTAATGAAGTGTGTTTGGCAGCAGCTGCTGCAGGACATTCGATATGTCTTCAGGGCCACTGGAAAGATTTACACCAAGAAAACAAAAGAGAGAGAAAGAGCAAAAAACAACCAGAATGCAGGCTTTGTTCTCTAAAGTGATAAGGAGATTATTTTTTGGTGGCTGGCTCAGGTTTACAAGGCTTTGCTCCCAGAATCCCTTGCTGTGTCCGACACATCATTAGCAGCTGACTAACATGAAAGAACCCCAGGGCCGCATTCATTTTTCCAGTCCACCTGTCACTTGTACCTTTAGAAGATAGAAACATAGAAACATAGAATGTGTCAGCAGATAAGAACCATTCGGTCCATCTAGTCTGCCCAAGATGTCACAGAAAAGGAAGTCGCCAGGTGAGAGATCCAGATTGGAATGGAGACAATGAAGCATGAAAGACATGATCCAGAAACGGAATGTGATAGGTTGGCCAAGTCTGCCTTATTCGCTGTCAAACTTTCCTTTTCCTATATTGTACCAAGGCAATGCAACCTGTCTCCCTCAACATGAGATGGCTGTTTCCACAAATTCCAAATTATTCATCAGGCCCAGGGGAAAGGGGGACATTTAACCAATTGTATGGCGTCTAAGCTTACTACTGGCCAAAAGATGAAATCAAACCTTCAATCTAGAACCATGAACCTTGTGTTAAAATCCCTTCTGATAGGCAACTTTCTCTTCTTTCTTGGTTCTCTCATAGATCGGTTCTCTTGTCACCTCTGCTCAACCCTCACAATCTCCATTTCATCTCCCCTCTGCAGCAGGATTCAATATTTTGTTAGTAAGTATGGTTACTGATATTTTCTTTTAATTTAAGATGTTTCATGATGTTGAATAGTATATTTTTTTCAGTAATATGTACCTCCTAGCCCCCCCCCCCCTTCCCTTCCCTCCATCTTCCAGTGCTATAGAAAAGTTGCATAATAGTTTTTTCCTCGACTATGGATATGTTTTTCCATAATTCTAAAACTGCTAATAACATAATACCACATCTCTTGATATATTTTTTTAAACTAAATATAATCTGGTTGCCAGCAGATTCATATAATAGCAAACATAATTTAAAAAATAATCTCAGATGAGGCAAACATCAGAGACAGCTTTCAGATATTAAAAGTGTCTGTCACTTTAATTCAATATAGCATCATTCAATATTAGAAAAAAAAAGCTTTTAACAATTAAAATAATTATCGAAGGCATAAAAGACAGGCAATCTTTCAGTGGCTCTACTGCACAGAAAAAAATCTATCTATTTAATTAATAGCTTTTTTTTAGGTGTTGTTATTGTCAAAACATCTGCATTCGTTAACTTTTATTCAGTATTTTTTTTTTGGGGGGGGTCATGTTATATATTTCTCCCTGACACACGCATTTACTTATTATCTCATTCTACCGCACACGCTGGTTCGAGCTGAGCTTTTGTCAGCTCCAATTTATGAGAATTGTTACTGCTAACATCATCTTACTCTCTCCTCCAAATCCATAGCTCACCCAGCTACACCGATACTGTATGTTTTATTATCATTAACTGTTCTTGCAGCAGTATTTCATTCTAGTTACACACTCCATTGTGAGATACTCAACTGAGGTTTGGAACAATGTTTACATGAGATCCAGAACTATAGTTTTGGCGTGCTACAGCTGTGTCTTACAGCGGGATTCAACCTTTTTTTTCTGTTAATGCGGTACATATATATTTGTTTGCTCAAAGCAAAGCATCTCCTGGTTGGGAGCATTTGAATATAATACATGCAAGTAACAAGTCAGTTCAGCTACAACATGTCCAAATCAATACAATCAGTATCATGAGTATTATACTAGAATATGTAAAATCTCACAACAAGTACTTAGCTGAATTGTACACCATCTATATCTAGGTGTTAAACTCCAGATACTTTACAACTTCAGGCAAAAAAACAAAAAACATACAGCTTAGGAATGGCCAGCCTTGAGAATGGCATAGTTAATGGCGAAACTGAACAAGGTAAGTTTTTTTTTTAGGAATAAAGTGATATAAACTAAGCATAAGTTTAATATGTACAAATATAAAAAAATATAATAACATCCATTAAAATATGTCGTTAAAATCATAGACATTGGTTTAATTTGGTTAAGATATTCTAACAAGTTTATAGCTGACTATCTTGGGGGCGGAAATTATTTTTTTGGGGGGGATCTGATAGTATTTAGTCTTTTGTGGGGCATTGCATAAGTAATTTCTAAATCTCAATTATGTGCATTCTTAGCCTAGATTTGTAACCTCTGCTTTAGTTCCAAAAATAATTAAACACTAATTCTTAAAATGTGCATCTATCACATATCATGTGAGCCAACCATAAGGATGTAGTAAAGATGCATATGAATGCCCACTGCACATGTTAGAAACATAGCAAGTGATGTCACACTGTCAAAAAGACATTACTGCTCATGCCTAGTGCAACATTACTAATTAATTTACAGGTTAGAAACTACCATATGCATCAAACTTAATTTGATGCCTGAAGTGATCCTTTAATAGAACCATTATGGCAATCAAGTTGTAAAGGAGACTGCAATCATCTGATCAACAGTTTCATTTAGAATCAAGAGGTAGATTACGTTCATTCTGTCTTCTATAAAACTCTACGGTTAACACATTTTACCTAGGAGCCTGGCTGAAGAGTTATAGCACTGGGAATTATTTTTATGAAATATGATCCTTTCCTTCACAGGTCATGATGAGGTAGAGAATACTTCAGCAGAATTAGGTTGGTAAATCCTTTATGAGACAAAGAGAAAGAAAGGTTTGACACCCTGAAGCACATAGCATGTGTGGGGTGGTGTACCTATTTGGGAGATAATGAAGTTATAAGTTTAAAGCTATGTTAGTGCAATGACTAGTATTGGCACTGGATAACACACACAATTGTAGGATAATAAAAATGCATACAAATAATTATATTGAAATACCCTGATATATATCAGAGGGTGTCCTTTGGTTTCAGAACAGCTTGAATTCAGTACAGCATGTGTAGATAAAAGATGGAGATATATAGGATCCAATATGCTGACACCAATTTAGAGACCCTTGCCATCACTTATGGGTGCCTTCAAGACAGGAGTCTTTTGTCTACATTCCAGGCCTCTTTGATATTAAAGCATCATACTTGCAGAGTGCTTTTGTGGAAGAAAAGATTACAACCAGACAGTACCAATTTGAGCCACAGTAACCAATCCAAGGTATTCCAACATATGCCTCAATACTTTCTAAAATGTGAGTGCAAAATCCACATAATTTATTAAGATTTCATATTTGCATAAAAACATACTGCACTGTATTGGATTCTATGGGGGGCTATGTATTAATATGGTGCACACACCAATATCACCAAATAGTGGAGCAATCGGAGTGTGCACCCATGTATAAAGCAGACTCTACAAATATCGGGGAGTATGCACTACTTAAACCACAAACGTACTTCCAAGTTGTACTGGCCCCTCAATGTGCTGGTACAACCAATGTATAAAAAAATCAGGTACTTAAAAGTGGCTGAATAGTGGCGGACAACCTCAGCCAAACAGTGTTTGACATAGGTCATTCTCCCACACTAGAAAGTGTTGGGAGTTATAAAAAGTCACACATGATGATTGAGCCTTTTTATAAAACTCCAGACATTTTGCAGTGCGGAAGTTTTTATGCATCACATTGTATCTCTGTACTTTATCAACACATGCTGTACTGTATTCCTGCTGTTTTAGTAGCAAAGAACAGCTTCTAATATATACCAGGTCAATTTAATATTAATTTTTGCACTTTGTATACACAAATAGTGTAGTTTATAAAAAATTACAATAAAATAACGAAAACAATAGGTATCCCACTCACCTTCTCCGGAGTAGTATTGGCACTGGTTACAGTGGGCGTTAAAGGAGGAGTTATATAAACAATACTTATATTACACAAATTCTTTCAGGCTTAGCGGATGTTAAATTCAAAGCATACAGAAAAAGATTAGTGCAATTCATTTGTTATAAAGGAAAATGTAACTTTCCTTGTCACAAATCTTTTTGATAAACTCTGAGATCTGCAAGTTAAATTGCTTTTTCTCTCTGTTCAATAAGATATGTGGGGGCAGTACTGGTGTTTAATGACAACCAAACCTATAGAGTTTGGCAATAAAATATCTAATTACAACCATTCTTCAGCTACAAAAAAACAGATCTTTACTTAGACTACCTTCTAAAGAAAATGTTTACGATCAATTAAACCATCACACTTAGCGATATAAGATTCCACTTTAGCAACTTCTTACAACACCCAACTGAATGCTAAACATATTATACCTCTTTACATCCCCCGGGTAACACAATGCTGACATTTATACCTCTTTCTGGGACCAAAACCAAAAACACTTCATGATGTTTTTACGGAAAAATCTTAGAACCAGTTTTGTTCAAAAATATTTGGTCATCGTTTAATGCATAGAAGTCCGGCTTCTCTTAAAGATAACTCACTGTCAGTATTCATTTCATTGTGGGGTATACTTAAAAATGAGAGATATCTCAATGTATCCTTCCTGATAAAAATACTTTATAAATACATTATTACTAAGAATAACATCTGCTGATGAGAATGAATTAATTAATGAATGAACAGACCTTTACTCTTTGGGAACATATATGTAAAGTAAATAGTTTAATACAAGATGTTAACAATGAGGCAAGGCTAAATTCAGGTGCCCCCCTCTTATCCTTCACCCAAATTTCTGAACTGGGACATAGCCCAGCACTAAAGTACATGCCCAATCTCTTACATTGCAGATCATAACTTACCCCATTACCTCTGGATAAACCCTATCACCCACACTGCACCCCAGAACTTACCCTAGTGGTGTATGTGTGCTGCCCAGGCACACAGATATCCTACCATGGTGGCTCTTGCAATCCCTGTGTGGTGTGAAAGCTGAGCACCAGCCTGTAACATGACTACTGGTGCTGTAACAGCAGGCAAGCACAGGGCACGCCAGAGGCAGCATGGGAACATGTCTGTGTGCCAGGGCAGTGCACAGATACCATGATGCCTGCTTGCTGGCAGAGTGCTGGTGAGGGTAGATCATCTGATCTCCCCAACCAGCACCTATGCCAGCAAGCTTCTTATTTATTTTTAAAGGGGTGCCATTTTAGGGCACTTGACCCAGAAAAGCACCAAAAAAAGAGCTCTCTCAATGACAGTAGAAAAATCACTGTATAAAGACATCCCAAAGACAGTCCTGTATGTTAATCATGACAGTATTTGTGTAAAGTAATCATGTTCCATTCTAGATATATTTTTTTTTGAGAGTGCATTAACCTTATACTTAGAGGTACTTAGATAAAAGGGTATAATTTCACTTGAAGACTGTTCATGCTTTCACAGAAGTATTTAATGTACAGAGGGCAGTCTTTTGTTTGTCTCAATGGTAGGAAAATAGAGTTGTCCTTAAAACCTTTATGTTTTAATATTTCATAAAATGTATCTGAGAACCCAATTTAAACTACACCAGGGGCACACTGCCTGCCTGCTCCTGCTTGCAAAATGCATCTGGCTAAACATTATTACATTTATTTATACAGTATACAGTTTGTAACAATGTCCTGCCACTGAACTTATATACTGGATAAGGGCACAATGGTAAGACCTCTTCACGCCACATACCTTTGTTGTTCACACTCTGTTAATTTGTCCACTAGGTGTCACTGTGTAGATATCACTTATCCAAGGTGAATAAAATGTTGCAAACTTACAGCTTTTCCATAGCCCTGTATTGTTTACACACTGCGGAGAAAGTGAATTACACAGTGCAGGGTTGGAAATTAGCATGTATTCTTGGTATTGCTAATAAAGCTTCATATTTAAGCTGTCAACGGCAAACTCACTTACTCCTCAATAAATCAGTTTACTGCACACTATACAATCAGATGCATCTCCAACAGTCACTGCTGAGTCCTGCAGATGGTAATAATGTTTATTATATAGTATACATGGAAAATCATGACAATAAATGTGGCAGGAGTTTGCCAAGGATTTGAACTTTACCCAGAGGGAGCAGTTACCCATAGGTATAGTTCTGTAATACACTCAAAGTAGATTCAATTTAAAGATTGAAACAAGAATACAACAGACACAGGCACAGCACCCAGGCAAAATAATTACACATGTCCCCCTGTTCTTTGGCTGTGTCTGCTATATTCGTCCAGCATGGCTGTAGTCTGACTGTGTTTGCAATATTTTATGATCTATCCACAAAATAATAAATTGGTATCTCAATCCACAAAATAATACATAGCTATCACCTATCATAGGTGAGTTGAGGGGAGATGAGCTAAGATTATTTTTTTCCCCTGCTTAGCAAACTCACCAGGTCTGTTCCTACAATGTGTAGATAAAACTCCCCTCATCTCACCTGAACTCATCTGCAACTCACATTTTAGTAACTAGCCCCCATAGTCTTAAACGATAGGGTCAGAAATAACCCAGAGGGCTGAGGGTTCATTACAGAGGTTAAAACAGTGAAGGTGTTTAAGCCTGCATGGGGATGTGTGAGGCTATTGTGAACATACAATATACGTTGACATATGGGCAGACTAGATGGACGCAACTGATCTAGGTTTGAAGGCTTGAAATGCAAGCAGGTTAACACATGAGATGGGGTTTTGGAGTTATTGGCAAGCAATGAACAATATGACATAAATACTACCACAGAATCTTGGGAGCTATGAGGGATATGCTCATAATTGACAGGACAGTACTCTAACAAATATGAATGACAAATCCCAGACTATTGACCAGTGTGTCAGGTGAGGGGTGCAGCTCCATTGACCACATTGTTCTATCTTGCTCCTTGATGGTGGCCTGTCCCTGATAATAGAGAACATATCTCAAAAAGCTCTGCGCATGTGCGGATCAAGCTTTTTATTTTACATGTAAGAATGGATTTCATGTTTTATAATTATTAAAGATACCTTGTGATTAACCCCTTTTGTTTCTACCCTCTCAGCTTTTTCCTGTTCTTTTGAGTGTAATCTACATGGCATTGTAACCCCTGGCAAGAAGACACATGCACCCTAAGCTGCCATAGAGGTTTATTATGCATGTATATCCAGAGCAGGGATTGCTCATTAAAATGCAAGAGTCTCTCCTTTGATTTACCCAAGTTCAAGTAAAGACCTATCAACCTACGATTAAGTCCAGTTGGAGGAAATGCGTATGGAATTGCTATTTCATTATGGGCTTCTGTGAAAGTCTTTTACGATTGTCTTCAATACAAGTTAAGTCTTATTAGATCCTGCTATTTCCAGTGGATTCATTTCTGTCATTAAACTCAGTGCTAATACTTCTATTTATTGGTGAACTGGTCGGGTTGGGGACCCTGGAGCCCAGCAGGAGCTATAAGGGGGTAAAATAACTTCCCCAGTACCTTATACCCTATGTGAGCTCTTTAGAAATACAAGCGAAGCACAAGATCTACTATACTATAAATGTGTCTTATTTCTCTTTGTTCTTTTTGTGTGATATCGATCTCTACAATCATCATACATTGGGAAGTAATGAATAAAACGGAATATTGACAAATAGAGGTGCATACCATACTGGATTATTAAATACTGTGTGGGTTTGTCTCTCCGCACTTTTCCCTTATTTTGTTTTGTCTGTTTTTGTGAGTTGGGATGCTCAGCATTGAAGAGACTCTCCATGTCGATATTTTCCATGGAGGTTTGTGCACAGTAAATATTTGGACAGACCTCGGTTGTCCCAGGCACTTTTTTTTGTCTGGAATGCCATCCGAACAACATCCTGATCAGCAGACATTGAATAGAATTCATGCATATTCTATGGAAGTTATTTTTAAACTTTAGTGACTTTTTAACTATTGGGAGATGTGTTGCTTTAACAAAAGAACCCAAATTGCTGTGTTTCTTTCTGTGCATCTGTATAAAATTCTAACTGTCAGAAAAAAAGCTCAGCATGACAGCTGCAGTCAAATGTAAATAAGCTTAAAGTTGGTTTGATTTATTTAAGTATACAAATTTGCATCAATCATGCGGATGCCTAGGGCGGCAAATTTTAGGGGGCGGCAGCGCCCCCCAGCACTGAAGAAAAAATACATTTAAAAAAATAAAAAAATAAAAAAAATAAAAACCTGGCCCTTTAAAAAAAAAAAAAAGACCGCGCTGGCAGGCAGAGACAGAGGTGAGAGGGGATCGGAAGATCCCCCCTCACCATCGCTCTGCCTGCCAGGCTGCACAGGGAGCCGAACAGGCAGCACAGAGAAACCTCCGTGCTGCCTGTTCGGCTCCCCGTGCAGTGTGCCGACACGGAAGTGCCGACAGTCACGTGACGGGCGCGCTGACGTCATATGCGCGCCCGGTCACGTGACCTGTCGGCACAATCACCGGGAAGCCGAACAGGCAGCAGGGAGGGACCATGCTGCCTGCCTGCCAGGGAAAGGTAAGTGCTGATGGGATGTGTGTGTGTGTGTGTGACTGTGTGTGATGGGAGTCAGAGTGTGTGTGATGGGAGTCAGAGTGTGTGTGATGGGAGACACTGTGTGTGATGGGAGTCAGAGTGTGTGTGATGGGAGACAGTGTGTGTGACTGAGTGTGATGGGAGTCAGAGTGTGTGTGATGGGAGACAGTGTGTGTGACTGAGTGTGTTGGGAGTCAGAGTGTGTGTGATGGGAGACAGTGTGTGTGACTGAGTGTGATGGGAGTCAGAGTGTGTGTGATGGGAGTAGGTGTGTGTGACTGAGTGTGATGGGAGTAGGAGTGTGTGACTGAGTGTGATGGGAGTGTGTGTGTGATGGGAGTATGAGCTTGATGTGAGTCTGAATGATGGGGCATGTCTTAGGTGTGTAACGTGGGTGTGCAGCTTGGGTAGGGGGGTGCCCGGATTTTGTCTGCCTAGGGCAGCACAAAATCAAGATACACCACTGGCTATAGAGCATATATACTTTTGCCAGAAGAACAAGATGATGATCCCGACTGTGCCACAGTCCAAACAGAACACTCTGCCCTACAAATATTATCTAGACCACTAACTTCAGGAAAACCGATTTGATATTAAAGTTTGGATGTCAAGAGATTAAGGTGCAGTAGCATCACTCTTTATCTTCGCAGTTCTGGACAATAAATAATAGGATTAGAAGATCACAGATATGTTATGGCAATCCTAGCTTGCAGCGAGAGATGCTGATAATTCAGTATCATTCTCACTGTACAGCAATGCTTTCAGTGATGGAGAGGGGATGGCTGGCAACTTTTGGCCTGAGAGCAAACACTATTTAATGGCCCATTTTGCTATTTCATCAGCCCACCCCGTTATCATCTGAGATAGATACAGATACACAGGTAGGGCAGATATATTGACAGTTAAGGTACCGAGACAAACAACACAGTTAGATAGAAAGAGCTATACACTAGAGCTCAGGCATCCAGCAGTGGCCCTCCAGCTGTTTGTGTGCTATACATTTTGGAATACTCTGCCAGTCTAGAAAGTAGGGGTGGGGGGATTATGGGGTTTGTAGTTCTGCAGCAGCTGGAGGGCCACAGTTGGGCACCTAGGCTCTAGTGTATAGCTCTTTCTATCTAACTATGTTGTTTGTCTATCAATCTCTGTACCTTATCTGTCAGTATATCTGCCCTGTCTGTTTATAGGCATTTATAAGTGAAAAAGTAGTGCAACCCCAGTCCACTGAGCTAAAATAGAGGGCAGTCCATCAGATAAGTCCCCTCTAACAGCCCTCCTTGTATGCTACTCACAGAGCAGAGAAATTAATTTGGAATATATTTGCATCTTCACTAATTTGCTAGTAACCCTACCAGAAACTAATAGCAGAACAAAGCAGGACCTAATAAAGATAAAATATAGAGCCACCCTCATTATGCCAGAATCCTTTCTATCAACAAACAATGTATCACTGCTCATTAGTGACCATATATCATAATATAGCAGCTTATGTTGAGAAGTTACCCAGAACTGTCATGACCCTGTTATTGGTCACATTGATCCCTCTTGCAGCTTACTAATGTAGACGGACTTATTGCACATGTCCCAATTGATTCATTGGGTTCCATGTGGTGGTGGTGTGTGGGGGGGGGGAGGGTCAATAATAATTATTCATTTTTATTATTGTATGATAATAGCATTAGTATTAGTAATAATAGTAATAATAACGCTAACATGGATCAAATACAGTATTTACAAATATGTTAGCGTTATATATTTTTCCTTGCTGCTTAAATTCATGCTCAAATATAGATAAGGAAAGAGTCGGCAACAAACAGATTTAACCCTTTGGGTGACATATAGCAATAATATCGTATAGCAATTTAACTGTGCTGGTGAAACAAAAGCGGTTATTGAAACAGAAAGGTTTTAAAATGCTCAGTGCTTCAAAGACAAGAGCTTCGAAAAAAGGTGAGAAAAAAATACAAAGTATGTCTTGTGCAGTGAAATTACATAAATTAACGCTGTGCCACCTCCGTTACATATACACCACCTATTTTCGTAAACCTTTACTTTCTGTTTAGTGTCCAACTTTTGGATTACATGTTACGAATATTAGATGTGAAAAGATTGTAAATGGTTGCAAGGTTATATTATATTGTTTTGGTTTTTTTTTTAAATGTGGTTCATCAGGTTTGTGTGGAATCTAAGTAATCGTGCTCTTGTACACAGTAGGATCTCTTAACAGTGCAACACATTGTCTAATTGGTTTTCATTATTTCCTTCAGCAAAAAAGGAAATTAACTTTTTTTCAGCTAGTGTGGGCAGTCCTTGTTTCTTGCAAACTGCTGTAATTTTACAATTTCATCTAGCTGTAAGTATTTTAAAATGTTATCAATGCAAAATGCAAAACAAATGTAAAAATGATCTTTTAAAGAACATTAATATGCATTTACATTTGGAAGTTGCATTTTGGGCACCAGCCAGTACCTTTAAGAATGAACACTAGTTTATTAAAATTTGGAACACATGTACAAAGCCAATAGTCCCGGACAACAGCTCTAACAATATAGCTGGGCAGCTCGGTCTGAATATTTCAATGCATGATGTCACAATACGCTGATTGCAAACTATCACTAAGAGGCCAAGACTTGCCTTGTCTTACATGAGAGTGTCTTATTATTCAATGCTCCTCCTGTTCACCGAACAGATGGGAAGGCAATTGTCACTATGAAGACATGTGCTACCACTGTTCCTATCTGTACACAAACCTCTCGTAACAATGCAGAAGGCTCTAAAAACCAGGCAAACATCGACCGGTGCAATGCACATCTAAAATTCAGATGATTAAAGGTTGATGGAAACATAACAGAGGCCTATTTGTTCTTTATCTTATTATGTAAATATTTGTATTCCTTTGAAACAGAAGAGCCACGGTCACTTTGGACCAAAGGCTGACTTTTAGATGTCACTATTCTTTAGTGTTTCTTTTTGTTACTATGTATGAGTCGTCATATTGTTTGGAAACATGTCCAGTGTCTGTGTTTTACATAAATTTCTCACAGTCTTCCATCACCGTAAATCCTAAGTCGGTCTCTGTTTATCTTTTGTCAAAACATCATTTTTTTGGCAGAAAGACGTCAACAGGTGTAGACTAATTTCCCCTGGCATGGGGCATCATTAAAGGTTTATCCAGATTTCTAAAAGAGACATAGCCTTTCTCGGGGAAAGTCAACTTGACCGTCCATCATCATTCCGTACTACTTGGCAAACGCGCTTGACTGAAACTGGCACATTAGCTTGCATGGGCATGCTGCCATTCTGACAGATGTGTTGATGTATATGTGTATGGGCAACAAAAAGGCTGTGTGGGCCTCAAATGTGTTGGCAGAATCAGGATTGCAGGCTCTGAACATTTGGCCATTGCTGAAAAATACATTTTGATTTGGATACAAATATGTCACTGATCTGATTTATAATTCTTTAACGGGGCTGGTATAGTTAAAGTCCCTGAATTATTTATTTAGGTAAGTACTGTATGATCTAGAGCAAATAAAAGAAACAGATCTTTTCTCAACTCTACTTATTGCCTAAAAACTGCAAATGAAGTATAACATATAAACATAGAATGTGTCGGCAGATAAGAACCATTCAGTTCATCTAGTCTGCCCATGTTTCTAAATACATATAACAACAGTATTGATGTTGCTATAGCAACAGTTCTGCCCATTTCTCCAAACCCCTCCTGATTTGTTGTCACTGAATTTTGAGATCCTGATTCAATTATGTTCAATGTAACACGACAGGAGAACTGTCCATTGTTTTAAAGTAACAGTGTCAAGTATATTAGAAACTAAAATTACTGAGGTATTAAATAGTGTCATCTACATAATTTTCTTTAATTAACATGCTAGCATTCTTTTCTGATATATGGGTGGAAGAAGGTGCAATATGTTAAACAAAACATATGTACAGATAAATGCTTGTATGATTTGTTTTTGTTTATTTTATGTTGCTATGTTTCAGTGAAGCTAAACATTGTGTCATTTTTTAATTTCTTAATTTATTTAAAATGGGTTTTATAAAAATTGGAAGAAACCAAATTAGGGTGATGGTTTTGTAAAAGGAAAAATAAACAGTCAACACCATAATAATGCAATTGTAAGACTATGTTCATTTTAGTAAGTTGGGTTTATTTTGAAACTTGACTTGTGAATACAAATTTGAGGATTTTTTTGTCTCAGTTCATGGTGAGATGACCTCCATAACATAATGCTTTTCTCTACTTAATGTTTGCACAGCCATTAAATAAGGGCAAGGTCACCAGTGGTGTAATAACATCCCCCCAAATTGCAGGCCAACCCTTCAAAAAATGTTGTGGTTAGGGGCTGTCCAAATGACCCTGCCCCCATTAAAATCTCATGGACCTGGAATTGTCTAAATGGACCACCTTTTATATGATATATTTGCCCTGGGTTCTGCTCTAATCCTGTAGGGTCATGGGTTGGGGCTACCACTTCTGTTACTTTTACATCAGTCCTGGTCCTGGTCACCAGACAATAATTGAATGTAGCGCTGTCCCAAGCCAAATTCCTGCAAAAAAAAGGCATTGATAGCTGAGATGGAAATATCTTTTCAACTTTGCTAGTAATGCCTGATTGGTAGAGAATAGTCCCCCCATGTGATGAAGGAGCCACACACAGGTTCAGAGGGTGCTGAGATTATCTCTTTCATGTTCCTTAAAAATATTACCGTGACACAGTAAATGTAGCTCAATGTAGAACTGTGAATAGTTAAATGTCAAAATGTACATAACTCACCCGTCACAGTAAAAGTCCAAACCCCCAACACTTAATTACACAACTGTAAATGTGTAAATAAATGACAATATCAGGGCCACCCAGGTTTGGGTGATGCTAAATTACTTTTTAGTCAATTAAGGTTTCCAAGCAACTACTGAATTGTTAAGTAAATATAGGTTTAATTTTTACTGCAAGGCATAATAAGAGACAGTAAGATGAAAGTAAGGAATACACAAATCAAGAGTTTATCCTTTTCATCCAGTGCGTATAGTATGATATGCAACCCATTAACTCTGCAAATGTATCAATATTTACCAATGTATTCATGCATATTTCTTGTTTGCTTGGCTAGATGAGTTAACATGATTACCTAACTCAGACATTGAGAAGGAAATTAAATAAAACTTTTTTTTTTTTAACTTTTTTTCTTTATAGTTGTTTCAAAAAGGGTTTATCCTAAATAAAGTATTCCTACACTGTGGAGTATTTGGAAATTGGTTTATAAAAAAAAACAAGGTTTTATATAAAAGTTAAAGGTCTAGCTGCCTGCCCCAATGTATCCTGCTAACTTCCAAGAAATGTCTGGAAATATCTCTGGACTGCGCTGGTCTTGCACTTCTGAGCTGCACATGATACCTGGCACCAGTGCAAGCCATATTTTAAGAGACGGGTGTAGACACTGGGTTCTATCTCAATTGTTAAATACTATAGTCTGCAATAGAACATGTCAAGTTAACTATCAGTGACAAGTGATAACACATGTTGTTGAATAGAGCCCATGAGGTCTGTTTATTATTTTTTATTGTCCCTGAACATTTAGTTTATTTGCCTTTTTACTTAGTATTTGAGGACATCTTCTAGAAACTAAATAGCCTTTAAATTATTTAAGAGACAATCATGATATTAATCATTTGATATTTATTTGTCTTTTGCAATAAACTTTACAGTGGCATGGTTAATGCAAGATCTTGTAACCAAGGCCTTACTTCATGAAAGAGAGGATTGCAGGGAATTGAGAAGGAAATTGCAAACATAAGCCCAAAGTATCAGAGTTTGTAGAATTCTCCAATTTGACTGAACTCAGCTACTCTGACCTTCAGTTTGCGAACCCCTCATCAATTCCCTGTAATCGCCTCTTTCATGGATAAAGAACTAACAAAACATTTAGGAGAAGTAGTGTAACCTTTGTATCCGCAAGCAAAAACTTTTTCATTATAATACAATGTGTAAGAGGCAGAATAAGCTCTACAGTAAGAAGGAAAAAGAGCACAAGGCTCTGCAGCAGGAAGATGACAACGTGGGGCACTTTAGCAGGAAGGTGACAACAGAGGACTCTGCGAAGGTGGCAGCAGAAAGCTCTGCAAAGACAAATGGAAATACAGGCCTCTGGTTGTTCAGAGGAGATCAGCACTGTTCTGCCAATAAAATTGAAAGCAAATTAACAAAGGCAGGCAATGGAGAGGAAGTTTTAAATGTAGGAAAGGGAAAAGGTAGGGAGAATACTCCACCCCCACATACTGGGAAAAAAATCCTGCGGACGTCCATTGGTGGAAACAATACAGTGTTGGCTGGTGGCATAGGAAAATCCCATTTTTGTAGAGGAAGCAGCACGGGGCTAAGCCAGGATAATGCTCAGTAGGGATCAAATGAAAAGCACCAGGCTCTGCAGAGGAAGGAGAAAGCACAAGACTCTGCTTGTACAGCAGGCAGAGCCAAGACAAAGTACCTATGTATAACCGACGGCCCACACTGAGTTATGTAATCCAACTGATGCAGCAGTTTATTTCTCTTTAGACAGCCTTCATACGCACATCCTTCGAAGAATCCATGTTGATCACAGCGCACAATATCACAGCTGACATTGTAGGCCACATGCGGCTCCACAGGTGACCTGTGCTTTAGATGTCTGTTTGTTTTGCTTCAGAGCCATGTGTGTGGGGCTTTGCCTTTTGACCACAACAGAAAGTAAAAGAGATTTTTAAGCCTCACTCCCTGCATCATCTTATCACAGGGTGAACTGAGAAAAAGCATGGGTCACGGCTGCTGAAGTATGAAAAGGCACATTTTACTTTTTCTTCAGCTTGCATGAGCATTCTCAATCGGCCCCCCTGCATAGCGAAAATAGAGAAGAAGTCAGGCAGAGACCAACTGTTGGATGAATTCCGAACACTTGATTAAACAATCCACTTCCCGCCAGGCGAGTATAAGCTGTTTTTCACATAAAAAAGCTGTGCTTTTAAAAACACACAGGACAAGATGACACTGCCATGCTAAGCACAGCTATTCTTCTAATTAGAATTTTTAATATTCTTTTTTTTTCTGGTTTTTGAAGAAATACTGGATTTAAAAGGCTTTAAAAAAAAAAAATATACCTCTATTTATACTGCCTGTCAGGAGAATGCCCCATTTAAAATCTCTTTAAAGTAGAACTCCAGCAGGGAACAACTCTTTATTCTTACAATTCCACTCTGCGTTTTCTTTAATACTAATTCTTATTGACAAGGTATTTCATAAAGTCCTGGGAGCAAAGTGGGGAAAAAAGGGGATCTGGGTTTCTGCATAGAGCTAACAGCACACACGAAAACTGGTAATATTATAATCAAACAAAATTGGCCATTGAGCTGACTCTTAGATGGTTGGAGAGACTGACCACTGGGCCAGTGCACATGTATTCACTTATACGCCATAATTGCACAGCTGACCCAAGTTGTTGGCAGACATGAGGATTGTTGTTCCAGTATTCCACTGATTGCAATGATTGGCATCTGCCAGCAGAATTTGTTTCTAGCAATAGAGGTTTTTTTTTTATAAATATCCAGTCTGTGCAGGGCTAAAATTGAACAATATCCCACAACTACAGCCCCCTGCTCCCAGTTTTTGTTTTACCTTCTTCAGTACTGCATTTATGCATCTTGTCCAACGAAGAGAACTCTCTACCCAATCATTAGCTGTGCTGCAGTACATAAATGGTTTTGCATTAATGCATATGTAAGTGTCTCTATGTAAATATATGTATGTCAATGTGTGTGTCTGTGTATCTTTCCCATAAAGTTCAGCCATCACAGTTCCATGGCGAGGCACAAGTGTGCTCATCAATGTAAGTGCCAGACATGGTGTATATATATAAAGTCAAACAGGGAGAAGGGGGAGGCTGTGCTGGGGAACTGTGCTAGAAGAATAGGAATGGAGGAAGAGAGGAAATGAGAAACTGTGCTAGAAAGGAAGAAGAGGACATCATCCGTAACCCACGTAAGTGCCAGGAACAGAAACTTATGCAAGGTTACGATAACATAAAAGATGTTCACGGTGGGGATAATGGATGAGGAGGGTGTATATGACACATTTCTAAGTGTGGGGCAAGCAGCAGATGTATTTCACTAGTTTGAAAATGATTTATTTGACAGAGATCTTCACCATCACTACTGCCCCACATGTTGAACAATTAATATTATTTCACAACATTGATTAAATGAGGTATCTTTAATTTGCTATAGTATACATCAAACCCTAATATCCATTATGGCACCCCATCTCTATACAGCATGTAGTATATGCATAATAGCTATTTTTTAATGACATACACCTAAATCACACATAGAAAATGCAAGACAAACACAAGGGGGTAGGTATTTATATGAATCTATATTTTTAAGGAAATAAAATATAGGATAGACACTATATTATTATCACCATTACATTGTAATAATTAATTGGTGTGTAGACATTATATTTACAATATAAACAGTCTAATAGTGAAATTCCACTCAGTTAAGACATTAATAGACTTGTCAGAAGTTAGCCATTACTGTCAGTGCACAATCTGATTTCATATCTATTTCAACAAGTTTTTCCCATCACCTAAATTGTTTGTCACCTATTAGACTTGAAATGATCTATCAGTTGACATGCCTGACCATAATATTCCTCATTAATTATTATGTATATCAGGCACAGTGTTCGAGTCTTTCAGATTCTGTGTTTTTCCCCCTAACTTGTCTTATGTGGGCTCTTTGCTGATCACTGAAGCTTGCTTGGTTTCTGGTGCCAGACACAAATTATTTTTCCCTCTCTCTCTCCCTCCCTTCCTTCCCTAAAAGCAATTTTTTTTAAATGTTTGCTACAAAAGGTCAAGAATGTGGCCCATTAAATTGCCACAGCTAAATGAACATTACCCTCAGAATTACCACCAGATTATTTTCAACAAAAAAACAAGAGAAAACTCCAGCAAGTAAAGAACAATAAGTGACTCACTGGCTGCCTCTGATAGGACAAAACAAATAAGCTGGAAATAATCCACAGCGAGGAAGGAAAGGCCGCGTCCACGATCAACAAAACTTTATTAGCATTATTTCATGTGCACAGGTTGCAGGCTAGGAAAAAAATGCCAAAGAGCAATGTAGTAGGTGGCAGGGCCATGTCTAGTCTCAACAAAACTTTATTATAATTATTTAATGGGCACAAGTTGCATGCAGCGAACAAAATGCCAAAGAGCAATGTAGAAGGTGGCAGGGCCATGTCCAGTATCAACAAAACTTTATTAGAATTATTTCAGGTGCACAGGTTGCAGGCAAGGAAAAAAATGCCAAAGAGCAATGTAGTAGGTGGCAGGGCCATGTCTAATCTCAACAAAACTTTATTAGAATTATTTAATGGGCACAAGTTGCATGCAGCGAACAAAATGCCAAAGAGCAATGTAGTAGGTGGCAGGGCCATGTCCAGTATCAACAAAACCTTATTAGCATTATTTCATAGGCACAAGTTGCAGGCATAGAAAAAATGCTAAAGAGCAATGTAGTAGGTGGCAGGGCCAAGTCCGGTCTCAACAAAACTTTATTAGAATTATTTCATTGGCACAAGTTGCATGCAGGGAACAAAATGCCAAAGAGCAATGTAGTAGGTGGCAGGGCCATGTCCAGTATCAACAAAACCTTATTAGCATTATTTCATGGGCACAAGTTGCAGACATGGAACAAAATGCTAAAGAGAAATTAAGTAGGTGCTACATTTTTGTTTTATTCAGGGACACCAATGTCATACCCTGTATAAGCTGAAATGAAGACTGCAGAAGGAGTCTATAGTGTATATTTACATACCTCCCAACTTCTGCCCTTCGGAAAAAACTCATTAATGGTTAATTTGCCAGTGCAGACATCATTTCCAAATGGCAGATGCCTATTCTGGCAACAAGCAGTATTATTACATATTCACATAATTATTACACTGTTGCTTTTTTTCTATCTGCCATTAAGGAACATTTAAGATATATCAATATCATATCATATGTAAAATATTAATAGCACATTTTAGCATCTGAGAAAGGGTTTAGAACAGCATTGAATGTAATCGATGTAACAGTGGATAGATGTGGAAGAATGAAAAATACTGTGGGTACACAGTGGTACCTAGTGACTTGCCTTCACTATAGACATGCCTCATGTTTATGATGATGTCACTAGACTGACTATCCAAGTGTTTAGGCTTAATCTAAATTTCACTCTCCCTTACGGAGTACCGTTTGTGAAATATATTTTTGACCCATGTTGGCCAGTGTAAAATGTAATACTTATGAGGGGAGGGTAAAGCAAAGGGAGAAATATTTAGGCAATTTTATGATTTTGTTTTATGACAAAAGAAAACTGTTCACTGGCCAAAAGACATTATAAAGTAAAACTCCAGTGTATATAAAAGTGAAATGGCCAGGACACTGGCTTATGTTACTGCTCTACACTTTGAGAAATCCCCATAGAAACCTCATTACACATTAGTAGGCTGGACGGTAGTTGATTAGTTTCTTGATTTTCTTCAATGAGGAATGTGATTGGATCATTTACTTCATTATGATTGTATCATTTCTCTGGCACTACAGCTGTCTGTCTACCACTACCCCTAAATAGGTAGAGATCCTTTTCACTCTGTACTAATCAGTTTCTGAGCTACCATACGAAATGGCTTAGGACCCTACCTGTTGCATGTTGGTCACGTGAGACACAGGATTCAGAGTTGAAGAAAGGATTTTATTATTACTATGCTGTCTTTTTATCATTTTGGCTCATTGCCTAACATCAGCTACATTAACACCAACCAGCAATAACATTATTACCACCTGCCTAATATTTTGTAGGTCCCCTTTTGACATCAAAACAGCCTTGACCCGTTGAGGCAAGGACTCTAATAGACGTCAGAAGGTGTATTGTGGTATATGACACCAAGACGTTAGCAGCAGATCCTTTAAGTCCTGTAAGTTTCGAGGTGGGGCCTCCATGGACCGGACTTGTTTGTCCAGCACATCCCATAGATGCTCAATTGGATTGAGAGCTGGGGCATTTAGATGCCAAGTCAACACCTTGTTTTCCTCAAACCATTCCTGAACCATTTTTGCTTTGTAGCAGGGTGCATTCGAGTGTTTAAAGAGTCCAATGCCATCAGGGAATATGGTTTCTATGAAAGGGGGTATATGGTCTGCAACAATGCTACAGTATATTGAGTAATATACGTATAGAAAAAATCAGAAAAAAATGAAAAAACTGGAAAAAAAACAGGAGAAAAAATGAACTGTAGACTAAGCAGATAGGTAAAAAAATTAGTAGAAGCTAGTACAGATAATATAGTGGAAAAATGGAAAACATAGAAAAAATATATAAGGCAAGAGCACAATGGATATAAGAAAAAATAGATAAAATGCAAAAAAATAGAGGAGAGGGGTAGTGGTAGACACAGGTTCAAAAAATTATTTAGAATAACTGAACAACAGTATGATATAGGTAACGTAAATTGTCAACCACTGCAAAAAATGAAAAAAGAATAGACAAAATCTAGAAAAAATAGTGTGGGAAAAAGAGGTCCACAGTTAAATGCCTCTTGCAAAATAAATCAAGGAAACTGCATCAGTGCAACAGGAAAAAACTAAAAGTAGTAGTCAATTAGATAAAGTAGTTTAGTGGACTTGGCACTTATCTCACCCAGATACAGAAATACAGTCTGTCTTGGTAGAAAAAATTCAGGGTCTGTGGGAGTACATAAGTAATCTTTGAATCAAACTTGTAGTTAGATATAAACTAATCTTGCTGAAGCAGGGCAGGTACGTTCCAAAGGGTAACTGCTGAGGTCTTTGTAATATGCACGGGGGCGACGCGCTCGGAGTGCTGCTCCTTCAATGGTCTTGATTCAAAGACTACTAGTTTTTTCCTGTTGCACTGATGCAGTTTCCTTGATTTATTTTGATACAATTGGTCATAATGTTATGGCTGATCAGTGTAAATCTATAACATAGATAGAAATCAGTCTAAAAGTAAACTATTTAAAGAGTAACTACACAGGAAATATAGACACCAATACACCAGCAGCTGGAGAGATTATGAGCAACATTATTTCAATGCATTTTGTGTGTGATGCACTTACCATGGAAAGAATTACTATTTAGAGGACATTGTCAATATTATTTCGTGTTGGATGGATAATGCTTGGCTTTTGCACATGGTTGCATATGTGTTTTAATTTCCATTTATTTAAAGAACATTATACAAGATAACACATTGTAGCTGGTAATACATAAATGTAGTTTGGCTAAAATGAGACAAAAAAAAAAACATATATATTTGTCCTCAACAATGTATTAGAGTTTAGACACATGTACCTGTGGCATTACTTTAACAAATACTTGTATTTTTACTTAACAAATCTTTTCTTTCAAAATTTATGAACTCCTATTAACAATTAAATAGTTCATGAAAAATATTTTGTAATTAATGATGCCATCATGCATCATTTTTGAATTAATTTAATTATGTAATAAAATGATTTCAATTAACGTAAAATATGGCAATTTTCAAGTTGTCATAAACCGCAACAGAAATTAATTTTTGATTCTTGTTTCGTTAATGACCTGTTATTAATCAAATAATTGTGAAGAGGGTATTGCATCCAGGGATATCAAAGTGATGTATTTATTGAGGTTATCTTAATGTTTCACCTGATTTTAAGACAGGCAGGTAAAATCTTAATCTACTCTGACCTTTCTAATTCATATGACTCTAGTAAGTTAGTAACATGTTATTCTTCCAGTTCTATTCTCCTTTCAGTACCATGGACAGCAACGTGGATAGGTGGAACTGATGGAGCTTGACCTCGGTCAATCCTTTTAGCTATAATTCTGCTTTTCATTCTTCTTAAATATGTTGAATACTGCACTAGTAAAAGTAGACTAATTAAGAGTCAACAGTAGTTTCCTTTAGATTGGAACAGATGGTTCCTGAAGAGTGTTGGATAGCAACGTGATCCCTTATACAAAACTGTACTTCATTAGAACACTTTACGAATGTATAAATGTGGCGCACTCAGAAATTGTGACTATTAGTGGTGCAATGTAAGTGTACACTATGTATAGTGCTAACACCCAACAGCGCCGGTTCCGAAATTCCATGTTGCTCTGGCACTATTTGAGCCAGCGCTCCCCATTTACAGCAGGTAAGGTGCAAACATGCACCTGATATTGCACTAACAATCTCCTCCAACTTGTGGGTGGTGGAGTCACAATTAAAGGTTTTGGGATGTGAAACAGGTGTAATTGCTGTTATCAATATGAATGTCATGGCAGCTTCCTTTGGAAACCACACTCATTGTATCCTAATTTCTTAAATCCAAAGACCCTCTTGTATTTAGAACAGATCCACATTCCACAATATTCCATATAAAGCAAAAACACATTTTGAATCAAGTCTATTGAGCAGTGAAGAGGAGAACTTCTTCTCGACACCAGGATGTTCCATGTTGTCATGGCCTTTTTTGCCATTTGGATAGAATGATGGCATGCATTGTCCTCCATTAAAATGAGTGGTGGAAGCTATCAATGATCACTTCCACCTCTCATGTGTTGGCGGAGCGATAGCAGGAGCCATTTTGGAATGGTAGTGTTATATTCCAACTTGGAGTTGCACTGTTGTGGGCAAAAGTTTTGGAAGTGACCAGTGATCACTTCCATTGCTCTTTTGCTGTTGCTAGGCTGCCTCCAATGGCAACATTGTACTTAAAAAAAAAACATTAGTTAGCTATAGTTCTAGGGTTATTGTTACAATTAGAGATAGGATTAGCATTAGGGTCACAGTTAGGGTTAGCATTAGATTCGGGTTAGTGCTAGGGTTAGGATTAGTGTTAACTATAACTTTGTAGACATAGACTATTTCTAAACTCAGGACAACAATTTTAATCAATTTAGCAGAATGTTTAATTAGCTTTTGTAGATGAGTAAAATATTTTTTCAAATTTTTAACCATATCGTTTTTTTTTTTTTTTACAGTAAATGACATGATATAATCAAAATAATGGTATCCTTCCTATGCCAAAAAAAAAATTATATATATATATAATTTGTGTGGGTGCAGTAAATGAGAAAGATGAAAATGAAACAAACACTGCAGACATGTATAAACAGCGTCAGTCCTACTTGCACTACTTATAAAAAAAAAAACAAAAAAACACAGTGTCGTCCTTAAGGGGTTAATTAAGGGGAAACTTCCATGTTCATCTGTGTACTTTACACTTGAACCATTTTCTTACCATAAATTGTATAATTGCATTGAATGGAAACATTAATCTGATGTTATGTGACATGTTTCTAATAGACTATGTTATGTAAAACTTAATTATACCCTCGCCTCATCTTCTCCATGTAATTAGATCCCATGTTTATTAAATATTGCCTTGGTTTATGTTATTTCGGTCAATCACTGCGTGTGTCTATTCTCTATCTATATTCCACTGCGGAGAGCGTGAACTGTAATGTGTAGCAATGTCGATTTATGTTGCAGACATGGCTATAGTATTAGGTTTTAGTTACATGGTTTTAATCTGGGCCTATAGCCAATCTATATATTACACATATATTATGTCAGGTAATGTTTTGTTGTATGTCTATCTTAGTCATAACCCTATCTCAAACCAGTCAACATCCAAAATACATGCTCATAGAGATAACCATGGCATTTGTATTCACTTACAATGTTGTGGGGAATAACTACATGTAGAGATTTAAAGAATTAGACACTAACATTAAAATTGGTCCATATATTATTCGCTTAAATAAACCAGACTGTTTCTCTCTCAGAACTTGCTTTAACTACCATGACTGAACTGTACCTTAAAAATCCACTAGGCCACTTGTCTGTGGCCAGACGATGATTAATACATGTATTTTACAGGCCAGAGAGGAATGGTGAAACTGTGAATAGCATGTCGTCCTTCTAACTTCACTTTCCTACTGTGGAGCAGGTTTCAGAATTCAATGTAACATGTGTGGCTGAAGACGGATTTCATTGTCCTTTACTCCACTAAGAGGGGCATGTACTAAAAAAATGCAAATATTTTTTTTAATGTGCAAAACTATGTTTGTGCTTTGATCCTTTTGCAATTTACTAAAGATTTAGCACTCAAATAGTAAATACGAGCAAATTGTGAATAAAAACAGGCATAATTGCGAATATTTTTTCTACCTTTTTTTTAGCACTTGTTAAAAGCTAGTGTAAATTTCACAAAATATTCACAAAAGACTTTAGCGTGTACAATATATTTGCGCACACTGACTAAAAATGAACTAAACAGAAGAGGCGCAAATCAGGAAAAAAGAGCTCAAAATATTCGCAAATTGCTCCTTACTCATGTTCCACCTACTTTTTTCCCCATTGCACTTGTTTAGTACATGACCTCCATAGACAAAACTGGGGCTATTTCAGGAAAAAGTGCTAAAATAGCAGTAATAACCATGGAAACCAATGGAATGCAGTATGCTCCAAATGTAGCACTTTTTTGAAATAGCACCTTTTATTGCCTTGATAAATCAGGCCCTTAGTAGTTTACTTCCACTCCATTCTCTTCCTGCAGTAAAAGAGAACAAAGCTGTCACCAATAACATAGCTTCAGATAATGACACTTGGCCTTATTTGCCATTCCCCTGACTAACACTCAAATAATTACATGTTGTCGCACAACTGTCAAAATACATTATTGACCAACAACATATGTGAGAAGTAATATATTCCATTCAACGGCTGGCAAGTCAAATCTGTGTGGGTAAAGGAATGACAGGCTCTTATTAACTGTCAGTCAGAGCTTTACATGCAGATGAAGTACACTGGGCGACAATTCTGACCCCTTTACAAATATCTGCACCCTTTCCTTGAGATTTCCACCCATTTTAATGTCACCATTTAATTATTTTGAACAAATTCCATATCCAAAATGCTAATTATTTTTTTGGGAACCAAACACTGGGAAAAACTTTATTTACGAGATCTCTACGTAAAGTAATTTAATTAATTTTTTTAAAAGAAAAAATAAAGAATTTACTTTGAAAATTGGGCAAAAATTAAAAAAAAAACATATATTTAAAATGTAAAGGCTCATACTAAGAAATAAAAAAAATGCAACATTTTGTTTCTTGTATCCCAAGTAACCATCTCTCGTAATCTCACTTTTTGAATTGCTACAGTTTTATTGATATTAAACTGAGTAGATCTTACATTAATTCCTCCAACATTTCATTACTTGCATGCGTATGTACGGGCAGCCATTTTGTTTCAGAAGAGGGAGATGTTTAACTTTTACTGTCCATTAAAATGTATAATTCATATATGTTCAAAGGGAAATCAGTTCATTGGGATCCACTTCTCCATTACATAACTAGTACATCACAACTAGAGGACATAGTCTAAAATTAGAGGGGCAACGATTTCAAAGTAATATCAGGAAGTATTACTTTACTGAGAGGGTAGTGGATGTATGGAATAGCCATCCAGTGTAGGTGGTAGAGGTAAACACAGTGAAGGAGTTTAAGCATGCGTGGGATAGGCACAAGGCTATCCTAGATATAAGACCGGGAACGCGGGACTAATGAAAGTATTTAGAAAATTGGGCAGATTAGATGGACCGATTGGAAACATTCTATGTTTCTATAACTGGTTGTTTATTGCAAGTAAAGACTCCCAAAGGATAACTATGCTGTTTGCATATTTGAAACACATTAAAATGTTATTTTATCCCTCCTAGGCTCCAGCCAGATCCTGAGACTAGAGTGGGAGGATCAGCAGAAGCTGCAAACCTGATACATGTGTTTAAGTGAATTGAAACATTTAACATTTGAATAAATGCATTCATTATTACAATTATTTAACTATTAATAAACATTGAAAAAGGTAGTCCTTTAAACTCACAAACTAATTCCAAATTAAGACGTTCAACTGATTTGACCCCACATTAAATACTGCATTGTGCCTACAGAACTGAGTGCTCTATAATACTAAGCATTGATATCACAATGTTTTTTCTTTTCCTTAATCTACATTTTCCTAACACTAAAGTACACCCAGATAAGTCACAACATTTACACCTTCATTTTCTGATTCCTAAATCTCTGTATTATTAAAAGCAGCCAATTTTCTATACACGGCTGTAATAGCATGGCAATCCAGATGGAAACTAATGAATTGTAACTAAAAGTCTTCACTTTCCTTTCACTAATAATTTATGCTCTGAAAATGGGGAGCTGTATAAGAGATTTACATCAAGACTTACACCACTACGGTCAACTGTATATTACAGAAAGAAACATGAAATCTGTCTTATCTTTCAAAGGCTCAAACTGCGGTTTCATCTTGCCTAGATTTTTTTTTTCTATATCTCCAAGACAGACAGCTATACAATTTAATTATTTTCAAGCTAATGCAATATCTGTAAGAAATGTCGCAAATGACAAGAACATATAAATATGGATTTAATTCAAGCAAAATTATAGATTCCAAAAATCCATTGCTGCAAATATTATACAGCCTATTATATGATGATATAAAAAGAGTTTATTTTATCTATACTAGCATCACCATCTACTTTCTTAATCGGATCTATAGCAATTAATGTTTCCTCTCTTTTTAAAGGGCCTCTGTCACCAAAACCTAGTCTATCTAGCAAATTCCTAAATAAAGAACCAAAAATGGGTTATAAATGATGGGTTATAAATGATGGGGTATAAATGATGGGTTAGAAATGATGGGTTATAAATGATGGGTTATGAATGGGTTTGTGCTATCTTCTGGTTGACGTTGTCTTTTGGATTGATATGTAAATTATACATGTCCCTTTAAAAGTTGTATTGCATGTCAAACTGCATGGTGATGTTGTGACGGCCCCCTTGGTACCCTGACTGGGTAGCTCCGTCAGAACTCTGATTCCTTTTATCAGCCACCCCAAGCCACCAGGCAGAACCAGTGTTGTAGATGGAGCCTCTAAATCACCAGACAGGACCAGTATAACTTTGAAACAGGAATGAACATTTATTGAACAGCATCTTATTTACAGACATAATCAAGTTAACATAACTCAACCCACATATTAACATACAACCAAACATGAACTAAACAGTAATTAACCAGACCTGATACAAATATACAAGAACACATCTCAATTAGTTTAACAGTATATTGAATTAACACAGGACAATGGATGAGTTACATAGTAGAAGTGTGGATATCAGTATCAGCTTAAGATGGGATATCACACCAAAGCAGCACACAGGCTGTGCCTGCACTACAGGGGGGTAAACCATCAACCATTGTCCTTTACTCCCCTGTGACTCCCTCTGAGAATTATGCATAGGCACAATCTGGGAGCATGAGCAAAGGGGTAAAAACAGCATTTATATTGTAAATCCAATGCAAAGTGAAAACGTACCCACTATACCCACCTCCAAAAAACAGAACCCCTTTTCAATGCCAAGGCCAATAATCTATAGGGAGGAGGTGGGCCATTACTTCTCTCCAAGAACTCCAGTGACAGAGGGTTCTGTCGCAAATGTCATAAACAGGAGACACCACAGATACATGTTTCTATTTGTTGTGCATTTACTTGTAATTCTGTATCAGTAGATTGTGTCCTCAATCTACTGGCTAGTAAACTATGATAGTCTCACTCTATTCTCATGACAGTTTGTATAACCACCAGTCAAAACCTAACTCTAACACTACAAGACCAAAGTATATTGTATCATCAAAACGTCCAAAGTGACGATGCTGAGGTTCTCTGCTTCACCACCTAATCATATCAAAATTCTGCCCTTCTTTCTAAACCTATCTTTATGTCCAGATACTTAATTACATTACACAATGGTATATGAGGGTTTTCCATGACAACCATGACTGTCTGAACTCTGTGTAAGAGTAAGTGTTGTTAGTATTAACAGATTATATGTTTGCATAGGTAGAAATAGAAACCGGAAGTTTCAAAAGTAAAGAATTCAAGGACCCCCTGTTTCAGAGAAGAGTATCCCATCAGGTATGCCAGATCAACAGGATCTATTAATACACTACAATGTAACATGACTATTTTATTATTAATTATTTTATTTCTCTTGGTAACATCACACGAAAAAAAATAATAATAACACTGTTAATATAGATGAGTCTGAGTTTTTTTTTTTTTTTTTGTGGCACCATATCACTTAACACAATGTATTTATACTTGAATTTACCCACTTAAACAATTATGATTTGGTAGAGTATGTTGGTGTGAGGGTCACCCCCTCACACAAATTTTCTTATTAATGTTGTATGTCCCTTTTGATATTTTCATAATAAAAAGAAAAAAAAAGAAAAGGGAGAAAAAAAATATATAGATGAGTCTGAACCCTACATAACAAGACCATACTAAGTACATCAATAATATATCTAACATTAATTTTAAAAAATGGAAAGGAGAGGGGGGAGAAAGTCAGTGATGTTGCCCAATCAGACCCCAGGGTAAGGCCTACCTGACAACAGTAGCTAGTATTGGCTAATCCCTTGACACATGATCTGAAAATGTGCCCAAATCATTGTATAACTCAACCCCTTTAGTTAGTCAAACATTGATCCCAGGATCTAACAGTCAGTCCACAGCTCTCCGGCTCAGTCCAGTATTTATTTCAGTAATGGTGCCTTTTTTTTTTATCCATCAGTGTATAAAACAAAGATGTATTTTTTTATTTAAATCTTACATAGCTAGGCAGATTTTAATGTGTCTCTTATGAAGTGTGAAAAACTGTTTTAATTAGACAATTACTTAACAAAACAGTAAAACAGCTACAATCTCAATAAAACATCTGTCATGCTGATACAACCCTATTT
Source organism: Pelodytes ibericus (assembly GCA_036172795.1). Taxonomy (NCBI): domain Eukaryota; kingdom Metazoa; phylum Chordata; class Amphibia; order Anura; family Pelodytidae; genus Pelodytes; species Pelodytes ibericus. The sequence goes on from CM069867.1 coordinate 61,497,557, forward strand.
TATATGCTTCTAGTTAAGCACAAAACGTGATAGGTTTATTTTTTTATTAATACTATATCTAAAGCTCTAGTCAGACACAGCTTTATGGATACATTTATGAAACTTAAATCTCAGCAACATTAATTTGGAGGGAGTATGATTCATTTAAAAGGCCATATACGACGCATTGTAAAATGTTGTCACCTTATTATCCCCAAAATATAATGAATGGTACTATAGAAATTGTATGTGTTAAAATGGTAAACAAAGTGGTTCAGAAATTGGAGGAAATAATAAAGAGAGATAAAGTAAGATCAATACCAAGCATTGGACCAGTTCTGTGAGTCCAGGAACTTCTTAGACTTGAACAAAGAATAGAAAAGAATTATTAATTAATACTTAGTAGGGGTTTGTAAAAGAAATAGTTGTGTCATTTTATGTTTTTTAAAAACATAGAACAAGCAAACGTGGGTTTTTTCAAGTGGTCGTATTCCTTTGGACTAGAGGTACTGTCCTGTTGGATCCCCCCATTCTTGCTTGCACTGGTATATATCCATAGACTAGTTCAATCACTCAACGGGGGCAGTTTGGCTAAATTAGATAACACAGGCAGCTAGAATTCCCTTTGCTACACATACATAACGGTGGTTCCTAGATAATTTTTATGTTCTATCTATTAACGTTCTTCACAACCCATCACGATCCGTGATTACTGGACAGTGCTGCTGATCAGTGTACTCTGATCTAGGACTGGTGCTGGATATTGAGATTCCACTCCATAATAAGGTAATAAAGTGAACAAGAAACACCTGACGAAGAGCAAAAACTGCTGATTTAAAAAGCTTCTAACGAGCTGTTCAGCACCAATTGAACTGATTATGTTCTTGTGTAATGACAGAATGGATGGACAAAGGAGATGGTGAATTACTTTTTTCCAAGAAAGGCTATCAGTGCGAAGCACTGTCCACATCAGAAGATTAATATGTTCATCTATTAAAGACCTTCTGATGAGACTCTGTGGCATTCCACCTGGAATATATGAAGAGTTGCTGTGCGGGTCTGTGTCTTTCACACTGAACCAGTCGATTGAAGTTCCTTTAATCAGCAGATACTCGTCTCATAGAAAGAAAAGTTTTAGCTTCACAAATTACTTGCTTATTTTCCTCTCAATCTTATTTAGCTACAATATTTTGTTCTGTTTTATATTGAAGAGAATCTGCCAAATATACATTGTTTATACTGTGAATCTAAAAAAAAAAAAAAGTCAAATTGAATGCAAATGTATCAATATAGAGAAAGATCTGTGTTAAACGTGTCTGTGGTGTCTTCAGTTGATAACATCACCTTCTAGTTTAATATGCACCCTGCTCATCAATGTGCTGGTGATGTCATTGGGGGAGGGGACCTATCTGCATATTTGTTGGGGGTGCAAACTAATAAAATGTATCTAGGTCAAGTTTTTTGACCTAATTAAGTTATTGGTGAACACTAAATCAAAGAAGTCCCCCTGAAGACACTCTTCTTCACTTAAAGCGTCCCCACCTTCAGAAGAAAGATATATTGTTGGGTATTCATTGCGTATGGGCAGCTAAAATTGTGATAGGTCGGAGTTGGAATTATGCATTGGTCCCACCTATGTGATGCAATTGAGGTTAAATGGAGATCGTTCTAAGTTATCAACAGGACAATTCTTCACATATATTTGAAACATTGGATAAATGGATATGGAAGCTGAAGTGTGCATTGATATAGACCCTGTTGTGTATACATTAGAATCATACAGATTATCGATAGGATAGCACTGATTTAGAATACTCCCTTATGTCCTCTCAGCAAGTGATGCTCTTATCTTTTATGACTTTGTTTTTTTCTCCATTTCTTGCAAAACTGAATTGAGACCTGGTTTTTCCAGGTGAGGTTTTATATGTTTGCATATTTAATGTATCATGGAACTATGTTTAGGCTTCCAGCTTGTTTTGATAAAGAGATAGCGAGGAAGTAATAATACACCTGAAAGCAATATGTTCTGTATAAATTAAATCTATATAATTTGCTATGTTTGTAAAATAAAATAAAAAAGTAATAAAAAATGAGTGAATTTGCATACAGCGCACAGGTTATATCATCCATTTTAAAATACATTTTTCACTTAATTTACGCATTTGCTTGAATTTCTCTACATACACAGGAAAGACTCTGTTTATGTGACAATGTCCCTTTTAACGTTGCTTCCAGGGACAACATTTTGAACCTATAGTATATCACTCAAGTGGTGTTTACCTGCAAGATATGTATTGTGCTTTAAATCAAATTGTCTGTCTCTTATATAGATAGACAGTGTGTCTGTCTGTCTATCCTTTTCTATCTACTATTTGTCTGTTCCCATCTCTGCTTGTGTTGGTTTGTTACACTGTCTTAATATTTTTTCTTTAGAATGTGACAAGCACACTTGCAAGTGTTCCCCAGTAGATGGCAAAGCAGCACTGCTTGGGGGTGAATGCAGCTTGGCTTTTAGTACACTCAAAACATCATTTGCAGAAGATGCTGGGAGTTTGCAAGGTTGGTGTCTTTGCATAACTTGATTTTCATACTCCTCTCTTTGTTACTGCTTATTGGAGGTGACACCTCTCTACTCTAGTCCGCTGCCCTTTTATATTTGTACCATTGCTTATAGTCTAAGGTGCTGAGATGTATGATGGTACAAAGTCTGTAAATGGAAAATTTGCATGAGCTTTGAGAATGGTGCTTCCCACCAGCGGCTGATGCCACATTGGAGACTAAATGCTTGAAAGAGTATGGAGATTATCCCCTAAAATGAAGTGACAAATGGACATGAATTCAGGCTTTAATAGTGGAGATGGAAAAATTATCTAACTTTCCAGCTAGGCTATTAATACCTGATGTATGCAGTTGACTTGTCAGTTCAGTTCTAGCTCACTGCATTAAATAGCTTAATGATGTCATGGTATTATATATTTGATGGTCTTGCACAGTAGACCAAACATTGGAACTTGTCACTGGAACAGTATAATACATCCATACTTGCTTTTTAAGCCACATCAAAGTTGTAAATAAAATTGTATAAAAATTTTTTTTTTCATGGCCTCTTCTATCTAAAGAATTAAACGGGGAGTTGACATACTAATCAACATCACTTGCATTGATTGGGACGCTGCCATGTTTATCTTAACAAAGTCTGATTTTAATACACTCCTAATATGTATACGTTTGTTAGCCTTGGGGATTGCAAATAGCTTAGGAATGAAAATAAAATTCACCTACTTCCGGATCCAAACCAACTGCAGCATGGGCCACAAGGAAGTAGATGCTGCACCTTCTTACCCAGCATGTTGTGCAATCAATCCTGGCATGCTTTGCTTTGAGACAATTGTACCATAGTAAAAATATACAAATGCAACAATTAGCATCTTTCTGACTGTGTGTCAAACAACTATGGAAGACTCTGCAGGATTTCTAACATTTAGCACAAAAGCTAAGCAAAAGGCTTTGGTAATTCATAATAAATAAACTTAATTCACGATTAATGCTAGAAATTGCATTACAAAGAAATATTCGACTCAGCCACATCAGTTGGAAGGGCATGTTAAATATCTATCACTCTCTGTTAAGTTGTACATAGAATAATAAATATAATACTGTCTACTTGTTTTAGTAACCTTATATTACTTCATTCTTAAGCCTTACTGTCTTAACACATTTAAAGGTTTGTATCCTCAAATGACCTTGGTGAAAGTATCAAGGTCACGACATCGCTAGGGATACATTTTGTTATTTAGACCATACAATGTATACCATTTTCTGTCTCTTCCTTGAGGCATCAGTATATTTATTTGTGTCTGTCTGAAGAAATTGGCTTCAGTGTTAGACAAGATACTAAGTGACCATATTTATAAAATATCTGCTTCGTAGGTTAAAACAAAATTACATTTTTACATCTCAATACAGCTACGCAATTTCAGAAAACACTGTATGATTTTTAAAGAAAATGATGTGTCCTATATTTGTGGGTATAAATTCCTTGCAACACTTTGATCGGCTCTAATATTACCAGTCTTTAGCATAGGAAATGATTTGTTTTTAGTGGCACAAGCATCTCGGTGGCCAGGAGCTAAATATCCATTTAACAACCTAATTTTCCTGAAAGTGAAAAAAAACTAATAAAGTATATGTCACAATGCACAGGGCTTTACTGTTCACATTATAGAACATGCTATTACATGGTACATAATAGTTCCAATTATGACCACTAAGCAGATAGTTACTGGGCCTATAATTTTACATCTATATTAAAATATCTTTATAAGAATTGAATGTATTCACTTTTTTGTGAGGTCTATGACCAAGACATATATTTAACTCTTGTTAAAGTTTTTTTTTCCATGTAGTATGATGCTTGTTATGTAAAATAGATGTTTGTACTTTTCCACCACATATCCACATCAGTGGATTGTAGTCGCGTTTCGCTCTCTCATGGTAATATTGATAAAACACATTGGCAGTTTAATTTTTTTCCCAAAAGATCATCTATTGCAGAATTTACCAGCATTAGTACATAGTAATCACAAAACATGGTGTGAATTTTGCTTCTCTTATTATTTACTAGTTAATTTCCCCACCCCCATAAGGGGAAGTAAGCCAGAAAGACTAAGGAACCTTTCCACAAATGGCTTAGTTGGGCCAAGATATTTCTAAGAATTTTCTTTTTTTTTATAGATTACTTTATAGCTTGTTGATCCAATGAGAAATCTGACAGTCTAAAGAAGACATGTTTCCCGTAAAAAAAAAAAAAGTCAAAACAAGAATAGGCAAAGGACGGAACATTATGGACTTAAACCTTCGTTTAAAACTAGATTACTGTGTTACAATGCAAAAAAACGAATTTTGTGTGTCTGTTTCTTAAACCGGAATGAGGAATTACATTAAAGTGGCAATTTAAAAAAAAATGCAATATTGCCTAATTTCCCAAATATAAAAATCTATAACATTGAATTACTTTTTTTGTGTGCAAGCAAAAAAACAAACAAAGCCAAGAAGATGATTTTTCCACATTTTTGCTTGATTTCTTTTTATTATTGTATAGAAATTGTTGTCCACCCACAGTCAATGATTACTTACTGTGAGTAAGGTTGGGGAAAATAGTTGATCCTGCACAAACAGTGATTGTCTTATTTAATTTATCTTCCCAGAGTAGCCTCACATTTTATCAAAGCAAAATGAATGTGAAGAGATCCCAGAGACTCTGCGTTGTATGCTATTGTTGCTGATGAATTGTTTTTTTTTGTTGCTGGTATATTTTTACTTTAATATGAGAGATCACAATATTGCATCCACAAAACAAATGTCAAGTATCAAACGAAATGTATTTTTCTTTCCCATTTTTAAGACATTGATACTTTTTCTTTAAAATGAACATCAGTATGTGCTGATAACAATTCAACACCTTAACAGTGAATGGCAGTGTCTTCCCCAAGGACCAAAACCACTATAAATATTTTGTGTTCCTGGTATCTGATCACTGAGATCCCTGGGATCCCTGGAACCTGATCACTAAAACCTGATCACTGTGATCAGGTAATAGGAACACAAAAATTTTTTTTTGTATACATTGTACAGTCAATAACACTGTATTTGCAGTATGTTCACACCTGTTTGGTAGGTTTCATTTATATTATTTCAGCCTGTGACTAGCTCAGCGCACCAACGTTTTTCTTTTCCCTGCTTGCACATATTTGAGGTTGTTGTCTGTTTGCAGCTTGCTGTCCATGGGTTAATTGGGAGGAGTTTTAACTGCACCTCCTCCAACACATTAAAAAAGGTTTTGGTAACAGTGTGTGCCCACTAGAGAGTAGGTGAGAGAAGGTTCTCACCTTATTGAGAGCGCGCCTTGATGTGGCTGGTGAGATTAATTATGCTTTGGCCAATTCATATAAGCAAAACAACGTAGCATATCCTGATAAATGAAAGAGTTAAATTAAAGCGTAATAAAAAGTGAAATGAAGAAATACATACAAATGGTACTAATAGGGGGAGCAAAAAAAGGAAAAATGGATAGACAAAAGCTAAATACACTTACAAAAATGCTGAGACCAGATAGAGGATACCCAAGGAACTAGCTCCCCAACGTTTCGTCGAAATGCCTTCTACAGGAGGAGCTAGTTTCTTGGGTATTCTGTATCTGGTCTCAGCATTTTTGTAAGTGTATTTAGCTTTTGTCTATCCATTTTTCCTTTTTTTTTGCTCCCCCTATTACTACCATTTGTATGTATTTCTTCTTTTGTTATATATTCATTATTATTAGCCTGGATTTGGCTTGCATTTGACTAGTATTATATGTATGTTGTATTTGTATTTCTATACTTTTTTTTGACATTTTAATTATTATAATAAAGGTTATTTTTTATATTTCCCTAACATGGTGTGCTGCCTTTCTGTATATAACCATATGGTACCTAGTCTAGTCAATATGATGGTCTGTAGCAGTGAAAGGGTTTTCTTACACTTCATAGTCTCTTGGCTTTACTTTGAAGAAATTAGCCAGGACAGAGTGCAGGAAAATCCTAAAATGGTGTCAAACTCAATTTCATTCTGTATGATTCACAAACGAAACAAACATCACTTAAGGGCTACATCTCCACAGATCTTTATCAATAGATAATACTGCGTGTCAGATGTGGTTACAGTGTTACAATGGATAGTTAAAGCAGTTTTAGCTCTTAGGATAAACACACTGCCAGAGTTCACAGTAAAGTAGTATAGACAGTGTGGTTATTTCTCAGTTACTATAAAGCATTGAAATCTTGTCTACACTAGTCAGAGATTTTTTTTCTCTCCTTAACTTGGAGTTGAATGCTCTTTTTTGAACTGATGCCTTTTGTCAATTTTGTCCAAGATAATTAAATGTGATTCTTATTATTAGATTCTTATGTTATATATTGAATGTTTAGTACATCAAACTATTTTTTTTGTCATGTCTATTATTGTCTTCATTCCTGATCTGTTGGGCAAGGATATGCCCTCGTTATCTCTTTTTTGGGGATAGAAGGAAGCAAACCAGAACACATGAATGTGAGACTTAACCTAAAAGTGAATAGGGCTGGTTCAACGAAGGTTTAATAATAATAATAAATATAAACAAAATCTGAATGAAATAGAAAAAATTACAAAAAAATAACTAAAAAAACAATAAAGAGAACTACAATCAGGAAAGAGAATCATGAAAAGTCGGTTTAAATAACAGACTTAGCAACAGTGCCCAATGCCAGTCAGCAGCTGCATGGGCCAATAAGACATTGGCATGTATAAAATGAGGTATAGATTCACGGGAGGAGGATATAATCTTGCCTCTTTACAAGTCAATGGTAAGACTTCACCTTGAATATGCAGTACAGTTCTGGGCACCAGTCCTTAAAAAGGATATTATGAAACTAAAAAAAGTGCAAAGGAGGGCTACAAAATTCATAAGGGGATTGGAGGATCTTAGTTATGAAGAGAGACTTAAACAATTGCATTTTTATACATTAGGAAAAAGGTGTCTCAGAGGGGATATGCTAACATGATATAAATATGGGCCAATAGAAAGAGATTTCAAGTGACATGTTCATTAACAGAAATGTACAAAGAACAAGAGACTGGAAGAGCAAAGATGTCATAGACAGCAAAGGAAGGTAGTGCTATCATCTACAATAGATGCATTTAAAAATGGTCTGGATGGTGTTTTTTTTAGAAAAGCAGAACATACAGGGCTATTAATAATAGAATAAACATTAATAATAGAGCTTATTGATAAGAGGATACATTTGATTGCCCTTTGGAGTCAAGAAGAAATTTTTCCCCCTAGGCAAAATTTGAAATAGCTCCCGTAGGGTATTTTGCCTTCTTTTGGATCAAAAGCTGGAATGATAGGTAGAAGGGTTGAACTTGAGAGACTTGTGTCTTTTTTTCAACCTAAATTACTATGTTACTATGAGGTAATACCATAAAACCTATTGGCTTTTCAGCCTGCGTACGGGCCTTGATGGCTACTTCTGGCCGGTAGCCTATGCTAGGTGGACAATAATGATGTCAAGTGTTCTTGGCACCCAGCATAATTGATTTCATAATATACCATAGTCCAAAGGCTTTAAAAACATCTGCTCAATTGGATCCTGTTCTCTGAAGTTAATAACCATAGGTAGGAAATAGAACTCACATCCTGAAACTGTTCCCAGAATCCTACAGTGAATCTATATGGTTCACGAGCCCAAACAATTAATAGAAAGGGTGTAGCTGACACTTCGGTTTTCAATTCACCTTCTAATCATTACTGGATTGAAGACTGACTAACACATGACAAATGATCTTCCTGTGTACATATTTGTATATAAATTTCCAGCAGTGTACCTCTCATGGATGAGCGCTCCTTAAAATAGTGCTGGAGCATGTTATCCTAAAATAGGATGGGAACGAAAGTGTCTTCTTCATGATGTCAGCCGGCAGTCAGATTATATGTTTTAACAAATTAAAGTATTTATAATGTACGGAGTGATAATAAAAAAAATTATGGAATGATAGGGAAAAAAATAAAAAAAGATTTTCTAATGAGCTGGAATTCTATTTAGGATAATGTTACAAACTTAGATAAAGGTCAAACTGTAACATTTTAATTATTATTGTATAATAAGAAGTATTTGTTTTTACTGATAACACTTACTGTGCTCTGTGGGTAGGAATTATGTATCTGCCCACAGCTATTTGCTGGATATTCATTGTAGATCTGCGTTAAGGGGTTGGGGGCTCTCAGAGGAATTGATCACATCAATTTTACAGATTCATTCAGGTTACTTATCAAATCCTCAGGAAATGTAAGATCTCACATTAAAGAGAGCATGAATGAAGGGAACTATATCAGACACTCTTTCTGAATCGTAAAGGCCCTCTGTCAACCTCAAAACTGCTATGATGTGGATATAGAGAATAACAAATGATGAAACATTATCTCTTGTGTTCTAAAAATTGCCAGTAAATGGCAAAAAAAAATATGTTTAAAAAAAATAGGCCTGTCTATGACATCAACTGTGGCTTGATATGCAAATATGTGTATCTCAGGTGATGTCATAAACAGGAGACGCCACAAACAAATGTAGGACATTGTCCTCTTATTGTATGCGTTTGCTTGCAATGTTGTTAACACAATGTTGCTAACACAATGTTGCTAACACAATGTATGGATCATTTTCAATCATTTTCACAGTGTAAGCAAGTTTGAGGTAGACACAATAGCACGAGTGTCAACAAAAAAAATATAAATAAAACAAAAGTGGGGAAAATAACATTAACATATGACGGGAGTAAAGTTATCAGTTCGTTTACTGTTTTTTTTTTCATCTAACTTTATATATAAAATGTAATTATCTAGTCCGTTTAATATGCTATGTCTATTATGTAAAAGCTGGGGACTTTTTTATAACAATAATCATAATTCTGTATGGAAATATACTCTAGCTGTTACCAAGTGCAGAATAAAAAGAAAATATATATATCGCCATTATATCATGGTATGCGTTTACATATGGACCAATCATTAAATGATTAGAACTCTGAATAGAGCAAAATAAGATTTCATCCCCGTAATTACATATTCAACCCCAATTTGATTTAGGAATATCCAAAATATGTTCACGATCAGGGAAACATAGATAGAAAATCAATAATACTGAGCTGGGACTTCATTCCCCAGGTAAGGACGAGCCGTGTGCTTGAAAAGCACCTTCATTTTTATAACTGTATTCCCTAAAATCCAGCAGGGATAACCAAACATGAGATGGTTACAGTGCAGTTTGAGGTCTGAAAATGTCTAGTATCAATGACAAGCTACACAATGAGATGACAAAACTGACTTCATGGTCAGCACAAGACCTTAAGAATAGATTAAGGACCTTAAGAATAGAATTAGAATAACAACATGTAGAGGAGAACAAAAGAGAGAGCAGGTGAAAGGTACGGCAGGAAAATCTGCCCAGTTTTTTTTTGAGACCCTACAAGGGAGTGATCACTTTGGGCCACAAATGTATAAGATAGTCTAGCACTGGCACAAGACTCCGGAACTGACAAGCCTTTACTGTAAAGGTATGACATCTAGGACTAAGGGAAAAATGATCTTAGAATCTGTTATTATAACAATATGTCAGTGGGAAACATGGCATAAGTCCCATGGTTCTAGACTTATGGGACACCCTATAGAATTATATCATACTGTGACATTTACATATTACATATACAAATAAAGGATATGTTATAAAATCTGGACTCCACACTGAAGTTTTTTTTGCATGTAATGGGTTTATTTGGCTGTTTGTGAATATTATTTCCTATACAGAATATGTTATTCCAGTTTAGCCAAATAGTATCACATTCCCATGCAAGTTGCTGACTGGGCCTTATTCTCTTGATGTTAATGCTGCTACAATTGATCAGAATGTCAATAAAGCCAATTCCGTTCCAGCGGGTTTCTGTCTCATTATGACAAAGGTCACAACTCACGGCCAGAAGACAACATGTTTAAGTCAGTCTTGGTGTCCATGATCTTGTTAAATGACTTTATCTCTCATCTACTTCCTAACCAAAGGTTTGTTCAATAAGCTCTGTGTCCCTGGTGGACATGAAACGTATAGAAATATCCAGCACTTGACTATAATCAAGAAAGAAAACATCACACAACTTTGTTACACATTGAACCAAATTTAAATGGTAAGTCAATGAGGCCTGATTTTCCATATAAATATGTGGTGATCAACTAATTTTCCTATTTTTACATTCCCTTTTGCTATCGAAATTACATTTTTTGTTTGTGAAGGGGAGACTCACTAAATAAATGTATGTTATAATCGCTAGTGAGTAGCGGCCAGGAATGCACTGGATTTTGTAAGTCTACAACAACCAATCTGAACCAGGGCCGTCTTTAACGCGGGGCAAACGGGGCAGCTGCCCTGGGCCCAGTTACTCCTGGGGGGCCCAAGGCAGCTGTCCCGTGGGCCCCCAGCCCCGGCTTGACGCGTTCACAGCCCATTGTGCTTGTGAACGCTTTTTTCCGGCAAGCCGCATCCGATGGATGCGACGACCAAAAAAAAAAAAATGACGCTGGATGTGACGTCGCGTCACATACGGTGACTGTTTCCCTCCTCCGTGCAAGAGGGAAGACTGCACGGAGGAGACATCTGGCGGGGGACACGGAGCAGGTTCATGTAAGTACTAGGGAATGGGGGGGGCTTTACAGGCATCTGACTGGCATAATATTACAGGCATCTGACTGGCACAATATTGCAGGCATCTGACTGGCACAATATTCCTGGGCTCTGACTGGCACAATATCCCTGGTATCTGACTGGCACAATATTCCTGGGCTCTGACTGGCACAATATTCCTGGGCTCTGACTGGCCCAATATTACTGGGCTCTGACTGGCCCAATATTATTGGGCTCTGACTGGCCCAATATTACTGGGCTCTGACTGGCCCAATATTGCAGGCATCTGACTGGCACATTATTACTGGGCTCTGAATGGCACAATATTGCAGGCATCTGACTGGCACATTATTACTGGGCTCTGAATGGCACAATATTGCAGGCATCTGACTGGCACATTATTACTGGGCTCTGAATGGCACAATATTACAGGCATCTGACTGGCACAATATTACTGGGGTCTGAATTTAAAAATATTCCTGGTATCTGACTGGCACAATATTCCTGGTATCTGACTGGCACAATATTCCTGGGCTCTGACTGGCACAATATTAATGGGCTCTGAATGGCACAATATTACAGGCATCTGACTGGCACAATATTACTGGGCTCTGAATGGTACAATATTACTGGGCTCTGAATGGCACAATATTACTGGGCTCTGACTGGCACAATAATGCTGCGCTCTGAATGGCACAATATTACTGGCATCTGAAAGGCACAATATTACTGGCATCTGAGTGGCACAACAATTATGTGTGTGTGTGTGGGGGGGTAACATTGCGATGGATGGAGGGATTGCATGCAGGGGAGGGGGCAGGGGAGGGGGGCCCAAGCAAATGCTTGCCCAGGGTCCAATCACTATTAAAGACGGCCCTGATCTGAACATACATTACTTAGGATTATACATGGTTAGCATGGGCCAACAGTCATGTTCCACTTCCTTACAGGTGCATGGGACTTCTTTCTGAAGAGTGTCATCAGTTCTCTGTTCATCTCCAGCACCAGCAGCCTCACGAACAACATCATTTTTGTTTTTTTAACTCTTTTAACTCTTATGACATGATGATGCAGAAAAACCCTTTTTTGCACATAGTTAAAGGAGTTTGCATACCCAAAAACTGCTGTGTTGACAACTGGTCCATCATATCTGATACTAAAGTGATGACTGGGGTTACACTTGTATTAATTTCATGCTCTTATTTTTTTTCTCTATTTCTAATGTGGCTTTTTAGCAAGTGGTGTTCATTTACCTTTAGCAGCACAGAACATACATTCCAAGAACTATTTCTGCTATGAATACCACCCCAACCCCTTATTATCTTGGGCTTTCATGTTATGGTATAAGATATTTGGATGACTCATCTGTAGTGGCTTTTTGTCTAAACAAACACTTACTAGTAACCTTTTAGATGAAGATGATTCAAAAGACCTTGTTTCACTGCCACAGTACTTGACTAGAAAGGGCAGTACGGTACTGTCACATCTTTTCTTGTAGTCTACTTTGCTTAGAAAAACATGCTATTACTTTTTTGTCAGTGATTTTTATATGGAAAATGTGTACATTACTTGTACATTAATTGCATATTACAATTATATGTTTACATTGTGTTTAATTTTGTTTTTAACTACTGAATTTGAAAAATGAATATTTGCCCATGACACCAAAGGCTTACCAAACAGACACATCACAGTAGCACTCAACATATTTGTTGTCATTGCAAGATGTCCCAGCTTCAGAAATAGAGGGTGATATGTGATGGGGCCCTAATTACCAAGGGTGACCACAGTACCATCTATTCAGAGACATGTTTGGAAATTGTATGCTCCAGGGATATAATTAGTAAAGTGTATATTTGTCTGCAGCCTTTATTTTACCAAATGCAATCCCCAAGAATGTGTTTGTGCTAGGCGCCCTTGAGTATGCAGTGTTCTTATCTAATTGTCTCCAGGAAACTAAGACAATTCATCTCTACAATTTCATCCCATTCAATGGAACTTGTTGCTCACTCTTCCCATTTTGTTTCCCCAACTGGCAATGCCTTTCCGCATCCTTTCCATCCCATATCACATATCCCGCTGCCTCGTCCACATGAGCATAGCATCTCTATTTGATTGCACTCCTCTTCCCTTAATTTCCTCGCAGTTCTTCTTCCATATCTCCCTTCACCTCAATTCCATCTCTTCCCCACTTCTGACACCAGTTCATTTCCTACTGCCCTTTATATCAGCCCCATTCTTCCACTCTCTACTTTTTATTTCTCCACCCTAAGTTCTCTATCTCACATCAGTTCCGATCATTGCCAAGTCTGGAACAGGTTTGTTTGAATACTTCAACATCCAATTTAGATTTTTAGCTATAGTGTACACAAAAGTCACAACAAATAAGCTAAAATAAAAAGTTGCATAGAGAGTTGCACCTTCTGGCACTATTTTACTTTTTTTTTATGTTGCACCAGTAAAAGTTTAGAAAAAAGTTATATTTTTCCCAATAATAGTTGTGGTGGCAGGGGAAGACTTGTACATGTTTAACTCACCTATTTATTGCCCCTGTCGATGCATATCCTTAGCTTTACCATAAATCCACATTGGTATGTACAGCCACATATATATATATATATTCCATAACATAAGAAATGTGTTTGTAATAACTGCACATCTAAGAACACTTCCAACAGAGAGTTCCCATCTCACCAAGAAACACACAATTCACTGAATTACGATTATTGGTATAGTACTCCTGCTGCTTTCCCACCGCCTTCTCTTTAGCAACATTTCAATCTTCATAACAAAGGTCTTTATATGGGCAATGAGTATGGCTAATTCACTAAGCAGTTTGATTAACCTTTCATGACAGGTTGATAGAAGTTTGGGAATATTGTAAACACTAATCTTGCTATTACTGGCGCCAACCCCACCTGCAAATCCCCACAGTAATTAACTAGAAACAAACACCGCCATTTAATGTTATTTATATATTGTTCATAAATGTCATTAATAAAACACAATATTAATTAAAGAGATGATGTCTCAGATGCATATAGTTAATGGAATCGAACGAAACAAAAAGTAATAAGAAAATCACAGATCCTTCCCAAGCTGGCATTTGGATGAGTGATGATGAAGGAGAGACCTTGACAAATTGGTGCATGGTCCAATAGCTAAAACACCTGCTTATCAGTTGAATGTATTTGTACACATCTAGTTTTGTTGTGTATCTTACATGCTGTAATGTGTTTTTACACCAGTAATTATAGGAAAGATTTATTATCACTAAAAGAAGAAAAGATGAAAAACATAAACTAAATAAAAAAAATATTACATTTTTTATATACTGTTTTGTATGCTTACTATGTATATGATCTTTATATGTCACTATTGTCTGTCATTTTTGATCTATGTCACAAGGTGTGTGTGATATAGATACTTTATGGTATTGTTTGGAACCGCTCTCATTCAGAGGCACCCCATTTTTTATGGACCTCTAATTAAATCATTTATATATTTTTTTATTGCCTATGAGTATATTTTATTATGGTCATGAGTGCCCAAGTAAACAGACCCTCTTTAAGAACTGGGGACCTCTAGTAGGTGCCATAGCTCTGTTCAGTATTCGCACATAGATATAGAGCCAGTATCCGGCATTATCTCTGTGTGCGCCTTTGCATACAACAGACTCCCGACAAATGGCAAAAGTCTGCTCCATTCCTGCACTTGCGTATTGCTCCTGGGGCAACCCAGCCTTATAAGGGTGGGAGCACCTCCACCAAATAATTTTTGCCAGAGGTTCTTATCCCACATTCTAAACGAATTATTATTAAGCATTTTTTTTAATCTTCCCGATGCTTTAGGGTGTAGCAGTATTCAACCAGAAAATCCAAGTGGATGTATAATGCCTTATGATTAAGAGCTTGGTTATGCTCAACATTTGTATAGTGTTCTTTTATGGCCTCCTTCCTCTGTCTGCACCCCCTCTGTGTTAATGTGTTTTGCACAATACATTTGGGATTTTGTTACAGCACTTGATCTGTGGCCATATATTTCATGGACTGACATACCCATGAAACACTACAGCCAATCTTCATTGGATTTTTTGGGATTGTTGATACATTTGAGATGCTGTTAGCTTGGAGAGCAAGGCCAGGGATAATCCCATCCAGTTACTTTATTTTTTTTTATGCAGCAGTATTTAGACATAACATACAAAAATCAATAGCAAAATGAATCTGGCATGCATAATAAATGACTAAAGAGTCTAAAAAACGGTAATAAAAACGTGTGTGAACAAAAACAGCGCTTGTTTAATACTTCAAAGAACATGTAACTGACGTACACCTGTCCCTCCATGCTCAATGGCAGCAACTTCTCGGTCACCTAAAAACTCATATTCAGAGTGCCAGTGTAGGATTATAGACTGCTGTAAATAACCTCACCACAGAGTGCCACCAATGATGATGAACTCAACTTTTATAACATGTTTAAAGGGTGAAAAGCAGAGGCAGTGAAGAAAAGAGGAGGTGTCACAATACCTTATGGGCTTGGAGTTACCAGGGGCTCTTAATTGTGATGATCATGATGATTAAGAGCTCCTGTGAGCTTGAAACGCGTAAGGTATTGTGAGACCTCCTCTTTTCTTCACTGCCTCTGCTTTCCACCCTTTAAACTTGTTATAAAAGTTGAGTAAATTGTTATTGGTGGCACTTCATCTATGCGGTGAGTTTATTTACAACAGTCTATCATCCAGCACTGGAAAGGATCAAGAGTTCCAGTACATGTTGTCTAAAAAAGAGGGAAGTATACAAAAAGGGGAAAAGAAGCAATACATATCACAATATAAATAAATGGCTTACAAGCACAACATAATAAAGAGTAAAAATAAAAACTAATAAGAAAATGGAAAAGTATTTATTTAACTCACATATTGTCACAGTTCTACCCCATTTCCCTGGTTTCTGTATGTTGTATTCAGCCTCTACTGGCTGCCTCTTCAGCCTCTACCTCTCTTCAGCCTCTACCTCTCTTCAGCCTCTACCTCTCTTCAGCCTCTACTGGCTGCCTCTTCAGCCTCTACTGGCTGCTTCTTCAGCCTCTACCTCTCTTCAGCCTCTACTGGCTGCTATTCTAGTGTTTCCATTCTCCCTCGGTTGTCAGCTGCCTCGTTAACCTGAGTTCTTCCCTGTTTAAACCTGCAGCTTATGGCAATCAGTGCCTTTGCATTGCTTTGGTTACTGCCTGTACAGTGCCTCTGTGCCTCTTCTAGCCTTCCTGATTCTTTCGTTTTGATATCCAGCTGCCAAATCCTTGTCTGTCCTCGACCAAGTCTGTTTGCCACCTGTCTTGACCTGTTTTCCTGCCTTGTGACTTTGTCTAGTTATATTCCTCTGTTGTACCTCATCCTGTATTTATGACCCGGCCTGCCGACTATTCTACCTGTGTGTATTGTCTGCTTCAGTGTGCAGTCTCAGTCAGTGCTAAAGTCCTGGGTGGTCATTTGCTATTTAGGGGATATTGCACTATACTGTTTCCATCCTGTTGCATCTTCTACCACCTCAATCGTAGCTACTTGTCCAGTGACCTGCTCAGAGAGCTGCCAGTCTCGGCTACCAGTACTGTATCAGCTGCTAGTCTCAGCTACAAGTCCTGTCATAGTTGCCAGTCTCTGCAACCAGTGGTGCCACAGTTTCCAGTCTCAGCTTTCAGTCCTTAGTTATGCATCGTGGGTTGCAGACAGACCCCACACCATGCCCTGCAGTGAGGCTCCTCCCTGGTCTGTTATCTCAGGTTGGGACACATATGTGGTAAACATCAGAGTACAGACATCCATCGGACAAGAGGATCAGCCTTACACATTTTGCACCACGACAAGGCGCTTAATCATAGACATCTGCCCTGTCTTGACATGGAGCAAAACATTTAAGGGTGATCCTTCTTATCCCAGGGATGCTAGCACTATGTGCCGTTCTCCACATATGTCAGTTAAATAAATATGTGGACCTATACCGCAACCCGTTGTTATTGCTCCTTGAAGAAGCTCACGCACAGAGCGAAACGCATAGCGTATGTCGTCATCGAAAGTGAGAGGAGCCTTTAATGAAAACAGTTCCTGAAGACGCAGTTTCTCCGTTTGAGCTACAGAGAAAATCCTTCATGGACAGCGCATCGTAATCATTTTAATGTAAGCAGTTACTGTTCTTTTACAAACTTTGTGATATTTTTCTAAAATCTGGATTCTCCTTCCTCTTCATTTCTCCTGCCAACCTGATTTTGCTAAATCCATCCAGCGAGACCCTCACTTACACTGCCCACTTGCCCCTATGCCTAGAGTCTGGATGAGTGGCTCCCTACCACGTGAGTGCCATATGTAAGAGATTGGGTATAAGTGCCAAATTCAAGCCTGACTATCTACACTGTGTGGTTTCTTTTGTGTTTTGTTACAAGATCATCTACAAAGCTAAGTGTCATTTTATTTCACTGGTATGCGCACCTTTATTTTTCTATTTTGCATTATACCGCAGCCTGGTTATATCTCCGAACTTCGGAGAACACAAAGTCAAACTTCTGTCTTCGTACTACTTTATGTCGCTGCAAGCATAGCGCTGACCACGTTCTCCTTAAATGAATTAATGTTGCTAATATGCTGTTTGTGCCTTTTTTTCTCATTTAAAAATAAAACTAACCTTCTTTTATTGTTATTATGTTTCCTAATATCTGTTTTCCTAATGTTATTCTTAGTTTTATTTTTGTCTGTTTTTAAGGCCAGCTCTGTTTGCTGATCTTCTTGTGTTAAATATTCCAATGTGTATATGACAATCCTAATGCTCCCTAACCAAAATCTGTGGTTGAGTAGGTCCAAATCCACAAGACCCCCAGCCACCACCCCCTTTGAGGCCGAATCATGCACGATGCCAAGTACCTGTGCGTACATTGCCTTTAGTAAAGTATTTGGTTCCCTTTTGTTCTGTCTTTTCTTATTTGCTGCTCGGTAAACAGATTTGACCACATATTCATTGTTACAGCCCCAGAGAGCGCTGTGAATTATGGCATGCCAGTAGAACATTAGATAATAAAAATAAAAAGAGGGAAGTAGGTAATGAAAAGTAAAATAATATTTCAGCTCCACATTGGTACCTTGTCATCTCTTGTTTTTTATTACAAAATTAAAAGAATATGTTTGGAATGTTACTTTCCCTCACAGCTTTATTCCTTCTCCCTGATGAAACCGATAGACTGTTCATGCATTATTGGCTCAAATCTGTGGCTGGGCAGTTTGGGCATTCAGACCCCCCCCCCCCCCTCTCTGGTTTTGTGGATGCCCAACACAGCATTCATGATGGTAGGAATGGAAAAGCGTAAGAATTAGAGACAGAGAAAACAGTATTCTCTGCAGGCTGATTCTATCACTGCCTAGCATGGTATTAAGCAGTGTGGTCAGAACAGAGCACTATGTAATGAAAGGCAATAGCTCAATTTGCCTCAGCAAGAAAAGCAAGAAGTGTATAGTGCTTCCAGGGAATAGGCAGTGTGTCTACAAAGCCATAGTTCTTTCTGCACCCAAGTATAGAAAGTAAGGTTCTCCTCCAATATACTTTCATAGAAGTTAGTTTGCAGAAAAATGAAAACCGATTGGGTGCTCAGCTATTTGGGAGGCTCTTTTTCTCGGTGTTGGTCATTGTTGGCTCTTCCCTAGTGATCACTGGTGTTGAAGGAACTGTCTATGTTGGCTTCTTTCCAGCAGAGACCTTTTCCTGTCCACACATACAATTTTCCAGCATGGGATGTGGAGACGTGATATGGCTTATAAGATAATTATGCACTTACATGCACATCTAGGTATGGATAAATACATTGATCCACCTCTTGCTGTCTCGATCACTGATAGGAGCTTAATCTTTGAGTAAACCGTGATTCTCCTGTACACAGGCAGACTCTTCCCTCCAGCTTCCTGAGGATAGGTACAGACAACACCCAAAATCGGGTGGGTGGGGGTGGGGTGTGTGTTGAGTGCATACTCATAGGTGACATTGTAACACACACCTTATATCCCTAAAGACCCTGCAGATAATTCCACCTCCAATTAGGTGAGAAACCTGTTAGGCCATTGAATTAAAAAGCTGTTTTCTGTAAGTGAAATGTACCCTATTTAAAAACTATTGTTACTCTGAACCGGGAAAAAAGATTTATGTAAACAATGCTATTCTTTTAAACTCAGTTTTAATGGACTCATTTCTTTGC
Organism: Pelodytes ibericus; assembly: GCA_036172795.1. Classification (NCBI taxonomy): domain Eukaryota; kingdom Metazoa; phylum Chordata; class Amphibia; order Anura; family Pelodytidae; genus Pelodytes; species Pelodytes ibericus. The sequence goes on from CM069867.1 coordinate 61,517,008, forward strand.
CAACTTAATCTCTAATTTGCATTTAAAGTTGACTTGTCACTAGTTTATTACTGCAGCGACTTGTTCCAGCTCTACAGTGTTAACTTTCATAAACTATACAGCTTCATATGCCATACACGTGTCTGATGAGTCCTGAACATGATGTATTGACCACTCGGGTGAAGGCCAGGAAAGGGGAAAAAGTGTTGTTGCTCTACATTTTTAACCGTAGAGCCTTCTCCCCCTTAATTTATTTTTTTTAATGTTTTTTGGAGATGCTAATGTTATATTTCGAAAACCAACCACTCATTTGATTTTACATTTTACTTGATCACATGACCCTGACGTGGTGTCCAAAGTGACTGACTTCGGAAATCTAAATATTTTCCCACTAAAGATCAGGCCTAGGTCCTTTTCAGACCAACCTGTGATTAGCAGGATAGTGTCATGCAATGAATGGTTCATAACCACACTTGGTTTGTCCAGGTGACAAACCAAGGCTATCTTCTTGGGCAAGCCAAGGCTATCTTCTTGGGCAATACAAGGCTATCTTCTTGGGCAAGCCAAGGCTATCTTCTTGGGCAAGCCAAGGCTATCTTCTTGGGCAAGCCAAGGCTATCTTCTTGGGCTATTTTCAAAATACAAAGGAAAAAATGTATTGATTTTTTCTGGTTAACAATTTGAAAATCTACGGAACCCTTATTCACTTACCCAATAATATGACAAATGGGTCACTAAACGATGAAGAAAAAAATGTAATTAAGTAAGTCATCAAGTATCATTAATATTTATAGATACAAACAATTTTTTTTTCAGATCTTTATATAATCCATTGTACAGGTAATTTCTTCTCAAAGTCATCCATGCTGAATGAAAGTAAGAGCATCTCATTAATTCAGAAGGAGGAGGAGGATGGCATCCTCAAGGTTTCAAATAAAAAGAGGATAATGTAATCCATCCCCCTGAGTTATTAATGAGCCGGCATGTTCAAATGGACACAAGTATTGATAAGATATGCTAATTCTTGTAAGTGATAAGAATGATTCCGAGAGGAAATCTACTCCATCTGTAGAGCATGTCTGTCAATTATTTGTATCACATAACGTATGCACTGGAGACATCTCAATACTACTCTGTCACGAAAAGTTTTACTTAAATAAATTTACATATATTGTTAAATACTTCATCAGTATTTGTGTCCTTGAAAATGTGCTGCAATCAGGGATTATTCCAAAGAGCAGCATTGCATAAACTGATGTGTAGAAAATGCTTATAAGTGGCAGAACTTTGATATGCATTATAATTCATTTTTATTGAATAATACATGTATAAATGTTCTGAACCTGCAGATAGCATCAAACACCCTACTTCTGGTACTCTGGTTCTTGGAACCCCCCAAAACAATAATCACATGTCCAAAGTGATGGTGGTGCTTACCAGAGATATGAACCATCTTTGTTCATGAAGGTGAAAAAAAATGTATTCATCTTCTTTGAACATTGCAGAACTTGCCATGGACACTGGCCACCTAGTACAGCCACTTTGCCTATGCCTGGTGTTTACACCTTGGGGTGTATCACAATTAAACAAAATATGTTTATATACTAGGTGGCCAGGTGAATCATCAATACTTGTGAGGTGGGGTCAATGAGGTGGCAATATTGACAATGGTGTGAGCTAAACACCAGAAATCCTACCTAAATATATATATATATATAACATCTTAAATCATAAATATCTGCTGTGCTTATAGAATCATATTTTGCTTTAAAAATACAAATGTAACTTTTCCTCTCCTTTGCTAACGTGTCCAGTCAGCTTTGGACTTAGGAATGGCCTGACTAAATTAAACAAGATAAAGCATAAAAACTCCCCCTAATCAATAATGATTTAGATGTGATTTAAATTCTAATAAGTAACTGAATGATATAAGTAAATAGAAGCCTGTGATTGGACATCTGGGCCAGGTGGGTCAGAATAACCTACATGACCTAAATGTTTTAAAACATCACATGAACACATGTTATTTTTATGATTAATGTTTAAATAATTGATTGATTGAAAATGTATAAATACTGAAGTATGTAATATGCAAATTAGACTTGACTGAAAGAGGCTTTCCCACCTCTCCTTGATTGCACAATAAAGACAACTTTCCTGCTTCTAGATACTGCGTCTCTGTCTCATAATTGACTCCGTAAAACAGAGGTAGAACCCCCGTTTTGGGCAACAATGGTCATGGACATGAGATCCATCAAGCACTTCTTTTTCCTACAGAGGTAACTCAAAACAGTTGCAACACAGATAGCTCCTTGACCACTATGAAAAGAAATAGAACTTCTAAAACATTTTAGGTCTCGCTTTTTGTTTCTCTTTTTTTTAGCTCAGGTATAATGTTTTTAAAGCCCACAGCTTGTGTTTAAATGTTCGTTAGGCCATGATGACTATTAAAGTGTTAATTTTTAATACAGGTAATTCTAATGCTATTGTCCATGATCTAGTAAGTTGTTATGTTGGTTGGTCTTTGTGAATGTAGTTTCAGTATTTCTGACACACTGTACATGACAAATCACAATGGAAAAAGGGTATCCCATGTTAATGTAGAAACATTTTAATTCCATCTAGGATCATGGATCCTTTCTTGTAAAGGATATTAATAATGAGAGCAATGATGAGTCAAAGTAAAAAATAAATATTGGAGTTGGTACCGTTTTGTCCCATAGTGTCCCCTAGTGATCTCCCGCAACATACAAATATAGATTCAAACAAGTGGACACGGTTGTCCATTACAGGTAATTTTAAATGTGGACATAACGTGTGTAAGTGCTGTGCTCACATGTATGTATCTAGGGAGTTTATATCAACTGCCACAGGGCAGCAACATAATATGCATCAATACATCAATTGTAACACCTCTTTTGTAGTATATTTGGTTACGTGTTCTGTCTGTAGTATGTGGGGTGCATGGGTCGCCCACTAAAAGTAAGAATAAAAAAGAATGTCACATAGGCTAAAGATAACAAACGTAGATCTTGATAATCCCGTCAAATATACGACTAAAATTGTATATTTTCTTGAATGATATCCCTTATATTATGGTTCAATGTTTTACCCATAATTGATGCTTTATTCACGCACTGGATTGCCAATCTGGTACTGTCTCTCCAAAACAAAAAACCTAAATGTTTAAATTGATATAACTATAGATTGTGAACTTGATATCTGTTATTGTAACCTGCAATATCATTTGTATTTTTATAAACATTATTGGTCTATGTAACCTGATATATGTCTAAATAAAAATGTTTAAAAAAAAAAAAAAAAAGTAAGAATGCGGTAGCCCCTGTGTTCCATCACTCAAGATATTATAAAATCTCCTATTGGGAGAAACTTTTGGATGAATCAGGAGGGAGCCAGAGCTTTTCGGTGTCAGTGAATGGCGAGAGTCCTGAGACCAACCAGGAGAGGGGACCTACGGCGTCTATTGACCCAGAGAGGGGCTGATTGGATTTTTCATTTGGGCACAAGAAAGCCATTCGGATTGAATTCGGAATGGGACGTGGGATATTATTTTGAGTTAATATCTGGACTGGAGCTTTCCCCTGGTGCATCTAAGGTCTTTCTACATTTATACTGTAATTTTTAAAAAAGAAAGGAAAAATAAAAAATATATATCTTTTTTTTCCCTCTCTATTTCAAATTGTTTTTTTCCCTTCCTCCCTAGAACCAAGTTGTTTGTATGGGTAGCATGGCACTATGGTAACAGGAATAATTATTTCATATATTTAAATTTGGTTGCAGGCTATTACTTATGACAAAACATAGTTTTCTTGGGTTCACAGAGGTATAGATCCTGGTTCACATTTTGTTTAGAGCAACTGATCTACAGCTTGAGTGCTCCAAGTAGCATTTCAGTCATTTTTGTGCTTAAGGGAAATAATAGAGGGGTTATATATAATCTGTCTCCCAGCTAGTAACTTGTTAAGGCTTAGTCAGGGGTTCCATTTGTGACATAGTGTAAATGCAATTTATATTGTTACAGTTTAGTTTTAAATTGTGTCATGTTTTGTATTTGTGTGTTTGTTACTTTGTATTTATCTATCCACCAAAGTGTATATGTTTTTAATTGATTGTTTAACTTTAATCAGAGGTGTGGTCCATGTCTCCTCTTCCCTACATGGAGTATAGAATGAGAGGATTGTGGGAGACACAGTTACCTACAATTAAGTCCAGACAATGGACGAAACACGTAAGGTATGCCTTGTATTGTTTGGTGGAGGCCTCCTTCCTGACGATTTTCTTGTTGGTGAATTTTTACGTTAAATAAAGAATTGGATTTTTCTACTGACAAGGTATTTACTTGTCTCCAAGGATAAAAAAAAAAAACATTGTTTTAGCAAATGCATTGTCCAATTGTTTGTCATTGTAATACATTTGCAACTGTATTTTTTAACTTTGGCTCTTACCATCTTACTTTCCTCTGAATTCATGGATTGGGGAAATGATTTTAGGCCTTGATACTGGTTCATTGTCGACTGTAAGCTCTGATGGGAACCTAGGGGAAGAAAGTATTGAATCATGCATCATTTCCCTTGTAGCAAACCAGCACACATGATAAATGTGAAGTATGTGTTCAAGATCTGAACACACTTAATAGGTTTTTGTTGACTCAAGCGTGTTAAACACAGACATTTTCTTCCCTGTAGCATAAGAAAATGCATCTTCTTTCAGAATAAATAACATTGGATTGTCTTGATGAATATTTTCCTCTGTGGTTCTTCTTTCTGCATATCTAACATTTGGAAAAGCTCCTAGTTTTATGCCACAGGGATACAGTGTACACCATCTCAAAATGTATCCACAAAATGAAAAAAAATGAAAAAAATCACTTAAGAACCTCTGCTAGGGAAATCTTTTCCCTGTTGCCTGAACTGTATACAAGGTAAGAAGGTGGCAAAAAGTAGCAGGAAAGGCAGTGGAACAATACTGCATGTTACATTATTATTATTATTATTATTTCTATTAAATGTTAAATATAGTTAAGATTTAAAACATTCACAGGGACTACATTATAAACAACAATGCACTAAATGTAGCTCTGACTGTCTAACTATACACACATCCTAGCATATGATTCAGCGCTTGATGCGCGAAACACGTCATGCTGTGAAGACTGATTTCTACACACTTGTTGCTGTGTAGACGATTACCTTTTTCATGCACGATTCATCCACATTGTTTTTTTTTACTGGATCCCGAGCGTGCCGTCTTTTTCTGCCTTTCTCGTTACTTGTACTTTGGATTTGTTGTTAGCCATACACCAGCAGAGGCACCCGGGCCAAAACCTATTACATCTCGGGATTTCCACTGCTTTGAGAGCCCACATCCCTCTAGTTTTTCTCTAACTATACACACATGCCTCATCTGACAAAAGTACCAAAACTACCAAAGAACTACCAAGGCCAAACTAAAATGGCGGTTAATTATAAAAGGCCCGACATGTCAGGAAATTAAAAGAAGATGCAATCACTATCTGTTATGTCTGACAGCGGTTCCGCCTACTGTTTGTTTACCGACATATTCACGGACGGGAAATCGCATATCTGCCTGATTGTGTTTCGCCATCACTGATTTATTATTTTTACATGGGATATTTAAGGTTGGATTAGGTCAGAGAGTACGCTGGATTCTTAGATTATTTAAGCTTTTTGGGAAATTCCTCAAGGGGGATACCCAATATTTATTCATGGGGTAAGAAGACATTACAAGCAAGGACAGAACACGGTTCAAAATGCTTAAGACCCAGGCTATGTATAAAAAGGACAGCTAAATTAAAAAGGGGCACCTACATCTCAGATAGAAGCCTGTAGTGCTTGATGGGTATTAATGTGGACATTTTATACAATGTGTTCTGTGAGCAGCCCCCCTCCCCCACACCCATATTATCTTGATAACTCATCTTTAAGAGCTAGAGAAAGATGGGTAGCAACTAAGGGTGCTTCTACCCTGTTTGTAGAATGGAGGTGACCAGAATTACACATGCCAATTTGTTCCCAAGGCCCTTTTGAGTGCAACAAAAAGAGCGCTTGCAATGCATCACTCAAAGGGTTAATTCCTGTTGGAAGCCAAGTGGTTGAATGGCGATACAGTTCTTTTATTATTTGACTACATGAGGCAGAATGTTTCTATTAGGAAGAAAGCATCATTTGTGTAAATAGTGCAGGGAGAACACCTGCCAATTTTGCCCCAGGTACAAATGAAGCAGACTTGGGAAGACTTCATAATAAACATTACAAAATCCACTTCCCACATTTAAACAAATGATTAGCATTTTCTCCACCACAAGTCATAAAGGATAAACACAAAATCAATAACACATGTATTGCAAAAGGCCAGGGGATACTCAGTCTAATGCTAATATAAATCCAACAAGTATTACTCTGTATATCACAGCTTTTCCACTCAGTCCTGTATGCAATTCTGCATGTAATATAGCAGAATGTTGTGCTCGAAATAGCTTGTGCATGCAGATTAAGGGGAAAACATAATTTGTTCAAGGGGGGGCGGATCTGCAAACGGAATGATATTTAATGTCACCAAGCATCAGTAATTATAGTGATGTGCACTCTGTCCAGTGAAGACAAAACACAGTCCATCATTTCATAACTCTTTGGGGTCTATTCACTAAAAGGTGAGTTGCAGATGAGATGAGATCAGTTGAGGCGAGATGAACAATTAATAATACATTGTGTCGGTAACCTATTGAGTTCACCATGACAGTTGGATGACAGATTATACATCCCTCCCCAACCCCCCCCCCCCCCCCCCACACACACACACACCAATACATCAGTACACAGACACAGGAGTGGCTAGAATGGATGCAGCATTTTATTTATCAAAAATAAATGCTGCAACATAAAACTAACAGCTTAAGATAACTGTGAACAGAAACAGGTAATAATATACAGACCAAATGTTTAATAACATCCAGGGATCAATAACCTGTATATATATATATATATATATATATATATATATATATATATATATTTGTAATATGTATTACTTTTCATAAAGAATATGTAAGCGTGCCACTTTTCCAAGCCTTCCTAGGATAGGGCCTCCGACGATCTGGTGTAGGCGTAATCAACATCCTTGTGGCTACTGGTGTTGATATTATGCACAGTAGCCGTACTTCACTCTCCCAGGGATGAGCCCATGGGGAGCCCATGCACATATCTCCCACAGCTAGTGCCACCCAAGACAGCCAACCCCTGCATTGCCACCAAACTTTGGGGTGCCCTAAACACAAGATGTAGATCAATAAGTTCCACAAAATAATGATTTACTCTGTAGTTAACAAGACAAGGCAAAATATAGAGCATCAGCATCTGTGTATTTTATACTGCATGTTAAAATACATTTACACGCGTACCTCAGAGTTATTGCGGGTACGGTTCCGGACCACCACAATAAGTCGAATTCCACAATAAAGTTAGACACAAGCTAAAATTATGAAGTACAAAAAATAGGTACCATCCATACCTTCCTTCGATGCTGAGAGGTCATTGTAAGTGATTAATTGTATAAATAAATATATATATATATATATATAGTATAATAATTGTACCCTTTTAAAATAGATACTATACTTTACGCACACATACTTTGATTCAGATTTGATTTTACAATTTTTCCCATGGTATACTAACTACAAATATTTAAATATATATATATATGCATATATATTAATATTTGTAGTTAGCATACCATGGGAAAAATTGTCTCTATACTGTATATTGTATGACAGTTTGAATTTTAAATCTCATTAGCGTTGGAAAAATAAATGTCATCTTTCTTTGACTTTATTTTCCTTTTGAGAATTTTACTGGGGTCCTCACTGTATGTGGAGCCTAGGTTCCTGCAAGATTTTAATCCGACACTGAGTGAACCTCACTACTGTACCATTCCCAGCTATTTCAGATCCACCCCATTTGGCAAAAATACACCTAAACTCGGCGGATGTGCCTCACCACCCATGACATTGCTGGTACAATTGTACATTACAAAACGCACCTCTGTGAAGTGGACGCCACGCCAATGCTTCTAAAGAAAATGGCAGCATCCTTTTCAGAAAACAGTGAGGCCCCCAATGCACAGAACATATTTCAGTACCCACATGTTCAATTTTATTTTGCAATGTTCCAAGGCTTTCTGGCCATGTACACATTTCCAGTAATTACTGGGGACCACCTCAGACCACACTAAGTCGCTTGCCTCTGTGCCTAAAAAATTTAAGAGTGGAAGATCACCCACACCTTCTCAGCAATGGATTCTATGGAGACAAAACAAGGGGAAATGTAATCAGGCCAAGAGATGCACATAGTACTGAAACCTCCTTTACTCCCATCTCCCAATGTGCCAAACGATCCGTTCCATAAAACCCAGACATGACACCTATGACACCTTGGTAGTGGCCCTGATCCAAAATGAGTGACCCCTAAAATTCTTACAATATATACCTATGAAAACACTGATGAATTGGAGCCTAGACAAGTGACCTCCATTCTGAAACACTAGCAGGGGGCTCTGGAACCCTGGGCAAACTTGGAAGACTTTAATTAAACAATTTTAACAGCCAATCAGCAGAGTCAGGGATTGGATTCAGCACCACCAGTGATCCCTTTCTGAATATGTTGCATTTGAGCGAACCATACTGGATTCTCTAAAGACATCCCCGAACCACAAATCTCCCAAGATCAAAGCAGATGTGTATATATGTTGGACGACACAGGACCTACCCACAAAAAGTAATCATGGTAATCAAGATAACCACAGATCATTTCTTCATGCACCACCCACTTGATAAAGGTGCTGGGACATTCAAAGTAAAAGCATGAGATTGAGCATCCCATAGAGAGGCTCAACTGCCCATAGAACTCCCCTTCGAAGAGGAATCCCAGCAGGTGATGACACTCTGGGTGAAGTGGTAGTAGTTGAAAATTGCTGATCAGTTTTGGATATCAATGCCAAGAGCACACGGGCTACACCATCCTAACTGCTGTTTCACACACAAGCATTAGCCCAATCTACTACCTCTCACACATGTCCCTTGTCATGTCCAGCATTCTGCCTGCCACCCATGGATCCTACACAGACAAGGTAGAGAAGACCATGGTCAAATCTTACAATCATCCATTTGTGAAGTTTATTACCCTGAAAACAAATGCAGGGAAAGTCTTAATTAAAGGGTTGAATAAGACAGATCGGGTTTAGCCCAAGTCAGATATACCATATATAAACAAGAGAAATAATATACCATATATAAACAAGAGAAATAATCAAACAGGAATAAATTAAAGTTATGAGAAGAGCACTCTAAAAGTTTGAAAAAAAAAATCAAAGTATTCTATGATGTACTGTTCCTATCGTATTAAGGTTTTATTAATAGAGCTATCCTATATTTAGTTATAGCAATCCATTTGGAAATTATTCTTCCCATAGAGATTCCCTTTCTATTTATAGTGGTGGTCTCGAAGTATCTTTACAGAGTGTCAATTTTCACATATACAAAGTGGGTATACCAAGACAATGTCCAAGGGCAGCATATCTAAATTCAGTTGTTTAAATGTTAACTCACTCACATTTCATTGTTCTTTTTTTTTTTTTTTTGCTATGTACATAAAATGTACATAGAAATGTTGAAATCCAATAAATCTTGAGTCCATTTTCTAGAATATGACCCCAGGTTGTTAAAGAAACATTAACGGCAATTGCTCGTTTGGGCTGTATCTCTGTTTCTTGGTCATACACATTCTCTCCGACAATGACATGTCTAAATCATTTCAATGCTTTAGGCTCTGTTTAAGTCCTGTCTCCTCATATACGTATGGAAAGAATTATGTGGCATTTGGTAATCAAAATCCGAAAACCTACAAGACGATGTGTTAATACTACATGGCTTAAACCCTTCGGGACCTAAATCTCTATCGTTTTTAAATGGAATCACAGTTGCTCACTGTTTTCCATTACAAAGTTTTAATCGTTCTCTTTTTATGTGCAAAAAAAAAAAAAGTTTGTGGAAAGAGCATCAACGAGAAAAATTTGATCATCTGCATTAACAACTTCTTTGGATTTATCCCTGCCATCCAAAAGGAACCTAGTTACTGTCTTTGTGATACAACTGTGATAATGATGCACTGTATATCTGACCTTTTTACAACTAAAACGAGGGGAAAAAATAACAAGAGCTACAATAATCAAAATACTTAATGCTTGGAAGGATTATTCACTTTTCTGCATTAAGATAGATGATGTGATTAACATAATTAAGGCTGTGGGCCCTAGAGCTTTCTTCTATAACACAGCAATTACTAATGGCTTTGAGTTCATATCTGCCTTTGAAGTGTTGATCTGGTTTCAAAAGGAGTAGTGACATTGTAATTTTACCAGATGTTAATAAAGCCGTTAGCTTACATGTTTTTAGGGGTCAGCCAATTTATTTGGACATAGGTAAAATCCAATTAGACACAAAAATGACAAGATGCCTGGATCATTTTCTTTCATCATTTCATCTTGATTAATTAAATGGAAATAGACATGTCAGTATTGGAAGATGGGGATACTGAGGATGCCGGAAGGACCACTCTAATGGAATAGAGCTAACCCATTAGACAAATAAATGCAGTGCAGAAAAGTACAATTTTCAGAGATAAAGGTGCTACAATTTTGAAAAAAAAAATAGTTTAGTTTAATCAGGATGTCTTGCTCTCAGATATTATAAACCTATGAGAAAGGATCAATGTCATTGTTTATCCAGAGACTGGCCCTATCTACTGGCAGACATAGAGATGTATACAGAAAGCTCCGATCAAAGCCTTATTTGGATTGATCCAATCTGTGGAGGGCTAATAGCCACATTTCTAATTAATATGTCCAATTTCTGACTTCCCACTAAATCTTGCTCATATTTAGAAACATAGAATGTGTCGGCAGATAAGAACCATTCGGTCCATCTAGTCTGCCCAATTTTCTAAATACTTTTATTAGTCCCCAGTTCCCTATCTTATATCTAGGATAGCCTTGTGCCTATCCCACGCATGCTTAAACTCCTTCACTGTGTTTACCTCTACCACTGCCCCTGGAAGGCTATGCCATACACCCACTACCCTCTCAGTAAAGTAATACTTTCTGATATTACTTTTAAATCGTTGCCCCTCTAATTTAAGACTACCTCTAGTTGTGGTAGTTTTTCTTCTTTTAAATATATTCGCTTTCTGTACTGTGTTGATTCCCTTTATGTATTTAAACGTTTCTATCATATCCCCCCTGTTACGTCTTTCCTCCAAGCTATACATGTTAAGATGCTTTAACCTTTCCTGGTAAGTTTTATCCTTCCTTATAACCCATGAACCAGTTTAGTAGACCTTCTCTGAACTGTCTCCACAGTATCATTTGATGAAAATTTCCAGCATTTCATTTCTCCAAATTAAACATTTTAGGGCCAAAATTACAGTAAAAAATTAAAGTGGTTAATTGACATGGAAATTGCTAAATATATGGTGTAATATCATATTTGATTTAAAAAATCATGATTGGAGTTTTTAAAAAAAAAATTATGCTATCATGGAATATATGGTGCAATTATCATGTCCATCAACCTCCCATATGTCCATTAGTAACCCTGATAAAAGTTAGGGAATTGCTGTATGTTATTGTTCAACATCGACAGCTGTTAGGTTATACACCATGCAAACGTTTTAGGAAGGTGTGAATAAATGGTGTAAAGCAAGAATGCTTTCAAATCTAGACATTTTAATCCATTTATTTTTAATAATTAACAAAATGCAAAGTTGGTGAACAGAAAAATCGAAATTAAATCAATGTTTTTTTTTTAAGGAACACGGCAGGAAGATTGATGTCAACATCTTAGAACACTAACCCCAGTTCTTCTGTGGACAAGTCATCACAACAGAAAAAAAATGAATTTAATAAATATATTTTATATTTTTTACATTGCTGTCATTGCTTCTTCTTTTTCTTTTACGCCTTTTTATTTCTTTCGATATTGGATGTTTCATAAATAAAGAATGTCTGTTTCATTTGATCCCATTTAAGGTTAATGCAAGTTTAAATAAACCAGGACTTCCAAGAGGTGTTTATCATCTTTAGTGTAACAATGTAAGTTATTTTTTTTTATTCGCATTTACATCAAATCCACAGGTAGATATTGACTTTAAAATGAAATTGCGAATGAAATTAAACTTTTACAGTATGTTGCATCTAATTATCAATCTGAACAATTTATTAGCTTGCCAGAAAAATTAAGAACATCAAACTGCTGTTTGAGAAACATCCGAGGATCCCCGCAGTGTTCATTCGTATGATCCAGTCCAGAAAATTAAAATGGCAAGATTCAATTTTCAAAGCTGCCAAGTGACAAGGTCCTTTGAACTTTTATATCTCTCTCAAATGATGCATGAAAGTTTGTGTTTCTAGGTAGAGTACATAAAACAGAGCCATGTAAATGCAGTGGACACCTGGTAATAGATACCGTCATACATCTAGACAGGTCCTAATCTAAAAAATAGATGTGATTTATTGGGAGGTCTTAAGTGGCTAATGTTATTGAGCATGAATGACAGTATGTAAATAAGTTGACCTGTCCAATGCATATTGAGTCCTAACGGTTTTTTTTACATTTTTAAATAAAACTATTTGTTAAAACAGGTAGTATTGACAGGGTTTTAATACTAAAACTACAAAACTAAAACTACAAGCTCAAAAGAACATAACAACAAAGTATCCAGTTAGTAAAGTGCAAAAGATGCATTTAATAGAGAGACATATCTGCTCTGTCCAGACGCCAAGTTGAAGCCATTGAATAGACGAAACGCGTAGCGTTCTGGACTCACCTTGCTATTTTATTCAATTTTTTCTGTATTCTGTATCCTGTTTTACATCTTGAGAAACATTATCATCTGCTGGAAGGAATCTGCTGACGGCCGTGTGGCGCCCACTTCGCCTGTTTCAGTAAACCCCCATATAAGCAGATATGTCTCTCTATTAAATGTATCTTTTGCACTTTACTAACTGGATACTTTGTTGTTATGTTCTTTTGAGCTTGTACCATAGAAGAACATCAACTGGAGCTGACGGATGTTTATATATATCAGAAGTATCTTCTGCCCCAATAAGTGTTGTGAGTGTATCCCCAGAGGGGGACAAAGATTATTCCTACAATTTTTGGAAACATCTCTTCACTGATCATTCACAAAATATTGTTTATGTTCCACAGTTTTCTTTAAGCGCACTATCTTCTTTTCTGTTTTATGCTTAATTTCAGGGCTTGTCTGGCAGGAGACCACTCACTAAAAGTGAAGTACGAGTGTACTGTAAAAATCAGGAATTAATTGGTGGGTTGGAGGATCATTTTTAGTCCTAAGTCTGACAGATAGCTAACGGTATTAAGAAAGCTGCTAATATTCTGACAAATGGCTGCCCAGCAGGCCATGCCCATCAGCAGAATTTCCAGGAACCAAGGCTCCTAGTGCTTAGTTTCTCCCCTACCTAACTAAAAGCCCTGCTTGGACCTATTATAGCAAGCACACCTGTAGTGTATGCAAATGTATTGTTCAAGAGTTCAATATCTGTCAGTTTATTGTCGTATCATGAGTTTTGGAGTTTGGGGATATTTAAGTAACTGCATTTTAGATACAGTATTTCTAGACAATGTATTGAGATGGATTTCATGTATGCAGTGTCTGATTTTGTTCTATTTAAGCACCCTCAATAAGCATATCCTAATTATATTCCTTACAAAATTCAACAGATCGGTTATTTTCTGCCACTTAACGATGGATCTGAAAAAGCACTAGCTGTCAGACTTTCAAAGCGTATGGCACTTTAGAAAGCCGCAGTTCCCAATGTACCTCTTTATTTTGTTCCATCATAAAAACATACATTTTCTTTACTGAACACTGAGCCCTACTCTCTCTCACATGCCTTCCATCAGTCTGAAGACCAAAATGAAAGATCCTGGAACAATCTTTAATTCTCGGAAAGCAGTTTAAAAGCAATGTTATTCACCTTATCTGATCTGTACACTTTATTTTAGCACACAAAGATTGCATTCATTTCATGAGTGTTAAATCCACTATATGGCAATCTCTATGCTGAATTAGCAATCTATACACGATGCACAAACCAAAAGTCTATACCTTGGTCCTTGAAATATCAGTCTAAACTTTATAGAGATGAAGAGGACCATGGATGCAATGTTTTTCAAAAACATCTGCAAAGATGCAGTGATTTAAAAAAAAAAAAACACCTGGAAATTGATTCACCTTCAACATCAGAACAAGCAATTGGATTGATCAACAATGCACCAGGTTGTATATTGTAGATCAGGAAGCCTTGCATTCTAAATTGTGGGAATGTTGGGTGATCACAACTTGCACCATTTAATTTCAGGTGCAAGACTGTGCACCGCTTTATTTCATAATCAATGATTTTACAAGGGTTGTTGAATAGGATACGTTAAAACGATTGAGTAACTTCAATATTGTTTATACTGTGGATGTGGAGAATACTATAATGATCGATACTGTGCTAGCAGAATTGTGAACAAATACATAAATGTGTGTGTAGTGCCTCCTGATGGCGTCTTGGACAGTTCTTTGCGGACGTTTCACTGCTGGCAGTTCAGCGTGGCAGTTTGAACGCTAAACTGTCAGCGGAGAAAGGCAACGCGGGTGCTACACCGCGGCCATATAAGAGCAGAAAGTTCAGAGGGGAACTGTTAGCGCCTACAATCAGATGAAACACCCCCTTAAGCCACGAGGTGATGTTATAAAAAGAAGACACCACAGATGCATTGACAAAACAATTTATTCTATTAATCCATTTTCTCGCAATTCTGCTAACATTAAATATTTTTTCTATATGTATTTTGTTCTCTACATTCACAGCATGTTCAGGTGTTGGAGTGCCTTTAAGAATTCTATCATAAACACAGAGTGATGTCAATAAGAGTTTTTAATTACCAAAAATATGACACGGTTTTCAAATTCAGCTAAGCTTTCCACAATGCATGCATCATATGGAGAGATGACCTTTAAAGGATGTTCATCAACTCTATGCAACAAAGAGGAAGCAGAAATACAAACTCTTTGTAAGTCAATGTTAAATAAGGTCTCACTACATAATAGAACCTTTTCCTGTGATTGTTTTATGGTCCTTGTTTAAACAGAATATTCTGCTGGCTTTGACATTTATGTCAGCCATACCAATTAAAACATATGGCCTACTTTCTGCATTACAAAATGATCAAGGGCCGAAAAGGAAGTCTTCGCCGATATGGATTCAAGTACTCAAAGCAAAAGCCGCGTACAATAATGTCTTGAGAACAATAGAGTAAAAATTACTAAGCTTCCCCATAGAGTAATTCATAAGATAACTCATTCCTTTATCCAATATGTATAGTGTGGGATTCTGGGGGATAGGTATAGTCAGATTAGTGTTACAAATTCTCGTACCAGAGCTAAAGGCGGAAGACATTTGTCATTATTAAAATAAAGCTGTAAAATAAAAAAATAAATTCTAAAAGGTTGAAGAAAATGAACTTGTATTATATAGCAATAGTTCAAGTTCAATAATGATACAATGTTAAAAAATATACACAGAGTGGGCAGCCAATCAGGAAAGGGTCATGTATGCGCTGTTAGTTATTATGTTGTGAGCACAAGAGATTTATTACATAGGTGAAGATTTGTTAAAAAAGAAAAAATCTGGATAAACCATTATTAAAAAAGGGACTTTTAAGGGGACACTTAAATGAATATAATTTTTGGTAGACATACACTGCTAATTAAAAAAAAAAAACCTTCTAACCTTTCAAAGAATTAAAACAGATAAAAAGGGGGGCAAAACAAATCATGAATTAAAACAATTACCGTATTTGCTTGATTATAAGATGACCCTGATTATAAGACGACCCCCCAAACTTTGGATATTCCATTAGGAAAAAAACTAAAAGCCTGAATATAAGACTACCCTATAGGAAAAAAGTTCAACTTGTATATATTCACATGTAAATTGCTTTTTTAATAAAAAATTATGATATCAAAAAATGTATTTCTAGTTTTTATTTCTTTTTATGTGCCAATGCTGCCTTTCTCTTTCCCTTGCCCCCATTTTTCTCTCTCTCCCCCATCCCCTTGTCTGTCTCTTAACCCCCTCACTCTCCTTGTCTCTGTCTCTTAACCCCTTCCCTCCCCTTGTCTGTCTCTTAACCCCCTCACTCCCCTTGTCTCTGTCTCTTAACCCCTTCCCTCCCCTTGTCTGTCTCTTAACCCCCTCACTCCCCTTGTCTCTGTCTCTTAACCCCTTCCCTCCCCTTGTCTCTGTCTCTTAACCCCCTCCCTCCCCTTGACTCTGTCTCTGCCCCCCTCCCTCCCCCCTGTCCCCCCTGTCTCTCTGTCCCCCTCCCTCCCTCCCCCTGTCTCTCTGCCCCCCTCCCTCCCTTCCCCTTACCTTGATCCCTGGTGGCTAGTGGGGGCAGCCGGGGGATGTCTGCACGATACTTGCAGACATCCTCCATGCTGCCCGACACGGCAGTCTATTATGACGGACAGCTGTCCGTCATAATAGTCTGCCGTGTCGGGCAGCATGGAGGATGCCTGCACGTATCGTGCAGACAACCCCCAGCTGTCCGCTTTTCCCTGGTGGCTAGCGATGAGCGCAGACATCCCCTGCTGCCGCCCGGCACGCTCGCCGGGACTTCTGTGACGAAAGCGGAAGTACCCGGCTTCTTCACAGAAGCCCCGGCGGTCGTGGCGGGCAGAAGCAGGGGAGTCTGCGCTCGTTGCGCAGACATCCCCTGCTGCTAGAGAGGGGGATCCCTAATAATTATATTGCGCTAATAAAGTAGTTTGTAGTACATAGTTTGCATTCCCAATCTCATATTATGTGTTTTACAACAATACATATTGTCATACACAATGCAGAGGACTGTGTATCTGTGTGTCTATGTTTATGTGTGTATAGAAATGTAATAAATAGTATTGTCTGTTGGTTATGAGCTGATTGTTTTAAATGCAATTTTTAAAACAATATTGAAAAGTTTGCTAAAACATGTTAGATAGATTCTGTGCTGGTTTTGGTTTAGTCACAGTTTTGGAGATTAGAGGAAACGTTAGATTTCCTATAAAACACAAATAATGTATAGAGATGTTTAGAACCATTAGTAAATCAGATGGAACATGGTACCTACAAAATTAACTAAACTACAATTTCGATTTTGGAGTAAATGCTGGTGGCAGCAGAGAAATATATATGGTCTCCATATCATACATCACAATTCTGGATGTACACACAAAAGAAAACAGCTTAACATGTAGAAGAAGATATGTCTTACGTCTCGTTCATCCTGATAAATAAGTACATAAAATGTCAAGACTATTGTATTAGCTGCACAAAACAGAGTAGCTAGACACTGGAAAGTGTGCTCATGCACACCCAAAGATATACATTAAAACACAGAGTGACAATTGATGTTGAAATTTGGGATTCAATGTTGAGGGATGTTGGTCTATGCAGTCTTTTGGGGATCCCACCCAGAAATGTAATCTAGGGGCTAGTCACAAAAATCATCAGTCAAAGTGGTGACAAAGTTATCCAACTGATCTATCTTTGCCACTCAGCTTTCAATGCCTGATTTGTGCACTTCTCTAGTCAGTTCACCACACTAGACTTTTAGTCAATACAACCCTCTGTCTCGATAAATACCAACTGGAAATACAATTCTGTGGTAGAATACTTAATTGGATCCTTGTCAAGCAAAGGTTAATTAGGCAATTCTAAAACAAAGATGTAGAGAGTTTTTGGTGTTTGTTATTTTTAAGTGAAATTCATCCTACAAAGAAATGATGAATCTTGCTCTTCGTAGAGTTGATGGGAAATATTATCAAAGTGGACTTGTAGCCAGACTGGTGTAGAGTCTAACGGAACAAGTCTCTCATGTACATAATGTCAGCTGCTAGAAATTAATGAGGATTTTCTATGCACGGGGAGGGAATTAACGATAAACTCATGTGCGCTCATGTGCTGTGACACAGAAATAGAAGAGGTCTATTGATATAAACTCGTGCTTTAATCAATGAGGACAACTTTCCGTGGTCTGACCTTTACTTCTTACATATTCTTAGTAACTTCAGTAAGTTAACACACACACCGATGCTATTTTTTTTTATAAGGAACATAATTATATATTGTTATATTTATATAGAAAAAATATATTTTTTAGTGTATTTTCCAAATACAATTATTCAAAGAAAAACAGAAAGAAAAAAACACTCTATGTGGATAGTATCAGTGATACACACCAAATAAAAAATAAAAATAGCTACTCAACTACTAAATCCAGTACAGTGGTTGGGTGTGCAGATGTCCCAACTACTGTACTAAAATGGTTACTCGCACAGAAGGTATTTGTAGCTATTGCTTTCTTACTAATTCTGTAAGTAAAAAAACAAATGTCATTGACATTCAGGGGAATCATTTGTTCTTCACCATGTATATTAGTAGTGAACATTAGAATATTAAATGTATACGTTTACATTCTAGTAACTAGACTAACAACATAACAAGTTAACCAATGTTAAAATACCTATTTAAAAGTTAACCCCCCCCCCCCCTTAAATATTCTTCAGCATGAACACCAATCGTGTACCTCATCTAGGACAGTTTTGATCTTAACGAAATACTGGAACGTCAGAACAATGTATAATATATTTGGTATATTATATTAGTATATATTATATATATATACACTGTTCATTTTTATACCTTTCCTTCATCATTTAAGCCTTTTAGCATTACAATGAACTAAATACCTTAGCATCAAGATGTTCTGCAATATCACTACTTCTTGCATTAAAGAGAATTGGTCCAAGTACAGATTTCTGAAGTTCCCCACTGGTAACAAGACCTTGCTCCAAATATACTCCATTGACTACAACCCAGAATGTTGTGGAGAGTCTATTGATTCACAGTGATGATGTCCCAGTAATCTTCCCATGTGTCAGGATTCAGCACTACAATAAATGTTCAATAAAACATACATGTCTCCTGAACAGTTAATAATATATATTTTTTTTTCTGACTGGACTATTGTAATGGAAATATTTTTTTAAAAATCACAAAAGACAACAAACTTAAGTTTAAAAAAAAATGCAAATATTTACTCAAAAGAGGACTACAATTAGATTGTATATTGGTATCATATACACAAGTATGAGACAGAACAATACATGAATACTAAATGATTGGTAATATGTAATCCAGCTATGATTGGATCCATAGTATATAACTGTCACACATTTGTGTTGCAGCAACTCATCAAAGATGCATATCACAGCAGTTCAATCTTATTTGTATTCATCATTAAATGTTCTAAAATATATTATTTTACATTCAGGAACAATTCACCTTTAAGAAATATAAGACAAGACAAGAAAGTGTACTGCTCAAACACTAATTAATGTTTTTTTAATTGTACTATTTTTAATTTTTTTTATGATTCTGTTCTGCTCTACGTTGAACTTGTCCTCTCTTTTAATTGATTCCTGGGCTGATTACTTCTATAATTGAATGCTTTGCAGAATTTTGCTAGCATGCATATTCTAGTCAGAATTAATAAATCTGATAAAATAAATTCACTATGTATGACCACACCAGGTAACAGCTAAGCAGTTTAGGTCATTAATTAAGAAAGCTGCAAATCATGTCAGTGAGCAGTGTGCATTGGATACAATTTGCAAGAGATGATGCGCGTTTTACCAGGGTGGATTAAAGGATATTATTTTACAGAATTAACAATGGAAAACAGAGGTGACCTCCCTGAGATCAATCACAGCTGAATACTTCTGACTTTATTGGCACCAGGAATGCAACTATGTTCTGTAATTCCAACAAAGAATATTAATATCAGAATCCTACAGAGGACATTGTTTTTCATGAAGGGATAGCCCATGGAACTGTAAGGTATTTGGTGTTTGGGGGAAACAGACTATCCAATCAAATATCACCTGTAGAAACATGGAAATATAGAATTTGATGGCAGATAGCTGGCCCATTTATTTGGTGCTTGATCTTACTTATGCCTATCCGATACATGCTTTTACTATCGTAACCTTCTATACTTCTACTGGAAGGTTATTCCATGGACCCACCAAGCTCGTATTTTTCTCGATGATTATTTGACCTAGAGCTTATACTTCCCTCTCATAGTTTGCGGTCATTTGTTAAACCTTTTTGAGAATTTACTAATACATCAAACTTACCATACTTACCATACTTTTATTGTCACTAAAACCACATTTTTGAATATAAGAAAGGCAATACATAAATTTCAAACGTTTTAATAATTTCTACTTCAACCGTACTTCATCTGTACCATGGGTAACCTAGAACTTGCATGATGGAAATTGTATTGATTATTTTTCTTTAGTCTTCATACTCAGGTTTAGTACCCTAAAGTTCAATTCAGATCAGATACACATCACTCCCAGAAAAAATAAATGCTCTGAACTTTTTAAAGTCTACTGTACTAAAGAATAATCCATTTGCATATGGCGCCGCTAGGTGATGTAGTAAACGGGAGACACAACATGCACAGTTGAAATGCATGTTCCTTCAGTATTTTTCATTTGCTTACAATTTTGTTAATACCATACATAATTCATGTTTATTTTTCTATCATTCTACAATTCATTTGCTGTTT
This sequence comes from Pelodytes ibericus, assembly GCA_036172795.1. Taxonomy (NCBI): domain Eukaryota; kingdom Metazoa; phylum Chordata; class Amphibia; order Anura; family Pelodytidae; genus Pelodytes; species Pelodytes ibericus. Next base: position 61,537,772 of record CM069867.1, read on the forward strand.
ACACCATCCTTAAGTGGCTATTCAAGACACGATCTTTTCAGAACTCAGATATGTTTTCTAAGCATCATGACTGACAGCAGCATTAAACCACTGTCACCATTGCAAACAAGTATGGTTCTCATGGGATTGCTAACAAAAATAGTTACCAGAAATAGGGAATCAGTGTCTGTTAATGCGCTCCATGGCCTTAAAGCATAGTAAATAAAAAGCAATATAAGCAATTTAAATTAGAAAGTCTCTCTTACCTAGTGGTATTTGTTCATGTAATACTTCAACATGTTTTTATTTTAGTGGCACCACTATCAGAGCTAACTTGAGCAATGTTCTTCTACTTGGAGGGCTTCATTAGATAGCTTTGACAGCTGTTCTTTGTGGAAAGAGACTTTCAGTCAACAATGTTGCTCTCCCACTAACTTCTCTGTGTGTGAAAATTCACTACGTCAGTGGAGATTTTTGGAGTCATTTTGGAGCTTGAGTGGACATTGATCTGTATTGAAACTAGTAGCATGAACCACAAATGCCGTTAGCTATTTTATTTCTTATTGCTCATCTGATTATGTATGGTCTGTCCTGTTGTAGTTTTTGTTGTAGTTGTACTTTATGTTATAACCATATATTTGTTATTAATTTACCTTTACAGCTTCTCATTACTTCCACTACCTTTTAATTACCTAACAGTTCCCCATTGCAATTTAATTATTGTGTCTCTTTTGCCTTTAAATGTGTCTAACCTTTATATTTGTTCATGCTTCATAGCTATGTATCCTTATTATTCAGGGTATTGGTAATTCATATCAGTCTTTAAATCTGTTCCCACCTGCTGGATCAATCCTACTCCTTCTAGACTGTCGTGAAATATCACAAAACATATAAAACTATTTTGGATAATTTTAAAAATGGATTTGTTCCTTTGTTTTACCACAAACAATTATAAACATTTCAGGCAGACACATAGAGGGATTTGTATCTGTATTATTTCTTTTCCCCAGCCTCTTAAGGTAATTTTGATTCTGCACTTTACAATGTGAACAAATGCACTAAAATGAGCGAAGCCATTTCATAAGTGGAACAATTAACGTGAACGTATGTTCAAAACAAGTTTTATATTTTCCACTTGAAATTGAAAATTGTCAAATAGAATTTTATAAACTAGAGTGAATAAGAATAATATCATGAATGAAAATACATTGGACAATCTCTATAAAGTGTCAGCGAATGACTATCTTAGATTACTCTTCCCTTACAGTGGGTGTCCTTGAACAGGGGTGGTCAGGATGTGACATCACATGGATCCTTTCCAGTAATGTGTATCAGTTGAGCGTACATCGCCAAGAATGAGGAGTAACGTGTACCAGTTGTATCAGTTGATCATACATCACCAAAAATGCGGAGTTCAACTTTCCATAGAAAGGATTCCACAACAGATATGACCAGTTACATTTTAGTAAACATAAAACCTGAAATGTATAAATATTTTTACCTTTCATAGTGAACATTAGTAAAGTACACAGTTTTCTTTATTTTCCTTCTTTGTTTTTATGTGTAGGCATTGAGTCTAGTAGCAAATTAGTTTGTCACACAACAGACCTTACGCGTACATCCTACTGCTAAAGCCTAGTTAAGCATCATTTGGTTACCAACTATCATGATCCAAACAAATTGTTTATAGCCTTCTCATTAAATTAGTTTTGCAGGTTTAGCTGTTAGAGCAGGGAACAGGTTGGCAACAAACTATTAATTACCAAATGTTAATGATGCTTATGACATATTAATGGACTTCCATGCATCTGTTTATGAGCATATTTTGTTCCATTTCTGTAGTGCTCTAAAATGAAGAATTCTCCAGTAAAATGTGTTGAGTCGACTTCAATGCCAGTAGCAGCAGTCCTGTGCAATGTCACGCATATAAAGCAAATGTATTCATGTAGAAGCTTTCCATGTGTCATTATCAGAAGCTAGGCTATAATCAGACATACTCCTCAAATATACATTTTTAACAGTATGAGTCTTATATTAGATACTTTTGGGGGACATGGGAGACTAGGTAAGACAATCATAAACTTGACTTTTGCAAACATATGAACATATGTTTAACTTACCAGGAAAGGTTAAAGCATCTTAACATGTATAGCTTGGAGGAAAGACGTAACAGGGGGATATGATACAGACATTTAAATACACAAAGGGAATCAACACAGTAAAGGAAGAGAGTATATTTATAAGAAGAAAAACTACCACAACTAGAGGGCATAGTCTTAAATTAGAGGGGAAACAATTTAAAAGTAACATCAGGAAGTATTACTTTACTGAGAGGGTAGTGGATGTATGGGATAGCCTTCCAGTAGAAGTGGTAGAGGTAAACACAGTGAAGGAGTTTAAGCATGCGTGGGATAGGCACAAGGCTATCCTAGATATAAGATAGGAAACTGAGGACTAATAAAAGAATTTAGAAAATTGGGCAGACTAGATGGACTGAATGGTTCTTATCTACCGACACATTCTATTTTTCTATATATAAGATCATAAAAATGTTTCATAAAAAAACAGTAAACACTTCCCTCTGGTTCCCTCTCTATTATGATATTGGAATTTAGGAAGTGGAATTATTAATTTGGTTGTTAACCTAGCATATTTTTATCTACACCTTTAAATCTACTAGGGCAGGTTGTACAAATAAACTCTTGTATGTTTTGGTCATGGACAAGACACGTTTGCAGGGGTCAGAATTTAAACTTGAGATATTTAATAAGATGAACTTATTACAGCCATTTTTCTAGATATAAAGAAAAAGGAAAATAAAAAGAAAGTGATACTAATCTTGAACAATATTACGTGTGGTTCAATTGAAGTCTTGATCTTGTATAACTTCTTCTTAAACCTCAGACACACTTTTTAGTCAATTATGATCAATAAACTAACAATATATTTGTGCATGTCTGTGATTATAAGCTATAGGGCCACAAGCCATTTGTACAATTTTTTTTTATAAACAATAAACTATTAAAACAACAGTTGACATAGTCAATATATAATAAAACATTCTGAAGACCTATTAACATTTTCTAAGAGTTAGAGCTTCCTTCATAACCATTAAGTCAATTTGTCTAAATCTTCACATTAAATTGTTTCTATAGATTTCCGAAGCAACGGTAACAAAACTGATGAATGTGAAAGCTTTAATTATTGAACTACACTAATAAAGGTTTTTACCCAACTAGAACCATTAGTGTTACTTGGATGAACCTTGCCTCATGAATGCAGTCTAAATACCCAAGATACAATATGTGTAAAAAGGTTACTAAATAACAATTCTTAAAAGTACCTTGTTTATCGATGTATTACAATTAAATAAAGTAAGCATAAAACATCTTATGAAGCTGTTTGTAGGCATATAGCTATGCCTAACTGCTTGATAAAATGAATTCTGTTCTAGTAACAAGGATAGGAGATTGAGAAACTTGGCACCATGATGCATACAGAACCCCCACGTGCACCCACATCTCCCTCTGCACACATAGCACTTGCCAAGCACCTAAATAACACATAGATGAGCACAGTCAGAAATCCCTATTGCCCACATTAGTCACCAACATTCCGGTAATGACTAACCTTTGACAGCACAGTTCCCATGATGCTCATCCAGAAATTGTTGAATGGGCAATATAGGAATTATATGTTGAGCCCTGAAATACACAAGTCACACATACACTCACAAGCACACATATTCACAGAGTCACGCATTCAGTGTCACATACACATATAGTCACAGATATACACAGTCACGCATAGTGTCACACAAAGTCTCTGAGTGAAGGAGTTTTAGCATGTTATCAGATAGTCACAAGGTTATCCTAGATATAAGATATGACAAAGGACTAATAAAAGTTAAAAAGTAGTTTAAAAATTGGACATAATAGATGAGCCAAATGCATGTTATCTGCCAACACATTATATGTTTCAATGTCGCCTGCACATTCATACACATATACACATGCTCTCTCATACATACATAGATACATACATACAAACACACACTCACTCACACCCGCAGTCATGCACTTACTCATACACTCACTCATCCACAACCCAGTAGTTTTTATTAATAATTTACATTTTATTATAAATTGCTGTTTTACATCTCATGGCAGAGGAGAGCATATAGACACTGAGCATATAAAGTTGTGTTTAATTTAGTCACTTCCTGTTCTGTTGGAATAGAATACATGGTGTGGACTGTAATAGACTTGCTCTAGGACACAGTAGGATCTCTTAATAATGCAGCGCATTGTCTGATGACATCATTAGAGAGACAGGATGTTCCATGAATTTGAATGGTATTAATCTCATTCGATCCTGCAGCTAGTATGGGCAGTTCTGGTCTCTTGCAAACTACTGTAATTTTACAGTTTCATCTAGCTGTAAGTATTTTAAATTGTAAGCAATGCAAAAGGTAAAACATGCATTTTAAAGCACTTTAATATGTATTAACATTTGAAAAATACATTTTGGGCACCAGAGAGTTCCTTTAAGTCTTTTTTCAACCTACATTACTATGTTACTTTGTTACTGTGCTACTAGTATAATTTAATTAACCTATCTGGTGCAGAAAACCCTCACAACCCAAATGTTTCTCAAACCATATTAAAAAGTACAGGACAGTTAGAGTATTGGAGAAAAATATCGCAAACCCAGTGGTGTGTAACAAGGCACGCTCCTTCTATTCTACAAAGGTCTATTGGATTAGAAGACTACAGATTACATTGGAAGAAACTCTGGTCTTATTCACTAAAACACTCTACTATGGTTAACTTACAATTGAATTGCAGAAATGAAACAGTAATAGCTGAGTTGGAAGAATTATCCAACTTGCCTGTCTTTCTATTTATGGCCAAATTACGCTATTTGGTTGTCAGCTCGCCACAGTTCACAGCTTGGGAAATAGTCACCTTTGACTAACAGCATTTATATTTATTGCTCAATCCATAATTCTTGGTGAAGTCTTTTGGAACCAAGGGAACAACCTTTGCCTATCCCCAGGTTCTAGAAATACCTTCCATCACAAAGAAGAACACACTATAGACAATGTATGCTGAAAGTGGTAGTGATATTGTTTGATTAAAGGCTTTGCTCCAAGTAACTATTTATAATTTGTATTTAGTTTATGAATGTATTAAATATTCTTCTCTAGTTACCAAGGCAACTGAAAATGGGAGCATTATACACATGTTTTTCTTTAAATAAAAATGCTAAATATACCAAACTCGACCCACATGTAGAGGCTTCCAATGAACCAAATCTACTTTACATTGGTCACATCTGACCTGCCAGCAAAAATCGTATTCTTATTCAACTGTTGATTCTGGAATGAAGTTGGACTAATTAATCTCACACTCAGACCTCAAGCTGATATCACTTGCTTATAACTTTTTTAAAATCAAAGAACTATGGCAGCTTTTATTTTTTTGCTTATTTGTTTTATTTAGCCATCAGATTTTCGTCTTTGAAGCAATAGTAGTAGTTTTACAATCATTTCTTCATCAATTTTGTATCATCCTTTGGCTTTGTATTGTTAATTATAATTCTTACTTTTTTTAAATTTATTACAGAAAAAAATACAAAAATAGACAACACTATAGTAATGTCTGCCCGTAAAAGCGCCCAATTATATGTAGACATATTAAAAAATAATGAAATCATTCTAATCATGTGTCTGGACAACAGAGTTCTTTTTTTGTTATTCTTCCTCTGACAGTGTTTCAATCTTTCTAGTTTGCCCAAGCCAGAACTTTACACAAATAGTTGTTCAGACTCCACACCAATGGATCCTAAGACCAGTGAGCACCCAGGAGTTTATTTTACAATAATATATTGGTTTATGATTTATATTCTATTATCAGCTTTTAAGAGTTGGCAACTTTCAGTGGAAAAAAAGCATAAATTAAAAAAAAGTTTACAAAATTGCTTTAAAAGACTAGATATCTTGACACGAGAAGATCCTAATGAAACATTAGGATGATGTTGAACATCTCTTTTCTACAAATTCATCTGTAGACGCTACATACTTTTTCACCAGGCATATCATTTTTAACTATATTTAGTGGTTTTGATATAACATAGATACCCTCAGCTGTGTGTCAGAGACATAGCTGGTCTGGAGGCTAGCAAGCATTGACGGTGTCAGCGCATGCAGAGCCAAACATAGTAGGGTCTGAACTTTCCAGTAAACTATCTTTGCTAGCACGGAAAAAAATCCATATTTGTTGCACAAAATCAGCAGAGTAGACCTAGTTAAGGTCCCCCCTGTGGATCCCATCCAAAAATGAGGGTGTGTTCTGCTAGCAGAGAGAAACAGTCACAGATCAGACCCAGGGAAGCATGGCAGTTCATGGTCATAGGATAAACTGACTTGTACTGAACTTCTATGATAGCAGCACAAAGGAAAAATAAAGTTTAGCTGTCCTTTAATGTTTTGCTATCAATAGCCCTAAAATATTGTATTTACCAGTTAGAGTGCCACTTATTTATTTTTTCACTTGTGCTTCTACTAAGCACAAGGGAAATGTTCATTGACCCTGTAAAGGGAATACAAGGGCATTTACTTTTTAAGATTCATAGCATTTAATTCTCTGTACAATTAGCCCCCATGATTCACTGCAAAGCATGCAAATTGGTTGGAGTGCTTATTGTTAATGACTGCTAGCATGGTAAGAGACACTCCATTGTATGTATAACCAACCTAACTTAACTTGGCTCCCTCTAGTTCTTACACTTTTTTAGTGAAAAAGAGGGTCTCTGCCTCCCGTATGGAAGAGAGAGAACGTAGGTGTCCATCAGACTATGGCATACACAAGTGCACAGAGTGAAGTAGAACTTAATGTAAAACCTAGTTCATATCTCTTGTTTTTTGAAGAAACGAAAGTTAATATGATGCATGAGTGTCACTCAAATTCAGGTGATGGTAGATAAATATATGACTAAACTCAGCTTAGTCTTTGGCAAACCAAACATTCTTCCCGAACAGCAGTATTAGACTCACAAAACTTGTGAACTTAATATTCTGAATATAAACCTATAAACAATTCATTTTTTTTATTTTTATTTCTTTATTCGCGTGAGAGTGCATACATAACAAAGATAACAAGGATACCGGACTCATAGCTGTACAACATGAGTACAATTAATAGCGAAAGGGCTATATACAATTCTTAAACAGGGCTCACACTGATAACATTTTATATTAATAAAAATAACTAGTACATCTGGTAATATACTGCTGCATTAAATTAAATATGCCTTTACCATAATTAACAGTCTTAAACTAGCAGGAGAAATGTGCAGCCATGTGTGTAGCCAGCATGTGTTCATGTGTCTTATTTTTACCAGCCCTGTTTTGATACATAGAACTGGGAATTAAAAAGCGATCACTGACTTGCTTCACTGTCTTCCAGATTGTTTCCTTGTCTTGTCTTTGTCTGGCTTTGGTGCAGGCCATTCTTATGGGTCTATTCGCTAAAATGTGACTTTGGAGGCCGACTTTCATTTTATAAGTCAAATACGGCACACGAGTTTGACAGTCTCAAAAATAGCTATGATCATTTCACCTCCCATTACTTTCAATGAGAAAGATTGGAAACTCGGTGCCGAATTTGTCTTAGTCTCAAAATGAAAGTCGACCTCCAAAGTCACATTTTAGGGAATAGACCCATTAGTGCTTCTGGTTAATTGAATGGTATTTATTTAATTTCTCTGGAAATCATGGTATACCAGCTGCATAGCATTGCACCATTATTTTACCCATCAAATATAATTATTATATGTGCGTAGTTGTGTGTATATGTATGTGTATATATATATATATATATATATATATATATATATATGTGTGTGTGTGTGTGTAAAACCACAACTTGTTAAAGCATGTTTAAAAAATGCACTGTGGGCAGATAAAAACATATGAAATGACATAAGGGGCTATATGTAAAGAGCTAAAAGTGTAAAGTGGTAAAAGTAAAGCAAACAATAAACCTATATGGACAAATACATTATAATTGTATCACTTATAATGGACTGTAAGTTCTCTCTCTTGGAAAATGACATAAACCTAGTGTTTCACATTTTGTTACATAGTTACATAGTAGTTTAGGTTGAAAAAAGACTTGTGTCCATCAAGTTCAACCCTTTTCCTATCACGTGTTTAATGCTGTTGATCCAGAAGAATTCAAATTAAAAACCCTTTACGGCATATATACATATATAACCCCCATAGTCTATTATAATTTATAAACAAACTAGCCAACATGAGCATTTATAAAACAGAAGTCAGTAAAGATATAATTTATATAATTAATATAAACAGTTTTCAAGACCATAGGATCAAGCCCCATGTTTTCATTCTTCTCTAGCTCTGATAGTGAAGGGTTACCACGGAGCCTCCAATGGGTTTTTATTGCAATATGTACACAACACACAAACATATCAGATCTATCCTGGTGCTAAGTTCCAAGGGGACTATAATTATGTATCTGATTGCCCCATTTGATTATAGGGTTATTAAAACATACAGCTCTAATGAGCTAGGCTGACTTATTAGCTTTCATTTGGAACAAGTGGCAATTATATTTAAATGAATGAGCTTTCAGAAGTTCCGAAATCATATTTACTTTTAAACGCTGGTTTAAAAAAAAAAATCAAAAAAAAAAATCAAGAGTAACATTTCTGATTCATTTAGGTAGCAATCTGCATACAGATCCTCCACACCCACGTTGCCAGTGTTTTGCACCCGAAATGAACCTCACAAGACTAAAATTCATATGTATTTTCCTCTTCCCTCCTCTGTATCCTACTTCATTTTTCCTGAATATTCTTCCTCTTTATTTTCCTCATCTTACTCCAACGTCCTGTCTCTTTCTCTACCGAATCCATGTACAAATCTGCTGTAATGTCGCTGCCTGACTGTTCTCTTTGGTTTTTCTCTGCCAAAATGCTGTATTTATCTTTTCACTCTACCTTCTCCTACACATCCTTCACAATGCAGTGCTGCTGTGCTACAAATTATACCCTCTCTACCTTCCCTCCTGTATCCATTTCCTTTCATACATCTAACATTCTGCTAGTCTCTCTATTTCATCTTCTTATACTTCCTACCTTTCTCCTTGCATCCAGCTCCGACCACTGCCCCCCCCCCCCACCCTCCATCCACTTCCTATCTTTCTTTCAAGATGTTTCCCTTCTCCCTCTGTTGACTCTTTATTCGTAACACATAATCCAGTTTAAAACCAATTTGTTAATCAATATCAACTTTTCAAAAGCAGTATTACATTTATTGGCCTGGATTAGCCAGAATCAAAACAGGCAGACAGCAAGAGTATCATAGCATAGCTGTGAGGCAACTGTTCCATGTATTTTCCAGGGTTATTATTGTTCTGTTAGATTAAGGCCTTAATCTAAGTACGTCAGCGTTATAACACCCATTTAGCATTTAGTACTTCATATTATAGGAATCATGCAGTGATTAAGCTCATTGTCTTTAGAATAGATAAAACCACTCTATCTTTTTAAAGTCTAAACCTAAAATGCATCCCCCCTCCCCTTCAATAACATTAATCTGCTTTTAGGTTTTATCTTTATTATTTAACATGCTAATATCTTCATCATGGACTCAAAAGTATTAGTTAAGTAGAAGAATCAGGATTAATTTCATAGTTACATTTTTTTCCTGATATAGAAGATTAAACTGAAAAAAAAAAAAGAGACAGAGAATTTGCATTCCTAGACTAATGAGAAATTTAATATCCTAAAGCCTCCAGTATCATTTGTGTAGTTTAGGGCCTAGAATGTGGCTCTTATACAACCTAGTTAAACATTTTCATATCAATGAACAATAATGGCTATTTTATATTCATGAATCTACACTTACTATTACACCATTACGTCTTTAGCTGGAGTGGAATACAATGTACGATAAAGACTCTGCCAATAAATTGTAAATACACAAAACATTTTTCTTTTATAAATTAAGTTGGAAAATAGAGATAAGAGGTGCCATTTGCAAAGGTCCACTGGTTATTATTTAATGTAACAGTATTCATTAGCCCTTCAGGTGTAGGGAAAAAAAATTATATAGCAATGCTAATATTTAAGCATTACCTCTATTTATATAACAGTGTGAGGCTGTTCGAAAAATAACTAAAATAGGGGACATTTTATGAGAAAATGGAAAGAGCAACCTGTCAACCAAAGTCCTTTTACCCCCAAGTGTACCCATATTCCTAATATGGAATCCTGACCTGTCACACTTATTTTAAGTAAGACAAACAGAACCAAGAAAGTACTTTGTACCAGTCAAACTACTGGCTCCTAGTGAGAATTTCAATAACAAAAATAAAACAAGTATAGATAAAGAGGAATCAAGGTTGACCTGTCATTCCCGGTTTAACACTATTCCCATGAAAGCAAGAGCCTGACCGCTTGGAGGAAGGCGACCATGGCTGCATGGGGAGGAAGAGAGGATGGGTTAGCTAGTTGGGTAGAAGGAGTTTAGTTTAGGTGGGGGCTGGGTGACAGTTAGTGGACATTTTTCAAATTAGTAGGTAAGGAAAAAAGTGTTCGATAGTACTGTAGTTATGGAGGCCTTGGCTGAGATAAAGACTCTTCTGGGTCTCATAAGTGCTAAAATTGCTAGGGAAGAGGGTGACTGGCACCGAGCTTTGTCTTTGGGAGCCAATTCATCTACTTGCCCTGTCTCCCCCCTCCTCCGGCAGAGGACTCCAATAAAAGGCTCCTGGTGCAGCAGTCTACACCCCCCACTGGCCTCACTTCCCAGTGATATTCCGGGGAAAGGACATTGCCAGTCCCCTCCCACTGTTACCTGGCCATGCTCCTCTCTTTCTGCAGTGAGAGTGCAAGCAGAGGCAGACCAAGCAGAGCAAAAGCAAAAAAAGCAACTGATGCAGAACAGAAATGAACACGGAGTGCAGGGCAACAGGAAAAGGGCAAACATAGGAAAGATAAAGCAGAAACCAAATAAAGGATATACAGTACAGGGCACAGGGTTTCAGATAATAACAGAATCATACAGGGCACATATACAACACACATAGGTCAGGGCTAAAGAACACAAGGAAACATGCAATCAAACAAACAAACAAACAAACATAAATACAGTAACTAGCCTAACACTAGAGATGGTAAATAGTAAGGGTTTGGTTACACCAAGACAGGGCTGGACTACTATGACAGGGCTAGAACACTTTGACAGGGCTGGGACACTATGAAATGGCATCCCCCAAATGGGGCGCTATGACAGGGCAAAGCTAACATGGGCAGGTGCTGGACAATAGCTGGACATGGGCATGTGCTGGTCTGTTGCTAAGCTAAGGCAGGTGCTGGACAATAGCAGGATATTGGCAGGTACCAATCAGTGACTAGACTTGGGGAGGTTCCAGTTTATGGCTAGGTTTGGGCATCTGCCAGAGAATAGCTAGACCTTAGGCAGGAATGAGTCTGTAGCTAGGCTAAGCAGATAGAGATTGTGGGAGTCAGCTTCGGCAGCTTCTTGTGGTGAATGATAGGATTGGCAGGGATAAGGCATGGGTAATCTACGCTGCTTTTGATATAGTGTTTTAAGCTTGTCTCAGAGGGGGTCAGGGTGCGTTGTTGGTGAAAATGAACATTGAGTCTGCCTTTAGCGACCTGTTCACCAGGGATGCCAGCACCTATTAGGGTGCTATTTGCAGGAGCTATATTTTCATGATATATGATTACAGATGCTCTATCTCCTGATTGCATTTTAAGGCTTTTAGTTCCTTCTTGGAGTGGAGGGAGGAATCAAGTAGTCTGAATTTGCTGACCACGTTTCATGTTTTAGCTAAGAAGTTTGGTGCCCTTGACAGTCATTTTGGGAACATGGAGCCCAGCAGAAATTAAGGCATCTAGAAGATATACCTGAGGTATACTAATTCCCCACTTGTCTGTATTGTAAGATGTTTGATGTGCCGCTAGCTGAGGATGAAACAGAAGGACCTGATGACAGTACTGTCATTCTTCAGTGTTGAAACTGATACTATGTGGATGGTGTTTCAATTGGTGAATGAATAGCTATGGGGAATATTAATCCTGGTAGATAGGGTTTTGATTGCTCACATTTTTGCAGTCTCTCCTCAAGCGTGTAGGATCATGCCGTTGGGAAGGGTTTTGCATGGATGCCGTGAAGTGTAAAGAACCTCAAATGTTCTGCGTGTTATGCGGGACAGATGATTTGCGGGTATGGCAGACTTTTTTTTGTGTCCTATAATGGCAGGTCTTGTTGGCAGGAAGAAGCATTCCCAAAAGCAGAGTTGGAACTATTTACAGACGCTGCAGGTTCTTGCGGTTTTCAGGGGTGATTGGTGCTGTCTCCTGCACCCGTGTAAATAACTTAAAGAAATAATCTTTTTTTTCTCAATAAAATAATGTTATAATGTTATAATTTGCTGAGTGATGATACTGTATAGGTTGAAATTTTTATTTTTTTAATCTCTATATTTATGTTGATAAATTATTTATACATATATATATATATATATATATATATATATATATATATATATATAAATACACAAATACATTACTTCAAGGTAAACTGAAACACTGACAGGATGTAGGTGTATGAATAGGCCTAACAGAAATAACTGCTGTTGAAGCCAAGAGGGAATATTTTTGAAAGATTGAGACTAAATTGACAATAATATGTTTGAGGGTTTTTTCAGATTCCACTAAATCAACAGTGATGTGGGCTGAACGTGTCGTTTAATGTTTGGAAACCTTATCCACTAAGCTGCACTTGCAATTGTACTTTTTATCCCTTCAAATTTTCAGAAAGTAGAACTGAAGATCCCAGTTTCACAAACCAGAGATTCGTGACATTCTTTGGGTATTTCATAAGGGGAGTGGGTTACACCATAGCCTATTTAATTTCACATGTATAGAATATTTCACTGGAAATAAGGATACTGAGTGTGATATAAGGGGAACTTGACTGTGAATAATTAAAGTGGCAATACTGTGAAGGGGAAACAAAATTCCAAAAATGGGATTAAGAAACATTGAGTAATGTATGAATGAAATTTATTTATGAGCCAAAGTTCTAAAAGAGATTTAATCAGCAAGGATATTGCAATTTTTTCAATGGTAACAAGACCTTTTTTCTAAATGTGGAAACTGAAACAGAGGTTTGCAGTATAGGAAAATGTTGGGATGTATAAAAAAAGAACCAATGACTGTTAGACTTCATTGATTGGTCCTTTCATTTACCATCATGAAAACATTCTGAACTCCTCCATATAAATGACACCTTAATATCTTCAAGACATGGCAGTCTGATGTGGAATAAACATACATTGTGAGTCTTCCTTCGTCCATCCTCCCATAATTCCCTTGAAATGAAGTGTGTCCGTTGTGTTTGTATAATGTATACGTTTAATTTATACAGCAAATCTAGCCTGCAGTGATTGAAAGTTAATACTCTGAATTTCCATTGTTTCCGTGTTAATGATTCGCACTTTATAATACTTTGCACTTTAATTCAAGCAGTGCTGTGTGTTTTAGCACTTTAATACAAGCAGTGTGGTGAGGATTTAAATGCACTTATATTTTTATTTTGTGTGTAGACCATATTGTGCTTGTGTTTCTTTTTGTGTTTTTTTTCAGTTGTGTTTGTGTCAAATGTGATTTTAGTAAAATATTTGTACTGCTTCTCCTGACCTGTTCATTTTAAGTTCAGATCTTGTAGCTCTAATAAAAATGGATTAAGCTGGTGTTTAAAATATTCTCCTTCATGGATCATTGCAGAATAGGGGACCCTTGGAACTCTACACATACGATGATAATAGTAAATCTATGTATACTTGCTTTACTACCTGGCTTCACTAGAGATTCAGATTCATGTTACTCCTCCTCAGTTCAATGTATTTCAATGTGCTTTTGATATCAAACACATTTGGCATGTGTTCAGCTAGACATGTGCATTCGTTTTCGGACGAATGCATTTTCGGACGAAAATGCTATTTTCGTCCGAAAATGCATTCGTCCGAAAAACGAATAACGAAAATTTTAACTAACAAAATCCGAATGAACGAATGGTTAATAAACGAAAATCATTCGTTCATTCGTCCATTCGTCCATTCGTGCTATTGGCATTCTAAACCGAAATAGAGTCGGTTTACAATACCAATAGCATTGTACTACATTCCATAAACCGACATGAATGACTTTCGGTTTATGGAATGCATGTAATGCTATTAGCTTCCTATAAACCGAAATTGAGTTCCCATTCATACGAATAGGTCAATTGACCTATTCGTATGAATGGGGACTCTTTCGGTTTATAGAAAGCCAATAGCAGCATGTATTCTATAAGCCGAAAGTCTTTAAAACAAACGACGTTCGGTTTATAGAATACATGTAATGCTATTGCTGTTCTATAAGCCGAAAGACATTCGGCTTATAGAACAGCAATAGCATTACATGCATTCTATAAACCGAACGTCGTTCGTTTTAAAGACTTTCGGCTTATAGAATACTATTGGCATTCTATAAACCTAACTAGAGTCCCTCCTCATTCATAAGAATTTCTTATGAATGGGTACTCGACTCTAGTTCGGTTTATAGAAAGCCAATAGTATTCTATAAGCCGAAAGTCTTTAAAACGAACGACGTTCGGTTTATAGAATACATGTAATGCTATTGCTAATCTATAAACCGAACGACTTTCGGTTTATAGAATAGCCATAGGATTACATGTAGTACATAAGCCGAAAGTCTATAAACCGAAAGTCGTTCGGTTTATAGGTTGTCGGCATTTAACTATACAGAGACAGAGTCTCCATTCATAAAATTATGAATGGAGACTTTGTCTCCGTGTAGTAAAATGCCGAAAGCCTATAAACCGAACGATCGGTTTATAGACTTTCGGCTTATGTAATACATGTAATCCTATGGCTATTCTATAAACCGAAAGTTCGGTTTATAGAATAGCAATAGGAATACATGTATTCCATAAGCCGACAGCCTATAAACCGAACGTTCGGTTTATAGGCTGTGGGCATTTTACTACACGGAGACAAAGTCTCCATTCATAATTTTATGAATGGAGACTCTGTCTCCGTATAGTTAAATGCCGGCTTTTAACTATACGGAGACAAAGTCTCCATTTATAATTTTATGAATGGAGACTCTGTCTCCATATAGTTAAATGCGATTGTATTCTATAAACCGACTCTATTTCGGCTTATAGAATGCAATAGTACTACGAATGGACGAATGAACGAATGATTTTCCTTTATTAACCATTCGTTCATTCGGCTTTAGTTAGCTTAGCATTTTCGTTCTTCGTTTTTCGGGCGAATGGACGAAAATGCAATTTTCGGACGAAAATGCATTCGTCCGAAAACGAATGCACATGTCTAGTATATATTCACATGTAAATTGCTTTTTTAATAAAAAATTATGATATAAAAAAAATCTTGTTTTTATTTCCTTTTATGTGACAATGCTGCCTCTCTCTTTCCCTTGCCCCCAGATTTGTCGCTCTCCCCCCCTTAGTGTTGTCTCTCTCTCACCCTCCCTTTGGCTCCCCCCTCGCTCCCCTTGTGTCTGTCTCTTCCCCCCTTCCCTCCCCTTGTTTCTCTCTGCCCCCCCCCCCTTGTTATTCTGTCCCCCCCTCACCTGTTTCTTGCTCCCTGGTGGCTAGTGGGGGCAGCTGGGGATGTATGCACTATACATAATAGACGGAAGTGTCGGGCAGCATGGAGGTTGTCTGCACGATTCGTGCAGACATCCCCCAGCTGCCCGATTCTCCATGGTGGCTAGTGAGGCAGCGGAGGATGTCTGTGCGATGAGCGAGACCTCTCCTGCTGTGGTCGATGATCTGGTAAGAAGGGGTGTGCAGGGGGTGTGAGGGGGGCGGGAGGTGGGTTGCGCAGCTGGCGCATGCGCGGTGTTCACAAAGTTACAGCTGAGTTATCAGCTGTAACTTTATGCGCATGCGCAGTGAGCAAATTCTACTGCGATTGCGCAGGAGAATTTGCTCCAGAAATTTGTCAGAACACCGGCATTTAACTATACGGAGACAGAGTCTCCATTCATAAAATTATAAATGGAGACTTTGTCTCCGTATAGTTAAAAGCCGGCATTTAACTATACGAGACAGAGTCTCCATTCATAAAATTATGAATGGAGACTTTGTCTCCGTGTAGTAAAATGCCCACAGCCTATAAACCGAACGTTCGGTTTATAGGCTGTTGGCTTATGGAATACATGTATTCCTATTGCTATTCTATAAACCGAACGTTCGGTTTATAGAATAGCCATAGGATTACACGTATTATATAAGCCGAAAGTCTATAAACCGATCGTTCGGTTTATAGGCTGTCGGCATTTTACTACACGGAGACAGAGTCTCCATTCATAAAATTATGAATGGAGACTTTGTCTCCGTGTAGTAAAATGCCGACAGCCTATAAACCGAACGTTCGGTTTATAGGCTGTCGGCATTTTACTACACGGAGACAAAGTCTCCATTCATAATTTTATGAATGGAGACTCTGTCTCTTATTAGTTAAATGCCGACAGCCTATAAACCGAACGACTTTCGGTTTATAGACTTTCGGCTTATGTAATACATGTAATCCTATGGCTATTCTATAAACCGAAAGTCGTTCGGTTTATAGAATAGCAATAGGAATACATGTATTCCATAAGCCGACAGCCTATAAACCGAACGTTCGGTTTATAGGCTGTCGGCATTTTACTACACGGAGACAGAGTCTCCATTCATAAAATTATGAATGGAGACTTTGTCTCCGTGTAGTAAAATGCCCACAGCCTATAAACCGAACGTTCGGTTTATAGGCTGTCGGCATTTTACTACACGGAGACAAAGTCTCCATTCATAATTTTATGAATGGTGACTCTGTCTCTTATTAGTTAAATGCCGACAGCCTATAAACCGAACGACGATCGGTTTATAGACTTTCGGCTTATATAATACGTGTAATCCTATGGCTATTCTATAAACCGAACGTTCGGTTTATAGAATAGCAATAGGATTACATGTATTCCATAAGCCGAAAGTCTATAAACCGAAAGTCGTTCGGTTTATAGACTTTCGGCTTATAGAATACAAGTAATACTATTGCCTTTCTATGAACCGAACGAGAGCCCCATTCATAAGAATTTCTTATGAATGGGGCTCTCGTTCGGTTTATAGAAAGCCAATAGTATTACATTGTATTCTATAAAACGAACGCAAAAAATTAACGAAAAAGAAAATAATGAACGAATTTCGTCTGAAACGAATGCACTAATGAACGAAATTCGTTTTAGACGAAATAAATAACATTTTCGTCCAAATGGACGAAAATGAAACGAAAATTCTAGTTTTGCACATGTCTATGTTCAGCCATGATGGCCGTATTGCGGGGTTATTCAGGTTGACATCGGGTCATATTGTGCAGCAAGTATAGAAAGTAGGCTTATGATATAACCCCGAATCTTTCTGAACTTTGGGCCAAATATCTTAGAAAACTTGTAAGTGCTGTTAATTTAATAGGTCATATTTCTACATCACCAGTGATGTCAAAATCTCTTTTTGTCCATCCCCAATGTCAGCACCCAGGCCAGTCATGTTAATATCTATAAAAAATAATTTATGAAAATTGCTAAGGTGTATACCAGTGCAGTGGGACAACAACAAATGATATATCTATCCTGATTACTTTGTTATATGTTTTAAATGTTCTAAGGGTGACATGGACAAAAGTACATTGTCCTGCTTCAGACAGACATAAGGATACTCTGTTTTATAGTTAAAAATGTGTTGAGTCGACTTCAATGCCAGTAGCAGCAGTCCTGTACAATGTCACGCATATAAAGCATATGTACTCATGTAGAAGCTTTAAATGTGTCATTATCTGAAGCTAGGATATAATCAGACCTACTCCTCAAATATACATTTTTAACAGTATGATTCTTATATTAGATACTTTTTGGGGACATGGGAGACTAGGTAAAACAATCATAAACTTGACTTTTACAAACATATGAACATATGTTTAACTTACCAGTAAAAGTTAAAGCATCTTAACATGTATAGCTTGGGGGGAAAGAAGTAACAGGGGGGATATGATTGAAACATTTAAATACATAAAGGGAATCAACACAGTAAAGGAAGAGAGTATTTTTAAAAGAAGAAAAACTACCACAACTAGAGGACACAGTCTTAAATTAGAGGGGCAACGATTTAAAAGTAATATCAGGAAGTATTACTTTACTGAGAGGGTAGTGGATGTATGGAATAGCCTTCCAGCAGAAGTGGTAGAGGTAAACACAGTGATGGAGTTTAAGCATGCGTGGGATAGACACAAGGCTATCCTAGCTATAAGACTGGGAACGGGGGACTAATAAAAGTACTCCAAAAAAAAAAAATTGGTCAGACTAGATGGACCGAATGGTTCTTATCTGCCGACACATTCTATGTTTCTATGTTTCTATAACACGATTTTAAGCAGATATGTCAGGAAAGCCTAGAACTTTATTTTTATTTCTATTGTTTTCATTGAATTCATTAATACAATGCTATAATGTTGACTGTTTGGAATGCATGTACAGTGTGAAAATATACTTCATTATAACATTGGTAACTCCCTTATGTACTCCCCTCTCTTGACTTTCACAACTTTCTCCCAAATGGTCTTTATGCTTTGCAGCTTGCTACATTTCGGCTATTAAACAAGCTGCGGAGATGGGAACTTGATTCTTTTCTCAATCAATCTTTGCTCGACTCCTCCAGAGAATACTCTGACGGCTCCAGATTAAATTCCTCATTTTCTGCTAAATTCTTCATTTTTCCATTAATGATCTTTTCCTATGCTGTAATCTCCCATTATTAATCTACTAACTTCATCATCCTTTCACCCCTCTTCTCCTAGTCTCACACCATTTGAATGCACATTTTCAACTGTGACATTATATTACATTAACATTTATTTCTATAGCGCCAGCAATTTACGTATCAAAGAAAGGGAACTACATACTATGTTAGACAAACAAGAACAGAGTGATTGTCACTCACCTGATCCCCTCACACCGCTTGTCACCTCCTTCCTCACGCCGTCATAGCTCTCCTGTTGTTACGGCAGCCATGTTCTGGAGACATTTTTCATCTACGGTGGCCATGTTTTTGGAGTCTGTTTGCTCTCTATACAGACTTCAAATAGATGCCTTCATTTTTGTTTTATTTTCGGTTTTACTTTCTTTCTATCACTTGGGATCCTCTTCTATTGTAATATATATGCCTATATATTTTAGTGTTCTGTATTCTTTTTGTTTTTTCCTGTTCCTCCCTCCTGACACACCCATCTCCTTCTCCATTGGTCTATGCTAATTACTGCCTATATTTATTCACCTGTTCAATCGTTTCCTAGTTGTCTGTGCAAAGAGTTCTCTCTAATTGTTATATTTCGTCTGACTTCTGTTTGACCCTTGGCTTGTTTTTTGACTCTGTTTTTATCTCCGCCTGCATCGACCCCGGATAGTACCTTGACTTCGTTTGATCTCTGCCTGCCTCGAATCCTCAGCCTGTTTTTTACTTTGCTTGACTTCTGCCTGCCTCGACCCCCTGGCTTGTTCCTCGACTCCGCTTGTTCTCAGCCTATTTATATCATCAACCTGTTCCAGTCTGTCTTGTCTCCTGTGCTGCTTAGAGTACTCCAGACACTCATTCCTGGTTACCTCTAGGTTGTACTTGTGCCGCACAAGCCCCTGGCAAAACATTACCCTGGGCTCAACCTTCGGGTACATATTTGTCAGGGTGAACACCACAAAGTACTTCCCAAGAGGGGATCTTGCAACAAGGGTTCCTCCTCCTGGGTGTTACTGGTACACCGTAACAGTGATACATGTGGTAAAGAGCCCTGCTCGCAAGCTTACAATCTAGAGGGAATGGGGTACATGAAACACATAAGTTAGGGAAGAGGTCAGAGTAGAGGTAGTTGTAATAACAGTAATGTGGATGGTTGGTTTGGCCAAAAATGTATTGTTTGAGTTCTAGCTGGATGAGTTGTAGGCTATCTGCTACTAACAGTGATTAAGGACAACAAGAGCTAGGTGGCATAAGCTAGATGTTAATTAACAGGTATTCTGGTGGGATGGGTAGTAAGCTTCTTTAAAGAGATGAGTTTTGTGGGACTTTTTAAAGTTCGAGACAGAAGGAGAGGGATAACCCAACTTAATGGTCTTATTCTATTGAGCTTGGAAGGATTAATGCCTGGAATTAAAACCGCATCCCTGGAGATTCAACAGCCAGTGCATTAGCTCACTGAGGCATCTCACGAGTAATTTACATTTGTAATTTGGAGTTTGGAAATGTTTTATTAATCAATAAATTTTTTTTTATATATATGATTTTTTTTTATTTTTACCATATATTAACAAAGAAAACATTAAAAACATTAGGCATATCGTTAAACACAGTATTAGGAGTATCAAAATGGAGTACATCAATCATTCTTGTCACCAGGTTCTAAATTCCTGCTACTTCAAGAAATGGTGATCAAGTCAAAGTTCCCAAACGAAAAAAAAAAATAACATTGGACAATACAAATAATATACAGACAACCATGCACTTCGACGACATGTTATTTGTCATACTTCCTAAACATAGCGTCAACTAACATTGTTAGTGACCTATAAATTTGTGCATCTGCCATACATAAACATATTCAACCTGCAGGAATGCAGACACCTTAGAGGATATATTCCAAAATTAGATCTAATCAAATGGACTGATGGAGCAGGCAAGCCCAACATGTCAAGTATTGTGTAATAATAGGTATTCCCGGGGGTTAAGAACTCTCCTGCGTCCGTTTGAAAAGAAGGGGGTATAAAGGGGTTCCAAATTTTGTGATAAGAAGAAATAGACACATTATTTAAATAAAATGTTTTTTTTTCCATTGTGCACTGATAATTTATTTGTGCCCAAATTTCTGTTTTGGTCGGAATCTCGGAGGGATAACCCAACTTAATGGTCTTATTCTATTGAGCTGGGAAGGATTAATGCCTGGAATTAAAACTGCACCATCTCATGAGTGCATCTAACGAGCAAATTGCAATTTGGGGTTTGGAAAAATCTTATTAGTCAAAAAATTTAAATTTTAGAGAGCAGAAATAATTAGGAGAAAGTGTAACAATATTGCCTTTGTATGTATTAGGTCTTATTTAGAATAAGTAAAATTTATATTAATTCTAAAAATAATAAGTTATACTTCCATTTTGTTTTAAACAGGAAACACGCACTTTTTAGACTTCCTGTTCGGTACTTTATATTATAATGTTATGCATTATTATATATTTATTTTTGGCCTGAGAGGATGCTTGGTAAGCCCATATAACTCAAATACACTCTAAAGTGACCATTTGATGCTTTTCAGGTTCCAAATGTCTGTGTAAATGCTTCTTTACAACATAAGACAGAAGACTAATAGACATTAGGAGAGTCATTAGTGCAATAGTTTCTTCCCACTTTAGCAGAGTCCAATGAAAGAAGAAATCAATAGGCAATAAAGATGTGAACAAGTAAATCTTAAATCTAAATTGCTTTGATTGACTTTCCTTGAGATCGCTTAACACCTTATTGATCTGAATCTGATTATTGAAAACATGTTTATTAAAAATGCAGCTCTGAAACAAATAGAGAAATAAACCTTTATATCTGCTTACCCAGCACACAGTGAGCATAGAGCTCTTATTTATCCTGTAGGAAAATGAAGTTGCTCAGGATTTATTTTAACCCCTATACCTAGACAGAATGTCCAATTTATATAGTTAAAGGACAACTGTCGGCAAACAAAACAAGTTATATTTATTGAAAGATTGCATCAAGTGTAGGCATTTTAAATGGAAATGATTGAATTAAGTAAAATCAATAAAGTTTCGTATTGCGTCTTCTTTGCTCAATTTAGTTTTTTCATTGGGGACATGTTGTTTAGAATCTTGAGTCCGATGGGTCCATCAACATGGCAGCTTCCATGCTATACAGCAAAGAGGGCTCAATGAAGTACTGTATTCATAGTATCTCAATAAAGCATTTCTATATATATATATATATATATATATATATATATAATATATATATATATATATTAATTTTACAATTAAATATAACTTAAAACTTTGCCGGCAATTATCCTTTAAGCAGTTCACTTTTCAGTTAAGCCAGTTTCTTTAAATCATAAAAACAGCCATTATAAGGATGTATCTAGATGATAGAAACAAAGACTGTGTCAGCAGGTAAGCACCATTCATCCCATCCTCATGTAGTAAACAAGGAGAATTCAAAGTATAGCCTTTGACTAACTAATAGTTTGCATGCAAGCTGTAAAGAACAAGTTCCTGGGCCTTCTTCTGGCATCTAGCAATATCACATCACCAAGATACTTATTTTATTTAGATAGAAATTGGATACAGACTGCTATATGATGGGGAGGGATAATTGTCAGTTAATAGTGTGTATAAAATAAACTGAGGGATGTGGTGATAGACTGGTACTTCTAGTAGTACTATTCTGGATAAAAAAAATAGAAGTTTATTTTTTGGTTCAGAACAGGAAACTTTATCTCTTCGCAGTACCAAAAAAAAACAATGTTTTTTTTGTTCGGTTTTTACATCGACAAGTTAATATGCCTGATGGAAATCTTTTCGAGATTCTGCGGTTGCATTGGATATTTTCTTCCCTGTCTACTGAAACCTACATAAAAAAGTGTAACTGCGTTAGCTGTAAAAACAGTCCTGTCTATTTTCCCAAACCTTCATTCTTATATCACATTATAACACCACAGCTCACTGAAACCATGCCCCTGGCATTCCACACACTTAAAACAGCTAACTTCAACAGGGGCTGATTCCACATTAATGTCTGGTAAAATATCTTTCCTCCAGGGGAACATGAAAACCTCTGCAGAGTGAGCCAGCCCCACTCTGATGTATTACCTCTCACCAATGTCACTGAATTGAGACATTAAAATAGGTTTGTTTACGATATGTAGATTCTACAGAAAATAAGAAAAAATAGCGCTTGCGGAATTTCCACTTATCTGACAACAGCTTATCTCAGTCTCTAAATCTTTACATCTGTCTAACTGCAAATTCATTTAAAACAAGTTTTCCCAGATGGTTAAATCACAGTGTATCAGCTTGTACTGTATATTACTGAAAAGCACATGCACAACTTTAATCATCAGTCTTCACATTGTTTCACTTGTTTTGCCAACTCATAAACTTTCCCGGTAGCTGCTTCGCTATCAATAATTCATCAAACCCTCCATCATTTTCAGCTGCTTTTGTGGAAATGTATTGACGTTATCTCTCTTCCTTGCTTTACCTAACATAATATTCACCAAAAACAGCTAAGGATCTCTTTTTTTTCCCTTCCAAACGGCTTTAAAAAGCAGTTCAGATGATTGAAACTCTGGAACACGGATATTAGAGTGTATCGCAGAAAAAAAAAGAGAATATATTAATCTTGTAGCTAAGATGGAATGACCAAAATAGAAAGTGCAGTTTGTGAGATTTACTGGTAGTTTAAAAATTTAACCCATTAAGTCCCAGCAGAGATGACAATACATTGCATGTTCCGAATCTGCTTTAAATGCTGCCCATTCTGTTACTAATTGCCGCAATGTAGCCAGACATGATTGCCTATATGCTCTCTGGAGAGGTGGTGTAGTCTTTTGAGAGATTTTCAGGTTTCTGTTTCAAGAATTACATTTTCCATGCTATTTGTAGCCTGTTTTTTTTAAAAAACTTGGTTACCAAATTAACCAAGTTCCCAATTTATCAAATAAAGGCCAAATAAATATATCTCTAACCTCCATTGTTCATGCTTCCTAACTGTCTAGCATCAGGTGGAGTGTCATGATTTGGGAGCCTTTTCCCTTGTGCATTAGTGTATTTAGGTTTTATGCTGCCTAGGCCTGGCTAAACTCATGCATCTCCCAACCCTCATTTGTCCAGATTTCACCCCTTCATCGAATAAACATTCCACCACATTAGATTTCCCCCACATGTCTTTTGACAGCATACTATTGCCCCCACATCACTTTCCACTGCACTATTTGCCCTCATATAACTTTCCACTGCATTATATTGCTCCCACATCCCTGTACACAGCAACAGATTGCTCCCTGGTGATTGTCTGTGCAGACTTCGAAAGACAGAGAGGGAGGATGAACCACTAACAGTGGTTGTACTGGAATTATTTCATCATCTTCAGTCTGCTGTCGAAGACCTAGGCCTAGCCTGCCTAAACTTCAACATTTTCTCTGTGTATATGTGAACATGCCCCTGGATATCCTGGGGCATATCTCTCCTAATATTGAAAGGTATGATTATATCTTAGGAACTGTTAAAAGCATGTATCAGTGTATTAGAACTTATATGACATTTAGAACATACCAATACTAAATAATGCTGCAAAAGACAACAACAACACAGTAATTGTCCATCTGAAATACAGATTCATGAAAATGTGATTTTATGTATAAGTGTAATTCTTCGGCACAGATTAATAGTGCTAAATCCCATGGTATTTCCCTTTTATTGAGATGTCCCTTACCTAGAGGAATTGGACAGTGATCATCAATCTCTAAGGTGCCATAAACCCTCGACTACTGTGAATCACAGATTAAGCTTGTGTCAGAGGTCATCGACCACAACACTTTAAAACTCTATATTTATAGCAGCAGTGGACAACCTATTAGGGAAAGATGGCATCTGCAAGCAGAGAGAGAATAAAATGGGTGATGTTTTAGCAACAGTCGGAGAATGAAAGGGGCAGTCCCACATCAGTGTTTAAAAAATATAATTTTTAAAATAATTAGTGTATCATGTAAAATAAAGAAAAATAAAGCCAATCTTATGCCAGTTTTTTTGTTTCCTTGACACTTTCTATGCATATAATGTATATTAGAGATGGTGTTGTGTTCAGTGTCCTGCCTATCTTCCCAAGCCCTCCTTTTGTGTTATATTACATCACACAACACTGGCTGAAAACACACATCTCTGTATTCTAAGTGCTTTAAATAGCCAAGTTGAACAGAGAGAGGTTGATTCCACAGTAATAGCTAACGACACAAGTTTCTCAGAGGGGAGCAGGGAAACTGCGGCAGAGACAACCAGTCTGCCTCCTGTGTACTAACTCACACTGATGTTACTGAATTTAAACACCCCTAACTATCCATCAATGCGGGAGATAAAGATCAGTGTTCATTCATCCTTAAAGTAGGTGAAGAGTTGGGATTTGCATTGAACTTCACATTTCATGAACTATCTTTTCTGGAAATCTTTATTCCAAATTCCACTAACAACATATATTTAATTAAAGGGACAAAACACCTTTTTTTTTAACTTGGGGTTCTAATATTTAAAGACAAGTGAAACATGTAATTCCCATGTATGATGATAAGCTACCATGTACCTTTAATAGTATATGCCAGCTTATTCTGTGACCAGCAGCTGATGTCCTTCACTGGTCATATCATCTGGTGGTGCAGAGAGAGGCCCTCATGTTTACTTAGGATCGAACAGAGGGTGGTGCAGAGAGAGATCCCCACCTCATACAGACCCCGAATAGACAAGCAGGATGATCCCCCGCTATCATTGACTGTGAGCGGCTGGCACTGTCAGCACATGCTGGTTCCCGAGTGGCTGTGCCTCAGCTTTGAGGCAAAGCCAATAATAAACCCACATGTATCTGAACAAATATACATCAGGTTTACTATGAAAAGGGGGGGCACTGTATTTTTAAGCCTTGTTTCTTATAAGGAAGCAGGCTTTAAAGCACGTTAGTGTCCCTTTAAGAATAGTGCAGTGCTGTAATGCATAGTGATATTTACATAATATTTAACCTGTATACATGATTACTGTATGTATCGCGTTTAGATTATGTTTCCCCTGGTGGGGATATGGTGCATGATAAATCAGTTTGTGTTGCACATGTTTTTTTGAGCTGTCAAAATAATTAATGAGCTTGCTTGGGGATAGATAGTTGGAAAATGTTACAGCGGTATCTGAAGATGGCATTAAATGTGAAAAATAAATTGAACACAACCAGGACTATGTAATCAAGTAACAAATAATACTGTAAATACAAGCTGTGGAATTTATTTAGTAGCTGCAAATTGAACTGTATACAAGACCTGCAGGCATAATTCACTAGTAATGCCAGAATTTTAAAACTTTTAATAAATTGACAATGTTCTGATCACTTTTTCAGTGATCTCTTGATCAAGTTACACTGATAGCTTCAATTATAAGGGGGAGAAAAACTGTGCAAAGTGGTGTGGCCGGTCATTGATTAGATCTAGGAGTAGGACACAAAAACTACAAACAAAACCCCACACAACGGAATGCTATGTGATTATGTCCTGGTCTTTATTTAAATAAATACTATATACTTATATAGATTATATACATAGACCATAATCGTAATGATATCACAGCCAATTTAAATAAATTGACAGTGTCATGTAGTTAAAGATCAGATCAGCAAAGGGCAAATTATCTTCATTAGCTTCTTTTATTGGGATATTAATCAGGTTCAGGCAAACACTGAATGTATACACTGTACTGGAAAGCAAACCCACTGCTTTAACCTAATGTATGAGTCTTTAATGTAAAAGGGGGTTAATAAGTCAATTTTAATTAGACCAATTTTTTGATTATTATGTATCAGTAATACTATCACTTGTGTACTGTCCTTTGTAAAACAGTAATTTTGTTTGTTTATACTATACCAAACCACATGAAGCATTTAAAAATATGGATAAGGGGGAACGGGACCTTTTAAATGTAACTCTTGCAGCAGGTGTGTGCAAGATTGGAGCCTCTGATCTTTGATCATAGGAATGCCCTGACAGAACCAATCAAATTTACATGATGTCATAGTCAAAAACAAGATGGTCAGAAGGTTGTATAAGATGTGAGAGCATAATACAGACTCAGTAGTGGATGCATGTCATGGCCTTTCAATTAAATAGTATAAAACAGTGACACGTGCATTGACTATCCTAGATATCCACCACCATGCAAAAGTTGTTGTTTTTTCCACATTAGCTTGACTCCCTCGATGGGACTGCCTGTTCTTGCCACCCCCCTCCCCCTACCGCCTGCTCCCATGCCTCATCTTATATCACCAAGCCACAAGTATGTATACATTTTTTGATTGAATGTTGGAAGTTGGTATCAGGGTCCTATAGATTTGCATACCGTATATTTTATGTACTTCTAAATCTTTTCTGTTTATTTTTTAAGGAAAAATTACGCAGTTCATATCACTATTGTTTTAGTTTTTTACTTATTGTCACAGTAAAAAGACATACAGATTATAAATACTTTGTAGACATTGTTATTGTTGTAAATTAACAATAGAAACGACTGATATTTTAGTCAATATCGACATAGTCGTATAGAGGCCCATTACCAGCAACCATCACTCCTGCGTATATTTCCTATTCATTGGATGTACGCTTTCATGGAAAACAAAGAAATTCCTTAGTGACCCCAAACTTTTGAACCATAGTGTAAACACATCAATGGATGGAGTAGGGTTTCCGGGTTCTTACAGCAGGTAGAAGAATGGCCAAGAATACATCTTATGTGCCTTGATGCTGTGTCTTTTGATGAGCCCCAAAACATGTTTCTTAGTTGTCACATTTTTTTTTTTTATGTAACAAGTTTTAATAATTTGGTAATAGTAGGAAGAGGCTTCAATACTTTTCCCTTGAACAACCGTAATACCTTGGATGACTGGCAGATTCTGTTATATTTTGCAAAGAAAGAGCTGTCAGAATCAATCAAACCAGTTCTGAAATGGAAATTCAGCACGGCTCGTGCCTGTTAGTGACAAATCATGGTCTGACTGTGACTCGCTTGGCTTTCCTCTCTGTCTTTATCCACTTCCACTCATTTTACTGCTGCTTATTTCATTTACAACTGTCAAGTTCCAAAGCCCAGGAAAGGGAGACTGTTATATTGAGGGCTAGATTGATATCAAGCTAAAAAGAAAGAGACAGACAGTGTACCTTTGGTATTTAATGGGCAGACCATATTAATGGTTTCTCTCATTCAATTTTCATTTTTTTTCCTTCTTTGTTACAGTAATGAGTCGATTTATCAAAGCCATTTGGAAACAAAAGGTGCATATATCGGCAGACGATATGATACCTTACTTTGGCATTTAGCACTAGCTTCTAAATGTTCTTTTTTTTTTTCTCTGTAATTCATTTTTGGTTTATATAGTATCATTCGTTTTCTACTATATGTAGCACCTGTAAAGGGTATCTATCAGCTAAACATGTTTTTTTTTTACTGTAAATGTACAGAAATAAAATATTCTATTCACTGGGTGGTAAAAATTGCAAGCAAATTAATAAATTAAGAGAAAACTGTGTTTTAAAGCGTGGCTGTGGAGTCTCCCAATTATGACAACACCTGGTAAATTATTTAGTTCATTAAATAGAGAATTTGGGGATTTTATTCCGCTATTTGCCCCACTAGAGTTTAATGGGGGAGTTCGAGGCTACCATTTCTCTTGCATGAATTCGGAATGAATTCACCCTTGAAATGTGGGCACCAAATTCAGCCATAATGGGCACATATTAGTGGGATTCATCATCCTTTTTGTGATCCCTGAATGGCAAAATTTAAAAGGCTATTCGGATCACCGAAGTGATTAGAATTAGGGCAGATTTAGTAGTCAAACTCTAATTGTGACTTTTAGGTTCAAATCCCCTCTTTTAGACTGAGGAATGTTCCATCATGTACATGTATATCTTACCTTTTGGTTGGAATCGGCACTGTGATTTCCTGTACTGTATACGGTGTAATTCTAGAATACATATACAGTTAAAAGTAGAGTAATTCAGCAGTTGAGGAACACAGGCCTATGTCTGACAAGTCAAATAAACAACACAAAACGAATGTACACATATCAAAGAAGTGTCACTGCAGAGTCTATCATTGCCAGCTAAATACAAACCCTAGCAAATCTTTTTAACAGGCTGTCGAGCAATTCCTTCAACAATAATGTCAACTGCTTGACAGACATCATCTAGGATGCTAAATTGCTCCTCACTGTTGTATCATGATTATCCACCCCGATTAAACTCTTCTGATGACGTTTGAAGCTTTGATGTTTGCTGACACACTGTCAGGCAGAGAGCTGATGGTTTACACCAAAGCTGACCAAAAAGCAGTCCTTTACATGGAACTACCACAAGGGATTTCCTGACAGTTCTGTTGTGTTATATAAAATCTAGTTGGTTTATTTAAAGTGGAAAAAGGAAATTATATTGGCGCATAACCAAATGCCCGCCCGCCCACTAACTTTGAATATATTTTAACACAATGTTGCCTAGTTGTACTATATCTTTGCGTGTTTTGAGACCTTGACCTGTTTTGGAACCTTGACATCTTTTTACACCATTCTTTGACTGTTTTGAGACCATTATTTCACCTATACCCCATTGATAATGCTTTGAAATGTGTAATTAGATGTGAAGGAACATCTCTAATTCTGTGTCAAAAGTGATATCTGATATTTTAATCTGGCCATGGCTTCAAGGACAAGGTCATATTGCAAATGTATATTTTATGTGCAGATGGCCAGAAAAACAGAAAATGCATGTATTTTTCAATGACGAGTGCTATTAGCCTTTGTGTAACAGCAGATCAGAATGAAGTACAGGTTTGCTAAGATGTACATCAGGTTAAAATACTATGGTTTTTTTTTTTTTCACCTTTATCGAACTCAACATCATTCGCAGGTTTTTCCACAAATAATCCTTAAAGGAACTCTGTCATATATAACATTGTTGATACTGGGAATGAAGAAAAATAATTTGCATGCAAATACATACAATACAATGGGGAATTTGCAATTTGCTCATCAAACCCCAAGATGATGTCATGAGCAGGAGAAATCACAGGCACATTTGAAACATATACTTTTCTTATTTTACACATTTGCTTGCAATTATGCAAAAACAATGTATAGATAATGTTTTCAGCATTTTATATTCTCTAAATTCACAGTAAAAACAATGTGGGCTATTCATTAAAGGTGACTTGCTTGTGAGTTTTGGGTGAGATAAACATTTCATCTCACCAGTTTAACTATACATTGTACAGAGACAAATTTGGTGAGTTTCCCCCACTAAGTAAACTCACCACAAAACACCTTTTAGTGAGAGGCCCCTAATGTTTAGGTTGACAGGGTGACTATACTGCCAAACCTTCCGGCTCCAGGCTTAGCTCAGCACCCCTTCGGGGGTCCCCTTTCCAGTGTTGCTGGCTCCTGCTCCTCTGCATCTCGCTGGGTGCAATCACAAGTCAATATTTACTGAAATATCTGCTAATTGGGGTTGTTCCATGGCAGGAAGCACAGGAGATAAAACAAGAGATTTACTAAAGCTGACCCTCTGGATATTTAAGCATTGCAGGGATAACAGCTAACTCCATGGCTGTTTTCTCACTATTTTACATATTAACAATGCATTTGTCAGATTGTTTCAAGTCATCAGATTCCTAGTGTTTTTGTAGGTCGGGAGGGGGTGCAAACGCCTTGCAGCCCATTTCTCAAGATATCCATTTGATGTCCTTCGTACAACTGTTTGTTTTCTTTCACCTTGGTTCCTAGAGATAAATAACTGCTAAGTACTTTCTGGAAGAATAATTATCTATTATGTTTATACAGCTGGAGTCAGACAATTAACTGTCTTTAATAGAGAAAAAAAAGCATAATTAACAGCATCTCAGAGATCAAATTAATAACATCCGCAATCAACCCTTTTATCTTATTGGGCCTGACTCAATAATGCAAACCATGACTTATTACTGTTATTACATCACAAGCCCTCAGGATGGCCACTCCCTGGCAGGTTTTTTGTATTGTGCAAGATTATGACATCTCCTCTATGTGAACCTGAGCTATATATATTTGCAAAGTAGCTACATAGTAGTTTAGGTTGAAAAAAGACTTGCGTCCATCAAGTTCAACCCTTTTCCTATCCCATGTTTGTCGCTGTTGATTCAAAAGAAGGGAACAAAAAACCTTCAGCAATTTCGAATTCTGTTTTCAGTGGGGGAAAAAAATCCTTCTTGACTCCAAAATGGCGTTTCTCCTTGGATCAATAAGCACTAAATAAATATTAATGCCTATACTAACATGCATATCCCTCTATGCTCTGGCTCATTAAAAAAAGTATCCAGGCCGATTTTAAAGGCATCTAATGTATTTGCTAGAACCACTTCTTCAGGCAGTGAATTCCCTATCTTAATTGTCCTTACTATAAAAAATCCCTTCCTCTGTCGTAGACTAAATCTCCTTTCTTCAAGTCTTAGTGAGTGACCTCTTGTACTTTGTACTGTTCTGTTATTGAACAGGTCTTCAGAAAGCCCTTTGTATGGGCTCTGTACATATTTATGTTACATTATATTATTCCCTTTAAGCCGCCATTTCTCTAGCATGTACAGATTTAATTTTTGCAACCTTTCTTCATAACTAAAGATTTACATTCAACTGATTAGTTTTGTAGCCCTCCTCTGCACTTTCTCTAGTTCCATAATGTCTTTTTTTTTAAAGGCACACAGAATTGAACTGCATATTCAAGGTGAGGTCTTACCAGTGACCTATAAAGAGGCAGAATAATATCTTTCAATCGTGAGTCACTGACCCTTTTAATACACCCCAATATCTTTTTTCTTTTTTTTTAAGACACTCAGTTTTTTCTCTTTGAGGGAATTACACTCAGGTAGTATTTTGTCAGTGCCCTCTTTAGAGTCATCCTTGTGTCTTTTTCCTCTATCTCTTCTATTCCCTTCCCCCTTCCCTACTCCCCCCCCCCCTAAACTTTATTGATAACTTTACTTATTAAGTTAAAACTAAAAAAAGAAAAAAAAAAACGTAGAGAGAGGAGAGGAGGAAACAAGAAAAAGGCAAGGACGAGAAAAAAGAAAAACAGAGTGCCCTATAACACATAATCACATGAGACACGACGTACAACATAAACACGAGAACCATGCCCTTTATGTTATTCTTTTCTAACTATAACTTTTTTTTTGGGGGGGGGGCTATATATAATTTGTAGTAAGTTGCTCTCTTTCCTTTTTCCCTTCTCCTTCCCTCCCCCTTCCCTTCTTCCCTTTCGTATTGGCCTTTGCAGCTACAAACTGACACTATGCACTACTGTTAAGTCTATTGTCTACAACTACTCCCAAATCTTTTTCATTAGTAGATTTCCCCAAATAGACACCATTTAAACTATATGTTGCATTTTTATTATTTTTCCCAAAATGCATAATTATACACTTGTCTACACTGAATATCATTTGCCATGTATCTGCCCAATTACCCAATGTGTCCATATCCTCCTGCAGCAAAGAAACATCTAGTTAAGACTGTATTACCCTACCTAAATTTATGTCATCCACAAACACCGAGACATGGCTCCCTATGCCCTCTGGGAGATCATTTATAAACAAATTAAAAATAAGAGGACACTGGAGAGAACCCTGAGGTACTCCACTTATCACTTATTGATTCCTCATCCGTTCACATTTTTTGGTTTCACCGCTTTCTCCATCTTTTAAAATCCTCATTGTAGCAGCATTATATCAGGGTTTGCCATAAGCTGGTTTTATAAGCATCACAGTGTTCATCCCCCCGTTATCCACATTGAGATCAATGGTTTTGTTTGTATCACTTTGGTGCATTCGCCAAAAGTATCTTGTTTATTAACATTGTCGGGCAAGTGTATTGCACCTGTGACCCACTAGCTTTACATGTTTGAAAGTGTTTTATATATCTGATACATTGTTTCTATACATACATTTTAATATTTCACAAATCCATGCACTATGCGCTGGAGTTAATATTTTAGTATTCACTGAATTGTCCTCACTATCTGAAATGAATATGGCTCAATGGCAAACCAGGTAAAACCCATTAGAAAGTGTTTCCATTTATAACACAACACTATGATGGGTCCCATGGAGCACTGGAACTCGCTATAACTTCCACAGTTATCATTTTATAAAGATCTCGATACTCACATCTCAATCTCGCTAAGATCACGATGTTGGCCCGTGAATCCTGAGTCCAGTGTTACAATTTTCTTGTTATTTACCTGAGAAGATCTTACCTTAATTCTACCTAATTTCTTGGCTAGATATGTATGATCAGACATTTGTTTCCTAGGCAAATTTTACATGCTATATATATATATATAGGTCACATTAAAGGTGGAAAAAGTTCTGAAATTATTTATCTTTGTCTCATTGTTTTTACAGCACAGAAACCTGACATTTTAACAGGGGTGTGTAGACTTTTTATATCCACTGTATATATATATATATTTCATCTTTTTTCTCACACTCTTATAGGTGGTGTGTCTTTTCCTCAACCTAGGGCCCTTTACCAGAAGCCTAGGAGTTTGAGGGTTCTGCACAGTATCTTAGTTGTTTCTAGCACTGTGCTCTTCTGGACAGAGTCACTCTCTGAGCACAGGTGTCACAGCCCCAACTCCTCCTATCACTACTGGGACCACTTTGACCTTCATTCTCCCCATCCTCTCTAGTTCCTCTTTGTTCCTCCTCTGGTACTTCTCTTGCTTCTCATACTCCTTTGTTCGGATGTTACTTGACACCACTATATCTATCACCATTGTGGTCTTCTGGACCTTGTCCATCCATCTGCATCTTGAAGTCCCACTTATCTTAGCCTTGTTCTACTCCATGTCCGTCTGCGGAATCTCCCATCTGGACTTATATACATTTATATATATATGTATTTATATATATATTTTCTCCTCTCTCCTATGGGTGGTATGTGTTTTCCACACACAAAAAAAAAAATAGTCTGCTCAAAACAATACTAGTAATAAAAAACCTTTAAAAGCAAGTACAAAATAATAATTGGATTATTATTTTTATACTTTGCAAATGCTACCCATCGACCTCCCATGTTGATCATTACACAGTGTTTGAGCAGGCCATCTCTCTAGAATGCATATTAAGCATAATATAATCCTATTTCCTCCCTCTATGTTTGTCTGTAGCCATAGTGAGATAATGCTGTATATACTTACATCTTTCATGTACCATTTTTATGTAAAGACAGTTAGGTATGATTAAAAGTTTTTGGAGAGGATCCAAGTTTCTCAGCCACCAATGTGGCTTCTGGAGTTAATTCCTATAATAAAATGCTAATGATATTGTGCATTGTGGATAAAATATGGAGGAGGGAATGTACTAAAGCCATTAGACAGATGTGTAGCATCAATGTACATGCAAAATGATTAGTACAGTCAATGAAATTGTGATTGGTAAAACCCACATTTCGTTAATAAGTTGGCAATGATCTCTAATAGAAGTCACAAGGGGCTTATTTTTCCTGCCTCAATAAGCACATCATTATTAGCGCACTGAATGGCTGTGTGATCTATGTCATAATAGAATATTAATGCGCGCTAAATGCTTTCATCACTACTTTAAATTCCAAGGCAGTAGCTTAACCCCGGTCCCAAATATCAGTCAATAAAGTTTAATGTATCTCCTAGCAGGGAGGGGGGGAAAAACGGATTGTTAATTACTATGCATTATATATGGATTGGAAATATGGTTGAGCCATGGGGCTAAAGAAATGCCCCTATAGAAGTAAATTTTAATTATTGACTGTCGACCGCCAGCATCAGTTATATCCCTTCGATGAGGCATTTGGGATCTTGTATGGATCTGATTCCTGTATTATCCAGTTCTGAGAAAAACAAAAAAATATCTTGTTGCTATGGATCTGTTCATTGCAGTCTAGCTTGCCTATTTCTAAGGAAATCTCTGCTTGGTTCGCAGTTAGCAAAAATGTACACTTATAGTTTTCCTTTTTTAATTTTTGTTATTTTATGAACATTCGTACGTGACTGGGCCAGTGACATTTGATTTAAAGAAACGGTCCCATGTGGGTATACACTTGGGACACGTCCGCTGTTGGTCACTGCACAATGATTGAATGCACTTGTGTGAGCCACAGCCAAAAAACTGTGAACAGATCTCTGATGAAACTATAGACTTGATCATAATATTTAAAGCAAAACGTACACTTGAAAAACTATCTGTTTTGCCTGTAGATCTCTTTATTGAGTAGACCTTAAAGTAATACTAGGCAATGAATGAATGATATCACCAATTTAAAAATAAATTTACACCAGTGGATTGCTATCTCAGCTATCGCTATCTTAGGATTACCACCTTACCATCAGGTAAAGCAGCATATGGAATATAAGCGAATAAAAAGGGAACATAGAACAGTACAATACTGTGTAAAAAAAATACAACTGAGGAAGTGCTATATATTGAACTCATGCTTTTCACCTAAGCTAAGGCTTCAAAAAGTGGCTGGCTCGGTGAAACGAGTAGCAGATCTGGAGATGTGCAATTTCATTTTTGCTGCTGATTTTATGAACTATCTACCTCATTGTTTTTATCTGCGGGAATCCTTGGCACTGTATGTAAGTCTCTACATGTATATTAAATATTTGATACAATGTTGGCCTCTGTATGCTCTCTGTATTTGTCTTGTATTCCATATGTTGCTATACCATAGGGCTTTATTCATGAAAGAGGGAACTGCAGCGAACTGAGAAGGGAATTCCAAAATGAAAGCAAATATAGCAGAGTTTACAACTTACAGAAATACTACACATTCAGACAAAGCAGCTCATGGGCAGTATCCCCGACACCGGAGAATTATATTTTTACTGTGGGACTGGAGGTCCGAAGACAGCAGTGCAGAGGTAGATCGCAATGGGAGAGCAGGATTGCCTTCCAAAATTAGGAATGTCCAAGATAAAACAGGATGCTTGGGAGGCATGGTTACACCTACCTGAGGATAATCTTGCCATCCACAAGTCTCATGGGTGAAAGGTTCTCTTTAACATGCAGACTCATAGGTAGAACACATTTTTTTTTACTGTCTGTTATAATAACAGTAAATAGCCTTACTGTACAGGATCACAGTGAAATGTATGTTGTTTTAAACCTTTCACATTAATACAAAATTTGATTTATTCAAGTGGGTTGATGTCATTTGTACCTTCTATCCTCAACTGCAAGGGTGAATAGTCTGCAAATGGGAGAGTAAAGAAGTAACATTGTTTATTAGCTTAACATCTGTACATCTGTAACAATGAAACCCCCCTATCCCTGCCTGTTCATGAACTCTTATTACAAATGGAGAATCTCCCAGAAACTGATGGGTCAGCACCTCATCAAACTGCAAACTGCTGAGAAGCCATCTCACAAATGCAGCTGACTGGGAATTTGATACATTGATGGATTGGAAGATTCAGAATGACCTACATTGCTTTTCAATCTTTGTGTGTAGCATGGCTTAATGCTCTGCTTCAGAATCGAATGTCATTCTCTTTCTTCTATAACTCATCACAAACTAAGTCAGCTTTACCCAAACTGGGGAGGCTTTTGATAACTCCAGGCAGGCCCACCATCAGAATTTAGGGGTCACCTTTACAGAACAAATGGTCTGGGCCCCCACATCCCCCACTGCATTTTACCAGCACTCTTTTTGTTATTGCCCCCTCATCCCTTGCTATAGCATTGCACACCCAGGACATCCCATTGCACCCACATTGAACGCAGAGAACTTACCACAGCAAGCACCCACTTTGCATCCACACGACATGCCTCAGCACCCACATTGCAAACCTAGGACATTACCCACATTTCACATGCAGGACATGCCCTAGCACTCACATTGCACACCCAAGACTTACTCCAGCACCCACGTTACACACTCAGGACTTACCCCAGCCAGCATCCACAGTTGTTCCCCAGGTCCATGGCATCTAGTTGTAGGCAGCTGCCCAGGTGCACATATATCCTGCTATGTTTCCTCTCGCAATTCCTTTCTGAAGTGTCAGCAGGTCCCATGTCCTCCAATGCACTGACCCTAGAACACACAGGGGGAGTGCGTAAGGCAACATGGGAGGATGTCTGTGCTTCTGAAAGTTTTTTTTGCGTACCCGCATAGAGGCTGTTGAGGGGAGTTTGTTTGATTTCCCTAGCCAGTGCCTATGCTGGCAAGCTTTTTTTTTTTAAAGGGACCCAAGAAGGCCTCCTGGGCCTGTCTGCCCCTGACAGGTATATCACTTGATGGCCCCTTGATGGCGGACTGGGCAGCATGAGAAATGTCTGCGTGCATTTTCAATTTTCAATATAATCACAAACAGAGGTAGCTACATGTGGGGAAGGAAAGAACATAAATGTCACTATCTGTGGGATCTACCAAGCATCTTATTAGTCAGTGATGTCTAAGAACCAATAGGGCACAAACTGAGGAGAGGGGGTTTGTGAGACTCTGATTAAAATTAGAAGTGGTGTGATCTTAAAAAAAGGTGGGAAGAACTTAACTATGTAAAAAAAAATCTTTGCAATGTTAAAATATGAATTTTCAGTTCTGACAGAGCATAAATCATTATTTTAGAAAAATAAACTATATCACAAAAGCATTCATACATTGACATTTTGCAATATTCACATGCCAGTACAACGTGTAAACAATGGTTTATGTTTTACACAAAATGTTAGTAACAAAACAAAAATCCAATGAACATTGTAAATGAATTCCCAACACGACAATACACAGTATCAATGTCAAACTCATCGGTTACCAGATACCATTCAAGCCCTGTCACAGGGAATAACCGATCTCTCTTTATTCACAGCTACTCCTTGTGCCCAACCTCATGTTTTTTGTTAATGAAGACGTCACTTCCAGGTGTCTTCAAGTCTCCTGTCTTTCCTATTGATTTGTAGTTCAGCAACAGCTGGAGGGCCGCAGTGGGATGCCTAGGAACTTGCCCAATCTGATTGGCGCTACATAAAGAAATCTGCATCCCACTGACAGCCATTTTGTTTCTGATATCAATGCAATTTCCCTCCATTCCATTTCATGTTGTTATTTCATTATTTAAAGAACTACAATAATAGGCTGACTGCACTTAAGCTTTAGAAAGATTCCACAGTTGTACATGGAGCTCAGTTCATTGATAAACCCAAAGGTTCATAAGGCACAATTTAGAGTTTGAGAGAAATAAGGTTTGTGAATTAAAAAGTACACACAATAAAAAGGTGGCCTTTGACATATTGTAACGCTTGGTTTATTTTCAGGTTTGAATATATTGGATGATATTTTTTTTTGCTTACTCTCATTTTATAGAATACATACATAGGCAAGCAGAGTTTTATGCATTGGATAACTA
Source organism: Pelodytes ibericus (assembly GCA_036172795.1). NCBI lineage: Eukaryota > Metazoa > Chordata > Amphibia > Anura > Pelodytidae > Pelodytes > Pelodytes ibericus. The sequence goes on from CM069867.1 coordinate 61,576,132, forward strand.
TTTGAATTTGAATCAGTCTGCATTAAAATGCTCAATTCTCAGCTTGCTTGAAAATTCGCTGTGGAAATGTAACTGAATTAGGCAATCTCTGGGGACAAATGTGAAATATATATGGTATTTTTCTGCACATCTTTTCTCTCTCTCCCGGTTCTTACTTATCAAATAGTTCTCTGTGCCATTCACACAAAATAATTTAATGATTCAGCAAAGGAGGGCATCTCCTGGTGGTAACAGAACACGTTTTGGCTTTCTGCAGAGAACTTGTATGGACTATATGTACTCTAACAAAATGGAGTCAGTGGACAAAAGCCTCAGGGATGGAGTGAGAGGAGTTTAAAAATAAACTACAGTGTCAGTATGCAGAGAGCTTTTTACTGCTGGAGAGCTGTAACATGATGGTTTATTTGCCCTCCTGACTGTTGAAGTGTTGGAGGCTAGTTATCAATGTCACTAAATTCTAACATAGATCATAAACTCAGTCGCCAAGGGGACACAGGCCTGTGTGAGGACTAGAAGTGTCCTGCATACAACCAACTTGTCCTAACATGAACAAATTATCTAAAGGGAAACATATTGCTGCTGAGCAATGAAATGTCAGCTTGGCATGAGATGTCTACAGCACTATGTACCCTGAATCCAACAAAATAAACCCCTGCATAACACGTTTGTAAATATCTCAAATACTGCATAATAAGGACAGTATTCAATATATTTATTACTGCTTATTTATGTTTATTGTAAATCATTGAATGGCAAGTGGATTGTGTATCTACAGCGCCAATTAAATGTCACCAGGCACATCCCTTTGTTGACCGTAGGTATGTGGTGATGACCTTTTTTCACGACGGTGTCTTGGGACTTGGATTGCTTCTTTAGTAATGCAGGCAGGTCACAAAAATGTATTAAATAGGTGTACAGATCTATTTTAAGTATCCACCACCTTAAGGCCCAAAGTAAACACCTTATAATGATATGAAGACATAAACAAAATAAAAAAAATACCAACACATGTATTTGACAAATATATACAATGGACGGGAATCTCCAACAAATCAACCAGAATAGCAGCTAGTCTTTAAATACAGAATGATGTACATCACTGGAAAATAATATAGACATATTAAGCAAAGAGACTGCTCTCTTACCCAAAGATAACTATCTTTACCTTCTGAGCTGTCCACTTACGCCCACCATCTAATGAAGAAAGTGAAACGTGTCCTGTGGAGTGTTGGCTTTCAAGTGGTGGTGTCATTTGTTTCTTCTTGAACCTGGCCAGATGAACATGTGTATCTGCAGTATCCTGTGAGACAAGGTGTGATATATATATATATATATATATATATATAAATGTTTTACTGCTACACGTTGGAATTTGAACATAATGTAATAGTCTGTCTAAGTGTATGTAAAATAGATAATATTTTTAGATTTATGTAATTGCATTTTATTACTTTTTCCATGTACGAGATTAATATATTAATAAATTATTATTATATAAATAATTATATGTTTTTGAGTTTAATTTGCTTAACATGTAGGCAGGTGCCTCTTCCACTAATTGGAATATTAAAATGTTGTTTTCGGGCAGCACTTCAGCAGCAACAAACTTCAATGTTTCGATCCTTACAAGGATCTTTCTCTAGCCTAGAGAAATATCCTTGTGAGGATAGAAGCATTGCTGTTTTTGGTGAAATAAATGCGTACTGCTTCACAGAGTGGCGAGTACAAAGGTTTACGTTTGGAATACTGATTTGTATTGGGTGGAATCATTCTATGGCACGAGATTTGGGAGACAATGCCACACCCACAGGTGAACATTACTTCATTAGTGAAAGACAAAAAATACTACTCTTTGTGAAATAGTGTACTTTTATTTCACCATAAAGAATTTTTTGATCCTCACAAGAGTTTTTCTCTAGGCTAGAGAACTAATGGAGCACAAGGGAGAGGGTAGATCTGGGTGTGGCGTAGTCACGATGATGTCACACGTGATGGGGTTTCCTGCCTACAAAGATGGGTGATTCAAGGAGGAGCATTCCACTGATACACTCCAAGCCTGGAAAAGTTATGCAGTAAGCTGTAATGCTTTGGTCTATTGGCTCCATTCCACCAACTCAAAAATTATTCTGCTCCCCCTTCTAGTAGCCTTTTCTTTTCCAATTGTTTTGCTATTTTAGATACTTGATTCTTTACTTGTTTAACATAGCTGCTGCTTGTATTTATTGGTCCTTGGCCTACACTGACTACTCTTCTGCCTCATCCTTCTGTACCTTGATCCAGGCAATATACTGTCATATACTGTCTTGTATGTCTGAGTCATTAAGTTGGTCTACTAAACAAGTTAGTGATGATCGCACTTTGTTTTATAAATCATAGAAATAATCATTTATTGGACGATTTACAATGGTTTTGGACATCACACACATTTAAATATATACTAGAATAACTTTTCTAAATGTATTGGAGACAAAAGGTAATTCCGTATATATATTCAACCAAGAAATATGTTGCATTATCCAACTGTTTGTGTTAATTGCAAAGTTTTCAATGTTAATATACACTGTATCAGCCATAATATTATGACCACTGACAATTGGCAAGCCGGAAGGGGCAGTTTGATGTTTTGGCCAATGTTCTGCTTGGAAACCTTGGGTTATGACATTCATGGGGATGTTACTTTGACATGTACCACCTAGCTAGGCATTGTTCCAGAATGGTATTCCCTGATGGCATTGGCCTCTTTATGCAGGATAATGTGCCCTGCCACAAAGCAAAAATGATCCAGTAATGGTTTGAAGAACACAACAAGGAGTTTAAGGTATTGATTTGGCCTCCATATTCCCCTGAGACTCAATCCAATCGAGCATCTGTGTGATGTGCTGGACAAATGCGTCCAACCCATGGAGACCCCACCTCGCAACTTACACTACTTAAAGGATCTTCTGCTAACGTCTTGGTGTCAGACACCACAGAACACCTTCAGAGGTCTAGTGGAGTTCATGCCTTAATGGGTCAGGGCTGTTTTGATGTCCAAAGGGGTCCTACACAATATTAGGCAGGTAGTCATAATGTTTTGGCTGAGTAGTATATACATGGGGAGAAAAAGACAAATAGCAGTGCCTTATTCATGAGGTCTAAAACTGTGGTTGATTAAAAAGGACTGTAACAATAGTTTCTCCGTTTGTCCCCTGGTAACCGTTGTTTCCATAAAAATTTAATTTTTTTCTGCAAGGTATGCTTTAATGAGTTCACATTGTCAGTAGCAGACATTTGAACCCTTTGAGTAGATATATTAGTTGAACCATCCTTGCAGAGTGGAGGGTAGAGTGACTTTGTTATAATGTTAAGAAATGGTTGTGAATAAATCACTCATTAGGAAGAAAAGCAGAGAAATTTAGAAAATGGTGGGGTATCTCCTGGAAGACGGAATTTAATCCATGAAATGTGGTGGTGTTGTAGATTGTAACCAGTGATATGAGACATGTATTTTTTTTTTTAAATCTACAAAACACCCTGTCTAGCCATGAATACCATGCTTAACTCAAATAATAAAGTGGACAAGCCTCACACTGGGTAATTGATTCAACCTGCTTCTGATACCCTGCCTCACCGCTCCCTGTCACCACAGGGCATCATCATGAGGTATTTATAGAGAAATGCATGTGGATCTCGCAGGCCAATAATCATCATTGCAACACCGGACATGAGTGAAAAAATTGAAATTCTTTATTACCGCCTATAGTAAGTGAAAATCAGTGAGCGGCCCTTCCCAAGTTAATAAGCATTGGCCATACAAATTTCATGCCCTGTACTGGCACTTGGTTGTAGACCATTATGACCCATGATTTGCTCATTCCCACTCCATTCCCACTGCTTCAGTGCTTCTACAGCATACCACAACCTCTCGTTCTTGTAACATATTATACTGCACAAAGCTAAATGTGTATATGCACTGTCCTGCTCTCATCTTCCATTTCTAGGTTCACTATCTTAGCTAATAATAGTTAAGGAAGCAAGTTGGAGAGCAATATAGCTGTGTTTCTGTGTGAATCTCTGTACAGATTAATAAAAGGTTAGGCTGTCTGGCCAGAGCTGGCCTTTGGGGTGCGCAACCACACAGGCTGCCACATTATGCCTAGTGTTGCAGGTGACAGGGTGTGGCACAATGTGAGAGAACAGAGTTATGTCTATGCTGACTGAATAGGCATTGACTTCATTCTCCACCCCTTGTGCTCAGAATTTTAGTTAAAGTTGAAGCCCTGATGTCAGGAAAGAACAGTGGCACATACAAGATTGTTGGTACAAAAGTGGCACAGACAAGCTGTTTGGGAACCAAGATACATGTTGTTTGGGGACAGTGATGGTACATGTAAGCTATTGTCTGTCCTCTACCCCCCCACCCTATGCACCTACCCTCAATTAAAATGCCTCTTCCTCACCTATACCTCCCTCTACTCCTTCCCTCAAAATTCACCTTGTCTCTCTTCCCTTAAAATTCCCCTTCTTCCCCATCCCTCACTGACAATGCCCCTTAGCGGGGATGGTGACCCACCAGACGAGTAGGCAGCAAAAGGCACTTGAACACTTATGGACAGCCCTGATTGAGGCAAATAGTGATCTACCCCACTAAGTGCAGCAAAAACAATACAATACTAATTCTTTAATTGGCAGTAGGGGGAGATTATTCTTCTCTTTCCTCTACACTTCTCAATACATCTAGCCTTCCTGACATCCTCCAGCAGTCTTAATGTGTAAAATTAAATAATGAATATCATAAGAAAAAAAAAAGGAAACTGTAAAATTGGTCTACTATACTAATTTATAGAAATATATTTCAATTACTAACATGATTTCCAACGATAGAATGCCAGGATGTGCAAGGTTATCCAAGGCTATCTGTTTTCCTTTACTCTCTACAAAGTGCTCTATCCCTGTTTGCAGAATAATCCTTATTCCAGTTCTTTACCCTGTGTTTGTCGAATTGCTGTTCCGCTGGTCTCATTTAAGAGCAGTAGTGTTTCTCATCAGGTATGGTGCAGGTGTCGGAAAATAATACAGCAGATGGGAAAAGCACCTTCCTGAAAATTCACACCATATTTCAAGTGTTAACATAAAGAGATAGAAAACAATACAGACTTCTGCTAGAAGTATTTACCAGTAAACACTGGGATACTTAATTCCAATTCCAGACGTTAAATGCTCTGAATTTCCTTCACAGAGAAAACATTTTCCAAAAGAGAGATTTGTCTAAAGGTTTCCTCATTCTTTCTGATTATAATTGTAAATGCAATTATATTCTTTGACAATAAATAAAGCATTAACACTCAACTATTCTTGTTGTTTCCTAATGTGATCTGTCGCAACTTTTCTACCAAGCACGACTAATGCAGCAGATCAGCTAAATTGAAGTAGTTACTTTAAGCAGCTGTTGAACCCAACATCTGTCAGAAGATCTCAGGGATAATCATCTTCTGAATATGTGTTAATGAACCATGTTTCATAGGATGGAAAGGACAGTAAAGAGAGATAAACAACCGTTGGCAAAAGAAATGAAGGTATTAGACATGTGCATTCGTTTTCGGACGAATGCATTTTCGGACGAAAATAGCATTTTCGTCCATTCGTCCGAAAAACGAATAACGAAAATTTTAACTAACAAAATCCGAATGAACGAATGGTTAATAAACGAAATTCATTCGTTAATTCGTCCATTCGTCCATTCGTGCTATTGGCATTCTAAACCGAAATAGAGTCGGTTTACAATACCAATAGCATTGTACTACATTCCATAAACCGACATGAATGACTTTCGGTTTATGGAATGCATGTAATGCTATTAGCTTCCTATAAACCGAAATTGAGTTCCCATTCATATGAATAGGTCAATTGACCTATTCGTATGAATGGGGACTCTTTCGGTTTATAGACAACCAATAGCAGCATGTATTCTATAAGCCGAAAGTCTTTAAAACAAACGACGTTCGGTTTATAGAATACATGTAATGCTATTGCTGTTCTATAAGCCGAAAGACATTCGGCTTATAGAACAGCAATAGCATTACATGCATTCTATAAACCGAACGTCGTTCGTTTTAAAGACTTTCGGCTTATAGAATACTATTGGCATTCTATAAACCTAACTAGAGTCCCTCCTCATTCATAAGAATTTCTTATGAATGGGGACTCGACTCTAGTTCGGTTTATAGAAAGCCAATAGTATTCTATAAGCCGAAAGTCTTTAAAACGAACGACGTTCGGTTTATAGAATACATGTAATGCTATTGCTAAACTATAAACCGAACGACTTTCGGTTTATAGAATAGCCATAGGATTACATGTAGTACATAAGCCGAAAGTCTATAAACCGAAAGTCGTTCGGTTTATAGGCTGTCGGCATTTAACTATACAGAGACAGAGTCTCCATTCATAAAATTATGAATGGAGACTTTGTCTCCGTGTAGTAAAATGCCGAAAGTCTATAAACCGAACGATCGGTTTATAGACTTTCGGCTTATGTAATACATGTAATCCTATGGCTATTCTATAAACCGAAAGTTCGGTTTATAGAATAGCAATAGGAATACATGTATTCCATAAGCCGACAGCCTATAAACCGAACGTTCGGTTTATAGGCTGTGGGCATTTTACTACACGGAGACAAAGTCTCCATTCATAATTTTATGAATGGAGACTCTGTCTCTGTATAGTTAAATGCCGGCTTTTAACTATACGGAGACAAAGTCTCCATTTATAATTTTATGAATGGAGACTCTGTCTCCGTATAGTTAAATGCTATTGTATTCTATAAACCGACTCTATTTCGGCTTATAGAATGCAATAGTACTACGAATGGACGAATGAACGAATGATTTTCCTTTATTAACCATTCGTTCATCCGGCTTTAGTTAGCTTAGCATTTTCGTTCTTCGTTTTTCGGGCGAATGGACGAAAATGCAATTTTCGGACGAAAATGCATTCGTCCGAAAACGAATGCACATGTCTAGTATATATTCACATGTAAATTGCTTTTTAAATAAAAAATTATGATATAAAAAAATCTTGTTTTTATTTCCTTTTATGTGACAATGCTGCCTCTCTCTTTCCCTTGCCCCAGATTTGTCGCTCTCCCCCCCTTAGTGTTGTCTCTCTCTCACCCTCCCTTTGGCTCCCCCCTCGCTCCCCTTGTGTCTGTCTCTTCCCCCCTTCCCTCCCCTTGTTTCTCTCTGCCCCCCCCCCCTTGTTATTCTGTCCCCCCCTCACCTGTTTCTTGCTCCCTGGTGGCTAGTGGGGGCAGCCGGGGGATGTATGCACTATACATAATAGACGGAAGTGTCGGGCAGCATGGAGGTTGTCTGCACGATTCGTGCAGACATCCCCCAGCTGCCCGATTCTCCCTGGTGGCTAGCGAGGGAGCGGAGGATGTCTGCGCGATGAGCGAGACCTCTCCTGCTGCCGCCCGGCATGACCGCCGGGACTTCTATGATGAAGCTGGGTACTTCCGGCTTCCTCATAAAAGTCCTGGCTGTCGTATGCGCAGTGAGCAAATTCTCATGCGATTGCGTAGGAGAATTTGCTCCAGAAATTTGTCAGAACACCGGCATTTAACTATACGGAGACAGAGTCTCCATTCATAAAATTATAAATGGAGACTTTGTCTCCGTATAGTTAAAAGCCGGCATTTAACTATACGGAGACAGAGTCTCCATTCATAAAATTATGAATGGAGACTTTGTCTCCGTGTAGTAAAATGCCCACAGCCTATAAACCGAACGTTCGGTTTATAGGCTGTCGGCTTATGGAATACATGTATTCCTATTGCTATTCTATAAACCGAACGTTCGGTTTATAGAATAGCCATAGGATTACATGTATTATATAAGCCGAAAGTCTATAAACGGATCGTTCGGTTTATAGGCTTTCGGCATTTTACTACACGGAGACAAAGTCTCCATTCATAATTTTATGAATGGAGACTCTGTCTCTGTATAGTTAAATGCCGACAGCCTATAAACCGAACGACTTTCGGTTTATAGACTTTCGGCTTATGCAATACATGTAATCCTATGGCTATTCTATAAACCGAAAGTCGTTCGGTTTATAGAATAGCAATAGGAATACATGTATTCCATAAGCCGACAGCCTATAAACCGAACGTTCGGTTTATAGGCTGTCGGCATTTTACTACACGGAGACAGAGTCTCCATTCATAAAATTATGAATGGAGACTTTGTCTCCGTGTAGTAAAATGCCCACAGCCTATAAACCGAACGTTCGGTTTATAGGCTGTCGGCATTTTACTACACGGAGACAAAGTCTCCATTCATATGAATGGAGACTCTGTCTCCGTGTAGTAAAATGCCGACAGCCTATAAACCGAACGTTCGGTTTATAGGCTGTCGGCTTATGGAATACATGTATTCCTATTGCTATTCTATAAACCGAACGACTTTCGGTTTATAGAATAGCAATAGGAATACATGTATTCCATAAGCCGACAGCCTATAAACCGAACGTTCGGTTTATAGGCTGTCGGCATTTTACTACACGGAGACAGAGTCTCCATTCATACAATTATGAATGGAGACTTTGTCTCCGTGTAGTAAAATGCCCACAGCCTATAAACCGAACGTTCGGTTTATAGGCTGTCGGCATTTTACTACACGGAGACAAAGTCTCCATTCATAATTTTATGAATGGAGACTCTGTCTCTTATTAGTTAAATGCCGACAGCCTATAAACCGAACGACTTTCGGTTTATAGACTTTCGGCTTATGTAATACATGTAAACCTATGGCTATTCTATAAACCGAAAGTCGTTCGGTTTATAGAATAGCAATAGGATTACATGTATTCCATAAGCCGAAAGTCTATAAACCGAAAGTCGTTCGGTTTATAGACTTTCGGCTTATAGAATACAATTAATACTATTGCCTTTCTATGAACCGAACGAGAGCCCCATTCATAAGAATTTCTTATGAATGGGGCTCTCGTTCGGTTTATAGAAAGCCAATAGTATTACATTGTATTCTATAAAACGAACGAAAAAAATTAACGAAACGAAAATAATGAACGAATTTCGTCTGAAACGAATGCACTAATGAACGAAATTCGTTTTAGACGAAATAAATAACATTTTCGTCCGAATGGACGAAAACGAAACGAAAATTTTAGTTTTGCACATGTCTAGAAGGTATATTGTATTTAAAGTTTGTTTTGAATGTAGAAATTTTAAATTGAAATGCTTTAATGAAAGAATGTAAGTAAAGTGCCTTATTGATCTCTCTTTTTTTGTATAGCTCTATTAAAAGAAAACATAGGGTACAGGCGCGACCAAAATAAAATATATCGTAATATCCAGCTGTTCAATATAAAAAGTTAAAAATACTTAAACACACTTGAAAATAACCTAGATCTTAAAAATTGTAAGAAAATAAACTTCACCCAATTTTACTATAAAAAAAAAACCCAAATACTTAAATTTGAAGTAAATACATTAATAAATCTTTGTTATGTCTCACGAAGTAGTCTTCAGAAGATGAAATGTGGGTACTGGAAAGAATGTAAGGAAAGTTGTTCGGGACTAAGGGGACATAGACAAGCTGTTTGGGAAGAAAGGTGGCACAGACAAACTACAGACAAACTGTTTGGGAATAAAGATGGCACACACAAACTGTTTGGAACAAAGGTTGCACAGGCAAGCTGTTGAAGAAGAAAGATGACACAGATAAACTGTTTGGTACAAGGGTTGCATAGACAAGTTGTTTGGGAACAAACATGATAAAGACAAGGGTATACATATGGCACAGATAAACTGGGAATAAAAGTGGCACAGGCAAGCTGTTTGAGAAAAAAAGGCGCAGACTGGAAAAACAATAGTACACACCTCGTCATAAAAAAAAATAATCTCACTTAGTCATCAAAAGAATCACACTTCAAATTCTTGATCAAAAAAGTACTGCTCGATATGATCACATATAGTCGCTGGGTAAGTCAGCTGGCACGAATGTTCTGGATTTTTTTATGAATAATCTATCACAGGGATGTTTTTTTTCTGAATTGAACCACATCATCAGCAATGTACATGTGTATTGGCCCCCTTTTATATTTTTTTTATGTAGAATGATGCTGAAAAATAGCTTGTTAGTTGAACACCTCTGGTTTATTGGTCACCAGGAGTTCCTAATCAATGAGGTAGACTTTATGGTACACTACCATGTTTATGGTGTGCAGATTTGTCATATTAAAAGAGATAGTTCCACAGTTCAACATTAGCAGCAACACATTCTACACAGGTAGTAAGGACAATTTCTACTTTCAATAGGATTCAGCACAATGGTCTCTTTAACTAAACATTCCATTATTCTGTTCTAGTCAATGACCTCAGTTAATTTCTCCTACATCACTGAATACAATAGACTGCAATAAAAAGTTATGAGTTTAAAAAAAATAGTCAGACAATACAAAACAATAAATGTAAGGGTTTCCTAGAGTCGGATCCAAGTTTTGGACCCAATCGGATCAATCCCTGCTACTCAGACACAGCCCAAGTGATTCTGGATTATTTCAGGGCCATTTTGGGGGCGGAACTGCTTGAGGGTTGTTCTTTTAGTTATATATTAAATGTTTTACCCCTGTATGTATAACAAACACCATTTTTAAATTTTTAAATAAAAATAAATAAATAAATAAAAACACTTAATCCAAGATGGAAATGCTCAAACCTACCAAACAAATATAGTTTATTCTGTTATTCTGGAGTCCATTAGATTTTTAGCTTTAAGGTATATTTATACCATACCATAATTGCAATCATTCCACCAAATGGAAACAAAGCTGGTGTCCCCAATAATCCCTGTTTTTTTATACCAATAGATCGATTTATTTATTTGTTTATTTATACCAATAGATTGCAAGTGGATGTATTGAAAAGGATAGTATTGTAGTGCATCACAGATCACTTCTGAAATTTATACAATTAACGTATTTTGGGGGTGACGTATGAGTAAGTCCGAATGGACGAAACGCGTTAGGTGAATTCCATTGCTTCCACTGTCACATTTTGTATTTTATTATACTGGATGAAACATTACGTTTTAACTAGATCGAGTTTCACCTATTCTCTGCTCCGTGTACTTTTGTTTGTTTTAATTTTTGTATAATGTAAGCCTCAGACATGATTTCATCAGCTACATGGCAATTTTGATTTTTGTCTGTCTCTTTTAGCTTCGTATTTGTATACATGCTACTTTAAGGTCACGGCTGAAGTACAGCCAAAAGGTGCTAGATTTAAGCTATTATTCATTGTCGCTCACAGCTGGTTCTGCAGCATCATTAATGGTCCCCAAATTTCTCCTGCCAAAATGTATTCTGTTATCCTTGTGTTTATTCCCACTTCCTCCTGGAATGTCTGGGAAATACTGATGATTCTATAAAAAAAAAAAAAAAAAAAGTTTCAGAGAAAATGAAAAGAAAATTGGAAGAAAATATATATAATATGAAACCTTTGGACAACAGACAATGTTCGAACAAAGGAATTTCTCAGCAAGCGGGAACATAAACACAAAATGATCTGTTTGTACTCTCAAGACCAAATGTGTCATATGCCACATCGTCACCCGTGGACAGTGAGATTTGCATGATACTGCACACTATAGAGATCATCCATCATACACACGTAGGGTGCACTGCCCACTGATTACTAGTTCTGCTCAGCCCCTTATGTTTAACCTTGTCTCTGCTAGTTAGTTACTAGTTAAATTAACATCCACACATTTTCTGGATCCTGACATTGTATTTATTTGGGAAGTTTGTGCTCCTTTATGAATACATGAGGCTTTGTAGGAAATGAAGAAAACAGGACAGAACTGCCATTTATCTATGCATAAGCGCCTGGCTCATCTCTAAAAAAAATCTATGGAGCACCACACTGCATCACATGTTCCATTTCCATTCTATTAATGGTCCTGAAAGTTGGATTTAAAAAAAAAAAAAAAAATCCCTGAGCAATGGTGTGAACTGATCATTACAGCCTCACAAAGTGTTCAAGTTCGAAATTCCATCTCATCTATCATTAAAGATGCATCTAATTGTTTGTTGTCTACTTTTTCTTTTTTTCTTCCCTCGTGTTTTTTTCCATGTCAGACAGTATATCTTCGGGAGCATCAAACGAGAGCAAGCAACGGATATGCTATTTGCAAATCGTAAACAAGCAGTACACAAAACGCAGAACCAAGGCCTAATGCAAATTACCGCTACTGAAGTCAGCTCGGTGGCTTTGAACTGATGGGTGACAGGCAGTTGAATACCATTTTGTTTTTAATAAGTTTGTCGCAGCTGCCAAATGATTCCTTTTCATCTTTCGATAATATGATAGTGCCTGGTTCCTTGTTACTGGTAGCAATCTCTGCAGGAGGTTGAAAAGATTTGGTACTCGTGTACATGATGATAAATTTCAGTCAAGCTAAACAAAATCCTTCAGGGCCTTTTCTCTGCTGCCTGTTATACATTTGACAGTTTCTTGCAGAATTAGCCTTAGAAAAGTCTTGGAAATGTGTTGTGAATAATACAGTTTGATGTGTTTATGGAGAGGGATACAAACCAAGCTGAATTGTCAAAATCTCTCTTTCTTCTGTTGCTAAATTAGTATCACTTGTTTTTGTTTTTTGTTTTTTAAATATATCCTTGTTCATTTACAGCGGATTAGAGAACTCATTTCCATTTGAGCTAAGTCCTTTACAACTGCAAAGTTACTACTGGAAACATTGTATTACTCATGTATTTATAGCTTTCATTTATTTATAAAACTGTAATAAAACTTACATATTTTTATTTTTCACATTAGACGAAGTAGCATTAAAAGTCATAGTACTAAAATCTAGGTTAAATGTCATGCCAATTTTTTTTTATATAAATCTCTTTATTTAAACCTTAATTACTTTGCTATGGTGAAAATTTGAAAGATGAACAATATATAAAATGTAAACATGTGTATGCACCCTCTGTTGGTCTATTCATTAAAATTTGACTTTAGAGTTCGACTTTCATTTTGAAACTAATTCAAATTTGGCACCCGAGTTTGACTTGGAAATAAAATTCAGGTTCGAATCTTCCCCGTTAAAAGTAATGGGAGATGAAATGATCAAGGCTATTTTTCAGACTTAGTCAAATTCGACACCTGAGTATGACTTAGTCTCAAAAACAGCTTTGATCATTATACCTCCTATTACTTTCAATGGGGAAGATTCAAACCTGATTTTTAGAAACTTAGAAATTTGACTTAGTCTCAAAATGAATGTTGACCTCCAAAGTCGAATAGATCATTAAACTGAATATTGAAGAGGATGTGCCTCAATGCACTCTCTCCTCTCCCTACATCATGCAGAACTGCTGTATTGCACAACTGCATTACGCTGTTGCAGTTTTTGATTCTCATAACTGATAAATATGCATTTATTTGTTCCAGTTTTGTTTTAGTTTTTGTTTTAGTTTTTGTAATACATAACTTGAAAATACCTGAAAACTTTTGCAGGCTTTCTCCTCAGGATTGATCAAGCCTATCATGAAATTAGCGTTCGCTGCTTCTGAATGAAGCTGTTACTATACTCGATAACCCAGCACATCTAGACTGTTTCTCTTGCAAGTAAGCAAGATTCCTAAGGGAAATCTGCAAGCATTTGTATGTACAAAACTATAATGTATGTGACTAACCAAAGCTAGATTGCTGCCTGCCATGTCCATTTAAATTCTAAAGTGTATAAAAAAATTAAGATATCTTAAGGTCAAAAAAATGGTCATGTTTTGTGTTATCCAATTTTTTTTTATTATTGTGTTGGACCTATAAAATGAGTTCAGCAAGTGCATAGTTATAGTTCATAAACAGCAAGGATAGTCTGTCATATAACAAGCCTTTCTCAGTTGGATGACTTTCACTGTGACAGGGAAAGTTATTGTTTTTTTTTGAAGTTTATAACTAAACTTTAACAATCCATAATAACAGCTCATATTCCCAAAAGAGAAATGGGGCTAAAAATAATCTAATCATATAATGGTGTCCAATTTCAGTTCATACATCAGTGAATAGGTTACGCCATGCAGAAAACATTGTGGCCATCTTATGAGCAAATAACCATCCGTGCATGACACTTGTAAGGAAAAGCACACGCGTGTATAATGGATAGCTTTATCCATTATGGAACTATATTTCAGAAGGATGTGGGGGATCAATCTTCTGTCAAACTGGCTTGATCTTCAAACTCCACTTGCCATAAAATACTGAGACACAGATCGATGGAAAACCACTGTGCTAAAGGGCTATAAATCAGATCCAGGTATGACAAGGGATGGAGAAATGAAAAAGATTTATAAAACTCCTACTTGACAAAGCAGGGATTGAAAAGTTATCTCTTAAAGATACAATACCCACACTCAGAGTATAGTCTCACGAGCACAGTATATCAAATGATTAATTAAAAAAAAATGCATTTACCTGCATTTTGGATGTGCTTCTTCGATAAGGGCATTATTCCAGTATCAGACCCCTGTTTGGACACACCTCCTTATCAGCTGCTATACTAGGACTGTAAGACTCTACATTTGTATTACATTTTATATTTGGATAGTATCTTATAGAGTGCTTCTTGCTCAGAATAGATAGACAGGAGTGTCCTTTTCTATTCCTTGTGGGCCCAAATGACAAGGAATGAGCCTTCTTAACTAGAGCAAGTGTATGCTCTTAAACAAGTGAGTAAAAGATTCTCAGCCATTGTTTTGTTTTTTTTGTTTTTTCACTACATCACTCACTGATATACGGTATTATAGTTTGTACTATGTAATGTATTTTTTCTTTTTCCATGAGTACTATGGAAGACACTGAATTTAGAAGACAAATATAAGTATTGTACTTTGTTTTTATATCATATGTGATTTCACAGTGTGAACATGGCATGCCTACTCCTTTGGTATTTTGGGTGTTATTCAGTCAGATGACTTGGGGAAGTCCCGCTATTTAGCTGTCCCTGTTCACTTTTTCCACTTTGGTGTCTGCTGTCTCTGAGCGCTATAGATGTATGTGCTGCACAATAAAAAATAATGTGTAGGGAAAAGAAATAGTCAACATAAACATTAATATAAAAGCCTTAGCAGATAAAACTGCAGCTTTTCGAGACATAAATGGTCACTTTTAGACCTATGACTAAAGCATTAAGATCCATTTAATAGATGGGTGCTTTTTTATCAATTCAATGGGCCAATATTCATGACCCATTTTCCTATTTTAGCAATCATGATATTTAGAAAGTTCAAAACACTTATTGAAAAAGCTACAAAATATTCCACTTCTTTAAGTTTATATTGCTATTAAGAATCTCAGATTTCTCTCCAAGTTTAGATTGAGTCTTGATAACATTCAGTTGGCTAAACGTGGAGGACTGCATCAAATTATTTGGGTAACAGCTGGAAGCACAGGGGGGCTTGGCACCTTTTGCGACCACATTTATATCTGGTAATATGGTGTAGGAGTAAGAGATCCATGCCCCTAGATGACATAGGTGGAGGTGTTGCATCAGCGGACTGGGAGGAAGAAGTATGTTTTCAAGTGTATAGCAGAGGTATCTCATTGGTATGTCTCAGTGGTGGAATACTGATTGATAAATACATATTCATGACCGAGACTATGTTGCTACACTAACTGCATCTAAATTTAACTAAGAAAATAATGAAGTAATTGTTACCTGACAGTTATTAGAAGTTAATCAAATCTGGGGTTTAGGAAAATGAATCTAAATATGCAGTCTCTCACAAATTATTGGACAATTAAAAACGTGCTTTGTCCTGTTAACTGCCCAGATTATGCTATTTATCCCACAAGGTGTCGGAGTATTGAATTCCCCATTAGAATGTTACAGAATAACCCTGTATTTATAATTGCAGCATTAATGTTCACAGGAATGATAGAACAATCACTTTAAACATGAAAGCAATCTTCTCATGCAACTAATAATGGCTAAAGTTTTCCCATTGTAAGACAACTAGTTAATAACGATTGTGATCTTCCACTAATGAGCTGTATTGTGCTAACTGACTAATTACTGCCTTGGATCTATATCCCAACTGCATTAATGAATCCTTGATATGTGGATCTGTAATCAGTACAAGTATTTGCTGAGAAATTTCTCAAAGTCTGTTGCTTGAGCAAAATGCAGCAAATGATGACAGTTTAATGAGTTATTTTATCCCTATTGTGTTTTTTTTTGTTTTTTTTTATATCACAACAAACTTTTTCTTTATTTTGTTCTATTTAAGTCTACATGGTAGAAAAAAGTAGCAATGGACAACACATAGTTAGCACCACAAATGTACTATGTTCTGTTATAACATGACTTCTAATTCAGAAGTATAGCACACATTTCTGAAAGAATAACATTATCTAAAGCAGGGGGGGTCAAACCTGTGGCCCTGCAGATGTCATATAGGCCTAAAGTTTGAAATTCTCATTTCAATTCCCCGCATTTTTTTAGATCTCCTTATTAAGTGCAATACACAGCCATTACATTCTTAACGTTGTAGTCAGTAAGACAGAAATATTACATGTTTGTTCCATGTCCATCCAAATTATATAATACCCATGTGCAGTCACAGTAGGACTAAATAGTTTCATTGTTTCACAGCATTTCCATTACCAGCATTTGTATTTCAAAACATTTTTACTTTTGAAAGGTTGTTTTATTCTTTGTCACTTGCATTTTCGGAGAAGCACAATTACCTCCGCACTCTCCAGTAACGTGCAACGGGCTCTAGAGAATGTGCAAAAATGTCTGCCATCATTTGTGTATACTGTAACTACACACTATGAAAACAACAACATCCATCTAAAACAGGCTTATACAATACACTTAACCGAACAAGACAATGTGCAACAGGTGCAAGCTTTTAGTTACACAAATATGAGTGGAAATGATTTGATTATTGGCAAATTCATATTACTTTTGTAAATTAAACATCCGAAGCATCCATTCTGTGTGACATGAGGCATGGAAGAGTGCACTCCCGGGGGGTAAAAGAGTTTATAAATATACAAGTACTCTGTATGGTTAAATATGCTATGAAACAAATTTATATGATGTACACATACCTCCAGTGAGACATGTCTGTCCTGGCATCCAGGGTTCTCTCTCTAGTGTCCCATCTTTGCTTCTTTAATTTAAATCTATGTCCTTTGTGTAGATGCCCTTTATGTATTTAAATGTTTTTATCAGATCCCCACCCTTTCTCGCCTTTCCTCCAAGTTATGTATGTTAAAGGGACTGGATCACCTAAACATTGTTTTTACTGTGAATGTAGAGAATAAAAACTGATTGAAAATGATCTATACATTGTGTTGGCAGAATTCCAAGCAAATGCCAAAATTAGGAGAAAAATGTGTCTGTGGAGTCTCCTGCTTATGACATCACCTGTGGCACGGTATGCAAATTACACATTTCCCATTGAAAAGTAGTTCATTTGCATACCGTTCCACAGGTGATGTCAGAAGACGGAGACTCCACAGACACTGCAACGCTTGCAATTCTGCTAACACAATGTATAGATCATTTTCAATCAGTTTTTATTCTCTACATGCACAGCAAAAACAATGTTCAGCTGATACACTCCCTTTAACATCCTGCAAGCCATGAACCGGTTTTGTTGAGTAGAAATCCTGCAGTCTATAGCAAAGAGGAATATACAATGCTGTAACAATTAAGAAGTGATTGCCATCTTGGTTTCGTTAGACATATCACTGTACTTGTGTTTATAGGATGATCAATATGCACAGTGGGTCTGACCGAAGGAAGATGTGTACAACTCTGTGTGAGACAGCCAATGACATTAATTGAAGAGTTTCCACCACAGGTACAAATTGTCTCAATCAACAGTACAAGGTTGTTATATCCATCAGAAATGGGGCAGAAGACACTGAAATAGAAATAAGAAGCAATGAAGATAGAATCTGTGCCGTTCGACACAGCAAATGATGTTCAATCACTGTGGAGGATAGGTAAGAAGTAGTACTGTAGGATTAAAATGATACCATGTATTGGCTAACTGAGAGTTTGGTTGCAAGCTTTTAAGACCAAGTTTCTAGGTCCCTTCCTCAGGCAAAAAAAAAACCCTACTCATTTCCTGTGGAAGATGGTGAAGAGTTATTTACAATGGCTCCTCCAAAATGATTATTATTTTATTCAGAAATCTCAGATGCCTGTCAGCCAGGAGCTAAGGAAAACGCAACATCCCCTTATGTGGTAGATATTTAGAGAACTAGCTAGTCAAACCCCTAAGTTATGATTAGGTGCATGCATCATACAGTTGAATGTAAGTCATGTAACAAGCAAATTAAAACATTAAAAGCTGCAATAGGAAACTGTTATGTCCTTTATCTCCTATGTATTTGTGCGTTAGAAAATGAGCATTCTCCTGGTATTGGTGATTGCTAAAAGTAACTGGAAATGTTGCAACTGCAAATGATTTATACATCATTTGTCCTTCAGTAATGCTTGGAAATAACTGACAATGTTGTACTTTCCTTATCAATATAGTAAAGTATTATTTCTAAAAGTTTTGGTCATGCATGACTAGCCCTTGTCCCATCTTAGCTTCCTTACACCAAGAAATGCCCCCAGTTATCTGCTGGTTTTGGTCAGTCACAAGAGGATTCCATTGGAGCTATCTTGATTAATTCTAGACATGTGCATTTGTTTTCGGACGAATGCATTTTCGTCCGAAAATAGCATTTTCGTCCATTCGTCCAAAAAACGAAGAACGAATGGTTAATAAACGAAAATCATTCGTTCATTCGTCCATTCGTAGTACTATTGCATTCTATAAGCCGAAATAGGGTCGGTTTATAGAATACAAAAGCATTTCACTACACGAAGACAAAGTCTCCATTCATAAATTTATGAATGGAGACTCTGTCTCCGTGTAGTGAAATGCCGACAGCCTATAAACCGAACGTTCGGTTTATAGGCTGTCAGCATTTTACTACATGGAGACAAAGTCTCCATTCATAATTTTATGAATGGAGACTCTGTCTCTGTATAGTTAAATGCCGACAGCCTATATACCGAACGTTCGGTTTATAGGCTGTCGGCTTATGTAATACATGTAATCCTATGGCTATTCTATTATCCGAACGTTCGGTTTATAGAATAGCAATAGGATTACATGTATTCCATAAGCCGAGAGTCTATAAACCGAACGTTCGGTTTATAGACTTTCGGCTTATAGAAAACATGTAGTACTATTGCCTTTCTATGAACCGAACGAGAGCCCCATTCATAAGAATTTCTTATGAATGGGGCTCTCGTTCGGTTTATAGAAAGCCAATAGTATTACATGTATTCTATAAAACGAACGAATAAAAATTAACGAAACGGAAATAATGAACGAATTTCGTCTGAAACGAATGCAGTAATGAACTAAATTCTTTTTAGACGAAATAAATAACATTTTCGTCCGAATGGACGAAAACGAAACGAAAATTTTAGTTTTGCACATGTCTAATTAATTCATTGGTTTTACTATATCTACTGCAGGGCCACATGTTAAAATGGGAAGTTCAAAACACAATGGCCGGCTGGCAATCCTAATGAGAAGGAAGAAAAGAACTGGTGACGTCAGGATAAGACCACATAGGGATTAATATATATTGGGGACACAGAAATAGCAATTATTTTATGCTATATATATATATATTCTTCCCTTGGTGAATCTGGTGACGTAGCCTGGAAGGTCAAGTGTCCGCACTGTCACTTATACTTCACTACCGCGCATGTGCAGTGGCGCTATCACTCTACATGACAGCACTACTGTGCAGTACAGTACATTTTCTCTGGTGTCATAGATCACAGTCCTGAATCCTGCTGTGCCACCAAACTATACCTCTGTTCAGAAAAGTGGGACAGTGGATAGAGCTGAGTGGGACAGAGGGACAGACCCCCCCAAATCAGGACTGTCCAGCACAGAGGGGGACAGTTGAGGGGGATTTCCTGCACAGTGCTATCAGTCTTTTATGTATGAATGAGTCCATCTAGAATGATAAATCTGCACCTGGATTATACTAAGGTTGAGCATCCAGCCATGTTCAAGGATAACGCATTAAACCAAATGGAAACACTGCATTATTAAAGTAATTTCCACATTAGGTGCCCCCATTTTGTGTTTTTAGTCTTTTTACTATGTGATTAGTAAAGTACAAGGACCACTTAACTAATGAACCAATATTCCCTTGAGGTAAACTTATTACTGTGCATAATAATGCACCGCAGTGACATTTCATGTTCTGCTCTCTCTAAACAGAGTTTGCGATGCTTAGTATTTCTATGCACTGTTTGCTTGTGTTTTATGTTTTAATAGAATTCTCAAATCCATTCAGTGCAGAGATCACAATATAGAATTATTTTCAAACTGTGCCTTAATAGCTGCTAATGATGGGAACCAATCACATGATAAGGAAGTGACTTGTCATTTCATAAATTTAGCCTGCCCATTACCATGATTTGTTGTTTGAATTTTTGTAATTGCAGCGAGGTTAATGGTAACGGCTCAATTATATTTATTTTAATTACTTTTAGCAAAAAGTGGCATGATTCATGAATATAATCACTCACCCATTGCCATGGCAATCAGAATAATAGAGTGCTTTCCATCAAAGTAGAGCTGTAAAAAAAAAAAAAACACACAAAAAAAAAACACATGTTTCTCTTCTCTGGTTTTCCTATTTGCAATACCAAGGGATGGGAAGACAATCACAGAGAATTTAAGAAATTAAGTCAGCCGGCATTGGATTTTAAAACAGATACTAAATAATAACATAATTATTAGTACTTTACTTTACTTTGACTATTAAAGGGTCCTGATCACCTAAACATTAATTGTACTATAATGGTACATTATATGTTAGCAGACAAGAAGCAAATGCATATCTTAAGTGAAAATGTGTGTCTGTGGTGTTTTTGTTTAGCTTGTAATACAAACGAAACATAGACATATAGAATGTGTTGGCAGATAAGCACCATTCGGCCAATCTAGTCTTTCCAGTTTCTGCCTAACAAAAATCAAAATACTTTCATCAGTATCTTGTCAGTTTCTTATACCAAGGATAAAGATTTGTTTGATAAGTTAGAAACAAAGAATGTGTCAACAAATAAGAACAATTCTGCCCGTCTAATCTGCTCAATTTTCTAAATACATTCATTAGTCCCTGGCCTTATCTTGTATCTAGGGTAGATTTATGCCTATCCCACACATGCTTAAATTCCTTCACTGTATATACCCTTGCCACTTCAGCTGGAATGCTATTCCATGCATCCACTACCTTCTCAGTAAAATAATACTTCCTGATATTACTTGTAAACCATTGTCCATTGTTGTATCAGGTCTGAGTTACCAAAATCCCAAAACAGATAGTGATTTTATCCATTTCTTCCCAAGAGTGGATCCCAACAAAATATAGAGATTTGTACCCACATTCTTCATTCTTGTTGTCCTCAGTTGTACATATAAACAGATGGTGTGAAGTTACAGAACCAGATGATTCCCTTCGATACATTGCTGTAACAATCTGTAACTAACATATACAAAAAGACCTATTTATTATATAGTCTACCTAAACTGAATTGATGGGCACACATTTTTGTTACAACAAAAATTACCTAATTCTACTTTAGCTGAGAGAAGACGTAGCTATTTAGATGCAGAAACATTGTATATTCTATTTAAGAAAGAAAATTTTAGCATATGTGGTTGTATATATACTGCTTTTCAGTCCTTTACAGCAGTCTACAAGTATTTTCTCTGTGTTTATGTGCTATGCCATTTATGTGTCTTAGATTCTATATATGCTTTTTTAATAATTTGTTTTAGTTAGGGACTTGCCTAATGTGGGGTACCTTGTAGTGGTTGGCAAGCTAACATCTAAATTGGCCAATTTGTTTGAACCAAACCCCCACCTTTACCATCTTTAGTGTTAGGCTAGTTCCTGTATTTATGTTTGTTCCTTTGGATGTGACTTTTGTGTCCCTTAACCCCATGCCTTGTATTGCTTATCTTTAGTTTGGTTTCTGCTTTCTTGTTATGTTTACCTTCTGTCCTGTAGCCCTGCATTCTGTATTTTAGTTCTGCTATCCTTCAGTCACTTTTCTGTTTTAGCTCTGCTTGTCTATCATTTCCTCTTAAGCCCTGGGACCTGGATACAGCAGCTGCTTCACAGGGCCTGGTTGTGTCTGCAAAGACTTTGGGTCCCAAACCTCCAGGCGATTGCAGTTACCCAGCACCAGGTCCTGTGTCTCCACCCTGCACTGTAGCTCCTGATCTCGGGCGTTCAGGGTCTATTTCCATCTGGGACCCCGTGCATTACAAATACACCAGAAATTAATCCTAGTCCTGCTGAACCAGAAGTTAATCCTAGTCCTGCTGAACCAGAAGTTAATCCTAGTCTTGCTGAACAGAAGTTAATCCTAGTCTTGCTGTATGGAACGTACTTACTCCTCTTTCACTGTGCTTATTCTCATTATGTATTTAAATATTTTGACCATTTCACCTCTGTCTCACCTTTAACCTTTCCTGGTAAGTTTTATCCTGCAATCCATGAGTCAGTTTAGTAGTCCTTCTCTGAACCCTTGTCAGGATCCATCCCGCATGCAGATTCATCTTTCATGTTGTACGTACCCAGTTTCTCTGTTTTTTTCTCTTTGTCTTTGCTATTCTATTCTGTTTATTAGCTATCCTTGTTCCTGGGTTATCCTTTTTCCATGTGTGTTCCTCACTTCCTAGTCCTGGCCACAGAGTGGCTCTTCCCAGTCCCGGCCACAAGAGTGGCACTTCACAAAGCGCCACTTCTTCGGCCGAGAACTATGTAGTTCTATAGATCCATACACAGTGTGGTGCACTCTATTTAAAGTTCAGAGTTGCATCTGCCTATCCTGGCCCCAGAGAGGCTATAGCCAAGTGGCATCTGCCTAGATTGACGCCCAGAGTGATATCTTCCCAGTTGGCCCCAGTGTGGCATCTGCCCAGTCCGGTAATGTCCAGTTCTGGCCAGATAGTGTTTTTATACACTTCAATAAAAAAAGGTCAATGCAATTAAGCAATTTACAAATCAACATATTGGAACATATTTAAAGAGACAAAGTATCATTATCAAGTCATAGAAACACTCTAAGTGACACAAACATTTATTTTTTCTGCCAATAATACAAGTGTTAAACGTTCGTGAATAGGTCACAAAAGTGAAAAACTAGTCACAAAACATTTAAAAACAAAGCCTACTACAGGGACCAGTAACATGAATTTATAATTTTTTTTCTAAAATTTCTACTTATACATATGTTAACAAATCATTAATGTTCACTGGCTCCAATCCACATGCAACTGCTCCTGCACAAAAGAGACCACTTCTACTACTGGTGCATAAAGTTTCCAGCTAGTCATAAACATCAGTTGTAGATTTTACACCACAATCTTCTAACTTGTAAAATAAATAAATAAAATCCCAGAATAAATGAGGAATTTGAACGGAAAAAGGTTATGTTCAGCACATAATCAGATAAAGAGCGAGTTGCTTGGCTTCCAAGTCGGAGGGATTGAGAGAGCAAGTGGGTTGTGATGAAAAACAACTCGCACTGGAAGTGACAGGTATTTAGGCCAATTGATTTTTATCTTCCCCAGAAGGTAATAGGCAACTTGCTGTGCTTTTTTGTAAAATGACAGGAATGACTGCAGATATAGGACCTATTGGTTTTAGAAACATTTGTAAAAAAAAAAGTTGCAGTGAAAAGGAAAAAAAAATAATAGAGGCTATTTTTAAATTAGAAATAATGTGATCTGTATTTAAGAAAACTATTTTGTTATTCAGATTTGTGTTGTTAGAGTCTTGTCCTCAGATGAAATACATCCCCATTGGCTTGTGGGTAATGGTATACTTTATTGCCTTACCATTTGGGTGGGGCCCCTTACAGACAAAAGTGTCTGGGCTCCCACTTTCATTGTTCTTATTACTATTGCCCCCTTGGCATAGCAACACCTTGCACACCCAGGACTTGCCCCAGCCAGCACCCACTTTGCATCCACGGGACAGGCACCAGCAACCACAAGGACATGCCCCATCATCCACAATGCACACCCAGGACATGCCCCATCATCCACAATGCACACCCAGGACATGCCCTATCACCCACAATGCACACTCATGATATGCCCCATCAACCACATTGCACACTCATGATATTCCCCATCAACCACATTGCACACCCTAGACATGTCCCATCACCCACATTGCAGACCCAGGACGTCAATCAAAGGATGCAAGCCATTTGGCAGGCTCTCCATATTGATTATCAGTGCCAGCTGCATTGGCTACATGCCCTGGCCTCCTGTATGTGTGAGGGGTCCTGAGGGCCATTTGGGGAGCCCCGAGGACCCATTTTTTTCAAGGGGGATTTTCTTTTTACCTTCGCTTAGGAGTCTGCATTTTACTTGAAAAACAAAACACTTGTTTTAATTTGTCTTCCCTAGGTTATAATGGTAGTGGATTTGAAATTTGGAGGTCGAGTTTGATTTGTTGAACGAAGGTCGAGCTTTCCTCTTGTCTCATCTCGCCTGTTAGTGAATACCATTTTTCAAGATGAGGCATACAAGGGAGGGGGGGGGGGTCAAGTCTCTTCAAGGCTGGATGTCGAGATTAGTGTTAATCTCTAGTGAATAGTCCCCAGTGGGTAAAACAATATATATATATTACACAGAACCTCTTCAAATTCACTTAAAAAAGCAAAACGTTTAATGAAGCTTCTAATACAATGTCCAAATAAGAAACTTTGGATCATTAATACTTATTCTCTAATTATTTATTAATTTCCTTCTCTAAATACAAGCAAACAGTGCAGTAAAACAAATAATTAATGACATTCTTTTTAAAAGCGGGGGCCCAGCACATCATGCCATTTTTTTTTGCTATATTTTAATAATGGTAAATAAAAATAAAACAATAAAGAAGATGTAAGTAATTCCACGATATGTCTCTTGATAGCTTAGGAATCTTTAAATGTCGTCGCTCACAAAAACCTAAAATCTTTTTTTTTTTCTTTTTCTTTTTCTTTTAATGGAATCCAATTTTTTTGTTATTTTATTAGTGTTCTCTTCTGGACAATAAAAATAAATTTGATGCATCATAAGGTAGAGCTCTGATAGTGTTGCCTAGCAACAACAGGACACAGGCGCAGGAGACAAGAGATACATTTAGATATAATAGTCAGTGCAGGTAAAACAATGTGTATCGTCAGTGATTGTGGAAGACATTTATCACGTTTTATGATTTCATGGAACGAATGTTAGGACAAGTGCTGTACAACTTCTCAAATATGAACCCAGGATTGCATTTATTTTATTTAATTTTTGTTATATTTTCTGGTTGGAGTAAAGTCTTCCAGAACTCATGGTCAAATGGATGTTAAATGTTTTAAAATACAAAGCTGTAGTTATTTATTTTTTTGTAAAAGGGAATCCATGTCCCATTCTTCAAACTATAGGACAGGCTATTTATTTAAAAAAAATAAAACATGCTCAGATGATGACTTTCCGGACAACGTTTGATATCTGTTTATCAAAAGAATTTGCTGAAATTTTGACATAATGTGTTCAGAAATTGCATGGATTTTAGAAAAGGCATTTATTCTGGATTCCTGGTGGTGGTTTTGTGACTGGCCAGTGTGTAAACACTTCAATGCCAGAGATGGAGTGTTTTATAGTGTTTTAGCGTAAACATAGTGAAGGATTCTTTACTCTTAGGGGCGGTTAGATTGTGGAATTGTGCCATCTGAAGTCATTTTGGCTGATCCCATCAATATATTTAGAAAACGTTTGGATGTTTTTCAAGACATAAAATGCATACAGGTTTATCACGAGTAAAAGTAGACCTGGTAGCGCTGACCCTGGTTGAGTCGGGATGCCTTGGCGTCAAGAAGCCATTTTTTTACTCTTTGAGTAGACATGACAGTTGACAGTTGTAGCCTCGACTACCGGGCTGTATCTAGCCACACTTAGTACACATGGAACAGATGTAGTGGATAGAAAAAGTCATAGCCATTTTTCCTAAACAAAAACAAAACAAAAATATACATATTGTCCCCAACAATTACCAATAGCATATTAACAGATACTTTATTATATACATTATAACACTTTATAACATAGACAATGACAACATTGCTGCTCCCAGGGATTCCCGGTTAAAAGGCACCACACCAATTAGAGGGCATATCACATGCCCTCTACCACCAACCTGAGGTAAAGAGCTCCCCATCCAGCTCCAAGCTCACCTTTCGCCTTACCCAGTCTACCACCAATTAGTAATGTGTTATCCTCCGGAAGCACCAAGAGAGAGATAATCCCAGGTTATCATAGACTCAGAACACCTAATTATAGGGAGGTGGGACGAACAGGGTTATGAGAAACAAATGACTGCTTAGCCCTTGCTGCACAGCAGTTTTATACCATGTTTACCAAATCCTCCCCCCCACAACACATCCCCCAATGTCCTGCTCAGCACAAGCTGTCATGGCCCTTATTGGCTCTGTGGGACTGAATTACTGTCTTTGACTTCATCTGACTAAACTAATATGGTCTTTTGTACTAAGCAGTACTTGCAATGTTTGTTTAATTAAAAAAACATTTTTTACCATCAATAATGAGAGTGATTGAAGGATATTTACATCCATTCTGATGGCAGGTAAGAGCCAACTGGCTGATCTAGTCCTCCTATTACAAAAGCTCTGCAAGATAACAATGGAAAATAATCATGTACGTCCCAGCCATTTTTTCTTCTAATAGCTTTCTTGAATAATTCCATTTTTATTTTTACATTACTAGGTTATTCCAGACATCCACTTCTCTTCTTGTAATGGACGTTATGGATGAGATAGTGCCACTTACTATAAATAGTTAATTTCACCACTGTACAGAAATTGTGTAATATAATCACTGCACAGTTTTCATCTCTGCGTCATGATCACTAATAGATCTACCTTCGATAATTGTAACACTGGTCCATGTGCCATTTCAACCTTCACATGCTGTTTTATTCATTAAATAATGAAGTCATGCTTAAGTCACAGTTCTATCACCATGACTACGTCAATGAGTCACATTTCAGGATGTGCATGAAAGTGCAGTATACTTAACATCTGCAGGTAGCTGTCGGGTCCAAACCTGAGTGATGTGGATGAACAGGTAAACGACTTCCCCAAAAAGCTGAATTAATGTGAAAATTGGTGTTTAGATAGCAATACTATACTAACGAGAGACTTATTCCTGTCCGAGCTTGCTTGACATCATCACATCATGGCTAAGCTCATCAAACGCACATAACTGCATTACTACTAATTTAATAAAGCCCACACAAAATCCCACACACACAATGCCAGAGCTACAAAGATATAAAATAAGTCCTTTTATTCCAAGCAGGTAACCTCTTCAGCGTTGTAATAATGCTTGTTTTAGATACGGATCAGCCCTTAGTTAATGTTGCAAACAAAAAGGAAAGGACGTACACATACAGCTAAAGTTAGACAACCAGCATCGACCTCTCTGCACAGAACAGAGGCGAGTTCTTGATGACATCAAGCATCCTTTAAAAGTAATATATAAAAATTCTATTCCTGGTATCCTATTCCTTTGTTGTATCATGTTCTAATAAATAGTTTCATACTGAGAGAGCAGCCCAGATTGCTAAAAAAACACTTTATCTACATTTTAAGGTATTTATACAGCACATATTTGGGATTTATAAAGCACTTGTGGAAGAGATTCCATCATGTGGAGGAGATTACCTCAAATCACTAGAATATATTGGTTTGGGGGCTTTCTAGTTGATATGGAGCCTGGTTTCCTTTCTAAATCCAAGAGCTGTATAAAACAATGTAAATGCATCTTCCTTTCTATTGGAGACATGATCGGCATCCAACCCGAAACAATGCTTGATACCAAATCATTTCCTGGACTGGTAATACTGGTGACCCAAGTGGAGGTTATATCAATCATCCTCAGACATGGTAAGACCTAATTCGTCCCTCAGCGAGCATTACAATCTACTTGTTCACCTTCATCTTGGAGGTACCCCGACTCAATACCCTTAAATCTTAATATTTGCCACCTTTCCCCTTGATATTCCTTATTCTCCCCCCCCCCCACTTAATGTTAATTTATTCTATACTATAAATCAACTGATGTTCTCTTATTTTTCCTTATCATTGTAACTCAGTGATATACTTCAATAAATTTTTTTAAAATACTTTCAAATAATTTAGCACTGAACCGAACAGACCGAAACCTGCTTGAGCAAAAAATAAATATATATAGCCAAAAGAATGTACATTTAAAGAGAATGATTTGGTTTGAAAAAGATTGCATAATAGTGAAGACATATAATCATGTAAAACTCACTAATAACATTGTTTCAGTGATAACCATGCCAAGGTCTGTACAGTGGAAACATGCTTATGCCTTTACTGACATTAACCAATTACAAATGGCTATCCTTGTAAATGATACCTTGACATCTCTACTGTTTAACCAACATGTAAGCATGGTGTATATTGTATACAGTGTGTGTGTTCCCCAGTACAGTGCCTTTTAGGGGGGCTGTGTGCACCAGAACCCTCTATCTCAAGTCTTATCTCTTTTTCCTGCATTGTTTTCGGTTGTAATTTAATACTATAGCACAAACTGCCCTTCTTGCTCGAAAGTTGATTGGTTTGAAGTGATACCTTCAGGCTTCACACCAGCTGCTGATAAGATCTCATCCTCATTATGCATGGAACAAGTGAACACATATTCTCGCAACATAACTGAGGCTATTCTACAATGGATCTATATGCCAGCACATTGCTTCTCCATGGCAATGCACTGCTTTGTACTTAAATACTATGGCATTGTCATGTTATTTCAAAAACAGCCATTAGATTCAAATGGGCAAACATACTGAAGTTTTTATTGACTTTTAATGGCCAATGCTTATTAATACTATTGCATGCAGAGCACTCTTCAAGATTAAAGGTGCCTCATGGTATCCCATTCAAAATATGTTCCCTCTATGTACCACCATAGTTTAGCATAAACCAAGAATAATTACCATCTTCACCCATGAAGCTGCTCTAATAAGGATCACCCATAGGGGATAACCCTTAGCAAATCAAATAGTAAAGGGGCAGCTCCACCTCCCTCATTTTTTTAATGTTGTACGTGTGTTTAATATATGTAAAATGCACTTTACTTTAAAATAATTTACAGTTTTCCTGTAGTTTTACATTAAACATTGTTTCGTGGGGGCATCTAAAAGTCAGTGACATCCAATAGGGAGGGCTTGGATAGATAGGCAGGTTTGTTGCTACAGCAATAGGAATAATTATATTTTACTTTATTTTCCATTGTTAGGAGATAGGAAATGTTGAGGTCTACTCTCAAACGGTGGCAAACTATGTCACATCGCACAAATACGAATAGAGTTTTAGATTTTGGGGGGAAAAAAAATGACTTTATAAAAATTAGAATATGTGTAAATGAGTCATTATCAGACTGGAGAGGTTTAAATAGAGTCCAGGAAAAATGGAGTTATTTAAAAGTTGCACTATTGAAGTCAACATAAAAGAGCTTGAGGCCTGTCAGCAAGTGCCAAACAAATGAAGGAACAAATGCGGTACTCCTCAGACATGTCCAAAATAGTAGCCACTCAGTGGCTTTTAATTATGGGACCATGACTCCTCTTATCACACTGTAATCATTATATGTATAATTATAAGGCAGGCATGGATCGTTTTCTTCCTACTTTTATCTAAGGTTGCTTGGGACACCTGGAGGCATTTTAGTTGTTTTAAGTGTATGCTCACCTGGTTTCATATTGAAATATGAAACTCTTTTTGGGCCATGTGTACCAGGTTGCTGGCTCCTGCAGTAAAGGCTTTGGAAAATCAGCAGGCAAATGAACTTGCCTTTCATGAAAGCAGCAAGTGAACGCATGAGACTTCTACAAGCAATAAAAAGCACAGCAGCTTGAGTGAAATGGAGCCTGACAAAAGGTCTTGAAGGAGACATAATTGTGGTTTACAAATCAAGAGAAGATTCTGTGTTACTCAACCTCCCCAACGTTGAGGGCAATGAAATCGTTGAGAAGTGTAACCCGACTTCAATATGAGTGAGTCTTTGTATGTAACAGAGACCCAGAAGGGTTGGCGAGGTCAAGGAGAATTCAACTTTGCCATCCTACGTAATCTTATTTCTTCAACAACGCACATCACCACCAAACTTTGATGAAATAGTTTCAATTAAAGGACCAATACATTCCCATTACAGTCCCCGAAGGGAGATTATATTGATTGTCTTGGCAGTTTGTCAACTGGTTTCTGTTTCTGAGAAAGCTTTGAAACACTCCTTTTCAATGGAAATAAATAAGAGAGCTGACTCCACATAAAAAGAGCATTGACTTTCAATGTCACTCTGTCCTTTATGTTCTCCCGAGGTCAGTGTGGATACAATGTATTCTCCTCTTGTTTTTTTTTAATTGTTTTCTTCTGCGTAGGTTCTATTTCACTGATGGGTTGCTATCAAACTGCTGGTAACACCACACAAAACATTTGACTGTTTAATGAAATGGGAAAACAGGTGTGTGTGAAACTGCTAAGCTTCTATATACAGGATTTATCGCCATGTTGTTTTTACTAGAGATAGTCGATGAAGCAAATATCAAAATAGCCTGCTTGGAGCAAGGTTTGCATAGCATTTAAATGACTCCAGTGACACAAAAGTTGAGACTAGAGCACCTGTTCTTTTAGTCGAGAAGGCAAATGTGGTGTGACCTAATGATAGCCCTATTGAATTTGAACACACTCATTTTCATTAGAACCACAAGATTATGACTCTGTTTAATGAATTCCAAGCCAAAAAATCATGGAGCCAGTATTTTATAATGGAAATGCAGCAGTCTAGTGCAACTCAACTGCAAATCCATGTGTTCATCTATTAAGCAATCCTGCAGCTGTTATTTCACTTGATTGGACCAAAGCTCATGAGACTAGACTCAACTGATAAAGGTGTACAATGTTCTCATTGCGCATTTGGAACCACGAATTGCTCTGGTGGATATTTTCATCCAATACATGGATACTTGAAAAACTAATCCACCACGCATGCGCATTAAGAACTAGGACGTCAGACGAAAAGTATACACATGCGCATTTAATCTCATCACGATGGAACGCATACGAATATAGATGAAACTATTTAGCAAAATTATTTCTACTGGATGGGATTGGACAATGGGAGGGAGGGGGTGGGATTTATATGTATGTGTGTAGGACTGTTTTCTCATTCATCATTTACCCAGCTCCTGAGGAAGTCTGATTCTTTAGAAGAAACGTGTTGAGCCAGGGTATTTTGTCTTGATTTATATATTTTTATATGTATACTCATTTGGATTTTTTGACTTGGACCATTATTGAGAATCCTACACAGTCCAGTTTGAGGATCTAATAAACTTTTAAAATCATTGGAATAATTCCTATTGCACCTTATGCTTTTATTGCATGAGAGCTGGCTCTCTGTGCATGTATCCTTGTGAGTGCATTCTGAATAAATTACTCTTTGTTATTTGTGTCATGCAGTGCTACACTATTGTATTTCTTGTTTCCCCCTCTCTTTATGTTCTTCTATATGTCCACCTATGTCTCTCTGGAGATCTCTTGTACAAGACTTTGATTGAATCTTCAGCTGTCTATACCCGGATTTGTATACCAGTGAGGTTTTTTGGGATCTTATGAAATCCTTGCAGCTATTGTAAAGGAGAGCATGAATTTGCTACATCTTGTTATTTTTTGTTCGTATATATTGTGTACAATGTTCTCACTCATTCTGAAGTTTATCAATTTCTTGTTTTAATGTTTCCCCCTTCTAATATTAAAATTAATCCTGTGTTGAAATAACAGTGGCTATAGATAACAACTATTTACAATTGCACAGCATAGTCCCTGGAGGATAAAACATATAGAGTCTTTATGAATACCTGTTTGGTTGATGTCCATCTCGCTGGTGAGTGCACTTTAAAATTGATTAAAATATTGTACTCGGAGAATAATGTATGCTTTTTCTATTAAGAATACAGGGTTCTTGTCTCTCTAGGATGTTGCAGGATATAATTGTCTATGTGTCTGCGGGAATTTTTTAGTTTATAATTAACTTGTGTCACTCTTGATTATATTTTATCCGTATTTCACTCTATATAATTTTGTTTTCCTCATGTATGAACCATTCTGTTGGTTATGGCTTGTGGAGTACAGGTTGAGTCTCCCTTATCCAGAAATTCATTATCCCAAAGGGATAAGCAGGGATAAGTAATTCCGTTGTCCAAAAATTTTACTGATTTTGTCACAAGTTGCAAAGTCCATACTCACTAGTTAGAATGCAAGTGCACAGCAGGTTATTCAGTGTCCAGCCCCCTTAGGCTACAATATAGCCTTTCCAAGCATGCCCAGATCTCCCACGCACAGAATGGGTAATCTAGTAGTTCAGGCCTGACATGCTAATGGCAGGTTCCCAACAACGGCTCACAGCACAGTTACATCTGTAAAAGGGAGTTATTTGATCTATGCTCTATTTATCTTGATACTGCATTGTTTCATGAGTGCTGAAAGGCTTTAAGATATCTGATTGAAAGAAATTATCCATTATCTGAAATGACCAGTTATCCTCAATACGTCCGGTCTCAAGATTTATAAGGGATACTAAAACTTTATTATTACTTATTACTTTATTAAATGAGAAAGTATATAGTTTATATTTTGGGTTCATTTGCTGGTTATTTTGCACCTTTGATATTAGTGTATGGAAGGTTTATTTTTTCTGAAGATCAGAGCATTGACTTTCCATAGTATACATCTTTAAAATACAGGTGCAGAGCTCAGTATCCACGGACTCACGTTGCAATATGTGATCCCAATGTGAGTTCGGAGAACTCACGATACTTCTGCGTTAATTTGAAAGTTTATAGGGATATCTGGTGTGTTAAAATCTCTACGGGAGCCATCGTAGCACCACGTTACAAGTGGAATTTTTATTTAAACCTTAAAGCTGCTAATTTTCAACCAAAATGTCATTGATGATATTAGCAGCAAACATTATTTGTCAGGCAGCGCAATTCAAGAAATTCTAAAAAAAAAAGCCAATATTTATTATGTCATGTTTATGATGATCAGAATAGAAGAATTAAATACAACAACATATTGGAAGATTGATTTGACATTTTGTATGAAAAGATTTACACTTACTCTTTTTTTCTGAGACAATCTTTTAAGAAAAGAAGTCAGGTCTAATAGCAATTCAAAATATTGCAAGTACTTGATGTGTGTGGTTGGATATTATATTTGGGGCTGGGTGTTCTGCTTGTGCATTGAACATTTTCAAAATAACATGGTTTTACCAATAGGCCATTTGTTCCTTTACTACCAACATTCAGTCTGTGAGCCACATACAGCCCATCTAACATAAAGGTGTAGCTTAGCTGACTTAACGATGGCCATGCCTATAAGTAAGAGCAACATTAGATGTATTGAAAAGTGTCCCTTGGACTTATTAAACTTTCCCTGGCAAGCGTGATTCTCTACATCTGAGGGTATCCTCAGGAATCTGCATTAACATATACAATAACATTAATGCTTGGAAGAAAGACGAGATAGGGGGATATGTTATAAATGTTTAATACATAAAGTGAAGGAGGAGATTATATTTAATAGAAGAGGCACTATCACAACAAGAGGACATAGTCTTAAATTAGATGGGTGGAGGTTAAAAGTATTACTTTACCTAGAAGGAAGCGGTAGAAATGAACATAGAGAAGGTGTTTAAGCATACAAGGGATACGTATAAGGCAGTCCTTCATATAAGATAAGACCGGGGGTCTAATAAACATATTCAGAAAATTGGACAGATTAGATGGGCTAAATGACACTTTCAAAATCTGAGTCTAACTGACTTATCCACCCATTTCAAATGTGTAGTTCTATATGAATAACCAACCATGTTTCTATGGCTAACAAGCAATTTGTCACAACCATTACTTTAAATAATATGTGTGTGTATATTTATACATAGTTAGGGGGTTAGGGTTAAGGGGGTTAGGAATAGAAGATAGATAGATATGTATATATATATCCTATCTGAGCCCGAGGCAAGAATAAAAAATGGTGACACCTTCAAGATAGCACCCAAAGAATATTAATAAAATCAGCACTCCTAAAGTGCATGAGCTAGGCTCCACAACCCCCGATGACAGAAGATAACAAACGATGCTCAGCACTCAAGTGAGGTGAAGTTTTATCACAACATGCACGGCAACTTTTCGACCCCCTGGGTATTTGTAAAACCGTCACGATAGGTTCATAGCAGTTATTTTTCAGAAGATTGGTGTGGTGTGCTAAGCTGGTTGGGGTGGCTCATTTCCTTAATGCTGGCCCTGTTGATAAGTGATCTTGAGGGAGCTATACGTCGTTGCCTCTTCCCAGCAGATATCATCAACAGTATCGCTGGGATTCAATGGGTTAAATAAAGTTCTATTTACATTATACAGGATTTTTTTCATATTCTGATGCTTTTGACCACCCTGTTGCCTCGTAGTTTTATTTGGCAGACCTCCATCGTTCTATATTTTAGAAAACAAGTAGAGTTAAAATGATATAGAATTTATTGGCTAACTGAGAGTTTGCAAGTTTTCAAGACCAAGTCTCTTCATCAGGCAATAATGAGTCTAACCAGGGAATGGCGTGATCAGAGATGCTCTGGCTGAACTGATGTTATCTGTTGGATATCTGAAGAACTGGCTGAATTCTTCAATACCCTGCGGATTTTCTTGCCTTTTTTAAACCTGTCATCTATGTTTTGTTGTTAAGAATTTTGTTTTAGCCACTTTTAATTAAACTCACAGTTAACCAATGAAAGGCATAATTTTAACTCTATTTTTTTCCTCCTGTTTTTCCACGGCTGACACAGTACCACTCTTTTAACTCTATATATTTTAGGCGATGTTCTGCCGTGGGTGTGTCCTTTTATGTTTTGTATGAAAGTAGTATTTTTTTTATTTTTAACATATTTATAGAAATAGTCAACGAAATTAACTATTAGATGGAAAATATCCCGAAGAGCTAACAATCTTCTGAATGTGGACATTTAAGTAGATTCGTTGAGTCCTGCACATTGTAAATAAAGTTATTCTGATTGATTGTGTAATAAATCATATAAAGGGGAACTTGCTTAAAATAACATTAAAGTAAGTGATGTAACAGAGGCTTTGTGTGAAGTAAGGCCCATACTAGTCATGTGACTAATTGCCAAATTACCCCAATAATTCTTTCAAGAGAGATTTACAATGCTATAATGGTGCATTTCTTCTGCTCTGTAATGGCCAATTTAGATTACAGACCCATGCTCCAAAGCTGTGCTGGAAGAACACATAATTACACCATCATTTGCAAGTCACACAGGAGAGAAATTGAAAAGAAATTGCAGTTTGGCAGAGGTTTGATCTGATGCAATTACTCTACAGTGAGTTTTCTTGTTACCTTGGGGCAGTGCAGGGGTACTATTCTGTAAGGGGAGTTTGATGCCTGAACTTACACACACACAAAAAAAAATCTTCACCCATTTCAAAGTTTCCTGCTTTCTTTATGCACAATCATTTATAGTTGAGTTAAATATAGAGTTGTGGCTTTTACTGACAAAAAGCAGGGAGGGAGGAAGCAAGAGAGCCTAAGTAAGACTGAGGGGAAATACAGAAGGGCAGAGACTTACAGCTGCTAATGGAGGGTCTCCATTTAAAAATTATTTCTTGTTTTTAAATAAAGAGACATAGGAAGACCAACATCAACTACCACTGATGCCAGATTACGACTAAGTGACTTTGTCCATTCAGGTGCATTTGCAGAAGCCAAGAATGGTGATCACCCGGTATAATTGGACTCTGAAACCCCTGAATGTAGCAGTTTCTAACACTATGGATATTTCTTCAGGATCATCCTATATTTTAGACTTCCCAAACAGAAATGCCACTTAAAAATCTATCAAACATTAAGAATCTCTACTTATCTTTGATCTCATGGGCAAAATGCATGAGGTTTCATGTACATAACAGCTATGATGCACTAACTGAGATAGACACACTTTTAAGGACATCTTGCTTTTATCTCTACAGACATTTGATTTTATGTTTTTATGTTGTGAAATATGTTTTACATGTATTAAATATATATTTGATGTATGGTGATCTCCTGTCCAGAACCTTCTTATTCATTTTTTGAATAATGATTTAATTTAAATAATTAATCGTGGAATGATCAACAGTCTTACATATAAGAATTGTCAGAAAATCCTTTCACATATTTTCCACAGATTTTATTCTGTTTTACTTCTATATTTTCCTTCTCCTCTACTTCTAGTTGGTTGTCATGTTTTCTGTCAGCACAAACATACTTCTCTTTAAATAACTATGACATCTGAGACATATAGACATACCAGGATTTTTTTTCTTACATAGTTTGATTTTTTTCCTGGGGAGGGCTGTTTCAGGTAACTACTACTCTTTCTGTAAGTAATACTCTCACAATTCGTATTCATCTCACAAATCAACCCGTATGCTTTATTTCAGTATTCTTTCTTGCCTTGCTATTTTGTTTATTAATTACAGGGCCGCCATCAGGGGGTGATGGTGGATATACACCTTCCATTGGCCCTGCGGGTCCAGGGGACACGCCCCGGGCACTGGTCCTTTTAAAAAAAAAGCATGCTGGCAGAGATGCTGGCTGGGTAGATCGATAGGCTTTCTCTCAGCAGCATGGTAAGTACTGGGGAAGGGAGTAGGAGGGATGGAAACCGGCTGTGACATATTAATGGGAATAGAGGGGAATATGAATAGGCATACTGCTGTGGCATATTAATGGGCAAACTGGCTGAGCCTGTGGCATGTTAATGGGCATAGAGTGACATATTAAATGGCATACTGGCTGTGTCATATTAATAGGAAAACCGACTGTGGCATATTAGTGGGCATAGCGTGGCATATTAATAGACATTCTGGTTGTGGCATATTACTGGGCAAAGAGTGGCATAGTAATGGTCATACTGGCTGTGGCATTTTAATGGGCATACTGACTTAGGCATATTAATGGCCAAAGAGTGCCATTTTCATGGGATAATTGGCTGTGGCAAATGCATGGGAAAACAGTGACATATGAATGAACAAACTGGCTATGGCATATTAATGGGAAATAGTAACATATTAGCGGGCATACTGGCTGTGACATATTAATTGGTAAAACTTGGCATATTAATGGGAAAACTGGCTATGGAAAATGAATGGGAAAACCGTGGCACATTAATGAACAAACTGACTGTGCCATATTAATGAGAAACCAGTGGCATATTAATGGGCAAACTGGCCATAGTATATTAATGGGCAAACAGTGGCATATTGATGGAAAACTGATTTGGCAAATAAATGGTAAAACTGGTTATGGCACATTCATGGGCAAACTAATAGTGGCCTATTAATGGGCATGCCATGGCATACTAATGAACAAACTGGCTGGGGCATATTCATGGGCAAACTGTGCAATATTAATGGAAAAACTAGGTGTGGTATATTAATGGGGTACGTCTTGTATGTGGGTTATGGGGCATGACCTGGGTTTAAATCAATTGCATGATATACAAATGATTTCGGGATGGTAGGGGGCAAGAGGGAGATATTGGGGAAGGGGCCCCAGAATTTATTTTCTGTAAGGGGCCCTGACATTTATTTATCCTTAGTTTGGTTTTATCTCTCCCCTGCTTATGTTTGCTTGGCTCCTGCTCCAGTCTCCCCTTGGCCCTGCACTATATATATTTCATCTCTGTTCTTCCTCAGTTTGCATTCTGCTAGTATGCTCTGCTTCACCTGTCTAAGCCTGCAGCATCCTGCTTTTCTGTTGGACTTATGTTCCATGCCTGCTCCAGGACGTCTGCAGGGTCTCTTCAGTGTTTGCCTTGGTATATGCTTCCACAGGGCCCTGGGCCACATGCTTACAGGGGAAATGCAGTTACCCTGCACCAGGACCTGTCCCTTCATATCTGCACTTTGACTCCTGAATTTCATCATTAAGCACTGTGGGTCTTTAGAGCAATCTGTATGGACCCCATTTGTGACACTGACACCCTCCAGCAAAGGACCATGTTGTGTGGACAGTAGTATTCTACAGAAAATCAATACAATGGTTTGACCAGTGACCTCTAAATGTGTCAACATAGCTAAAGAAGTTCTCTCAGGCAAGGACTTATCAAGGTATATAATAATAATGGAAACATAATGTTTGGAAGCACTTAAGAAGCATGTAATGCTGTCAGGCCCCCATCTCGGAGTCTCAATGCAGGCAATACTTTGGAGTGTATAGCTGAAGACTGGATGCTATTAAACAGCATGGGAATGGACTGAGAGTGATAGCAAGAACTGAGGCAGGAACACAACAAATGAGATAGGGACACATACTGAAAAGCGACGTCCTGGCAAATGACTGAACAGGGCAAATGTGGAGTCAGATATTGAATAGGGCAGTAGTGGATACATTTATCAAACATGGCACAGGCTGAAAGTCATCAGTCCAGCACAGTATGGAATCCCTTGGACAGTGCCCAGGATATAACCCTTCAAACAGGGCACAGGCTGGAAGCTCTCAGTCCATCACAGTACGGAAGCCCTTGGACAGTGCCCTGGCTATAACCCTTCAAACAGGGTACAGGCTGGTAGCAGGAAATAAAAAAAACAGGAGACAATGGAACTCATCCCTAAGGTGGTTGAGCCCCAAGTTAGAGTTCCCAGGTGCTGCTAGGTGAAAGTTGAAGGTACTGAAATTTACAGAAAAGGGAAACCAGAAATCTAAGTGACAAACTCCAGGGGAAAACCAAAAAAAGCTAAAGGTAATGTTTGCAAGGGAAGGGCTTCATGTAATAGGGAGGATAACAAGGCAAATCTGACACATTAGTGCAGTGCAAGTGCACCAAACACAGCCACAAAGACCATTAAGGGGTAATGTGGAAATTAAACAAATTCTATACTTCAATACATGAATCTGGAAGTCATGGTGGGACCCTGACAAATGTACAACACATTTTTATTCAATACATTTCCTGTTACACAAACATTTTTATAGACATACACTAAACCAATTGGCTGCTCATTTTGAATTATAACACTATTGGGGCTATTCACTAAAAGGTAAGTTGAAGTGAATAGCAGGTAAGTTGAGGTGAGATGAACATTTCAATTCAGCTATACATTGTGCAGGAACAAACCCGGTTCGTTCCGCCACTAAATGAACTCATCAGGTATGTTCCTGCACAATGTATGGCTGAATTGGTAAGATGGAATGTTCATCCCACCTCAACTCACCTGCTCTTCACTTCAACGTATCTGCTACTCACTTCAACTCACCTTTTATTGAATAACCCCATATATCTTGTGTACTTTACGTCATAGGCAGTGCAAGACATATCAGAAAAGATGCTTCTTTAAGCCTCTGACAAAAGGGATCATGAGACCCTATTATAAGTTATTTTATCAAGCTGTGTGTTGATTAGAGTGTGTAAGGAGGGAGTGATACAAGTATTTAATTTTCTACTTGTAATGGTTGGCTTCAATGCCTCTTCTGTGAGCTGTTTGGAACATGGACTTGCTACCCAGTAAGTTCATATAAATATTGCTCAGATGGGATTCTTCAAAATAAATATTGTACATACTGTGAATGTAGAGAATAGGAAATGATGAAAGGTTTTTTTTAAAATGTGTTTGTGGTGTCTCCGGTTGATGACATCACTGGGCACTTAATATGCAAATCAGCTTCTTCCAGAGGGAAATTCCTAATTTTCATATCAAGCCACAAGGTTTTGTCATAAACAGGATACACCACACACATCCAAAAATGTATTGATCATTCAAGTTATACATCGGATTGCAATTATACAAAACAATGGGATGTATTCACTAAAAGATGAGTTGCAGGTGAGTTGTGAGTGAGATGAACATTTAATCGTACCATTTTAACAATACACTGTGCGGGTACAAACCTGGTGAGTTCCCATCCACTAAGCAAACTCACCAGGATTACCACAATGTACTCACCTGCAACTCACCTTTTAGTGAATAGCACTTGATGTATTGATCCTTTTTCTCTACATTCACAGTATAAACATTTTTTAGGTGACTGAGTTCCTTTAATTTACAATAGGTTTGTCCTGTGGGTGACATTTTTGTTACAAAGGAATTCATTCAGCCATGAACATGTAAAAAAATAAAAATAAAAACCGATACAAAAGAGCAGACAATCTTGATAAAAAGTTTACTCCCACACGAAAAGCTGTGTGTCCTTCAGTCAATGTAACTTGTCCGTACGGGATATTATCCATCTCACCGTAGAGTTGTTATCATATACATTATACATTTATCTGAATATTGACAGCAACATAAACCCCACATGGAAACACTTGCTATTGTTATGTGTCAGCCTTTCCTCACCATGTGGAATAATTTTTAAATATATTTCTGGTCCTCAAGGCTGCGTATACCATTTAACAGTATGAGCCGGCTTGTAATGATTCCACGAGAAATGCAAACACATTTAGAGTTTCTTTCCACTTAAAAAATTCCTTTATTCTGTTAAAAAAGCACTAGCTATTAGATGGTTTTGTCCAATGAGTTCCAGCTGAGATCTAGCAGTAAAACCCTTAACCTTCTGTTTTTCGCGTCTGAATGGTCCAGAGCAGAGTACGGCCTGCAGACTGTGTTTTATGTTCATACACTGTACATAACAAATGTAAGTTAGTACAAACAACACCTCAAAGCTTTTTAAAAGCCGCACTCCCAGCCAGTCAAACAGTCTGTGACACAATATATTGGGCTAGAATTTGAGGCTGGGATCAGTCTTGTTTGTGCATCAAACAATGTTGTGTTTATTGGGTAGAAAACATGTAAGCCATTGTGCAGTACCAGTGAAAAGTGTATAGACACAAGGTTTTTTTTCATAATGGTTTTAAAGGAAAGTAATGGTAAATTGAGATGGTGAGTGACAAGGTGATGTAAGTTAGGCATCCAAGTTAAGTTCACTGAATAAGTGATTAAACCGTGCTGTTAAATTTTGAATACACACTAAACCAGGTCTCCCTGGGTCTGTGATCCTCCTGAGTCTCTTTGGGGCTGCAACCGTTCCCCTCATCATGGAGGATGCTTGAATACAAATCTAGGTCCTAAATATATACCATTTAGAACAGTGCTGCCCAACCTGGATAACATCCCAATGTGGGGAGACGTGATGTTCCTAGGGCAGGAGTATCCAAATGTATTCTGAAGTGGTC
Organism: Pelodytes ibericus; assembly: GCA_036172795.1. Taxonomy (NCBI): domain Eukaryota; kingdom Metazoa; phylum Chordata; class Amphibia; order Anura; family Pelodytidae; genus Pelodytes; species Pelodytes ibericus. The sequence goes on from CM069867.1 coordinate 61,617,571, forward strand.
ATAAATGCATATGAGTTTTTCTTTTTCTAAGTAGATTGTTAACCATAGAAACATGTTTGGTTATTAGGTAAGCAGTAATACTAAAGCAATTCAAAAACATTTTAAATCAAATGTATTCAAAGAAATCTACACATTTATGGAACTAATGGGTATATGGGTAGTTAAGTCAGTTGGGCCGTCAGACAGGACCTATATGGTTCACAGGTATGCACCTGTCAGGGGTTGTGAGTACTCCAGGTAGAGTGTCTGGACATTACTTATGTTGTAGTGACAGACTCACAAATATACAGGGTGGGAAATAGGGGGAAATAAAATACAGAAGTGTTTAATGCAATAATATGTATCTAATGTGTACTATGTCTTTGATAACTAGACACCAATAGGGCTCAAAGTGCTGAGGGAAAGTGAGATTATGATAAAAATTAGAGGGGAATGGTCTCAAAAGGTTGAGAACACCCATTTTAATTGTTGAGAACACCCATTTTAATTTAAAAGTGACAAAACTGATGTTCTTTTTGCTAGGATCGGCCTATTTCCCTACCGAGGGTCTGTGCAGCATTTCATGTGGGAATGCCAAATTTCCTGTTTTTTCCTCCCTTGCAGGCTCAGGGAACCAGGGAATATTTATTTTAGCACAATATTATTACTTTATTTTGTTCCAGTAAACCACTAAACTCTTTGCTAATCATTTTGTCTAGACATTTTCTACCTATTTTTGTATGCACTCTCTGGAGGCCTCACCGATGAGTTGAAAGCAGCTTCTGTAACGACTATAAAGCAAGGCTTGGAGGTATGGGAATTTTACTTAGTCACTCTCTCAATCAAAGCATGGATACCATTAATAGACCCCCTTGGAAATGATTTTTCACTAATAAACCAGTGCTCACTCCACCTGACACTTTGCATCTTCTGAGGACACAATGTGAGCGAGAAAACATAGACCTCAGTGAAAAGTGGACAAATCAGCAATGCAACGGGAAATAAGTATATTCCTGCAATCTAAAATGTACTGCTGACAGTTGCAAGTGCTGGAACATGGCAACAGAGATGTCAATCATATTTAATGAAACCAATGGGATTTATCTGAGGAGAACCTGGCAGAAATCACACACTAGTTCTTAAAAGCCTTTGGGAATCTTTCCCATTTGTTTTGGAAAGGAAGAAATAACATTGCAAAGACATTCCATATTTATATGCACAAAGTCCCATCTCATAGTTCTCAGGATGCTGCTCCTGATTCCCATGGCAGCTACTAAAATGGCCTTCTTAGACACTCTTACTATAGGTAAATACATGTCAATGTATTCATGTTAACCTGCATTGTTCTATATTATACAGCAGGTTCACTACAGTATTTACATTGTTTAGATGTTTAGACACAATCATTTTAAACATAACCCTACATAGATAGGGACTTTTTTTGCTGCACTGCCTCGATAATGTGGCAACCAGCAATACCATAATACCCCCCCCCCCCCCCCCATCATGCTGTTGATCCTGCTAAACAGTATTTAGAAACAAAAAAAGCTAAATTATACATAGGGTTAGAGTTAGGATTAGAGTTGAAGGTCAAAAGGTTACTGTTGGAGAAAATGGTTAGTAAAAAGTACTGTACTACTTCCAGTTATTGCCCTATAATTTGCAAAACAAAACAGAAAAATGTGTATATATTAGAAATGACTAAACTCAAGACAAATATTAGAATCTATTTGCAGGTTTTTTTATTTGGTTTTGTAGATGTGTACAGATTTTTATAAAGGACATGTGGTGGAAAATAATTTACACAGTTCCCCCCTTTTCTAGTTTAAAGTTACCATCACAATCATTTTTAATATTGAATGCAATGCTGGTATTAAAAAAAAAAAAAAATAGTTAGACTTTGTCACCTCCAATTCAGAAAAAGATCCCTAAAAAAAATAACAAAATCTTCAAATCCCATCTTTACAACTTTGTTTTTTAGACCAAACTCCAGCCACTTGATGTGGCTATCTACTGCCTGGTCCCATTTTATATGACTTTATTAATTTCAGCTGGGGCCATCAGGTTGTTCTGCTAGCGCCATGCAATATAAGGACTTTATAGAGTATGTTGGCAAATAAGGTACAGGGATTGGTCGAAACACAAGACAATTGCAAATGAAGTTAGATATGTCTATGCTCTGGGGCATTCTAAAATGAAAATCCCAGCTCTTTTAGCCATATTACAGGTTAGTACGGGTGGGAATTGTCCCTCTGCCCCCTTACCAGCCCTCCCCTGATTGTACCCCAAAGCAAATCAGTCCAGTGCCTTAAAAACTCAAATCCCTCCTTTTTACACCAAGACTTTAGTCCTATATTAACCTCCTTCATCTCCTGATGTTTTTATGGTGTAGCTCATGGCACAGGTAGTATCTCCAAGAATACTATTTTGGAGGTCCATGTTCTAATCCTATGACCTACATTTACCAAAATAGCTTTTGGGGCTCTCCATCTTCCTCTTACTTTGTTATTGGTACCCACATTCCCATATTACAATAATAATTCTTCTTCTGCATATTGACATCACACAAGTGCTAATACAAAGTCAGAACAACTATTTGTGAATTGTACTCACAAATATGCCCAACGAAGGAGAAAAACAGCTTTGCACAATAAATGTATTTGCTTTTTTTTTTTATCACATGCCCCCAAAACTTTTAGGAGTTGGTGGATCAGTTCAAGAATCAAAACAAACTGAAATATATAATCAATTATTAAACAAATTGCATTAAAAAAAAAATCTGGAAAATATCCAGGTTTATCCAGAAATATCCAGATGTATAAACAAGCATGGAATTATTTCGTTCTAAGAACTTTCCTTCTTGTGTACAGATGGTATCAGAAAAATGTGTGAACTTTGCAATCTCAAATACAAATGAACAGTTTGTAGTATAAATGGGGGTGAGCCATGTTTATTTAACTCTTTATGGTACTGAAAGGATTACATACATTACAATTATAATGGACTTTTTTAAAGAAAAAAATAATGCCAATGGAAAGCATGTATTGAGGCCCACGCTATGGTCTTCATAATCTAGAAAATGACCTGATGACTTTAATAAGTCCATTCATTTGTTACTTACTGATCGAACATCAAAAGACAGAGAAGAAAAGGTCTCCCCAATTACTGTAAGTAATATAATGGACTGCCAAGACTGCCAAGAGATGAATGTTAATTTTATTATTATGTAATCAAAACATTTCTGTTACATTGAAATGTGTTTATAAGACTAGTAAGATCAATGCCACACAAGAATGGTGAACCTTGAAATGGTCAATGGTTAAACGTAGATTATTTGTTATAAAATACAAAGCACTAAGTTACTTCTAAGTAAATCTGCATCACACCCAACCCAAGAGCTTTCCAAGAAAGTCAATTCTCACTCTCCTTCTTTATCCATCACTTGCTCTATAGACAAGACACTAACATGGTGCCTTTGTAGCTAAATGCCAAAATTACCTTTATTTAAAAATAGTTTTTTTTTTCCAAACAAATTTCTCTGTGAAATGTTAGGTAGCAGTAAAATCTGAACAATTACAAAACTACTTTTAAAACAACAGGTTTCCAGTGACTTCTTCAACCAAATGAACTCAAATTAGTAAAGATATAGCTGTGGACCACTATTGAAAGTTGAATGCTTCCCCAAACTGCACTGACCGCCCACAGCACAGTATAAAAATGGGGCCCCTGAGAAGCAAAATGACAGATCAGGAAGAGAGAGAATGTGTAGTGAAGTTAAAAAAGGATAGAAGTATGTATTTGATAGTCAGAAAAGAGGGGAACATCCCCTCTGGATAGAAACAGAAGACCTCTGCAATTAAAAAAATAAAAATAAAAATTTTCTTTACCAAAATCCATAGACAAATCAATAAAATACCATGCTTGAAGTGGAGGGACAGGATTAGAGCATAGAAAGCGTTTCAAGCATGGAATTGTGCTTAATCCAAAACCCTCTCAGAGGAGCTGAAAGAAAAATATTTATTTTGGCATCCACTTATATTTCTATAACTATTAATATTAATTAAATTATAAAATGAGATGGAACATTTAAAGTGCTTCTTCTTGATCAACAAATATAGATATGTGGAAGGAGATAGAAGTCTTTAACTATGTATTTGCCTAAGGCGCGTGTGGCATGTGCTTCAGGCACTCAATGGATGCATAAAGTCTTCAGGCTAAAGGCATTGGTTGTAGTTTCCTACTGATAATCTCAGTAATTCTTAACATCCTTGGTCATACTATACACTGGCTTTCACCAATCAGCCCACAAACCATTGCTGAATGATAGAGTTTTATTTTTTTTAAAAGAAATATGATATGTTATTCAAAAGTTTCAAATGAAATGAACACAGAAGACAAAAATAACATATATAAAAATGAATGGAGGCGATGTTACTTTGTATGGATCAAGTGCACCTTTGCAAGGTGTTACTTAGAATAAATCCATCGCTAAAGCTGTATAATGTATAATGTTATGAATTTGCTTGTAGCAGTCATCCATCACCTCGCTCGCTTTCTAGTTTCATTTATTTAATGTCTTCAGCTGCCCCTCGTGAAATCCAGTCTAGATTTGGTGCTCGCAGAGATGACATTACAAAATATGTCTGTTGTACTGTAATTTTCTCTTATATCATAGAAAACTATCATTTAGCCTTTAAGGACTATAAATTATGTCAGGTCGCAGACGCACGGCGTAGAAAATAAATGGGCTTTCCAGTTTCACGCTGGCACTGACAGATTGTTACTCTAAGATTTTCTTTAGGTAATGTGGGAAACAAGGAGAAAGCATTGCAAATCCTCATATATCCAGTCACTGTGAAGTTTTAAATGTAAAACCTTATTCTGCTTGTGTGTTATTTGAACTCATGGTAAAAGCAGTATATGCTGTTAGATGCTGGCTGAGATACCCTGCATTATCCTCTGATCCCACCCTAGTTTTACTGCCAGCCCTCCAGACAGGAAAAAGTATAATTTGTGATTTAAAATGTACCTTTCATAAAACAGAAGATATGGGATATATGGAAGATATCCAATCTATGCAATGTGATTCCCAAATTGCTGCCAAATGCATAGACTGAATTTTATTCTCTGTGAAAGATTGCCACTTGCTTTTTTTCATGTGTTTAAAATGCAGTCATTTGTGCATTCAACCCCTTCATGTGCAAAGTGTGCAGCCATGCTAATCATTGTGCATGCACACCATGATCCCGATATCAGAAAGCAATCTTAAAATAGGTATATGATGCATGACTGTCCTGCTTTGCATCAGCGATCCCCAATTTTGGGAGGCAATCCCGCTGTCCTGCCGAGCTCTACCTCTGTCCTGAAAATAGGAAAGCTAACACCGGAAGCCTGCTGAGAAACGCTAACCCTTGGGTGTCTGGTACACCAGAGGGGCTACTGTGCATGCTGAGTAGCGCTGGCACTCCACCTCCCAAGCTCCGCCCCCCCCATGTCCCAATTTGACAGGGACAATAGTTGGGAAGTAGGCATGATGAAATATAAACATTGTGTGGAGATTTCACTAGCACAGTACAGAGATTAAATATGATAAATTATCTGAATGGGATTTTATCTAAAAAATAAATTTATGATTTTGTAAAGATATTTCTCTATCAATGTCATTCCGAAGGGGGAAAAAAAACTATGGTTCATTACTACTTGCACGGACATTTTATTCACAGACAAACAGAACAGTAGTAAGTGTATCACCTTGAACTTGTCACTCTATCTGCACATAATTTTGTCATTTCTCAATTAAAACCTAAAGCCACAGAAAAAAACAACTTTAGAATAACTTTAATAAATTATAAAGATGGTGTGTTGGCAGTAACTACACACACTCTCCAGTAACCATGGATTCCAGTTGCATCTGAGTTTCTACAATGGCTGTCGAAAATTGTAGACATTGTTCAAATTAATGCGATCTCAGCTCAGGTGAGATCAGTACGATTTTTTTTTTTGTGTGAATAGTGAATGGACCTTTTTTTGAGTTACCCCTATGTAGTTTATTATTATAATGTGGAGTTTAACACAAAAAAACTATTCCTAAATTAAAGAGCGCCCATGTAATGAAAAACGTTTTTTCTATTTTGTATGGAATTCAGCCTCACATCCTTTTATTTTATAAAATTTGAATGTTTTTTGATTTTTTATTAAAGCCTTGGAATAATATATAAAGACACTACCAGCTTTTTACAGTTCTTGTTACACCACAAGCTGTCTATGTCTCCTTTTATTGTCTCTCTCTCTCTTTTTTTAAATATTTAAATACAACACGGTTCTTTCACTGCAGGCAAGATAAATACACATATCCAGTGTCCCATTTACAAGCGTCAAGTACATGGAATTTCAACTCTCTTACTCTATAAAATATTGTTTTTCAAAACCCTAGTATTGTAGTGTTTTCCCTATAGTAACATAGTTTATCATCTAAATATATACATTGTGCATTATTCAGGAATCTTCCTACTTGTTCTAATTATATATTTTTTTTCTATTCACAGCAGCAGAAGACAAATACCAGGGATGTTTCACTGTGACAAGTGTAACACCTGAGAGTACGAGATAAAAGAGATAAAAAAGCTACTACAAAAATAGAATCTTGTGCTTTGACAAATTGTTCTTGGCCAATAGACTCACTCTTCCAAGCAGGGTCTGCACAGAACATACTGCAAGTGCTATAGAAGCTGGAAAAAGTGCATAATGACTTCAAGAGATGACACACTTCATAATAAACAGAATACATTTGTAACCATTGCCAGCCTGTAGATGAAGGTGGTTGGCAAAATAGGACAATATGGGGCCTTGGGAAAATAGTAGTGTTTTAACGTGAACTAAAAAATATATAAAATCAGTTTTTCCAAGCAGAATCTTACTGGAGAAAAAAAATATATATATTCAACAATCATTGGAACCAAAAAACATACAATAATTGTAGTAAGTAAAGCCTGACTAGAATGCGGTTATTTATAAAGGCCTATTGTGGACAACATTTTAAAGCTGGAGCAATCAGCAAGATGTGGTGTAGTATGCAATGTAGCCAAATCCAATTCCGAATATCTCTTTTTGCTATCGCAATGAGGGATACTTGGTTTTACATAATATCAGTAGAAGAGGTCATCAGAGGTTACTTGACTACACTATGTTTGTATTACTTATCTTTTTATGTCTGTTTAGAGAGCCGTGGCTTATGGGATTATATTCCCCTTAAGAAAACCAGGAAAGTGCCAGTAGCAAAAGTGCATCATGGGAGATTAAAAGACTTGTGTCTAGCAATAGCACTGCCAAACTACTACCACTATTGGTAAAATCCCATGGGGTTATCTTCATGTCTCACCAACAAAGCCTTTTACCATTTGTATTGCTGTAAGTTTTCATATGGTGGAGCGAAGCTTGAAGCTTTCTGCCTAGGGGCATCTGGGATACATATCTAGACCTGAATAGCAACACGTCTTGTGCAATGGTCGAAAAACACACAAGTAGTTAGTGGCATTTAAGAAATTCTGCCCCGAGAGCCTTACATGTCCCTCTGTGTCATGAGCGGGGTCCAGATGGCATGAGACCCTGACCGCCCGAGTTCATGACTACGGTGCAGGGACACATGGTCTGGTGCAGGGTAACTGCACTTCCCTGGAAACGTAAGGGTCCAGGGCCCTATGGAAGCAGCTGCTGTATACAATATAGCAAGGCAGGAACTAGGGCAACCCTGCAAACATGAAACATAACTATGACAGGATAGCAGGATGTGGCAGGCTAGGACAGACAAACTAAGAGGCAGTGTGAATAACAGGGAAGCAAACTGAGGAAGAACAGAACAGAATACAGAGTGCATTACTACAGGACAGACTAAGGGGAAAAGGCAGAACTGAAACATACATGAGCAGTGTAAAGCAGAAAAGAAACTTAGAATAAACAACACATAGCACAGGGTTACAGAAACATGCAGGGTACAAACGAAAGGCACTGATAAAGAACGTAAAGAGACATATACAGGAATGGATATAACTACAAGAATACAAACAAAGGCCAGTGCTAAATAGTATGAATGCCAGGGAACATGCAAATAAAAATAGAAAACCTAACACTCTGAAATGATAACCAGTAAGGGTTTGGTCCACTTATGCCCATAAATTTAAGCTTGCCAACCAGTGTCAAGATACCTCATTAATCAGGGAAACCAGTTAACAGGATTCTAGGACAGAATTAAACAGAATTTTAAGACAGTGCTGACCTATGACAGGGCTGAACTATGAGGGCATCCCATTAAAAGGGCTCTAAGAAAAAGCACCCCATTAAAGGGACTCAGGTCACCTATTTTAAAGGGTTCAGGGCATCTTCATTACAGGGACTCAGGTCACCCTTTTTACATGGCTGAGGGCATCCCCATTACAGGGACTCAGGTCACTCCTTTTTACAGAGTACCCCCATTACAAGGACTCAGGTCACCTCTTTTTCAGGGCTCAGGAAAGAGCTAGGCTTGGGCAGGTACAAGACTTGTCTATGGCAAGATGTTGGCAGGTGCAGGTCTGTGGCAAGGCTTAGGAAGGTGCCAGACAATAACTAGACTTGGGCATGTGCCACTCTGTGGCCAAACTAGATAGATACCATTGTGGGCAGGTGCTGGTATGTGGCCAAGCTGGGAAAGGTAACACTCTGTGACTGAACTAAGGAAGTGTCACTCTGTGGTGAAACTAGGGAAGGAACAAGGTACAGGGATACATGAATGCAAGAATAGCAGCAGCCAGCAATAAACAATAAACAAGAAAACAAAGCATACATAAATGTCTGGATGAGCCTGTATGATGGTTGACTCTTGACACTCTGCTCCAAGGACAGTGACAAGCAGGGAGTTTGACTGGGGTGGTACACCTGCCAAACCATAACACAGGTGTCCAAAGGCTAGCTCAAAGAAGACAGAAACCACCTGTGCAGCAGAAGGGCTTGCTTAAATCTCCTCAATTCATACTGCCTTTGAACCTGACTCTTAAACAAGCTGTTGACAGTTCGAGTACAATTATGAATTTAGAAACAAACAAAACTGTTCCTTTGGTGTTCCTTGCACATTGAGAAATCCGCTAATCACTAATAATTCTATACAAATAAAGTCGATAGCAGGAATAATATCCTGTGATTTGAGAAAGGACCGTAGGATGCATTAGGGATATTTTTTCGTAGTCTGTCCACATTTCTGTTCCATGCAAATGAAAGAGTACAAACATACAGTACATTTAAAGCATGATGCGTGGTATTATTATGCTCATTAGCCTTAATCATTCGGTTTGCCAATTTCACACAATCCTGCCAATGCTAAGGCAGAAGATGATTAGAGATTTATATGAGAAAGGTGCAGAGATCCTGCGTTTTGTTTTAAGTTTGTTTTCTCTGCATTTTAATGAGACGGATCATAAAGTGTAAGGCTGGGAAATATTATATATTTTATATTTACTGAGCTAAAGCTTAAAACACAGCCAATTCTTTTAAAAACCTGTGTCTTTTTATTAGGCAACATCTTTAGCAGATTTTGGGGAAAAGTCTCTTTTGAATTAGAATTGATAAAATTGGTTACAATAGTGGCAGTGAAACATATGAGCCTTTCTTACTTTACTCTTTTTTCAAAGAATAATATAAAAATCTGTGTAATTTGTGTGACACAGATAAGAATAGAGGATGTGAATCAGATCCTAGATGGCTGCCAACCCAACACAATCGTTATTAAACGTGTGCTGGCATAATAGGTGTCTCCTAGTGCTGGATGTGATATTGTTGATCGTCACCTTGCCAGGATGGTTTGATGGTCAGCCACAGTTATCCATGACATGCAGTTATGTTGGTTTGTAAAGAAAGCAATATCCCGGGGGACAAGCCGGCTCCACTCAGGAATGAGAATTAACCTCGCATATATAAATTTTACCGGTGCTGGGTCACGCTGTGAAGGCAGCCGAATGAAGTACACTGGAGAAGAAAGACGCTAGCACTCCTCAGTCCAGTAGAAAATAAATGATGGATTTATTGCATTGGATTTGTAAAAAACAAGCAAAGCAGGGATACAGACAGGGGGGAGTACGCCTTACGCGTTTCGTGCCTAGTCGGCACTTAATCATAGGATGGTCTGTGGCTCCTTCAGGTACAGACTTCAAGATGGTCATCTCAGTCACATGGGGATCTGGTACCCATCTCCCTGGTCGTATGTACTTTTTACAAGGGAGTTTGGATTATCACGGTCATAGATGCCCTTCTCTCAGTACTGGGAGGAAGAAACACATCGGGATTGTCTATTCTGGACAAACGCAAATAGATAGTGATGCTACTTTTGAATAATCTGATGCAAAGTGCTTATCTGGTCCACTTTTCTGGTGGGTGTGCACTTTCTTTACTGATGGTGCAGTTTTTCAGTGTGAAATTCTTGAAATATAAAAAAGCAAGGGAGCTGTCTCAACTGGACAACCTGCTGATGCTCTCAGATGCTCTGGGAATAATCGACTAAACCCAGTAGATAGTGAATGATCCCTACAGTGTCAGAAAGAGCATTGTGATGTGAAGAAAGGAGGACACCTAGTGAAAGCTGACACTGTTAAACTGCTATGAGGAATGTCTTCTCTACTCCTAAGTGACCTATTTTATCTGAAGGATAGCTTACTTGGAATAGGATGGAGATATAAGTATATAAAATAGTATGGCAGCAATGTCAAACACACTATAGCATCTTTGATTTTCTTCCGCTTTGTTTATTCAGATTACATGTGTCAGGTCCTTCATGAGATCATCTGTTCACCTGGTAGACTTCATGTGTGTGACCTCATAATTTGCTTTATTTTTATTAGGATTTGGTAGTTTGCAATAACAAACATAAAAGCAACCAGTTAAACACCATTAAATGGACCAGGCTATCATAAGGTTGCCAATTCAGCCATTTCTTACCAGCCACATATAGCTTTTGCATGCTGCTTTGCAAAATGACCAAATGGTAATCATTTAGCCTATCAACGGTGTTCTGTATATGATCCAAGGTTAGTTCATTGATTTCCCTCTGGGGACATGGAATGTTTACACATACTACAAGGCAGGGGCTGATAAACAAAAAAGGCCGCTGTGGCAACTTGTGATCTTACATATCTTACACTTATGAATGCATAAACATTTTCGGACATTAAACAGTGAATAAGAAATAGTTAATCATTTATTGCTTTCCAAGAAATGTAATTTAACTAAATTCCCTGTTTATTGGTATGGATTATGTTCTCTATTCTATTGCAGTGGGGAAACCAAAAATAAGATTTTTTTTTTTTAAATGCATCAATATTGATAGCTTGCTTAGCATAGCCGATGCAGATTCAATTGGAGACTACATGCAGAATCCAGTATATATAAGAACAGACTGATAACTGAACCGTCATTTTGTTGTAGCAACATTTAGAAATAAGTAATAGCACTGTCATTTATTGCCCCTATAATAATCCTTTGTCAATTCTTTTTTCATCAAGAGCACAATAAGAATATTCTATTATTTGGTTAGAAAACTCAATTGAAACAAGATAAATATTCACATGTCTTTTGTTTCTTTATTGAGCATCTTCACATCTTTCCACTGGGCATAGCAACTTAGCAAAAGGCCTATAATTAAAATGACCACAATATTGTTATTCCAATAAGCATCTAGACCTACCTCAAGGTGCCTTCCTAGTGATCTTACATGACCAACGTCCTAAGCTGTGGACAATGGTCAAGTGGCAATGACCAGTGACATAGTATAGATTCTTCACAGCAATATGAATCAGTGGAAGTGATGCAGTGTTTTGCTTCATCCAACCTAAGATGAAGGAAGATCTGAGCCAAGATTCCGAACAACAGGTCAACCCTCTGATCGACCTACTGATCAGCTAATTTCTGTGTATTAATTAATTCAATAACTCTATTTAAAACATCTTCACTTGATGCACTCTTTAAATTAATCATAATTTATTTTTTGGGCCAATACTTGCCCTTAACACTTTAATAAGTTCAAGAAGTCAAGCAGCCCGTTGATCCTCAGTCTACTCCGTCTACTTGAGTTGATAATTGTAGAATTTTTATACAAATAAAACTCATGTCGGAATGAACAAAAATAATTTTCATAGCAGACATTTTTTTCTTTATTCCAAGTGGCTTATTTTCTTTCTAGCAGTTTTTTTTTTTAAATTCTAATAAAGCAATTGCTGTAAAATCTGTTTTTATATATATATATATATATATATATAAAATGAACAGGATAACCCACCTCCTGTAGATTTCTACTGCTGTTCTCATTACATGACAACAGCTTGAATAGAAATACAAATAGCCTCGGGGATTGTGGGTAAACTGTACAGCATATGTGAGTTTCACTGGTGTAAAACAATGCACTCTGTCATTGTCAGCTAAATTACATATTAAAACAAGCTAGCATAATATTTTTTCAAACACAATATATTAGTGCTGTCAGTATCATGTCAAGGCAACATAAAAAAAACAAAACAAAATGACAATGGTGACTTCATATATATTTTTATTTTCATTATCTCATGAGATCTCTGTAGATGTGACTTGCTTGGGATGGCACCCGGAAAATTTCCCAGTTTCAACTACAAATGACTTGGGACAATGTTGTATTATAAATTAAAGCAGGCAGCTCAGCACAGTCAAAATGAAAAGGATTTTATACCGAAACAAATGGCAACGTTTCGACCAAATACATCTTTCTCAGGCCATCTCGAGTCTCAAGACCTATACTTTTATACTTGGGAAGCCTGATAGTGATAGGGCCTCCTGCTTGGACACTATACCATCTAACGGTGCTGCTTCTGCCACATCTATTGAATGTTGCATTATATACTAAGATACATTGACTGTTGACTGTTCTCAGCAGATATGAACAATGAATGGGTTATTGCGATACTTAGTATTTGCTTATCATTGTCTTTTAGCTTGAACAATCACCAAGTAGATTACCAATAATGATCCAAGAAAGCTTGGCTGTTTCACAAAGACCCTTCAACTAATTTATATGAATGATGTTGTTTTGACATTTTTTTTTTTTAGAAAACAAAAGGTGTAATCAGGTAGCAAATAAAATGAAAGGGGGGGAAAACTAAACAAAAAACCCCAAAGACTACAACATTTTTGAAACAGTTCTAAATATTTGTAGAGAATATGGGTGCAGCGCTTTTTATCTCTGTTAATATCTACCTACGGATACTAGCAAAGTCATATACCACTCTGGGGAAAAATACAGTTGCCTTTTTAGAGTTACAGGAAATTCTAAAGAGCAGGGTACAACACTAACCACACTCATTTAACACAAACAGCTCCAACTTTTTAAAAGCCACACCCATTTAACTTATTGTGAACTAGCTATGTTTACCCTTTTTTTGCTACTTATTTAGTACAAAGTCTGGATGATTTGGGGTCCTTGGCGCCTAAAATACAGACCATAGTTGCAAGCATCGGCCATGTTTCCAGAGACACATCTTTATTCCACATGCTGCAGAAAGAACATGCAAAGTGCAGCCCGGCAGTATGTAGGATAGATATACACACAGACAGAACCCAATTAATTAATCATGGTAGATCCCATGAGATCTCCACCCAGATTAATTAACTGGATTCTCTTTGTGTGTATATCAATCCTACATACTGCCGGGCTGCACTTTGTATGGTCTTTCTGCAGCATGTGGAATAAAATAAGTGTCCCTGGAAACATAGCTAATGTTGTGCAACTATGACAGACCTAAATGACATATGATAATAAAGTGAACATGACAGAATATGAGATTCTCACCCTAAAATCTCAATTTAATACAAAAGGAAATGAAGAACAAATTAAAATGGAAATAGTAAGATTCCTCAATCTGTCACAGGCATGTATACTCATTGCACCGAGGGATGATTGCAACTTGTATACACTGAAATTGCGTTAATTAACAGGCCAGTTTTATATTATCTGGCAAAACTGAACCATCTGTCTACTTTAAATGTTGTGTGGAGTACATGGGGTTAAAGATGTTTTTATAAAGATAAGGACATAAAACCCATGAAAGCAAACTTTTTTTATTTTAAAGTTTGACGAACGTGACTAATCCTTTTACCTAAAGAATACAGTCTCATCCGTCCATATTAGATGTAAGTGGCCATTAGTTTGAGTAACCATTATTAGCTTTTGCAAGCTCTGAAACACAACAACAAAGTAATGGTCATTAGGTGCTTTGCAGCTCATCTCTAATGTAGCTTTTTCAAAACAATAAATGGGCTACCTCCTTCAAATGACAAGAACAAATGACACAATGTGGGGAACTGATTGCTTTATAGTTGGGCTATTATAGATTTGGAAGAAAAAAAAAAGTATATTTCATTCTCCTCTGATTTTACCTTCTGCCTAGAAAAGATAGTTTTGTACATTAGATCAGTCTTTCAAATGTAAATTTGTTGTAGGACTTCTAGTGAACAGCAGGGGTCTAACTGTTTTGTAGCAGTTTGTAACAAATAAGTTGACTTTTGTAACACAACATACTAACACTGTGAGGTTTAAAAAGGCCTATGTTCATCTACTTCAACCAAGTCTATTGTTCTTCCTGTTGGTGACCTAAAAGAAGTTAAAGGATCAACAAGCTCTAACTATGAATGTTGACTCTATAATATAATAGACCTTTATGTTCTGATTTTCTAAAACAAATATTTCCAGTCCCTTTTTGAAGACATCACTTCTCTTGGCAAGAGGACCTTTATTGTCCTTACTGTAAAGAATCCCTTCCTTTGCTATTTGTGATGGAATCTTTATAAATAAGACTGTTTACAGTCTAATTTATACAATAATTAAAAGGTTTTGAGGGTGGGTGAAGTAGAAGTAAAAGGAGCATGAGTAAAAATTAGCCAAAAGTGGCTAATCACATCACTCACAGTACAAATACGTGCTACGTGATCCTTTCATGCTTGATGTTGCTTTGATCCTTAAGGGACAAAGCTTCAAAGCTGTGTCTTTTTGTGCCTGGCCCATATTACACAGGATGAATAGTCAGAGTACAGGGCGAAGGAGAGACTGGAGCAGGACAGAAGCAAACATAAGCAGGGCAAATTAAGGATAAATAATACAGAGCACAGGACTGAAGCCAAAAACATGAATAACATGCAGAGCCAGACAGGGCATAGACAAAGGGCTTGGCAACAGAACTTAAAGGCATACACAGGCATATATAAACAAAGAACAAACAAAGGACAGGGCTAAAGCAACATAACAATAACACAGACATAAATACAGGAACTTGAAAAGTGATTAAGACGAGTGCCAGAAGAAAGTAAGGTGAAAGAAAGAAAAGGAAAGAGCTGCTAAAATGAAAGAAAAAATAGCTGCGAAAAAATACCAATTCGATTTTTTGCCCGAAATCAATAAATAAGATGCAAATGGATTCAAAGTGCAGAGAAAGAAAAAAAATACTGTATAGACCATTAAAACGTATATGATTACATTTTAATCTATGGATAAACAAAATTTTTATTTATCCATTAATTAAAATGAAATAGTATACTTTTCACCGGTCTATGCAGTTTTTTCTTCTTTCTCAGTGCTTATGCCACTTTTTATCCATAAATTAAGGAACTAGCTTAGAACTCTGAGATGGAAAAGTTGAAGGTTTGGTTCACTAGCCACTTGATGGCTAAAAATATGGAAGTTTTCAAACCATGGTCAAGGTACTTTGTATATGGCTAGTTACTACACCAAAACATGCCTTAAAAAGTAGCTGAATCTATAAGCCTGACACTACACAGACACATTGGAAATACCTGTAGCAAAATTGCACAGAGCAGGAGCTTGAAGCAAAATGAAACACAGCAAAAACAGGTGGGACACATTCTATAGGAGCAGTGAAACAAAACAGAAGATAACACAGAATGAAACAGAACAAAGAAACAGAGAAGCATGGGACTGGGCAACAGTTAAACATAAAACAGTGATGGCTTCTAACAGGGCTTTAAGACAGGGCAAAACTATGAAAAGGCTCTAAGACAGGGCAGCCCATTTTACAGGACTCTAAGACAGGGCAACCCCTTTTACAGGGCTCAGGACAGCCAATTTTAGTGTGCTCATGGCATCCCATTTTACAGGGCTCAGGACAGCCCCTTGACAGGGGCAGGGCAGATGTTGGACTATAGCTAGACTTGGGCAGTTGCCGGTCTGTGGCTAGACTTGGGCAGGTTCTGGACAATAGCTAGACTTGGGCATGTATCAGTCTATGCCAAGACTTGGTCAGACTGGTGAAGGTGCCACTCTGTAGCAAAACTAGGGAATGTTCCACTCTGTGGCCAAACTAGGGAAGAATATAAAGGATACAAAAATACAGACATGAATAAAACATTAGCAAGTGAGGAAAGCAAAAAGGATACAGAAATAGCTGGATACAGCCTGGATGAACATGCATATGGGTTGATTCGTGACACTGAGGCACAGTCATGATGGAATAGAAAATAACCTTCACCAAACTGTTCCCACAAAGCTGGAAACATAGCATTATGCAAAATGTCTTGGTATACTGAAGCATTAAGTTTGCCCTTAACTGGAAGTAAGGGTCCTTGGCTAACCCATACAAATAGAACCATACCATTATCCCTCCACCACAAAACTTGATCCCTGATGAAGCGCCAGCACACAGGCGAGAAACGCGTAGGTGTTTTTTTCAGACCCACCTGGTGTTATCCACTGTATGTTCAGCAAGACTCTGTGCCGGTTTGCGACATTGAATAAACCGTTTATGCACGGATTACTGGAGTTTGTCTCATACTTCGAGCCCTGATTTATACTTACCTCTACCCAGTTGGATTTTTTTCCCTTCTAGTTTTTCCCCCTTTTTGTTGATTATTAACAGTAGGAGGACCGAGAGGTGAGATCTTCAGGGCAGATATTACTTCCATTGTACCCAGCCGTCTTTAACTTTTATTAATAAATTGATCCAGACCAATAATTCTAAACTCCTAGAAAATTGGGACAACAGAAAACAGGGACAAGGGAATTTGGAGGCCCATATAATTGTTTTATAATGTTAAAAGTCAAACAAACATAGTATAAGACTACACAGTCAGCATACCTGCTAAGTCTCTCTATTTAGGATGCTGATACTGTCTTGTATTAAATAAAGTGTTGAGCAAAAAATGATACTTATCAGAAGAACTTTGCAAAAGGTGAATATATATTCAGTATACATGAACAAAGAAGAAAGACAAAAAAACATGTGTGAACCTGAAAAAAATATATCAAAGTATTAAATGGTGAAGTGACCCTAGTGGAATTAAACTCACATTTACCAGAGCCTGAAAGAACCGGAGCCAGAAACCATTCCAATGGTAGATATTTGGAGAGAGAGGAGGAATATAGTGCAGCATGTTATATAAAGACACTGTATTGGTCCCCAAATGCTGAGGCTTACTTTAAAAACTTCCCCACACCGTTATAACATTACATGCAGTTGGACAAGCAAAATATGTTTCATTAAGTATTGCATGACTATATTACAAATTAACAGCAAATGTTAACATTCTGCCGGCACAATACTTTGATGATTCGTCTGCCCTCCATTCACCTTGTAAGCAATATTCGAGTTACACAATTCCTTTAATGGAATCCCTAATTATTATCATATTTGGTCTGTAATTCTGTGATAATTTAGATGTCAAGGAGGATTATTGTGATGGTTCCTACAGTTGGACTAACGGTGGCCCTCTGCCTCATAGAGATAGAGATTCCACTGTCGTATTTATAATTTAGCTGCATGAAGAACACAGCTTATTTATTTAGGGTGGACTTGCCACCTGGACTTAAAAATAATTTATATTGTATACATCCCAACATTATGCAGGGGTGGTGGGTTACATGACTTGACCAGAGCAGTGTCAGCACTAATGCACTTTCTTGGACATAGAAGAATAAATACTGGGACCGCAGGATAGATCAGGTTATAGTATTAGTCTCTTCAAAAGCTCCTTAATGGCTGTCAATGGATTTCCCAGCATGCACCTCCTCTTGCTGAGTGGCTGAATATTTTGTATTCTTTCCAAACTTCTAAAACTGAAACAAAATCTTGCTAATAGAAGGTGGGTTATTACCCTTTAATTGTTGTGAAGCAGCAAAAGTAATACAGTAATAATAATGTTTTATCCAAAGCTCTCTTTTAAAAATAAATATACACTTGTGTATCAAAATACATCAAGTCAAACAGTACAATTGTTCAGAATTTTAGTATTTTCTTTGGTGGAATAATAATGTATACATCAATTGTGTATTCTCCTTGGAATACTATATCTTCAGAACAGTAAGGCGGTCAGTAAATGGCTGGATTCTCCTACACTTGGTGGTTTTATGACCATTGTGAATGATAAACAATTTTAGTACGAGAACATAGTAACCTTCATCTCCATTCTTTATGTGGATTATTAAGGAGTTTTCTAAGGAAACAGTTGAAAAATAATTGGAAAATAAAAATAGAAGAGTTCTGTTAAGTAAATGTTGTCTCTGAGCTGTAGCTAGCTCGATCTGCCCCCCAAAAGCAAGAATAGACAATTGTGCCCCCTCAATTACATTTCATAGCTGGTATTTTGCAGAAAATTCCCTGAATAACAATAACATTTATGATTAAATTAATAGATACTTCCAGTTAATAGCTGGACAGATATTGAGGGTGAAATTGTATAGCTCCCATGTGAGCCAGATATAGTACCTATTAGTTTACAGATCCCATTAGTATATAATTAGGGACATTAGGAGCGATTTGAAGGCCAATTGTAATGCATGATGGCACTGTCAGTCATCCTCAAAGCTGTACTTGGCTTCTCCGGTATTCAAGACACCAGAGAAGTAGATCAGGACCGCTGAATTGCAGTTGTGAATCCTGCTGTTGTAACCCCACTCCCACACTCACCACTGCGTAACTGCACTGCCATCCACGGCACTCGCCAACTTCCCCACAATGCCATCTTTCTGGATTCCTTCGAACTCCAAAATGGTCATGCTTTTGCGCCAACAGCTAAATTAAAGGCATATTCTCCTAATTTGCCCCCGCCCTTTCTATCTCGCTATTGGCAGCAACAGTGTATTTAAACCCCTCCGTTTCTCCTAAACCTTGCCTGTGATAGTGTTTCTATACCTATTGTGGGCTTTGTGGTATTTGATTATTTTGTCTCCAGTGTTCCTAACTCAGGTTATTTTTTACTTCTCTCAATCTCCACTCCAGGTTGTGTTTTGACCTCTGCTAGCCTTTTATTTCACTACCTTCTCATATCCTGACCCTGGCTTTCCATTTGACTATACAGTATCTCAGTACCATTTAGTGGCTATGTATCCTGTATCCTGTCTCTCAATACCAGTGACTGTGTGTCCAGCATATAGTATTTCAACACCAGTGGCTGTGTGTTCAGTATCCAGTATTTCAGTACCAGTGGCTGTGGCTGTGTGTTCAGTATCCAGTATTTCAGTACCAGTGGCTGTGGCTGTGTGTTCAGTATCCAGCATTTCAGTACCAGTGGCTGTGGCTGTGTGTTCGGTATCCAGTATCGCAGTACCAGTGGCTGTGTGTTCGGTATCCAGTATCGCAATTCCTGGCCTCAGGTTGTACAATTATGCTCACCTCCACTATCAACTTACTGTTTTGTAGTTCCACCACCCAGACAATGACAGCTGTCCCTCCTAGATCTACTTCTGTCTGCAAAGCAGACCAAATTGGCACTGCCCAATGCAAAAGTGGGACAGTTTGGGGGCATGGCATATAATTAGAAAGAAAAAGAAATAGGAGCTAAACCAGCAAAGTGACCCCACAACGGTATGCACCTGGGGAAGGAGGCTTATATTAGCATTCTAAGTAAAACATATTGTGGGAGATTTTTGACTGGATGACAAAACCTACAAGGCTTACAAGAAATTGTATTTTATGGTTGCCTGCTATCACTTCATCCCCCTCAACGGCATGCACTTTTGTTGTTTGTTGCATCTGTATTTCTTAACTAAAATGATTATGAGACATGTTTTATGCTAATTGTGTGATGAATGAGAATAGAGAGAAAGTAAAACCAAGAAGATTTTCTTAGAGAATTGGATTAAAAATACACATGTATCACACAAAAACCACGTAGCTTTACTATATTTGTTCAATGTCAACATTAACATGACCTATATGTTTGAAACAACATACAAATAATTCTGTATCTATATTTATTTATCATTTATTCAATGCCAACAAAGTTTATTTACAAACAAAATACCAAAAACATTTAAATTGTCTGGAAGTGCAAATTTACTTATATTTAAATTACCGTATTTATCGGTGTATAACGCACTTTTTCTCCCTGAAAATAGGGGGAAAATGTTATACTCCGAAAAAAAAAAGAAATCTAAAACTTACCTCGTTCCTGAAGCTGCGTGGCTGTGAGGGAAGCGTTGTGAGCTCCCCTCCAGCCGCGCGGTCAACAAAGTGTGTTTTTTTTAAAACAAACTTTATTGTTCCGCGCGGCTGGAGGGAAGCTCACAACGCTTCCCTCACAGCCACGCAGCTTCAGAGCACCGGGGGACAGAGCAGGAACAAGCTAAGTACTGGGGTCTGGGGAAGGGGGGGAGGAGGGTGGCATAACGAGCATACTAAGGGGCAATATCCTGGCATATTGGGGGCAATATCATGGCATATTAAATGGCATATTGGGGGCAATATCATGGCATATTCAATGGCATATTGGGGGCAATATCCTGCATATTAAATGGCATATTGGGGGCAATATCCTGGCATATTAAATGGCATATTGGGGGCAATATCCTGCATATTAAATGGCATATTGGGGGCAATATTCTGCATATTAAATGGCATATTGGGGGCAATATCCTGGCATATTAAAATGGCATATTGGGCTTCAAAGTTCTTTATTTGAAATTTAAGTTTTTTTCCTGAAATTTCCTTCTTAAAATGAGGTGCGTGTTATACGCCGGCGTGTGTTATACGCCGATAAATACGGTATATATTTTCTGGGTGGAACAGGATTATGTATGAGAACACCGGACCGTTTGTCATGTGGCAAGTCCAAGAGACGTGCTTGAATCAGTCCATCTCCTCTGACCATTTCTTATCAAAAATGTTCAACCTTTTTCCTTGACTGTATTGAATGATGATCACACCAGTATCTAAAGATATGGGAATCCTCTTTCGTATCACTTTTATCAGATACCAAGCAAGTTCAGTAGATTCTTATTAAGCACCTCAATGACTAACTTCAGAGCATTTTATTTATTCTAGGCCAGTACCCGGCATTATGGTTGTCCCCCACCTAGGATTGTGTGCAATATCTCAGAGGAGGGGTAATCCAGGTAATGGTATGTGCATCATTGTTCCTGCAACACACTCACAAATAGAAGGGCAAAGTGCAGGTAATGGAAGGAAAGAAATGGAAGGCTATGATGCTAATCTCTAAGTACCCATAGAGCTTGAAAAGTAGATGGAATGTGTGTGACATTGACAATAAAATATAGGAGTCTCTACAATGGCAACATTGTGGGTTGAGAAAACTGGGGATAACCCAGATATCAGCAAGGACAAAAGAAGAGAATATTTGAAGTCTCTGATAAATTAAAACTTAATTTTTATTATATGTCCATAGGATAAAATAAACAAATAACAAGACAGTGCATAAGTGCAGATAAAGGTGTCAATGTTAAAAACAATTGAGAATACTTAAAAGGGAACATGAACGCCGAAAGGTTGTTAATATCTGTTTTCGGCCAGCCCACTTATCTTGTTGTACTGTAGAAATGTTTATGTAAATAATATAGCTTTGCCTTAAAGTGTATTATCTGCCTAGCATTCTGTCTTATAAGGTCATTAAGACTTGTTGTGGGTGGTGATAATTCTACCAGGCACCACATTATCCCGGGATGCCATTATGCTTTGAGATGCCTTCCAAATCATAATGACACAATCTTGTATTCATTTAGGTTATTCTCCTACAAATTTCCTCACAATTATACTTCGAGGCATTCATTGCCGCCACCTCTGCAATGTACGTCTGCCAGCACTTTCCTGTTACCATGGTTTGTGTAGAAATTACCAATAGGGAATAGGAGACCTGCTTTGTTTGATTACTCAATTAAAACTATATAAACAGGGGCACAGACAATACGCAGAAACATAAACAGTTTAATGTTAGTTTGTTGATGCATGTTCATTATTTATACACTTTTAGATTGACAGTTTCTGCTTGTTAAATCCTTCATTTAAAACATATAAGTGTGATTATATACAATGTACGGAGAGATAGTTTCAGCATTATGCCACATATTAGTTTAAATGGACTGATCTGCTGGTGCACACAGAGTTTCTTGTAGTAGTCCCCTTGTTTCAAATAATAATATCTACTGCTTGAGGATCCAACATCTCAAATTCATCCTTGTGTTATGCACATCTTGTTCATTTTGTAGAAGGGTATATTATATTTAGGGCATACACCCTACACATTTTAATTATACACACCTAACATCAGTAGCACTTGTTGTGTGTAGAATATGGTGTGGTCATCAATTAATTCTTCTTGGGATGCTCTTTTCTAACAATAGTTGGTTATTTGTAAAATAAAAGAGCTTCTTAGATCGGGGGTCGGTACCACCATTGTTCATGGTGGACATTTACTGGAATTCGTTACTGATAATTGAATGTTCTATGGACCTTCAAAGACCTTGCCTTGACACTGGTGTCCATGTACGTACACTTTGTCTATCCCTGCCTTAGATTCAGGGTGTCAAGTATGGAACACCGGGAACAAAAGAGAGGACAAAGCACCATCCAGTAGTCCTCTATTGACATATAAATAGTTTTAAATGGGCACTTTTTCCTATAGTGTCCAATTCTTTTTACATAGGTACTGCATCATGTAGAGGAAACCAAAAATAACGTTTAAAGTGTAATAGATATATTGATGTGCCTATAGAAATAGCACCTCCAATCTCTCTAAGCACCATTTATTGAATATCACTGAATCTCAAGACCCCAGGTCAATTTATTTGGTTATTCAAAGTATATGAATCAAATACAAAATGTTTGATGACATGTAGGTACTTGATAATCCTGAATCCAGTGAGGTGTTAATTCAGAAAGTTTATTTTTAAGTACAAGGAGTAGTAGGGAGGAGGTCTCAACCTTTGATCTTTGACTTACTGAGATTGCACCTTTCTTTGGGCAGACTAGATGGGCCAAATGCGTCTTATATACCAACACATTGGATATTACTAAGGTTAGAATTCTTAATCAAAGTATAAAGTTAGTTAATAAGTATTGTGAAGCTCTGGAAAAATATAGTTACTATATATAGAGGGGCATGTACTAAAAAAAAACGAATATATTTTATGTGCAAAACTATTTTTGCGCTTTGCTACTTGTACAATGTTCCACACAATTAACACTCAAATAGTAAATATGAGCAAATTTTGAATAAATGTGGGTATAATCGTGAATATTTTTTTCTACATCTTTTGATAGCACTCGCTAAAAGTTGGTGTAAATTTCACATGCAAAATAAGAATAATTTTTCACAAAATATTTGCAAAATTCTTTAGCATGCACAAATATAATCACATTATATTAAAAAAAAAATGCTTACTACATAGAAATAAACGGAAGAGGCGCAAATTGGGTAAAAAAAGCCCAAAATATTACAAAAATTCGCAAATTGCTCCTTACTCATGTGTAACTACTTTTTTCCCCTACTGCACTTGTTTAGTACATGACCCCCATAGTTACTACGACATATATAGATTAAATTATAGGCTCATAAAATGCGAGTATATTCTATTGTGAATTGTCACCTGGATTCTAGAGAATTAATTCACTACAAAGTATTCCGTGTTTGAATTGTACCAGTAGCAAGATAACAATGTCCATCTCATTAATCATAGAGAAGTGTGTTTAGTATAAATCCATAAATCTCAATGACACTGGATGTTCATATTTTTTTTTACATCAAGAAGCCTGGTACATCTCCAGTAGCACTTATAATGAAATTATTTGTACCAACATTATTTGTGGCCGAGAAGATCGGTAAGTAAAAAATAAAAGCACTGTGGAAGCATTGTAGATTAATCTATGAACTTTAAAAGTATGTGAACTTTAATCATGTTCAAACAATGGAAAGTTCAAAATTATAAACTCCAAGAAAATATTTAAAAGATGAACTTTAAGCATACAAAAGAATGTTAGCCATTTGGCATCAATGCTAAGAGATAACATTTTAATGTTCTTGGCCAAGCTCTTTAAGATTGTCTGATGATGACCCTTGAACTAATATATTGTCAGTTTCTGCAGGATGTGGTCCATAAATGGCTCGGATGGAGAAACTGCAGTTCTTGTTCCAGGTGATAGAGATGAGTCAACTTGACCAGGCAACTTTCTTCTTTGGACAAATAAAGGCCCTTCGGGAATCATAATAATACAGCAATTTAGCAAAAAGAGAGACACAAGCCCACCACGTTCAACCCTACACACCTCCTAGGATCCTGGGAGGAGGGGGTTGTTACACATTCCACATTTTAGGTGCAATGGAAAAGAGATGTTATCATATCAGAAATGACCAGAGGACCCATATTTAAAGAATCTGGTGCTCTTTAGCATTTGATAGAGGTTTTTAGCACCACACTCAAACATGATGGGATGTAAAATAAAACAAGGCTTCCATCAACGTGATGCATAACAAAAAGTGACTGTGCCTTTGTTTAGCTTCCATGACACTTCTGTGTGTGTGTGAGAAGCGTTATCATAATCCACTTAGTGTTCATTTCTTCTCTCTCAAATGTGTAAAGTAAGCATAAATCCCCAGGTCAAGTCACTATAGATTGCATAAGACAAAGATGTTTTAACTCAGGATGTTGCCAGTTTTTGAGTGGTACATCTGTAAAGTGGGTGCATGGTATGAACTGTGTTTAGAACTCTGATATGTAGCAAGGTATCCAGAAGATACGGAGGCCACCAAATTAATGTATATTTTCAGTGACACCAGCATAAGTTCAAGGTGGACCTGCACTTAGGCTTGAGTTTGGCATAGGCCCATTTTAATGGCAGTAAACACTACAATGGTAATGGTTTGTCATGAAACACAGGCAGTAAGTGTGTGGCATAAATGATAGCACCAATTCTATAAGCTAAATTAGTATTTCAGAAATTGGACTTTTACCTTAGCCCATCTAGTGTGCCCAATATTCTAAATAATGTTATCAGTCCCCTGCCTTATCTTATATCTAGGATAGCCTTATGCCTATCCCACACATGCTTAAAAATCAAAAAGTGGTTCTACAAAGGCATAAAAACCCACGGTCAGAATACAGAATATTTGATAAATTCCTAACCTCAACATCTGAAGACAGGGATTTAAGAGTAGTAATTTAAATGACTTAAAGGTAGGTAGGCAATATAATAGAGCAGCAGAAAATGCTAGCAGAATGCTTGGTTGTATAGTGAGAGGTATTAGCAGAATGCTTGGTTGCATAGGGAGAATTATTAGCAGAATGCTTGGTTGCATAGGGAGAGGTATTAGCAGAATGCTTGGTTGCATAGGGAGAGGTATTAGCAGAATGCTTGGTTGCATAGGGAGAGGTATTAGCAGAATGCTTGGTTGTTTAGGGAGTGGTATTAGCAGAATACTTGGCTGCATAGGGAGAGGTATTAGCAGAATGAGTGGTTGTTTAGGGAGATGTATTAGCAGAATGCTCGGTTGCATATGGAGAGCTATTAGCAGAATGCTTGGTTGTTTAGTTAGAGGTATTAGCAGAATGTTTGGTTGCATAGGGAGAGGTATTAGCAGAATGTTTGGTTGCATAGGCAGAGGTATTAGCAGAATGCTTGGTTGTTTATGGAGAGGTATTAGCAGAATGCTTGGTTGCATAGGGAGAGGTATTAACAGAATTCTTGGTTGTATAGGGAGAGATATTAGTAGTAGAAAGAGGAAAGAGCTCATGTGCACTGGTGAGAGCTCACTTGTACCTCCAGAAAGATCTAGATATTTTGGAGAGAGATCAGAGAAGGGCTACCAAACTGGTTCAAGAGTTGCAGGATAAAACTTACAAGGAAAGATTAAAGGATCTCTTATAGCGTGGAAGAATGACAAGACAGAGGGGATTTGGTCAAAATGTTAAAATACATAAAATAAATGAACGCCATAAACGAAGAGAGTATATTAAAAATAAGAAAAACTATCACAAGAGGACATAGTCTTAAATTAAAGGGGAAAAGGTATAAAAGTAGTATCAGGAAGTAGTATTGGTAGTAACTGCATTGAATAGCCTTCCAGCAGAAGTGGTAGAGGTTAACACAGTGCATGCTTGGGACAGACATAAGGCTATCCTATATATAAGATAAGGCCAGAGACTTATGACAATATTCATAAAATTTGGCAGACTAGGGGCCGAATGGTTCATTATTGGCGACACTTTCAATGTTTCTATATTACATTTAATGCATGTGCTCTTAGCTATCTGAACTTAGTGAATACATCCCTGTGTATGACACAGAGAACAGAATTGTTCAGTCCAATCCACCAATGAACTTACAAACGTAACACACAAGAAAATGCCCAATATTGATTTTCCATTCTCATTTGTAACAGCTTTCAAGGGTTATCAGACAAAAAAGAGTACACATATCCAGGGGAGTGCATGTTAAGGAAATGTAGACGGCTGCATGTGGAATCCTGATGAGTTGATTAATAAATTCACACAGGGATCTTAGAAATAACTAATACTGAAACAGCGAAGATATATTGTGTAGAGAGTAAACTGGGGGGAATTATTGAATTTACTTCCCGCAGTCAAAGACAACAATTCTTCTGCTTCGGCGAGTACTTTCTTCACACAATGAAATCAGATAAAGAATATCATAGAGCGGCAATGGCAAATTCGGTGAGGGAGTTTAAGATGTAACTGAATACATTTCTGAGGACGGGAATTATTTGTATAATAGAAATGTGTTTGAAAGACGCTGCGGGAATTCGAAGCTTTGTGGCGGTTCAGATTTTTATTACCTTTTGCAATATAAAAAGAAATAGTGCAATTCATGATAATTTCATAAACTCAATCTATTTTACTTCTATTATTAATTGTCAATTTGCACCACCACACAATAGCTGGCCTTCTATCTGCATGGTATATTTTCATCTATCTTTGCTGTAGCACTGTGAACGCACAATAGCATGTTTGCTGAGATGCACAGGTCATCTCATCTATTTCAGCAAACAGAGTGACACAAAAACAGGACCTTGTAAAGGACATAGCTTGTTTAGTCATTTTGGCTTACTACTTGACATTCTTATTGTTTAGTCCACATTTTTAAACTTTAAAACTACACTCTAGTTTACCCTACTCATTTCTTCTTAGATCCTGACTTGGTTTCATTGCCTTCTCCATGATTCCTAAATACTCGGACTGTCCTATTTATTTGTTACAGAGAAGAATGATGATTGCTTGTTAATCAAGGTGAGTGGTATCTCATGTCATGATTCTAAGACCCCTTTTGAAACGTTCATATGTGTCTGTCTGTATCTAAGGTATAAGAAATGCACCTTTGAACAATCTTCACTCACATTATTAGGTTACATTATCTCTGCCAATGGTCTTCAAATGGATCCTTCCAAATTAAATGAACATTATACATAGTTTACCATGTCCCTGGACATTTCACAGATTAATGTTAATAGCTGCATTGGCAAATCTAGGCGGTTATCTGATAATCATGGTCATCTTACATTCAAGCAAATAGGGTATATGAAATGGCCACACCCGCTTTGCAAAATAATTTCGAGCAGGATACATTTAGTGCTCTGGTGCTTATGCAAGAAGGGTCATCCCGCTACATGATAACAACACTGTAAACAAACAAAGAAGGTGTCCTCCAAGGATTTAATTCCACGCAACAGTCCAAAACAGTGCTGGTAGGTGAGTTAAAAAAAAAAATTAAAAGCAAGATATAGCTAGAAGACCAAATCTTTTGCAAGATAAAAGTGCAATATTTCTTATGTTTCCATCGTAACAGTCTAATAAATGATTACAGAACAGAGGAGGCACTTCTACAATCACACAAATAAAATCACTGCTTCAGGCAATATGACTTTTAAACAGCACTGGTTAACTCTTTTAACTTTCCACTATAAATCATGAAAAGTTAGATATCTGCTTTATTTTAAGAATATCACAGACATGCCTTGGAAATAAGAATAGTCTTATTTAATGCATTTTATTGACCTTTGTATTAAAATGGCCTAGGCACTTTTTTCAAATCTTCATTTTATTTTTCAGTGTCACTAATGAACTGATATAATGCAAACGATTAAAGGAGTGTGAAATAAATATGTGCATATATAAATGAAAGTCACCACAGTGGTAAATAAAATACTTATATTTGGATAATTGTAAGAAAATAATGGGAAACAGACATAGTGTTTTTTATCTTGAAATAAATGGGAAAATGTTTAATCTCGTGGCCATTCATCTTGGCAGACTTGACCTCATCTCCATCTTTTGCACAACTGTTAGTAAATACCATTTTGCATGGTTGAAATGATTCATCCAAAGGCCGGGGTGGGCACCTCTGTTCAAGGTTGGAAATTGAGATTAGTCCTAATCTCGACCTCCAATCTTGGATTTTAGCAAATAGACCTCAGTGTGCTTTCTGAATGAGGCAATAAATTGGCACTTTTGATAGGAATTAAACTCACATTTCATTGAGCAGATCATGCTCAATGAATCTTCTGTGTATCAAGTTTTAACTGAGGAGTTCTGAAGATCTCCTGAGCAGGGTCTGCTCAAGTACATGTGACGCCTATCACTCATCTTAGTGGCCATTATTGCCTCACACAGAAAGCACACTGGGGTCTATTCACTTAATAAAAGTATCCCTTGACCCCTGCTGTTATTAATGGGGCTGAGAGCCTGCCAAATGGCTCCCAGCCCCCCCACCCCCAGATAATATTATTTTAGGGGGATTTTTTTTATTGATGGCACCTTTCCCTGTGGTGGAAGATGAGGATCCAGGGCATCACTGATTTCTGCTTAAACCTTGATACAGGTATCTTTTTCCTTACAGGGCACCCTTGGTGTGTCAGGTAGGCAATGGTTTGTAATGCCCACCCTCATGGTACTCAAGGGGTGTTTTGTAAGGAAAATTATACCTGTATCCAGATTACCACAGTGATGCACAATGCCCTTGATTTTCATCGTCTAGCCCAGGGAAAGAGGGCATCCATACAAAAAATAGTAATCTTACTAGCGATAAAAAAAATATGTGCAGGCAAGAAAAAAATATTATTGAGCTTGTGTAAGGCATTTGTCAGACTTAAAGCTCTATTATTAATAACAGGGACCCTGGGACCACCTATGTGTTAGGTGTCCCGGGGCCATTTGAGGTTTAGGCAGGGGGGGGGGGTTGATTTTTTATTTTTCATTATGGGGGAAGTATTTTCAGTTAATGACATTTTGATGCCATACTAACGTCTTTTTGACCAAGTAAATTACGACTGAATAGAGAGTCCTAACATCACGAAGGGATTAAAACATCATCCTATGAGTAAACGCCTCTTAGGATGAAGGATTACATTTTGTTGTCTGCTTTCATGCACCTATAAGTTGCACATGGATGATGTATTAAAGAAATAATGAAGAGTTCCTCGGAGTTCAAAGTCATTTTGTTCAATGGAAGATGTCTAACTTGCCACCTTTACCTGCGGCACAGACATGATTATCCTTCTCTAACACATTTTCTTTGAGCTGACCACCAATTTAGAAGGTGTGCGGATATATTCTAAGGTTTAACAAAAATGTCTTGGTGGTTCAAGCTTTCTTTGACTCAACATGCAAACCCGTGCTGCTTGAACATTATAGAATGTGTTTGTTTGAATAGGTTAAGTCCTAACAAGGACAGGATGTGCCTGTTCAATTGCATTCGCTTAACCACAGCTTGACATGTGATAAAGGTCTTCAGGAGTGGTGGGCGACATCACACACGCGGATCAAGTTCTTAGTTTATTTCTTTTGCTACAAGTTTTGATGCCTTATCACAGTTTGCTCAATTCCAAAATCTATATTAACATAACATAACAAAGCAAATTATTTTCCTGTGACTAATCCCGCTTTCTTTGTTCCATAGACACCCTTCAGTGATCACTAAATGGTTCATTTTCCTCTGTGCTTTGTGATTTCTAACACTTTCTTTTAGAAACACTAGAAATGCAGTTGTCATTTGTTTGCCGCAGAATCCTATTTCTTCAATGGTGATTAAAGTCTTGCTTTTTAAATGGTACTTTTGTTGTACACCAATTTCACACTGTTCTTTTCCAGTGGGCAAATCTGATTAGAGACAAACACCTAATTTAATATAATTTCTCAATAAAGTATTGCAATGGCAGTTCAGAGGTCAATTTACACATAGAGAATTGAAAGAGTCATGGTCTGCATGTAAATGTTCCAAATTAGAATCTTGTAGACCAATAGAATATGAGGAATCCATACAGATTATCAATCAAAAAATGTCTGTAAGCCTTAACCCCTTCATGATCTGATGATGAGCAAACTCATAATAAGTGTTACATTGATCACGATCTTATGATGAGTTAGTTCATCATGGATTTAAGCTGGCAGTGCACTCTGTGAGTACTGCTTCCTGGCGCTTTGGGGGTCTGCCTCGCTAATCACAGTGATCACATGCAATCTCCATGGAAGGTCAATATTTTAAGACATTTCCATGGTGAAGTACAGAGAGTGACATCTGTATTTAAAAAAAAAAAACAGCCGTTTACTGTATAGTAAATATTGTAAAAGTTAATAAATTTCTCATCCCTTGCTGAACACAGTTTATTACTGAGATCAGTGTCTGTCAGGATTCTACCTTGACCTCCTAATGCCTGCATTTAAAAGTCCTAATGTCTGTGCTTAACCCCTTAGTGACAGAGTTCAATGCTGCATTTGATGTGCCTTGAAGACCAGAATTCCGTTATTTCTGTTATACGTTTGCTTAACTGTGAATTTCTTTCTTTGTGTTAAGTACACCCACACAAATTCTATATAATTTTTTAAAGGACAGATGGGGCTTTCATTTGATACTATTCTTTTCATTATATGATATAATTTACTATTAAAAATATATAGAATATGATGAAATTATACCCCAAAAAAACACTTTTTCTAACTTTGACCTGTTTTTTTTAAAAAACAATTCTAAACGGTAAAAAATACCCCACCTACTGTATTTGCTTGAATATAAGATGACCCTGATTATAAGACAACCCCCCAAACTTTGGATATTCCTTTAGGAAAAAAACTAAAAGCCTGAATATAAGACTTCCCTATAGGAAAAAAGTTTAACTTGTATATATTCACATGTAAATTGCTTTTTAATATTTAATAAAAATTATGATATTAAACAAATGCATTTCTTGTTTTTATTTCCTTTTATGTTAAAAAGCTGCCTCTCCCCCCCCCTGCGTTGTCTCTCCCTCCCCCCAAACTTTTCTCTCTCTCTCTCTCTCTCTCCTCCCCCCCTTCCTCCCATTCTTTCACTTCCCCCACCCTCCCCTTGTCTTTCTCTCCCTTGTTTCTCTCTCCCCCTCCCCTTTCTTCCCCCCCCCTCCCCTTGTCTTTCTCTGCCCCCCTCGTCTTTCTCTCCATGCTGCCCGACACTTCCGTCTATTATGACGGACCGGATATCCGTCATAATAGACGGCAGTGTCGGGCAGTATGGAGGATGTCTGCACTAATATCCCTGGTGCCTAGTGGAGGCAGCCGGAGGATGTCTGCACGATACGCGCAGACATCCTCCGCTGCTGCCCTGGACTTCTGCCCGGGCAGCAGTGGACCTGGCTTCATCATAGAAGTCCCTGCAGGGGACCTGGATCCCAGTCTTATAATCTGACCTCGATTTGAGGTCAGATTACAAGACGACCTCAAATATAAGACAAGGGGTCTTTTTCAGAGCATTTGCTCTGAAAAAAAACTCATCTTATATTCTTCAAGTAGTAGGGTAATAATCAATTGTAGTGTTTTTTTTGTTTCCTAACCATTTTCTTCTACAGTGACCCTAAGTTTAACCCTAACTCTAAATCTCCCCCACCCCTTAATCTAACCCTTATACTAACCCTAATTGTAACCCTAAACCGCCTGTTATACGGATCCAAAGCAGCCTCTGAGAATAGCTGCCAGCATGTAGTATTGTGCTTTTTAATGCTAAATTGTAGATTCAATATCCAAAGAAAGCTCTAACTGTCCTTTTAAGAATAGTATATAACTTGTATGGATGTGTTAAATGATAAAGAGGAAAATTACATACGAAAAACCACATATTGAAGATGTAAAAATCTCTCTGGTCTTCGATGCATTAAAATCCCTGGGTCTTAAGGGGTTAACAAACATTGAATACAAGTGAGACAACTAAAGACATTACAGGATGTGATGCCCTAACCATGTCGAAGGTCTTGTTAGGATACATTACTCCTTCCTACATGTTGTGCAAGGACATTATATCAACTTAGTGGGGCAAAGTGAGGAAACAGGGTGGGGTAGAGGTCATTATGTTTCCTAACAAAGTTGAAATTGAAATGGCAAAAGGAGGCATCTAATTGGCAAAAGAAGGGATCTGATCGGCAAAAGGCGGCTTCTAATTGGCTTTTTCCGGAGGGTGTGCAGTCATTTTCATTACTCACCCTTATGACACTCAAAAGCTGATTTTTTTTATTTAAAGATTTTTATCTTTATTTTTGAATTATCCCCCCTACCTGGGCAAGGTAGAGTTAGGGGACTTATTTTTTACATATATATGTATTATTTAATTAATTGTATAAGGGAAGGGGCATTTGAGCAGCTCCGGGCCCCATGGGGCAAATCATTGTATTCACGTAATTTATGGGATCATGGAAGTGTTGCCAGCTCATGGCCACGAGCGGCCCCAGTTACATTTAAAAAAAAGGGGGGGACACTTTGGCAATTTGATTGTGATGGCTCCCCCTGCATTGAATGAAGGCTTACCCTTATTTAGCAGCGCCCATTGAATCTCCCCCATTGTGTAACTAAAGGTGTTTATTCTATTATCTGTGAACAGTTATGGTTGTCACACAGAGGTAGAAGACTTTCATAATATTAGGATTTTCTTAGAAGCAGCAAAGTAATTTATACAATAAAAGATGTAAACACGTTGTGTTCCGTACAACAAATACAATTTATGTTTTGTGTCTTGATCACTTAATTTGTATCTGTGACAACATAATTGTTTATATATCTAGATTCAAGAACACTTAATAAGCTTGACAATTGTTTTGGAACTCAGTTTATACGTATAAGTTTAGAGAGAGAGAAAAATATCATTCCTACAGACAGACTGGTTCTGGATAGTAGGTGGGCATGCATTGATTAGTCACTGAAACAATCAGTAGTGTATCTTCCGCAAGGCAAATGAGGCTCCTGCCTAGGGCGGCAATTTGCCAGAGGGTGTTAAAGAACTTCTGGTTTTCGCTCGCTCCCCCACCCTTCAGCAAGCTTTAGCTCCTTTCAATTAATTGGAGTGATGGGGGCATGTAATGGGGGTGATGGTGGCACATAATGGAGTGATTGGGCATTTAATGGGTGTGCAACGTGGGTGATGTCATAGGTGTGCAATGTGGGTGGAGGGGTGCCTGAATTTTATCTGCCATGCGCAGCACAAAACCAAAATACACCACCAAATCAAAACCACTTTATTATTATTATTATTATTATTAGATGTTATTTAGCCAATTATCAAATATTACAGATTATTCTATTATGCTGAGAAAAGAATTGATGAAAAACTCACTTTTGGAAATGGAACGTACACAGTAAAAAGCAAAGTCTATGTTCTCACTTTACTTCCATTCACATTCCTTCTGTATTGACAAATCTCTTTTCAAACTGATGGGCAGGTTAGAAAACATTTGCTACTGCAGCAGTCACTCTCTCCTGCACATGGCTTTAAAAAGGAAAAGTGACCTTTGCAGGAATCCTAAAAATCAATGACATTGATTGCTGCTTCAGTCTGTAATAGGTTACATTTTGAAAACATCATACATAGACATTACATATCATTTAGATGATGTTTTGCTAAAGTTGATTTATATAACATTTTTATATGTTGTCAATGTTTCTTTATGCTATTCAGGCTGCAGTGCGTAAGTTTCAAATAACTATACATTGCACATACATGTCTTCCCTCATATATGTAACTTTAAAAGCTATCCACAGGGTGTGCATTAGAGGGGCACCACTTTGCAATACTTATAATATCTTACAATTTGATACAGTAGAAATAAGTATAGTATAAAGCTTCTCATCAGCATCCCATTAGATGTAGGACAACATGTAAAATACTAACTTTAACCTCCAAAGCCATCCACTCCAAAGCCCCCTCCCTACATGTACTACCCCACACCACTGCTACATTCCTCACATGGACTCAACCTCGTCACCTCTTCTATTCGCTCCAGCAAAGCTTTTCCCAATTTGCCTCCTGACTCCAAAACCCGCTCTCACAAAGCATCTCACCATCAATCTTTGAAAATGTCCTTAAAAAAAGTCATGCTTTCAATTCGTCCTAAGTAACCTCTCGCCAAACCCAAATAGTATCCACTGCCCTCATTGCACTGTTACTGCCAGTCACCTTCTCCTCTGTCTGTCCTCGGTCATCATAAAGTTCTACTGACCCTAAGCCCTCTGGGTTGTAAGCTTCGGGCGAGGCTCTCTACCTCATGTATCTGTCTGTCTCTGCTTGTCTAACGTAGCCTGTAATTGCCTTTGATGCATAAAATACGGGCTCCATATAACCAAATATTAATATAATTTAAAGTTAGTAAATGTGTAATTATTAGCATAACATAGCGTACACTGATCGCCCTCGCCATTTTAGTGCTGTCACTGTATAAACCTCTAATGCTGTTACATTGTTAAACTTTTAATGTTCTATTCTTTATACTTAATTACTCCATCTTGACGATGTCCACAGAACGTGTCATTAGAGTGAGAAATAAATACATAAAATCTTGTAACACTTCTTCTTAACATTTTATTTTTGTAATTTCAATTTATTAGCCATTGAGGAATCATTATTTATGCAGTAATGTGAATTCCCTGCCATACTTTGTTACTCTCTGCCAGGAGGAAGACAGGAGGGTACATTTAAGCTTCCTGTGTCAAGTGCAGACAAAATACCACCTCACTTAGCTTAGATTCACCAGTGACCTTTTTTTTTTCCTGGCCACTAAGAATCTCCTTGTGCTGACCAAGTATCTAATTAAATTGTAAAAGTCCTTAGGACAGTTATATGACTCTATAAATCCAGCTCTGCATGATGCAGCAAAATTCTAAGTATTCTCTGTCCCTGTTTCCAGTGAGCAGTTTCTTACCTATAGCTGGCAGTGTAGCTGATGTATAGCAAGCCCTGAATCCAAATACTCTAACGTATTAGCAGTAAGATATTTAGAAAACCTACAGCTACTGGGATAAACATGCATGGCACCATTCAGAACCATGGACAGCTCTTTGCTTTATTAAACCTTAGCCCCCATTTCTCAAAGACTTAAAGGACAAGTAAACTTTTTTTAATTTGTGATTTGAATATAGAAACACAAACGAAAAATGAGTTGTCCCTAGTATGAGGATAAACTGGCGAGTACTTGTGATAGTACACGCCAGTTTATCCTCTGACTGACAGTTGGCATGCCTCCATAAGAAGCAGGCATCCCAGTCTGATCGGTGACTGTGCTGGGATCAGCAGAGGGGACCTTAACTTGACCCCCCTTCAGCTGTCTCTTATAGCTGAAATACAGCAGGTCTGGAGGCTTGCGTGCACACAGCCAATCAGACAGGGGGATCACCCTGCTTGTCTGATCAGGGTATGCAAAGTTTGGGGTCTCTCACTATTAGAGCAGACAAGAGAATAGATAGGGCAGAGAGATACCCCCACACTCAGTAACTCTGCAGACCTTGATCAGAGGAATTGAGTGAGCCCCCCGCACAGATTGGCTGTCACCAGCCAGCCTCCAGACACAGCTGAGAGTAAACCAGGATGTATCTATACAGATACACTTTGGGTTTACCTTGCAGAAGAAGGACATGTTTTTTTATAACCCTTAAAAACACTTTAATTGTCCTTCAATTTTTTTTATCTCTCGCTGTCTCCGTAAGCTGATTTCTTTTTTTTTAAAGATCTGATTTGCCCAATTTTTTTAGTGGTGACAGCAATGAAAACATAAATTTGGGGGACAAACTTAAATGAATTAAATAAATACATCTTTGGAGCAATAATTAAAGCAAGGATTTTTAGACAGTCTGGGGCTGTACATGGGTTCGAAGTTGGACAAAAAATGGTTTACCTTTTGTTATTATTGATAATGTCAGGGGAGAGTGTGCTGGGATGTGAATAAGAACTTAGTCCCTTGTTTAAGGTTTTATGGACGTACAATAATGAGTATGGATGATTGAATTATATACTACACCAGTGAAATATTTCACAATTTACACATTCCAAATACCTGATCTCTGTCTTTATTTATATTTACATTTGGTGTTGCCCGTCTGGGTAAGCTGTGCATTGGTCCTGTGATATGTTTTATATTGTGATGTACTGTTATGTGAGGGCTACAGAGGATACAGTCTAATCTCTATGTTTCTACACGCCGTCTTCTAGATGATATCCTTCCTTCACATTCCTTAGCTCAAAGCCCAAAGGAATTTCCAGGTCCTATAGAAATCACACGACAACAAATGCTTAGAAGTTAGATGTGTGCTTTCCATTCTTTAACAGAAACAGAGTACATAGGAATGGTTATAAAGTCATCATTAAAAAAGTAACAAAATCAAGTGCAAAAAAAAAAAACCTGGAAAAAAACATAATAATCCTAAAAGCCTTGTCTCATTGTCCTCCTTCCTCCATGCTGTGTATAAGTGCTTGGTACCATTTCCTTGCACATCCATGTAAGTAAACGGCAGCATTATTGGGCATGTGCCTCTCCACTCAGTTCTATGTGAACAGAGCTTTGGAACTAAGAAGCAGAGGATGAGTTCATGGGTGTAGGAACCCCCAAAAATCTGGGGGGGACAGCATTTTTGCTCGCCGGGTATAGCAGCAGTAAAAATAAAGCTTGTCACAGTGTATATTATATCACCAAGTTCCCACCAACATTACCAGGATCCTTGGTATACAACAGATACATTCACAGCATAACATCTACATCAGGCAGGTGCATTTTATCACTGTTACATGAAATATAGTCAGTGAGCTGTGTGTACACCATAAAACATACATCAGTATGAACCTACCACTTCTGCTGGAATGCCATTCCATGTATCCACTACCCTCTCAGTAAAGTAATACTTTCATTAGTCCCTGACCTTATCTTATATCTAGGATAGCCTTATACCTATCCCACGCATGCTTAAACAACTTCACTGTATTAACCTCTACCACTTCTACTGGAAGGCTATTCCATGCATCCACTACCCTCTCAGTATAGTACTTTCATTGGTCCCTGGCCTTATCTTATATCTAGGATAGCCTTATACCTTATCTTATATCTAGGATAGCCTTATACCTATCCCATGCATGCTTAAACTCCTTCACTGCATTAACCTCTACCACTTCTACTGGAAGACTATTCCATGCATCCACTACCCTCTCAGCAAACAAACATTACATTTCTGACCAGAAAATAAACTGTAAAATATTAAATATTTCCAGCATTTCCAAAAGCTTAAGGTGGACCCCAAATATATGTATTTATACCAGGGCTTGACAACCTTAACTAAGTTTTAGGAGCCAGACAACAGCACATACACACAATCACATGCAGTCATATACAGTCAGTCACATATACTCATACATACAGCCTGTCACACATATACATACTGTCACATAGACACACACTCATACATACATACATACATACAGTCTGCCAGGCACACACTCACACATACATACAGTCTGTCAGACACACACACACTCATACATACATACATACATACAGTCTGTCGCAGACACACACTCATACAAACATACATACATACATACAGTCTGTCGCAGACACACACTCATACAAACATGCAGTCTGTCAGACACACACTCATAGATACAGTCTGTAACATAGACACATACACTCAGAGTCAGTCACATAGACACACACACTCATACATGGTCTTTCACATACACTCATACATACAGTCTGTCACAGACACACACACTCATAATCAGTCACATATACACACAAACTCATACAGTCAGTCACAGACACACAAACTCACACAGTCAGTCACACACACTATATCTCATTGCAGGGAAGGTGGGCATTTCCGTTCCAGGTTTGTCTGTGCCTCTTACAAAGGCACAGACCATCATTACTTATTAATTACATTATTTTGCCCATTCATTTGTCAGTTTTATTTTGCCCACATTCATTTGCCAGTGTTTTTTTTTTTTGCCCAAATTCATTTGTCAGGGTTTTTTTTGCCCACATTCATTTGCCAGGGTTTTTTTTTTTTTGCCCACATTCATTTACCAGGGGTTTTTTTTTTTTTTGCCCACATTCATTTGCCAGGTTTTTTGTTGCCCACATTCATTTGGGCAGTAATATTGTGCCAGCCAGATGCCCAGTAATATAGTGCCAGCCAGAGCCCAGTAATATAGTGCCAGCCAGATGCCTGTAATATTATTCCAGTCAGAGCCCAGTAATATAGTGCCAGCCAGATGCCTGTAATATTATGCCAGTCAGAGCCCAATAATATAGTGCCAGCCAGATGCCTGTAATATTATGCCAGTCAGAGCCCAGTAATATAGTGCCAGCCAGATGCCTGTAATATTATGCCAGCCAGATGCCCAGTAATATAGTGCCAGCCAGATGCCTGTAATATTGTGCCAGCCAGATGCCTGTAATATTGTGCCAGTCAGAGCCCAGTAATATAGTGCCAGCCAGATGCCTGTAATATTATGCCAGCCAGATGCCCAGTAATATAGTGCCAGCCAGAGCCCAGTAATATTATGCCAGCCAGAGCCCAGTAATATTATGCCAGCCAGATGCCCAGTAATATAGTGCCAGCCAGATGCCCAGTAATATAGTGCCAGCCAGATGCCTGTAATATTGTGCCAGTCAGATGCCCAGTAATATAGTGCCAGCCAGAGCCCAGTAATATAGTGCCAGCCAGATGCCCAGTAATATTATGCCAGCCAGATGCCTGTAATATTATGCCAGTCAGAGCCCAGTAATATAGTGCCAGCCAGATGCCTGTAATATTATGCCAGTCAGAGCCCAGTAATATAGTGCCAGCCAGAACCCAGTAATATAGTGCCAGTCAGAACCCAGTAATATAGTGCCAGCCAGAGCCCAGTAATATAGTGCCAGTCAGAAACCAGTAATATAGTGCCAGCCAGAACCCAGTAATATAGTGCCAGTCAGAACCCAGTAATATAGTGCCAGCCAGAACCCAGTAATATAGTGCCAGTCAGAACCCAGTAATATAGTGCCAGCCAGAGCCCAGTAATATAGTGCCAGCCAGAACCCAGTAATATAGTGCCAGCCAGAGCCCAGTAATATTGTGCCAGTCAGAACCCAGTAATATAGTGCCAGCCAGAACCCAGTAATATAGTGCCAGTCAGAACCCAGTAATATAGTGCCAGCCAGAACCCAGTAATATAGTGCCAGTCAGAACCCAGTAATATAGTGCCAGCCAGAACCCAGTAATATAGTGCCAGTCAGAACCCAGTAATATAGTGCCAGCCAGAACCCACTAATATAGTGCGTCAGAACCCAGTAATATAGTGCCAGCCAGAGCCCAGTAATATAGTGCCAGCCAGAACCCAGTAATATAGTGCCAGTCAGAACCCAGTAATATAGTGCCAGCCAGAACCCAGTAATATAGTGCCAGTCAGAACCCAGTAATATAGTGCCAGCCAGAACCCAGTAATATAGTGCCAGTCAGAACCCAGTAATATAGTGCCAACCAGAGCCCAGTAATATAGTGCCAGTCAGAGCCCAGTAATATAGTGCCAGCCAGAGCCCAGTAAGATTGTGCCAGTCAGAACCCAGTAATATAGTGCCAGTTAACCCCCTCTCCCTCTCCCTCTCCCTAGTACTTACATGAATCTGCTCCGTGTCCCCCGCCGGATGTCTCCTCCGTGCAGTCTTCCCTCTTGCACGGAGGAGCGAAACAGTCACCGGATGTGACGCAACGTCACATCCGGCGTCAGTTTTTTTTTTTTTTTTTTTCCGGCCGTCGCATCCATCGGATGTGGGCCCCGTTTGCCTCGCGTTCTGGGGGGGATTTCACCCTACCTGTCCCCCCCACATTTTTTCCTGGGGGGGATCCGTCCCCCCCATCCCCCCCGCTTCCTACGCCCATGGATGAGTTCCTTGGAGGCTCAAAGGAGCCAATTAAGTTAAATAGTTACATTTTTTTTGTGTTAAATAAATAAATGCACTTTAAAGTACTCAATAAATACTTAACACGTACATTATTGTGCACTAAGGTTCACATAACCCACTTATGGGCTATACTATTCCTTATTGTGCAATTGAAGCTCTCAGAAGGTTTAACTCTAAACCCATAGCTATCAGTATGGTTAGGCTGCCACCTTCTTCTCTTCCATGCTGTGTTAATCTGTTTACTCCTGTAATCTCCTGCAGTGGGTGTATGATAGCTATAGACATACAGCTGTCATTATAGTGTATACAGTCCCCTCGGAGAGCATTCAGATCACTGGTCTATCATTTTCTACAGATATATTTACCTCTCGCCTCTGAGAAATAATAGCTTAAACCTGATATCGGAGTTCAGACAATGTCTATGTTATTAAATACTGTAATTTCCCAGAGATAACCCTTTGGAATATTGGAAACCTAATTTTTCCATACCAATCTCTGCTAATCAGTTTATATCAGTTATTGTAGTGGATTATATAGGGCATGTTGTTGTTTTTTATTTATTTTTTTCTATATAAGCAGGGTTGCTTGACTCCAGAGAAACTTCAAAGACTTTAATTTATTTTGTATTTATTTTGGCTTTTTGCTGAGCGGGTTTATCTCTGGGGAGAAGCTAGCAGTTCATACATACAAAATATCAGTTACATTGAACTAACTCAATTTGCTTTCCTCATAAAAACACTATTTATTTTGTGCAGCATAAATAGGAAACTGTGAAATTCATTAAATTAAAATTGTGTTAGTTCTTATAAATAATCATAAAGCACAATCTCGGCAAGGAAAGGAAGCTTTGAAAAATGTATTATGAAATCCAGCCTCTCACCAGAATGACCTGCAGGTCTATGCTGCGGTAGAACAAGGAAAAAAAGGAACTGTCGGAATTGATTGACTTACAGAAGGATGTACAATGTGGGGTGTATGAGGAGGGATTGGAATTACCATGTGTTGTAATAAAGCACTAATCTATAAATATGCCTACTGGGATGGTTTTCTAAAAATACTTTTTTCATGTTTAATTGAGGAAGGTTTCCTTTTGACCTTGTACTCATTCCTAATAACTTTATTAGACAGGCTGTTGTTTTACACTAAAGTGACCTTAGACAGTCCATAACATGCAGGGTCAGCCAAGAATTTTATTAATATAGCCTTGCATGGAACAGCAGAAGAAACCTAGAACCCTCCTGCTGTGCTTTCAGAGTCTAGCGGCAGACTTTCTTGACAGACGTCTCTTACATATCCATTTATACGTAACTGTGATCAATTGCGCTGTGTACTGTGCAACCTGGCTGCCTTATAGCTTTTCTGTTGGGTCCGGTGTTGTCTCTCTGCTAATGCCCTTATTTTCAAAGGGAGTCTACACAAGAAGCATCATGGCTGCCGGTCAGAGGATAGATTGGTATTTATCTTGTAAATTTCTCCTTATACTAAGGCCTTTCAATTTTTCACTTGTGCTTCTACTTTAAAACAGTAGCCATTTGTTTTCAGCTTAGCAACAACTCTGTAGACAAATTTTATTCAGCACATCACAAATCTTACGGGTGCACTGGTAAAAAGGTTATAAAGTCAATGTGTTCAGTATGGTATACATTTTCCTCTGTTAATTAATATGCGTATTAAGAGTCACCAGGGAGTTCCCTTGACCACATGGTGACAACATTCGGCATGCGATATAAGATCTCAGTATTCGGAGGTGACTTGTAATATCCTAATTACATCCTCCGGTGATTAATGTATTCCTTGTAATACATAATGAAGCATATGAACGCCAAGATGTAGAAATGTTAACGAGCTCAGAGAGATGTCTTGGCATTTTACACACAAGTAACACTAAGACCAAGTTAAGATTGGTATCATGTCACAACCTGGGATAACAGACCAGGGAGGAGCCTTGTTGCAGGGCATGGTGTGGGGTCTGTCTACACCCCACCATGCATAACTGGGACTGGACTAAGACTGGATGGGTAGCAAAGACTGGGACTGAGACAGGACTGGTACAGAGACTGGGACTGAGACAGAACTGGTCGCTGAGACTGGACCTGAGGCAGGACAGGTAACAGACTGGAACTAAGGCAGGACAAGTAGCCGAGACTTGAACAAAGACAGGACAAGTAGCTGAGACTTGAATAAAGACAGGACTGGTAGCTGAGACTTGAATAAAGACAGGACAAGTAGCTGAGACTTGAACAAAGACAGGACAAGTAGCTGAGATTTGAACAAAGACAGGACTGGTAGCTGAGATTTGAACAAAGACAGGACTGGTAGCTGAGATTTGAACAAAGACAGGACTGGTAGCTGAGACTGGAACTGAGGCAGGACAGGTTACAGACTGGAACTAAGGCAGGACACGGGCTGTTGATAACTGTCACGTTCAGGTATGAGACTGGAACTGCTGTTCAACAAGACACAATATTCTGCCTGAAGGAATTCCACCCTATGGTTGAGCCGCAGGTTTCGTTCCCCCAGGACTTTTGCACTCTGAACTATTACCAGGATACCGAAACTAAACCCAACAAACAGGAAGCTGGATACGGAAAACTGTATCAAGGCAGAGGTACAGTGGCTCTGCAGAAGAATAGTCAGACAGGCAAAAGATCGGGGCTGGCAGCAAACAAACGTAGTCAGGATGGGCCAACAGGTCAGGACAGGTGGCAAAACAGACAAGGTAAGGGCTAGCAGAAGTCGGCAACAGATAAACTGAAATAGAATACACAGGGCACTATCAGGCAGCAACCAAAGCAATGCAAAGGCACTGATTGCCATAAGCTGCAGGTTTAAATAGGGAAGGGCTGAGGATAACGAGGCAGCTGGCAACAGGAGTAGAATGGGCACCCAAGAATAGCGGCCACTAGAGGCTGAAGAGGAAACAGTCACAAACCCAGAATAACCATGACATATCATCATGATTATATATCTTTTACTAAACATACGCATCCAATGAAAAGTAGGGACAATACCCCAAAAGAGTAGGAGATTTGGGTTTCTCGTTAAACAAGTGAGTTGAGGGGGAGTTCAGTTGAGTTGAGACACCTCACCAATTTAGCTATACATTGTGTAGAGAAAACTTGGAGAGTTTGTTTAGTGGGGTGAACTCACCAGGTTTGTCCCTGCACAATGTATTGATAGATTGGTGAGATGAAATGTTCGTCTCACCTGAGTTAAAAGGGAAATGAGGTGAACTGAGGTTAAATGAACATTATATCTCACCAATGCACCCCTAGATTATGCAGGAACAAAAATTGGTGAGATGAAATGTTCTCTTGTCATCTCACCTCAAATCACCTCAACTCACCTGTAACTCACCTTTTAGTGAAATGCCCTCACTGAGTCCTGTAAGACCCAACCTCATCTTCCTGTAACAATGTATAATACACATCAGCTCAGCTGAGCCTGTCTCAGACAGAGATTTGTTAAAAAAGATAATACAGTGCACCTCTATGTGATGAACTGAGCATCACCAAAACACAGCTAGTGTTTCCCTCCTAGAAAAAAAGTGCATACATTTTGAAATAAAGTGAATTAGTGCACTTAACCCAACACTTAGCATACTGAAGGATCCCTTTTTCAATGACTTAATCTCTTGCAAGTATTTTATAAAGGGAAACAAAATAAACATAAAATACAATATACATAAATCTCATACAGAGATTTGTATTTATTTTTAGAAACATTTCAACTTCAGAAAATTAGAAAACATTCT
The DNA here is from genome assembly GCA_036172795.1 of Pelodytes ibericus. Taxonomy (NCBI): domain Eukaryota; kingdom Metazoa; phylum Chordata; class Amphibia; order Anura; family Pelodytidae; genus Pelodytes; species Pelodytes ibericus. The sequence continues at coordinate 61,661,753 of CM069867.1, forward strand.
TTTCCTGATTGTTCTATTACCCTGCGGTCTCTCTTTAGAAAGGAAGTTAGCGGAAAGAGGCAGGAAGTGATAAGCGCTAAGAATACCTCATCTTCTGGAGAACCAGGAGTCAGGATTTTTTTTTTTTAAATCTACTCCCTATGTTGCATAAGATTTTCATAACATTAGAGTTTTTTTTTTTATCCCTGGTTATAAATTGGGACACATCTTTGAAAAATGACAATAAAAACAAACAGGGAATATATATGTTTTTAATTTATGATCTATTAAATGTAACATACTAGAATAGATTCAAACAATTAACTGCATTTTATGTCACGCACAATTTATCAGAGACACTAAAACACTCAAAAATATTCAATTACTTACTTAAAGCGGTCATTAATCAAACACACGCGATTAGCACATCAATCAAGTTAATTATTGTTAATGCACAGCCTTTCCAAAGCTGAAAAGATAGAAACTGATGTAGCCCCCATATTATTGCACTGTATTTTTCTAATGTACCTCATTAACATTCAGATGCATTCATAAAATACGCAGCCATTGAGCAATCAAAATATTATTACAACCGCTTGAATTGCTCCAGCCATTGAATTATTATTATTTTACATGGATATTGTGAAGCATTGCATATCAACGAACCTGTTTTAGCTGTCAGTTAACTTGCATGCCGTAAGTTTACACTGGTTGTAGAGTTAGTTGATGGAGCCAAGTTGGGAACATTTTCCAATGCAGCTCGTCTACTTTGGCCTTAAGCTTGACATCCCCTGCAAATCGCTCTTTATCGAGCAGACTATTTAGTTATATTTGTCCAGCGCAAGACCGTCAGTAAGTTCATGGTGACTTTTAGATCGTAGATTGAAAGGTAAGTCGTTGGAATAAACTGAGGCCACTGCAAAGGTATTTTGTTGAGTATAGAATCGAATAAGTGTTATATATATTTTTTTCACCATTTTAATATTACATTCAATAAAGGTTATAGGGTCTACTCAACAAAGAGAGAATTACAGGAGATTCCAAATTACAAATGTAATGCCAAAGTAGCTGCTTTAAAAAAAATTCTCCCATTAAGCTGCATTTGAACATTTTTGCAACTCGGCTACTATGGTCCAAAGAGAATTAAGAAAAATAAGCACACTTTGCCACTTAATCCCTTTGCCATTTCTTGGCTCAGGGGAAATAGGTTAAATTGCCCGCAGGGTTGGCTTAGCCCTTCATCCCTCTGAGATTGAGAAAATGAGGACCATTAACTTGGGTGATAGTATCATACCCAGGGCATACTTGAAAATACTCTGAATGTACTTTTCTTTCTTAAAACCTTTTGTTATTATTATATACATAGGAAATACCATGTTCAATTTAAGTCTATAGATGTATTAGTTGTGTGTGTGACCCTAAGACATACAGTATGTACTACTCAGAATGACTGTTGGTATTTGTATAGAATATGCACAGAACAGAAAGCCTTGACCATTACAAGTACTCAGCAGAGGGAAGGGAAACAAGTAAAATTGTATTTTCTCATCTAAGCCAATCCTGACATCAAATAAAGTTCATGGAAACAAGGAAAGAAGTGTGATCCCTCTCAGCGAGAACGGACAGAATCTCAGATAGCCAGCCCTATAGGATGTAACCTACTTGGAAGAGGAACCATGTTATTTTGCTCGCTTGCACCATGAATCAAATAACACCATGCAGGGCTCAGGAGCAGGAGGATAAACTTAGTTTGTGAAAGAAAGATAGAAAAGCAACTGGTGAGTGTTGGTAGAGTGTCAGTGTTCTGTCAGTGTTTAGACAGAGGAAAGGAGGTAGTGAGGAGAGGAAAGGTGGCAGTGGGGAGATAGAGGATGGAAGAGGCCAGGGAGGCAGGGTCACCCTGATGAGGGGAGAGAGGTGCTGGGATAAACATCTAGTGGGGGATGCAAGGGCCAGTGGGACAGGAGTGGTGTCCATCCCCACCACTACCACTAGGCCAGTACATCCCCTCTTGAGAGCCAACAGAATAAATGGTAAATGTAATATCACTCACCATGCAGTTTGACATTGATTGTAGCTCAAAGTATAACATTATCACATGGATTAATATTTTTCTCTTAGCTATCTCCATTAAGAGTCACATGCATGTGTATTCCCTGACTCACACACATAGATCACACCTACAACACTGCCTACATTACCTGCTGTGCCAGCGACATGACAGCACTCAGTATGGTAGAAACAGAATTCATAACCTACCCCAGGCTGATCCATCTGCCTGCAGGCCATCACTCTTTAGCCCTTTAACTTCCCTAACTAGACATCATAGATGTAAATGCTGCTGAAAGACCTGATGCCCCTGCCACTGCTACTGATGGACAAGCTGCCCCTGCTTCTGCAAGAGAAGATTTGTTCCCATACTGGCACCGATGCCAGGCTGGACTTGGAGTATTGTGTGATGCGACGGATGTCTGGTCACATGGCTTAAATAAGAAAACATCTGGCCATTCTAGTTAAAGCTACTACCACAAGATTTACTCCATCCTACGTATCAGTGACTGCAGCTGCCACACCAGATGCTATCCCTGATGCAACCCCTGCTGCTACACCAACAGGTGGACTTTGAACCATAGGTTCTAGAAGTGGAAGGAATAGGTATTCTATTTTTAATCTTGGAGTTGGAAAACACCTGGGTTTTGGGAATAGATGTAAGCCGCAATCCACCCTGGTGTTCTTTCCTTGCACATCAAATCTTAACCAAAAATGTCACATGCAGACAGTGAGACAAACCAAGATCCCAGGTTGTTCAAAAATTTTACTCACATTCTGTCCAGGTGTAATGTGTCCAAGATCAGGGATGACCTTATATCGGTCAATTCCATACACTATTTGTAAATTCCGATTTATGACCAAAAAAAGTTAAAACTATGCCTGAAATCTGTCAGTGTAAGGAATATCTCTTCTGATTCACTGCCAAAACTTAGTGGTGAAAAATAAGATTCCAAATTATATTTCATCCTTGCAAATTACTGCATTTCATTGATTTTCATAGAAAAAAAATTCTTCTAAGCATTAATGAGTCTCATTCATAGTCTGAGTCTATCACGCTTGTTCTCAGTGTATCAACATATATTATTCCGTTATTACCCTATTAATGCACGCTACACCCTAACTATATCATAGTCCGCTTCATCTATGGATCTCGTCAACCAAAATGTGCTCCACTTCGGCAACTTGAAAAGCTGATATTTCAAAGAGATCACACACAAGTATTAGTATTCTGTGTGGAACAATAAAGACTTTTATAAAGGAAAATGATAGACCTGTAATCTTTGTTGGAGATCAAAATTAAGCACTCCACCCTATCACAAACTGTTTGCTTTGATGAAGAAAGATTATAACGAAGACAACTGTATTAGCATTTGCTTTCAGTCGACATCAAAAGAGCTCTCTGAATATGATGTTCTTACAGTAATTTACCAATTAGTGACAATGAATAAGAGGATAATGTAGCAAAGCACTATATTTCTGTCCATGTCCTACTCTTCGTGCCTCTAAACTCTCCAAATCAACATTATACCTAATATGAACGACGTGTTGGGTCTAAATCGAACTTAATCTTTTCTTACAGAACAGTGATTGTTTAGGGTTTAACTATTTCTATTGAATGAAATAAGTATTGGCAGATTTGAAGTGTGACATTAGTGATCAAGCATGTACAGGGATAAACACCATTGTAAATTACTGTTCTAGATTATTCATAAAATAAAAGAGCCCCATGGATCAGGGGTAGGTACCAACATGGTTCATGGTGAACATCTACTGGACTTTGTGAATGACAATTTAATGATGTTCTATGGACCTAGAAAGACCTTGCCATAGACATGTTGATTATCCCTACAGATGCACAGAGCCTGGAATCATTGCAAGACATTACTATAACCATAATCTCACACATGGAGAGATTAAAGAGATGCGAGGGATGTTGGGATTTACCTGTTTTAGGATAGCTCACTATGAATTTTGTGAAATCCATTCGGTCGAAAGAATACAAAGTTTGCTGACTGGTATGGACTAATTGAGTGACTCTCTCTAATTATATCGCCCATATTTCTATTATCTCTTATAATAAAGTAGAGTTACCTGCTGCAACACCATTCAACATATTGCCTTACTTTCCCCATCAACCTTAAATTGACCTTTTCAACACAGCTGGCACAGACCCCCAACATACCTTCCATCATAGTCTCGTATACTGCCTTCTCTAATACTTGTCTCCTGTACCCCACAGCCTTTACACTGTAAGCTTGGAAACAGAGCTCTACCTACTTGGTGCATCGGTTTGTCTAATTGAGTTTTCAACAAGAAATTTAGATTATTTACTAAGCATTGGCACTACTTAAATAAAAGTTAATGTAATATAAAAGTCTGCAAATTGGTTCATTAGTTTAGAGATAATGAGACATTAAGGAACAATGTAAACCTTTAGTTTTTAAACTTCATTATGTACGCTCCTCGTCGATGATTCTATATTTCTATACAACTCGCTGTGACAATGCTCTTTCGCATTAGTTCACAGAGGGATTCATCAGGCAATTTACCAACATTAGCTGGGATGCAGGCGTTGGTGTGTAATTTACGATTTTTTTCTAGTTTTAGGGAAAACAGGAAATTATATAAATGTGTATGCAGAAAACCTGCGATTTCGATTTTTTTTTTTTAATTTCCAAAGGACCACAGGCATTCAATAGTCTTAAAATAATAAATTTACAGTAGTTTAAAAAAAAAATCAGGCAGAAGATAATTTCTGCCTGATTAAACAATACTTCTGGGACCTGGTTCAAAACGTATAAAGTTTTACCCTGCTCACTCAACCAGCTTTTGAAGCTGCTCGTAAGATGGCAGCCTCCTAGTTGTTTTTTCCTTCAAGGGCTAGGCATCAATATATTTTTTAACCACTTATGGAAACAGATTAACCATGTAATTTAATCAGGCAGAAATTATCTTGTTCCTAATTAAAAAACATTTTTGCTTAGTTCCTCTTTACAAATAATTACTAACCACTTCGGCCCAATTCTTTATCTCAAATCCTGAAATTTAAATGACGTGCATTTATTGAATGTCTAGGGTAAAACTTCCTGGATGAAGAGAGCAGGAGGGCAGAAATAATTTATTTTCCAGTCCAGTTCACATTTCCCATAAGTCTGCAACCTTTCATTCACACATTCACTGATGGATGGAACGGCGTGTACAGAGGACATAAGAGGCACAGATAGAGATTTGAGCAGTTGTTCAACATTGCCCGGACAATATTCCACCGGCGTGAAGAATTGTATCCACTTCGCTGATCAGCCTCCACACTAGACAAATGAGTTTAAAAGTCCTTGGATATTACATGAGATTCAGACTTTTTTTTTTACTCGTGATTTTTTTTGGGGTTTTGCTGGCTTTGAAAAATGATCTGTCTGTGCCGACTGTGACATTTATTATCAATGAGAAACTGGTTTTTATTAGGAAGAGATTGCGAGAAAACTCTTGCCTGCGGTACAGGATGTGGCATAGAGCTGTCCATGGGACAATTAGACTGTTGCAGTTGTTTAATATTATTATCATAACAACACCGGCTGATGGATTTGAATTTTGAACTATGACTCATTTAAGCAAAATGGGATGGTTTGACTCACCTTGGCCTTAATTGTTGAAATGTAAGTATTATTTAGAAAGGTGTATTATTATATTTCAAGGTGCCCTGCCCTGTTAAGTTCCTCAGAGATAAACCAGTTAAGGTAGGGTATATTGTATGTTATCTATACTAATCGTAAGTAAACTAATATGGAAAAGATGTCAGGACTGGAGAAAAGCACCCACTGCAGAGAATACTGGTATAAAACACCTTTCTTCTTCAACTTGTCCTCAAGCACCACCAACAGTTTCAAGGTGATGGGGGGGGGGGGGGGGGGCAAGTCCGCCCCACGTAGTAAAGCAGTCTGCCCCACACATGGTTAACTGGGTAGCCGCAGGAAGCATCAGACCCCAGTTCTAACCCAAACCATAATACTTTTGATAACCCTAACCCTAATGTGATTGGATGTATGAAAATAGTCTGTAGAGATTTTTTTTTTTTTAAATAGGGGTTGGTACTGGTAAGTACACAGAAAGCTTGCCTCTTATTTAAGTATCAACGCAATCTGATAACAGAGCATCATTCTAATAATAGAGCATCATTCTCAAAAGAGAGGATAATGTAGTGCATACTACACAGACTCATTCTGTTTCTTTGCATTACAGTTCATCAATGTTTAAATTCATTACATCAGCACTCCCAAGATAGTTCCTTTCTTAGTAGTTGACATTAAAAGGCTAATAAACTTGAACTTAAAATTTCAATTTCTTTACAGCCCAAATGTGCTAATTTGCACTTTTGGACAACACAATCCTTTTGCCATTCATACTCAAATGCTAAATGTTTAACTTAATCTGTAAAAAGATATTGCTTTCATGCTGATAATTCCCTACACTAGAGTTGAAAATAAATATCTTTCATTTTAGAACACCATGGGTAACTTTCTCCCTCCACTGGGCAGGGTTGGTAAAAAGATTTCTATTTCTTCCTTCTGAAAATTGTACCCCCCCCCCAAAAAAAACAAAAAAAACACTTAATATTTTTACAAAACAAAAGAAATGAATCATTTCCTCCACAAAAAGAACTGAGAGCAAATGAGAACATGTATGTGTACCTTTAGTAAGTTATGCTCTTACTTAGAAACAAATTACCAAGTACAACTAAGCCCTGCTAAAGGACAGGGCTCATAATCCCCCCAAAAAATCCCATTTCAATACAAGTTATACATTTTATAGTAGAATCAGAGCGCAGATTTGGTGCCTCGATGGTCATAGGAGCATTGCGCTCTATCAGAGTGTGTTATAACGCATAGCTTTGTAAGCATAATTTACCATTATATTTATTGTCATCATTGTGGCTACAATTTATTCTCTGGCCAAACCCGCCTAGTGCCAACCACCAACATTGCTGCTATTACCGCCACTATCCTTTTGACCTCTTCACTTCCTTAATGTACCCCATGCCCTCTTGATTGTAATCTTATGAGCAGGGCACCCTACCTCATGTATCAGTCTGTTCTTGTTTTTCTAACTTAGTAGACAAACTCTGTACCTAGCACTATGTAAATTGATGGCACTACATAAATAAATGTTAATGTAATATAATGTAACTGTAGTACAGATACATCTGGAGGACCAGAGTTGGATCCCAATGCAGTGTGTAGCACTTTTTATCTATTTTTTTTGCCTGTCTATCCTTCACTGTACCTTATCTTTCAGTATATCTGTCCTGCCTGTCTACGTGTGTCTGTCTCCGTTGATAATGAATGTGCTATCGAAAAGCAAAATGGGCCACTGAATTATTTTTGACCTTTGGTCCAAATGTTGCCAGCCTGCCCCTGGCTATGGGATGTCTCCCATGATGCTAGGCAGTCTCTCATCATTCTTGCAGGGATAATGTGAGCCTTTGTCTATTGCTCACATTGAGTACTATGACCCAGTAAAGCTGAGCATGGGAAGTATCCAGGATCTCAAGTTGGTATTGGTAATTTTGTCTACAGCCCTGTCTACAGAGGCTATAATAATCACCCACTGGACAAGTCTACAGAGGCTATAATAATCACCCACTGGACAAGTCTACAGAGGCTATAATAATCACCCACTGGACAAGTCTACAGAGGCTATAATAATCACCCACTGGACAAGTCTGCAGAGGCTATAATAATCACCCACTGGACAAGTCTACAGAGGCTATAATAATCACCCACTGGACAAGTCTACAGAGGCTATAATAATCACCCACTGGACAAGTCTACAGAGGCTATAATAATCACCCACTGGACAAGTCTACAGAGGCTATAATAATCACCCACTGGACAAGTCTACAGAGGCTATAATAATCACCCACAGGACAAGTCTACAGAGGCTATAATAATCACCCACTGGACAAGTCTACAAGACTATAATAATCACTCACTGGACAAGTCTACAGAGGCTATAATAATCACCCACTGGACAAGTCTACAGAGGCTATAATAATCACCCACTGGACAAGTCTACAGAGGCTATAATAATCACCCACTGGACAAGTCTACAGAGGCTATAATAATCACCCACTGGACAAGTCTACAGAGGCTATAATAATCACCCACTGGACAAGTCTACAGAGGCTATAATAATCACCCACTGGACAAGTCTACAGAGGCTATAATAATCACCCACTGGACAAGTCTACAGAGGCTATAATAATCACCCACTGGACAAGTCTACATAGGCTATAATAATCACCCACTGGACAAGTCTACAAGGCTATAATAATCACCCACTGGAATGGACGGGTCACAGTTTAAATAAGCTCATTTCAAGGGGTGAATGACATGAGAAATAGATCTCAGTTTAATGGTGTCTCCTCCTGGCTTGGAACCAGTTTCTTTGCACACGAGGAAGGCAAATTCCATTTTCAAACTGCGCAATGAGGAATCTAAACAAGCAGAACACAAGCTTTGCCATCATGACTGACTTGTTCGTACGGAATCACTGGTCAGAGAAGATAAGATATTGGATTTTTAATTGTATCTCATCATAAATAAAGCTGTCTTGCAGCAGCCGCTATGTAAATGCCATTTAACTAATCTGGCCCAGTCTCCTACAACAAGTAAGATTTCAAATTAAATTACGCCTGGAAAAAACAAAACGATCAATATATTTGATTTCATCATCTGTATGTTCGTGGGTCGATGTTATTATGAAAGATTCAGTATCTGTAGATAGAGCTTGCTGGCGCAGGGAGATGCATTGGGGGCTATTCACTAAAAGATGAGTTTCAGGTGAGATGACTTGAGTTGAGGTGAGATGCACATTTCATCTCACCTATTTATCTATACATTGTGCAGGGACAAACCTAATGAGATTCCTCTACTAAGGTTTTCCTGTACAATGTATAGCTAAACTGGTGAGATAGCAATGTTCATCTCACCTGCAGCTTGCCTTTTAGTGAATAGCACTGATTATGTCAGTAAGATTCCGCTTTCATTTTTAAATGAAAAAAATCCATACTTTTTTTTTTATTTAATATGACATTGTCAAGTCATGTGAACATTAAGCTGATATTTTCTACACTATAAAATAAAGCCAGACTAACTAGGGGGGCTCACTAATGTCATTTTGAGGATAAGTAACAGACCTGTCTTTTCAGTATTTGCCTCCACACTTCCTGGAGTTGCTGGATATAATGCAGCATCCCCCCCCCCCCCTCCCCCAGGTTGCTTCCTAGCAATGCCACTGCAAACAGTCCACTGGCAGACAGAAGATAGAGACACTCAGCTATTCAATTTTTGCAATGCTTTGTCATTTCAACATTCAACAAATCATGAATAGACAATCAGCAAATCCCATGCAGTACATTGTATTGGAATGACAAGGGTGCTGCAAAAATCAGGCATTAATAGTTGATTTGGAAACATTCTCCAGTCCTCCTATTACTCCTGTTTTGGTCTGATATATGCATTCCCATGCCCCAAAACTGTCAAGATTTACATGAACCCATCCTGATATGGTACCACAATCCCACAGACTTCACTCTTCAGTGGTCCTAATGCATGTTCAACTGGCATGCTGGGTGGGGTCTAGGACAGTTCTTGATGGTGAATTTATCACAAGAGTTAGTGCACTGACAGTTCAGCATGGTTGTTAAGGTGCTGAACTGACAGGACCAAATCCTAACCCCTCTTAATAAACTAACATCCTTTTACCTTAAAAGTATCCCCTAACCCTAATCCCTAACCATAACTCTTAAACTAACCCTAATACTAACCCTAATACTAGCCCTTAATCCCTAATTCAAACCCTAAAACTAACCGCTAAACCTACACCCTAATACTAACCCTACACAAGCCCTAGAACTATCCTACACCCCCTAACACAGACCATGTTGAACAGAGCAAACAAAAATAGAGTACACTGCGCCTTTAACTGTGAAGGGAGTAGCAGCACAAAAACACAACCAGTGCTTCACTCCTGGTACATAAAATATAGAGTATAGAGGAAGCTCTGTAGTTTCTTTACATTACGTTCTACGTGAGCAGAAACCTATAAAAATTCCTATGTAGTCCTGTATATTCTTGAAACAGGGTAAAAGGTGCCTCAGCATTCTAATGAGACATCATAGTGCTACATAGTGACTGCGGAGGCTTTTCACCACTTAGTAAATATATATATCCTCCAAATGTGTCAGCACTCTACTTTAGCAAGGTCAGTGTAATGAATGCCCGGGTGCCGGTCGGTAAAACTGTATATATCTACCCAAAGAATATCATCGCACTCTCGGGTCTTATTCTGCAGTAATCACCACGGGTGATAAAGCTTCATAAAGGACAGCTAGTCTGCCCGAAAAAATCGCTACGCTATTGAACCTCTGGTGATTACTGCAGAAGAAGACTCAAAAGTGTGATCATATTCTTTTGATATATATATAAAGATATGAAGTGCTAAACACTAGAGCCTAGACATTAAACTGTTGCCCTCCAGCTGTTTCTGTGCTACCACTACCATAATTCCCTGCCACTCCAGAGAGCTGATGGGGATTGTAGTTCTACAGCAGCTGGAAGGTGCAGTTGAATGCCTAGGCACTAGGGCATTTAGAAGTGAAAACTGGTGCAGCCCAAGCCCACTGAGCCTAGAAGGCAGACCAGAGAGCACCTACCCTTCTGCCCCCTTGCCTGACCATAGCCCATAGATACTGTGCAATTGTGTTCTCGTGGGAAAAAAAGAGTATCTGGCAAATACATGTAATTATGTTTTGACCACATTAAATAAGGTGGCAAGGGCCACCTTTATAAAGGCCATCCTTTTTTTTTCATTATATAGGTAATGTAGTTACATCCACATACTGTTTGGCAAACTGCTAGGACTAGTACCGGTGGGGAATGGTTGAAAAGAACGGGAGAAAGTATTTTTAAATTGTAATAATAGCCTTTAAAATTGGCCTCATCTGACAGAGGAGTTGGCTTTTATCCACAATGGCCAGGATGCAGTGTTGTTTAGGTAACATACTGTGCCATTTGCTAGGTCATTTGTGTCATGCCTACAAGTATGACAAAGCACATCCTTGTCCATTTTAAATGGTAAAATTCTAACTTGAAGACTTTTCTACCATCCATAATGGGTTAAGCCACTCTCTCCTTTCTGTGCTCACTTTCTCTGCACGTATCACTGTCTGGTGAGATGCTGAATGATATTGCTACTTGGCAGTTTAGTCTGCTTATCTCTCTAATCCTCCTGAATCCTACCCACGTCCTTAAGTTTGCTGCTCCGGCATTCAGCTTTCAGATGTCAGCACATTTATTCCTCCCGCTCTGTGCTCCATTATCTAAATACAACTAATAGGGAGCAGCCAGCGTCCCCTTCATTGTTCCTTGACCTCATCTATGAATATACAACATTGAATTAGCTCAAGCCTTCCCGTCAGTTCACCTTCATACACTTCTTTGAACGTTCATGGATATTTTTCAAGTCACTTTGCAACATTGATTCGCGATTGAATAGCCTTTGGGACAGTACTGGAATTTGCTGCACAGTATTTTTACTGTTTATCTTTTTGTCGTACATGGTTTAACCGTTAGTTACTACGCTGAACATTTCTCAACTTTTTTAAAGGTGAATTTTTGAAAATTGAATCATCGCCATACAGTCAAAAGAATACATGGATTATGAATTATTCCGTGTGTTCATTCATTTTAAACCCAAACCTATCACAGGGAATAGGTAACTACCCTGTATTCCACTCCAATTGTTGGTTGTAAAGATTTCAGCCTTCCCTTTTTTGGTCAGCAAAATATAAAAACCTATTAGAGGATATTAAAAAAAGAACAGTTTTTTTTTGTTTTTTAAATTAAGCAATAAAATTCCAGGGGGCACCACTGACTAAAAGAAAAACTAACAAATGAAAAGCAAAGAGTGCAAAAGACATGCAAGCTTGAGAATCTATCCAACTTGGATATTAATGGTGTTTTTTTTTTTGTGCCATTAGTGAATAGCATGCTTTGGTAAAAGAAGGCATATTAGAATACATGAAAAAAATCAATTAGGACCTATACAGGCCCAACAGGAGTGTGTGTAATGCAGCTGATTCCTTCTTCTGATCAATCAGTCCATATAATGACTTGTCTCACTTATGGTACACTAATGCAGGTTCACCTTCATTAATTCAACTGTTTGCACATAGGTCCATTTTCTCAGAAGCCATTTCTATGATTTATATATTTATTTACCATGCATTTATGTACTATTTGGTCTCCCATGTACATTCCCTTAAGAATAGGCTTGGTTGACATTTTGATTGCAGGACTTTTCAGCACAGAGTTTATAGTTGTATTTTTGAAAAGAAAAAGAACAGATCAACTATGCTATTAAACGTTGTACTTAAAAGAAATTGATCCAGCAAGGGGGAAAAAAAACCACATATCCAACAAATGTTATTCACAATAGCGGAAGGCAGAAGACTACTGTAAAAAAGACAGACTAGTATTTACACCCCGTCTTTCCCCAGGCAAAGATTCTTTAAATTAATCTTTTTTTCTCCCACAAATGTAAGATCTGGGAACCAGATTCAGGATAAAGGGGTGTGACATTGACTAAAGTGGGAGTGACAAAATCAGACTGCATTCAAACAAAATCGTTGACAAAACTAAAAGTATGCAGGGTTCTAAGCTCTGCCTGGATCACCTTCTGGGGAGTGTAATGTATCACCCAGGCCAAGTTAAATACTGTGTATCTAGCTCAGTTGGTGGGATTAGTGTACTTTCCAATTAGGCTTCAGCCATGTATGAACAGAGCTGAATCAGGCTCCTTGTTAAGGATTTGCTGAAAGAAGAGCAATTCTCCCTCCTCCTGGATGAACAGTCTCTGACCAGCAAGCCAACCTGAACATTTGGTGAACCAGAACCCCTAAAAGTAAAGACAGATCCTGATGTATATGTATGCCTTCATTAATGTCTCAGTGAGTCTCCTGCACAAGAACCTCTCCAACTCATAACCACTATGCAAACTAGACAAGTAGGATAGGTCACTTGTAAATACAATGTCTTAGTCATTACTAAGGAACTTACTATTGTAAGCAACTAGATAAAACTTCCCTATAAAGTTGTGTGTCTTTGTTTTTTTAAAATCATGTATTTGGATGGGCAGATTCCTACACATCCTATGGATTGTACAGGAGTTCAAGGAATGCCATAGGCTCACAAGGATTACATCTCCGTGAATGCAACATCACAATCACTAGAATTTATAATTTATTCAAATTACTACACTATATGTGGTTTGAGCCTTCAGTGATGTGTTTTTTTTTTATGAACCTATAAGAGATACCAAAACGAAGATGAGGTGGATCTGTAAGGTTGGGTCAGAACCATGGTCCAGTTTGACCCCAAAAAAAGCCCACTACTACATGCATTAAGTAATACTTAGCATTCTCTCAAACTATGGAATATTAACAAGGTCATAATACATTTTAACCAATTTTCCTGGTAATAGAGTTAATAAATGCAAAGAATCCACAGAAACAGGATCATCTTTTTCTGGAATAATACATTTTTCAGTGGAAAAAAAAATCAAAAGAGCCCTTTGACAGCCATCAGTTACTTTAAATAGTATGCTAATAGTAATTACATTAAATGCAGAGAGTGGTCACATTTATACTCTACTTAAATATGCTTTAGCAATTCTACTGAATTATATTCTTTGACATAATACAGGCATTAAATCACATTTAGTTAAGGTTAGATGTAAGTAAGAAGTAGTTTTACTAAAACGATACATAATAAAATAAAGACTATACATTCTATATTAGCGTCTACATCATTAAATAAACCAAATTAAATTACCTTTCTGCTTGCTCTAGAGGTTGAATGAAGTGTGTTATATTATTTTTTTTTCAACTAGATAAAACATATTTAATATAAAGATAAAAAAATACACATAATCTCTTCTTTCTTCAGCTAAGTTTGGGGTCTAAGAGAGGCTGTGTTTTTGTAGCTCCAAGACTCAATTAAAAACCGAAACTCATAGAACCATAGCCTTGCCTTGATGTCATGCTCTTGTGTAGACATGTAGACATAGAAGCCAACTAGCTATTATTAATGAAATAGAGAAAGGATGGTATGGGTAAGTGTGGAAAAATACAATCAGACAAGGCTAATGAAGTGGGAGTCAGGTGAGAGATTTATTTCCATGACTCCAAGCTTAAGTATTCATATTTTACATGTATATTATTTTCAAAGGGAATGAAGAAAGATGAGACTTTTTTCATGTATATTAAAGATTCATATAAAAATTGTACCATGTACAAGTTTTCAAAATGTCCCATTCTTTTTGAGAAGGCACCCAGCCCCTAGTAATATCGATGGGGGTGGAAGCCATTTGGCCACATGCCTTGACCCCCATTTTGGAAGTCCAACCATTTTGTTAAAGACAAATTAGAGCAATTATGAGGTTGAATTTGATTTGGAAAAAACATGATACTTTCAGTTCACCTTCGATAGGCTATAATCGGAGGTAAAAGGAAACTAGAGGTTTTTTTTTCATCGAAATCTCATCTTGGAGGTCGAGGTTTGACTTAGTCTCGACCACCTTGGAAGAACTCATGTCCCCTCATGTCGCTTAATCTCAAACTCACAACAATACCCTTTTGTGAGGTTGAGATGAGGCATCCAAGAGGAGGGCTAATCTGCTCAAGTTTGGAGGTCTAGATTGGTGAAAACCTCAAACTCCAGCCTCCAATTTTAATAAATACACTGCACTATGTCCATGATAACATACATTTATGCTCCAGCAAGTGACCAAACGTTGTTACTAAACAGAATTGGATCCTAAAATCATGGAAGGGACTACTGTGATGCAATCCTGTCTATTAGATGACACCTAACGCCTTCCCCCTTGCTGTCACTCAGACCCATGCATTCACCCCTTGCAAATATTAACCATTCACAATCACTACCCTCAAGCATGGACCTGGTCCTGACCAGAAGCTCATACCTCCCAAAGATCTAAAAGACTCTTAACAGAATATGTCAGGTTAATGTGAGAAATTCATCTTTAATGGAAAAAATACATACTTTTCTAAATAACATAGGATATTGATTTTAAGCACAGGCAATTATTTTACATTAAGGGCAGTAAATATAGGACATTCATTGACAAATGAACCTTGAGAACAAGCTTGAAAGAAACAGTGATGTATTCCTCAGTATTCTGTATTTAAAAGCAAGATATTTTGCAGTAAAAGACTATTGACATTTTATTAAATAGGCCACAATGTTAATTGTAAATATACATGTAAATTTGACAAGGCTCGAAACTATTGCTGGTGTATTGAACATTCTGTTCATTATACACTTATACAACAGAATAATTAAATGGTCTTTGTACGGTGCAATAAAAAAAGGAATGTCAGGGCTTTAAAATGGGGCTTAACATTATTATCTCTTTTGTTCACATTGGAAGATTACATTTCCCTTTAATTAATTTGTTCCACAGGATTGTTTTTTTTTATATTAAGATTTGTTTTTAAAAAAAAAGCAAAACTCAAAATCAATATACAAAAAAAAAAATGTACAATTTTGATGTGTTTGGAGATCAATAATGATATTGACATAAAATATTAATTGCAAATTAAAAGAACCACTCAAACCCGATTTGTTTTGTGCATATGGTGAAGCATGAACTATGCACATTATTTGCATTATTCAATATTTTTGTTTACTGGAGCTTGCAACATTATGCCAACCAACTGTCCCACTTAGCACAGGACAGTCCTGGTTTGAGGCTGTGTCCCACTGTCACGCTGTGCTCTACCTCTATCCTGCGTTTCAGGACAGAGGTAGCTTTCAGGTGGAGAGTGGGATTCAGGACATAAATCTCATTATCCGGTGTCTGGGATACCACACAATGCATATTGCCCATGTGCAGCATTGTGCGCATGGATGGTATTGCTGTCACATGATCTCCCAAGCTCTGCCCCATTGCATCCCATTTTACCAGGGGCCAGACGTTGGGTGGTATGCTTCACTCTTCACAGTCCTGAACATTCGTTTCATGAACAAAAACCAAAAGAAGGACGTGTAGCAGTGTCAAAAGTCTGCAAACAATGGTATGTATTGCAGACACCAGAATAAACGAATACAAGAATGAACATATATTTCTAGTTTAGTTAGAGCGTTAATACACTTGATCTATTTTATTTGGGCTGGCACTTTTAGAGAATGACAATATTTTAATATTGTCATTCTCTAAGAAGGTGTTAATATAGTAATCACCTTCTAGTTTATTCAACACTGTCATTTACATTGTCAATCAGATGATCTTCCATAAGCTTAATAGACCCTCTCTGTTAATTCCATTCATGTTCTGTCATAACAAAACCAGATTTCTATTTTCAGCCCCATAAAACAGTCTGAAACCTACTCCAGGCACCGTTTCTGCATGCAGAGCAGTAAAGGTCAGTTCTCATAAGCACATTTGATATAGCCATATGCTAGGTCAGCTGTCACAAGGATACTACATTTAGAATTATAATTATTAGGAAGGCTTTGTGGCTTTACTTTCCATTTTCACAAGCAGATCGTACGTGTAGTTTAGAGAGATACAGAGATGACATATTAAAAAAAAAAAAATCCTATTAAACTGTATTAAAAGAGGCTGTTTAAAAGCAATCTGGGGATTTCAGAGGGGCATTTTAATGAGATTTTACGAAACATCACAATATAAATGATGCCTCGGTAATGTGCAGGTGGAATCATAACTGCTACAAGGACAATTTCTGCTAAATGAAGTGAATCCAGGGCATCTGTGCCATGTGTAGCCAGACTGAAGTTTGCAGTATCTGCTTACTACAAGCTGCTGTAAAAGAACCTGGGAAACATAGTTATTTCATAGCGTAGTACTATACATAGGGGGCATGTATAAACGCGGCGCACAAGCATATCGATCCAAATACAAGCATAACCGGTGAGTGCGTCAATGTATAAAGCAGACTCACAGCTGTAGAATGTGTAGATCTAGGTTGCGTTGGGGCTCGTTGCATGGAGGCAGCCTATGTATAAAAAAATCAGGCGCCTTATTTGTTTCGGGGGATCCTCCGCCAAAGACCTGGTCCCTCTCTACCTCACTGCAAAGTGATTTATAAAAAAAAAAAAAAAAGCACAATCGCTGTTATACGTAACAAATGGTGATTGTACTTTTTTTTTAAAAATAAAACTCCCGACACTTTGCAGTGTAGGAGGTTTTTTTACATATTTCCTATAGTGTGTACCATGTATTTCCCATCATGATTATTATATCTGTATTGTTATGTATATCAAACCATATGTACTTTATGTTTAATTGTTGGGGATTGTGTTTGTTTTATTGTTTGTATTTTTCACAGGGCACTGTGGCGAGTTGTGTATAAAGGCAGCATACATACTACATCCTCTCTCCATCACTGTGTGTGCCATTGTATAACACTAACTCCTTACAAAAGCTGGGAGTTTGAATCAAATGCCAGCTTTTCACTTCTGGGGAGAATTTATGCTAGAATAGCCACCAGATCCATTTTGGTAGAGGCCCCTAATGCCCACATTTCTTTGCACAGTGCTTGTTATACATACATTGTTTTTTCTACCTTCCAGGCACTTTTGTGGGATGGACACCTTATAAACCCTTGTATGTAGTTTTTCTTTTGCAATCTGATAGCCAAAAAAAATTACTTTCAGAAAAATGTATCTGCATTAGTCATACAGACCAGCACACATCGCTTTACTAACACATTACATGATCTCATGAAGTGTTTTCCTTTGGCTTCAATGTCTGTTGTGACATTTTGGAATTCTCAAGGACATGATACGGAGGCAGGCATGATTTGAGAAGTCACTTGACACTTGAAAAAGCCTCAACAAGAGGGGAAACGCGTTGTGTGAGAGGAGAGGAGTGCACAGACAACACTATTGGTTTTATGGACAAGCATCTGGGACTTTTAAAACGTTTTTAAATGTAAGATCTTACTGTTTGTTGGTTTTATTGCTTATATATTAAAATACTTACTTGTGCAATCCTGCCTTCTCCTTCCCATGTGATCTGGATATCTGGGCTGCCTCTGGAGCTGGTTTACAAGATCTACCTGCTCTTATCTGAGCTCACCCACGCTGTTTATCTTGAGCAGGGTATTGCTCATGTAAATGTGAGTGTACCATTTATGCACTTTGCACTATTATATCATTGCACTGATATACTACACTATTATTGTTTTTGTTTTTTTTCCCTTTGCATAATATCTGAGCATTTCGTCTCATAGAAAAGGGTAATGCTCTTTTTTTTTCTAGTGTTGGTCACTAGCGCACATGTTCACTTTATTGTATATGATTTGAGAAGTGTCTTACTTTTAATACAATGGTAGTCAAGAAAAGATCACTGAGCTTCACAAGTTAAATGTGTGCTCCGACAAAATAAACAGGCTTCATATAGAACAAAAAGAACATAACATGTACAGCTATTCCGCTATTACAGGAATGACTGTCAAACTTTGTTGATAAACAGCTAAGAAAACACACCATCCAAGAACTCTCACAAACAATCCACACAAACACACAGACAATGAGATCCCGAGCCCCTCACTAATGAATTACTACAAATGTCACCAGTGCTAGCCTCATGACAACAATTGTTTTCCCGTTATATATGTAGCACCAATTTGATGCTAGTTCTTCAAGCAAAGTCCTCTGACCTCGCAAGATGGAAGAAGCAAGCTTGCGTTCAGAAAGGAGAAAAGTCAAATCAAATGAATCATTCTTAATTAAAATTGGAGGCTGGAATAGTAAATACAAAAAAAAACGTAATATGTAGAGGGAGGGCAAAGAGGGTGAAACAAAATAGAAAAAAAATGCAATATTCATTGAACAAATACACATTAAAAAAATATATTAGTTTCATTAAAAAGTGCTATTGTTATGCACTATTTAATAATGGTGAATTCAAATTTAAAAGGACAACTGGCAGGAAAAATCAACTTATGTTTGATTAAAAGATTGAATCAAGTGTAGACATTTTAAATAGAAATGCTTTAATGAAAGAATAGAACTAGAGGGGTAGTGGTTTGGCCACTGACCAGAATTGCAGCATAGTCTATAAGCCCCACAGCTCTATCTACAAAAACTGCCTTTAAGCTAATATCAATGAATCAAATCATACACAAACAACAGCCAGAGAGGGGAGAATTATTTTGCTGTCTACAGAAGTGTTAAGGGCCAAATTAATATGATGTCAGCAAAAAAATCAAAAAACAGAAGGGGAATTAAGTCAATACATTAAGTACCAAAAAAGCACAATTCAATGAAAGAGGCCTCCCTGCTGTCTAACCAGGTAGAAGCCAATACTATCATAGTAGAAGATTTGCAGGAATCCTCACATTCCAGAAGATGTGCATACTGCAGAATTGGAGGAGTGTGTGAAAACATTGGTACTTTGCTGCCAAGACTGAAGACTTTGAGCTGCAATTAGACCTCAGACATAGAATCCTGAAGTCGAGGGTGGTAGCTCTGTTAGCCTCTAGGGATACAATCCTTACAATTTTCCACTTTTACCAAACTAAACATAAGTTCTGATGCAAGTTGAGGGAAATCCAAAACTTACCAGCACCCAATGAAAACATACGGGTGTCCCCTGATAACGCAATCCTAATGATGACAAAAAAAGAGCCTTTGTACAAGTCACAGTGGCCCTTAGAGATGGAAGCTTTGAAAAAAAGTGCTTAAAAATGAGGCTTAATGCACCTGAAGAAGGCTTAGCGTACTTGGCTCTATAGGATATTCTATTAAGGGCTCCAGCTTAAAACACCCAGACAGAAAAAAGATCGCCCATGATACAATCATCATGGAAAATGCAGGGGACTTCATCTCAGATGCTGTCATAAGATGCCAAAGATAGAATGCTGGAAGTTACTGCAATCAAAGACTAGTTTATGTAAAGACAACTGAATGGCAGACTTATTAAGTCATTCACTTTTATATTTTCTTACACATTTTGACATGTTAAAAGTTCTCTTCTCTCTGGACTCTACGCCAGTAAGACTTTCCAGTACGCTTGAAATAATAACTTGGGATTGTAGTATATAGTAGTCAGTCTGAATGCACAGCAGGGTTCCAGGGAGCCTAATCCATGTGTAATATTTATTCTAAGTTACTTGTATCAAAGCGGTTGTATACATAATTGGCATACATAATTTACAAAACAGGGAGTACTACTACTGCAGTTAATAATAGCAATCATCATATGCACCCACCATACTCACACCAAGCTAATTGCAGAGTAGAATAATCATGCAACGGTGATGCCTGGCACTGTTTCCCTGTAAAACAGATGCAAACATTACCGATAAATACTGCATGACCCTGAACATAATCATATAGGTATAAAAAACAACAACAAGATGAGCAAATGCACATTTGGTTAAATAAGTTATAGTTATACTGTTTGTTATTGCTTTTTGGTATACAGATATGGTAGAAACAGAGGAGAGTTTGTATACCATAGTCTCATTTTATTCTAATATTCTGGCCAACTACTGTTTCTTTCCCTCCTGTTGGTAGCTGGGATGATGAAAGGTCAACTAGTTATTTGTGGGAACTTCAATATTCCCCAAAACAATCATCTGGATACGACCACAAAACACACATTATTGAAATCACTCTCAGCACAATGCTCGAATTTTATAAGCTAATGTTGTCTCATGACTTGGATGATGCCTGAAGAATGTTGGACCCCATCAAAAGTATTTCACTTGCTACTCCCTACTTCTTAACTCATATACAAGTAATGACTTGACCCTTGAAGACAAGCTCATGCTCCAGAAAGAGCACAATTGGCAGAACAATTCTAGTTTATATATCTAAACAAAACTGAATCCTTAAAAGACTTATCCAAACCTATAAAACAAATTACCATTAAGGCTTCAACACTCCTAGCAACTAAACTTCGAACTAAAATTGGCCTCTAGAATTGCATATATTTTAGATGCAAAAATAAATGGTCAACACATATGTGAATCATTTTCAAGTTTTTAAGCACACCTCACTTCCCTAATTTAAACGCACAACATATAGCACTCAAATAAAAATACAGAAAACTATAAGACACCTAAAACCACTCAAGTCTCCTGGCCAGATGGGATATCCAATGCTTATTATCAATTTTATCAAAACAAATTGTTACCATTTTTATACTCAATGCATAATATCACTTGTTCAGCACAATCTTTTCCCAAGAAGATTCAGAATGGTCACATTGCCGTAATTTGGTAAACTTCCATATTATGCATGGACTTCAGATCAATATCATTGCTAAGTATGAAGGTGAAAAACGTGAAAAAAATGGAAAATTATATGGGTAAAAAATCAAGGAGGGGAAGAAGCTTAACTGAATTACAGCCTCAATACAGAGACTCTACTGTTTAGGCCGACTAGGCTGTACACATCCACACCGGCTGTGATGCATCCTTCCCCTGCAGGATATTCTAAAAGACTTGTGAAGAAAGGGGTTGAGGATCGTCCGCTTCGAGGATAGAAATGCCCTTGATGAAGCACCAGCACGCAGGCACGAAACCCATAGGCTTCTTGTCTCACTCACCGGGTGAATCTCACTCAGTAACCAGCATTTAGCTGTGGCGTTTAGTGATTAAACTTTTAAAAACAGCACTTACCTGGAGCCCTGTTTCATTATTTCTTTCCTCGAAGCTGAAGATCCTCAACCCCTTTCTTCACAAGTCTTTTGATTGCTTACGGCGTGAGTGCCGAGAGGAGGAGTCCACGGAGGAATACTACATGTGCTGAGCCGTCCGTTTCTACTTTTCTTCTGAAGGATATTCTGAAACCTCGGAGGAGGATTACGAGGCAGTACCTCAAACCCCAACCCGAATACAACAGGTGAATGATAATGCAGGCGACGCAACCCTCCACCAAAGGAGATCTGAAAAAAGCTGATTGTTGAGTTGCAAGGTAACTGGAGGGCAGATATGTGACGGAAATGTGTAAAATCAAGCTTTACAAACAGGTGTGAGCAAGCTGCAAATACAGTGTGATTGGCTGTACAAAGAATACAAAAAAACTGTCTGTGCTTCTCACTCTAATACAGTTGGCAACACATTTATAAAAAGAAAATAAATTAGATGTTTCGGTTATATGAACTGGCCAAAGCATAATTAAGCTAACTTGCCACATCAAGGCATTCTGTTCCCTGCTTGCACATAGTTGAGATTGCTCATTGTCTTTTTGCAGCTTGCTGTCAAGGGGTTAATTGGGAGGGGTTAATTAGCAGGGGTGCCCACTTTCCCCTCTTTTTTACATATAATCGCTGGAAATGCTGACCTGAGCAATAAGAAAGTATCTAAATATCAAAGGGATAATGAAACCAGCTGGAAAGAAACACAAATTAATTATGCTCACTACCAAGATCCTGGTGACACTGTCCAAACCTGAGAAATCCTTAGTACACATACAATCCATACAATATTTGTTAATATCTCATACATACACACATAAAGTAAAAAACAAACAAATCCCAATCACTCCCAGTATTCTTTACAGACACGGAAATGACAAGACTCCAATCGTCCTATAAATTTGAATTGATGAAAGAATTTATAGACTATTTAAAAGTAAAAATTCCAAAAAATATGTTTCAAGCTTTTAAACATAACTTCCACAGTGGACAAAAATGAAACAAGACAAAATCTGGAGCAAGATGAACTCTCTTGGTTTGGGAGGCTTAACGCCATAAAAATTATAAAATCTTGGTAATCATACACCAACAAATTCCTCTGGGGAGCAACGATCCAGAATATATTTTGACACATTGCACACATGTGCCAAGATGATGGAGGCTTGAGATTTTTTCCAACATACAGGTGTACTACTGGGTGGTAAATATGGCACAATTCTTTAGATGTCTAGCTCCAATTTCAGAACTATAATGGCAAAACCAAAAAGAATCTCTATTATAGATCTATAAGATAAAATAAACTGGACTCTAAATAAGAACCAGACACCTTAATAGCCACAATGGCAACATCTTTGCCAAAATGGTGTCTGGTTAAAAAGAAACATACACCTTTAGGAAATACAAACTTAGCTATCCTACTGATTACAATGGAGAAAATTATTCCAGAACTGAACATAAAACCATGGAATGCCCATAATATACACACCTTAAACAACATCTTCAACAAAGCTGTACACTTTTTAATTACTCAAGAAACAATATGGCATCCCCAAAACAGAATGTTATCAGAACCTACAACTATGACATCTCATCACAACATTTGATAAACTGGAAAAGATGCACGTTGATGGCAAACAACTGATTATCGAATGTCATCTGGCTCTATACACATCTCAACAGGGTACAACTTCTCTACAACAAACTGGGACTTTGAACTACAATGGGAGTCAGATTTAAGTTCATCTTATACTGAGGGAAACAATGGGACACAGCCATCAAAAGATTATCTTACTTTTCCTTGTGCACTAACCATATTGAACGGAAGAAAAAAGTCCTTATGAGATGAAACTTGGTGCCAAAACTGTCACAAATCTAAGCAAACACTTCAGATGTGTGTTGAAGAGTGTCAGGTCAATCAGGTACCATGCTTCATATACGGAGTGCCTGCCCCATTCTTAAACATTCTTAATGGATCTTTTCCAGCCATCAATATTGACTCCACAGCCCAAACACTTGGCATATTGTTTGGAATGTTGGATCAGACCTTCCTTCATCTTGCATTGGATGAAAACAGATCTGACCCAAGATTCCGGCCACCAAGTTACATGGAGCAAAGAGGGCTCAACAAGGTACCTTATTTTTATTCTTTCATTTAAAATGCCTACACTTGATGCAATCTTTCAGGTAAGCATAAGTTATTTTTTGACCAACAGTTGTCTTTTTAACACTGCTTTTTATTACCTATTGCTAATCTGTTAAACAATCTCCTAATTTAAAATCCTTTTCTGAGCCATACAAACAGTTAAAAGTTAGCAAAGTTTTCTTAGGGGACAAGACTGTTCCGATCAACTCGCAACTAAGTTCCACTATGGAAAGGAAATTATTATCTTGTCAGATAAAGTCATGGTGATGGATAACGGGTGGACCTGGTTGTCTGTCTGCTATAATAGGATAAGCACGTCCTTGACAGGGATAGATTTTCGGGAGGGGGTACTATTGACGGTTGGTTACACACGGCAGGAGGTAATGAATATTTTAGAGATGTGATAGTTATCTTGTCTCATTGACAGTGTTTGCCGAAGGAGACCTGTCTATTAACCAAAGATAAGCTAAAGCGTTATAATTAGGGATGATAAAATACGTTGGAAAACCATGTTGCAAAAAACAAAGAACTGCCAGCCACATTTTACATAGACGCAACGGAGGTTGTTCATTTATAAGGCCCCCAGCAAAGTGTCAGGATGGTAAAAAAAAAAATCCATAAACTGAGATGACCCCTTTTTTTTTACATCCCTACACTTTCCTGTGGCTGCCCCAGAAAGCTCCACCAACTTTGTCAACTACTTTTTAACATACATTTCTGCCCCAGGTTTTTAAAACATGGAGCTGCATTGGCGTAAGCTTGATGTTTGGTTCCCGACAGACACAGGGCTAGCTCTCAACTTGTGGCAGGAGTTCACGTTATATATATAAAAAAATACTGTTGGACAATGAACAGCATGTGAAAAAAGCATAAAATGAATCAGAAAACCAGGGTTTTTAAAATCTAATACTAAACTGAGTGTTTATATTTCATTATTCTGCTGTCTACAACATTCCAGTATAATTTGACTTGTAGCCCCATTATTTTGGGTGCTGCCCTATCGCTTACACATTATGGGCGCCTTAAGACATCCCTTTCAAGGCAGATTAAATACAATGCTACTTCTGCACATTACAAATGTTATGCATAGGATGAAGCTAAGTCAGGAGAGGACCCCCCCCCAAAAAAAAAAACAGGACTGTGCAAACAAATTCAGGACTGTTGGCAGCTATGCCCACTGGGATTTATTTATAACAGCTAATGCTGTGGCAACATTTCTTAAAATCTAGCAGTCACCTTTGAAACTAGTGGAATGTTCCTAATTTTAATGTTCCACTTATAGAACAATTCCCCCACTGAGCTTGGCTGAAATAAGTATTACTAGATGAGGCCTGTGGTCAGATCACTGAATGGTGAGTCTGCCAGATGTAATCTGCTCAGCTCAGTCAGATACTATTCAGGTTGCTTTAGCTTCTCAATCATGATAATATATAGACACAGGCATCCGCAGCATTTCTCCAGGGATGGAGTAGTGTAAAATATTCCCCGCCACTCAAAATACCTCCTTACCCTCTTCTAAATAAGTTGGAAGAGGGTAAGAGGGTAATTAAGTTGGAAGAGGGTAATTAAGTTCGAAATAAAGCCTAAATTTGTTGGCATAGAGTTGGGTTCCCTGGTGGGGCCTCGACCCAGAGTTGCAGATTAGACTAATCCCTGGTGTTCTTTAACTCCTGCACACTGCGTCCATAACTGTGAGCAAAATCCGATATTTACAAGCAAGCACAAATCACTTTATATTCCTTGTGATTTATAACACGCTCAGAACAAAATCAGCTTTATCTGCTTGCTGGCTTGCTAATGCCCTGCCTGATTGAAGTGAAATTCTGGCTATATAAATAACATCTATACTCTCACATAAAAATGCCACGCTGAAAGCCAAGCACCAACAGTAAAGAATGCTCACACTATTCCCCCTCTGCACTTTTTATTTCTACTAAAACACATATGTGCTATTTGCACACATGGAGGGGCTGCAGATACATGCAGTGTGACCAGATTTTAAACAGGGCACTCGTACCAAAAGGAGCCAAATCTGGGCTAATGATGCAGTAAGTTCTGCATCTCATCAACTCGCCTGCTGTCTGCCATGTGTCCTAACTCAGCACATTCTGTTTACACAATCCACTCCACCTGCCTTCAACCTCTCAGAATACATTACTTTAGCACCACATATTTAACAGTTCATCTGCTATGTGCAGAAAACACATCTCTCAAAACTCCCAAGAAACATACTTTTACATAATTTCACAAGGGATGATTCAAAGAAGTTTCTGGGGGATATTTTTTAATTAATTGTGAGGCATATATGAATTTGTAAATAAGCGTACCAACATTTTTGTAGAAGTGAATCTTCCTGCCCCCCTTACCCACCCTCCTACCAAAATTCTTTTTCACAATCTAACATTTACTCGGCAAAATAATATATTTCTCTTTATATGTTAATTTAATCCCAGCTTTTCTTCGGCTACAGAGAATTTGTTTTGTTTCCATGCTATGTAAGATAATCTTATTACCTGCACAATCACAATGTCTGATATAAAATAAATAGGCAGTGTTTATTGAAAGGCATTTTCCTACCTGAAAACTTGGCAAGTTGGACATGGAAGTTCCATCCACTTGTCGAAGTCTTGTCAAGACCCGCCCATTTTGGCCAAACTACCCATATTCAGATCGAGACTGTCCTTTAGGCAGTTGCTAAGTGACAGACAACAGACTATTGTGGTTAATGGAGTATATATGGAGAAAGGTCTTGTTACTAGTGGGGTAGCTCAGGGATCTGTACTTGGACCCATTCTCTTTAATATTTGTATTAGTGATATTGCAGAAGGTCTTGTTGGTAAGGCATGTTTTTTTTTCTGATGATACAAAGATTTGCAGTAAGGTTGATTTTCCTGGAGGGATAAGCCAAATGGCAAATGCTAAACTAGAAAAATGGTCAGAGCTATGGCAACTGACATTTAATGTGGATAAGTGCTAGATAATGAATGCACATTGGGTGTAAAAACCCAAGGACAGAGTATAGAATATTTGATACAGTCCTAACCTCAACATCTGAGGGAAGGGTTTAGACGTAATTATTTCGGAGATTTAAAGGTCGGTAGGCAATGCAATAGAGCAGCGGAAAATACTAGAAGATTGCTTGGTTGTATAGGGAGAGGTATTAGTAGAAGAAAGGGGGTAGTACTCACGCCACTGAATAGAGTACTGATGAGACCTCACTTGGAGTATTGTACACAGTACTGGAGACCATATCTCCAGAAGGATATAGATACTTTGGTGAGAGTACAGAGAATAGCTAGTGGTAAAGGTACATGGATTTCAGAATACAATCTACCTGGAAAGGTTCAAGGATCTTAACATTTAAAGTTTAGAAGGGAATATAAAACATTTAAATACATAAGGTAATCAACACAGTAAAGAGGAGAGTATATTTAAAACTAGAAAAACTACCACAATGAGAGGATATAGTCTTAAAATAAAAAATGGTTAATAAATGGTTTAAAAGTAATATCAGGAAGTATTACTCAATTGAGAGGGTAGTGGATGCATTGAATAACCTTCCAGTGGAAGTGATAGATGTTAAAACAGTAAAAGTGTTTAAGCATGCATGACATAAGGATAAGGCATAGGGGTGGGTATAAGGCTATCCTAGATATAAGATAAGACCAGAAACTAATAAATGTATTTAGAAAATTGGGCAGATTACATGGGTCAAATGGTTCTTATCTGTAAACACATTCTATAATTATTGTTTTTTTTATGTGCATGCAATAAAGCAAATACTAAATTGAAGGAATCTATAATTTTAACACTGATACAAATACTATAAGCGTGCTATTTTTAGGCAAACATATTAATGAGATGGATACATTTACATAAATGTGTCCACCATTAGTAAAGTGTGGCATGCTATGCAAATATGGTGCACAACCCTTCCAGCAGGGGAAGCGATGTCACTTGCTTAGGATTGCCCACAACCTGGTGAAATGGCTCCAAGCACTGCCTCCCAGCAGGGAAAGTAATGTAACTTTGTCTCCTGGCAGCCAGACAAACAGATCAGTGCTTTTGGGGGGAAAAAACAGGACATGGATTATTTATTTGGCAGCATGGTTTATGACATACTATTAGGTCTCAGTATTGGAGGGCTGAGTTTTATGAGATACCCATGTTGCATAGCCTGCTTTGTCAGTTTTATTGTTCTGGGGTTGTGTCATGTGGACTAAGCTGAGATTTTCTGAAAGGAGAACCCTAGCTCCTCAAAGTGTCATGAACTGGAAAAGATCCACCCAAAACATATGCATTATCACATTTTTATTTTTAATGGGAAGCTGGTGGTATGCAAAGTGGCATTTGTACCTCGTGCCTAAAATGTTTGACAATCTGTTAATTTACTCATACTACTGGGTACACCTGTAGCCCAGACCTACACCTTATGTCCACTATAGGGCATTCCAAGGGATATACTGTCTTGCCTCCATTACCCACCCCAAAACAAAACATCATGATTATTGAAGCACAGTAAGGTCTTTGCAGGATGCACTTGAGCAAATCACTGTTCATTCTGGTTGCATTGTTTGTGAGCACATAGGTGTGGAAAACTAGCATCCAATTCTGCCATGAATGTATCCTCCGAGAAATATGGCTACTCACATGCTGATTTTTGCATAATGTATGTATGACTCTTCTTGCTATTTACTACGTTTATCTATATTTACATGTATTCCAACGGAGAGTTGCTTTTGCAATGTTCCAAAATCTATTTTCTTAATTCCTTTTATTAACTGGAAATAAAATCCTTTATTTGGTTCATATTTTCTCTGCCACCATTCACCAAAATGTGTGTGAGCAGCCAACTGTATTCGTGTAATCAGGCTCTGACTAGACATTTTGTTTATCTCAGTTGTCTCAGATTGCAGCCAGAATAGCCGCTGTTATCATTAAATAAACCATTTCCCATGTTGCAATATTACCAGTACTATGGAACATCTACCAGTTTATACAGCAATTTTAAAGCATAATTGTGTGCCTTTTTTATTGCATTACTTTAATGGCTATTCATAGAGCATCACCAAATTAGGCAGAGCTTGATATAGAATTTAAAGTGGCCGTACAGACTAAATTGGATCTACCTACTCAGACAGAACATTACGTAAGCCTTGATTTAAACCGTAAAATGTGGAAGATTTATTCTTCCACAGGACATTTTTTTGCCACAGAGTAAGAATTTGTCACACATGTTGTAAATGCATCAGATTTATGGAGCAGCACAATTCTATTCTTGTTGTTTTGCTTGTAACCATTTTTTTCTACTTTAGCTATGTGTGCATTTAAATTAAAGTGTAAGTGTTCTTTTAAGCAAAGATAGGGCTTTCTTTTGCAACCCTTTGTATAATGTATACAATTTAATAAAGAGTGTAAAAATGCTAAAAAAAAAAAAAAAAAGTATCTCTCTCTCTCTCTCTCTCTCTCTCTCTCTCTCTCTCTCTCTCTCTCTCTCTCTCTCTCTCTCTCTCTCTTTCTCTCTCTCTCTCTCTCTCTCTCTCTCTCTCAAATAAAAATGTGTCAGTGAGAGAGAGGGAAGATTTTGACAATCAGTGTTCATTTAGCACTGATTGTCATTTAATGTATTTTTGGCATTTATTGCATGTGATCAATGTTATTGTATTTTACAGTGATCACATTATTATATTAAAAAAATAATGGTTGATCCTGGTCTGCCTAACTGGTAAGGCAACAAGGATCAACTTTCCCCATCTCTCCCTCCTCGTTTGGGGGAGGATGGCAATGGATTGTGATTAGCCTTTTACAGCTATCACAATCCTCACTGCAATGTCTGAGACTATTGCTGGCATTAGCCACTTTTATGGGTGTTTCAGACTTGCCTCAATTTGCTTAGGGTGAGGGTGCGTGATTGACACTGGTCTGTCACTTTAAGACCACCCATGGAAAGACAAAAATAGCATGAATCACTGCAAAAATGCCACAATGTTGCTATTTTAAATGCAGCCCATAATGTACGGGTATTGTCACTAATGCATTGCATTGGGAGCCCGTACATGTACGGGCATTGTCGTGAACGGGTTAACACAGCTTACAGGACCGGGTTCATGTGTGTGCATGGGTTAGTGCTGTGTGAATGTTTGGGGGTCTCGTTTTGTGTGCATTCAGCCATTGTAATCAGTAAACCATCCAGTGCTTTTTTGATTGACCCAGCTAGCACACGCTTCCTTTACTTCCTCCCTCCCTTTATATGTTATTCATTTTGTTTTTAATTTGACACAGCAGTTGGGTGGTATGTCTTTGCCAGTCAGGAACATGAAGGGAAGAGAAAATGGTGGTAAGATGTACAGGATCAATTTAAATACCCACTAAGCTTTGTGGCAGCCTGGCAGTCAGCACTGGTAATGGAAGGTGCTGTGATTGCTTAATGGACAAGGAGGGAGGTGAGCGCCCTAGGAAAGCTGGGGATTGGCAATTTTTGTTCCTATGCTGTATTAGTTAACGGGTTAATTATTGTTAAATTATTTTTGTAAGAGTTATTTATTTTATGGAAAATTGCTGGTTATATTATGTGTTTTTGATACATGGTTAATACAGGTGATTTATCCATACAATTTAATACATTTTGTGGCCTATTTTTTAATATGCATACTCTGTGTCTGTGGTTATTGGGGCATGATGGGGGTTTATAGGTTATGCTTTTTGTAACTCCACTACACTATTCCCTTTTACTTTTAAATTATTGAGTTTCTACTGGGTTCGAGCCAGATATGGCCTTCAAGAGATTTTGTGTGGCCCATTACCTGGCTACAAAGTATAATTACATTACGGAATTAAATCTGCCCCCTTAACCTCTACATGGACAAAAGATGTAAATCACTGCACTCATGAGTAGGAATGGGTTGGATCTCCTATTTCTGCATCTCAGCATTTCCTATTACTTTGACAAAGCACTGAACAGGGATCCCTGGTGGAAGCTGGCAGAGGGGATGATAGTAATACTGAGTGGATGACTGCTGGTAACTACAGTTGCCATCATGGTTTGCCAGCCAAAATAATGCATGTGTCATGAGAATGCTAAGTTTAAATTTCTGCACAACAAACGTCACTAGCAGCAGTCAGTTTACCACTGACACAGTCATGTCCAATGTCCTCTGCTCACATTGATTAAGCCCCAGCAGAAATTGGAAAAAGCCTGCTGAAGCCTGCTTTGTTTGGGAAGATTTGTCATATTATTTGTCACTATTTCAGAATTTCTATTTCATATATAATAAGAAAATTGTACATTGTAGGTAAATCGGCAAAAATAGATTGTGGGATGTAGCTACTATCAGCTAGGAGAGCTTGAGACCCTGTTGGAGAATGCAAGACAAACTACACTAAGATTCATCTTCAATGTATCTGCTTGACATCAGGTGGAACCTGAGTATGGCTGCCAACTTTTCAACTATCTGTTTAGTTCCACACACCCTTGTTTCTATACCAAAAGTAGCATGTTTTGTTTTTGTAAGAGATATACTTGAGAAGCAAGGCTTTGTTTAAAACTTATAGTAAAAAAAAATAAGACCATTTTTAATGGCTGCATTAATGACATTTTGATTCATATCCCTTCATGCCAGGATACGGTCTGAGAGCAATGTCAGATATTCCCCAGTTCTTCTATAACTCTGACACCCAGTCTTCTCAGGCAGCTGCTCACAGAGGTTGTAGTGCTACGTCCTGAGACCGTATGTAATATTGGGCAAATACCTTCACGGAGTAACAATCTGGAAGGCAAGAAATGTGTGCAACACTTCTGTGCCAAGTTCTTTGTAAAATGCATCACATGGTGGTTGCACCGTAAGACAAATCAGGATCTCTGAAATAAAAATGATTGCTTCATTAAGGTTAATAATATACCTTTAATAGGAAGTTCCCATATTCTTGGTTCAAAGATAGGGTGACCAGGGCCACTAATATGTAGTAATCACTTTTGGGGTATTGTACATACATAGGGCTAATTGAATACATACCCAATAATTATGATCATTTAGACATGACAATAGGCAATCCGTTCTTATCTCTTTTGTATTGTTTTTAGATGGTGCTAAAGGATGTACTATGCTCAGATCCACACTGACAATTACAAAGAATCAAATGAGGATGCCCAGCAATGATGTGATGTATTAAAACACAAGGCAACGCTCAGCTCTTATGAGTTTGTCCTCCAGCCTAGATATAGTGTTCATATCCTTTGTGCATGGGTTATAAATGGTATTATTGCAGAGTGGTGGACAGCATGATCTCTATGCCATCCTTAAAGATGTGGGTCAATCGACCATGTGGCGCACCCTTTATATTGAGAAAAAGCACTAAGTACACGATCTTCATGGAGCATTGAAGTCTTCCACAATATAAGTCATGGTGGGGTAAAGATGATGGGAAAACTCCTTCACTAAAAATGAAGGGAGTAGCAGAGGCATTATTATTATTATTATTATTATTATTATTATTAAACACAAATCTGTCTACACCAGACAAGCCAGAATGCTTGCTTTCCCTACATGAAACGAAGACTTGCCATGTTACAACAACTACAAGGGATCCTGGGTAAACATATTGCACTCTCCTTCTTCTGAATACATGGGATCAGGTCTGACCACTCTTTAAGGACATTTACAGCATTAGTCCTTCAGAGTATACTGTTGAGATAACTGGATAAGCTGTGTCTTGCCATACAAAACAATTCCATCAAAAATCATAGAACCATTTTGACCTCGGCAGAGATTTTAAAGATAATGGTCCAGTTGGACCATAGACCTGTTAAGTGCAGAGCACTGTTGATGGACTGTTGTATTGTTGTGTGGGAAGGACTTAAACCCTGTATTGTTAGGACTACTCTGAGCCTGTTTTATGGTCTGATGAGATTTACATGGATGGATTTCATGTACTAGCTTACACTGGGAAAATATCTATAAAGTGTCAAATTATATTTAATGCAGTATCCGAGCAGTTGTGAAAAAGCAATACAAATTTACAATCATTTAGCTGCTCCTTTTCAGACATTAAAACCTTATTAAATGTTTTACGTCGAAAGACAAGCACATTGTTCCTAAAGACCAGATTTATGGCATCTTTCAGGTCCTCTGTGGGTGTCTGTCAGCAAATCAATGATGCACCCGGGCATAGCCGAGAACAAAATTCTTTAAGATTGTATTTGGGAACAGATAAATCAGATGGACCTTTTTGCTTTTGCAGCTAATACAAAGAATGTGCAATATGTGTGGTAGAATAAATCAGATCCAATATTCTTTCCAAGCAAGATTACTGTTTACAAAACAGTCTGTGATATTTGATAAACAGAATTATTTTGCCAACTGTAACTCCCTGGGCATGTCTGCCACACTACAGAATTCTGGGTACATTCATATATTAAACCACCCCAAAAAAATACCAGAGCCAATATCTGTGCACAGTGAGATAGAGTAGTGCTTTCAAAGTAGATCTTACAGAGTCAAAGAAAAGAGTATATAAAAATCAATTCTTTATTCAAAAAAATATAAAAACATTATGGCATGGGGAACAAAGTGCATTTGTGGATTAGATTAAATACAACCTCTGACTAAATGTTATTGAATATCCTTAGACTAAAAGTAAATGCATTTGAAAGATGTCTCTCTAGTTGATGACCTCACATTGCAGTTTCATATTTAAATGGTTTATTTCTCATTAAAGTAGTTCACTAGCATGTTAAAGAAAATACAGGACCCAGCACTCAGTGAATAAAGTGGGAGTTTAATTCAAACGCAGGTCGACGTTTCAACCCTCACGGGTTTTCTTCAAGGCTTTTTATTTTCTGTATCATATTTGAAGACTTGGGTGACGTCTTTGTACCTCGGCACCGGGATCAGTGTTGTGCGGCTTCGAATCTATCTATCTTTGACACTAGTATGTTAAGACACACTATGAGGTCATGATGGCAGATAGCTCAGATGCATTAAAAGAAACTTTTTCTCATATTCTATAAATTTTTCCCCCTAATGCTGCTAAGGGATTTACTAGTCATCAGTGACCTGAATGGTCACTGATGACTCCCCCTCACATGGTGGGTTGAGGGAAGAACGATATGGTGGGTCCTGTTGATGTCCCTCCTAAACCTAAACATTTTCTGTAAATCGAGTTCAAAAATAATGTAATCCTTGCAAAGTGGCTTGTTATGTTTGATGTCTTGGCATACGTCACCGAAAAAAGCAAACTATTTAAACTATTTATTAATACGGGGATCATAATAATTATTAAAATAGGGCTGGTCGCTGTAGACAAAGCTTTTATTCTTTTTTTATTTTTTTTTCTTACTATATCGACACGATCTTCTGCCAAAAAAGGGAACAATCACATAGGAAAGTGACCTAGCCTGTGATCATTTGGTGGTTAAACTCAAGGAAAGGTTTATGCCGGGTGAAGGAAAGGTGGCTGCCCCTAAGCAGTTTGTTTAATTATTGATTCCACTTAATTCCAGTCTGACAGCCTCGGTCCGAGCGAGCGCCATAAGTTTTTTCTTTTTCCTTCTTAATTAAGAGTCTGCATTGCCCTTGCTGTTCACAGTCAACGCATTCCCTTTAAGCACACACAACATCAGTCAAACTATTGATCAGATTAAGAATGATTTATTCTGAAAGCTCAAGGAAAGTCCACACTACATCTTGTCTCTCGGACAAATTTAGATCCTTTAGATTACCATGATAAATAAGCTAAATGTTGCTTGAAATAATCACAGACAGGCTGATGTCTCCTGGATAGGAATAAATTAATTAGGAGCTTGAAATGGGTGGAAAGGTATGAATATATTGAAACGGTTGAAAAAGCATCTTAAAACAGCAGCAATCTAAAAAACAAAAGTGTATTTCTTGGGCCGAGAAAATTAAAAATCTTGAAGTCTGCAACATGTTTATTTTTAATCAATCATTTAAGGGAAAAAAAGAGTCCCCTTTCCATGTCACATGGCCACCATGGCTGACAGAGCATTGAAGGACAACTGCCATACCATAAGTGACTTTGTCTGAAAGAAAATAAAGAAGCCCTAATATATAAGCTGTGTTATGTTTAGAAAAACAAGCCTATACAAAATGTAACATGTGCAATGGCTGCACATGTAGTGGCTGCCATCTTGTCTCCTAGCTTGGTTTGGATCTCTGACTCTCCGACCCAAACTCCCTGCAGGCTCTCCTCTCAGCTCAGTGTAGCTCCACCTTCTAAATGTGTGCAGCCCACCTCCTCCTAAGTAGCGACACCCCCTTTGTGTGAGTGCTGTTCCATAAAATACAAGTGCACAGCTTGTATACTGGTAGCTGTTCTGGTGTACGGCGACAAGGCTTCATATCTGCTTAGTCCTGCATGCATAGTTGCAAACATCGGCTATGTTTCCAGGGACACATATTTGTTCCACATGCTGCAGAAAGAGCATGCAAAGTG
Source organism: Pelodytes ibericus (assembly GCA_036172795.1). Taxonomy (NCBI): domain Eukaryota; kingdom Metazoa; phylum Chordata; class Amphibia; order Anura; family Pelodytidae; genus Pelodytes; species Pelodytes ibericus. The sequence goes on from CM069867.1 coordinate 61,697,127, forward strand.
CAGCCTGGCAGTATGCAGAATGGATATACACACAGACACAATCCAATTAATTAATCAGGGTGGAGATCTCAAAGGACCTACCATGATTAATTTAATTGGATTGTGTATGTGGGTATATGCATCCTACATACTGCCAGGCTGCACTCTGCATGCTCTTTCTGCAGCATGTGGAACAAATATGTGTCCCTGGAAACATGGCCGATGTTTGCAACTATGCATGCAGGACTAAGCAGATATGAAGCCTTGTCGCCGTACACCAGAACAGCTTTCGTCAACATAGCCCACAGTGTCCAGGAGAAAGACTATGAGCTGCTCAGCCAAGCACACCAATAAAGAAAGTTTTTGTTAGTAATCTATCTGTTTTAATATTGCTGCAACATAACTGCTATGAAACTATATCTAATGAAAGGCAAATGTTCTATTCTTGCCTCGTGCACAGAAAGAGCTAGTTAGGCGGTGCCCAAATATTACATTGTTGGAGGTGGAGCCTGTATAAATGTCATCACGTCTTTGATTTACAAAGTTAACAAGCCATATAGGAAACAGATGTATAGTTTGTCTTTACATATGTTAGTTTGTTTCAAATAGGATTTGGCAGCTGCAATAATTTAATTTGGGTGAAGTCAGTTTTACTTATGCCGATGGATTTAATAAGTACCAGATTTCGCCACCAGGGGCAGTGTTGGCTTATTACTCACTGCTCTTCTCGTGAAATATTATAAGCAAACGTTTGTTCCAGTCACCGCCTCTTTAAAATGACCCAAACCAGCTGCAATGAAGCGGAACAAAGTTGTAATAGATGGATAGTTTGTTTCTTGTGTTAAAGAACCAAGTCAAAACAACATATTAGTTTCTGATACTAACTGAGGTGGAAAGCTATCAGAGACCTCAATGTGCTATAACAGCAGAAAAAATGGCACAGATTTTATTACATTTATGGAAATAGAAATAATAAGTAGGTCTCTGTTTTAGATCAAACTGTTTGAAAGCTAAAAAAAAAAAAAAGCATTGTGTGAGGCAGAAAGCCTTTAAGCAATGAACAACAGAGAGAGTTTTAGATGAGACAAACTGCTGGACTCAAAAAAATAAAAAAAAACCTAAATGGGATGCATTTTTCATTAGCAAGAAACAAATGAACAGAGCAGTATAATATAAGCAGTAAATGAAGTAGATATCCATTTGGATGCATACAGAGCAAACTCGAAGAGTTTAAAGATATTGAAATTCTTGCTGTAATGATTTTGCAATGCACTTTTGATTGAAAAGAGTTTTTTTTTTTTCTTCCTAGGGATCACAGCTATAATTTGGAACCAGAAATAAATGTAGAGCGATGAGGCTGAGAACAAAATGTCGTGTGGATTTGACGCTTTCTTTATAACTTGTCCAGTGATGGGTTTTTTTCAACTAAATGTGGGATGTGGGATGAGCCACTGGTAATTGTAACTCAGGTCAAGAAACAATAGGAACTGGTGATAAACCATGATGATCAACAGTGGCAAGATGTTAGGGGGTTACAGAAGGTAGAAGTTCAAAGGTGTGCTAACCAAACATCCTGGTCTAGCAAGAGAAGCATGAAAACTATGCCACCTATCTGCCTCCCTCTATAGTGCCCACCTGCTCCACTATGTTGTACCCAGTAGTTCGGACTGTTTTTCCCCATGGTATGACACTACTGAGAGAGAGCAGGATCCCCTGCTCCCATAGATCCCTCAAGAACTGTACCCATAAATTGTTTTTTTAAAGACCTAGGTTTTTTCAACCTAAACTGTATGTAACTGTTATGTAACTATAAACCCTTTAGAAAGTGATATATCTGATGATTATTTAGAGATGTAGTGAACAAACTTGGTGCAACAATGCTCTCAACTGTTTTCTTACATCTAAAAACAGACTAGTAGGCTAAGTGGGCCTATTTGGCAGATAATTTTGGAGTATATTCCAACATTTGTTCAATATTCCTTTTAAATGCTTTGCCCCTCTCTGTATAATGCTTAATAAAATTGACATCCTAAGTATTTGTATTTTTTGTGTGTAATATAATACTAGTGCTGCTAGTATTACAAAGAAGACAAGATTGGAACTGGTTTGCAACTAATCAACCTGCATTAATTCACAAGAGATACTTGGCTTATACCATTCCACTCGCTGTTTAAAGATGATTCTATACTGACAAACTCAGGCTTTAATGAATGGTCTATATAAAAGTGCAAGAGAATGAAACCATGTGTTGAGGGTTTTCTTGACCATTTCGTCCCATTTGTCCTTTGAAATACATGTGCTACATTTAATTTCAACGTATCTTTAACTCAGTCTTTGATTTTTGTTTTTTTGATGATTAACTGGTATCTTCTTGTTCTGTGTTTCTTTGGATACCAGCTGCTCGGGCTGAAGATAAATAAAGAAATAATGCACAGTTTGAAACATTTGGCTTGGAAGTAAAACATATTAATACTATCTTTTTTTTTTAAGGCTTAAATTACATTTTGCACAATAAGAAGCAGCTAGGGAAGAAAGGGAATATTAACTTAAAGGACAGATCAGTCCTGTTTTATTGAAGAGCTATTTGCACAAAAATGAAACTTTTAATACCCTAGCAGCTTGCATGGCAGTTTCTTGTAGGGGATTGCATAGCTTTTCGGCAATTTGCTTCTCATCACAAGACTTTGTATCATGTCAAAAACTTTTTCTTTTTTTGTAATAAAAACTGTATCAGAGATTATTATTATTATTATTATTATTTTTTTTTGCAGCAGGGAAAGTGTGAAATTCTCATTTGAAAAAAAAAAAATAGTTTGGAGGTTTGAAAGTTAATGACTGTACGAAATGATTGTATTTTTGGTATCCAAAAGGTCTGCAGGATAAAAGTTACATTTGTTTTTTTTGCTGAAAGGCAACTTCAGTGATCCATAAGATGTAAGAGTCAAATGAAAGACTTTGCATCACCCCCTAAGGTTCCAGAGTCTTAATCTTAACTTCCAAACAGTGGACCAACCCACTTTGGGTTTAAACACATATATACACATATCATTGGAGTTCTCCAGCACATAATACATTGGTATTCCAATGATCCATAGTCAGCTGGGTCACTGTACATCATTACAGATTTTCTGGTCTTATTGATGGAGAATCTAATGATATGATTTGATTACCGACCTCTGGAACTGCTTAATAATCTGTTTTAATAAACATATGCAGTTCCTAGAAAATGTGTGTGTGCATTGGTATATAAGTTCAATCACTGTGCCTTTGTACTACCGGGAGCCACATCACCTGGTATTGCAGGACCAGTACTCGGTAACTTGGGTCCCCCACCCTAGTCATCTGGTACCCCAGCCAGCACCACCATATACAGAAGGTCTAAGTAACAGGGTGTGTTAATAATAATGCACTAAAAAAAATTGTAGGTAGGCGATGGGTGGAAAGTAGGCATGTTATGGCCGTCTTCCTGTTGTGAATATAGTCCAAATATTCTATTATGATATCAGATAGAGACATTAAATCACTGATTGCTCACTAACACACTGTTACACAACTCAAAAGAAGGAACATACATTTAAAACACTTTTCTCCATTGCACCAAATGTTCTTTACATGAAACAAGGTGGACCAGATCCAATAGACCACATAACTTGAGGATATCCAATGATACAACTCCAGTGGATTAAACACTGCTCCTTTTGGATATCAGTAATGGACCGACTCTTTTTTAAAGAGGGGCTGAATCCTAAAATTAAATGTATTCAGGCAGAGGAAAACTTGAAAAACTAGAGGATAGAGAGAGGATCCATAACAGATACGATCTGCACATCTCTTTCATCTTTAACCATGTTGGTACTTCTTAGGCATAACTATTTGCAAATTTACAAAATCGCTGCTATTTATATAAAACACTACTCTCCTTTAACATGGTGGTAGCCTGTGACTCTACAGGTCCCCACAAGAACAGACACCGAGTACAAGAGTTAACACATGAGAAGCTTAAGCCACTATTATCAAACAGTGATGGCACTGTGCAGGATTAGAGGCCATCTCCATGTTGCAGGAACATCATTATATTTAACAATAAAAAAGTGACTAGCGCTTTAAGTGAAAAAAAATCTAAAGAAAGTGCAGCAAACACAAGTGCCACTCCCTCAAAAAGGCACACAATAGTGAAAACGTGAAAATATATGAGTGTTGCGCAATAAAACAAAATACTTATCTAGACAGTTGGTTCTCCAGAAAAAAACATTCTCAATAAAGATATAAAAGAAAGGGAGAAACAAACAAAAAACAAAAATCTTCAAAAAACAATTTAAATTATAATACAAGAAAAAAAAAAGAAAAAATGTTCAAAGTCGGTGAGAAAAGTCCTTGGTAAAGGAAAAAGGAAAACATACTTGCATAATTATATAACATAAAACATTGATTGACCATGACTATTATTAGTTTTAACCTGCTCTAAACAAACTTGTCTACCAGTATTTCTCCTCAAGAGACCTTTAAATACTAATAGACATTTATTAAAAATCCATGCAAACCAAATAAAGAGACTACAATCAACAGCACCCTAGTCTGACGTGTTTCACATAACAATCTAGTTCAACCATAGATTTGTTCTAGTTCCTGCTGTTGAACCAACACAAGTCTCAGTGGATGACCTATTGTCCTTTGAGCTAGCAGTTCTGTTAATTAACAAGTAATTGGAGAGCTCTTTGTACTGGTCATACATTTATAGGTCATCATAATGACTCTGCTATTATACCCAGGAGGAGACAAACTATGTAAATTGACCATCAAGCTATCAAATTAAAAACTAGCCACATGAGTCTTACTTTATAATGGTCTGCACCAAATTGTTTATTAAACAGTGCATGTTGTCTTCAACCATCCATGAGAAGTAAATCTCTGTGCCAAGTAAACAAAAAAAACCAACACAAACGAATCGTGAATAATTGTCGGATTTCACTTAAAAGTTACCAACTGAGAAACACTAGATCTGTATATGCAATTTAACAGAGGTGCTCATATGTGTTACCTTGGAAGAAAACTTAAATATAGATCTCTATGTGCAGTATAGTGTTAGAAAGCTAACCAACTAATGTTACAGTCTAAGTATATATATATAGTTTGCTTTCATGCTCAGCTTATAGGTAGATTTCAGGTTTCTTCAATATATGGCATGTCCGACCATAGTCGTACACCCAAAAATATATAAACTGGTCAGCTGCATAAAAAAAGCTAAATGCATTTATTTATTTATATTTATACATTTATAAATATCACATTTATTTATTTATAACGTGTTTTACTAGGAAGAATACATTGAGATTTCTCTAGTTTTCAAGTATGTCAGGTGGACCAAGTCCAGAAAAGTGTTAAATAGTGTTTCACATTAAACAGTAGATTCAAAAAATACACACATAAATATATTTTTACAAGTTGGGAAGAGAACCTACAGGGTAAATCATTTGGGAGACATTCATTTTCAGGGATTTTACACTAGAGAATGATTTGACGGAATCAGGGAGGCTAATTCCACATTATAGACACCCAGAAAATACACATTGTCGAATCATCAGCACAATTATTACCAATAACAAATCTTCACTTCACACATGTCCAATAATATTAATATCTTTATTTGCAACATATATAAAAAGTTCAGACTGCACACCTGTCAGCCAACAAAACAGGTGAGTTTCATTAATCCATCCTAAAATGTAAACCTTAACCTTTTGCTTTATTCAATAAAATGCACAACATTATCTCCCTCTGTTCCATTGTTCACATCCTATTATTCCCAATAATATTCCTATATTATCACTAGTATTTGCTTGGCGCCCTGTCCTGTTTAATGGAAAATTAATCAATACTTATGATTTATAAAAATGCTTTTAAAGACCTTAAGCAAACACACAGACATTTCCATTACCTTTCCAACCTTTATTAACAGAAAAAATACAATCTAAGCTATCCATCGTTTGTCTACTGTTCCCCAGTAAAAAAAAAATAATAAAGAAAACACTGGTCAGTTTGTTTAATAGTTTTATTAAAAATAAAAATGTGTGTACTTTCCAAACATGGTTCATAAAAAGGTTTGTTTTAAATCTGCAGCCTCATTTCACTGAGTAGTAAATGTCAAATTAACGGTTGACGTACACTCAGTTCTTCTGTCTTTTTGTTTAACATTTTCTGACCTTTTCTTGTGTTTGGATATCTTCACAAATCTTCAGGCGGTGACTGCAGCTAGACCAGAATGCAAGGCCCGAAGGTGCCTTGAAACGCCAGCTATAAACTCATCTGCACTGAGGAGAGCCGGATTCCGAGCTCTACATTTCCAATTTCAGACAATTTTGTTTTCTTTTTTAATTTTTTTTTTTAACCTGTTATATTCCTAACAATTTGCAATCTGAACTCAGCTAAACCATATGAGTCAAGCTTCCAAAGTCTCCTTATTTCATACATCCTGACTGTCCCAAGGATTTGAGACACTGTACCGCCATCCATGCTTATCAAGACAGAGATCGACGGGATTTGCAGTCCCGATCTCATTCTCAGGTGTCTTTGTAGGGCTGACACTTGACCTCCCAAGCTTTGCCCTCAGGCATTCAGATTTGCCAAAGGCATAACTTGGGATGTGTTCCATTTAGTGAAAATAGACAAGGCACTAACACAGGTGAAATAGTGAATAATAGTGTAAAAACAATAATATTAAAAATATACTATATAATATACTATATACTGCAGTACTATACTCCTCCTATAGTACTGCAGCTCTCAGACATGTGCTCCTCAAAACACACCAGAATAGAGGCGCATGTACAAGGGAGAAAAGAAAAACAAAAATAGTGCAATACAGTAAAAAATGAATATATGGAATGTTGGTGTTGAGTTGTTGCACTCACAAACAAAACAGGTGGTCACGGGTAGGGTAATCAGGTACTCAAGTAAAAAGCTTGGTCTCAACGCGTTTCGCCCACTCTGATGTCGGCTTCCTCAGGAGAAAGTCTTTGTGCAACCTTTGCACTAAAGTGCTTTTTCAGGACGCAAGTTGCACTTTATGTGCCTTTGTTTGTTGTACGTGTATCTTAATTTTAACATAGCCATTTGTTTTGTGTTACTGCGCAATGGGCTTTTTATATGCTTCTTTTAGATGATGGATTAAATTAAAAGATTTGACTTTCCAATGAGCCCGAAACCCTGTTTTGTTTGTGAGTGCAACAACTCAACATCAACATTCCACATGTTCATTTTTTACTGTATTGTACTATTATTGTTTTTCTTTTTCTCCCTTATTACATGAGCCTCTATTCTGGTGTGTTATGTTTTCCATTTAGGAGGAACATTTCTCAGTTTGGACTCAAATCCCTCTGTCCCTTTTACTTCCTCTGCTGTCCCTCTTTTTCTAGGAGATCAGATTTTTTTGTTGAAACTGCAGTATATGTTTATATATTAGGTTTGTAAATAAAATAATGTATTATTATTCTAAATGTCTTACTAAACTACATAAAGAGCTATCAATTGACTGTAATGTCACTTGCAACTATAGTAATGCCCCACCCATAGTAAAATATTCAGACACTCCCTCCAAAACAAAAGTGTCCCTCTTTGCTGTTAGAAATGTAAGGCAGTATGGTCACTTTTCTGATAACCTATGGGTCTATTCACTAAAATTCGATAATAGGCAGAGGAGGGCGACTTCGGAGGTCAACTTTCATTTTGAGTGATATTCTGCACCCAACTTTGACTTAGAAAAACAAATTGCAGGTTTGAATCTTGAAAGTAATGGGAGGTGAAATGATCAATGCTATTCTTTAAACTAAGTCAACCTTGGGTGCCAAATTTGACTTGGTCTCATATCCTAGCTATTCCTGAATTTTAGTGAATAGACCCAATAGAGATTGAGAATATGATTGATGTGTGTTACAGTAAAGGCAGTCCTGTCCCACAGTTGCATGGAATCTATTTGTATTTGATATTGACAAGAAAGTCTCATGATAGTAACAGGAATTAGAGGCTGACAGAGGGGAGACACCGGTTCTGGTAAACATATGTAATATGTCCTATTGTAATATTTCTGTCTATATTAGAAGAATATTGGAGTGTGGAATAAAATAGTGGGAAAAATATCTTCCTTGCATGACAAAAATGTAACGTAGTAAATTGAAAAATTAAAATATTGCACGCAAAGGATGCTGGGTAAAACAGATAGATCTGTAGTTACTATAGTACCTGCTTACAAACCTATACTGCTGTAATCAAAGCATGCAAAAAATCATGTTAGCGTAATGTGATTATGTTAAAATAAAATATTTTAGGATTTGTTATATATTTTCTACATTTATTTTAAGTATGCATGAAAAATACCAGATTGGGTTAACTGTAGGGTCTATTCAATAAAGAGAGAATTGTAGTGAATTGAGACAGAAGTTTCAAACTTTAGGCCAAATTAGTTGAGTAGGACAAATTCTCCAACGCAGTTGAATGGGAGAATATTTCCAACTCAGGTACTTTATGATTAAGTTTGAAATTCCCATCTCAATTCTCTGATATTATCCCTTTATTCGGTAGGCCCTTCTATCTTCTGTTAATTTAATTACACTGAAGCATTATCATGTCTTTTATAATAAAACTCCTCTTAAAAGTTAGAACATTTAAAAATATACTAACACCTTTTTTTCTGATAAATACAAGTGAGCATCTGTTTCAGTAAATACCAGTAACATGCACCCACCCTTTAGAATGTATCTCAAATGCAAACAGCAGAAAATGTCCTCACATGCCCCTGTAATCTAAAACACTGTTTTACATTATCATGCAATACATTCAATCTACTGAGTGATCTCATTTACTGAACAAACTATATCCACAATGTGTACAGAGGTAGGACTCCTCAACAACATCCCCACCAGGGGCATAACTAGAGCATTTGGCACCCGGGGAAGACACTGTATTTGGCCCCACCCCCACCCCACCTTCTGTGTATAAGTGTGTGTGTAAGTGTGAGTGTAAGTGTGAGTGTATCAGACAGACTCACAGTTACACACACTGTCACACACTCTCACATACACACAGACTCACAGTCATACTGACACACAAAGACTCACACTTTTACACACACATACTCACACTTACACACACACACATACTCACACTTACACACATAGACTCACACTCACAGGCTCACACACAGTCACAATTACACAAACTTACACACAGACTCACAGTCACACACACAAAGAGCCAATCACACACAGAGATTCACATTTATCCACTCACATGCACACACACTTTCACACACACATACTCCCACTTACACACACACATACTCATATGTACACACACATATGCTTAAACACACAGAGTCACACTTATGCAAACAGAGTCACACTAACACACACACACACATACTTACACTTACACACAGACTCACAGTCATACTTACACACAGACTCACTTACACACACATATTAACACTTACACACACAGAGTCACGCTAACACACACATACTCACAGTCACACTTACACACACAGAGCCACACTCACAATTACATACTGACACTCACACACACACAGGCTCACTCTTACACACACACACAGTCACTGTGTGGTCTGCTCCACAACAACCAAAATAGAAAATAAAAGAAAAAAATGAATGGATTTATGAGACTAAATATGATCACATTTTTATTTGTTTGTGATGAAACATTTCAGTTTGTCGGTAGATGTTTCTATGTGTCCGCAGGATGAAGACAAAGTGGCAGTCCCTGCATCAAGCTGAATTTCATCTTTTATATTCTAGATGAAGTTCCAGATGAAGTACTTTCACAACTATATAAAAATATTTCAGAGGGGTGGAATACAAGGTGGAAACATGCACCGTACAAGGATGTTATTATTTTTTCAGATAAAATAACCGTAAGAAAAGAAAAACAAATATTTGGTTTTCTCCTGAGTTATTCATTTTTTTCCCCAGCTAAATCCAGATTTTTAACATTTCTTGACTGGCTGGCTGCTTTACACCAAATGTGCTGTGCAGAAAGGCAGAAGAATGTAGAGGAAAGCTATTTAGATATTCCAATAAAAATATATATAGACTAGTGGTACTGTTTAACAACCTAAAAAAAAAAGACTAATAAAGTGGAGCAGGAAAAAGTTTTAAGCACATAAAAACAAACCAAAACTTCAAAGATTTAATAAACAAGAAAACAACTTGGTTCTTTAACCCCTTAGTGACAAGACCTTTTGACCTTGTCTTTCTCTTAGTGACAAGGGCTGTTTTGCCATTTCTGAGGTGTTTGTGTTTAGCTATAATTTTCTTCTTTCTCACATACTGTACCCACACAAATGTAATGTTTTTTTTATCACCATAAGAAGAGATTTAATTAGTTGCCATTCTGTTCATGATATCTTATAATTTACAAAAAAAAGCATAAAATATGATGAAAAAATAAAAAAACAATTTTTCTAACTTTGACCTAAAAAATAATTTACATAAACACAATCATAAAAAAATACCCCATCTAATTAGTTTATACATTTTGTCCCGAGTTCAGATATATGCATCTTTCCATGTTTTTCTGCAGTTTTTTGCGAGTTACAGGGCAAAAATCAAAAATAGTGTTTTGTGTTTTTTCCTACAGTGAACTTTTAACCCCAACCCCAACCCTAAATTTAACCCTAACCCTAAATTTAACCTCAACTCTAACCTTTACGCTAACCCTTAATATATTCTATTTTAATTTAATTGTAACCCTAACAACTATTCTAACCCTAACCCTAGATTTTAGATAATTAAATCTTTTTTTTATTGCAATGTTGCTGACTGCCTCTAGGGGCAGTCAAGCATCAGAGCAATGGAAGTTAATTATTTTTCACTTCCGACGCTCTACCCACAAGAGGGTAGCAGCCATATTGGAAGAGATACTCAGCTACATCAAAAAGGCACATTATACTTGCGGAGAAAGAATTGCGGAAAACAAGTTTTGGAAAACACAGGTTCCATAAAATTCTACACACCTCCCATATATGAATCTGCCCCCCTGCTGGAAGCCTTCACACCTCTACCATGAAACCAAAGAAAAAGAATGGGATAAGTGCTCTCTGCATGCAAAATAGTAAATTTATTATTAAGATTTCTCAGGCAAAATAGAACAATATAAATTATAAGGCTGGTAGAAAATCATGAAACACTAACTGCCTTGCGCGTGCCACAACTATCTCCTAGGAATTGGATATACATGGCACCAAATCTGTAAACGCAATTGTGAGTCTTTGATTACATGCTATATTGCTACTCTGTTCAGGACACAATAATAAAAACCAACGCCCAAATGTATGGGTTAAGAAAACAACACCCAAGCTGGTGGGTTCAAAGAGGGGGGTGGGTGCTACAATGCCCTAGAACAAACAGTACTGCAGTAGTCTGTCCTGTAGGATAATACCTACTCCATTAGCATATCAGACTGATCCCACCCATAAGGGCAGTCCAGATCCGAAATGCATGGCTGGTACCCTCTACATGAGGAACACAGCAAACCACAGACGTATGTTTCGGCCTACATTGGCCTCGTCAGTGTGGTATGGCTGATGATCCTCTAAGTGCAAGCAGGCCAGGGACCCACGACCGCAGGCATACCCTGTTACTCATGGCGACAAAGAGGGGGGTGGGTGCTACAATGCCCGAGAACAAACAGTACTGCATTAGTCTGTCCTGTAGGATAAAAACAACACCCAAACTGGTGGGGTAATAAAACAACACCCAAAATGGTTTGGATAAATGATTGAGGTTTAATTGATTTTATTTCTTGGTTAGTAAAATATCAATGCTTAAAAATTAATTTAGATAATAGCAAAAAGGTTCTTCACAGATTGAGTTTCAGACAACATTCTTTGCCAACACTTGGACTAGAGAATCCTTTTATTCAGGCAGGAGTCTCAATCAGGCAACAGTGAGCCTGGGCAAAAATGCATCAGTTCCACAGGCGAACAATCGAACATATCCTTGTGACAAAATAAAGATGCAAAATGGAGTCAGTTGTCACACATTTAAACCAGCATTATACATGACTTGACCAAAACATAATGCAGCTACCCTGCCTTGTCAAGACACACTCTTATTAAGGCATTTCCCTAGCCTTGTCTTCTGATACTGTGCAGATACAGCAGTTTATGCAGCAACCAAAACATGTTTGTTGGCGTAGGTCTTCCTCTCAATTAACTGTGTTGAAAATGGAGGTGTGCTAACAAGCCATATCTCCAGGAAAAATACACTCTATCTTATATTTGTTATGTTTTCTCTAACTCAAGCATTTCCTAGGATGATGACATTAGCCAAAGTTATGGTACTCACTTTATCGACCTCCAGATAATAATAGGCTAAGTTGATCTGGATCAAATGTAAGCCACAGATGTTTCCCACTCCTCTTGAAGGCAAAAAGAAAACAATGAAATGATCTACCTTTTTTATTCAGAGATGGAGATGATCCACAGCATCAACGATGATATGTGAATGGTTAATGCGTTTTAGGTTTTTTTTTCTTCAATTAAAATAACTATGCTCTGTTTAGCTTTTGCTAAGGTAGATCCAACATATTGTATTCATTGAGACTTTGTCACTAATTATATTTCTAGAAATGTTTCTGAGCATTACCATATTTTGCTCGTCACTTCCAAGTTTAATTTGGCTTCTGACCATTTGAAATTAGAAATCGTATGCTTGTCAGTAAATGACTCTGGCTTTAAATGTTTTACATCTCATTCTGGGTTATTTGTTCCTTTATTTTGTCCTGCCTGAGGTCTCGTTTTTAATGAGAATATTAGAAGAGCCCAGGGATCATTATTTTTCTTAATTCAAATATCAGAGCCATTGTAATTTTCAATCTTTATGCATCCCAATGGTTACAATGTATAAGCTTTTGTATAATTTGCCTGAGATGATAGTGTTTTATTAATTATTTTCAAATAATATTTTTATCTTCCAATTAACTTTTTGGTCTTTTTCTCTAAACCTTTGTGTCGTAACTGGAGCTTTGGGAAATATAATCAAATAGGGTCTCTATTAAATATTTCTGCTCATTTCTTCTGATGAATTTATTCAACCGAGAATAGTTGGTGCTCGAGACCAGATTACTCTGCAGTTAAGTCGTAGGTGTGCTGGTTCGTTGGGTCATCTAATCAGGTTTCTAGGAACCTTTCTTCTTTATTATCTGTTTCCAAGTCAGAAGGATGACAGGCCCTGGTTCTGGTACAAATCATTGAAATATAACACAAAAAGGGATGTTTCTGCTACCATTTATGTTACAGCCTTATGAGTGGTCTCTATCCATCCAATCCTCTTAGACAGCAGAGCCCCCCATGATACAGTAGCCCAATGAGTTCTTTGATGCAACTCAATCATTGGTGTCACTTGTGTCATGTCTGTTACCTGCTATTGATGAGGCCTTCATCTGCAACATCACTATGCAACAAAAGAATGAGCTATATTATACTCACTCAAGCATTGCCTTTATATCGCATGTGTCATGTTTCAGCTTACAATTTTGATGCAGGATGTAGTATAACATCACCCCTGAAGAGTCTGTTCCTGCTCCATCCACCCATAACACATCTTGAAGGATGACCATTAAGAACTGATATATACCTTGGCATCGTCTTTACATTTACATTTATTTATACAGCGCCAACAATTATCATAGCGCTTGGTACAGAGCATAGAAGGGAGCTACATACTAAGCTAGACAAACTAGAACAGACTGGTACATGAGGTAGAGAACCCTGCTAGCAAGCTTACAATCTAGAGGGAATGGGGTACATGAAACACATAAGGGATTGAAGAGGTTAGAGGGATCAAAGTTGTAGTAACAGTAGTGTGGATGGGTGACATTAGGTGGGATAGGCCAAAGATGAACTGTGTGTGTCCCAGCTAGGTGGGATCAGCTAGAGGTAAAGTGACCGGTATTCGGGTGTATTGGGTAGTAAGCTTCTTTAAAGAGATGAGTTTTTTACATTTCCTTATGGCCTACCACCATGGTCAGTCTTCTCCCAAAATCGATTTGACCAATAATCATTGGTCCACTTTGTACATCTTCCTGGTTTTCCTAAAGAATAATACAAATGTGTTAATATTCTTCATCATCGTTTTTGGCATCATACGTTACTCCTATCCAAATTTCTTAGCAATGATTGATATTCAACCTTAACTTCGCCTTTGGTGAGCAGATTAACTATTAGTTCAGAAAACGTATAGATTAAAGAAAGCTGCTCATATGGGGAACATTTAATAATGTTTTTAACTTGATATATTTTGATTTGTAACAACAGGAAAGTAAATCTGCTTATGCAAAGAATAAATTATAATGTGAACTCTTAATGTGATAGAACATATGCATATTTTACATACAACATGATAGCAATTGTATTCTACATGGAAAGCTTTAAGATTTTTGTGTCCATGGTCACTGCATTTGTTTTTGTATTATAACATCTATGATCCATTAGAACGTTACCATAAGAAAGACTGTAATATAAATTAAATGTATTATTTCCTACTCCAGTCAAGGACCAAGAGACACTTAGTGCTGTCATATTTGCATTATGTATATATATATATACACACATATATATATATATATCACTTCTTAAAACCACTCTGAATATGAGAATATAATGCAATTGAGGAATCATTAGTGCCCTCCCAGCATATGATTTTCAGATCATTAATTTATCACCCATTGCTTTTATTATTATTTTATCTTTGGTTTCCATTATTATGACAATTTAGCCATCAAACATGTCTTGATGCCTGATTTAAAGAGCGACTAAACCCTGAAAATAGTTTTATGGAACAAGCCAGAAGTAAATGTCTGCCTGATTAAGCCTTCCTTTTGAAGGGTGAACGGATTGAGCAATTTGTGGCAGAAGAGCAATATGACCAAGCAACCATAACTCTCCCCCATTGGTGTGTCCGTCAGTCACAATCAGCCAATTACAAGGGATGAAATGAACATCCAGTCCCTAGTGGGAGGTGTGTTTGGTGTCTCTGATGTCACATAAGTCAGATCCTTATGGAAGCAGAAAAAGACAAAAAAAAAAGTACTTGATATATCCAATCTACTTCTGCTACTTACTTCTGAAGATAATTTGTAATAACTTACATTTGTAAGATGTAATAACTTACATTTCAACGATCACTTGTCCAGCAGGGCATATGGATAGCCTCAAGGTTCAGCATGGATGAGATCTGCATAATCCTTCATTAATAAACCCACATTTTACACTTCAAAGCATTATTTTTACGGTACAAGTAGAGATTAAAACAATATTGCATATGATTTATACATTGTGTTAGCAAAATTGCAAGCAAATGCCTAAATTAGGAGAAAAACAATGTCTTGAATGTTCTCTTTAGTCTCCTACTTATGACATCACCTGTGGCACGTTATGCAAATGAACCGGTTTTCAATGGGAAATGTGTAATTTGCATTAAGCCACAAGTTATGTCATAATTCTCCTAACTTAGGTGTCTGCTTGCAATCCTGCTAACACAGTGTATAGATCATTTTAAATAAATTTTTTTATTCTCTACATTCACAGTATAAACAATGTTTAGAGGATACAATCCCTCTTACTGTCTGTCCTTTCTTTACATAACATGTACAGCAGAGTTAGTATACAGGCATTATAGAAAGGATCCCCTGCACTCGGGTCCTGTATAGCTTGCTAA
The DNA here is from genome assembly GCA_036172795.1 of Pelodytes ibericus. Lineage (NCBI taxonomy): Eukaryota > Metazoa > Chordata > Amphibia > Anura > Pelodytidae > Pelodytes > Pelodytes ibericus. Next base: position 61,712,834 of record CM069867.1, read on the forward strand.
GAACTGTCTTGTCCTAGTTTCCATTCATTTCCCCTGGCTTATCTGTCTGCCTTTCTCTCTGCTCCTATGCGCTGGTGAATAATGTACAATATTTCTGCATTCTATCTCTGCATAGAGACACACGCATCCATCACGCTCTAAGCAGAGAAACACCTTCTGTTTTCGCTTAGTCTTCCCAAAGTAGATGAGTTAACCCAATCCCTAATTAAATGAGAGGCCTGACAGATGTGTCAAACCAGACATGTCTCCATCTGGAAAAATATGTCTACCGTAGACAAGATAATACTGGAAGAATTGACCGTGGGAGACAAAGTACAAGTCAGCATTTACATGATTAGCACATTTGGTTGGTTTGAGAAAGATATTAGTAAACTAGGCATGAATTTGCACCTGTGACCCTGGGTTTAATGTCAGTAAAGCTGTAATTTGAATGCTAGTTGTGGATCTCTAATTGCCTCTGTAACAATGTGATAGAGAGGTATTACATTATTTACCATGCCAATTCAACTTCTTAAAGGGGCATGCCCTCCCCACATTTTATAGGGGCTCATTATTATTTGCAACGATTTTCTAATTTGTTCTATTTTTACCAACCGCGTATCAGTGATAATTAGTGCAGAGATTCAAGTGGAGGGGGAAAGGGTACAGCCATAAAACTAGGCTGACCGCCTTACGCGTTTCACACCTTGGTAAGAGCAAAGGTGGTCAGCCTGGTTATATGGTGAAGTTTAAATCGGAGCCTGAAGCCTTGTCAATCCGTTGAGGCCATTATGGAAGTGAATTTCAGTATTTAAGATACCCCCTTCATCTAACTTGTTGTAGAAGAAAATACAGTACATATCTGTGAAATGATAATCTAGAAAACATTATTTAGGAAAGATGATTAAAAGGCTTCTTTGGCTATTAAATAGATGACATAAATAAAAATCATATATAATCAATACTTCATTCTTATAATTGAGTCATCATATAAATAGTGTCTATAATGCATCCGAACCACCAAACAAATAAGGCAAACTAAAAACAAATGCATAATTGTGGCAACATTCAAAAATTAGTGCAATCTCCCCAGAAATGAATGCAGTTTTCCAGCTAAGTCTATACTTTGTCTGTTACCACAGAATTACTTCACACAAGTGCACAATTTGATAGAAAAAGGATTTTTGCACAAACCCACTTGAAACTTTAAGAGTTAAATAAACCACATTACTGCAATTGTTGGTAGATGTGTCTTTTTCTTGGGAGCCATACGACTCCCCACAGCCCCACAAGATTAGATTCAAGCATTCCGATGCTCTGTTTTCTTCCCATCTATAGTCCCTAAGCCAATTTGTGACATCTGTGGTCTGAGACCAAGATGCAATATCATTAGTAGGATCATCTTCTCAATTATCTCCTGTCTTGTGCGTGCTCCTTAATTCATTGAGATTACAAGGTCTCATCATAAGTACCCAACAGGCCTCTCCGTTTTGGGCCACAATATTGTTTGTAATTGCCCTGCCAAACTGTTTGTGTTAACCTTTGGAATACCCTGCCTTTGGCATTTTAGAAATAAATGGAAATAAGCGTAGATTAAGATAGAGCAGAGGATACTCTAAGGAGCCCCCAAGAATTGGCTATCAATCTTTTCCTTCCATTACTCTGCAAGATTGCAGAAAACAAGTCAATCCCAAATCAATCTAAGATTCCAGTGCATACCTGTCGTTTTATTTTGTACTTCCGAGGCATTTGTATCTATTTATTCTCTGATGAAGACTCAGCAGTTGACATATTCAGTCGGTGAAAGGTGAATTTGTTTAACTCCCTATACACTACAGGGTCTATGCTGAATATATTGCATCAAAAAAAAAAAAAAAAATAGCACATTGCACATCAAAGAGTTAAAAAAAAAAAAAACACAGTCTAGAAATTTACTGATTTCGGGGAGAATCCCAGACTTCTTTATTCCTGTTTAAACACTGACAGTCAGATCATTCCAGACTAGCAGTAAAATCCCCAATGTGGGTTTTTAAAATGAGCTTTTGGATTGATGTACTGTCGAAGCAACAATCTGTGAAATGTCATCTAACTCCATGAACCATTTTGCAGGATGAAAAAATTCACCTGGACACAAACACGATCTCATAATAAGAAAATAGTTATCCATCTTACCATACATCAATGGACAATGCATTTGGTTTCCACTGTCCATCTTACCATACATCAATGGACAATGCATTTGGTTTCCACTGTCCATCTTACCATACATCAATGGACAATGCATTTGGTTTCCACTGTCCATCTTACCCTACATCAATGGACAATGCATTTGGTTTCCACTGTCCATCTTACCATACATCAATGGACAATGCATTTGGTTTCCACTGTCCATCTTACCATACATCAATGGACAATGCATTTGGTTTCCACTGTCCATCTTACCCTACATCAATGGACAATGCATTTGGTTTCCACTGTCCATCTTACCATACATCAATGGACAATGCATTTGGTTTCCACTGTCCATCTTACCATACATCAATGGACAATGCATTTGGTTTCCACTGTCCATCTTACCCTACATCAATGGACAATGCATTTGGTTTCCACTGTCCATCTTACCCTACATCAATGGACAATGCATTTGGTTTCCACTGTCCATCTTACCATACATCAATGGACAATACATTTGGTTTCCACTGTCCATCTTACCATACATCAATGGACAATGCATTTAGTTTCCACTGTCCATCTTACCCTACATCAATGGGCAATGCATTTGGTTTCCACTGTCCATCTTACCCTACATCAATGGACAATGCATTTGGTTTCCAATGGAGCAATTTTTCTGTTGTATTCTGAATAATTTGGCATAGCTTTTGACTACTGCAAAGCAAATTTAAAGCAGTTTATTATATACTGTAACAAAGATTAGAGATATATGTTGTGACATTAAAATCTGTTATCCTGGCTACAAAGGCATTATTAAATGTGGGTATTGCTCCTCCCTAATTAGCTGGCAGGAGCAAAGCACTTTAAATAAACTCCAGCTATTTTTATTCCTGACCCAAAAAAGCAAAAGGATAATACCCCCTTTGTAGCATTATCTTCTCTTTTGCAGATTAACCCATCTATCTCAGTATAAAAAATAATTGGCAGATGATTCTGTTTAACCTCTTCGCGCCAGATGGTGCCTTGGTCCTTAATGCCTGAACCCTGGAGTTCGGGTACGTATGGATGCAGAAAATGTAGCGGATGCTCAATTTGAGCAGCTCAAAGTGGCCTCATCTAACAGTGGGGGCTCTGCTGCAAGTCCCTGCAGCGGGATCTGCACACAACTGTTAAATGCAGGACGTTCTATGGCAAAAAGTTGGACAGCATAGAATGTCCTACAAGAGGGAAGGGTTTAATGACCAGGGAAGGCCCTCAATGGCTATTGAAAAGCCCTGGCATCACAACACAGCCTTCAGTAGCCTCTCTTGTAAACACACTGGGCGGTTAAGTTTTGCTAAAGTCTGTTGTTACATAACCAGAGCAGAACACAAGTGGCCAATTAAAAGACTAGGCTTTGCTGGAATATCGGTATCTGTAAATAAGTGGCTGGTTAAACATATGTATCTTATTTTATATCTTATTATAATATGGGTTTAGCATACACCGATCAGTCATAACATTATGACCACCTGCCTAAAACTGTGTCTTCCCCTATAATTCTCCTACCAGCCAAGAAAGTCATAGCAAATACGGAAAACATTGTTACACACCTTAATGATAGATTATTTTACAGCCAGTATCAGTTTAAGTACTTGAAGCAGGTTCTTTTTTTTTTCTTGAACAAATGACTTATTTGTTCTGTTGACCTTGGAGATGCACATGCTTGCGCTCCTAAGACTACATTGTCTGGAAAGGCACTGCCACTGATGTCTCATTGCTTCCTCAATGCTACAGAAAAAGGCTTTTTCCTAAGTGTATCAAGTCGTGGTCTGTTGCCCTCGTACAACCTTTGTGCTTGAGTATACTGTATGAGTTTCCGATCATGCCATTGGGTGATAAAAGTATATGTCAGCCTGTTACCTGGCTGAGTTTTTTTTTTCATGTCTACTAAAGCCTCTGTGTGATCTGTTTCAGAATGATGGTCTATATTTGATAGATAACCCAGTATAAAGGATAAACCTACATGGACTCCTAGCTTCCACTAAATGGGATACAGTCAGGAAGACAAGTCAGTGAATTCCTTACCAGCATTAATGTCCCAAGATATGATCCAGAACAAACAAAGGAAGAGGTTTCACCCCGATGGAATAGGAATTCATGAAAAGAATTCCACAAGAAAAATAGAAAACAAAAAAGAAGTGGACCAGAAACCTGGAACAACTCCATGGGGTACTAGAAAGAACAGTCACTAGTTTCTGAAAAAAGTTACCAATATATATAGTTATATAGTAAGTCTTTTATGGAAACTTGTAACTGTTCCCTCTAGTACCCCACAGAGGTGGTCCACTTCTTTTTTGTTTTCTATTTTTTTGTCTAAGATAGGGGGAGAAGGGACAGTCTCCATATGGAGTCATTATACCAATGAGAAACCCCACTTCTCTTTTTTTCTTTTGAAAGACTTCCCCACTTAAGATTCATTTATTATATATTTTGTTTTTACCTCACAACATTGTCCCTACAATACAGTTATCCTCTTCAGGTCTTTGTCACACTTTACACAATGCTCCTTAATCCCTCTTGATACAAAGCTCCATACTTTTTTTTTCCAGTAGATTCGGGAATGGGCAGGTTGAACCCAGAGATGAGATTGAGTATGATAGAAACATAGAAACATAGAATGTGTCGGCAGATAAGAACCATTCGGTCCATCTAGTCTGCCCAATTATTGTTTGAGTACTTTTATTAGTCCCCGGTTCCCGGGCTTATAGCAAGGATAGCCGTGTGTCTATCCCACGCATGCTTATAATCCTTGACTGTGTTTACCTCTACCACTTCTGCTGGAAGGCTATTCCATACATCCACTACCCTCTCAGTAAGTAATACTTCCTGATATTACTTTTAAATCGTTGCCCCTCTAATGATATGGGTGTACAGTGAATAAATCAATTTTATGGCCAAGTGTTATCTGAATAGGCGTCTTAACTACATAAGCATTAATGCAGTAAGAGCCTAGCCACTTTGAAGCATACTTTATGTTAATCAGGAAGCAGAGTTTCTATGGAAGCTCAGAGAGGCCATTTTTGGACTTGTTTTCTCGAGATAACAACATGTAAGAAAAATATATAAAATACATTGTCTCTCTTGTCTTTCGCAAGACTCTTATAAGAATGTATCTTGGTGCAGCGACACCTTTTCATGCAACTGTTAATTTTTTTCTTCCCAGCTCAGGCTCTAGAACATTCTAAACTTTTTCTGTCTGTCATGCTGGTGTACAAACTGCTCTTACCACTGTAGGAGTTTTTAACCCTGAAACAGCTTTGCCTCTGTTTTCGAGCTTAAGGAGTCAGGTGGCCCGGGACTTAGAGGATTCCTAGTGGTGTCAGACAGTTGCAATACTGTAAAGCAATGTGGAAAATTCAAAATAATAAAGCCTGAAGAAATTATATTCTCTTTAAATGAACTTTGATTAGAGTCAGGAACAATCAGCACAACGGATAACAGTCTCTTTAGAGAAAAAGGCACTTTGTATAAACTTTTCAGTAATTAACTTCACATAATGGAAGACATGGCAGAGTTCACTGTTCACAAAAGGTAGTTGAGAGGTGGTACACAGATACAGACTGTAGCAGAGCTTGCACTGCCAAGAAGGTTACTCTAAGCTAAAATGGTTTTGCAGTACGCAGCAGAGCTTGCACTTCAAGAAAGCCAACAGCATAAATATACCCAGTAAACAGGAATCTACTTAACTGAATGCCAGTGGACTGGAAGCCATTATCAGCTGAAAAATGGAAAATTCAAAAGAATAGAGAGGAGAGTCACGGTCTGGTAAACATCAGGGACGTGTGTCGCGGGGGGGCAAACCCAGTGGGACTCCCAATGTTGGCAATGGCGGTGCAAGAGTCCCACAGATCGCTGGGATGCCACGATAAGTCTGGAGAGAGAAGATGACAGTGTGATGTTATCCACGTGGACCTGAGGACACCGCTCCCGAGGTAACACATAGATCTATTAATGAAGCAAAGGCATCTTTAAAAAGGAATAGGTACAGCACCAGAACATACTTACCATAACATTGTACCATTGAATTTTTACCAGCAAGTCAGTATGATAAATGACTCTTTTTTCTTTTTCTTTTTTTGAAAGAAGTGGTATGGTTTCGCCATACAAGTAAAAATATCCCATTCATAGCTAATTCGTGAAACCCCCTATACTTGTTTAAAGCCCAGTTTCATTTGCCATGATGCAAAATAATTCAGGGCACCACAAGCTCAGCAGGGATTTGGCTAGCAGTATCGATGATTTACATCAATGATTTTATCGATGATTATTATTTTTCAAAATCTTGGCTGTGGACAGTAGCTTAGCTCATTGTAAAACAATAACAGGAGGACAATGCATTGTGTTTTTGGTCCTGTTGCATTGGTGTTCCTAAAACATGTACAGTATATTTACTACTGATGAAGGCAGCTTAAATTGCGCACACTCTCGCTTAGTATTACATCCAGGAACCATGAAATGAGTGTTTTCATTTTACAGAGACTGCCTCAGCATTTATCTGCATCAGAAGCCTGGCATGTTTAGCTCACTTGTCAATTAAAACATGTCTGATTTATTTCTTGTGTGCTTAAACTTTAAACACACTGATCGCTGGCATTTCTTTAACTGAAAACTATCATTATGGGCTGATCTAATGGTGTTTATCTTTAAACACCATCTACTGCTCTACAGTTTTCACTTTCCCAGGCTGGGCACTTTGCTCACACTTACAAGTAAAACTTTTTTTTTTTTTTTACTTCCCTTTCTCCTTAGCTGATATCATTCAAATATATGTAAAGTATCCATGCTGTACATGTTAGTGGGCAGTGACATCACTAATAATCCAGCAGAGGACTACGATTGATGGCTTCACTGGAGGCCTCATTAGCTGTGCATATCAGTGAGCAAACACACATTTTGAAGAAGCATCAGCCTAATTGTTTTTTTGTAAAGGTGACTTTGGTAAACTCATGGGTCATGTTCTGTCACCCTACCCTAATGCATACCCAGGTAGAGCTATTTGTGCCTGCTTGAAAAAGGCACTTTACGGGTGTTGTGGGGTGACAAGAGGAAGTAAAAGGTACTAATGAAGAGGTCTTTCTCTCCTGACCAGGAGAAAGGTCAGGAGAGATAAATCCTCTCCAGACCTCCACAATCCATTTACTTTTCACGTAAACTTTTAGTTCAAATAATTATTTCCCCAGTTGGTTTTTATGAAATATCTATTATAACTTTGAACAGGATTTTTTCCAAAAAGGGTACAGTATCCTTTTACATCAAAAAAATATATTAATAAGTATATTCCAGGAGACGTTCCAAGACACTCCCCAAAGTCGGTCATTCATCGGGTATACCTTTTGTGGGATACAAGCTACTTAGTATCATAATACATCTTCCGGGTTCACAGTGTCGCAATATTGCCTACAACTAATATATCTCCATAATAACAGTTGAAACAATATTGGAGGTTATCACCATACATATTTGGACAAGACTTCTGCACATCAATCAGACAGTAATAATTCAGACCAATAAAACCATTGTTGCAAATGTTTACTTCCTCTTCCCTGTAATTATAGTAATAGTTCTTCCGCCGAGTAATATTTTTTTATTTAAATCATGTGTTTCCTATTTTCCCTGCATTTAAATTTGGGCTTCTGAGTCTATGTTGGCACTAGTAGTCTGACCAATTAAAACGCTAATAATGGTCTAGGGGTATAATTAAGGAGACACAGGAAACTACTATATATATGTAATATTTCAAAATGATATACTATTTTATTCTTTATATGTGTTTTATTTTTTTTTTTATATATGTATTAATATTTGTTTCACTTTTTGGAACCAATGTGTTTGTAGTTATTAAATTGACATAGCACTATCCACCCCTTATATATATATTATCTTTCTTTTTTGAGGTTCATGGTTTGGTCTTGTGATTCCCCTGAAAGATCCATCACTTTTTTGATAATATATTTACACTCATGAGTATACGTTTGTAAGACATATTTTTTGTAATTACTAATCCCGTTTGAATTAATTCTTTATATTTAGTGCTGTACATTTTTGATAAAAAGTCCTGAATAGCTCGGCTATGATATTCTCAGGTATGTGCCCTTTGACTGTGCTTTTCTATAAGCAAAGGATCACTCATTGCTATAGCTTTGTAAGCTGAGCGCATGTCTATAGGTCTAACCTGCTGCCAGACCTCGAGTTATTTTTAACTGCAAAAATTGCAGTGTTTTCTTTGCCATGAAGATTCTGCACACATGAATTGCATAGGAAGTTACAATTAAAGACTTCATTACCTGATTCATTTCACATGTCAATGATGCTTTCAGTCTAATTTATACTACATATTTGGGACATCATAGTTTCACTTGCACACGTGCATTATCACTAAGCTTATACAAATTATAACATTTTGCATCTGTGCACAGATTTACGGGTCGTACATAAACTGGCATAGGTGATGGTGGAAAACAGAACCCTTGAGAGAATGCTCAGGAGTTGAAATGTTGGAGATACTTGGTGCCTTTGAGGATACAGCCTATAAGTCCTGTACCCTGCACATATACACCGGTTTTGTTATATTTCGTATGCATTCTTATCTTGCAAATGTGTACTTTTTGTACATGCTTTTTTTGGACATTCTACTGTTTATATACTTTTGTAATAAAGATTGACATATTTATTTATAAGGCTGTGCACATTTTTTTTTTTTTTGGTCAATTTACTGAACCTCTTGTGTGTGAAAGATACCCTTGTAAAGGTATTCTCCCGTAATAATGAGATAGCAGTTGCTCTCCTTGGTGCTGATTTACATCTAGTTCCTCATGTAAAGGGATTCTCCAGCTACAATGAGGGATTGTCGCTCTCTGTGGTGCTGAATGAGTTACAGCCTTAGGTTTGATTTAAAGGAATTTTCAGATTGTGTTACTGTATGACGTTCTAAGATCCTCATTATCTGGAGACAGTTCCAGACAGGAAGCAGCCTGCTCTTTCTATTTCCATTTCACAGATCAGTGGCTGAGTGTGCAAAAAAATAAAAATAAAAATGGGATCTTACATTGAAGTAACTTTAATGTTTCCCAGAAAGCACAAGATACTCTATCTGTAATGTCCTTTATAGAGCAAAAGGCACATGTGAATTAATACATGTTTAGACATTAAACAGGGCAAATGAATTGTGTTCAAGGTCAGTGGAAGGTTGGGAAAGAGGGTAATTGCCCCCTGTGCTGCAATCTAATTTGGCTTTGTGTACTGGGACTGCATGACTTTTCACTTAGAAATGCCACAGTACATAGTTCTTTTGACCCTTTTATTCCATTGTCTTATCTATTGTCTTATGAATCTATGTATCTTAGTTGTCAACATTATTCTTACTTGTCCATCTGTCCCCATATCTAATGATAATGGTCGGACGGATGAAGATGTACCAAGGACCACTAAATTGTTTTTTCCTCTTCCCCCATGCCAACATTTTCCAGTTATCCCCCTGCTCAAGGTGTATTGTGCACCCAGGGTCACTGTCTCATTTGCAAAGCTAAGCATGCAAAGTTATCATCCTCTCTCTTTATTAGAATAGCATCTAATGTACTACCCTTCCTACCCTCTGGCCTCAGGGGAAGATGCAAGTATCCCTTGTTTTCTGTTTTTGTTGTCACATTCACAGATAATAAACATGTGGCCTGAAATGTATAGGAATGTGTTTGTGTGTGCCAGATCCATAAAATGAGAACAATACATTGATAAAATCACATCTTTATATTACTAATTTAAACGGTGGCTGTTGGTAGTTAATGCACCCTATACCGCTCAATAGATATGTCCCTACCTTATGGATAATCCACAACTCTGTACACCATTTTTTTTATTGCAGATCTATTTCTTTCCTAAGCTTCATAATGAGCCGCAGCCTCCTGGAGCACCAGGGTTAAGGTGAGTTAATGGAAATTAAACCCATGTTTTCCATTTTGCTTGTACAACTGCTACATTTTGCTGCCAGTTCCAATTAAGGTGTAAATCAGGCTATGGAGAGTGCATTGGCAACATCCCATCATCATTAAAAATTCATTTGAAATTCCCTTTAATAGCTGCGATCATTGTACCCCATTTAGCTGATACTCTAGTGGAAGTCGCAAGTGTACCTTTAAGTGCTCCTTTGGAACTTGTACTCAGTAATAGAGATGCTCAAAATTAAGTGTTTTATCATTGCTGACTGCAGTTTAATCCATACACCGGGCTTTGCAGAGCAGATTTCAGTTTGTTGTTGCCGATTTTGGAACATTTTCTCATTACTGTATCCCAGACTTGGCCCAGCAGCTTTTGTTCCCAGCTTGTGACTGATGACCGTAAGTTCTGTAGCGCGGCCAACACGTTTCTCTTTGTTATAAACACACACTACATCCTTAGGCAGCGGGTTTTAAAGACTCTGTTTGTATAATGTGTACTTTTTTGTTTTTTTATCTTGTGAGCTATATAAGCTTTACCATTACAATAAGCTGTAGTCAGCAATTACCCCATCTTATTTTTTCTTTAATAAGACAGTTTGCTGTTATCTAGCTCTGTTATCTAGCTCCTTCTCTTGAAACTACATGCTTTGAGATTTGGGGCACCTGGAAATTAGGTCACTGAGCCCAAAAAAATGTATAGACTATGGTCAGACAAACCCACAAAATAACCCAACTGGGGTACCATAATTCCCCATTTTTTGTATACATTGTACAGTCAGTTCCACTGTATTTGTTGCATGCACACACCTGTTTGGTAGGCTTAATTTTACATGGATATTACCATAGCTTGTTACTGGGTTATCTCACCATTTTTTTTCTTTTCCCTCTTATAATGGGAGAGATTTATGGTAGTTATAGTCAACAAAGAGCTGGAGGGCTTCAGTTGGACTCCTAGGGCCAGATTAATCAAGGCAAAAGTGCTGCTATTTTTTTAAGTGCTAAATTTGGAGCAAACTGCTATAGCATTACATTGTTTTCTTTTTATAAATACGGCCACTAGTTTCAAAAGGAAAGTTGACCTCCAAAGGCGATATTTAATTTATGGACCCATAAGTGTGTACATTTGAGACAGTTACTCTAGGATTCTCTGCCATTAAAAATAGCATTAAAAAAAAGAAAATAAACCCGTGGATTCACTCCGAGCCCCTCTACATGCCAAAGACAAAGCCTCTACCTCATTGTGATTTTCTGGACCTTGTGCCACTAGACTCTGTTCCTGTGCTGCTGCAATTTTTGTACAAATTTGAATTTAATACATTTCTTTACTGTTAATTATCACTTATGGTCTCTCTTCTTTCTTATCTGTTGCTGGCGCCCAAGTAAAAAGTAAAAAGAAGATTATAAATACCTTTTTTTGAATGCCCTTAGACCATTTGGTCCATGTGAGTGATTTGTTTTTACTTTGCCAGAAGGCTATATAAACATAACAGTACTACACTATATTTTTTCTCTCTCTTTAAATGTATTGCCTGCATTGGAGCCAACACCTCCCTTGTACATACAGGTTAATATCCTGCTTTTTCATTACTTTGTGTGGATTGTGCACAGACGCACTAATCACTTTTTCTCCAAATGCTGGTTAAGACTCCAGTCATATTTAGAGCAACATCTAGTTCTACCACTATCTTTGTCACACCTGCTATTACAAAATACAACTCACATTTTTCGGAATTTTTCAGGTGTGTGGCAAGAGACAGAAATCAAGCCTGTCTAGTATGCTCAAAGATTGTCTGGCCATGGTTACACATTCTTGTGACACAGTGACAAAGGTTTAAAACAGCCCATGTTCTCTTGATCACAGTATTCAGAGTAAAAGCTTACAGCTGTGAGGTTCAGCTATTATCCAGAATAACAACATGGTGTCTGATTATCTCATTATCAGCAGCTGTGTCTTGTTTAGCTACATACATGCACCACTTCATTCTTCAGATGCCGCGCATCAACATAATTGCTCACAAATAATAAACAGATCATGTACAGTTCCTAGGTTCTTGTTTACTGTATTTTTTTTATATTTTGTGCGTGATAGCTCATCAATATGGATCATGTATTGTTGGTTTTGTTTACATTTATTTTGTTCCATTTCTCACTTATCTTGCTAACTCACAGCTGTGCCCTTGTCTCTACTCACTATTGTGTATCTGGAATATGTTGCCACTATGTTCAGAGATCTCCCAGTGTCAAAAGGATATGTAAAAATCCGATTTTAATTTAAACTCAAGTTTTAAAGGACAACTGTTGGCAAAAAAAAAAAAATTATGCTTAGTTAAAAGATTTCAGCCCCTTGATTGAACTATCATTGATTTAGAGATACATTTAGTTGCAATAAGGTACTTTTTTTTGCAAGCAGCTGTTCATGTTTTACATGTTTGAGCAATGGACCAATCATATTAACTCACTGCCTTCCTGAAAGAGATAAAGCAAAATGTATGCCTACCTAAGTTAATTGTAGAGCAATGGTAAAACCCAGGGCCGGCCTTAAGTGTTCCGGCGTACTGTGTGGGTCACCCGGTCCACTCTACCCTCATATCTGTCTGTATCCTCTCCCTCCATGTATGTATCTCTCCCTTACCATGTTTGTCCCTTTCCGCTTTCTTGCAATGTCTGTCTCTCTTCAATCCCCCCATTTTATATCTCTCTCCCTTCCCATATCTGTCTGTCTCTCACCCTCCCCCATATCTGTTATTTCTCCTCCCCTCATATCGATTTTCTCTCCTTCCCCTCCCCATATATTGTTCCCTTTCCTTCCTCTCCTCATAATTCTTTCCCTCTCCCCATTGCTCTCCTTCCCTTCCCCATATCTTGTTTCTCTCCTCCCCATATATCTTTCCATCTCCTTTCTATACTCATACTCCTTTCCCTCTCCCCATATCTCTTATCTCTCCTTCCCCTCCCCATATCTCTTTCCCTCTCCTTACCCTCCCAATATCTCTTATCTCTCCTCCCCTATATCTCTTTCCCTTACCTTCCCTCCCAATATAGCTTTCCCTCTCATTCCCCTCCCCATATATGCTCTCTCTCCCCCTCCACCCCCTTACCTGTTCTATCTCCCTCACCTCTGTTATCTCTTCCCTCTCTGTTCTCTATACCCCCCCAACCTCTGTTCTCTTTACCCTTCCCCATCTCTGTTCTCTCTACCCCTCCCATCTGTTTTCTCTACCCCTACTCCCCATCTCTGTTCTATCCCCATCTTTGTTCTCGTCCCCCTTTCTGTCTTTTCCCCCCACTCCTCTGTTTTCTCCCCCTCCATTCTCTCCCCCTCCTCCTTTGTTCTCCCTCCCCCTCCCATTCTTAATTAAAGTGATGTGAAGCCACGAGCAGCAAAAGCTCCATGTGTTAAACACACACAGAGCTCAGTAAGTGCTACTCATGCTCCTCGCGCTTAGGGATAATGCAGGGTATCAGAAATCTGATATGGCTTATAACTCCGCCCCCTTGTAATGTAATAGTTATATTACCCTCCAATTAAAAAATAAACCCTTTTTCATTTTTTTTTTTGGGTGGGAGTGTCCCTTTAAACAACCCAGTGAACCATTTGTACAAAACCAGGGATCATCCCATAGATAAGGTAAGGAGATAATATAATCCTCCTAGTACCGGATGAGTGTGTGTAACATTGGAACGCATGCTCCTCTAGTATTCTGGGGGTTAAGATCCATGACTTTTATGTACTGTTAGTTTTGTCAAAGGCAAAAATATGGGAATAACGAAAACTTTATATGTGTTCATTTTAAATTAAAAATGAACATACATCAATATGATCGCAGAATGAAATGTTTATGCTTTTTATACCTTTTTGAATTAAACTAACCAAAGAAGAATCACTCATCTCAAATTATAAATGGAAGATTAAATTATTGTACGCACATAAAGAGCACTTAAGTACACAGATGTTTCACATCAGGTGCCAGGTACTCCTGCAAGCCAAACATATCCTGATTATATAGCATGTGTTTTTCTATATTTTTATGTTTATATCAATTCCTTGGGGACAAAGGACTGTCTACCCATTCATAAAGCCCCCATTACAAAATGGGATGTCCTATATAATAAGCGACTGTAGGGATTTAAATCTAGCAGCAATGCAAAGAGCTCCCCATTTCCCTGACAGGCTAGACAATGCTGCTGGCAACTGAGGGGTTAATATAACAAGAAATATAGCACCAAAACTGTATAGCTGGAATAGTAAATATAACCAAGTGGCCTTTGTAACGGAGCTGCAATATTAAATCCCAATATCTCCGCTGGTAAAAGAAGGTAATCCAAATAAAGCGCTGGAAAGTAATGCAATATCCCAAATCCCCCAGTAACCGGACGAAACACAGTTCTGGGAGTCAACTGATTAGTTTATTCACAGTTTCAGCATTTATGCAATTCCCCATGCAAGGGGTTTCCTTAATCCCCTTCCAAGGGCTATACAATAGTGAACTACCTGGGAACTGCAAATACAGGACATTTCTCCCACCATGCACTGCTGTACGGGAGGGGCACTCCCACTAGATAATCCTGTCAAGTGGATTATCCCTCCGTACAGCAGAACCTGGTTTTAACATAAGAATATCTAACTTTGACATTAACATGAATACATTTTTACAACAGGGTAACACAAGTATTTCAGACAACCTTTAAATGTTCTGCAATAAGTGGCTAGGTTTGCCACAGCCTTCAAGTGTGGACACCAGCATTGCTAGTGATGGACATTTACTTGGCTGGATGGCATTTTAATCATTTTCTGTAGACCTTCATAGACCTTACCATAGATACTTGAGTTCTTGCACAGACATTTTACCAATCTCTGGTGGGCTTACCACTCTGCTGATACCTGGAAGATCAAATCCCAACCAGAGAGACAATGGAACCGATTGGATGAAACGACGATGTGCAACCAAAGAGGAAGAAATAGTGAATAGCTTTGTTCTCTTACAAGGTTTATTATAATGTTATCGCATTGATGTGGGGGTAGAAGAGCAGCAGACCTGAATGCCCTTATGTGTTTTGTGTTACACAGCTTTTAGTCAAGGCTGAAATTGGCACTTTAGCAAGTCTTCGGGCCTGGTTTGAAAGCGGACCAGATTGTATGAAAGAACAAAGGGGCAATGGGTAAAGAAGTCTCTACAATAGCAGTAATAATATGGAAAGAGACTCCGAAGAAAGGGGATAACCCTAGAAGTTTACAGAGTACAAAAATAAAAGGTTTATTTGAAGTCTCAAAAATGTACATAAAACTTATCTTTTATTTCATCTGTTATAAAAGACATATAACAAAACAGTGCCACAGTGCAAAAAACTGCTGGTGTCTGCCTTATTTACCCAGCGCTTCTCTCTTCTGATAGTTAATTGACAGTGCCCTCATTTTTCCAATTGTTTCTGTGCTGTACTATATATTACAACCTCAATCTAGAGGAATCCTTTATAAATGACTATTGTTTTGAAACCCCTTATTGTTTCAGCAGACTGTCTAATTGGCATAGTGAGTTTGGACCTTGTTAATTAGCAGTCTAAACTTCAACACCTGATACTGTTTCAGTACTAACACTAAATTGAACTGCTAAGTGCACCCTACATTCAAAAAGTGTTGACATATAGTATTTTTCAGATACTGGTGGGGTTGTACATAACGAATTGTTTTTATTTACACCGTACTCACGTTTTTTGCACTGTAGCACTGTTTTGTTAGATGTGTTTTTTAACAGATGAAATAAAAGCTAAGTTTTATATACATTTTTGAGACTTCAAATAAAGTACAAATGGAAGATCAATGAGTGGAGCTGAAACTTATCCTCACAAAAGACCCTCAGGATAAAATAAATCTAAAGAAATCACAACAATCCACAAGTCTTCTCAAAAGAACACAGTTTATCCCATTAATAGTCTAGTGCAGTGATGGTGAACATTTTGGAACTTGATTGCCCAATCTGCTGTAGGAAGTCACGATGAAGCTCTCAAAGTGGCCTCTCATTTCAGGCATGTGTGACCATCAATATCAGCCCCCCTGCTCACTCTTGATCTCCTTCCCTTCCTTTCTCTTTCACCAATGAGTTCAAGTATGAACTATGTACTAAAGTGCCTAATACCAAGTAATGTCTTAGATCATAACATTAACTTGATCATAACATTTACAGGTAATGTAACATAATTGATGGTGATCATGTTGATTGCCATCTGAGAGGTCTCTGAGTTCCAGTTGTGGCACCTGTGCCATAGTTTCACCACCATTTGTCTAGTGATACATAGAAACATAGAAACATAGAATGTGTCGGCAGATAAGAACCATTCGGTCCATCTAGTCTGCCCAATTTTTTTGAATACTTTTATTAGTCCCCCGTTCCCGGTCTTATAGCTAGGATAGCCGTGTGTCTATGCCACGCATGCTTAAAATCCTTGACACAAGAAAAAAATGCTTCAAGAGTATTTACTTGAGTCCTGTGATTGCTGGTGCAGCATGGAAGCATTTTATTGTAAAATCAGTATGGTGTTTTTTAGTCTTCATTTTATCTTTTTTATTTCAACTGATCAGATGGCATCGATCTTCTCATATGGCACGTAAGCAATTAAAGAGTACAAACAAAAACTGTTGTTTATGCAAACAAGATATTTGTGAAGCCGATGCTCATTTGTACATTTTCTTTATGTACTGGCAGTCTTTACTATAATACATTTAAGAAATGATTTGGTTACAAAATACTCCGCTTATAAACATATGATTAAGAGCCCTTGCAGGCTTGAAGTGTGTTAGGCATTAGAAGATTCCTGCTTCTCTTCACTGCCTTTGTGCCCCCCTTCATGCAAATTACAAACAAAAAATAACTCGAACAGGAACTGCAGTAGATACAAAGACAGAGGTAGGGATAGAGAGACTAATACAAGGGGTGAGGCCTTAGGTAAAGGTGGATCCTGAGAAGGACAGAGCAAGGGCAACTGAGCAGGAAACCTTAGTGAGGGCAACTAAGCAGGAACTCCTAGGGAAGGCAGTTAAGCTGTTAACTAAGAATAAAAACCTAAAAAGGGTAACTAAGCAGGAAACCATAGACATGGTAACTAAGTAGCAAACCATAAAGAGGGTAACTAAGCAGAAAAACATACAGAGGGTAACTAAGCAGGAAACCCTAGACATGGTAACTAAGTAGCAAACCATAAAGAGGGTTACTAAGCTGGAAACCATAACGAGGGTTACTAAGCAGGAAACTCTAAGATGGGAAACTAAGCAGGTTATGATGAAATACGATTTTAGCAGGAGATGCAGAAAGCCTTCACCTGGCTGGTTGTCCAATCTAAGTTAGGTTTCCAAGTTCAATTCATCTTTAGCAGAGGATCAGGAACATATGAAGCTGATCTCAGAAGTCAGCCAACCAACTTCAATGCAAAAGGTTGCCCCAGCTAGCGAGCCCACCTGAAACCAACAGAGGGGAAGAAATACAAAAGATTGGGATGCCTCCAGAGGAGGAAGGAAGGATATGAGAACAAAAATTAGACTTTCAAATGCGTTTGTCAAGAGGCCAGAGAAGAACTCTGACAGACACCAGAGATCCAATACAATATCTGCCTCAAGCTTTCTCACAAATTCCTGGTAAAATATATTTCATAACATATTTATTGTGATCTCCCTGTTTTCTCTGTAGATTTATGCAACTATTTTTTCCTAAACGCAAGATAGAATCTTTTAGTTTTGTCTTGACTTTGTTGGATGTTCAGCTCTACAGTCTAAAGCCCAATGGGACTAGTCACTAAAATTTGACTTTGGGGGTCAACTTTCATTTTGAGACTAAGTCAAATTTGACATCTGAGTTTGACTTAGGTTCGAAACATGGGTTTTATTTTTTCTAAGTCAAACTCAGATGTCAAATTTGACTTAGTCTCAAAATGAAAGTTGACCTCCAAAGTCAAATTTTAGTAAATAGACCCAATAGAGGTTCGAAGAGGAAGCTGAAGCCTGTTCATCTCAGTGCTTGTAGGTCTGGATTGAATCTTGAGATGCAAATAGGAAAGGTTTGGGTTACATACTGATAAATGGTCAATCTGGATCCTTTCCCAAAGTTTATGGCTCTGGGTATATGTTTTATGTGTCTGGGTACATAATTACCGTGGCTTAATACATTGATCCAATGCTTTTTTCTCTACAGATAGTATTGAAATGCTGCATCTTCTAGACCAGTGGTTCTAGGTTGACCATTGCCTATTGCCTATATTTGATTGCTGCTGAATACAAATCGGTCTCCATTCAAAGTTCTTTACTACTCTTCGCTGATTCTGTTATGCTCCAAGCAGATCTCTTTGTAAGTGACCGCCCAATGAGGATACAGAAGTTCTGACACAGGACAGCAGGTGGCTCTTACCTTGAATTCTGCTTCTGATCCTAATGGAAAAATAGTGTTCAACATTTACGTTTTAGACTATTTGAACAATGCAACACAAAGGTGCTAGTAAATCCAAAAGAAGAAACCAAGCACTCAGGGTATTGTTTCAAAGTGTAAAAAAAATGTGTTTAATGCACATTGAAAGTGGACCAAAATGAAACACAGACAATCCAGGGTTAAATCCCCCCTTTAACAATGTGCAAACAAACACAAAGATGTGTACATTGTAAAATCTAAGAATGGTGACCTGAGTTAACTTGACGTTGCATGTTAAATGGAGTTGCATAGGAGTTACGGATGGGAGTTACAGATATACTCATATGCTTTGTGCATTATATTGAACAAATGCTAACTTTCCAATTATCATTATTACATTTCTGGAATTAATACAGTCAACACATCCAAGCTTACATTGCAAAATGTGTAAGGGGAAAATATGAATTCATATATCACACAATATCCACTACTTTGTATTTAGTTATAAAACAATGTAAGCCTCACAATAAAGTATGATTCTATGTGTGTTGTTAAAGGGTCACTAAACTTTATATTTCACTAGTGCTTGTAATACAGAAGCACAAGTGAAAAATGAGTTGCCTCTCCTCTGAGGATAAACTGGCATATATGCTTCACAGTACATCATAGTTTATCCTGTGCCAGTTCTGTCTCTCTCTGCTAGTATATATATATATATATATATATATATATATATATATATATATATTTCTATTTTTCATTATTATCATATTTATTTTTTTCTGGGATGCAAAAGTTGTGTTAAAGGTTTTTATTTATTATATTATAATATTTATTAATTAAATTATTTTGCATAAAAAAATAATAGTAACTTATATGAGGCAATAAACAGGAAAATATAGCTTCTCTTTTAAAAAGGATGCATGTGTTTTTATTATGCATCATATATTCATTTTTCTCCTTTTGTCTTTTTTAAGTGCATTTTTTCTCCATGATTTAAAGGTTATATTATTTAAATTTGTATCTATCTTTTTGTTTTCCTTTGAAGAAACAGATACATACAAGGGTGTATGTGTTTATATTATTTGTTTATATTATTTGATTAAAAATGTATCAGTGTAGTGTATTGATTCAATAAAGCTCTGTTACAAAGCAAAAAAACAGATGTATATGAGGTGGTATATAAATAATATATATATATATATATAAATATATATATATATATATATATATATATATATTATATTTTTTTTTAGATAGATAGATAGATAGATAAATAGATTTATCTCAGTTCATTATTACAATAGCGAGGCGATAATAACTTGGAACAAAAATGGTGACTAGTCACACAGTCCATATTATTATGCAAATACTTATGCCATAATTCCTCCTGAAACCTCTCTTTGATGAATTTCTAGACAGTGAGATATACAGTGAAAAAGAAAAACCAATTACCTATGTGGTCCAAGCAATGTTTTACATGTTTTCCAACTCTGTTTCCTTCGCAAGCCCAATGAATTCATAGAATACGAAACCTCACACCTCACACTGAATAAATGAAACTTAAAACTGTTAACACTCGAGGACATAGTCTTACATTAGAGGGGCAACAATTTAAAAGTAATATCAGGAAGTATTACTTTACTGAGAGGGTAGTGGATGTATGGAATAGCCTTCCAGCAGAAGTGGTAGAGGTAAACACAGTGAAGGATTTTAAGCATGCGTGGGATAGACACAAGGCTATCCTAGCTATAAGACCGGGAACGGGGAACTAATAAAAGTATTTAGAACATTGGTTAGACTAGATGGACCGAATGGTTCTTATCTGCCGACACATTCTAGGTGTCTGTGTTTCTATGTGTTTGAATAGAAAAAAAACTAATGAAGTAATAAGCTTTAAAAGGGTCATAAAAATGTTAAGCAATAAGAAATATACTATGGGCTGTATGATGGCGGAGACGGGGAAGACAACAGATGACAAGCTGTGTGACCAGACCACTAAGTACTTGGTGCTACAGCTCTAGAGTGTCACATTTTACAGCGTATATTAGCACACTAATGAGAAAACTAATCACAGTGCATGACTGGTGATTTCTGGGATAGTTAATCGCAAGGGGAAAAAACAGATGCACGAAGCACAGCACACTTAAAAAAAAAATACATTACAAAATATGAGGATAACACCAGATTTTACAGCTTGTGTCAGTTAAGTAGATGTTTTACTTTAAGTGCTGACTATAATTTTTAATTGTATTTTTTTTTAATCAACAACAGACTGAGGATGGCAGTTGTGTGCATGGTCCTGCTGATATGTGACGGATTGCATGGAGTCAGTTCGCATTAGCTGAGAGAAAGGAAGCTGGTTCTTTCTGCTGTGAGCTTGGAAATGAGAAAATGAAAACCTGTACAGAAATCATAGGGTGGCATGCATAAATAGACATTGCGTTTGCTGTTAAATAAGAGCTACAAATTACTGGGAATCCTTTTTACACAGTTACACCAGAGAGATGGGTTTTGCCTTAATTAGACATCGATTATAGACTAGTTCTATGGCTTATTATGGGTATAGTATATACACTATCATCAGTTTGATAGTGTATTGCTGGAACTCTCTTTTCAGAGAAGAGGGGCATTATCACGGTAGATTTGGTGTTTGGCTCCATCTATGTTCGGGGTGGTCATGACAAGTGACAAGAAACTCCCCCTTCCCTAAAGGAAGAGAAGGGGAAAGATCTGTGGGCCAGTATCCCAACAATGTTGCAAACTATATAAACTATATACAATGCATATACCGTATTTGCTGGATTAGAAGACAAGGATTTTTTCAGAGCAAATGCTCTGAAAAAGCCCCCTTGTCTTATATTCAGCTGTCCGTCATAATATACGGAAGTGTTGGGTAGCATGGAGGATGTCTGCACGTATTGTGCAGACATCCCCCAGCTGCCCCCACTAGCCACCAGGGAAAGACAAGGTGAGGGGGAGGGAGGGGGGGGGGCAGAGAGTAACAAGGGGAGGGAGGGGGGCAGAGAGTAACAAGGGGAGGGGGCAGAGAGAAACAAAGGAAGGGAGGGGAAGAGACAGAGACAAGGGAAGGGGGAGAGACAGAGACAAGGGGAGGGAGGGGGAGACAAAGGGAGGGGGAGAGAGAGAAAGGGAGGGGTAGAGAGAGAGAGAAAGGGAGGGGAGAGACAAAGCTGGGGCAGGGGAAAGAGAGAGGCAGCATTGGCACATAAAAGGAAATAAAAACAAGAAATGCATTTTTTTATATCATAATTTTTTATTAAAAATGCAATTTACATGTGAATATATACAAGTTGAACTTTTTTCCTATAGGGTATTCTTATATTCAGGCTTTTCGTTTTTTTCCTAAAGGAATATCCAAAGTTTGGGGGGGTCATCTTGTAATCAGGGTCGTCTTATAATCGAGCAAATACGGTATGTGTTATGATAATAAATTGCACAACTGAGAAAAATAAATAAATAAATAATCCAACTGTGAAATTCTGGAACACAAAAACAGTGGAGACTATGCAGCTGTCAAAATGACAACTCCACTGTTTTAGCCTGTTTTGTTTGCAATTCATGGTTTAGAGAATAGATCACTGTACTGACAATCTAAAAGGAAACTGGCTAACTATAATATTCCCAGCCAAAAGAAGTGGGTGGTGATTCTACAAAGAGATTGAACAGAGTTGTATGACATATGTAGGAACATTAATTATTGGTGTTTGTTGACTGTCCGACTTGCTGAGGAAACACACTGATATTTGATCCAGGTGTTAAAAGACAGACACAATTTAATAAAGGTAGAAAAGTCAGGATATATTTTATCCTGGATATATTTTAAAGAAATTTCCCTTTATAACTTGTAGAGTGACAAGAAAAGCAAAACTCCCCATGTATCATGTACAGGCCTTGTTCATTTATTACAAACATTCATATTGCTGGCACAGAAGCCGGTGAGATATCACAGTTGGTAAATACCCAGACGGTCAGCCTCTGTTCAAACCTTAAGGTTACAAGTTCAAATCCCGGCAGGGTTGAATCAGCCCTTCATTTTTTCAAGGTCAATAAATTGGGAAATAAGGACATATATTATTCAGATGCCAGTTTGATTAAAGCATGGCATTCTATGAATACTAGCTATTATTATCTTTACTATTATTATAACGTTTCGACAGAATTCAGTTACATGGATTGCTCTTCTGTAATGTTTACCTGATTGGTGTATTTTGTCATCGGCCAGCACTGAACATAAAATACATCTGTTTTTATAAAACTCAACTAGATAGTAGCCTGGTAACAAAACTGTGCATTTTTTTTCCCTAACATGAACTTCTGCACAGCAAGAAATCGATTGAGGGTTCTGGAGCATGAAAATTGTGAATTGTGTGTCCAAAGTTCTAAAAGTGGTCCACCATGGATATCAACGGAATGTTCCTGCTGATTACATCACTTTAAGAACCTTTCCCAATAATTGTCCTTTATCAATAAGCCCCATTGTGTTAAAAAAGGGGCCTAATCATTATAATCTACCAAAAAAACAAAGATTATCATTCACTGGTGTTCCTTGTTTATTTGAGTTCTTTCACATTTGGGATTGTCCTATGAGGTTGAAGCTTATGCTCAGTGCAGTGCTTTCTGAAAAAATAAATTCAATGTTATGATCATGCCGGAGGTCACTCAATATCACATGATGTTACGGGAAACCATCCCTGACAGGTCACACACCTAATGTGTACCAGATCCCCATGGAGTTATGTTGTATGGTGTCATAAAGTGCTATTTTGCCCGTTTTGAAATGTCTGGGGATTTCGTTTCAGAAAGTGACTTTTTAAATATTCACAGGCGTGTGAAATGCGTCAGGCGTTGGCTTCTTTTGAACACGTAGATTTCTCCCTATGTGTTTTGGTTTATTATTGATTTTACTTAATGTTGGATCTTCATAAAGTCTATATTTGTTTTACCTTGTTACCTTGTGGTTACTGCCTCATTCATCTGGGGATGGACAACCTTCTGTTTTGGAATGCTGTTATACATTTGCATATTATGGGAGTGTGATGCTATCAGGTTAGGACAATCACCCAGCTGGAATTTTATCAGCAGACTTATAAAACACTCAATTGAGGCTAATGTTAATGCTATGGGGCAATAGTGTATCAGTTTATGAGAACAGGGATGTGATTAAGTTCAGTTCACTACTGACTCATATGTTTGAGAGTATCTTTTTTTGTGCAAAACAAGACACATGTTTAAAATATACTACAGGGCTACATAAAAAGTATTTGCCTTAACTGTGCGGCATACTCTATAAAGTGTTCCTTTCTCGGTTCTATAAAATTCTAAATCATTTGATAAGATTTCTACCTGTATTTTATAATGAATAAATACCTACTGGTGTTTTTATTTTGGTCTATATTAAAATGCCTCACCTGTGTGCCACATGCAAGGTCATTCAACTGAAACACAATTGTGACATCTTAACAATTTTAAAAGCGCCACCAACCTTTCATAGAAACATAGAAACATAGAATGTGTCGGCAGATAAGAACCATTCGGTCCATCTAGTCTGCCCAATTTTTTTATTTTTTTTTTGAGTACTTTTATTAGTCCCCCGTTCCCGGTCTTATAGCTAGGATAGCCTTGTGTCTATCCCACGCATGCTTAAAATCCTTGACTGTGTTTACCTCTACCACTTCTGCTGGCAGGCTATTCCATACATCCACTACCCTCTCAGTAAAGTAATACTTCCTGATATTACTTTTAAATCGTTGCCCCTCTAATTTAAGACTATGTCCTCTAGTTGTGGTAGTTTTTCTTCTTTTAAATATACTCTCTTCCTTTACTGTGTTGATTCCCTTTATGTATTTAAATGTTTCTATCATATCCCCCCTGTTACGTCTTTCCTCCAAGCTATACATGTTAAGATGCTTTAACCTTTCCTGGTAAGTTTTATCCTTCAACCCATGAACCAGTTTAGTAGCCCTTCTCTGAACTCTCTCCAAAGTATCAATATCCTTCTGGAGATAAGGTCTCCAGTACTGCGTACAATACTCCAAGTGAGGTCTCACCAGTGCTCTGTACAATGGCATGAGCACTTCCCTCTTCCTACTGCTAATACCTCTCCCTATGCAACCAAGCATTCTGCTAGCATTTCCTGCTGCTCTATTGCATTGCCTACCTACCTTCAAGTCCTCTGAAATTATTACTCCTAAATCCCTTTCCTCAGATGTTGAGGTTAGGACTGTACCAAATAGTCTATATTCTGCTTTTGGGTTTTTACGCCCAAGGTGCATAATCTTGCACTTGTCCACATTAAATGCCAGTTGCCACTGCTCTGACCATTTTTCTAGTTTAGCTAAATCATTTGCCATTTGGCTTATCCCTCCATGAATATCAACCCTGCTGCAAATCTTTGTATCATCAGCAAAAAGACATACTTTACCAACAAGACCTTCTGCAATATCGCTAATAAAAATATTAAAGAGAATGGGTCCAAGAACAGATCCCTGAGGTACCCCACTAGTAACAAGACCTTGCATCGAATATACCCCATTGACTACAACCCTCTGTTGCCTGTCACTCAGCCATTGTCTAATCCATTCAACAATATTGAAATCCAAACTCAAAGATTTCAGTTTATTGATAAGCCTTCTATGTGCGACAGTGTCAAAAGCCTTACTGAAATCTAGGTAAGCAATGTCTACTGCACCACCCTGATCTATTATTTTAGTTACCCAATCAAAAAAATCAATAAGATTAGTTTGGCATGATCTCCCTGAAGTAAACCCATGCTGTCTCTGATCTTGAAATCCAAGCGACTTTAGATGTTCAACAATCCTATTCTTTAACAAGGTTTCCATTATTTTCCCCACTACTGAAGTAAGACTTACTGGTCTATAGTTGCCCGCCTCCTCCTTACTACCTTTCTTGTGAATGGGCACAACATTAGCTAATTTCCAATCTTCTGGAACTACTCCCGTTAACAATGATTGGTTAAATAAATCTGTTAACGGTTTTGCTAGTACACCACTAAGTTCTTTTAATAACTTTGGATGTATCCCATCAGGTCCCATCGACTTATTTGTCTTTACTTTAGACAGCTGAAGTAAAACCTCTTCCTCTGTAAACTTACATGCATCAAAAGACTCATTAGTCTTTTTCCCTAAATGAGGTCCCTTACCCTCATTTTCATTTGTAAAAACTGAACAAAAATATTCATTAAAGCAGTCTGCTAAGCCTTTATCCTCTTCTACGTAGCATCCTTCTTTTGTTTTTAATCTAACTAATCCTTGTTTTACTTTCCTTTTCTCATGTATGTATCTAAAAAATGTTTTATCCCCCTTTTTCACTGACTGGGCTATAGTCTCTTCTGTGTGTGCTTTGGAAGTTCTTATAGCTTGCTTTGCCTCTTTCTGCCTACTCTTATAGATCTTTCTATCTTCCTCACTCTGAGTATTTTTATAATTACTAAATGCTAGCTTTTTATTTTTTACTATTTTAGCCACCTCTGCAGAGTACCACAGTGGTTTCTTCAATTTTTTGCTCTTACTGACAAGCCTTATGCAATTTTCTGTTGCCTTCAGTAGTGCAACTTTTAGATAATCCCATTTCTCCTGGACTCCATTTAAATTGCTCCAGTCTGATAATGACTCCTTCACATCTAATCTAATTTTAGAAAAGTCTGTTTTTCTAAAATCTAAAACTTTTGTTTTTGTGTGGTGTGACTGCGTCACTGTTCTTATATTAAACCACACTGTCTGGTGATCACTAGATCCTAAACTTTCACCTACAGTAATATCTGATAACAAATCTCCATTTGTGAACACTAAGTCTAGTATGGCCTTTCAAAATAACTTATGGTTCTTTGCCTAGTACAGACCGAAATATTATTCATTATATTAAAATTAAGCAATTACGTGGATGGAGCTTGATTTATATGACAAAATTAGGGAGATGTAATGTTTATCTCACCTCAACTCACCTGCTATTCACCTCAACTCACCTGTTATTCACCTCAACACCACCTTTTGGTGAATAGCCCGAAGATAGTGAGAGAGAAATGTCACACAGAGTATTACATCTATGTAAAGGTCATTGTGGATGTGGCATATAGGAAGTATGTGAACCATGTCACTCCTGCAAGGGAACAATGCTAAAAAAACAAAAAAAAACCTTTCTTACTATTTCTATCCTGCTGTATTGCTTAATTATTAAACATCTGCTGGTGTTTTCATTATGTCTCAAATTAAAATGCTATACCTGTCTGCTGATACAAGTAATATAACTTCACATACAATTGTTGACATCTTATCAATTTAAAGAGCCCCTAAGCACAGTCAGAAGAAGCAGAGTTTATTTTTTTTATTTTTTTTACAGCAGTTCTACTCTGAGGGTGAAGTAGCATGTACCATGGGAATACTCTGGGGAGTGACAAAGTTGTCAATTAGTGAGTGCTGACTATGTTTGACTCATTTTACCAAACCATTGTAAGGATGTTTTCTAAGAGGGTATGTCTGAGGCTGTGGTTTTGGCTGTGGCCATACACATGGTTAATACTAATGACTAGTAAATGTGTAATTTTGTACATTTCTGTCTGTACATAGATAGCCAGCACTGATGTGTTGTAATATAAAGCCACCCTGATTATAAGGATAACACGGATTTCCGATAATATGGGAGTAAGAAACAAAATGAAAGCAGCTCTCTAATTCAGGCATACAGCAGATTAGAGCATCTGTACAGGGCATTTATGAGCATTCCTGCATGTGATGGGAGGGCCCATATTTATTCCTCCACTATTACCCTTTGTGGGAACTGGATACATATCCCCACCATTCACCTTGACATGCATGTCACTTTCTCTACCCATTACAATTTTCCCAGATCGTCCTATTTTATTTCTATGTTTAAGAAGCCATTTTTGCCAGATTCTCAGAATGCTGAGTGGAATCACAAAGAAAAGGGAGAAAAATACCACATACATCTATAAAGTAAGATATCAATATACATTCAAACAACACATAACACAATAACAAAACAAAAAAAAAAGTTCTGAGAGGGTGCCAAATGGATCAGAATTGTAGCATCCATTTTAATTGTTGCCTCGAGATTGACCTTAATTATACATCATAGTCCTTGCAGTGAAAACACGGAACCACAGGATCTCTCCATGGTAGTCAAATTATCTCTAAAATACCCAACCTGCTTGTATAAACAATGCTCTGGCCAATTATCACTAATAAATATAAGACAAAATGCTGCAGTAGCTGATGTGGTATTTGACAGAGGTCTTCGGAGTTCAGAAGCTCAAGGGATAGACAATTATAAAAAGTGAGCACCCGGGTGAGACACACTTCATAATTTTGCAATTAAATCGACCTGTGGAGTTAAAATAATATTGCGCTTTATCATCCTAGACTGTGAATAAAACAATGTATCTATAACCTCCACTCTGTGGCTTATTATTTTCCTTTACAGCACATTGTACCTCATGGACGTCTCAGATAGATATCATTGTTACCATCGTGTTAATCTAATCGCAGTGAAACATCTCTATTAATATCACGTTAGCACTGAATGAATGGGACCAGACCATGAAGTAACCCAATCCACATGCTACCCATGTCTCTTCAAGAAAGTGGAACCTTACACAAAGCTCTAACCCCGTGTGGCCTTCTCTAATATACATTTGATTATGTCTCAGCTGACCAATAACAGTAAACGCTTTGCAGTTCTATATATTTATACAGTAGATAATGTACAGCTATCAGCTCACTTATAAATCACGTTTTGAAAAAAGAGATCTGTAAGAGGCTAAGGGGTATGGTTTAACATCCACACCCTTTTTTAAGACACTGCCCACTTTCACTCAAATCCTAACGGTCTATAACATGGTTCACGCATTTCCTATATGCCCCAGCCACAGAGCTTTTTAAATAGATCTATTGCTCTCTCTCTCTCCTACTCTTTGTTTGGGGGCATCTAAGACATAAATCAAGCCCAATTACTTAATTTCAATATGGTGAACCCAACCAGAAAAATACTAATAGCATTCCACAGAATAACATGCACTACCAAAGCAATCACATTAGAAATATCGAATAGTCATTATTATCACATGCCTTCTAGTTATGTAATAATTATGGCAGCAGAACACTGGGAAAGGATTTTTACTAACTCCAAATAATTGCTGTGCTGGTATATACCTAAAACACTAAGAAACACTGATACCCTGAAAACAAACTTTTCATGTAAGGATCTACTCAATATAGAAAGAATTGCAGGCAAATGAGATGGGAATTTCAAACTTCAGGCCAATGAAGCCAGGTTGTAAGAATTCTCCAACGCAACTGCTACTTTGGCCTTACGTTTGAAATTCCTCTCTCAATTCCCTGTAATTCTCTCTTTATTAAGTAGACCCTTTAACCTTCTTGGTGAAGACAGACAAGAAACTATCAATTATTTGGCCGACTTGATTTCTCTCCAAGGTATGATACAACTATATCTCTGGCCTCATAATCAGTGAATGGAATTGAGATATTTGATACACACACTATGTATAGTGAGTAATCTATTGCCTTGATGTGTGGCTTCACTACTGGGCTATAATATACTTGTGACAATGAGATATACAGTAAGCCACCTCATGCTCAACTGAACCTGGGATTTTCCTGCATGTGTTAAAAGCAAATAAACATTATCTGTTTCCTGATGGATTTTGTGTATGTGATAAAAATTAGAGGTTTAACACTGATATCATTTTATGATTGTAAATGTTTGTAACAATGTCTTCTACACTGTGTATAATTAAGACAGAACAACATATGTATTTCGTTATGTCTTTTATATTTTGCCACAAAAAAATTGAATATAAAGTTGATTATGCAAGTTTTACAATCTTACACACTGATGCTGAGATCAGGAACTCTGTTTAAGCACAGCATTTCGACACAAGAACATAGAAACATAGAATGTGTCGGCAGATAAGAACCATTCAGTCCATCTAGTCTGCCCAATTTTCAAAATACTTTTATTAGTCCCCAATTTCCTATCTTATAGCTAGGATAGCCTTGTGTCTATCCCACGCATGCCTAAAATCCTTGACTGTGTTTACCTCTACCACTTCTGCTGGCAGGCTATTCCATACATCCACTACCCTCTCAGTAAAGTAATACTTCCTGATATTACTTTTAAATCGTTGCCCCTCTAATTTAAGACTATGTCCTTCTAGTTGTGGTAGTTTTTCTTCTTTTAAATATACTCTCTTCCTTTACTGTGTTGATTCCCTTTATGTATTTAAATGTTTCTATCTTATCCCCCCTGTTACGTCTTTCCTCCAAGCTATACATGTTAAGATGCTTTAACCTTTCCTGGAAAGTTTTATCCTTCAACCCATGAACCTGTTTAGTAGCCCTTCTCTGAACTCTCTCCAAAGTATCAGTATCCTTCTGGAGATACGGTCTCCAGTACTGTGTACAATAAGCCAAGCAAGGTCTCACAAGTGCTCTGTACAATGGCATGAGCACTTCCCTCTTTCTACTGCTAATACCTCACCCTATGCAACAAATATGACTTTCATTTTTTGTTACCCACTGACCTTGTCTGATAGCCTAACTAGAGTAGTAGAGATATCATTTCACTACTCTATTTTAAAATAGCAATAATGTCATGACACCAATTGTTCCCATAGAAATTCACAATGTACAGTGCTATCCCATCCCAAGGGATTCTGGGTGATCATCTTTTGTGCCTGAATATTCCCTTTTATACATGGTTTAGACACACTGAACAGAAAAGCAGCCCATGATAGAGGTTCAGATTAAGAAAACCACTCATGGGCATTGGTTTCACGTGGGCTCTCATCAGCATCAGGTTGCTGAGCATACTTTGTCTATCACAATCTGGGAACTTAACCTTGCTTTTGGACTTTCATTTAGGACCATTGTCAGACACATATCAGCTTATCCTTTGGGATTGTATGAAATAATAAAAATAATGCATGGTTTATTAAACGCTGTTAAGTCTTTGATCAGCACATTTCTCTCTCTATTCTCTTTAGACCAATAGTATAGAAATATATTTTAGTGTACTTTGGGAACTGTTTAGTAGACCAGGAAAGATCACCAAAGGGAGACTGGAGAATAAATAGGGCGGACATTCATACACAATAGAAGCAGACTGGTTGCACATCTGAGGATCTGTGAAAAGGCACCACAGGAAGTATGGTAAGGAACACAACGGGTCACTCGGGATGTTTGTGTTGTACAAAAACAAATTTATTTACTATCACTGATTTAAATATTTAATTATGGAACTGCTTACTGCACCTGACCATGCTTGATCCAAAAGTGTCCTTTTATCCATAGGCTCAGTGTACTGGTGATCCATGCTATATGAAAAATATACACAAACGCCATGCACTTCAATAGATCTTCAGAGTCCTAAATTCAGTGAAAAAACCCCATCTTTATTGTGACAATATAACAGTCAGCAACGCAGTGAGTACAGGTCACAAAAAGGTCAATCCCCACTGTTTTTTTGTGACCTATACCCCCTGCATTGCCAACTGTTATATTGTCACAATAAATATGTTTTTGTTTTACCCAATTTAGGACATTTAAGGCTGACCATGAACATGTTTTGTTTGCCGACATTGGTGAGTGGCCCTCATAGTTTTCTCCGGTGATATGTTGAGCGCGATGGGCCTTATCTTGTTTTCGAAACACTCATGCTTGGCGACACCATACAAATCTGAACCTGCTGGATCACCCTACTAGCCATCCTAAGTAGACTTGGCTCATTTACTTATACAAGAAACAATAGAATTTCCGTTCTAATCTCTTCTGCTAACTCATTTCCTCCCTCATAATTTGTGTGAGCTCTTACTTCTGTACATATTTCAGTGGTGATTTAACTTTTTATAATTAGAAGTGCACCTACCTGACAGTGTTAACAAATCATTCTGTGCCTTAGATTCAGTCCAATATGATGGAGTGTGTTATACACACCCTTAGTTAATAGAGCCGCACAATAATCTATCTTAAAAACGAATGTGAACTCTATGCAAAGTATCATTTTCTGGTGACACATGCATCAATCATCCTACATACAGACCAACACGCCAATACCTCCTAACAAAGGGCTGTTTCCTCATTGGCAAAATAATAAATGGGCCGTACAGCCAATTCAGAAAGGTTTGCTTACGGCAGTGGGACAGCCAGCAGCCGTACAATATAAATTGTACAGCCAGTATAGAGAAAACAGCTAGTCAGGGTTTTCAGTACCTTATCACTTTCTTAAACTATTTCTTGACTTGTGCTTACACGTTGTCTTGTACATAGTGCATATGTTCCAATGGAGCCATGTTTATAATGAATTAAGAGGCAAAAGATGATAATTGTTGACCAGGTTTGCATACGCCTACCCAGAATATTTTAAAGTGGTGGACGCACTGGGAATGTGTGATTTCTATGGGAAAGGCAGGCCTTCTGGCTTGTTTGGTGTGTGTGCAGATGGTGTTCCTAAAGGGACAGTCTAGTCCCCAAATTCACTTTGGTGCAAGATGAAGATCACTGCTTGTATAATGCACAGGCTTTTATCCCTGTGTGATTTTATGTAGGCATTCTATATAAATCACATTTTTTATATTTGACTCAAGCCCTCCCCCAGTTATTACTCTGCACTGAGTCTATAAACACTGAGGATATAAAGTTTTGTTTCATATAGTCACTACCTGTCCTCCTCAAATTGAGTCTTTTGAGTGGCCTATGAGTGACCTTGCTTTTGTAATCAGTAGGATCTCTTAACAGTGCAACACATTGTCTGATGACATCATTAGAGAGACAGGAAATTCCACTCATTTGAATTATTCTCATCGGTTCCTGCAGCATAAAAAAAAGGAAATTACTTTTTACTCATCTAGCATGGGCAGTCCTTGTTTCTTGCAAATTGCTGTGATTTCACAATTTCTTGTTCAATGTAAGACATGCATTTTAAAGTACTTTGAAAGCACATTAATATGCATTAATATTTGGAAGATGAATTTTGGCCACTAGACAGTCCCTTTAAACTATTTCCAATCACTGTTGATGTTGGCGAAAGCTTCAGTGCAGGATATGTATTTTTATAATCTAAATAGACATCAGTCATATTTACATAATACAGTTTTGTTAAACAATGAATTCCACGTCAATATTTAATTTTAGCAATATGTTGCACATACCACTTAGCAACCAGTATAGAAAAGTAATAAAGAAAACGACTATACTCCCCTAATGCACTGGGACAAAACGTGAAAGTACTCATCCAGTACTCGTAGAGCAAATAAATCACAAATTAGAGGGGTGCTAACTCATATGAAGAGGAATCTAGAATATAATATATAATGTAAATGCATTATATATAAACAAAGTTAGTGCCAATATGTGAATACATATATTTGCAAAAACACATGTTGGGAGAGGGCTCATCAATACAATCTCCAATCTTGGGTTGTGAAAGACAAGATGTCGGGCTGTTAAAGTGACATTTTTATTTAATCATTTATAACATTTCACCGATTTTTATTTCATTTTTTTATTTTTTGTTTCTTTGCCAGGACTGGCCTTCTCCTAGGAAAACATGAGAAAAATCTCTGATAACAAGAACCAGTAAGCAGTGGAAATGTACTGTAATTACAAGAAACGACCATGCTGCAGGATTTGTGTGCTCACTGTTTGAGGAATAATTGGACGGTTTTCATTTAGAGAATATTTTTTTGGAAACATATATTTTAAGTTTTTTTTTTTTTTTAATTCAATAGGCAATGTTGCTACTGAATCAGATTAAATTAATAACTGAATTTTTGCTGTAAATACAGTTAACTATTGTGTACGTTCATTAGACAGTTTATATAAACAACCAAATATGTGGCAGTAAATGTAAAATGCATTGTCACCAAAACAAAGCAAAATATTATGAGAATAACTGGGATTAGTTTGCAGTACTGAGGTATTGGACACTGGACACACAGTCACTGGGACTGAGATACTGGATACTGGACACACAGTCACTGGTACTGAGATACTGGACACACAGCCACTGTCACTGAGATACTGGATCCAGGACACACAGCTACTGGTACTGAGAGACTGGATACTGGATACACAGTCACTGGTACTGAAATACTGGATACTGGACACACAGTCACTGGTACTGAAATACTGGATACTGGACACACAGTCACTGGAACTGAGATACTGGACACACAGCCACTGTCACTGAGATACTGGATCCAGGACACACAGCTACTGGTACTGAGAGACTGGATACTGGATACACAGTCACTGGTACTGAAATACTGGATACTGGACACACAGATACTGGTACTGAGATACTGGATACTGGACACACAGCCACTGTCACTGAGATACTGGATACAGGACACACAGCTACTGGTACTGAGAGACTGGATACCGGACACACAGTCACTGGTACTGAAATACTGGATACTGGACACACAGTCACTGGAACTGAGATACTGGACACACAGCCACTGTCACTGAGATACTGGATCCAGGACACACAGCTACTGGTACTGAGAGACTGGATACTGGATACACAGTCACTGGTACTGAAATACTGGATACCGGACACACAGTCACTGGTACTGAGATACTGGATACTGGACACACAGTCACTGGTACTGAGATACTGGACACACAGCCACTGTCACTGAGATACTGGATCCAGGACACACAGCTACTGGTACTGAGAGACTGGATACTGGATACACAGTCACTGGTACTGAAATACTGGATACTGGACACACAGATACTGGTACTGAGAGACTGGATACTGGATACACAGTCACTGGTACTGAAATACTGGATACTGGACACACAGTCACTGGTACTGAGATACTGGACACACAGTCACTGGTACTGAAATACTGGATACTGGACACACAGATTCTGGTACTGAGAGACTGGATACTGGATACACAGTCACTGGTACTGAAATACTGGATACTGGACACACAGTCACTGGTACTGAGATACTGGACACACTGCCACTGTCACTGAGATACTGGATACAGGACACACAGTCACTGGTACTGAGGTACACAGCCACTGGTACTGAGGTACTTGATACTGGACACACAGTCACTAGTAATGAGAGACAGGACAAACAGCTGCTGGTAATGTGGGAATGGAATGTCAGAAACAAAGCCAAGTTCAGGATAAGAGAAGTTAGAGAAGTGAGACAAGTCAGAGTCAAAATAAACGTGGGTAGGAGATCAAGTGTAGTCATTAAAACCAGGTCAGTAAGCAAAATCAGAAGTAACGCCAAGCCCAAGGAATCCATAAACCACTATCACAGGCGAGGAACAAAACATAACTGAAGAGTTTGGATACAAGTTTGGCAAATCAGCTGATTGAGACGATGGGGATAATAGTGTATAAAAGGTCCCTTTAGTTCTGCGGCACACACACGTGCAGAGCGCGGCTGGGTGGGTATATTGGAGTTTACAGGTCTCCGGAAAGATGGAGTACGCTGTAGTTTACCACAATCAGAGCTCTGAGGGAAGCCGCTGGTAAAAGGTGAAGTGGAGGTGACATAGTCACAATAGGTGGTGTTTATTTCATTCAGTGCCAGGACCAGAAGTTAGAGGGAGTAAAATGACTACATATGAGTGGCATGGCTGCACCTGACACAGATGGGATATAGTTCCAGTTACATAAATACATTGATACACATAAAGGAAAAAGGATCGAGACAGATCCAGGATCAGGATGTGTGAGGATTCAGTTACACCTGATGACACTGAGATAAACTTACCAACACATCATGGTACACCACACTACTGACAAGTCCTAATCACGTACCCTGGCTAGCAGAAAACCAAACTGACTTACACCTAAACTAAAACTGGTGGGAAAATGGATACTTAGCTAAACAAACATACTGTGAAATAACGAGAAGAATTGGGTGAGTTAAGTTAAATACACAGCTAGAAAAAAAAATTAATAGGCGAAAAGGGTTTAAGAAGACAGATTAGATACAGACTGCACAAAGAAATGTGCTGGCCGGGGCAGAAAGTTTCTATGTATTCTCAATGGAAATAATTATAATCTTCACTCTTTTTATTATTTTGTGCATATGTTTACTGACCTATATCTTTAAAGGTTAGGGACCTTTAGTTACATAGAGTTACCTTGTAATCCTGCACTACAACTCCTTCATACACAGTAAATGCAGAGCAACAAACATTTATCGATGTGCTTGTTAGAAAATGGACTTGCTTGCACTGTGTTTTTTCTCTCCGCGATTAATCTTGTTCTGTAGAATTCATCCACTCCTACGTCGTACAGATGTAAAGTCCTTTGTCTTGCAAGCATTAATTACTCACTGGTGCCTCTCATTTACACAACGTCTATTATCTGTATTAATAAAAAAAAGAGACCCCATTGCTTTACTCGGTCTAAATATCCATTGGCAGCTTGCCCAGAAGATCACTGAAAGCAAACTTGTATAGAGACACCTTCAATAAGCATCTCCGAGACATCAAATATATTGAATATGTATCCGTGTAAGTGATTTGGCAGAATTCCTAAAATGTTACTTTAAGAAAAATCATTTATTTTTCATTAGGCTATAGTATCTTCTACAACGATGATCCCTTTAGGGAAAAGAAACCCAGGCTCCTGAAGTCAGTGCTATTGACCTGGCCGATTAGAATGTTGAGGCGCTTCACCAAACGGCCACCAACCAGCGGTGCAAATGCAGGTCAGAAATCCAAAAGGAAAAAATATGCTGGCACTACAGTTCATTAAAGAAAGATCTGGATAATTCACTGTGAGCAACTGCGCAATAGAAATATGGACAGATAGAAACACTTTTTTTTTTTTTTTTTTTAAATAAGCACATTTTATGGCAAGTTAAGGAATATATGTCCCCAATAAGCAAATATTCTAGGAATGAAAAAACAAAAAAAACAAACAAACATAAAAGCTTTTATACGGCTCTCAATTTCTCATGATTACTATTAAACACTATTGTAATACTGTCTATTATATTCATTGCTGTCTTTACAAGCATCCGTGCTGGGAAACGAGAGGTAAATTAAACGCTAACCCACGCAGCATATTCATGACTAAAACAGTGGCAATAAATTTGTTTGTATTAAAAGACAAATAGGAACACCGGATAGCATAATCAGTTATTTCTGGCTTGTTTGAGCAAGCGATATATTTTATTTAATTAATTATGGAACTGGCTTCCTTTTAATAGTTCCGAAAGACACTAGAATGTTTTTTTAGAAGCGTATTGTTGTCATGTCTTGCTTGCGGTAATTGGAAAGAATTATGACTCCGAAACGAGAATGGTAAAGTCAATTAGAGAACATTGCATTCTCTGCAGCACCTCTTACGAGACTTAATCGAACATCAAAGCCTTTCAAGGATCCTGTATTCTTAGTTGCAATGTGTCTTTTGGCATACTTCTTTATGAATGGTCATGTTTTATCAATATGTTATTGAACATAACTGTGTGATACAGTAGGCCCCATTAAAGGTGAGACATATTTTTTCAGACTTCCTAACTTTAAAGTTCACGTTGCTTCCAAAAGGCTTGAAAGGGTAACATCTGAAAAACTAAAACAATTGGTAGGCCTTTCAGAAAATGCAAAATCACCCAAAAATAAGGAGAAATGTATTACAGTCTATGAATGCTGATATTCATTGGGAACTTTAATCTATTCATTATTTTAATAAAATTAATTGTATAATGATATAATGATTTTAAAGTAATTATATTTGAATACAATGGTCATGTAGCTTTATAGCAATTGTGTGTCACAATTCCTTGGTTTTCAACAGAGGCCTACAATTAGCTAGCTATCATTTTTAATTGAACCTCATAAGTATTGGAAATTGAAGATGTATAGATTACCCTCGTGCTTTTTATAACCATTCATCTATAGACCATTCTATTCCTTCATTCTTTATCCTTTCCTTTCCTACATTTCTTCCTTTATTTCCTTCTTTAATCAGAGATGCCATAGTTTCCACCATGCATCAAGGTATTTGATTTTGTTCTAGCTACATACCTTCTGCAGAAGATGCAAGCATCTTATATTTTGCTAACCGACTTGATATGCTATGTCCCACTCTTGCCATCTCTATTCCTTCTAAGTTTACTGCCTAACTTCTTTATGTCTGTGATGTGGATTTGTTGATGCTTTACCTTCTTCTCCAATGCAATTTCATTATATTATAATGCATTGTTTGCACTGCAATCTATGTTTCTGATAAGGCACCATAAGTTGTGATTGCATGCAAATTTACTGACTCCCCTGAATTACTACTTCTGCAGACCTTCAATTCTACATAATCATTTATCGTTTATGGCGTATGGCAAAATGTGGCATGGTTAGTAGAAGACCCTCATAAAAATCTATAGTGTCAGTATTTGTGAAATAACGATTGTATTTCCCAGTCAAATCCATCTGAACCTTGCTGTATGATATGTATTCAGCAAAATAACTATACATTGACATTTCTTACCTCATCTCAGCTAGTTAGCATTGTCGCTCTCCATCACTCATGTATGCATGGGTCCATTGCATGGCACACAGCCAATCACTGGAAAGGAGAGGATCATCCCCTTTCTGTCAAGGTTTTTCCATTCTCCTGATTCAGGTTCTTCTGACTACACGCTTTGGTTCCTGACTCCGGTTTGCCTCCTGGATTTTTCTTATGGACTATTTTTTACCATTTTCCTATTTAGTATTAATAAAGGTGTTTTGCATCTTACGTTCTGTCTCTGTCTGGTTCTTGGTCCAGTAGGATAAACATAATACATTATGGGAAAGATCTGTATTTAGTCTTAACAACTTTCAGCTCCAAAGTTATGCTTACCGATGGTATTAAAACTAAACTGCACATGATAGAGTCTACCAAGAGATCTGAAAATACAAGGGTTCTCTTCATGCAAGCGCGGTACATGATCCTGCTCAGAAATACGTGAGTGGCCAATACCACAGGGTCACTTTGCACTTTTTATTGTTATTTTGTACATATTGCACTCTATATATTTCATTTTTATTTTCAAACTTACATTCTGATGCAATTTTTGTTGAATAGGTGCTATACTTTTTATTATGTCACTTGACGAGTGAAAGCACACAACCCACTTGTACTTACACACACATTTTTATTCTACAGATATCAATAAGAGGATGTAAAAATGGTAAAAAAAATAATTTTGGCACCCACTTATCAGAGTGTATAATGAAGAGGCAGAAACATTACGTACAATAGATTGTGCTACTTTTTGACTCGGCTCCACAGAGCACCCAAGTTTAAGGCTGAATTGTACGTTTAAGTACAATGTGGAACATAATATTATTCTCATGCTTATTCATGCCCATCGCTGCATATTCCTTAATTACACAAGTCAATGTCTTACGAATAGTACAAACAAAAACCCCATTGTAAGTGAAATCAATTACATAAAAACCTCCTACCTGCAACACACGGCAATAAAGAATTCATGTGACAGAACATTCCTACAAGTAAAGCTTGTCTCCCACCCTGCCTTCCGCCGTAGCCAATTAGTGGCTTTGATTGTATACGGGAACGCTGAGTACTGAAAGAGAAATGAGTACTTTTTTATTTATTTATTCCACCTCTCTTTTGCCAGGGATCATTTTAACCCTTTAAGGGCTGAACCGAAGTGCTGCATAATAAAACTGCAAGTTCTCAATATTTTTTTTTTTTTGTAACAAAGAGATCTGCCGATGCTAGATGATAAGCTCAATGATAAGGTTATCAAACCCTTTCCTCTCGGTATGTCTGAATATACATTGTACTGCCTGATTGTTACAGAAAAAAATGTATTCACAGAGAGGCACACCAGACACAAAAAGAGGAAAAAAAAAAAAAATATGAAACAAGGGTGCATCATTCCAAGGGGAATACCAAATGAACCCCTTGATAAATATACATAAAAGCAAAAGGCTGGAGGAGCACACAAGAGGTATACAAAAATAGCAAAATGTATTAACACAATTACACATGTAAAAAAACATGTACAGTGCAAATATAAAAAACTACTTACAAAAATACAATAAAAGTTAAAAGCAGTGACAGGTCTGAAAAAAAAAAAATTCAATGCAGAATGCACCCAAGATTTCAGCTCATTGCCTTTGTCAAGTATTTTTTGTATATTTGCACTGTACATGTTTTTTTGTGGTGATTGTGGTAATACATTTTGCTATTTTTGTATACCTCTTGTGTACTCCTCCAGCCTTTTGCTTTTCTGTATATTTATCAAGGGGTTTAATTGGGGCTGTCTGATTGTTACCCCAATAATTGTTAGCACAGGGTTGAACAAACATCCCATTAGTTAAAATGTTTCCCCTTCTATTTAGGCGGGACAGTCTCAAGTTTTAACCCAAATCCCTCTGTCCATCTTTTCACTTCTGTTGACCCTATTTCCTAGGATCTTAGAATTTTGGGTGTGTTACAGTGTATATAATGTCTTTATATGTTTTGTAAGTAAAATATGTTATATATATTCTAAATGACTTACCAGTTTACATAAATCAATTGGCGCTTAAGTCAATTAAAATGTCCTGCCCATACCCATATCTTTAGACACTCCCACAAAAAAGTGTCCTTCTTTGGCCATTTGAATTGTTGGGAGGCATGTAAGGTAGATCTTAAAGAACCACTATACTTTTTTTTTTTTTTCCTTTTGTGCTTCATCTGCAGAATCACAAGTGAGACATAGAATGTGTCAGAGGATAAGAACCATTCGGTCCATCTAGTCTGCCCAATTTTCTAAATAATTGTATTAGTCTGTGGCCTTACGCTATATCTAGGAAAGCCTTGTCCCTATCCCCTGCATGCTTAAACTCCTTCAATGTGGTTACCTCTACCACTTCCGCTGGAAGGCTATTCTACGCCCCCAAAATGCATAATCTGACACTAATCCACACCGAATGTCAGTTGCCACAGCTAGTTTAGCTAAATCATTTGCCATTTGGCTTATCCCACCAGGAACATCAAACCTGCTGCAAATGTTTGTATCAACAGCAAAAATAAATACCTTACCAACAAGACCCTCTGCAATATCACTAATAAAAAAATATTAAAGAGAATGGGTCCAAGTACAGATCCCCGAGGTACCCCACTAGTAACAAGACCTTGCTTTGAGGAAACAGTTACATGCATGTTTCAAGGGATACAGTAGCATACAGTAGTGAAGTTGAGTGGATAGCTGCTTAGGGTACCAGTAACCAAACATGTTTGATTTAAAGCAGATTTGCAATTCATTGCTACTTATTTGACCATCAAAGAGTTAAAGCAAATCCTCATCTAAACCTGCTCACATACGTGTGCGTTCATGTTCAATAAGCGAACAAATTCTAATGGTTTATGTAGTATTATTATTATTTTTAGCCATTTCTATGTTTAAGGAACACCATGTGACTTTAACGGGTTTTTTTGTGTGATGATTTTTGATGGATGGGTGACATTTCCAGCACAATTCTCACAGATCCGCGGGTTCCATTGGCCCTGAAGCAAACCATTTGTCAAACTGGAAACTTGTATTAAAATCAGTCAGGCGTCCAGTAACGATGGGTGCACCCAATTGTGTTGTTTTACATGAAAAACTCCTCATTGTTATTTGTTTTCTATTGAACTAAAAGTTGAATTAATCTATTTTAATAACACAAAATAAATCTGATGGGCTTCTTTAGAACAAATGTATTTTTTTTTCATAACATACATATCATTTACAACTACTTTCCTTTAAAAGAATGTTTGACACATGCACAACATTAGCTTTCAGTGTCCTATTTATAAAGATACGTTTTGGAGCAGTCACCCTGAAAACCAATAGAATGTTACTGTTGACTATTCCACTTTAGAACTTGGGTGGAGCTCACGTCATAGCCTACAGGCTATGACGTGAGCTCCACCCAAGTTCTAAAGTGGACTATGTATGTCTTATATTTTTGAAATATAAGTGTACATGGACCTTTTTAGTCTTCTCTCTTTTTTACTTTCAGCCTTCAATATCCATTTAATAGCTGTTTTATTTGTTTATACTATTTTTCGTAATTTTTTTTTTTTACAGATAGACACATTTTGTTATCCATGTGTGTGCCATTTTGACTACTGGTGAGATTAGCTTTTTGCTTGAAATTCCCAACTAGCTAATGTAACTTTATTACCTGGACTTCAGCGCACTCAAGCTAACAGAGCTACTGTGCATGCACAGACTTCTGTACAAGAGCATTATTATAATCCAGTGTCCCAAACACATGTGCATGAAAATTGGGACCGCGAGGTTGCAGTCCTGAACTTAGACGGTTCTACTTAATTAGCTATAGTTGCGGGTTACGCATTATGTTTATGACTCACAAGTTTTTTTGTGTATCTAAATTATCTGGCAGGTCAAGTACACGCTGGT
Source organism: Pelodytes ibericus (assembly GCA_036172795.1). Lineage (NCBI taxonomy): Eukaryota > Metazoa > Chordata > Amphibia > Anura > Pelodytidae > Pelodytes > Pelodytes ibericus. The sequence goes on from CM069867.1 coordinate 61,754,814, forward strand.
AAGTGTGAAAGGAGTTGGAAACTGTCAAACAAAAAAAGAAAACAACTCATAGGCAGCTTTATTATTAAAAGCATACTGAAAAATACTGACAAGATTTAATCTTTACAAAGAGTGTACTATAGTCCATTGGGATATGTACGCTGTATTTTAGACAATGACTTTGTACAATCTTAACATATTAGTTGCTCATTCTCATCGTATCTCTTGTAAATTTAATTTTAAACCACTTCCCTTGTATTGTTTACTTGTGCAGGACTGTGTCTTAATGAGTCTAAACCTTGTTCATCCTTACTTAATGGTCCAAACCCATGTATTGTTTGGTAACAGGTCAGCATCTAATTCTCAGCAAAAAGCTTTACTGTGTTATTGTCAGAAGGTGGGATTTTTACTCCAAACTTTAAAAAAAAAATCAGATATGCGGTTTGTACTCTCAGCCACTTTCATATATTCTGGCACTTTGATTGTTGAGCGTCTGCAGTGTCGGATCGAAGAAAAACTGCTTTTTATTTTTGGAACTAAAGTGCAGGAGAGCAGGAGACAATGTGTCACCTTCCACTGATGTACATAATGGGTGACTCTGAGAGTGACAGCGAATTGTATTCACAGTTCAGACCTGCGGTAGAATGTTCCCTGAGCTGGGGGTTCCAATCATTGAATCGGTATATATTTTATAACTATGTCTCTTTAGGGTATTGCTGTCGAACATACATGTTTTAACATGTTTTCTTTTTAAATGAAAGCTATTGATATTAAAGCATTGCAGGAGAAATAAAACATTAGCAACCCTATAGTACTAAGGAAGGTAGCTCCGTTTTTTGGCACCCAAATGGCGCCACATTGCGGATGAATTTGGATCATATCAGTGCACACAATTCGAACTACTGAGTGAGCCCCGTGGAACCACTGAATACATTCGTAATTCTGACATAATAGCTGATTCCACACCAAAATCAGTCAAAATGCGCCAAAACAAAGTGGTAGCCTAGGTCCTCCACTTAGACCTTCCAGGGGGAGGAGTTTGACTTATTTTAGGGTCATTTTGGGAGGACCTCGGCTTTTACCAATATAGCCAAAGTTCTCCCATACAAGTCATTGGGAGGACTTTGGCTATAAATTAATAGCTGGACTCCTTCCAAAATGGACTGAAATGTAATTAAATAAAAATCATTGACAATAAAGCAATAACATAATACATTAATAAAATACAGAAAAATAATATAATTTTATTCATATCACATTTTTAAATTATTGGATTCATGTAAATATCCCATTATAATATACAACATTAATATATTATATTTGTATATACATAGTTTTGTATTTACAATATGTTTACTTACATTTTTCTACACTTTTCTATTCAATTATCCAACTAAAATCAGGGGAATTGAAATGTTTGAAGAATTCAGAGCGTGTTCAGGGGTGATACTGGGTAGACAAAATGGTGTGCTTTTTTAGCAAAATGGTCCTGATTCTGATGCTTCTTTCAGTTTCCAAATGGTCCGAATAACTGATTCGTACCAAATTCAGTGATATCGAGTATTCGCAATTCGGTTATTTGTGAAATATGGCAAAGTTGCCTGGTCCAGATCCATTTGGGCCAAATTGGTGTGTATTGAGTCTTATATTTATATATAGATGGCCACTTGCCTATTTTGCCAAAGTAGCCAACGAACAGATAAAGTTAATTTTTAACAAACACATTTCCTAAATAACAATAGACCAATGAAGATAAGGTTAATACATTTTATTTATTTAAAAAGCATCAGAGAAATAGAAATGTTTAAAATGTAGAAAGTTGGACTCCAGGATCCGCTCTCTCCTCCGAATCACTGCTATCTCTGCCAACAAATGTAGTGCTGGGGATTAAGGAATCCTATACAAACAACAAACAAATAAGCAACATCATATATGTCCTATATGGCCAGACACTGACATTGTTCATAGTGGACAACTACTGGACTTTTGATGGACAATTCAATGATGATCTATGAGGCATCACAGACCATGTCACGGATATTTGTCCTTGTATGGACACTTTTACTATCCTTGATCCCATCTTAGATCTTTTATTTATGTTTACATTACTTTTGTCCACTCTTAAAAGATTGGGGGTAACAACATATATAAAATGTATCCTATGAACTTTATTAGTCACTTTCTGAGAAGTTCCCCCTTTCGGCTTATGAGAATATCCATACATTGTCACCCCAGTGTACCATTTTATCTGCTATGCCTTTGTCCCCACTACTGTTTAGCTTGTAAGCTTGTTTGAGCAAACCCTTCCTCTCCTTTCAGTATGTCTGACAGCACCGCATGCCGTTTAATAAGCTACATTCGCTGAAATCGGATTTTTTTTTTTATATACCAGACACAAAATAGTCTCTAATAGCAGAGTACTAGTAAAGTATCTAAGAAAACAGCACTAAAAAAGCACTAAATTATGAGGATTACACATTCCCTCTCAATATTGTCAAATGTTCGTTCTGTCTGTATCGTGACCTTTTGCGTAATAAAATATTTGTCTTTGCATAACAACGAATCGTGTCTTAAATAACAAATTCATCTTTGAGCTCTAAGACGCCATCCCTCCCCTTCCCTCAGTATGTTCTGCATAGTCTATTCCCAGAAAAAGCTTATCATGTTTCTCTCCCAAGGAATAATAAGATAACATCGTATTTTTTTCGTGCATGTTATAGCAAAGTGTAGTGAACACTCGCCCTCAGGCCTTTTCAATTTGCAAATATGTTTTATAGATAGAGGTAATGCCTACATCCTACACATCTATCGGATGACACATTTGTTTTCTCTAGATGTCTATTAGGTTAATCAAGTAAAAACAAATATTAATACAGTTCAATGAACCACTTTTTTTTACTGCCACAAATATTTTAATATGATCTGTGCATTAAAAGTCTAATTAAGGAACAGGATGTAGGCTTTTTTCTTTATTTAACTATGATATAACACAGGATAATAAAGCATACATATAAATATGATTTACTAAAAGTATGATTTACTAAAAGTAATACAATACATATTGTAAGACTTAATCTTATTTATTATCCTATGTCTAGTAATATTTATAAATCCTACATCTAGTTGCTAACACGAACAAAACAATCTTAAAACCATATGGGGAAAAATACAAACTAAAGCACAAGGTGGAAATATATTTTTTATTTTTATTTTTGAGGGTGGCATTGTTTTCTCTGTAGCTATAACCTTTGAAACTATTCAGTGATTTTCTGAATTTTATTTTGAATATTGACAATTTTTTTTTTTTTTGCTTTTTCAAGGTTTCTTCCTGTAAAAGTTGTGCATTATTTATTCCTCAACCCTGCCGCTTCCAATAATGATGTGATTCTGGGTCTGTTCTCTAACCTCTGTCTTGGGTCTTGAACAGATCTGCGAGATCTGGGAGGAAATTAAATCAACACAACCCATCCATTTTAATTCTCTTTTTTTGTAAACAGTTCCCTGCTCTCCCTGGGAACGGAACACGTAACACATGCAAAAGAGTCAAGTGTACCATGAAAAATGTCAGAGCGAAAACTAATAAACTCTAATATGGACGATGAGATCAATATTTACACTGATTCCCAAAATGATACAGTGAGTTTATTTGATTCATAAGGTTTTCCCCCTCTGTATTAACCTGTATTCAGTTGTTTACGTCAAAGTGTTGATAAGGGGAATGCTACTGTTCACAGTGATACCTGTATGTTCATGAATAAATGTTATATACATCAACGTAGTTGATCTACGAGGATATTGCATTCACATCACCTGTCATGACCTGCAGTATAGATTTCTAGCACCATAATTGCTATTTAGCCAGTAATTGAGAAGGAAGGTGGCATGTTTATGGAAAGCGGAGCACTAGGGAAGAATATAAAGCAGATGGATACAGTTATGGGCTTGGTTTTTCAGGTAGCTTATGTATTGAGCATCTGCCACCTAAACTGTAACATAGTAATAGTAACATAGTAATTTGGGTTGTAAAAAGACACAAGTCCATCAAGTTCAACCCTTCTACCTATCATTCCAGCTTTTGATCCAAAAGAAGGCAAAAAGCCCTAAGGAAGCTATTTCGAATTTTGCCTCCCAGGGGGAAAAAATTACTTCCTGACTCCAAGGGGCAATTAGATTTCTCCTTGGATCAATAAGCTCTATTATTCATGATTATTCTATTATTAATAGCCCTGTATGTTCTGCTTTTCTAAAAAAAAAAAACATCCAGACCATTTTTAAATGCATCTATTGTGGTTGATAGCACTACCTCTTTTGGTAGTGAGTTCCATAACTTTATTGTCCTTACCGTAAAGAATCCCTTCCTTTGCTGGCTATGAAATCTTTGCTCTTCCAATCTCAGGGGGTGACCTCTTGTTCTTTGTACATTTCTGTTAATGAACAGGTCACTGGAGAGGTCTTTATATTGGCCCTGCACAAATGTATATAATGTTATGTATATGTTATTAAACTGTGTTAAAAGCAAATAGAAAGGTTAGTAAGCAACTTTTCACTGGGAAGACTAAAAAAACATCCTAATTTGTTTACATGACTTGGCCTTTCTCACTTTATGTAGTTTACTTTATTAAAATAGGAGGGCACTAGAAAAAATGCTCAATATCATTGGCTCAGTGAATGAACAAGTTAGGGTGGAACTCATGACGTAGGGTATGTACATGGATCCTGATATAAAACATTGAGTCATTTCTTCAGTTAAAGGGATAGTCTAGTTCCCAAACTCACTTTGGTGCAGATGGAAGACTACTGCCTGTATAGTGCACAGGCTTTTTTTGTCAGTGTGATTTGATGTAATAATCACATTTTTAATATTTGTCATCAGCCCTCCCAGTGATTACACTGCATGTTTACTGCAGGTGCGGCAGCACTGATTATTATAGACACTTAGTATATAAAGTTTGTTTCATTTAGGCACTTCCTGTGCTTCTGGAATTTAATACATTGTGTGGACTGTAATAGACTTGATCTTGTACACAGTAGGATATATTAACAGTGCAACACATTATCTGATGACATCACTAGAGAGACAGGAAATTACAATCATTTGAATGAAATTGTTTTCATTGGTTCCTCCAGCAAAAACAAAAACAGAAAAATTTATTTTACTCAGCTAGTGTTGGAAGTTCTGGTTTCTTGCAAACTGCTGTAATTTCACAATTTCATCTAGCTCGTGTTTTATATTTTACGCAATGCAAAATTTACAACGAGCATTTTAAAGTACTTTGAAAGCACATTAATATGCATTAATATTTGGAGATGCATCTTGGGCACTAGGCAGTCTATTTAATTTCAGTACAGTTGTTCTAAAGTTCTAGATGTTGAGCAGTCTATCATTTTCTTACAGAAAAACAACATTGTATCATAGCCTGTAAATAATGTAAAATATTTCTAACTATGTATTGAACAAGGGGTTTAAGTTGAACATTCTTTTAATAAACTTAAAGAAAGCCCAACATTTGAAGTGGTTTAACATTGAGTGTATTGAGTGTGCTTGCACGCTTCTTGTTTGTGGGTGGTCTAGACAATGTAAAATCAGTTTACTGTGTTAAACAAAAAAAATTGACTTACAAAAATAGAAAAGGCCACTGTTTTTTCTGAATAGCCAAAAGAGTTGAATGAAAAATATGTGTCAAGTCGATATAATCAAAATAACCAAATTAATATAATGTCAACACTGTAACACTAGTATTAACCCCAAAACTGTCATTTTTATAGTCTACTTAAAATGTAAAATAATTGTTGCAGATGGGAATAAATGGCTTGTAGGGTAATTTCAACTGCTATTCCTTCCAGCTCTGGGGTAACTGGCACCAGGAATAATGGCAGGTAAAGGTGGTGGGTGTATAATATTTACAATTCAACAAACACACTCTAACAAGCAGAAAAGGCTTAATGCTTAGTCCCACCTAACAAGCAAAGGAGAGGAAAGAAGAGATGAGAGGTTATAATGCAGATTGCCTTCAATGACAATAACCAATAAAATAGTTCTAAATGTATCATTCCATATATCACTTCAGACTAGGATAAAGGTAATATAAGAGTAGCAATAAGAGTTAACAAAACCAGAGGCAAAAGTGGGGCATCCAGTTATATTCCAGCATGAAAGAGCCAATATCCCAATAAGCCCGCAGTGAGAACCATGCATTTCCGTAGCCTACAACTCCCATCATGCTCCACTGATCAGAGATGACATAGACAAAGCAATCTTCCATACATAACAGTATTTGCAGTAAGAGATTCCATAATGCAGCAGTGACCAAGGTTTTCTCAAAGTACTCACATGTAGCAACTGTTTGGGTTTTTTTTTTGCTGCAAATTGTGTTTTCTATACTCAGCCTTGGACCTGCCTGTGGCCTGTGCTCTCGTCTTAACATCAGTCACAATTATCTCCCTGATTCGCAAACATCTATTAAAGTCATTTGTACTCTTTAAAGTGGATCAACAGACAAATAGAGCTTCGGTATCACTGGGAGTAACAGAGAGAGAGATGTCTCTCGGCAGATATAAAGATGTAGATATTTGTATCTCTTCCCAGAAATGAGCAAGACAGTTAGACAGCTCTGTTTGTTTATTAATCAGACACAGGTGCACGAATGAGAAAACCAATGATCTGTTTAAGGAATATGCTGTAATATAGACACCTAGCACCTCCCAGTCTGCATATGCGTGTTTGTAATTCCATAGGTCTTTCCATACTGATCATTTTAGTACAAACCTTCAGATATGTAATGCGGATAAATGAACAGAAACAGACATAAGATTCAAAACATTAACACCTGGAAATGAAAACATGTTGAAATGCATGGCACAGATACAAACCTCCCAAAATGTCAAATGTCCACAGAGGGACACTTTTATTTTTGTGGGAGTGACTGAAGACTGTGTGTTTTATGATGACAGTGTTCATGAAAGAGTTAAAATCCAGTATAGTCTTCTAATTGACTGGCTTCACATTAATATCCATATGGTTTTAGCGATCCATGTGTAGATGAAAAAAATAGCATCAGGAATAAACTGTCTAATATTATTCTGGACATATGTTTTAGAGCTGATTAATAGTGATCTCTAACTGGTCCAATTATCTGATTCCCAAGAAATTACGTATATTTCCAAATAAAAAAAATAGTATAGTATTAGAAAAAAGGTCACAGACTAAGACAAGCCGTTAAACCTGTCTGCAGCTTGACTTGGCTTTTGAAGTGGTATAAGGAGTGTAACAGACATGCATGGATAACTAAATTAAAGGCCAGAGCTAACAAAGGAAGCACAGTGTTTCTGAATATTACAATGATTTGGTGAACTTTACAATATCCATTGAATGAAAATTCTTTTCATAATCATTTGTTCTAATTAGATGTCATTGTGCTGGTGCGTCAATTCAACAAAGGGCCTCAGAATGTTTTAATTCTATACATTAGCTCCTTGACCATGAGTGATATATAATACACTTAGGTATTAAGCTAAAGTGGATCTGTCAGCTTTGGGAATGTTGTCACATTGTAAAGGCCCTTCAGAAATGGTCGACTTTTTTTTGCAGAAGATACTTGTGTACTTTTTTTTTTTCTCTTCTGTAAAACTCCCTTTATGCCTTCTCATGCCCTGCGGCACCACCTCTCTTCTTATCCAATATGAGTTAGCCAGACCACTGCACAGAAAGCAACAGCAAGTAGGGGCATCCAAAGTGAATAAGGGAAGACGAAAATAGGTGAAGAAAAGAAGCCCCAGGTTGTGGAATGCGTTGGTCATGATAGAGGCAACGACTTTCATTTAAAACAGGAAAACTAGTGCTGGAACAAGTAACATATGTCTATCTAGTGCTTATCTAGAGGAGGATTCAGATTGCCAACATTTTGTTATTGGTGAGAGAAACTAAAGTCTCCTTGTCTGAGGATTAGGTAACTGTGATGTACATTGGTGGGGGTGAATTTGCCCTAATTATATTAGAGTGCATGCTGAATGAATTCAAACTCGAGAATTCATACTACACTCCTTCTTTTGCCATAGATTCTCCAAAAACCAGGCCACAGTAGCGGAGTTGGTAAAAAGCTTAAATTTTCTTCTCATTCCTTCACTTGTTAATTCACCCCCACCGTTCATTATTAAGTGAACATGTCCATTTCTTATTGTTGGCATCGTATTTCAAAAGATGATTTCTGTAGTAATTATATGAGCCGAAGCGATGGCATATGTCCCATATAATCCACACTGATTTCGTTATTCCATATTGCACACACACATTTTAACCTGCTCCGGACAGACAGAATTAGTAGGAGATAAAAATGTCTAAATCTCCAAATTATGCTCAGTTCATCCTTTTCTAAAATTGATTACAAGATAGAAATCCAATGAATCGCAACTCCATACTGCTGATTTAAACGTTGTGTCTCAGGGACCCTTGAGTACCGATGTAACCGTACTTGCAAGTCTGTGGAAACTCAGCCTCAATGGCTAAACGTAGGAATCTGCCAGGTTATGACTATTACATCTTCACTTAATTTATTTACATATATTCTAAGTCAGGTTTATTTGATTTATCAGTTAAGAAAAATCTGTTGGATCATCTTCCCATGTGGTCTTGCAACTAGTGTTGAGCGAACCCGAACAGCACTGTTCGGGTTCTTACCGGACATTACGGTGTCCGCGCCACGAACCCGGACATTCCACTGCATGTCCGTGTTGGAGTTCGAGGTTCGTCTATAAACCGAATGTCTTTAAACCGAAAGTCATTCGGTTTATAGACTTTCGGTTTATTGAATAGCAATAGCATTACATGTATTCTATAAGCCGAAAGTCTATAAACCGAAAGACATTCGGTTTATAGACTTTCGGTTTATAGAATACATGTAATGCTATTGCTATTCTATAAACCGAAATAGAGTCCCCATTCATACAAATATGTCAATTGACCTATTCTTCTGAATGGGGACTCTATTTCGGTTTATAGAATAGCAATAGCATTACATGTATTACATCTGAGAGTCAAGTAGAAGTGTCCAATACTGTGCTTACAGTGCACTTTGAAAAATTCTAATAGTTTTGGGTGGTAAATAGTACATTTGCGTCTTGCGGTGCACTTCATATCTGAGAGTCAAATAGAACCGTCAAATACTAATAGTTTTGGGTGCTAAATAGTACAGTATTTTTAATTTGTATGTATTTTATGTTTTTTGAAGTTATTTCCCTATCCATATTTGTTTGCAGGGCACTTGTCATACTCTTACCCACATTTTAATTCCTTTTGCAGCCCTCTAGCCCTTTCCATGACTATTGTAGAGGCATTTTAGTGGCCAAAAGTCTGTGTCCTGATTGACTTCAATGGGGTTCGGGGTCAAGTTCGAGCACGGACCGGGACTTTTTTCCGAAGTTTGGTCGAACCTCTCGAACCTGAACATCCAGATGTCCGCTCAACTCTACTTGCAACCCTTGAACTAATTAGTAGCTAAGTATTCTGATGTCTCCACCTGGAAAGTATTTTTTTCACACATACAATCTGAATGTTATAAGAATCCATTACTTGGATCATTAACCTCCATGGAGTAGATGGAGCAGTTGTACTATGCAAGGTACTGTGTAGTAAGGCTTTTAATCTTGGATTCTACCAGTGATAACATGTAGCATGGTTTTGTTGTTGCTGATCAAGCTTTTTTATGGATATTTTTCAGGGGAATATATAAAGCATACTGTGATACTTACTTGGTACGTATTAATGGAGACATAGCTCTGCATTGGTGGAGGCCAGATGTATTATACATAAAGGAAAATATTAGTGCTTTTATTAATACATTAAAATTGTCAATGGGGGAGGGCATATTTATAGTGCATACCACAAACTATTACATAGAGTAAAATAGGATCAGCCATGTGGGGGTAACAAGGGTTAAACTATTAATACATGTCCCAGTTACAAGCCAACAGAAGCTGTGTTAGAAAATTGCATATGGATTAAGCAAAATCCCGAACTAGCTCAGAATCATAATTCAGCAGATAGGACTTTCTCTGTTAGTCAGAGTTACTATGATGTTAGTGGTGTCAAAGAGTTCCAACTCATCTGCTAATCTAAAGGACCAGAAGACAAATAAATATTGATCCCCAAATGTGTTGAATTGCTTCCCGTGACACTCAGCCAGCCTGTGCTCAGCCAAATGCATGCTGAAGATAATGAGAAGATGGAGATCGCCAATAGCTGAGAAACTACTTTTTCAGTACTTCTGAATTAGTGATAGCATCTATATTTGTGCAACACTTGTCTACTTATTAATACATATATACCACACTTTCTTGCATTTTATTCTATAACATAAGCTGTATTCAAAATTATAGGAGAGAAAAAAAAACGTAGTTGGGCATATGTGTTATAGGGGATGTGCATACCATCCAGAATAAATTAATTCTATAGACAGCAACAGAACTCCGGAAACTCTGCCAAGATTTCAATAATACTAAAATGAAAATCGGTCCGGATGTTGTGCCAGCTAGGAACATAATTACAAAGTAACTTTCTGGCATGCCATCCTTTGTAGAATGACACAGGGATAAGAGCGTACACTGCTGTTATTTTGTTTGTGTTTAAATTAGTTTGGAACACATGTAAGTGCATGGCACACGCTGCCATAAATGCAAACATGTCAATGGCTAAAATAATTGTGTATAATATGACAATATTAGCTACACCATTTAATACTGGACTGATGTGTTTAATGAATATTAATATTTACGCACAGCACTGTTTAATATATCAGGGGCTAAAACAGCTACTATCCCGCTGCTTATTTAAGTCACTTTGTTATTCCTCCCTGAGTATCCCTTTTTCATCTCTTTTTTTTTTTTTTCGAAATGTTAATGGAGGTTCTGCCCTCTAACATCAATGCAGCCACCCTCCAATTTTGCACTGAATGAGTATAAAGGAGGTTTCCCAAGTTCAGCACCGAACACAATGCTTCAGTAGCTAAACACAGACAGAGGTCTCAGTCTCTGGCCCTTTTAAGCCCATCATCTCCCTGCACCTTATGGAGAACATTAGAGAGTTCCAGCCCTTCGCTGCCTTCTCGGCGACGCACCTCCATGTCTATGCCGACACATGCCGATCCCGCTGGCCCAGTATTGTTGTAGGAGCAGTTAGTTTATTACCGGCTCTGAAGTGGCAGTATCACAAATTAAAGTGCTGTGCTCCAACTGAAATTACAATTTTTATTAAATTATTTTTTCTTTTTGATTTTTACCTTAAAATATCCATGGAGTATTGAGATACTTTTTTTTCGTTTGGCAATATCAGACATCTTGAAGGCTGTGATTTTAGCCTTCGAATAAATGATGGGTAGACAAAGGTGCTTCTGGCAGTAGGAGATCCAACAATAACAGGTACTGATACATCATCATCTGTGTCGTTTACTATGATTCCAGTTCTGACAACTAAACATATGCTCCTTCTAAAATGTTTCCTCAGCTCCTTCAGTGAACCTCAACTTAAGTTACATTTAAAAAACAACAACAACAACTAGACTTTCATCATCTTAACTTGCTTAGTTTGACTTAGTAAGACCTCACCTTGAATATTCAGTACAGTTCTGGGCACCAGTCCTTAAAAAGGATATTAAGGATCTAGAAAAAGTGCAAAGGAGGGCTACAAAATTAATAAGGGGATTGGAGGATCTTAGTTATGAAGAGAGACTTAAACAATTGCATTTATATACGGTAGAAAAAAGGCGTCTCAGAGGGGATATGATAACATTATATAGATATGTGCAGGGCCAATATAAAGAGCTCTCCAGTGACCTGTTCATTAACAGAAAGGTACAAAGAACAAGAGGTCACCCCCTCAGACTGGAAGAGCAAAGATTTCATAGACAGCAAAGGAAGGGATTCTTTAGGGTTAGGACAATAAAGTTATGGAACTCCCCGCCAAGAGAGGTAGTGCTATCAACCACAATAGATGCATTTAAAAATGGTTTGGATGTTTTTTTAGGAAAGCAGAACATACAGGGCTATTAATAATAGAATATGCATTAATAAAAGAGCTTATTGATCCAAGGAGAAATCTGATTGCCTCTTGGAGTCAAGAAGGAATTTTTTCCCCCAGGAAGCAAAATTCGAAATAGCTTCCTTAGGGGTTTTTGCCTTCTTTTGGATCAAAAGCTGTAATGATAGGTAGAAGGGTTGAACTTGATGGACTTGTGTCTTTTTTCAACCTGAATTACTATGTTACTATGTTACTTTGACTTTACAACCTTCCTTAATGTTTTCAGCATTTTTTTTTCTAGTGCTTTTTAAAGGAATTTATTTTAAGTTCTATTCCACCATCAATTTTTCTCAGACCCCTAACTACAGCTGTTACTATGACCTTACATTTAGTTTAAATTCAATTACAAATAAACTAAAATGTCAGTAATGGTTTAAAAAAACCATCAATCTTCCATGGATTTCTCACATCTAGTATTGGTTTCAGAAATAAACCATTATTACAGTCGGGGGGGGGGGGGGGGGGGGGACCGGATAGTCGTAAAAAAGTACATGAATTTATCTAGCAATTTCTTGATTTCTGTGTTGATATACTGAGCACCTGTTCAAAATCAGAAGATTCTGAAAACTCATCCTCAAGCCCTTTGGAGGTCAGCTTGAAAACCATGGTCCAATCAAAGTGAAATAATAATGAACAATGCAAATTAAATTAAATTAAAAAAACAAAACGTCCTGAGCTTTGTTCTCTAACATTCCTTTTCTCTGCTAATTAATAATGATTTTAGTCAGAAATAATAGACAAAGCATCCATTCAATTTATCTTATTTTGGAATATTTAATTCCAGCTTCTGTTCCAATCTCTTTGATAAATTACTTCCTCTGACCATTGGTATATATATATATGAAAATATTTATCCATTCCTTATATTTTAATTTCCAAAATATTTTTCATACCTCATCCCAAACTTTGATAACCCCACCTGATCTTGTACCATTCATTGTAGCACTGTATACCAATGGGTAAGAGACCTTACGGGAATTTTCTAATACATGACCATTGTTGGTGTTTTTGTTCATGTCGTACCAGAAGATGGGATTCACAAAAAAGTGAGTAGGGAGAAACCTGGTGAGCTTCCCTCTCTAAGAAAACTCTCCAAGTTTGTCCCTGCACAATATGTAGCTAAACTGGTGAGATATAATGTTCAACTCGTCTGCAACCGACCTCAACTCACCTTCTAGTGCATAGCCACGAATGGTGAGTTCCTCCTGCTTAATGGATTGTTAAATCTTCTGCTGACTTCTACTACTCAAAGAATAACTTTACAGTTAGCGTAGCAGTTTTTGAGACCCGGGCACGCCCCCTGATTTAGGAAACAAACTGTGATTATAAATCAAATGTCTTCCTAAGTTAGCACTAAATACATTAACTAATTAAATTAACCTCTAAATTGCCAACAAGCTTGGCTATGAATCAGGAATGCACAAGACTGAAATGATCACTATGATGTGAAATCTTCATTAATATTTGAATTCAGGTCAACATTACAAATTTATGTTTACACATTGTAAATTACCATGAGAAAAAACAAGTCCTGTTTCATTTAGCTGTTGTGTGTTTCTAGGATTTGTATTGACACTAAATTCTGTGCTCTATCACTGCTATTCCCTTTCCATGTTTTATCCCTCACAATAACAACAGTAAATGTCGATCAGACACATTTTTCAATTTTGTATCTGTAAGGTCCTTTAGACCAGCACCCATCCCCATCACAGGTCCCTTATTAATGGTGTCCAGACCCATAAATTGCAGGAGTGTCTTTATTTTGTACGATTGCAAGTCCATTGGCCCCTGGCAAGCACAGTAAATGAGATTAAGCACCATATAACAGTATTAGGTGTTAGGACCCACTTACATGGGGGTAGTTTGGCATCCCGGTGGGCTAGGCATAATAGACGCCGAGTAGAAGCCAACGGGCGAAACGCGTAGCGTCCTGGACTTACCTACACTTCTGGATATCTCTATCTATACGGGACTTTGTTTTTACAACTTTTTATTTTTGTTTGTAAAAGTTTTAAAAAGTTTGTGTTTTATCTGTGGATTATATCCGGATCTCCAACTGAATTTGATGTGGCGCCCACTCTGAAAGCAGGAGTCAACTTGGATGTAAGCAGATATTTTGTCTTATTAAATTTGTTGTTCATTTTATACTCAACATCTCAACAAGCACAAGAATCCATCAAGACTACAAGGATAACAGCACATCTTGAGAGGCCATTTGTTTACCAGTGTCTGTGAGTGCAATACCTAAAGGGAGACAGAGTCTCCCTACAACACAGATTTATTTTGCACTATTTATAGCACCAAAAGGTGGTCATTGTGTTTACATACTCAGTTTGTTAAGCACACTTTAGTTTCCATTTTTTCTAAGCATAATATGGCCATATAATGTGACTAAATCTCCAGTTCTGCTTTCTTAGTAGATTTTAAATAGACTATGACATCTATAGCTTTATTAGATTTGAGTGCTCAGATTTGTGTATTGTTTGTATCCAGGTCTGTATAAGGTAAGAGGCTTATAATGAATGTTTGCTAGGGGCGTGCTCTCTTTGCTATATATAAGGAAAGGCGTTCAGTGTGTAAAATATTAATAATGGTTTTGTAGTGGGTTTTTTGTCCGTATCCTTTGCTATGCCAAATGTCAGGAGACTGTTTTTTTTTATTTTTTATTTGTACTGTTGATCAGAGTGTTCGCTATTTTAATCTGTCAGAATTAGTCATTTGCTCTTACCGCAGAAACTCCAACACCAGCAGTTACTGCCTACTGATGCGGGAGCTGCTGTCAAACTCATCAGCAACACAGAAAGAGGACCCCTGAGGACCTGCAGAGCGCTCATGTGTGCCGTAGGAAAAAGAATCAAGACACTGCCGAGCTGTGTAGAACACTCATGTGCCACGTGGGGGGGGGGGGGGGGGTTAAGCAGTTAATGTTTAAGAAGCTGCCTTAAATCTTTATTACAGTGATTTCCCTAGCGATTAACATAATGTGTGGAAAAAGGAACAACTCAATCACTGCTCAACTAAATGTTTCACCCTTACCTCCAAAAACAGATGTCAACCCTTTATATGACCACATGGTAACATCCCATAGCTCTACATACAGTATAGATATGAAAAAGGTAAAATAAGATGAATATTATAGCAAAAACAGCACCAAATAGTATTATAATCCCAAACAGTTTCCTCATATGGAAACTAATACCTAGAGCAGATACCTAGAGCAGATACCTAGCACAGATATCTAGAGCAGATATCTAGAGCAGATACCTAGAGCAGATATCTAGAGCAGATACCTAGAGCAGATAACTAGAGCAGATATCTAGAGCAGATACCTAGAGCAGATAACTAGAGCAGATATCTAGAGCAGATACCTAGAGAAGATATCTAGAGCAGATATCTAGAGCAGATATCTAGAGCAGATACCTAGAGCAGATAACTAGAGCAGATATCTAGAGCAGATACCTAGAGCAGATATCTAGAGCAGATATCTAGAGCAGATACCTAGAGCAGATATCTAGAGCAGATACCTAGAGAAAATATCTAGAGCAGATACCTAGAGAAGATACCTAGAGCAGATACCTAGAGCAGATATCTAGAGCAGATATCTAAAGCAGATACCTAGAGCCACCATCAAGTCCATCAGTCATACATGTGTTGTTGTTTTTTTAAATTTGTATGTAGAGTTCTGTTTACTGAAATAAAAGTGTTTTTTGTCTGGGTTGCAAAGTTATACAGTAGAGATTCCTTGGGAAAGGTCCCCATGTATCACATGGTTATTCTGGATAAGGGCACAGTCTTAAGGTCTTGAATGAGCTTGTAAATGATAAGGTTGGTGAAGCAGATTGTCATGGTGAGTAGGCACATTTTATGGGTGAATGCAGATTTCCCTGGGTGAAAAGAACAATTTCCAGCATGAAAGACAGGATGCTGCAAATGTGCCCATTAATAGAAAGACTCAGAAAATGTGCTCATTAATAGCAAGACACAGAAAATGTGCTCATTAATAGCAAGACACAGAAAATGTGCCCATTAATAGCAAGACACAGAACATGTGCTCATTCACATTGAAACTCTGTTCCTTCACCCTGAACATCTGCCCAGACATCCTGGGGTATGGTGACTAAAAAGAGGCAAATAGCAAAGAAAACAAAAAACAAATCAGTCATTAATAGCTGAGCTGGAAAGACCGGCAATGTGGAGATTGTTTCCCCACATTTTTAACATAACCCAAGTGTGTGGATGCACTGGCAGATTTGTCTGGCAGATATCTAGAGCAGATACCTAGAGCAGATTTCTAGAGCAGATATCTAGAGCAGAGACCTAGAGCAGAGACCTAGAGCAGATATCTAGAGCAGATATTGGCAAGTCTGCAGGGGGGAGGGGTCAGAGGGGCAAATGTGTGGATGCATTGGCAAGTCTGGGGGGGGGGGGCAAGTGTGTGGATGCATTGGCAAGTCGGGGGGGGGGGAGAGGGGAAAGTGTGTGCATGCATAGGATCAAATAAAAGGAAATAAAACCAGGAAGTGCATTTAAAACCGTTTAAATGTGAATGAATATTTACAAGTTTTTCTTTTTTTCCTAAATTAATAATAAAGTTTGGGGGTCATGTTACAATCAGAGTCATCTTACATTCGAGTAAATACAGTACGACCTCCATGACCACCTTTGTACAAAATTATATTAAAACACTGTTAAAGGCCTACTAAGAATTTTAGGATTTTTTTTTACTGAATATTAAACTGAATCTTTTGGACAAAAATGATAACCAATGCCAACAAAGTTTTTTTTTATTTTATTTTATATAAAATTCTACCTGTGAACCTCTTGTATATAGACAGATAAGTCAAAATGGATTTTGTATGCATTTGCCCAGGCATGGCAGCCACTGGCTATACACTTTTGCTAAATGGCTAATCCTGGCCTGATTTGCCATACATACAGTTTATATAGTCGGACTATTTTTAGTATATAATGGTGTACCCACCCAAGCATGACTAAAGTCAATCCCCAGGCTCTTAAACTCATGTAATGGGGACACAACATATCAATGCGCCACAACAAGATTTCTACACTGTAATCTCTATCAGAGCTGGTTTAACAAACCATGTTCTGAACCAGCTGACATCAGCTGCTGGAGTCCTGATAAGGTTTATTATTGAAAGTGCAAGGAGCAGAGACTTGCGGCCTGCGTTGGGGAATGTCGTATGGTCTGAATCACTTCTGGTCATTCCACCAACTCACTCAAAGTGACAGCTACTTAATGACACTTGTGCTTAAAGTTTCAAGACACTTGACTGAGAGAGAAAGTATGTGTCATTCTCAAGAGTTCAATGTCACCTTACAGACTCTTTGATTTTTTTTAAAGCTGCATAGAAGTAAAAAAAGATACAGCTTAACCCCAACAGAAGGAATACGAGTCCCTTTAAATTATAACAATAGTGATTTTTAATGTTTTTTTTCCCCCTCTGAGGAAAAAAAACAGTTAAAAAGGTGAGATGATCCTTAATTTGTAACATCCAATCAAGAAAGAAGACAAATTAACACATATTCCCTGACATTTACCATATAAAATATGTGAACAATATGCTTTTACATATCTACACTATACAAAAAAATGAGAACTCAGATTCAATTTTTACCTCTCCATCGAAGAGGAGCTGGTGGTGGTCCCATGCAGGACTATTATTGAGTCTACAGTTGAAAGGCAAAAAAACTAGCCATCACTACCATACATATTTATAGAGGGGTAATCTACTAAATCATACCAACCAGTTCAGACATGGATAGAGTGAAGTAAGTCTACTCTCTGGTGGATTAGATAAGAGAGTGGCGTTCTGTGATTCATTCAGCAGAGATCTCTTAGCAGTGCTCCTTCTCAGTCCACCTAAAATAACATCATGTTCCAGGTGTGACATCATATCTCAGCTGTGACATCATATCCCAATGCATGTTCTCATTCAGCAACAAGAAGCACCAATCAGTATTGCTATGAATATTCTATATGTATCAAGAGAAGGACAGATTTCCTTTCCCAATTGTTGTGTGTACAAAATACATTGGATTTTCAAAATAACTATTTTATTCAGTGATACACTGTGATACCCAATATTTATTTAGGTATGTCCTCAAGAGGTGTGACATATTAATAACAATGGTTGAGAATTGTGTAATTATGTATTCAAATTGGCTGCATTTGCATCTCAAGCACTCATTATTATGGACAGATTGTGAGTAAATGGAGATACAGATTGGATGGATAATGGAAGGCTGGATTTTAAATTACAGACCCAATGGGGCTATTGTATTAGAATAAGTTGTGAGGAAAAATTCTAAAAATCAATGGTGTTATTAACCTGGAAACCAATGGCATGCTCCTGGAAACCAATGACATGCTCCTGGAAACCAATGGCATGCTCCTGTAAACCAATGACATGCTCCTGGAAACCAATGGCATGCTCCTGGAAACCAATGACATGCTCCTGGAAACCAATGACATGCTCCTGGAAACCAATGGCATGCTCCTGGAAACCAATGGCATGCTCCTGGAAACCAATGGCATGCTCCTGGAAACCAATGGCATGCTCCTGGAAACCAATGACATGCTCCTGGAAACCAATGACATGCTCCTGGAAACCAATGGCATGCTCCTGTAAACCAATGGCATGCTCCTGGAAACCAATGACATGCTCCTGGAAACCAATGGCATGCTCCTGGAAACCAATGACATGCTCCTGGAAACCAATGGCATGCTCCTGGAAACCAATGGCATGCTCCTGGAAACCAATGGCATGCTCCTGGAAACCAATGACATGCTCCTGGAAACTAATGGCATGCTCCTGGAAACCAATGGCATGCTCCTGGAAACCAATGACATGCTCCTGGAAACCAATGACATGCTCCTGGAAACCAATGGCATGCTCCTGGAAACCAATGGCATGCTCCTGGAAACCAATGGCATGCTCCTGGAAACCAATGGCATGCTCCTGGAAACCAATGGCATGCTCCTGAAAACCAATGACATGCTCCTGGAAACCAATGGCATGCTCCTGGAAACCAGTGGCATGCTCCTGGAAACCAATGGCATGCTCCTGAAAATCATTGGCATGCTGAGAGAAACCAACGGTATGCTCCTGAAAATCAAAACCAATGGTATGCTCCTGAAAATCAAGTGAATGCTATTTTAAAACAATGGCATGATGCTGCTAGTTGATGTACTTTAATAATTTTGGTCAACATTAAATAAATAACCCCCATGGTCTCTGACCCTTAACTATCTTGATAGACATGCCTATCACCTAATGTTACACTAATTGTTAAAACAGACTCACAATTCTATGTTGTTTTTTAATATCTGGAATAAGTCAACAGATTTTAATAAACTATTTGTTATATTCTATAGTGCCCAGTAGGAGGACTGCATATAGACTAATGAGTTGTGTATATTTTTACGGATGCCACTGAAACCTCTGAACTGTTTCAAATATTGAAGTTTATTTTCTCTCTCTCTCTATTGCTTTCTCTCTCTCTCTCTCTCTCTCTCTCTCTCTCTCTCTCTATTGCTTTCTCTCTCTCTCTCTCTCTCTCTCTCTCTCTCTCTCTCTCTCTCTCTCTCTCTCTCTCTCTCTCTCTCTCTATATATATATATATATATATATCGCTCTCTCTAGTGTATCCTGACAATTTGACCCCACCGTCTGCAAAATGGAGGCCAATGTTGTTGAGTTGGAGACTATTTCTAACTAGGATACTGAGGTTTATTTGAAATTGGTTAAATCCTGTCATATTTTTTTGCACACAGGTCTTTAATGCACAGTTTAAAAGTTTAGAAATTAAAAATAGACCCACAAAATCCCTGAAACGATCACATTTCAAGAATAACTACATAATTCTAAGTAGAGAGTCAATTTTTTTTGTTGTTTTAAAAAAAGTCCTGAAAAACCTTTTTAACATTAAAACCTATTTTTAAAGTACAGTCTTGTCAAGTCCTTTTAAACCTCCTTTGTCTTTATTTTCAGCATGCAATATAGTGATCCTTTTCTGTCAGACCACGAAGATCAAATAGGTAAGGCTTTGAGCACGGCTGAGAATTTCTTACTAGTGAGCAGAATCCAGCAGCATCCCATTTAGCCCTGCCAGATCAGGTTTCCTCTGTCAAAGTAATATTTTCCTTTTTCTTTAATATGCATTGCCTGCCAGCAGGTATCTCACACATATCAACTGCAAGCAAAGTTTTTTTTTTCTCTATGAGCTAATTCTAAGTTTCTAAGAGCATCTAGGACAGGAAAGGTATGTCGGAAACAGAAAGCTCACAATCCAGCTCCACTCCACACGATCCTGCACATAAAGGGTGGGTGCTTCCATAGCGCTGATTAGACGCAATATGTAGACACAAAAGGAAGGTGTGCACTCACCTATGACTAAGCGTGGCAACACGCGAAACGCGTCATGTGGTCCTCCCCCCGTTTTTTGACTCACCAGTCCGTGGATGTTATGCACCTCGTTTGTATCTACAATCTTCATGACAATAAAGCACCTTATTTTCACCATCCTGGAGCGTGGAGTGCACACCTTCCTTTAGCTCAAGGATATGTCGGAGCTGCACACTGCTCTCCCAGTTAGCAGACTCAGACGTCCGCCTGCTGTTTCTGGTGTGTCCCGTGCTGGTATCCATACAGTGCACTGAAGTAACAGTGTGCAGAGTATGCAATATGCTGCTGCACTGTATGTGAGGAAGTCTGACAAATCTGCAAATACCCATAGTGATCCTGAAGCATGTGGTCAGAGTCACAGGATGAGTGAGAGCAGAGCTGCAGAGAGACATCTGTGAGGGAACCAACCAAGAGAATAAATGGGCAGTGTCCCAGACCTGCCAGAAGACTCTAATGAAAGATAATAAACTGTACATCAACATCCACACACTTTTTTTCCCAGGTATTTGCATTAAAGGCTCCAACAGAGTACCAACAAGCACCTGCAGTTTGGAAGGAAGAGCTGGGTTTTACTAGTTGTTCAATAGGTTTTACCTATAAATACACAGATCAGCCATAACATTATGACCACTTGCCTAACCCCTTTTGATGCCAAAACAGCCCTGAACCATGATGTGGTATCTGGCACCAAGACGTTAGCAGCAGATCCTATAAGTTGAGTGGTAGGTCTTCCATACAAGCTAACACCCACATGAATGGCAGGACCCAAGGTTTCCCAGCAGAACATTGTCCAAAGCATCACACTGCCTTTGCCAGCTTGCCACCTGTCAGTGGCCATAATGTTATGGCTGATCATGTATATATGTTCAGTACTGTGTGCCCGTTCCATAGCTGCTGCTGCTGAGTCCTTATTTATAATACCATTAATGTGTTACATGGGTTGTTTAATAAACTTTATTTCCTGTTTGCATATTTACTGTGCGGAAGGTGCCATTGCTCAGTGGGTGGATTCTCCATTTCACTCCAGTAAGAATCACTGTGCAAAAGAAGATGATGTCTCAATCTCCCATCAGCCGCGGAGGTTAAAGCATCCGGTCATGTGCCGATACCTGCCATTCCTACTAGAATTGGCATGGGCTAGACCAACCACCTAATAATGCCTTGATGCTGAATTTGGAATAGGGCACAGGGCAGACAATTCAGCAGTGGGACCTGAAGCTGGAGATATTACCTTGTGAATTAAATATTTGTTAAACTAACCTTGTCTGCCAAATCTTCTTGTACCTCTACAGGGGCTATCCACCAAAAAGGTGAGATACATATTGCATCTCACCAGTTTAGATAAGCACTGTGCTGGGACAAACCTGGTGAGTTTGCTTGGCGGGAGAAACTCACCAGATGTGTCCCTGGACAACATATTGATACATTTGTTAGATAAAATGTTTGTCTCATAGCAACTCACCTGCAACTCACCTTTTAGTGAATAGCCCGCTATCAATTCACTTGGTGGAGGTACTGACAAAAAAGTCTACCTTAAGAATTGTTATAACTTCATCAGAAGCTGGGGAGTCCTGGCCATTGCTTCCAGGCTTGTTACTTGTTACATTACCAGAGATAATGCATGAGAGTATATTCAATAAAGAGAGAACTGCAGGAAATGGCTGCAGGAATTTAACATTTTAGGCCAATGTAGCCAAGTTGGAAAAAATTTCCAATGCAGCTTAATGGGACAATTTTTCCATGTCAACTAATTTGGCCTTACATTTGTAATTCCCTGCAATTCTCTTGTTATTGAGTAGACCCTATAGTGTTGCTCATTAAGGGGCCTAGCTGGTCTCACAACCACTAGATCATGATATTATAGTGCACTGTTTATTACCTTTTTCTTAGATTATTTTGACATTAAAATGAACCTTTTAAGGTTGCAGGAAAATGAGGTGGGAATTTCAAACTTCAGGCTAATGTAGTGGGAGTATTTTTTATAACTCTGCTACTTTGGCCTGGAAATTCCCATCTCAATCCCCTGCAAATCTCTTTTTATTGAGTAGACCTTCAAATCTTGATTTCAGAATGGTCGCTGTTCTACTTGGCTACCTGGGAAGTTGACATGACGATATCTGGCACTCAAGCCTGCATATTACAATGGATTGTGTGTCGTAACTCATGTTCCTGATTGTTCAAACCATCTGTAATATTATCACCAGAGACAATCCAGAACAAATGTAACTAAATCCTCAGAGCAAGGTTTAATTCTCCAGGATCGAATAAATTAATTTGCTTTTTATTGTTCTTTGTATGTTTGAAAGTAATACAATTTCTGGTTATTGAAACGAGGGAACCTAATAAAACAATATTCACATACAGAAATAATTTCATAGAAGGAAATATTTAGAGATTATCTGCTTAAAATGCAAACCATAATTATCTGTAAGGGAAGAAAGTGCTGTTCAGCAGATACAGTCCATAAATTCAAAATATGATCATACAAAAGGCTTCCTTTTTTTTTGCATAAACTTAATCAAATGGTTTTATTTTTTTACATTTATGCAGAATGCGCATTATATATATTTATAGAGGTTGTGATAGAGATAGACACAAGGCTTTATAGAGATAGACACAAGGCTTTCCTAGCTATACGATAGGGAACTGGGGACTAATAAAAGTATTCAGAAAAATTGGGCAGACTAGATGGACCGAATGGTTCTTATCTGCCGACACATTCTATGTTTCTATGTAGAGGGGGTGGGGGGTTGCAGGGGGGCAAGATACACAGGCCTTCAATCCATATGTATTCTGTGGGTTTTATTCATTGACCCCTTCAAGTCAGATGGTGCTTTGGTCCTTAACAAACCCGGAAGTTCGTGCACACAGGGATGCCGGATATTTCCAAAGTCAGACTGAGACCACTCCAAGTGGCCTAATCTGACACTAGGGATCCCGCTGCAAGTCCCTGCAGTGGGATCCTCAGTACAGCTCATAGCGGGGAGCGATGAGCTGTTACCTGCAGGACTGTCTTTTTACAGTAAAATGGAGCCGACATTCACTCAAAGTGGCCTCACCTGACAGTGGGGACCCCGCTGCACGTACCTGCAGTGGGGTCCGCACACAGCTCATCAAGAGGGCCAGCGATGAGCTGTTTAATGTAGGACATTCCATGCCATCCTACTAGCATCTAGGCACTAAAAAGTAGATCGGCATGGAATGTCCTACAAGCGGGAAGGGGTTAAAGAGGGAATTGCAGGGAATTGACAAGAGAATTTCAAAGGCCAAAGTCGCCGAGATGGAAAATTGATCCAATTCAGATCCATTCCATACTCGGCTTTGGTCTTATGTTTGAAATTCCCTGGTTAATTCTCTTTTACATAACACAAGCTCTATATGTGGCTAGTAAGGCCTGTGGGAAGGGGAGTAGAGATGGGCGAGTCTGACCATAGAGTAGGATAATACAGAACGAGCCGCCAGTACCTTAGGTACAACAAGAACATGTTTGGACATTTACATAGTAGACAGGTAATACAGATCTATGATGGGGAATATCTGTGTTACATAGTTGTGCTATATACATCAGGGTGTGTATTAACCCTACACTTTTATAAACATAAAAACAGTTTATTATTTAAAAATGTTAAATTATAATTTTTTTACATGGTCTATGTCAGGGGCATCCAAAGTGCGGCCTGCT
Organism: Pelodytes ibericus; assembly: GCA_036172795.1. Lineage (NCBI taxonomy): Eukaryota > Metazoa > Chordata > Amphibia > Anura > Pelodytidae > Pelodytes > Pelodytes ibericus. Next base: position 61,778,968 of record CM069867.1, read on the forward strand.
GGCCAAATGCGACCCATCTGACAGCAAGGTGCGTCCCACCTGACTCCTTCTATTCACATTAGCACTATAAATAACACTTTCATAACACTGCTAAACAACCAAACATTTTGTGTGGCTAAAAGGTTATCATTCGCCATTACTGTAAATAAAACTAGAACAAAACTTATGCAGCCCCAAACACACATGCATTTCAGCAATCTCTTTAGGAAAGGGGAGCACGACTGCTCGCCTCTGCCTGTTAGGATCACATGACATTGGAAGGGGCGGGTTTGGGTAGTCTCCTCCCTTCAGTTATCAACGGCCGCGAGCTAGGTGCAGGTTAACGCCAAATTTTCTTCAACTCTCACAAAACCATTTATTTTCTTGTTTCTTTAATATTCAGCTATTTTTCTTTTCACAGCTATACCAGTTGGATATCCCAGGACAATAAACATCAACAAATATATATATATATATATCTATATATTACCTGCTCCATGCACAATACTTTACTTTTAGACCTGTTTAAATATATCACTTGCTGCTATATTAAAAGTGCTTTTCGTGTTCTAGGGAAGCCAGCAAAAATAATACACTTGTTATCCATCCTCATCAGTATAATCCACGGTGTCCTACCTCTATGCAGGCAGCTGTGATTGTTACATGTAAGATCCGTCCTACTTACTAGAAGCTTTCTTTATTTCTAGAATTGCATGTATTTAGACCGGACTTTAAAATTACCTGCATGCTGTGATCACTGTATTAATAAGTAGCAGGTTCATGGTATGAACTTTCAGCCATGTGTTGCATCTTGGCCCTCTTCCACTCTGGAATTATTATTTACTGTCTAGTAAAATAAATAAATAAACCTGTGATCCCCGCCTGCATGAACACCTATAACCTTTCTGTGTTGTCTCCTTGTTTATTACAGATGCCTCCCAGCAAGGCTGCGCCTCCTTCTCACAATCCATGACCTTTTCTCAGTTTCTTACCTCTGCCTTTTTATGAGAGGCTCCTTATTGATGTGTTACGGAAGGGAGGGATAAAAAAACAAGACAAAAGGAAAGGTTAACAATGAGGAATCAATACAAAAAAAGAGAAGGCCACATGAGAAACAATACATTCATTTGTTTAACCTATTAAGTAGAGGAAGTGGGAGATAGCAGAGTTAGCTAGGGGCCTTGACAGCAGATAGGAGTAGGGCTGGACTGGTGGGGATTGAGTAGTTTGTGTTAGGGAGAATGCAAAGGGCCTCCCTGGTCTGTAACAATGCTTAGGTAGGTGGTACGTGTCAAAGTGACATCCACATGAATGGCAGGATCCAGGTTCCCCAGCAGAATATTCCCCAACACATCATACTGCCTCCGTCGGCTGACCACCTGTTCGTGGTCATAATGTTGTGACTAATCGTTGTATATCCAGGTTTTTCAGTTTAGTTTAGTGGTTTCTGGAAATTGGATATGGAGGATTCTAGGTGGTCAGTGGCTAAGAAACTATGGTGGGAGTTGGCATCTTGGTATGCACACCTGGACATGTGTTTTGTGTATTCAGGTCCATTCTGAAAGTTTGTTGGCATGATCATTAATCTTTAATATACTCTTTTGGGGGTCATTGTCATGGGTGTGGGTTATCTCAGTGTTATGTTATGACAATGACATTTTGTATTGATTATTTTTATTATTAAACTGTGATCACATTTACCCAACAACAAGTCTCTTTCATTCATGGGGTTGGGTTCTGGTTTGGGGGTGAAGGGTAAGCCCAAGGTAAGCAAAGAGATCTGCTATTCGGATGTCATGTGTCTTGAGAGCTACCGATGCAGATACCGCTGTTATGATTCTCATTCCTAAATGACATCCGGATGTCTATCTATCTCCCAGTATTCCAGCTAAGGGCTTCCCTTCTTTTAATAATCTGGGAAACACTTCTGAGCACCGTATTTAAATTTAAGGCACCGGGACTGTACGAAACGATTTCCATCAAACTGAATTAAAAATACATCAAAATAATAAATGGCATCACTGTAGCATCAATCACATTTAGGTCTAATTTGCATTGTACTGAGTTTCAGTGCGGCCGCTGTAGTTATTAAAACAAGCTTCTTAAAAACACAATTACAAATGATGAATTGATTTTGTATGATAATAAAGCAGAAATAAAGAGATTAACAAAATATACAGATCAAGGTACATGTGATAATTCTCTGGACATTGTATGAATTATATGTGCATGCACATGTCTATGATTCTAGCATGTAGTTCCCTCCTATTTACATCCCATTTATTCATATGATCAGTATAATTTAAGTGTAAACTTAATGAAAAATGTGCCGCTGAGATTATGTTCCCAATTTTTTCATTTCCTTAAAGATTAACCAAGTACTAATGTTAGCATTTTATTTACAAAGCACTGTCACATATCTTTGACTTGTCCCTCTTTAGGAGGGGTAGTTCTGATTTTGAACCAAACTCAGTCTGTGCCTCTTTCCTTTTCTGTTGTCCCTATTTTCTACAAGCACAGAAATGTGTCATATGGGTCAATTCACTAAAATTGGACTTTGAAGGTTGACTTTCATTTTGAGACTAAGTCAAATTCGGCACACAAGTTTGATTTAGAAAAAAAAACAAAAACAGATTTGAATCTTCTCCATTGAAAGTAACGGGAGGTAAAACGATCAAAGCTAATTTTTGAGACTAAGTAAAATTCGGCACCTGAGTTTGACTTAGTCTCAAAAATGTATAAAATCAATGATGCAGAGAAGGACTGTCTCACGCATTTCGCCTGGAACGACTTAATGATAGTATATGATAGGTTAGGGACAAACATTCCTCATGGTGGACATGTACTGTGGACTGTGATGGCCAATTTAATGATGTTCTATGGATCTTCACTGACCATGCCAAGGACACTGGTGTACTTGTATGAACACTTTGCCTATAGTGTATATGAAGTAGATGCTCCTTGACATATAAATATTGCAAAATCTACCAAAACAGACTTTGTAGTAGCGTAATGTAGCACAATGTATGAATAATTTATCCCTCCACCAGAAAAAGGTTTTCAACCTAGAACATAAAAAAAACCTGATACAGAATAATCTATGATGTAATTCATACATTTTATGCCATTTTAATAGTGTCTCTCAGTGAAGCGGGCTTCATCAGATCAATATATATTTTCATTGAGAAATTTATGCCCAAGTAGACTTGAGCATCTTCCAAAACGTTTAAAGTGTTTTAATGCATGTGATTAATTATTGTTAACCAATAATCTAATTAAAATGCCGACTAAAATATTCTTTTATAACCACGATAAATGAGCTGAAAAAGAAGAAAAAAAAATTAGCGAGGGGCAAACGAATAGGTTAGAAGACGGAGATGAAAAGTACAACAGTTTGGCGAAATGTGAAGGGATGAGGTTTTTGTAACAACGTGGACTTACATTGTATGCTTAAGTGAATGCCTGGCCATGCATAAAAATGATGAAATGGACAATTATTATAATGGATACACATATTTTCAAAGGTCGTTGATAAGTATTTTTGAGTCACAAAACATCGGAGGTCAGATTCTACTTCCTTTTCTTCTTAGAAACATGCATCAATGCATTTAGTTACAGTTTGTCAATCTACTGCCTGGGTAAAAAAGAAATAAAACATGCTAACATAACATGTTCTTTGCTAGGTTTCCTTCTATAGAAAGAAATACAGAGATGATCCTGGAAGGGGGATAATGAAAAGTAGAAGACA